>CM027840.1:28575012-29854884 GCA_016097545.1 Eucalyptus victrix | reverse complement strand
GACATTGGGAGAATGTAAAAATTTGACGAGCTTGATAATCTCCAACAATAGAATTTATGGCACCATACCACCTCAGTTTGGAAACATGAATCAATTGCGCAGACTGGACCTCTCTTCAAATGATATAGTTGGGGAAATTCCTAAAGACTTAGGAAAATTGAAGTTGCTGCTAGAGCTTTTATTAGACTGCAACCATCTTGAAGGCCACATCCCTCAAGAACTTGAAGCCTTGTCCAGTCTCCAGAAACTCAACATTGCAAGAAACAACTTGAGTGGCTCCATTCCTACAAAACTTGGGGAATGCTCCAACATTTTGTTCTTAAATTTAAGCAGGAATAATCTTGATAAGAGTATTCCTATGGAGATCGGCAACCTCCAATCTCTTCAAGTTCTTGATCTGAGTCAAAATTTGCTCATGGGAGAAATACCTGGACAATTTGCACAATTGCACAGATTGGAAATACTCAATCTCTCACACAATCAGCTTTCAGGTTTAATTGAGTCAACCTTTGCTGATATGGTAAGCTTGACATCCATCGACATATCATATAATGAGTTAGAAGGTCCTTTACCAGATGTTCCAGCCTTTCATAATGCTACAATTGAAGTTGTGAAAGGGAACAAAGGCTTGTGTGGAGTTATTACTAGTCTCAAACCATGCATAGCAACAACGTCGAAAGGCAAGAACAAAAACAAAAAGTTGCTGCTAATTTTGATTCCTACTTTAAGTTGCCTACTTTTGTTGCTTCTTATTGTGGGAAATTCAAGTATAGTATGCCGAAGATTAAAGAAAATAGAGCCTAGTTCGAACAACGGAAGCAATGAAAACTTGTGGGCAATTTTGAGCTTTAACGGAAATATGGTCTATAAGAGCATTATTGAAGCCACGGAGGAGTTTGATGCCAAATATTGCATCGGTGTAGGAGGACATGGGAGTGTCTACGAGGCCCAGTTGCAAACAGGTGAAACTTTTGCGGTAAAGAAATTTAAGGAAGCAGCGAAGCCTGAAATCCCTAGTCAAAAAGCATTTGAAAGGGAGATTCATGCTCTGACTGAAGTTCGGCATCGGAATATTATCAAGCTCTATGGCTTTTGCTCGAGTTCTCGACATTCATTTTTGGTTTACGAGTTCTTGGAATCAGGCAGCTTGAAGAATGTATTGAACGATGAAGAGAGGATAACGGCATTTAACTGGAATAAGAGAGTGAATGTTGTTAAAGGTGTGGCTTATGCTTTGTCCTACATGCACCATGAATGCTCTCCTCCTATAGTTCATCGAGATGTGTCGAGCAAGAACATTTTATTGGATGAACAATACGAAGCTCACGTCTCTGATTTTGGCACGGTAAAGGTTCTGCAACCTTAGTTATCCAATTGGACTTCCTTTGCAGGCACTATTGGGTATGTAGCTCCAGGTAAATTGGTTTCTTTAATAAAAACAGTTAATTAAATAACATTACTAAGATTTGGCCAAAAAAATATATAGCATTAATATGAGATAGAAAAAAAAAATGTTGTTTTCCCTTTGCAGAGCTCGCATACACAATGAAGGTGAAGGAGAAATGTGATGTTTATAGCTTTGGAATGGTGACATTGGAAGTAATCATGGGTCGACATCCAGGCGATCTCATATTGTCTCTCACATCCTCATCTTCTTCGTCATCAAGCAATTCAATAGCTTCATGTTGGCCCCTGAAACAAGCTCTAGATAAAAGAATCCCATATCCAGATGGTGATACGCTAGGCCAAGTGGCTTTCATTGTAAAGATGGCATTTTCATGCCTGAGTGCAAAGCCGGAGCATCGTCCAAGCATGCAACAAGTGTCTCAAGAGTTATCGGCACGTAGGTCGATCATGATAGGCGCGTGGGAGGACATAAAATTGGAAGACCTAGTTGATCCCATATGCTTCTTTTATTGACATTTTGGTCTTTCTGTAGCAGCTTGCGTAACTAGTTCTCTTTTATTTCTCTTACAATAATGATACGCACTGTATCGCTTATTTTCCCAGTGATTTATGAACTACTTGAAAACAACTGCGTATTTGCATTTTGTAATTTCAGATATAATGGATCTTTACAGCTTCATCCAACCCTTAAGATCGGCTTAAGAGATGAGAATGTCATGATATGGCACGTCAAACTATAGTTCTATACCTCTGATGTTTCTTTAATGGATTCGTGGATCTGGAAGTTTTCAGTAGTAATTTATGCTCATGCCAGATCCAAAGCGATCGTTACAAGGACATTTCGATCGTTAGACTCGTGTTCACGCAACCCTTCGCACAAGTTCGAAGAGACAACATCTTCAAACCAGTGCAGCCTGAGAGGTACTTGATGTGACAAGGCATAAAAACGCATGACCTAACATAGCCGTAAGAGCGTTAAAAATGACATCTGGCATGTACAACAGACAGAGCTCAAACCAACAATCAGAATTTCCATGGCTTCAGCAAGGAAGAAAAGAAAGGCATGTCCTGTGCCTGTACAATACCATCTAGAGTGATGTTTACTGAAACCAAGGGAATACGTCTAACAAAGTGTTGAAGCAAAGTGCCGGCTCCTCGTTGTCCAGAGATTTTGTATTAGATGTAAACCAAGAAGACAAATCAATGCGAATAGGATGATGTGGATGACATTGTTTGAGCCATACTGGACTATTATGCTCTTGCACTGTCTTCTGACATTGTTCTTCCCCCCTGCTCTAGCTTTGAGCAGAGTCAATTGCTGCCAAGACATTAGATAACTTCAGAAAGGAAACGATTGGGCCTCTTTTAGGATCTCCAAACCAGCAGTTGTAAATCATCTATGACCGGGTATTCTGACAAGATAACTTATAGGAACGGCTACAGGGTAAAGCTAACAATGAAGCTTCATTGATAACACCAATCATCGAGAATATATGACAATGGCACAATAGCCAGGCGACTGCTGGTACCTCAGGCGGAAACTTGGATCAGGATTCATGATGCTATTCACAATAGCCGACATAACCTTTTCTGGGCTGCCAAGTACACAGCATAGTTGCTTCATACTCCAGGGCGATTACACAATTTTACTTAACAGTATCCTCCACCCGTTTTCTTTCCCCACTATATAAGAACTTAAATACACAGAAGAGACAACATTATTATGCAATTTATCCTGCTAATTAAGATTTCTCAAAAAAATAATAAAAGCCCCAACAGAAAGTTTTCAAGCAAGGAACAGTAAGCGCAAAAGAATATGAACTTTATTAAGGATACGTAATTTCTGTACATTAATATAACTTGAAAAAATAAGGGACTTCAGGGGGCAAAAGAATGGCTTCAAACTTGTAATTGAGCAACTGTGATCACCTCCATTAAAAAAAAAAAAATGATCTCTTCTGGTAAAGTAACTCGACCTAAGAGCATAATCTGGGGGAATCCTCCAACACAACTAGTCTCAATCCAAGCTATCATCTGATCCAGTCTGGCTGCAAATTCCATATATGTGCAGGAGCATGAGGATCCACAGGACCGGAGGCATCTTGAGCATAAACACAAGAAATTGTGCCCACCTGTAATTTCAACCAGTACATAGCTTCTGATAAAGACTGTTATCCGTTTCAGGATCTCCATCATAATCGGGGAAGTAGCAACAATTAACTATTCAAAAAATTGGATTAAATGAACATTCCCTTTTTCTGGTAGAAAATTATAAACACAAAGCATGGATAGCATACATGTGCAGCCACTTGAGGTATCGATGTAACAATAGCAACTTCTAGAAACACAAACAGTAAATAACAGACTCTGAAAAACTGAAACAGTTATGCCTCTGTCAGGAACGTCATTAGACAGTCTATACCATGTATCAATATCATCTCAACCATTTATTATGTAGGTCTCACTACGGGGACCACAAGATCAACGGTTTAGATGGATTTGGTCTATGTGGTCTAGATATACAATTATGTCAGACACTCAGGCTTTGTTTGGGAGAGAAGCCAGTAGAAGGAAATGAAAGGCGAGTATATGAAATCTTGGAAGAATTTAAATCTTCTGTCAGAAGGTTTCGCAGGCAAATTTTATAATTTTCATCAGCCACCCTATATTTTTCTCCCCTCTTTCTACCGCAGAAAGCATCAGGTAGACCTTGTAAAATTTTAATCTAATTTTCGATATTGTCCAAGTGTAAGACACCTTTTTTAAATAGTCTAAGTGGAAAACACATCAAAGTAACCACAGATGCATTATAGACAGTTCCTGCTACACCTCCCATCAATTTCAGAAACAGCATGATTTGCATTCTTGGTAGTTGCTTCACCCTACTAATCCAGAGGTGCCCCAAATGATAGAGCATGAGAGGCAAGTGCTGCCATCACCACTGGTTGCAATGGTCAGATGGCACTGTGCCTGGCAGTGGTGCAAAAAGTCATATTTCTACATCCATTTGGAAAAACAACATAACTACCGGTCCTCAGAGAATGATCCACCGACAAGCGAAGTAAAACCCAAACACAAGCAAAGAATCCAAACATGGAACTAAAAGAATAATGATTGATTCTGATCACGACAACATACAATTTGGTTTCAAAGGTGATTGATCCACCCGTTAATGACAAGAACCTATAAATGTCCTTAAGCATAAAACTGTTGGTATGACCAGTACAAGAATGAGATAAAAAAAAAAAGAAAGAAACATAAAGGACAAATGCATTCATGCAAACTAGATGCCATTATGAAAAGAAGAAGAGGACATACCAATTTCCTTCTTCATCAAATTCTTCTAAAACTGCACGTTGTCTTTCATTTATCTCGCTGAAAAGTAACCAGTCATAGAAAGTAAACACATTGCATCAAATTTTGACAGCCAAACAACCAACACCTAAGGTATCAATGAAAGATTAAAAATAAAAAAACCTGGAAGTAAGTATTCCTGACCAATTTTCTCATTATCTTGCTAATAAAATTGTCTCTGTCCGAGCTAACAAATGGCTAACAGAGATAAAGTGGCCTATCTGTTCCTTTTCTGGAAACAATCAAATATTGCACAGAAGAAAGGAACTCCGTCTGTGAATGTGATACTTGTTCACACGTACCAATATGGACCCTGACTTCAAAGGGAAGATTGCTGTAGTCCAATGATAAGATTTAGATTCATTCATTTTTCAGAAATGAAGTTAATGTAATACCGTTACATGTGCAATGTGCCTCCATGAGAAGTAGTAACTCCATCTCCAAATCATCCATAAATGCAACTCAAATGGATACTAACCACAAATGCATATTGACCCGACCAATAAGCAAGAACCAGGAAAGGAGGAGGAGGAAACTCAATCAAACTCTGATGATTATGAAAACAGACAAAAAAAACTAATAAATAACATACCTAGGGAATTTAATCTGAAATCGCACATATAGATCTCCAGGATCGACATGAATTTGGAGTCCTGCAGCAATGCTGTGTCTAAAAATAATTTTTGGCAACAAAAAAGCTCCACTATTAATGCAAAATAGTTGATTATTTGTTGAAACCTTTTTGTCTTATAACCACAAGCTGTCCAGCCTGCACCCCCTTTGGTATCTGAGAGGGTATGTGCAAACAGACATATTATTAGTATAAGCAAGGAAGAGAAGTCCACCCAATCACAATGAAAGCTGGAGACAGAATTCAATTTCAGTGCCTCTCGAGATGAGGTGAACCAATCGATGGAAAACCGAGGAGTCCTCCACAGGTCATGATGAGGTGAACCAATCGATCAGGAAATCGAAAAGCAAGTAGTACACTCTCGAGAAACCGCCAATCCATGGTATCATACGCCTTTCTGAAGTCAACTTTGATAGCACACTTGGGAGAATAGGGTTCGACATGGAACCCAGAGAAAAGTTCCTGCGTCAAGAGAATATTATCCCTAATTTGTCGTCCCTTGACGAAGGCACTCTGAGACGGATTGACAAGGTCTTTTAGCACGGCTGCAACCCTATAGTCGTCAACCCTATAGTCGTCAACAGTAGTCGCATTGGGAACTTTCGAAACCATGACCAAAATGGTGTTATTGATTTCCTTGAGAAGACTCTCCGAGGTGAAAAAGTCCTTCATGGCTTTCGTGACCAACTGACCCACCGTATCCCAATTCTCCTTGAAGAACTCAACCGTGAAGCCATCCGGACTTGGTGCCTTACCCTTGGTAAGGGAAAAAAGAGTATCTCGAATCTCAAGATCAGCCACAGGGCGAGCAAAAAAAGTAATCTGGTCATCATTCAGCTGAGAGCGGATAACCTCCCGAATCTTCGATACCTGAGGGGTGTCCAGCTCCATTCTTGGCAAAAGGAGATCACAAAAATGCTCCACAAAATGCTGTTAGACCAATTGAGGCTCAGTGATTTGATTACCTGAGGAGTTTACCACAGAGAGAATTATGTTTCTTAGTTATCTCTTCCTAACATACTGGTGAAAGAACTTTGTGTTCCGGTCACCTTCATTGAGCTATCTTATACGAGTTTTATACCTTAAGAACGACTCTTCCTGGGACCTAAGCTCCACTAAAGTACGCCACTTGAACCCTCTCCAAGTCCGCGAGGACCATGCTAGTGGGGTCATTGAGGAGGCCAACTTGAGTTTGCTTTAAGGCTTCCCTTGCTTCAGAAGTCCTTTCGAAGATGTTGGCGAAGGAATCTCTATTCAACTGCTTGAGCCGACCCTTCAAGATCTTTAGTTTACGCACCAGCCTAAACATAGGCACTCCATAACTCGGATTCTCCCACACTTGCTTCACAATTGAGTCGAAGTCTGGGTGTTGCATCCAGAAGTCGAAGAACTTGAATGGTCTTTTCTGAAGGATCAGATTCTCCACCTTAACCACCATAGGTGAGTGGTCAAAAATCCTAGGCGCAAGGAAGGACGCTTCTGAAAAGGAAAAAACCTAACTCCAACAAGGGTTTATCAGGACTCTATCAATCTTCCTCATCTTTTAAGAGGGCCCTAAAGAAGTCGACCAAATGTATCGAAACCCCACATAACGAAGGTCTTCCAGCTCCACCTGATCCAGACACTGTCGAAATTCATCGAAGCATGGCAACCAAAGGTCCGAGCCACCCAGTCTGTCCCAGGGATCCTTTATAGCATTAAAGTCTCCCAAAACAAGCCAAGGCATGTCCTACAAAGAATAGCTTCTCGCCACCAAATCCTCCCAAAGAGGTCGACGAGTAGAAAAAGAATGCTCGGCATAAATAAAAGAGACATAGCAGGCCACTCCAATCTCCAACCAACAAAGCTTCCCAAGAATCATCTGATCTGAGACCGATAAAACTTCAAAAGAAACCACAGTAGGATCCCAACCAACCCAAATCCTACCCTGATTAGAGTACTCAAAATTAGCTCACCAGCACCAATTCGAAATCAAATTCCCAAAAATGGCATTGAAGAGGTTATGAGGAATTTTAGTCTCAACTACCCCCAATCAAAGCCAACTGGTTCGTCAAAACAAAGTTCCTCACTTCTGCTTGCTTAAGAAGGGCACCAAGCCCCCTAATGTTGTAGCAACCTATATACATATATATACAATAGAAGAGGGTAAGAGCATTACCTCCTTTTAGAGGAGCTATGCCTAGAAGAAGGCGGGGCTATTTGGACCGTCGAAGGAGGAGGATCCGAGGCAAGATTAAGTAGCTTGTCCTGTATAGTCAAAGGAGGAGGCTCCGGCATCTCAGCATGCCTCTTATCATCTACAGATGCCTTCGGTGAAGGGCCAAGGGAGAGGAGATCATCCTCCGAAAAAGAGATGTCTAAGCTCCCTACAACTTTCAGGCGGGGCACCGCAGTGTCTATCGGCACCAAAGTGAAGATAGCTTCAATTGAAGTAGTCGGAACAGTATCAACCTGCTCCGAAATAATCACAGGCCCCTTACGTGAATATGTACCAGGCAACCTTTTCTCCACAGCCGTAGTCTTGAGCTTCAAAGACCTTTCTCCTTCGCTCCAATTGACTGAACTGGGTGGAGTCCCCTCCAAAGGTTGGTGAGCCTTTTTCTTCTTGCTCTTCACCTCCTTCCGGCCCTGCTCCGTGACTTCAGGATCCCCGGAAGGCTGGTTAAGGGGGCGAACAACGTCCAAAGGAGTAGGAAGAGGCCGAACAAGAAGAGGGGCAGCATCACATTTATGTTCAAAGACCCCACACTTGGGGCATTCAAGGGGCCTCCATTTATAATCCATATCAATGGACCTAGTGACCCCATCAACATTTGCTTCAATCGTCGAAACTCTCAGCTGATTAAGTTGGATCTCCACGCACACTCTGGCAAAGGAAATCATCCTCGTATCCTCGGTTCGTTGATCCACATGAAAGGGTTTGCCAACGGAGCTGGCTATAACACTAATTGCTAGTGTGGACCACAAGTCAAGGGGAAGATTCTTGAGTCTTATCCACATCGGAACAAAGGTTTGTATAGCCTTCTTCAACTCCATAAGAGGTTTCCATTGTTGTAAAATAAGGGGAATCTGAGCAACAGTGGTCAGTCCCTCCTCTAGGATCTTCCTTCAGAACATCGGGTCCGGGATATGGAAATAGTAGAACCCTTGGTCATCAGCCAGCATATCTACTAGCTTTGTCCCCCAAGTGTTCTTTAAAGTCTGTTCGGTCATCGAAAAAGGAAGCCTTCTCCCAACAAAATAACCTACCAAGAACTCCTTCCATTTGGGATTCGCAGCCTACAGCACTTCTCTGGTCAGATTTACAACTGCTTTCTCCCCCACAACAGCAGCAGGAGGAATATAGGATAGCTCGTAGCCCTTTGCGGCCAACCGTGCCACTTGCTGGCTTGCTCGGGGCTCTCTTAGTAGGAGCCCGAACTCAACTTCGTCCTCGAGATCGACCTTCCTGAAAAGGCCGAGAGATCGGCCCACGGCTCGAGCTATCCCATGTCAAAGAAGACCCTCCTACGGGTCGAGATTGCTGACCCAACTTGCTAGCTTGCCGGTCCACAGACTTGTGAGGAGGGGAGCTCGGCCCCTTCCCCCTACCACCACCTAGCTGAGGTTCCACCAAAGAAGAGGTCATCGAGCCCCGTAGAATCACCAAGAAGTTAACAAAACTCTATATACCAACTAATGTAAGGAGCTCCATACCAGGCCGAGCTACATACTAGGCCGAGCTACAAAGAGGAGGGACACTCTGGACCACCACAGTCGCCTCAGACCAAAGTCGAGCAAGGCTCGAGCATGAGCAGCTCCCGTGAGTCTCGAACCAAAGCCAAGCGGGACTCCAACAAGCGATGGCCAAACCAGAGCAAAGACGCTTGAGACCTCCACAGCCGTCTCGAGCCAGAGCCGAGTAGGGCCCGAGTGTGAGCAGCTCCCACAGGTGACAGTCGAACCAGAGCCGAGAAGTAGCTGCAGCAAGTGACAGTCGAATAAGAGCCGAGTAGGGTAGCAGAGATCTCGTCTTGGGGAAGAAAACGAGTAGATCCACTCAAAGGGAAGATGGAGGAAGGTGAGGGGAAGAAAACCCCCAAAAATTAGAGCAAGAGGATGGTTGAGTCATCCAGGCTGAGCAAGGAACCAGTCGGTGTGAATAGTGCACGATTGCCTACCTCGAGAGAGGAGATGAACAGTGAAATGCGAGAAACAGATGACCACCTTAACCTGCTCAATTGACCTATGTTCTAACACTCTATACGCAATGATTGGCCATAACTCAATGGGATAAATTTCAATTCCATGGCATCTTATGTGCATAGAAGCGGATGAAGAACTAGCTCCACACATAACAAGGAAATATAGTACCATGGAAACCCATCTCTTTTTGTCATTTTGTGAGCACATCATTTGTTAAAATGGCGTTCATCGTAACTTAAACTAGTGTACCAAAGAACAAGCATTCTCAATGTAGCGGTATGTGTTAGAATATTTAAATAATAAATCAAGTTTTCATTTTAAAGCTTGAGTTTTTAGAACAATTAGCAGTAGTCCCACAAATTCTCACATAATGCTCGAACTAAGAGATCCTAAGGTCAAATTTTCCAGGCTCCTATTTGCCTCCTCAATCGAATATTTCCACACTTTAAGCTAAGGCCGAAGTCCAACGTACCCACAATCTCATAATATGAATTGGTTAAAAACCACTGTGATTCCCATTAGTTTCCCTCGACTACATTCAGTACATAAGATCTACCCACCACATGAAAAGCCTTCTTAATCTCATCGCGTCTGGCATCCTCCGAAACACCAAGAATATCGTAGTAGCTTCTTTTGGGGTAGCGATGAGAACCTGAAATTACAAGAGCAGACTACCACCTGAATTTCATGAATCACTTCAATCAAATGAATTAGCCGCTTAAACCAAAACGAAAGAGAGGAAAATAAATAAAAATAAAGGGAAGTAAGAAAGACTGCTCCATAGGTAGCAAATGACAGAAGCACACCTGTTGCATGGAGAAGCCGATACCTCCATGGCGACGTCAAGGTCTCACAATCAACAGGATTCTTCCCAGTTAGAGAAAAAAAAAAACTGCGACGCTACGAAGCTGATCGATGAAAAGCTTCAGCTACTTCCGTTCATGAGCTAAGCAATAACTTCATCATCGCAGGGGAAGAAAAAAGAGAGAGAGAAAGAAAAGCTTACTCCGGGCGAGCAAAACCGCCCTCTGCGAATCCGAAACCAAACCATTCGCAATCGAATTCGTCCGGCCAGTAACCGAAGCCGGCACTGTACAACAACCGTAATCAGCGAACACAGACCAGCCAAAAAGACGAACGACTGGACCCTCCTGAAATGCTCGATCAAATCCGCTCACCCATCGTAACCAGCTGAATCTGCCCGTAAGAACCGAAATCTTTTGGCAAGAAGAGATTGGGGAAAAGGCGTAAAATTCAAACCACCCCCCTTAACTGTGGCGATCGAAGACTGAAAGGAGTACGATCGAAAGAGAGAGTAGCGAGCACGATTCGGAGGTTTGGCTTGAACGTCAAGGCACACAACGGAAGGTTTATCTCGGGTTTATCACGCAACGGTCGATTTAATACCGTCTGAGTTCATCACAATTTTTCTACCTCTTTTCATTTTCCCCTTGTGGCGTACTTATTTGAATAAAATAATTTTTCGCGTTTGGTTTGCTGAGATTGGAATTAAGAAAATGAATTCCTTAATTTGAAAATAAAACTATTTTCCTAAAATAATTTTTCGAAAAGTATTTTCTTTATTGTGAAGTTTTCCTTGAATCAAATGTATTTTTACTTTTTTTTCTTTTCACTTGGTCTCTCTTTTATTAGCGGCTTCTAGACCTCAACTTATGAGAGGGTTGGACATGCTCGATGTTTTCTATTTTTAAGGTCTGTTTCTTGAAAAATTAATAATTTAAAACTTACTTTCATTAAAAGTGATTGCCCGTGTCTCTTATAAAGAGTGAATGAGTGGAGACAAGAATTGTTATCTGACGATATGTGCGGTTTTTATTAACCAAGTATTTCAAACAATACAAAATTATTATTTTTAAGAAAACATCCCTTTAATCATTCATTTTCTACTGAAACAAACATAGTACTAATAATTCGATTCTTATAATTCAATCTTAATTTACATGGCTTTATTGAAATTCTGAGTAATTAATTAATATTGGTTTCTCTAGCTTGGAGCTAATCAATACTTCAAGAATTGTGGACCTATTTTATCTTTTCGTTCTTTTTCTTTTCAATGATTTTTTCCACGACAGCTTCTTTCGCAAGTATTATGATGATCATGTTGCATTGTGAAATGGCTGTTGAAAAAGTTGTCATTACTGTAAAAGACAGAATTGTAAAAATCGTGAAAGAAGAAGACTATTGTTGCGTAAAATATCATCACCTTTCCTATGACATGCTGAAGTGTAAGCGAGTCCATCCATGAACTAGTGCATAGCACCATTTTGGTCCGCCCAGGAAGAAATGCGAACCAGATGTGTGTGCCATCATCTACCCAAGTACAAGGTTTCTGCGCAGCATTCTGGGAAAAATCCAGCTACACGAAAATATGCAATGGCGAAATAAAGAAAGGAAGCATGTTGACCTCCTCTTAAATGAATCAATCTTGCTGGTGCAGTTGGGAACTTTGTTAAGTCTCCTGTTCGCGCGACCCTTCGCACAACTTGGAAGAGCCGATATTTTCGGATCAATGCCTACCAAGAGGTACTTGATGCGATGAGACAAAAAGATAAAAAGGAACAACAACCTGAATTAGCCGCAAGAGTGTTAAAATTTTCATCTGGTCGGTATAGCAGACACTGCTTAAAGAAAACAATCGAAAGTTCCAAGGTTTCGACGGGAAAAAGGGGAATGTCCTACGTATGCCTGGACGATTCCATTTAGAGCGATCTTTAATAAAATCTAGAGAATAAGTGCATTTGGGAAGGCTTTTGGGGAAGCCTTTGGAAAAATACAAAGACTTTGAGTTAAAGGGGTTTTCCAAAATACAAACTGTGTTTGGTAAATTGTACTTTGAAAGTCCACTATGGAGTACTTTTGAATAAAATAGTGTTTGGAAAGATTACAATAACTTTGGTGATTAATAAAAAAAAGAAAAAAATTATCAAAAAAAATGAAAGAGTTTGCCGGCGAGGTAGGCGGTCGCCGATGACCTCAAGTAGCCCCCGGAGACGACCGGCGAGGGCCGCCTAGGGTTGGGCGACCTCACCGCGACCAGATCTAGGTCACGCCTGAGATCACACGACCTCATGGCAACTTGATCTGGGTCGCACTGGTCACCGCGAGGTCGCGGTGACCTCCGACAACCCAGATCTAGGTCAAGCCTGAGGTCGCACGACCTCGCGATGACTAGATCTGGGTCACGCCTGAGGTCGCGCGACCTCGCGATGACTAGATCTGGGTCACGCCTAAGGTCACGCAACCCAAAGCTGGATCGTGGCGACGCGACTTGCAGGCAATCGTCGAGACTCACGAGCGGTCGCCATGACTCGCCAAGGTCACGCGACTGGCCGGTGACAGTCACCGTGACCTCGCCGACCTCAGCCGTGACCTCGTCAGTCTCTTGAGCTTGCCTCTGATCAACCACGCCGTTGGAGAAAGAAGATAAACAGTGACACGAGGCATTCCAAGAATGTTGAAAGCCCAAGGCAGCCTAGGACCTGCCTTGGGCTCTCAACCTTGCAAATGCCAACTTTGCTACAATGCCTCCAAATAGTTCCCACACACCTTTAATTTGGCCCAAAGGCCTTTAGCCTCCCAAAGTCCCTTGGAAAACAATTCCCAAATGCACCTAATGTCTAATGAAGTGTTGAAGCAAAGTGCCAACTCCTCATCACCCAGAGATTTGTATTAGAGGTAGACCAAGAAGAAACAAATCAACACAAATGCGATGATGTGGATGACATTGTTTGAGCCATACTCAGAAAATGCTCTTGTTCAGTCTCAGCTTTTTAAGAAAAAGCGATTATGATTGATCTATCCCCCAAGGGGATGACAGAACAGACGAACAACGAAAGCGCAGATTCTACGCCCTGGTAACCTCTGGTGCTCGAATCTGAGCAATCTTTTCCACAGTTTTTACTAACCAATTAGACTGCGAAGAGCTCACTTATATGCTTAAGCTATGCTTGATCACCCAAAGCATATCGATATCCCACCATGTTTTTCCAACAAAACCGTAGCCAAAGATCACCAATTCGATCATAGTAACACAGATACTGCAATCTCAGTGCATCCGGCCAGCTAGCAGTCGAATAGTTACCAAAAATAGAGCACATTCCTTAGCTTAAAAGTGGGGGAAAACCGAGTTCATCGATTAAAACTCACCTCTCTCAATCGGTGGACTTGCCTGCAGAGACCGCCCACGACCTCATGATCCAAGCCACCGTCCACCGGATCAATCTGCAGCGGGATTTCATCTGGCCGAGCCGCCACGGCCGCCACTGCCACTCGGCATTAGCCCCTGGCTATCAAGACCGCAAAACCAGACCAGAATCAGAATCCAACCGACATCTCAACCTCAGAAGACGCTAAGCCCGAATCTACTAAGAGAGAACCGAGAGCATCACTCACTGCGATTGGAAGGGAACAGCTCCGCCGTGGAGCGGGCGGCCTTCCCCGGAACTTCCCGCCATCGGAGCCTGAAAACTTGAAGCTAGCTCCGGGCGAGAATAAGGAGAAAGAAAAAAAACCCTAGAACGGACCAAGCGGCTGCTGATGTTTCAGAATTCACGCGGATTTCGGTGAGGCTCGCAGAGGGGATTGGGGATTCCGGTGAAGATTTTCGTTGCAGATGCTGAGCCTCTTTCTGTTTTCCAACGTTGAACTTTACGCGGCAAAGTTACATGCGGAAGACAGATGATATCTGATAAAAATAAAAACAGAGATAAAATTAGATAGAGTTTTTTTTATAAATTGCACTCTTCATTGACCCGTCTTATTTTTTAAAGTAGTTTCTATAAATAAATTAAACAGCAAAAATTTTGAAAGCATTACGCAATCATTAAATTTAGTTTCTTGAAAGTCCATGTGAATAACGAAAAATTTAAGGCAACTCGAAAGTTATGCATAAATATTTTTAGTGCTTGGCAATCCTTCTTTGCAAGTGTAGTTGTCCGATCAAATTAGGGTATATGTTCATGAGTAGGACAATTAAACTAGAACTGGGGTGCTAATCTATTGGCATTTATCCATATTAAATTGAAAATAGATTTGATATTCATTCGAACCAAAGTTTGGTCAACATTTTTCGAAGTGAGATTTTTTCAACTCAAACACACAACGGAACCATGATTTAATTGTGCAATCTATGTATCTTTATATATAAGCCACATTACTCTTTTGTTTGACTTTTATATTTCTCAGCTGGCCCTTATTATTTAATTTTTATTATTATAAGCAAAGAGGAAAAAAGGTAAAATTAGAAAAATGATAGAAAGGTAAAACGAAGAAATTACTGCCTACATTATGCCAAGAAAGTGCACTTGGTAAAGTTACCTGATCGTTGTGCAATAATCAACCTCATCGTTGAACTCCATGTGAGAAATTTGGAATTGTTCTCTCATTTGGTAATACAATCACGAGGACAATGCAATTGTTGGGCAAATTAGTCTAACACCCATGACAGTCAGTCACTTGGTCCTGCCGAATACACGAAAATGATGCTTTCCTCATTAGCTTCTGTACTTATTGGGTGGATCGACGAGATTCTAATAAGGGAGTTTATAACAATACAAAAGACACAAGATGTCTAAATGATTTGCTCACTCTTTTCATATCAATCTCATAGTTTTCCGGACTGTCAATTGAACAACATTCGCCTATCAAAAAGTGGGATAAATTAAAGCAGTTTGGTCAAAAAAATTTCATCTCTATGTAGAGTTTCAGAGGGAAAAAAAAAAGCACTGAATTGAATTTCCGATTGATAAGCAAGTCACATATTTTATAATTTTTGTGTGTGAGTGTGTGCATTTTTTCCCCACTTTATATCCCTTTCAAAGTTCCAGCACTATCCCAGAGGTAAACCATCTTGACTAACTCCAAAACTTCTTTAGTGTGCCGTGTTTCACGAATGAAAAGAATCTTTTCTAATGAATTACAAGTAGCGACTTCTTCGTAAAGGTATACCTACTCGACTTTTCCTACATCAACGTTGGTGTGTTTGGAAAGACTTTTGAGAAAAGTCTTTAGAGAAATGGAAAGACCATTGAGTGAAAGGTGTTTTTCAAAATGCTAATTGTGTTTGGTAAATTTATTTGTGAAAGTCCATTGTAAAGTATTTTTGTGCAAAATAGTATTTGGGTAAATTAAATTTGCAAAAGACTCCAAAAAAAAAAAAAAAAGGAGAGTTGGCCAGCCAAAGGTTTCGCTGGTTACTACTGGCAAAGGGCTTTGCCAGTTACCGCCGGTGAAGAGCTAATAATTGCTAGTGAAGGTAGGCGGTCCGGCGAGGGGGAGGCGGCACGGCGAAGGGCAGCGTCCGACTAGAGTCACGACCCTCGCCGCGCCGTCACGAGACCCACCGCGCCACGGAAGTTGCCGGCGACCTAGGCGACCTCCACGACCTCGACGACCCATATTTGGGTCGCGCGCCACAACCCAGGCAACCTTCGCAACCCAAATCTAGATCACAGCGAGGTCGTGGGTCGCCGTGACCTCCGGCGACCTCCATGACCCAAATCTAGGTCACGGCGAGGTCGTGGGTCGTCGGAGGTCGCGGCGATAGACCTTGTCGTGACCCAAGCGACCTCCGAGACCTCCAGCGACCTCCGGCAACCTTTGAGACCTAGATTTGGGTCTTAGCGAGGTTGTGGGTTGCTAGAGGTCATGGTCACCAACCTTGCCGCGACCTGGGCGACCTAGGTGAGTCGCGCGATTGGTCGACAACGGTCGCCATGGTGCCGCGACCACACTAGCCTCTCTCTAGCCCGTCGTCGACCTATCGCAACCTCACCGGCAACCATTTGAGAACTTGACGAAGAAGATGATGAATAGTGCATTAGGCCTTTCAAAAATGCTGAAAACCAAAAGGAAGCCTAGGACTTGCTTTGGACTTTCAACTTATAAAATGCCAGCTTTGTCACTAGAAGATTTGCAAAGTTTTTTTTCAAACGTTTTATTTTGGCTCGATGGGCTTTTGATGGCCTAAGCTCCTACCAAGGCTGATTCCAAACGAAGCCACCATCACAAATGACCAAGTCATAAAAAATTCGCAAAAGAAATCATGATGTGACTTGTCTGGGCTGATAAGTATATTTTTTTAGTTGTTGACTCTTAATTCGATAAGTCCAAAAGAATCTTTTATAATGAATTACAACTTGCGACTTTCTTCTTAAAGGTATACTTTTCCTGCATCGATGTCGAGTCACAAATGACCAACAAGTCATTAAAAATTCGCAAAAAGAAGTCATGATGTGACTTATCTGGGCTGCTAAGTATTTTTTTTAGTTGTTGAGCCGTAATTCGATAAGTCCAAAAAGAATCTTTTCTAATGAATTACAACTTGCGACTTCTTCGTAAAGGTATAGCTGCTCGACTTTTCCTGCATCGACGTCAAGTCAAAAATGACCAACAAGTCATTAAAAATTCGCAAAAGAAGTCATGATGTGACTCGTCTGGACTGCTAAGTATATTTTCTTTAGTTGTTGACTCTTAATTCGATAAATCCTATTACGTGACGACTGACGAGGACGGGAGGGAAGAAAGATCGAATTATTTTTTAGGAATTATTTCAGCCAAAACCGACAAGAGTTTTCTTCTTCCCTAATTTCAGGCTTTACCTTTCAATTCTCAAATTCAAAAGATACATTATTTAAGTATCAAAATCGAAGAAAAATAAAATACTTAACTAATAACATCAAAAAATTTAGGTCAAATTATTGATGTGACATTTTTTGATAGCATTTTTTTTATTAATGTGGTAATTTTTTAAAAAAAATATCACATGGCAATTTAAAAAAAAAAATTGTCCACTCGGCACTATAAGCCCCGAAATTAATTTGTAATGTAAATATTAATTAAAAAAATGAAACAACCATAGCTTTGGTGAGGGCCTCCATAGCTTTCGTCATTGCCGTCCCACCATCGCTAGAAAGGGCTAGCAACAGTGAGGCAGCAGTAGTGGCGAGGGCCATGGCCCTCGCTACTTTACTACCGCTCCTCTTTTTATAAAAAATTTGATTTAATTAATATTTATATTAAAACAGATTTTGGACAAAATGATGTCATTTTGTACATTCATTGCTCAGTAGGCAACTCCACTAAGCCACAAAGATCAATTTTATTTTAAAATAATGCCATGTTGGATACTAGCTATCTTGCCAAAATTAGCAATTAAGTATCTCAATTTTAAAAAAAAATTAAAACTTTTGGCGCTTAAGTGTATACTCATGTCAAGTTTTAAAGCAAGCTTACCGATTGTCTCTATGTATGAACAATCTTTGGGAGGGGGGATGCGATTTCTTCCCATTAAGATAAAGTATCTCACATTTCTCATAAACCTATAGCTATCTGAGAACGACTTTGTCAGCCAATTGCCATAAGAAATACACAGTAGCCAAGCTCTTGCATAATTCGGTGCTTTTAACGATCACTTCACTGGACTTATCCCAAGGAGCCTGAAAAATCGTTCAAGTTTGTATAAAGTTAGGCTCCAGAACAACTTGCTCAAGGGAAACATAACCAATGCTCTTCGTGTATTCCCCTACTTAGATTATCTTGAGTTGAGCAATAATGAAATTACCGTATGCCACCACCAACATTGTTTGAATGTAGAAATTGAGGAGTTTGATAATCTCCAACAATAGGATCTCTGACACCATATCCTTTGCACAACTTTGAAGAGCCGACATCTTCGAATCAATGCTACCCAAGAGGTGACCTCAATAGAGTTTACTCAATTCAATGGTCCAGTTAACAAGTTTCTCAAAGCAGAAGCAGTGAGCAGATACATGACGTCGGCAGAGGGAGGGAAAGATAGCAAAGACTAATAGTAATTGTTGGAATTAGAATGGAAACGACAGAATCTTACAATTACGTCAACATGAAATCGTCATAAAAATAAACGAGATATAATAAAGATACCAAAAATTTATGTGACTCGATTCAAGTATCGGAGATCTACGTTTGAAGGAAAGTTAAGATAAATTATCCACTATAATTAGAGAATCAAACTTTACAATCGCTCACATACTCGAGTATTTTTCACACATAAATTTAATCACAAACTTAAAATATTTATAAATAAATAACTTATTTGGATATAAATTTACTGCATAAAATTAACGCGCTCGTTCAAGCTCAAAACAAAAATGCGCGGCCCTCTTCGACTGGTGTGCGGCTTGCAGCTCTTTTTCTTTATATGCTTTCGTAGGGCTTCAGCGGCACCTACCTTCTCTCGTAGGGCTGCACGTCTTTTATATGTGGGCCCAGGTCAAACTTGGCGGCACGTCTTTTATATGTGTGCCCAAACGTTGAGCCAAAAGGAGATGGGCCCAAAGGTCAAAAGTTTGACCTGGGCCCACCTCCTTTTGGCTCTACGTGCAGGGGCTCTATTCTCTGTCTCCATCGGCTAAAAAGAAGTAGCAACGCAGCCTTGGAATATTGTGTGCCCAAAATCAAAAACCATGGATAACTTGCAGAGAGATTCGGCTCTTCCAAAGCAATGAGGAAAATTTTGCTTATTTTATTTTATTTTATTTCCTCATTTATGCAGCTATAAGGAGTCCAAGAAAAAATTCTTTATCCAATTTGAAATTTACCTGAGAAATTTTTTTAATAGATTCGATTTAATAAATCATTATCCGAATTTAAACTCAAAATATTAATTTAACAATGACAAAATTATGACATTCCACTTCCGAAAACTATTGACAAGGAAGAGGGCGACCTCCAACAGCCACCACACTGAACATGGATTCACCCTGAATGGAAATTGCATCAAGAAATTTCACTTGTTGAAAAAGTGAGGAGATGTACCGGTTTTTAAATTTTTTTAGTTTCTTGATAGATAAGCGTTACCCTAACCATCCTTTTGAGGTCGGTCCTCGAGGCCATCTTATCCAAGACTCGCAATGCCCTCAAATGCCGGGAATAATACCTTTTATACTATTCAGCTGCATATGCAGGTTGCCAAATGCAGCTCAAAATGTTTTGCTTAGTCACAAGCAGAATAAACAAATAGGCACCAAGCAGCTTAAATCAGAAGTCTTACAGAATAACATCAGGAAACTTAATCTCGCCTCACCATGTTTTGGCAGTAGAATCACGCGGACCTTGCACTTGTTGGGACAGATTAGCGTAACACGGCAGTCAGTCACTTGGTTATGCCAAATACACGATACTGATACATTCCTAGACAGCTTCTGCATATCTGATCTTCTTCTTCTTCTTCTTCTTCTTCTTCTTCTTCTTCTTTTTTTTTTTTTTTTATTTATTTATTTATTTATTTATTTATTTAATAAAACTTAGGTGGATCAAAGAGATTCGAACAATGGGAGTCAATTTCAACACGCAAGGTGTTTGAATGATTGGCCCACTCTTTTCATATCAGTCTCATAATTTTTCGGGCTGCCGATTGCACAACATGATTGCTGTATACTATGTATAAGAATTTTTCGGGCTACCAAGATTATTGACTTGGTTGTTGACTGGTGGGTGGCCCCGATTTACTTCTATAAGTACGTCTCGGCTGCACTTCTCATGCCTATGCAAGAAACAAAGAAAAGCCCACCCCAAAATAACCTTGACAACCTGTCATGGCCTTATCTCAAAAGCAACCCTCCATGTTGCTCGTCGCTTGTGTCCTCCTCATGCTCACGCAAGAAATGCCTTGTCTTGCTTCATCTCGAAGCCCTTCTCCGGTGGCCCTTGCTGGTCCTAGTAACCAAACCGCTAATGAGGAACTGGAGGCACTCCTAACATGGAAGTTTGAGCTGGACAGCCAGAGTCGCTATACTTTGTCTTCGTGGAATGGGAGCAACCCTTGTTCATGGCGCGGAGTCGATTGCGATTCTCTTGGAAGCATTGTGAGCCTGAACCTCTCGGATTCTGCCATACATGGTACGCTTCATCATCTCAATTTCTCCCTATTGCCCAACTTGATTGCTCTTAAGCTTGCCAACAACTCACTTTTCGGAAACATCCCTCCGAGCATGGCTCTTCTTGCCAAGCTTACTCATCTAGACTTGTCTCGAAATAACCTTTCGGGAAACATTCTGACTCAACTAGTGTCCTTGCGATCTCTCCAAGTTCTCAATCTATCGAATAACAATTTCAATGGCCCAATTCCCAATGAGATAGGTAGCTTGAGCAACTTGACCGACCTATTTCTTTCTGCAAATAATCTTTCTGGTCGTATCTCTGGAGAAATAGGAAGGCTCCAGTCTCTCAAATACCTCGAGTTACAGAACAATCGCATCACCGGTCCTATTCCTTCTTCCATAGGAAACATGAGCAGCTTGATAGAGGTGTGGCTTTACGATAATCAACTTGTTGGGGCCATTCCAGAGGAAATAGGAATGTTGAGGTCTCTCAG
The DNA here is from genome assembly GCA_016097545.1 of Eucalyptus victrix. NCBI lineage: Eukaryota > Viridiplantae > Streptophyta > Magnoliopsida > Myrtales > Myrtaceae > Eucalyptus > Eucalyptus victrix. The sequence goes on along the minus strand of CM027840.1, from coordinate 29,833,933 downwards.
TATACTTGATTTATCTGGCAATTGTCTCGATGGTTACATCCCTAAAACTCTAGGAAATTTGAGTAATTTAGCATTTCTATACTTATATCAAAACCAACTTTCCGGTCCCATACCTTTGGAAGTTGGAGGAATGAGATCCCTCGAAAGTTTCCAATTGCAATTTAATGATTTAATAGGTCCTATCCCATCATCCATAGGTAACTTGAGCAATTTGAAATACATTAACCTTCGCAAGAATAAGTTGTTGGGTCCTATCCCATCATCCATAGGTAACTTGAGCAATTTGAATATTCTTCGCCTTAACTACAATAACCTTTTTGGGCCTATCCCATGGTCCATAGGCAACTTGAGCTATCTAAAAACTCTTTCCCTTTTCAACAATAGTTTGTCAGGCTTTGTTTCGAAAGAGATTGGAAAACTAGGACTCCTTAGTATATTACGTCTAGATATGAATAATCTAGAAGGCTTTCTTCCCATCGAGATGAATAATCTCACATCCCTCACTCGCCTTGATCTATCTTATAATAACTTTGTTGGCCAATTGCCACAAGAGATCTGTAGCGGCCAAGCTCTTGTACGTTTTATTGCAATGAACAATCACTTCACTGGACCCATCCCAAAAAGCTTGAGAAATTGTTCGAGTCTGTATCGAGTGAGGCTTAATAACAACGCGCTCAAGGGAAATATAACTGATGCTCTTGGTGTGTACCCTTACTTGGATTATCTTGAGTTAAGGAACAATGACCTTTACGGGGAGTTACCACCAACATTGGGAGAATGTAGAAATTTGACGACCTTGATAATCTCCAACAATAGAATTTCCGGCACCATACCCTCAGGTTGGAGACATGAATCAATTGCGTAGACTGGACCTCTCTTCAAATGATATTGTTGGGGAAATTCCTAAAGAGCTAGGAAAATTGAAGTTGCTGGTAGAGCTTTCATTGGACTACAACCGTCTTGAAGGTCACATCCTTCAAGAACTTGGAGCCTTGTCCAGTCTGCAGAAACTCAACATTGCAAGAAACAACTTGAGTGGCTCCATTCCTACAGAACTTGGGGGGTGCTCCAACCTTTTGTTCTTAAATTTAAGTGGGAATAATCTTGATAAGAGTATTCCTGTGGAGATCAACAACCTCCGGTCTCTTCAAGTTCTCGATTTGAGTCAAAATTTGCTCACAGGAGAAATACCTAGACGATTTGCACAATTGCACAGATTGGAAATACTCAATCTCTCACATAATCAGCTTTCGGGTTCAATTGAATTGGCCTTCGGTGATATGGTAAGCTTGACATCCATCGATATATCATATAATGAGTTAGAAGGTCCTTTACCAAATGTTCCAGCCTTTCGTAATGCTACAATTGAAGTTGTGAGAGGGAACAGAGGTTTGTGTGGAGTTATCGCTAGTCTCAAACCATGCACAGCAACAACGTCAAAAGGCAAGAACAAAAACAAAAAGTTGCTGCTAATTTTGATTCCTACTTTAAGTTGCCTACTTTCATTGCTTCTTATTGTGGGAATTTTAAGAGTAGTATGCCAAAGATTAAGGAAAACAAAACCTAGTTCGAACAATGGAAGCAATGAAAACTTGTGGGCAGTGTTGACCTTTAACGGGAATATGGTCTATGAGAGCATTATTGAAGCCACGGGGGAGTTTGATGCCAAATATTGCATTGGTGTGGGAGGACAGGGGAGTGTTTATAAGGCCCAATTGCGAACAGGTGAAATTGTTGCGGTAAAGAAATTTAAGGAAGCAATGGAAGTCAAAATCGCTAGTGAAAAAGCATTTGAAAGGGAGATTCATGCTCTGATTGAAGCTCGGCATCGAAATATTATCAAGCTCTATGGCTTTTGCTCAAGTTCTCGACATTCATTTTTGGTTTACGAGTTCTTGGAATCAGGTAGCTTAAAGGATGTATTGAACAATGAAGAGAGGATGACAGCATTTAATTGGAATAAGAGAGTGAATGTTATTAAAGGTGTGGCGTGTGCTTTGTCCTACATGCACCATGAATGCTCTCCTCCTATAGTTCATCGAGACGTGTCAAGCAAGAACATTTTAATGGATGAACAATACGAAGCTCATGTCTCTGATTTTGGCGCGGCTAAGGTTCTGCAACCTTACTCATCCAATTGGACTTCCTTTGCGAGCACTTTTGGATATGCAGCTCCAGGTAAATTGGTTTCTTTAATAAAGACAGTTCATTAAATAGCCTTACTAAGATTTTGCCCAAAAAAGGATAGCATTAATAAGAAATTGAAAAAAAAAAATGTTGTTTTCCCTCTGCAGAGCTCGCATACACAATGAAGGTGACGGAGAAATGTGATGTTTATAGCTTTGGAATGGTGACATTGGAGGTAATCATGGGTAGATACCCGGGCGATCTCATATTGTCTCTCGCATCCTCAGCTTCTTCATCATCAAGCAATTCAACAGCTTCATGTTGGCCCTAAAACAAGCTCTAGATCAAAGAATCCCATACCCAGATGGTGATACGCTAGGTCAGGTGGCTTTCATTGTAAAGATGGCATTTACATGCCTGAGTGCAAAACCGGAGCATCGTCCAAGCATGCAACAAGTGTCTCAAGAGATATCAGCACGTAGGTCGATCGTGATAGGGGCACTGGAGGACATAAAATTGGAAGAGCTAGTTGATCCCATATGCCTTTTTTATTGACATTTTGGTCTTTCTGTAGCAGCTTGCGTAACTAGTTCTCTTTTATTTCTCTTACAAGGATGATACGCACTGTATCACTTATTTTCCCAATGATTTATGAATTACTTGAAAACAACTGCGTAATTGCATTTTGTAATTTTAACCCAGATAAAATGGATCGTTGCAGCTTCATCCAACCCTTAAGATTGGCCTAAGAGATGACAAGGTCACGATATAGTATGTCAAACTATTATAGTATTCTGAATCGATTTGGCATGTGATTGACTAAATTTCTAAACCTATGATGTTTCTGCAATGGATTCGTGGATCTGCAAGCTTTCAGTAGTAATTTATGCTCATGCCAGATCCAAAGCGATCATTACAAGGATGTTTCGATCGTCAGACTCGTGTTCATGCGACCCTTCGCACAAGTTCAAAGAGACAACTTCAAGTCAGTGCTTCCTGAGAGGTACTTCGATGTGACGAGGCATAAACACGCATTACCTAACATACCCTAAGAGTGCTAAAAATGACATCTGGCATGTACAGCAGACAGTGCTCAAACCAGCAACCAGAAGTACCATGGTTTCAGCGAGGAAAAAAGAAGGGGATGTCCTGTGCCTGTACAATTCCATCTAGAGTGATGTTTACTGAAACCAAGGGAATACGTCTAACAAAGTGTTGAAGCAAATTGCCGACTCCTCGTTGTCCAGAGATTTTGTATTAGATGTACACCAAGAAGATACAATTCAATGCGAATACAATTATGTGGATGACATTGTTTGAGACATACTGGACTATTATGCTCTTGTTCTGTCTCCTGACATTGTTCTTCCCCCCTGCTTTAGCTTTGATCAGAGTCAATTGCTGTCAAGACATCAAATAACTTCAGAAAGGAAACGATTGAGCCTATTTTAGGATCTCCAAACCAGCAACTGTAAATCATCTATGAATGGGCATTCTGACGAGATAACTTATAGGAACGGCTACAGGGTACAGCTAACAATGAAGCTTCATTGACTACACCAATCATTGAGAACATATGGCGATGGCACAATAGCTAAGCGACTGCTGGTACCTCAGGCGGGAACTTGGATCAGGATTCATGATGCTATTCACAATAGCCCAACATAACCTTTTCTAGGCTGCCGATTACACAGCGTAGTTGCTTTATACTCCAGGGCGATTACACAACTGTAATTAACAGTATCCTCCACCTGTTTCCTTTCCCCACTTTATAAGAACTCAAGTACACAGAAAGAGAACATATTCTGCAATTTATCCTGCTGATTAAGATTTCTCAGAAAAATAAAAATAGCCCAATGGGAAGTTTTCAAGCAAGGAACACCGTCAACTGAAATCACATCACAAAATTTCTGAAAATAGAAATCAATTTCTATTCTGAATTTCTATTTTTGAATGAATTTTTGGATAGGTTATAGTTAGCCTAACCATCCTTTTGATAAGGTCGGTTTTTGTTTTTTGGAATAAAAATTCTTTGATGGCCTCAAATAAAATTTTTATTTCAGGGGCTGCATATGCAGGTTACCAAATGCAACTCAAAATGGTTTACACCTCGCAAGAAGAAAACATAAATAGGCAACAAGCAGCTTAAAATTAGAAGTCCCACAGTTTTTCCATAGGAAACTCAATCCCACACCACCGTGTTTTGGTAGTAGAATGACCGACATTTGGCATTTGGGCACTTCCGCCAAATAGACGGTTGGCGATGGGCGTCTAGTGTTCCATGGGCAGCGGGTGAGTGGTGGGCAAAAGATTCTGAGAAGTGAACAATGTCAAAAACAAGTTTCCATTTCTCATTTTTATTCAAAAATCGAAATTCTTATTTGTTTAATGCCTACATAACCATTTCTAGGCTGCCTATTACACAGTATAGTTGCTCTGTACCAAATCGATTATTTAACAGTAAAACCTGTTTCCTTTCCTGAAATAAAAGAACTTAAGTTACAGAAAACAATTTTATTCCAAATTTATCCTGCTAAAAAGATTTCTCAAAAAAAAATAAGAGAAATAGAAATTTTGGCATGTGCACCTTAAGTGCAAAAGAATATGAGCTTTATTAAGGATAAGTAATTTCTGTACACTAATATACCCTAAAAAAAATAAGGGAGTTCTGGGAGCAAAAGAATGGCTTTGATGAACTTGTAGCAACTGTGATCACCTCAAAAAAAAAAATGATCTCTCTCTATTAAAGTAACTCAACCTAAGAGCATAATCCGGGGGAATCCTCCCACACAACTAGTTTCACTCTGAGCTATCATCTGAGCTAATCTGACTGCAAATTCCATATATGAGCAGGAGCATGAGGATCCACAGGACCAGAGGCATCTTGAGCATAAACACAAGAAATTGTGCCCACCTGTAATTTCAAGCAGTACATCGTTGCTGATAAAGACTGTTATCCGTTTCAGGATCTCCATCATAATCAAGGAAGTAGCAACAATTAACTATTCAAAAAGTTGGATTAAATGAACATTCCCTTTTTCTGGTAGAAATTATAAACACGAAGCATGGAAGTATACATGTGCAATCCAAATGCACCAAAGTCCAAACCACTTGAGGTATCAATGTAACAATAGCACCTTCTAGAAACACAAATGCTACATAACAGACTCTGAAAAACCAAAACAGTCATGCCTATGTCAGGAAAGTCATTAGACAGTATATAACATGTACAAATATCATCACAATCATTAATTAAGAAAATGACAGGCTTTGTTTGGGAGAGAAAGCAGTAGAAGAAAATGAAAGGCGGGTATATGGAATCTTGGAAGAATTTGAATCTTCTGTGAGAAGGTTTTGGAGGCAAAATTTATAATTTTCACCACCCAGCCTATATTTTTCTCCCCTCTTTCTACCACAGAAAGCATCAGGCAGACCTGGTAAAATTTTAATCTATTTTTCGATATCTGTCCAAGTATAAGACACCATTTTTTGATTAGTCTAAGTGGAAAACACCTTAAAGTAACCATCAGATGCATTCTAGATAGTTCCTGCTACATCCTCCCATCAATTTCAGAAACAGCATGATTTGCATTCTTGGTAGTTGCTTCACCCTATTAATCCAGAGGTGTCTCAAATGCAAAAGAATGAGAGCCAAGTGCTGCCATCACCACCGATAGCAATGATCAGATGGCGCTGCACCTGGAAGTGGCACAAAAAAATCATATTCCTATGTCCATTTAGGAAAACAACATAACCACCACTCCTCAGAGAAAGATCTGCTGAGAAGCAAAGTAAAACCCAAACAAAAGGAAAGAATCAAACATGAAACTAAAAGAATAATGATCAATTCTGATCATGACAACATATAATTTGGTTTCAAAGGTGATTGATCCACCCATTAATGACAAGAACCCATAAATGTCATTAAGCATAAACTGTTGATATAATTATCACAAGAATCAGATAATAAAAATAAACATAAAGGACAAAAGCATATATGCAAACTAGATGCTATCATAAAAAAGAAGAAGAGGACATATCAATTTCCTTCTTTATCAAATTCTTCTAAAACTGCAAGTTGTCTTTCATTTATCTCGCTGAAAAGTAACCAGTCATAGAAAGTAAACACATTGCATCAAATTTTGACAGCCAAACAACCAACAACTAAGGTATCAATTAACAATTTAAAAAAAAAAAAAAACCGGAAGTAAGTACTCCTAATCAACTCTCTCACTATCTTGCTAATAAAATTGTCTCTGTCCAAGCTAACAAATGGCTAACATAGATGAAGTGGCCTATCTGTTTCCTTTCTGGAAACAATCAAATATTGCACAACAAGAAAGGAACTCCTAGTGTGAATGTGATACTTGTTGACATGTACCAAGATGGACCCTGACTTCAAAGGGAAGATTGCTGTAGTCCAGTGACAAGATTTAGATTCATTCATTTTTCAGAAATGGACATAATGTAATACTATTACATGTGCAATGTGCCTCCATGAGAAGTAGTAACTCCATTTCCAAATCATCCATAAATGCAACTCAAATGGATACTAGCCACAAATGCATATTGACCAGACCAATAAGCAAGAACCAGGAAGAGGAGGAGGAGGAGGAGGAAACTCAATCAAACTCTGATGATTATGAAAACAGACAAAAAACTAATAAATAACATACCTGGGGAATTTAATCTGAAATCGCACATATAGATCTCCAGGATCGACATGAATTTGGACTCCTGCAGCAATGCTGTGTCTAAAAATAATATTTGGCAGCAAAAAAGCTCCACAGTTAATGCAAAATAGTTGATTATTTCTTGAAACCTTTTTGTCTTAGAACCACAAGCTGTCCAGCCTGAACCCCCTTTGGTATCTGAGAAGGTATGTGCAAACAGACATATCATTAGTGTAAGCAAGGAAGAGAAGTCCATCCAATCACAATGAAAGCTGGAGAAAGAATTCAATTTCAGTGCCATACATGCCCTCTTTTTACCCATTTGCTTTGTAAGATATTTGAGAATCTTATGCAACCCCATAAAAAGAGAGGCAACTCACAAAAAATATCATCATCAATTTCACAATTCTTTATACATTTTTTTTCAAAACATCATGTAATTAAAAGGTAGTTACAGAAAATAACTTCCATTCACAACAGTACTTTACTTAATGGAAAGGTAGTCAATATTGCACTATCATTTATAGTCTTGAAATAAAACCAAGTAAAAAGAATTAGTACATTCTCATATAAGATAGTGAACTGTTTTCCTTCATAATTACATGTTTACCAACTCAATCTACCCCAAAGAACCCCTTTCAAGACATGTGATAGACCCTCTCATTCTTGGTGACTACTGATCTACATTTTATTGATTTTCCATAGCACGAGACAAGGACCCCGCAAAATGCATAACAAGAGTGGTTAATTTTACACTGAACTACACAATAAAACCAGGGGTTAAAACAGTCAAACGCTTGGAACACTGATTTGCTACATTATTGCTGCTTTCAGATACAGGTTTTACTAATACTAATACTAATTTTAACCCTTCCACTCCACTCAAAAGGTCAAAGATCACCCGACATTCATGTCATTAATTATTAAGAACACTCTCCAATTAAATCTGCAAGCACAGATATGTCACCATGTGGCACAGACAGTTCTTACATTAACATGTATTTTCCCCGATAAAGTTAGGACCTCAACTTTACCACCAAGAATTGCCTGTAACAGAAGTAAACCCCAAAGGTCAAGGAACCAAGTTACAGATATCTATTCTGAATAACAGGGAACTGATGCTGTCATTAAAAAAAAAAAAAAAAAAAAAACACACACGCACACACACACAGAGTAATGATGACATGAACAGGAAAGTCATGACAGAGAGCAATGCACAAGCAAGGAATAGCTCAGTACTAGTCATAAAGTTGAAAGTGAGTTGAACATGCCAAGCAAGCCCCACACGGTTGCCAATGGTTACTAGCAAAAATCCTCCACAATACAACAATCCTTGAATAAGAATATCAGTGTTTCTCCAAGAACTGTTGAAAGGAAACAATCGGAGAATGATGGTTGTATATTAAGAAAGTGAAGAAAATCGAAAGTTAACTTATTGAACTAGAAACGAAGCATTTATAACATGAAAACCCGTTTCCTTTTCTGAACAGATATATTGTTTCAAAGACAAATTGCAATTCAACCTTTCAAATGACACCTAATAACCATTAGCAAAAATAATTGCCACTATAAAAGTGCACCTGCACTTGAGTATGGTAGGGTCAAGCCCACTTAGTCCATCATCTTCAATCGTAATGTTGCTTACATAACTTTCAGTTTGTTTTACAAACAAACTATCAACACATGCCACAACAGTGAAGTATCAATTTCAGTCTACGCCAATTATAGTAAAAGCTAATATCAATTAAAGTTTTAAAGATTTCACAACCATCAAGATAGATGAGAGGAATTACAAACCAAAACACAAACAGGATTTCAAACATGGCATGAGTTAAAGCTAGGTGGGGGAACTTTCTTAGAAGTGGAACAAGAGGCAAAAACATAATATGCTCAATAGTTTTGTTCTCACTTGTGTGAAGCTAATTTCTGAGACCACATATACATCTTCACTGCATCTGGTAAAGGTACGATCTTCAGCCACCTGCGTGAGCACAGTTACTAGTTACGTGCACATTCGGTTGGCCATCTGACACTGATACAGGTGACCGATTATGTAATGCAAGACTTCAAAATGTTCCACTATCACAACCAAAATTCTTTGATGGTAGTAACAGTTTCTGGGACAATTTCCAGATAAATCATATGACAGACTTCAAATGGAGAAACGATGTATAAAGCTACACAGGAAAGCTCCAACAACAGCAGGATAAAACTTCTACCATTGAGTGGGATCAAAGTTGTCCTTAACATCATTATTACCATACAACCAGAAAAGAAGAGGGGATCATGCCTTTAATTTGATGAATAAGTTGCCAGGTTGACTCCCATGAGCTCCAGCATTACCAGCTTCTGGCACACAAATTGTATGTCCCAAATCCACACCTACTCCATTCAGGAATGGAAGATATCAGGTTATCCACTGAAGATACATCAGATACAGTTTTGTTCTTTGATAAAGGTAATCCATGTTCATGACATGAGGATCTATGTCATATGTCCCAACTGCATTGATTTACCCTGTCAGCCATTTGAAGTCACCTGAGACAATATGTGTTGTAGACATGTTTGTTTTACAGAACATTGGTCATAAATGAATATGTCCTCAAAACAAGCCTGTATCCCAAGAGAAAAGATAATGGCTATGTTAGCAAATTAAGAAAACACATTATGACATATGAAGTTGGTCATGTTGCATCAGTTTCACTCATGCACAATAAATGAATTTACAAGTCAGCTCTTCAGAACTTGCAAAATGTGGAAATGGCAACTTATCTGAAAAACTTAAGATATTAGAAAAGCTTTTCTATGGTGGCACTTTTTAATATTCAAATATTCTTACACTTCCTCTCACATGGTGGGTTAAGAGTCAGCCGAGGGAGGCTAATAAGAGGCCTGGAAAATAACAGGACATTCTGTTCACCATGCCTTAATAAGGGATCCTTCAACTTATATAAAAGCATAAACTATTATATTAACAAATTGTTTGATATTAAATGTTCTGACACCCTAACTTTCAGAACAACACCAGCATGAGTGTACAGTGAGAGAGAGAGAAGAAGAGAGAGAGAGAATTTGTACAGTATTTGGGTTAATAATGCATAAGATGAAGATATCCAAACGAATAATAAATATTGAAAAGGATAAAGCTAGTCATGCTCTCATTTTGGGAAAAACATCATGAAGCTTGAGATAAAGCAAACTCCTGTGATTATAAACTTTGCATGTTCACTAGCACTAAATGATACAGATTAGTATCATGATGCTACTGAAGCCAGATGATGGGACAAAAAAGATCCTTAATGCTTAAGCTGTCTTTTGCCCTGACCAGACATCTTGTGCGGGACATGGTTCATATTTCAGACACACATCCCATTGCATTTTACTGGTGTTATTTCTCCTGCAGCCACCACATGGAGCAGTAAAAGCCTTGCAGTGTCAACAAGAAATTATTTCCTTACAGAAAAAATGCTTCAAGATCATCAGAATCAACCATGAGAAGTGTATAACATTGTAGGAAGAAAATGGGAGTTTCAGAACTTGAGTAAGTCATCCCCACAAATGTTGCAATCATCGGAGAAAAAAAGGTAGATTGATAAATATAGGTTTAACAACACAGCCTGAACCCATGTAGATGTAATTTACACTCAAACCAGAATATTAAAACAGTGAATCCTACAGAAGCATGTTTTGACAGTAATAACATTAATCACAGAAGCCACATGCATATAACAAAAATAACTGAGGCCATAAAGCTGTAAAATGAGCATGCACAACCTGTTCACTCTCCCAGATCTCAACCCAGTTAGCCTTATTCATCATTTTACATCTTCACAGAAAGGATGCATCGAACAAAAAACCACAAAACTCTGTCAGAGATCAATAACTCTGACCTACCTGAAGGAATTGTAACTTTAATTTCCTTAGTGCCTTCAAGAACTCCTGATCCTCCACATGAAATGCATTGCTCCTACCCAAAGTTACTAAGTAGAAGGCTTCACCAAGAAAACTGAAATTAAAGCTGGTACTGAAGAAATGATGTTAAACCTTGACAACTGTCTTTGAGCCTTTACAGGTAGTGCATGTCATTGTAGTAAATGGGGAAGTATTGACCTAATAGCAAGGAAGACCAAAGTACATGTCATGTATACTATGTGATGGTCCGTCAAACTTCTGATGAATCACACAATTATCCTGGGGAGCAATCAGTTCAGAAGAACTCAACAACTAATCAGTGTAATTGCAGAGCTCATGAAAGCTCTTACCCTCCCAATGCCTCTGCAAGTTGGACAAACTCTCACCTCAACAGCAGGTAAATACCCCACCCATCTGCATTACCACATAGACATGATCGTCATGAATTTGCTACAGGAAATGTACTAAAAGGAAAACCTGTAAATAACTCATAAAAAATCAAAGGATATCATAAGCAAAATCAAAGATCAGTAACTGGGATTTTCATATGGTTATGTACAGCCAATGACAAGAAAATGACAGTAAAGTTAACTCTCATTAGAGGCATATTTGCCCTACACTTTCCAGGCACCTCAATTTTTGCCAATTCTTAGAAGTTACCTCAACCAATCGTGAGTCTTGCTTCTCATATGTAATAATTATCTGTGCTTTTCATCATACTTTTAAGTTCTACGTGGACATGCCAAAACCTCCAAAAAGTGAAAAAACTAATCACATTGGTTGACAAACCTTTAGCAAGCAAATGGGACTAGAGCAGAGTACCAGTGAGCATAAATTGATCACACTTTTAGCATCTAAAGCTAGATATATAATCAATTTGATCTCCAAGAGACATTGCAGAAACAAGAGGTAGAAGGATGTACTGCCACATGTACTGTAACCAGTTTGATAAAAAAATACTAAAATCTACTAACCACAAGTATCACAAGGAAGAAATGCGTCAAAGGAAACATCTTTGTGCACCCTTCCACAGCTTCAAGGAAAGAAAGTATCAGTTCCACCTATAAATTTCCAACATAACTTAATTGGTCAGAAATCCTACAATATTATCTCATTAAGCAAACAAGATCAAGGGCGGAAATCCGAGTAATATTATCTCATAAACAAAGAAGACCAGGAGTATAACTGTGAACCTGAACATCAGATGCAAATCAATCCATCTTGTCCAAAAATTCTGATATGACACCAAATGTTTCTTTAGCTAAATATTGTGGATCAGAAGATTGGAAGATAATGATATGCAGCACACTTGGAATTACCTCAGAAAAGATCTTGTGGAATGAACTAGAGAAATGCCTTTCATAATAACCTGGAAACCCCTCAGCATCTCCTTCACCATATTCAACATTTTCTGAACTTCTATGGTGTTTCTTCATTAAATTAATGTAAGAGGCACAATGAGCAAAACATGCTCTTATGAATGCAGCTATGCTTTCAGATGCTAAGTTCACTATGTCATTCAGTTGAAAGTAGAAAGAGTGAGATTTTACCCTGTCATACTCTGCTCTTTTTCCAGGACTTTGCAAAGTCTGAGATTAGTTGAAAAGGCAAGAAAGAAAAATTGTCACCCCCAACGTATCAGACATCCAAACAACATATGAAAATCTGTGAAAAAAGTTTTCCTCCACTGGCATCTAATCAATTAGCCAAACCTCATAAGCATCTTGTCTTTTGAAATTTCCTCTTTGCTGAAGGATCATTATTATTTGCATCAGGATGGTACTTCTTTGCAAGCTGCATGGCATACAAGCCAAGAAACAGAATCAGATATAGGATTCACATAACAACTAAAGAGGTGCCATGGCACAAACAATTTATTGAAGAAGTTCAGTTACATTAATCAAAGTGGACTCACTTGTTGAATATCCACTATATTCTCTAACCATGAAGAGAATTTTTCTTTCTGGTTGAAACATGTATGATCAACAAGAATATGTGATCTACTTATTAACATCAGCCTGAACTCCACAAAGCAAAAGTAACAAAGAACCGCTTACTGCTCATTATATGTTAAGATGTCAGTGTTCAGTTCAGGCACATTAACAAAGAACCACTTATTATCATACCATCGTCACATTAACTTTTGGAAGAAAGGATAATAGTTAAACCTTTGTAGTAGATCTCAAATTATTCTTCACGACAACTCGTTTGTTCTTTTCATGAACTCTTTCAAAATTGATATTACATAATTCTTGCAGAATACTGAAATTTAGAGCTCTTAAAATTCATTTTCAGGAAAATCGCCTGAAAGAGTTTTAGCATTAAAGAACTTCTTCAAACTTCACAAAAGTACTCCATGTCACAAGCTGTAATTGTAACTATTTATAGTCACCGGCAACATTGACAAGCCCAAAATCAATTTCTCAACAAAAAATATTCTTAAGCTCGACTAATCAAATTATAGCATTAGCGGACCTATGTTCTAACACTATATATGCAATGATTGGCCATAACTCAGTGGAATAAATTTCAATTCCAAGGCATCTTATGTGCATAGAAGCGGATGAAGAACTAGCTCCACACATAACAAGGAAATGTAGCACCATGGAAACCCATCTTTTTTTGTCATTTTGTGAGCGTATCATTTGCAAAAATGACGTTCATTGTAACTTAAACCAGTGTACCAAAGAACATGCATTCTCAATGCAATGGTATATGTTAGAATATTTAATAATAAATCAAGCTTTCATTTAAAAGCTTAAGTTTTTAGAATAGTTAGCAGTGGTCTCATAAATTCTCACATGATACTAGAACTAGAAGATCTTGAGTTCGAATTTTCCCAGCCCCTATTTGCCTCCTCAATCGAATATATTCATGCTTTAAGTTAAGGCCAAAGTCCATCCTACCCATAAATTCTCATAATATGAATTGGTTAAAAACCACTGTGATTCCCATTAGTTTCCCTCAACTACATTTAGTACATAAGATCTACCCACCACATGAAAAGCCTTCTTAATCTCATCTCGGCTGGCATTCTCCGGAACACCAAGAATATCATAGTAGCTTCTTTCAGGGTAGCGACAAGAACCTGAAATTGCACAAACAAACACAACACCTGAAGTTCATGAATCACTTCAATCAAATGAATTAGCCGCTAAAACCAAAACGAAAGAAAAACAAAAATCAAGGGAAGTAAGAAAGACTGCTCCATAGGTAGCAAATGATTCATATTTTTCATCATCCACGCTCAATTTATAATATCCAACCATCAATTTCAAAATCCGAACACACAGCAGCGATCGGCACAAAATTCTGAGCAACCGGGGTCAAAAATAATTTTTCGTTTTTTTTTATTATAAATAATAATATTTTAATAATTTCGGAATATAATATAATATTATAATTTCCAGAATTTCGAAACATTTAAATAAATCAAAAATAAAACCTATTATGTCACATCAATGTTTATTATTAAATGAACTCTCTTAGCATTTAATTAAACATGCTTTAAATTAAACAAACCTCTTAATCTAAGTCACAATTAAATAAACTAAACTAACCACCTAAGCTTAATTAACTTAAGCTAATCACAACTAAAGCATAATTAACCCTCTAAGCGAGGTTTAGTGAGTTAAACTCACCGGATTAGCAAGCTGGCGGACCAAAGCGGCGAAACGCCGCGATGATCGACTTTCCTCAAGGCGGGCCGAGCATCCGGGCATTAGTTTCCCTCGACCACATTTAGTACATAACATCTACCCACCACATGAAAAGCCTTCTTAATCTCATCCCAGCTGGCATCCTCTGAAACACCAAGAATATCATAGTAGCTTCTTTTGGAGTAGCAACGAGAACCAGAAATTATAAGAGCAGACCAACACCTGAATTTCATGAATCACTTCAATCAAATGAATTAGCCGCTAAAACCCCCAAAAAAAAAAGTTCACAAAGTAAGAAAGACTGCCCCATAGGTAGCATATGACAGAAACGCACCTGTTGCATGAAGACGCCGACACCTCCATGGCGACCTCAAGGTCTCGCAATCAACAGAATTCTTCCCACTTAAAAACCTGCGACGGTACGAAGCTGATGGATGAAAAGCTTCAGTTACTTCCACTCATGAGCTAAGCAATAACGACATTGTCGCAGGGGAAGAAAAAGAGAGAACCAAAAAAGCTTTCTTTGGGCGAGCAACACCGCCCTCTGCGAATCCGAAACCAAACCATTCGCAATGGAATTCTTCAGGCTGGTAACCGAAGACAGCAACCGCCACCGGCACCGTTCAACAACCGGAATTAGCGAAAACAGAGCAACGAAAGACACGAACGATCGGACCCTCCTTAAATGCTTGATCGAATTAGCTCACCAATTGTAACCAGCTGAATCTGCCCATAAGAAAAGGAATCTTTTGGCAACAAGAGATTGCGGAAAGAAGCGCAAAATTCAATCCCCAATAACTGTGGCGATCGAAGACTGAAAGAGTACCATCGAAAGAGTAGCGAGCAAGATTCGTAGGTTTGGCTTGAACGTCAAGGCAAACAAAACGAGGTTTATCTCGGGTTTGTCACGCAACGGTCGATTTAAAACTGTCTCAGTTCTGGAATTTTTCTGCTTCTTATTTTATCTTCCCTTAGGATGTAATTATTTGAGTAAAAGAATTATTCACGTTTGGTTTGCTGAGTTTTAAATAGGAAAATGAATTATGTAATTTAGAAAGGGCAAAATATTTTCCTGAAAATTAATTTCTCAGAAATTTTTTCTTGTCATGAAATTTTTCCCAAAATAAACACACTCTTATTTTTATCTTTTTAGCCGGTCTCTCTTTTATAAGTGCCTTCAAAGCATCAACATATAATAGTCTAATTATATATTGGACATGCCACGTTCTTCTCTAGAAGCCACATATAATTTACCAACAATTTTTAAGATTTACTTATTTTGCGGAAAACCGATGAATTGAAAAATATTTTTATTAAGAATGATTGCTCATATCGTTTATAAAATTGAATGAGCGGAAACATAAATTGTTGATGATGATATGTGCTATTTTTATTAACTAATTATTTCAAATAATACAAATGATTACTTTAGTAAAATTATTTTCTCAATAATTCAATTTCCACAAAGCAAACAGAGTATTAATAGATCAATTTTTATAATTCAATCTTAATTTACGTGGCTTTACTACTAGTCATTAATCAATATCGGTTTCTCTTACTTCCTCCTACTCTAATATACTTTGGGTTGGAGCTAATCAATACTTAAAAAAGTGTGGACCTATTTAATCTTTTCATTTTTTTTCCCAATGATTTTTCCACGACATCTTCTTTCACAAGCGTTATGATAATTATATTACGTTGTGAAATGGATGTTGAAAAAGTTGTCATTACCGTAAAAGACAGAACAGTAAAAATCGTGAAAGAAGATAATTATTATTGCATAAAACATTAACACCTTTTCTCTAACGTGCTGAAGTGTAAGCAAGTCCATCCATGAACTAGTAATACTCAATGGGCAGCAGGCCTTTTTTTTTTTTTTTTTTTTTAAATGCCATAACAATGGAAGAAATGCAAACTTTTTTAGTTCTGGTAGGCTCCGATACCCCCATCTTCATCCGAGAGGCGTACTGTATTATCCTCTACCCAAATACAAGGTTCCTACACAGCATTCTAGGAAAAATCCAGCTACAACGGTGGTACGCAATGGCAAAGAAAGGAAGTATGTTGATATTTTCCTTTAATGAATCCATCTTGCTGGTGGAGGTGGGACCTTTTGTTAGTCTCCTGTTCACACAACCCTTCGCACAACTCTGAAGAGCCGATGTTTTTGAATCAATGCTTACCGAGAGGTACTTGATGTGATGAAACAAAAAGCGGGGAAAAAAAAAAAGAACAACCTGGCTTAGCCGCAAGAGTGTAAAAAATGTCAGATGGTGGGTAAAGCAGCCACGGCTCAAAGAAAGCAATCAGAAATTCCATGGTTTCAACAGGAAAAAAAGGGATGTCCTATGTATGCCTGTACAATTGCATCTAGAGCAATCTTTATTGAATCTAGGGAGTACATCTAACGGAGCGTTGAAGCAAAGCGCCAACTCCTCATCATCCAGATATTTTGTACCAGAGGTAGACCGGGAAGAAACAAATCATTGCGAAGACAATGATGTGGATGACATTGTTTGAGCCATGCTGTACAATGCTCTTGTTCAGTCTCCTGCCATTGTTCTTCACTCCTGCTCGAGCTTTGATCAGAGTCAATTGCTGTCAAGACATCAAATAACTTCAGAAACGTCAGGCCATTTTAGTGTCTCCAAACCAGTAAATGTTAATAATCTACGACTCTGCATTCTGACAGGATAACATATAAGAGCTGCTAGAGGCTACAGCTGACAATGAAGCTCCATGCAATAACAATAATTGAGAACAGCTGGAAATGGCTTGACAGCCAGGCAACTGCCGGTACCTCAAGCGGAAAGTGAATCAAGATTCATGATGCTACCTCAAATACTATTTTCTTATTTCTTTAGTTGTTCATTCTTTGAAGGGGTTGCATTGTCGAGCCAAAGGTAGTGGGGATTTTAGGCATTGGCATGTATTCTCCAGATAACAAGTTTCTTGAAGCAGAAGCAGTGAACAGATAAATGACATCAGTAGAGGGAGGGAAAGAGAGCATATATTAATCAAAAAAATTATGACCTTCAACAGCAGAAAACTATTGACAATGAAGACAATGACCTTCAGCAGCCACCTCACTGTACACGGAATTCACCATCAATTGAAGTTGCATCAGGACTTTTCACTTGTTGAATAATGAGAAGGCGAACTGGTTTTTATTTTTTAATTTATTGGATAAGTAAGGGTTACCCTAACTATCCTTTTGAGGTTGGTCTTCAAAGTTATCTTATCAAATACTTGCAATGCCCTAAAACGTCTGGGAGGATAACTTTTATATTATTCAGCTGCATATGCAGGTCACCAAATGCAGCTCATAAAGTTTCACACAGTCACATGAAGAATAAACATACAGGCAACAAGCAGCTTGAATTAGAAGGCCTGCAGATTTTCATCAGGAAACTTAATCTCACACTATCGTGTTTTGGCAGTCACTCCATCTGTTGTGACAGATTAGTCAAATGGCACTCACCTGGTTCTGCCAAATACACAAACTGATACATTCCTAGTTAGCTTCTATATATTTGAATTCTTTATTAAATAAAAAGCATGGTAAACATGATTGTACTTTCTTAATTGGGTGGATCAAAGAGATTCTAACAAGGGAGTCAATAATCTTTCAAAACACAAGGTGTTCGAATGATTTGCCCACTCTTTTCACATCAATCTCATAGTTTTCCCAAATCTTGTTTGTTATTAATGCTGCTTCCAGGCTGCTGATAGCCTGACTGCACAGCATGGTTGCCGCATACTACAGGGAAATTACACGATTATGAAAAAAAAAAAGTATCCTCCACCTGTTTCATTTCCCACACTATACAAGAACTTACGCCCAGTGAACAGACAGGATCATTCAGCAATTATCCTACTAATTATACTTTATCAACAAACATAAAAAAACAAAAATAGCCCAACCTAAAGGTTTCAAGGGATGAACAGTAAGTGGTGGCTATCTGTCCAAAGTAAAATATATACCAGCTGATTGAGCATCTCATTCTGGAACTTCCCCTCTCTGTCTATCTCCTGGGCTACCTGCACAAAAGCAATGGCAGCTTCCATAGTAACTCTGACACTTCTTAAAAACTACAATCTCAGCTTTTTAAGAAAAAGTGATTATGATTGATCTCTCCCCTAAGGGGATGAGAGAACAGACAAACAACAAAAGCGCAGATTCTATTCCCTGGTAACCTCTGGTGCTCGAATCTAAGCAATCTTTTCCACAGTTTTTACCACCCAATGAGAGTGCGTAGAACTTGCTGATATGCTCAAGCTATGCTTGATTGCCCAAAGAATATCGAGATCACACCATGTCTTTACAACGAAACTGCGAGCGCCATAGCCAGAAATCGTGAATTCGATCATAGTAACACAGATACTGCAAATCGCAATGCATCCGGCCAGCTAGCAGTCGAATAGTTACTGAAAAAAAGAGCACACTCCTTGGCTCAAAGGAGGGGAAAACTGAGCTCATCTATCAAAACTTACGTCTCTCAGTTGGTGGACTTGCCTGCGGAGACCACCAACGACCTCATGATCCAATCCACCGTCCACCGGATCAATCTGCAGCGTGATTTCATCAGGCCAAGCTGCCGCTGCCGCCGCTCTCGGCATTAGCCGCTGGCTATCGAGACCGCAAAAACCAGACCAGAATCAGAATCCAATCCTGACTCAACCAAGAGACTGCTCGGACATGTTTGCAGAGACTGCAAGCACCAGAGAAGAACCGAGACAGCATCACTCACTGCGATCGGAAGGGAACAGCTCCGCCATGGCCGGAACTTCCTGCCATCAAAGCCCGAAAACTTGAGGAGGGGATTTGGAATTCCGGTGAAGATTTTTTTGTTGCGGACGCTGGACTCTGTTTTTCGAACGTTTCATCTTCGCGCGGCAAAGTGACGTGGCGGAAGACGGATGAGCTGGCGGAGAGAGAAAGTGTCTTTCCTGCGGACGTGGCGGATCGCGATAGGCCGTATGATTTTGTCCTTTTTCTTTTTATTTTCTCGGCTAACGATCAGTCAAAATTTCGAACCATAAATATATATCCGATAAAAAAAAAAAGATAAATTAGACAAGATTTTTTTAAATTGGACTCTTCAATCTTCATTAACACGTCTTATTTTTTAAAGTTTCTTTAAATCAATTAGATAGCGAAAATTCTGAATGAATTACAAAATTATTAAATTTAGTTTCTTGAAAGTATATGTGAATAGCTAAAAATTTGAGGCAGCTCAACAATTATGCATAAATACTTTAGTGCTACTACTTGGCAATCCATGTTCGTGAGTGTAGTCGTTCAATCAAATTGGGGTTTATATTTATGAGCTAACAGTTAAATTAGAATGGGAACACTAATCGGTTGGCATTTATTCGTATAATTTAAAATAAATTTGATATTCGTTTGAATCAAAGTTTGGTTAAAAAATGACTCCTTAAATCTATCAACCTTTTTAGAAGTGGATTTCCTCATCTCAAACACGTAACAGAACTATGACTTAATTGTGTAATCTATCCATCTTTATATTTAAGCTAAAACTCACTTTTGTTTGACTTTATATTTCTCAGTTAGCCCTTATAAACTTATCTTTCTTATTATAAAGCAAAAGGGGAAAAAGAAAGATAAAGTTAAAAAAAGAAAAACGATAGAAAGGTAGAACAAAGAAATTGCTACCTATTTTACGTTAAGAAAGTGCACCTGGTAAAATCACCTGACTGTCCTTGTTCTGCAATAATCAACCTCATCTTTGCACTTCATGTGAGAAATTTGGAATGGTTCTCTAATTTTCTTTAATTTTCTGAATTATAAACAAATGGTTGTGTTCTGTTATTGAAAGAAGCAAAGTGTCCATTTTATACTTGCTCTTAAAAAAGGAGATTCGTTTAGTGGTGAAAAAGAATATTACCTCAAGTGTTTTCTCTCTCCGTGCAATCAAAGTTATGAATATTCTTACTTGCTTATAATGCTGCACGAGAAATGAAAATGATATTGTTAAAGTTAATTATGATATTTCCCTTAATTTTATTTCTTTAATAATTGTATATATATTGAGGTGACTCTTCATATCAGCCTTTTATTGTGCATATCCTTAACTGAATATAATTATTCATCATGTTATGTCATCCGGCACAGGGGATGCTCGTATCCTCTTCATTATGGAGAGTATTAAACCACACCTTTATCTAATAATTTAAGTTATTAGAATAGTGGGCGGTGATCCCACCAAATTTTTACATGGTATCGGAGCCCGGGTTTGGACCCAACAATCAAGAGCCTCACCCTAAGAAGCACCAACAATCTCTGGAAGCCTTCGTGTCGTGTCCGATACTCTGACACGTGTCCGACACGCGGTCAACAAGTGTTGGGAAATCCAACACGTGGTCAACTATTCCCAACACGCTCCAACACGCGATTCCAACACGCATGGGGTCAATTTTAATAATTTTCAATATTTGAGGGATCAAAATATAAATATATGAAAAAATAATGAAAATAAAAAAAATAAAGGGGAAAAAAGAAAATTCTCACTCTCAAGTTTCTCACTTATAAGTTTTGACCTTCCCATGAGTGACGATGGAACGCCCCTCTTCTTGCCAGCGTTGCTCCGACTTGAAGTTGTGATTTTTTTTTTTTTTTTTTTTTTCTTCTTTCCGCCTCTCACAGGCGTTGCATGCGAGTTATCTCTTTTGGTCTATGTCATTGGCTTGTGAGTTATCTCCAACATTTTCCATGACGAATTTAGTTATTTCCTTTTCTTTTGGTTGTACTTCAAGAGTTTTTATCCTGGATTTTGTTTTGCATAGAGCTCCAAGCTAGTCTATATCATGAACTCGAACTCTGTCTGGAATTATAAAAAATCTCACTAATCTTCGACGAGTGTACGAAAACAAGACATGTTCCTTCAAATTTACTCTTTCGTGTTTGCAATTTTTGAATTTCTATTTAATCTTAAACAAATGTTGGATTAATATTTTTAGTATAAATTAATTATATACTTTTTTTATTATTTATTTATTTGTATTTATATATAAAAATATATATTTAATACATAACGTGTCGGAACGTATTGAAATTCTCTATGATTTTTTAGAAATGACGTGTCGACGTGTCGTGTCGTGTCGCGTGTCGCGTATCACGTGTCCGTGTCGGTGCTACATAGGTCACTACCCTCTAGTGACGCCAAGCAACTATCGGATCCATGAGATAACCACCGCCACTAGTCACCAGGTTGGACTAACCGCTCATCCGCAACTCTCGCTTGCACGTGCTTGTGGCTGACAAATCCATTAAAACCCTCATAATACTGAGTTTTTTTTTTTTTTTTTGATAAAGTATATGATTTTTTTCCAATGTCGAACGAAATGTCAATTGCTACTTCAATGTTTTTTTTTTTTGGGTGAATATTGCCAGCTTGTTAAAAGAGTTGGAGTTCATATTGGTGTCGCAGAGAATGTAGCTCCCCCAATATGATCAACCAAAGAATCCTCTCCGTGTTCGACTAACAAGTTGCAGTAATTGAAGTCGCATCTCTTTCGATTTCTGCTTTGTAAAGCCTCCTCTTCATTTTCGCTTTTAAGCTTCGAAGGAATCGGGCTTAGTAATTACATTTTGCCGGTCGCATTCGGCTTTAAGATAGCTGTGAAAGCCAATTCCTTCTGTATCGAACATTAACATCCTTAACAAGAAGCATGTCCTGTTGACATTGGAAAGTTTTCTAAATTGTTGACCAAAGTCATGAGCCCAAAACAAAAATAATAATAATAACAACAATAATACAACGATATTAGTTCGTATATAGGCGCAAATGAATTTAGTTTTGAGTGGGTATATCCTATGTAGATAAAATTTTATTCATTTTAGTCTACCAGCGTGCAGCTAATAGTAAAAATAATTTTTCCCCTAAAAAAAAATAAATATACTTGAAAGCTATGTCTATGCTGATTTTTCCTAGCATCCTTTGGCTCATGGCTTATTGTTCTTAATGAGAAATTATGATATATGAGAGTAGTATGTACACTAATCTGGATTTTGGTATGGAATTAATGACAAGTTCCATGTGAATCTTGCTCCACCGGACCGAACAGCCCAATTGAACTTAGTGGACAAATAAGCTACTTGAAATACCTGCTCATTGATGGTCAATGATGCATTTATTTACCGTCCTTGGAAATCAATTATTTATCCATCACGTGATGTTTGTACTTGTTTTTGGAATTTGTAGTTCATCATTATCACTCCATACAGAGTGGACTTGTCAGTCCACTCCAACTTTCCAAACTTTACGAATATATGTGGCCCCTTCCTCCATTATATGTGTACCTCCTCCACTTTTATGCAGGGCCATCCAGAACTTTTCCAAACTTAATGAATATGCCTTTCCTCAATTATATGTGTACCTCCTTCACTTTTATGCAGGGCCATCAAGCAATGGTTGGCAGAACTTTTCCAAACTTAATGAATATATGTGGGCCCTTCCTCAATTATATGTGTACCTCCTCCACTTTAATGCAGGGCCATCACCAATGGTTGGCAGAACTTTTCCAAACTTAATGAATATATGTGGGCCCTTCCTCAATTATATGTGTACCTCCTCCACTTTAATGCACGGCCATCACCAATGGTTGGCAGAACTTTTCCAAACTTAATGAATATATGTGGGCCATTCCTCAATTATATGTGTACCTCCTCCACTTTAATGCAGGGCCATCACCAATGGTTGGCAGAACTTTTCCAAACTTAATGAATATATGTGGGCCCTTCCTCCATTATATGTGTACCTCCTCCACTTTAATGCAGGGCCATCAACAATGGTTGGCAGATAACTCATGAAATCAGAATGCTTGAGGATGTAACTCAACTAATGTGAAAATACTAAATGATTCAGTTAATCAAATCGACACTTTAAAAGCTCAATTGTTTAATGACAATGCTATTAAGAACTGAGTCAGCAACTACTTCTGATTCACAGATAGACATGTACAAATCACACATCTGTGTTAGTATAGCTACACATCATTGGTCGAGGAGAGAGCTAACCCCAAAACACATGAAGGACGAATAGTCATATAGGACTTATTCCTCATGTGATGTTAGTACAATATCATATTGCCATCACATGGTATTCACCTCTTTTCATAGTACATGACTATTTCAATGTAAATCAAAGCACATTTTACTTGATGAATAGTCATACATCATATTAGGATGTAACTTATATACAAGTAAACACATTATTTCACTAAAAAGTGCAATTTATGATGAAAGGAGAGGCCAATAAATTTTGAAGCATATTACTTTAGATTAAGAAAAATACAACCACATACAGACTTTCATAAATGGATTTGAAACAATGTGTCCCATGGTTATGGATTTTTTATTTGAAAAGTAGAAAATAGAACTCTTTTTTATTTCCAAAATGCAAAATAATTAGAATTATAATAGTGTTATAACATAATAATAAGTGAAGTTTTGTTCTATTTTAAGAAATCAAAACCCAAGGGCACTAAATAAAAAGCTTGCAGATGCTTGTGCTTGTGAGAGTGGGAACCCCAATTAATAAGTTAATGAGTTGGGACACACATCATTTACCAAATGCATCATCCAATACATAGATAGTTTGGGATTTTCAAAGGGTCTATAAAGAAATTTAAGAATATTGTGGAGAGAAATCTTTTAAGGTTATCTTTAGTTCTTGTCGTTCAACTAATGAAATTTGTTAAAAAATGAAGAGATTGTCGTTTAACGATCAAGAGTTACATAGCAATATTATGTTTTGAAATTGTTGTATTTTAGAGTTTACGAAGAAGTCTCTTTCTTTGTAAAAGACGAAGGGTCAGGTCTTCTCTTTTCCCTATCGACTTTTAAGTATTATCCCAATATTCCAACTATCAAAAATCATTTGGAAACGGAGAAGACCAGACTTTTGTTTTTCCATGGGGGGAGAGACGTTGCCTTAAACTCTAGGTCAAAAGATTTATGACTAAAATGACACCGTTAGAAAGTTTAGGACTAAATTGGAACAAATGCAATAGGTTTATGAGTTTTATAACATTTTTAATCCTTAGATCTATTATGCTCGTGGTTTGATTAGATTAGTTTCTTCAAAAATGACTTTTGGTAACCATGATTACGTTTCTTTGTTATCTCGATGATAGCAAGATAGGACGTTCCTCGAAATTATGAAAATTTAACAAAATATATACAACACTGGTACTAGATTGAAGGAAAAATAAAATTCTTTGCAATGATAATTATCGGCAATACATATCAACCACAATCCATAGTAATTAGAAATTCTAGCCCAGAAAAAGGAAGAAAAAAGTCCACTTGTGATGTATCTTGTCTTAGAAATCTGAATTTTGCTGAGCAACAATTGAAAATTTTTATATTTAACCTCTTTGAAGCTAATCGATTTCTTATTTTGAAACATGTTATTCTTTTTCAAAATGCATATATAGTCTACCAACATAAACATACAATTTTTCGAGTACAAATCCATCCACCTTGAAACACATTTCATGCATACAATCACTAGCTCAAATTAGTCTACTCTTGTTGATTTTCTTCTTTTCTCATTCTCCTGTTTTGGGGTTGTGATCTCCTCCCCACTGCACATGCTTACTCTTGTTTTGCTTGACTTATTGAGTCTTGGCACTACAATGAAAGTGGCCCGCATCATTGATACTCTCTCTATCAATGATGCAATCAAAATTGGTGGGCTATAACAAATCCTGATGAGATATATTGTCGGGCTATAACAAATCCTGATGAGACATATTGTCGTAGATGAGAAACTGTCGAGGAGACCGACCAAGTTGACTTAGCATTTACCTGAAACTCTACAAATGACCCTCAGTAAATTTCTGAAAATTAATTTCGGACTCCCAAAGTCCTTTTTTACTTAGGAACGATCAGATCTCGGATCGTATCTGTGGCTTTACTCTAAACTGAAATATGTAATTTAGTTTGAGGATTATGTTTTCTATTTTGCAGATTTAGACACTGCGGATTTCATTCTTCTATATATATAGGTTGGTTAGTTCTTGTTCTTTGAGATTCAGATTGAAACCCAAATTGATATGAATCAACAATTTCTCACTAGGGTGAGTCAACTGGCTCGGGCCAAGTTAATTTGTCGACAGACTATCACATTTGTTATATCTAATTGAAGTTCTGCCACAATACCCTTATGATAGCGTATTAAAAGATATTACATTCATTAATTCTATCTAGTATAGAGTTTATTTAAAAAAAAAAAAGACGTTCTATTTATTTACGTGTGCTATAATTGTTAGAGTACAAGGTAAGCTCTCAAATCAGCAACACAATACCGCTTTTAAATTTCCTATCAAATACATTCTTTTTTGTAATATAAAAAATCCAAACAATGCATACTGTGACATATTTACCCTAAAATTATTCTTTTTACATTAAAAACCCCAAACTTGTACTTGCATGATACATTAACTCACCATCAAGATTTCTTCGGATCATTTTTCAATCAAAATGACATTGTTTTCATTTTACTTAAGCCATGTGGCACTCTATCAACAATGTTTGCCTTTCGTTTACAAATCCCTGATGGAGGAAAAATGTGTTACACATATACAATTTTCACCCTTTTAGTAACACAAAATTTTTTATAGTAAATATGTTACAGTGAGTATAATTTAGAGTTTTTAATGACCTTTTCCCATGATTTTAACTATTTGCTTTTTATTTTTTAAAAATCTTTGTCAAACTTTTATCACGTAAAATTCTTAAAAATCTTTTTTGAAACATATCAATTCAATACAGGATGTATGTAATTTTTCATAATATTTTCAAAATTGGACAATTACTTTAAGTTTATTTAGAAAGAAAATAAGTGAAGTTTTGTTCTATTTTAAGAAATCAAAACCCAAGGGCCCTAGTGAAAAAAACTTGTAGATGCTTGTGGTGGTGAGGACGGAAGCCCTAATTGATAAATTAATGAGTTGGTACACACCATTACCAATAGGTAGTTTGAGATTTTCAAAGGGTCTATAAAGAAATTCAAGGATATCGTAAAGAGAATTCCTAAGTTTCTCATTAATTCTTGTTGTTCAACCGATGAAATTAAGTTTTTAAAAAAATGAAAGAATTGTGTTTAACGATCAAGAGATATAGAGCAATATTTTGTTTTGGAATTGTCGTATTATAGAGTTTATCAAGGGGACTCTTTCTTTGTAAAAGATGAGGGGTGCAGGTCTTCCCCTTTCCCATCAACTTTTAAGTTTTGCCCCAATATTCCAACTATCAAAGATCGATTGGGAAAGGAGAAGACCAGACTTTTGTTTTCCCACGGAGGGAGAGAGAGAATTTGGAAAG
Source organism: Eucalyptus victrix (assembly GCA_016097545.1). Classification (NCBI taxonomy): domain Eukaryota; kingdom Viridiplantae; phylum Streptophyta; class Magnoliopsida; order Myrtales; family Myrtaceae; genus Eucalyptus; species Eucalyptus victrix. The sequence goes on along the minus strand of CM027840.1, from coordinate 29,807,210 downwards.
TAAGAACAGCTTTTATTGGACAAGAGTACTCCAGTCTCTGGCTCACACTGGCTTGCTCCTCCCGATGAATAATGACAAAAGATTCCAAGAAGAATGTGTCGGATAAATCATGCATTTGGAAAATGTAACCGTGCAACGCACTCCACAGGACTTCGTCACACGCGGAATTATCATATTGAAATGTCTCATGCAAGTGTCTAGGACCAGCTGATGTTACCTCCGCAGCTTGAACTGAGCCGATAACTACAGCTACTTGACCCAAAAGAAAAACAATGAAGACAAATCCCACATTCCTTCTCCTTGCTTACGCCCCAACCCATCAGATTAATCCATCAAAAAAAAAAAAAACATAGCATATGCAGAGAGTGGAAGGAAGAACCATGGTCATACCACAATCACATAGCAGAAGCTGGTGATTCAAAGACGAAGCCTGGATGCCAAAGTTCCCGTGGAAATCTCTCAATTCCACACTCTTTTGGATTGAGCTACAGTAATTTTGACTGCCGCATTGAAAGCCCCATCGTTTATTGTCGATTTTCAATGACTCTAGTGACCCTCCCGCACCTTATATGGTCAATAAAAGTACTAACATGCAAATACTCAACTTCTCTGTCGAGGATCGTGAGATGCGAGTAGCTGTGTGGACAGGTCAAAATTGCTATACCTCTTTAGCGGAAGATTTTGTCACACGAGGATTTATCATTAAATCGTCTCATGTAAGTGGCTATGAGTTATGGCCATTTAATTGTCTCATCGTGCCCAATGAAAATATTTTTTGTTCTCTCATTTATATAAGAGATATAAGATATCATTTTTAAGAGAATGTTTTCACAATCGTTCATTTTTCACAAAACAAAGAATCTTGGTGTGAGGATTTTCTTTTCAATTATGGAACTCATTGTGAGTTCTGCCAAAGAAGTTAACATATCCTCGTACATTAGGTTATTATTACGAATGATAAGATCACGTGATCAAATACTAAGCTTCTTTATATTTGTATTGTTATGATTATGGCACGAATTTTTTTTAGCACATGAAAGAGACTCCAGTTGAATCGCAGGGAAGCCCGATCATCATTGAAGGAAAGTTAGAGAATTGGACTTACGGGACATCTAAAGCTGGTTCCATGCGAGACACATGCATCTCGTTTACCCAAACCCCCATCGTTTCCATGCGAAAAATGAAACTATTACTAAATTATGACCCCCTGCCTAAAACGAAGGATAGGCTTTTTGGTGTTCTCGGCATTTTCGGCAAAATTGAATCTTGGTGAAGTGAAGTCCAACCTAGACCAGCTTCTTCGTACTTAATTATATGCATAGAACATATTCTTACTTGTCATGCATCATTATGAGAGTATATAGCCCGACAAAGGGGAAATATACATTGGTCAGATTTAATTTCGAATGATATATAGAGTTAATTAGGGAGTATGATTTGGGCGTGATAGGACGCTCCTCAACATTATGAAGATGTAACAAAATATTTACAACACAGGTACTAGATTAAAAGAAAAATAAAATTCTTTCCGATGATAATTCTCACAAATACATGTCAACCGCAATCCATATTAATTAGAAATTCTAACCCAAAAAAAAAAAAGGAAAAAAAATCCACATGCCACGTACCTTTTCTTAATTTAAAAGTATATAATAGAATCTTATTTTGAAATCTTAATTTTGCAACGCAACAAAGCTAGTTGATTAATTATTTTGAAGCTACCCATTATTCTTCTCTAGAGTGCATATATATAGTCTATTGACAGCAAAATACAATTTTTTTTAGTCTAAATCCATGCACCTCGAAACACATTTTCATGAACACAATCATCCGCTCAAACCAGTCTGCTCTTGTTGATTTTTCTTCTTTCTCATTCTCCTGTTCTGGGGTGTGATCTCTCCTGCTCTGCATACGCTTTCTCTTGTTTTGCTTGACTTCTCAAGTCTTGGCAATATAATGACAGCAGCCAGCATCATTGATACTTTCTATCAATGGTGCTGTTAAAGTTGGCGGGCAACAACAAATCCCGATTTGACGTATTATCATGCATGAGAAGTTGTTGAGGAAACCAACCCCATTGACTTGGCATTTACCGTAAACTTTACAGGTGACCCTCAAAAAATCTCTAAAAATCAATTTCAGACTCCCAAAGTCCTTTTGACTTAGTAATGATAAGATCTCAGACCATATGTGTTTTATACTAAATAGCACCGACACGTGACACGGACATTCAACACGACACGTCGACACGTTATTTCTCAAAAATAAAGAATTCCGACACGTTGGAACACGTTGTATATTAAATGAATTTTTTAATTAATTTGATTCAAATTCATAAATAAATAATTAATTAAAAAAGAGCCTATAATGAATTTACACTAATAATATTAATAAATTAATTCATTGAAAATTCAAAAAACATATTCATAGTTAATGTATATCCATATTTAGAAACGTGTTTTTAACTTTAATAAAAGTTATTAATGAAATTAATGATTAATAAGAAATTAGAATCAATTTATTTAAATAAATCCACAATCTTCTACAAATGACCAAAATTTATCATTATTCAAAATTCAATACTTTTATTTTTCAATCTCATTTATTTATTTTTCCATTTAAGAAAAAAAGTCCCCACACCCCCACTCCCATCTTTCCCTCGTCCATTTCGCGCCCCCCCCCCTCCCCCCTCCCTCCCTCCCAAATTTATTACACTTTTATTTCCCTCACCCACCACCTCACAGTGACAGATAGGCTGTCACTTCCCCTCCCCCCAAAATTAAAAGTCACGCCATCAGATTCTTTTATTATTATTATTATTATTATTATTATTATTATTATTATTATTATTATTATTTAGTTTTCTTATCAAAAATCCTAGCCAGCCCTCCCTTTTCCTCCTCCTCTTCGCCGCTTGTCGCACGACCCCCTTCCCTCTCCTCTTCCTCTCGATCCTTCTCCTCCTCCTCGTCGCACAACTGCCTTCCTCTCCTCTTCCGTCTCTCGCCGTCTCTTGTCGTCGCTCGCAGCCTCATCGCAGGCTCGCCGTCGCTCGTAGCCTCGTCACAGGCTCGCTGTCACTTGCAACCTTGATCACTTGCCCTCGATCCTATCAAGTTAATTTATCAAAAGACATTTGTAAGAGTTTGAAGAACCATGTTCATCCATGAGCTTCTCTCGAGAGTTGTCGTGCTTGGGACCGTCGTATTGGGTGCATACCACATCCATATAGCAGAAGCTGATGTTTCAATAACGAAGCCCGGATGCCGAAGCACTTGTGGAAACCTCTCGATTCCATATCCCTTCGGATTGAGTGACAGTGAATCCCGCTGCAGCATCGGAGATTCCTCTTTTAGAGTTGCTTGTGATGACTCTACTAACCCTCCAAAGCCTTATTTAGATAATAAAGGAAGTCGCTTGCGATTAATCGACATCTCTCTCGAGGATCACGAGATGCGAGTAGACATGCGGATCGACCGAGACTGCTATAACTCTTCAGGGTATGATGCTACTTCAAGCTCCTTTCCCACAGTCACCCTCAAAAACTTCCCCATATCCAACACCAAGAACAAGTTCATAGGTGTCGGATGCGATACGTTAGCGACCTTCATGGACAGGGACGGCGATTTCACCTTTGGATGTATCTCGAAATGCAATAACATTTCCGATGTGACTAATGGCTCGTGCTCCGGTATCGGTTGCTGCGAGACGAGCATACCTAGGAACTCGTTCAACTACAGTATCTCCATATTTAGCAATAAAAACCATACAAAAGTCTTGAATTTCAACCCTTGCAGCTATGCTTTTGTTGCGGAGAATGGTTTCTACAACTTCAGTTCTGATGATCTTCGGCGACTTGAACTTAAGACGGCTCCCTTGGTTCTCGACTGGGCAGTAGGGGACAAAAATTGCGAGTTCGCCAAGAGCAGTGGGAACTACATGTGCACCGTGAATACCAATTGTACCGATGCTGAAAATGGAGTGGGGTACAAGTGCACTTGTTTAGAAGGTTTCCACGGCAATCCGTATCTCACGAATGGTTGTCAAGGTATTTTCAAATTGACGTTCTTTACTTTGTCCTTACTACTGATATACCCTGAGAAAGATTAAACGTAACTTATTGTCATCCTTTCCATTTCTTCTTAAGTTCATCGCTTTGGATATGTGTGTTTTTTGTAGATATTGACGAATGTGCTGATCCAATTATGAACCAGTGCAGTGGAATTTGCCATAACATTGAGGGGAGTTATAATTGTTCATGCCCCAAGGGTTATTATGACGATGGCAGGGTGGGTGGGCAAGGATGCACTGCTAATCCATCACATTTGGGGCAGATACTTGTTGGTTCTGTCTCAAAGAGCACTATTTAAATCAGCTGATTTTGATGATGAACTGATCTCTCTGTCACAATAAAGAGAACTCAAAACTCAACAGAAAATTTTCAAATAAATAATAAAAAAAGAAAGTACTTGAAGAAAGAAACTAAACCCAGAGAGAGAGAGAGAGAGAGAGAGCTGGCTAGAAATAGAGAAAAAGAAAATGAGGGGAGAGAATGGTGACGTAGACGACCATATACCGCGGTGGTTCCTGTTGCCGCCTAGGGAGTGCGACACCGTGGTGGTTTCATGACCTCAAATCTAGAGAGAGAGACAGAGTCCCTCGACGATGTTCCCTGAGAGTTGCAACCACTTAGGAAGCACTAATACTCTCTGAAAGCCTTCGTATCATATTGGATACTTCGATACGTGTTCAATACTTTCCAACACTCTCGGACACTCGATCAACATCTATCGGAAAATCTAACAATTTTAAAAAATCCAACACTCTTTGACACTCAAGTCGAAATTCAACATGCGAGTTTCCTACACATGTTCTGACATGAGAGATTAATTTTAAAAAATTTCAATAAATGAAGGGTCAAAATATATATACGTAAAAAAATAAAAATCAATAATAAAAATAATAAATTAGGAAAGAATAAAAATATAATATTTTCTTCTCTTCTCTTTTGACTTTGATTTTCCTTGATACACAATTTACCCTCAAGATTTTTCTTTTTCTTTTTTCCAACACGTCTGACACCCAAGTCTAAAATATGAATTACTTGTTTTTTTCTTTCCAATTTTTATGGATTTATTAAAATTGAGTTAAATTCGTCAAATTGAAATAATGAATGATATTAATAAATTGTAGATTAATGTTTTTAATGTAAATTTATTATATGATTTTTTTATTATTTATTTATTTTTGAATTTGAATCAAATTAATTTGATTGAAATAATCATAAAAATAATAATTTATTATTTATATATAAAATATATATTTAATATACAACGTGTCCCAACGTGTCGAATTCTCAATTTTTTAAAAAATGATGTGTCGACGTGTTATGTCGTGTCGTGTTGTGTCGAGTGTCGCGTGTCGGTGTTGGTGCTACTTAGGCAACCATAATGGGGTGGTCTCTTGATAGCAGTAAGCGGCGACGCCAACGGCATTTATGGTAGCACAACTCAGATTGAAAAGGAACAATTGATTACTAATATTTTTTTTATTTTATTTTATTTTATTTTGTGCAATCCAGGTATGTCCCATTTCCTTGGTCCGGTGTGATTGTCCAATTTTCTCTCGTCCCTGACCTCTTTATGTCGTTTTTATCTTCTTACAATCATGAATTGTGCTTATAGATCTTTATTTATTTTTTTTAAAAAAAAAACTTGACATTATCGGGAGAATGGGGATGGGATAAAGAAACTTGTCCTGCATGAGGCATGAGGTGCGTGTGGACATCTCTACTAGTTTTAAGTCGCGGATGGGGGCGTTAGCCCCGTCCCTCCTCATTGCGTTCCCCAAGTACATGCGCAATTGCTTCTTTTTTTGGGGTCCCCATTTCTCAAATGAAGTAAGCGGTAAAACTAAGAAGGTGATTTTTTTTTTTTTGGTGGGTTGAAAGAAGGCGATTGAATTGTGGATTTGCATGTGCTTTTTTTTTTTTTTTTTTTTTTTGAAAAATTATCCATAAAAGGTCCTAAAATTATTCTATGGCAATCAATTCAACTCTAAATCTTTTAATTATGCTAATTTATTCCTAAAAAATTTGATAATTTACCAATTTAGCCCGATATCTTTTAATTATGTCAATTCAATCTTAAAAATTTTGATGATTTGCTAATTTAGTCCTTTTGGCCAATGATGTGGACAATTTTTTTCTTTTAAATTTTTTCTAACTTTTTCTTTTCCTCTCTTTTTATTTTTCCCTTTTTCCCTCCATCGGCCATTGTCAAGCCTTGGTGATGGTTGGTGAAGGTTGGCGGCCTTGGGTGAGGGCAGCCTAGGCCTAGGCTTGCAAGGGTTGCCCTTTGCAACCCAAGCATAGGTGTCTCTCACCTGAGGCCAATGACTACAGCCCTCACCTAAGGCCAGTAAAGAGAAAAAGGAAAAAGGAAAAAATAAAAATAAAATGAAAGTAAAAAAAACATAAAATTATTAAAAAAAAATCGTCCACATTAACACAAGTCGTGCAACGTAGGATGGTTAGTGATTTTTGGCCAAAATTGACAAGAATGACTAAATTGACAAATCGATAAAAAGTTTAGGACTAAATTGGTAAATCATCAAAATGTTTAGAACTAAATTGGAACAATTGAAAGATTTATGATTGAATTGATTGTCTTTTAATAAGTTTAGGATTTCTTGAATAATCTTATTTGTAATTTCATAGTCTATGCTTTTAACAATTTGATTGTATCTTTGTTTCTCACCCATAAATGATGCATAATATTTCCGAATAATTTTGTTGAGCTAAGCCTTCTTTTTCTCTCTCTCTCTTCAAAGCTTAAAAGCACCTGTTAAATTAGTGGAAGCTAATTTGTTGACGATGACGTAGCAATTCCCGTTGACGTTTTTGGACACAGGGGCAGGCACGGGTGCCGGAGCCATAATGTTGCTTTTGCTTTGTTGGTGGTTGAACAAATACATCAAAAGAAGGCGTGAGGCAAAGCTCAAACAAAATTTCTTTAAACGTAATGGCGGATTTTTGTTGCAACAACGCCTAACTTCTATTGAAGACAATCATGTGGAGAAAGGCAAGTTATTTGCCTTAACGGTGTTAGACAGGGCTACAGATCATTTCAATAAGAATCGAATATTGGGTCAAGGTGGTCAAGGAGCTGTTTACAAGGGAATGTTGATAGACGGAACGGTAGTTGCGGTCAAGAAATACAAAGTTATTGATGCAGGACAAGTCGAACAGTTCGTCAATGAAATCGTTATTCTCTCTGGAATCAATCATAGAAATGTGGTCAAGCTATTAGGATTCTGTTTGGAAAGTGAAATCCCTCTTCTGGTTTATGAATTTGTCCCCAATGGAACTCTCTACCGCTATCTTCATGATCCAGATGAAGAATTTCCCATCTCGTGGGAAATGCGATTAAGAATTGCCAATGAAGTTGCTACGGCTCTTTCATATTTGCACTTTGATGCAGCAATACCGATTTATCATCGTGATATCAAGTCATCAAATATACTTTTGGATGAAAAATATCGAGCCAAAGTGGCGGATTTTGGAGCTTCCAAATTGATTCCCATTGACCAAACACACTTCACCACAATGGTGCGAGGAACCTTCGGATACTTGGACCCTGAGTACTACCAAACAAGTCAATTTACAGACAAGAGTGATGTCTATAGTTTTGGGGTTGTCCTTGTCGAGATACTAACTGGAGAACGGCCAATTTCTCAACATAGGGCAGAAGAGGACAGAAATCTAGCCTCATACTTCATCACTTCAATGGAGGAGAATCGCTTGTTTGATGTTCTTGATAAGGAGGTATTAGACCATGGCAAGAACGAAGAAATTATTGCAGTGTCCAACTTGGCAAAAAGATGCTTAAGACTTCATGGAAGGTACAGGCCTACAATGAAGGAAGTGGCGATGGAATTGGAACGAGTACGATCATTTCAAAATCCCATGGTTGCCCAACAAAATGAAGAAGAGATCGATCGCATTAGAATTGGATCTATCTATGCTTCGAGTGTGATTCCCATGTCGATGCAATTGGATGCAGAAGTAGAGCTGACGTCAATGGAGGAGGATCAGTCACTCTTATCAACGAGATGAAGATGCATTCAGTTGTCTCAGTCCAAATTTCTGTAATATGAGACATCACAATCTCTTTATTTGCCTTTTTACGCGAGTTGCAAAATAATGTTGATGAAGTGCCCAAAAACAATATGCTAGATTCATGAACCCTTTTGACTGTATATCTGTATCCGTGATGACTATATTATCTCTTCTTGATTTCTTGTTAATTTGCTTTAGCTTTTCACTATGGTTTACTATTATATCAAGAAAATAGCTCCTTACCAAAATACCCCAAATTAGTTGTTTTAGAAATATTCTGTGGATGCTTTATCAGCCATGTACTTCAATCTTGAGATATCGGTATCTTTCCACGTATATGTGCTTCCCATTTCTTCGTATTGTATCAATAATTACTTTCCATTGATTGATAATCCTAATATTTTGCAATAAAGCGATTTAAACAAAAAAAAATATTTCTAATGTTGGTTTCTATATAAACTCGAGGTCTGTGCACTTTTACTGGTCTATGTAAATCAATGAGCATAAGGAATATGTTTATATTGGTTTTACAAGGGAAAATGTTGATGTGATTATTTCAACAATTGTACTTCATACTACTTCAACTGATTTCTTTCGTCTACTTGTTGTATTTCGCGGCTCCCCAACTCAATTCCATTGGTCTTGTTATATGTAGTATCTTATGCTTATTAATAGCTAGGTTTATTTCTAATAAAAAAGAACATATTGTATATTGAAAGTACTTTACATGTGCTAATTACCTACTCCATCAACGAGCTCAAGTACCCTAGTGCATATCTGCTGTTGAATTTATGAATAGATTCTCTCATTTTAATGCATCCGTAATGATTCGATTAGATTATAGCAAACACAAAATTGACACGTATATTTCTTTTTACTTTTACGATGATTCTCATATACTTATGGGGTAAGCTCAATATATCATATACATAAACGCGAATCAAGTTTATAAGTGATGTTCTCATCATGTTTTATCCAAAATTTATATTAGGTTGGGAACTATATATAAGTTCAAGAGACATAGTGTACCTGTGCCTTGCGTTCCGATATCCACGTTGGACTCATTATGGACATATTGTATTGATTATAAGTTTTTCAAATTTGTTGAACTATTTAAGTTTCATATTGGGTCTCAACAATAGATATGTGCAAAATTATTTAAGTGCAAATATCTACACATTGCATTACAACGGATCTGTTGTTATCCATATTAAGCTCGTAATGGGCAAATTGTGTTCTGTAAGAGCTCTAAAAAAAGTTTCAAACTATAGTTTCATATTAGGTCTCCACGCATATATGCATGAATTTTTTTAGTGCAATATATAATATGTATGAATATTCTAAGTGCAAAATGTAACAAGAACTAAAAGTTATATTGCTAAAAAAGAAAAAAATATGCGCAACTTCCCCAGGAAGGCATATGTAGATTGGCATATGATGTTGATCGAATCCCTAAATCAATGCGGAAGACGAAGCCCTGGAAAACACGCATCACCGATCATAAAGCACACCACAGATTCGAGCGTACCTTGTTAGCCACAGATTAAACACCGTCGTTAATGGAGGAAAAGAATCCGGTCGATGAATCCTTGGAGGGAAGAAATTGGAAGCCGTATGCCTACTGTTCTTCGGGAGAGAAAACACGCGGGAGAGAAGCGTACGTTAATTGTGCCAAAGGGTACCTTTCTCTCTCTCTCTCCTCCCTTTTATACCTTCCCCCTCCACGGGCCCTATTCCCGTGGGCCGGGCCCTTTTGGACCCAACTTGAGCGGATGGGCCTTAAGCCCATCTTATAAATCCATCAAAAATAAAGATAAAAATTTGTCAAAAAACGACTGATGGTTGAGGACAACTGCCAGGTCAAGGGTTCATCATGTTTCGGCGCGGCAAAGGTTTCATTGAAACCTCTACTTAACATATACCTATCTATTTATTTATTTAAGCTGTCGTATATGAATGCAAGTGCTCGGAGTTTCTTTTCTCTTAGCAGCCTTTCCTAAGCTGGCTTGACGCCGAAGGAACAATGTGTACCCTCAAGGAGTACTAAATCAAACCCCCCCTCCAAAAAAAAAAAAAAAAAAAAAAAGAACAAGGCAAATTCACTTGTGACTAATGTCCTTTGTTCACAGTAAAAATTATCCGAAAAATTCTAAACTTCTTGTACGGTAGCCAACTCAGTCCTAAACATTTTTGCAACTTGCAATTCAATCTTAAATCTTTTTATCATGCTAATTTAGTTCTCAACTTTTTGATGATTTGCCTATTTAGCCCTAAACTTTTTAACGAATTACCAATATAGTCATTCTAACTAATTTTGGCTAGAAATATCTAAAATTGACAATTTATAATTTTTGTTAAAATTTTCAGAAATTTTTATTGATTTTCAAATTTTCTTTTTTCTTTTCTTTCTTTCTATTTTGTGTTTTTCTTCACATGACCACTGGGCCGCTTGCAACCTCTGCTAGCCCCTAGGCGAGTGCCACAAGGCCCTCATCAAATCAAGGTCATTGTGGCTGATGAGGGCTACAACACCCTCACTTTGCTAGATTTGGCAAGGACGTTGTGACCCTTGCCCAAGCTTTTTGTGGGCCATAGCGAGGGCATTGGGACCCTTGTTCATGGCTACGGCTAGGGAAGTCACTGACCCCTAGCTAGAGGCCAACGGCCCTATGAAGGTAAAAAATAAAAGAAGATTATAAAAAAGTTGGGAAAAATTTTAAAAGAAATAAAAAAAAATATCCACATTAGCCTTGGCAGTGCCACATAGGACACCAACATTGACTAGACTGTTAGATTGGCAATTTCTAGCTAAAATTAGTTAAAAAGGATTACACTGGGAACTAGTTAAAAAATTTAGGATTAAATTGACATAATTAAAAAGCTTACGACCGAATTAACTGCCATACAATAGATTTAGGATTTTTTGCATAATTTTCTCCTTTTTTTTCTTTTACTTCCAAAAGTCAAACTCGTTCCTTTCTCTCTCATGTTTTGATTAGCATCTAAGAACCAATAGAAATGGTTCAATGGGTTGTTTCGTCTTTCTTTTATGTGTGATGCGACCTATGCAACTTCCTTATTTTTTTGCACAAGCCATATTTACCGCGGTATTATTCTGATAGCAACTTTTTTCATGGTTGTCGGAGATAGCAAGTTAATTACTAGTGATTTGATAACTCCTATCCAAGAAGATGACATGAGAAAAAGAGGAAGTTATGCTAATCCATTTAAAAAATTCTTCTACGCTACAAGTCCTTGGCATTTTCAGGTCATCGAAAGGGATATAGCTGGTCATAGAGATAGGGCTTTTATTGAGTTATTTAGACACATGTATAACTAAATGAAAAAGTCTCTATACGTGCATGTTTTAAATGACATGGATTAAAAAAAAAGTAAGACCTTAAAAACAGTAAGTACATTGTAGTACCATGGGAAAAGAAAATACGTATTCTTGAGGTTAGTTTGCGTTTACTTCTTTCATATCGAATTAATCTGTTAAATTGATGACATTCTTTATAGGCCGTGGAACGTGTGCTTTTTATTTTTTAATTTATTTTTTGTATATTAGCTTACACAAATCCATTGTGTCAATTTAGGATTTAGTGAGGATTAATGTCCACGTCAGTGATTTCCGACCTAAATTGACTGGATGGACTAAATTGGTATCAATGTGAAAAAGTTTATGATTAAATTGATCCAATCAAAAAAAAAATATATAACTAAATTGGTATAAATACAATATGTTTAGGATTTTTTTGAAACTTTTCCTTCATAATAGCACTGCTATTCAATATATATCTACATGTGTCATTTTTGGTATGAATGAGAATTAAGTCATTTTGAGTTTTCTTTCCAAAAACTATAGCTATGTTTTCAATTATTTCCTAGAGAGGTCTTGGAAAAATACTAGAATTGCTATCTAATATTCTCAATCGACACTTTGTTGTATCCTGGAAGATATTTGCCCATACCATTGGCAACATTGTAAGGTAAATAAATCCTCAAATAAAGTAATATCACACCTTAAAGTCAAATTTGATTGTTTTATTCAATTTAAAGCCATATTTTTCAACAGTGTTGCGATTCTCCCAATTGCTCATCTCGTACAAGAGAAATGATCTTTCTATCAGGACACTCTGAGGCGATAAGACCAAACACATGACATTTCAAACAGTCTTGATTTATCGTTAGCTTCGCTTAGCTAATTCGTTTTAGATGCTCTTACTTTGTTCAACGGCTTCCTTCGATGCCGACAAAGGATTTAAAGTCAAACTCTCAAGATGAAAGGATCCCTCTTTGGTTGATGGCTTCTGACTTCACTTTCGTCTCCTTTGTGTTGCTTTTCCACCTCCATCGATAATGTGAAGACCTGATTAAAAGTCCAATAAGGTTGTAATCGGACTACCTCGGCAGTTTTCAAATGGAGACTGTCAAAATACCAACCTACAGTTTGCTCATCTGCCACCACCACATGACATCATAGCAGGACATGCTCAAATTTGGTGTTGCATTCTTCCACGGACAACTCTCGCTTTAGATTGCGACGGGAAAAAAAAAATGGAAATCATCTTGCCAATGAGTTTCTGGGAGGGATAATTGTTCAAGATCCTAAATCTATAACACTATAACCAATTCAGTTTTAAACCTTTTAGTTATGCCAATTTAATCCTAAAACTTTTGTTAACTTACTAATATAGTCTTAAATATTTTAGATGATTTGCCAATTTAGTTCTAACCCTTTTGACAACTTACTTATTTAGCCATTCCGGTCAATTTTAGCCATAAACCGCTAACGTGGACACTGGTTAGCCAGCTTAAACACTTTATCCTTTTCTTTCCCTTTGGCATGTGCTCAGTACTATCCCATTGAAGTACGTCGGGCCATTTTAGTGTCTCCAAACCAGTAAATGTTAATAATCTACGACTCTGCATTCTGACAGGATAACATATAAGAGCTGCTAGAGGCTACAGCTGACAATGAAGCTCCATGTAATGACAATCATTGAGAACAGCTGGAAATGGCTTGATAGCCAGGCAACTGCCAGTACCTCAAGCGGAAAACTGAGCTCATCTACCAAAACTTACGTCTCTCAATTGGTGGACTTGCCTGCGGAGACCACCGACGATCTCATGATCCAATCCACCGTCCACCGGATCGACCTGCAGCATGATTTCATCGGGCCAAGCTGCCGCCGCTGCTGCTCTCGGCATTAGCCCCTGGCTATCGAGACTGCAAAAACCAGACCAGAATCAGAATCCAATCCTGAATCAACCAAGAGGCTGCTCGAACATGTTTGCAGAGACTGCAAGCACCGGCGAAGAACCGAGAGAGCATCACTCACTGCGATCGGAAGGGAACAGCTCCGCCATGGAGCGGACCGCCATGGCCAGAACTTCCTGCCATGGAAGCCCGAAAACTTGAAGCTGACACCGGGCGAGGATAAGGAAAAAAAAAAAAAACCTAGGATGGAGCGAGTGGCTGCTGATGTTTTAGGATTCACGTGGATTCGGTGAGGCTCGAGGAGGGGATTTGGGATTCCGGTGAAGATTTTTTGTTGCGGACGCTGGAGCCTCTCTCTCTGTTTTTCGAACGTTTCATCTTCGCGCGGCAAAGTGACGTGGCGGAAGACGGATGAGCTGGCGGAGAGAGAAAGTGCCTTTCTTGCAGACGTGGCGGATCGTGATAGGCTGTATGATTTTGTCCCCCTTTCTTTTTATTTTGTCGGCTAACCATCATTCAAAATTTCGAACCATAAATATATATCCGATAAAAAAAAAGATAAATTAGACAAGAGTTTTTCTAAATTGGACTCTTCAATCTTCATTAACCGGTCTTATTTTTTCAAAGTTTCTTTAAATCAACTAGACAGCGAAAATTTTGAACGAATTACAAAATTATTATATTTAGTTTCTTGAAAGTATATGTGAACAGCAAAAAATTGAGGCAGCTCAACAATTATGCAAAAATACTTTAGTGCCACTACTTGGCAATCCCTTCTCATGAGTGTAGTCGTTCAATCAAATGGGGTATATATTCATGAGCTAACAATTACATTAGAATGAGGACACTAATCGATTGGCATTTATTCATATTAATTAAAAATAAATTTGATATTCGTTTGAATCAAAGTTTGGTTAAAAAATGACTCCTTAAATCTATCAATGTTTCTAGAAGTGGATTTTCTCATCTCAACGCATAACAGAACCATGACTTAATTGTATAATTTATCCATCTTTATATTTAAGCCAAAACACACTTTTGTTTGACTTTATATTTCTCGGTTAGCCCTTATAAACTTATCTTTCTTATTATAAAGCAAAAGGAAAAAAAAAAAAGATAAAGTTGAAAAAAGAAAAACGATAGAAAGGTAGAACAAAGAAATTACTACCTATTTTAGGTTAAGAAAGTGCAATTGGTAAAATTACCTGACTGTCCTTATTGTGCAATGATCAACCTCATCTTTGCACTTCATGTGAGAAATTTGGAATGGTTCTCTAATTTTCTTTAATTTTCCTAATTCTAAACAAATGGTTGTGTTCTGTTATTGAAAGAAGCAAAGTGTCCATTTCATACTTTCTCTTAAAAAAGGAGGATTCGTTTAGTGTTGAAAAAGAAAATTACCTCAAGTGTTTTGTCTTTCCGTGCAATCAAAGTTATAAATATTCTTACTTGCTTATAATGCTGCCCGAGAAATGAAAATGATATTGTTAAAGTTAATTATGATATTTCCCTTAGTTTTATTTCTTTAATAATTGTATATATATTGAGGAGACTTTCATATCCGCGTTTTATTGTGCATATCCTTAATTGAATATAATTATTCATCATGTTATGTCGTCTAGTATAGGCGATGCTCATATCCTCTTCATTATAGGGAGTGTTAGAATAATTAAATATTAAATCTAATTTAAGTTATTAGAACGGTGGGTAGTGGTCCCATCAAATTTTTACATAATATCAAAGCCCGGGTTTGGACCCAATAGTCAAGAGTCCCACCACACCTTCATCTAACAAATCTGAATCCAAGAGTCATGCAGGAAAATTACAAGTTGTTGCAACTTCGATCTAGAGTCCGATGCATGAGGGGGAAGTTGTTGATGTTGTCCTATGTCAATTGTGGAAGAGGCTAGTTGTTAGTTTATAAATGTGAGGAATAACCTCACTCCTTGTGTTAACTTTTGAATTAAGAGAAGTCCAAGACTATTCAATATTGATATTAGAGTTTGGGGTTTTGAGTTCAAATATTTTCAGATTCAGTTGTCTCCCTAATTAAATATGCCCACACTTGATATTAAGTAAAAGATTTGTCTCCAGTTCTAATATTTTCACGATCACGGTGAGTGATAAAGAAAATAGTTACAACACCTCTCAACGCATCTACAGAGTAAAATAGGTACGATCCGAGAACAACTGTTCCAAATAGGCGGCGCAAGCATCCACAGAAGCGCGCCGGGCCAGGCCGTACAATCGGGATTGTACCCCGCCGCACCGTAATTAGCCAATCGCAACTTTGCTGTCCCAAACTCATCCACAAAAAAAGCTTTAAAGAACACCTCGAACGGGGCTCGAGAAGCGACCCGATGCTCGGGCGACAGAACCATCGCCTCACTAAAATTCCCATACGACGATACGATGATGCTCGTGCGTAGCAAGCATGCGGACAATCCTACGCAACAGAATCACCACCAGAACCACCACGACGATGCCATGCTTCTTCCTCGCCCAATCCCAGTCCCAATCCCATTCCCTCCCTCCCCTCCGCTCCGCCCTTTTTAAACCCTCCTCTCCTCCCTCTCCCCACCGCCACCACCGCTGCCACCGCCACCTGCCCCCTCCTCTCTCCTCCGTGAGTCTTCTCTCTCTACTCACTCTCTCTCTCTCTGTGGCTTGCCATTTTGTCGACGGCTCGAATTCATTTTCACTTCCCCCTTTCTTTCTTCGTCGTACGTCTTCTTTGCCCAGGGGTTTTCTGGCGGCGGTTGGAGCCCCGCGATTCGTTCCTTCTGCTCCACGTCGGGCTGCGAGCGTCGCGCGATGGCGGGACGGTTGGAGAGCTGCCTGAGCGATCCGAGCTCCGTGTCGTACCTCCCGCAGAGAGAGGCCGCCGAGATCGACGAGGAACTCATGGGCCCCCTCGGCTTCAGCGTCGATCAGCTGATGGTCAGTGCCCGAGTGTGTTCGAATTATCATTGCTGCGATTGCGCCGCGGTCGCCTTGTCTGTGATTGTCGTGTTCTTGGGGCGTGGAGTCTTCCTTTGCAGCTAGCTCCATTTAAATTTTTTTTTTTCTTGGGGGCTTTGTTTTCTGCAGGAGTTGGCTGGCCTGAGCGTGGCGACTTCAATTGCCGAGGTACCGCCTTGCTTGCCTCTCTTTGATTCCTTTATATGGCTACCGTTTGATTTATTCGCAATGGCATCGACGCATTGTCGGGGAGCAATAGGATTCGTTACCAATTAAGATGAGGATGCGGCATAAGAAATAAGTGGTCAGCAGATGGCTTGGCCATGTGATTTGTTAATTTTTAGAGTTTGTGCTCTCTGTTTTATGCATCGCTGGATTATAAGCATATAAAGTATGTAGAATGGGTCTGTACTTTGATTCTGTCTGAGTTTTTTCTTTAGAGATAATGTAACTGTAGACTTGAATGTCCTGATCGGTCCAGCAAGACATTGCCAATTTTTTTTTTTCAATTCTTTCTATTGGCCAAGAGAAGTACATTGCTACTTGCCATGACATTGTTTCCAGAACTTTGTGGTGGAATTATGGGGTTACTGCTCCAACTTTTTGCTGGCTGCAATCTACTTGGGTTTCTTAGCATTTAGAATTTGGGTAGGTGCAATGCTGGCTAAATGTGAATGTGATGTGTTGGCAGGTCTACAAAGCCAGCGAGTATAAGCGCGTTCCTGCAATATGTGGACCTGGGAATAATGGTGGTGATGGCCTGGTAGCTGCTCGCCATTTGTTTCATTTTGGGTACAAGCCATACATTTGTTATCTCCAAAGCCTCCTTATACCGGTCTGGTTACTCAGGTTGGACACGATTTCGTATCCAATATGCCGGAACAGTTATGTAGTGCCAGCTTTTACATTTTCTTACTGTTATCTTCCTGCCTGCAGCTCGAATCTCTGAGAGTTCCTTTCTTGTCAGTAGAAGATCTTCCTCCAGATTGTCAACAGAGTACGGTGTCTTGCTGGATGCAGTATTTGGGTTCTCATTCCATGGTAATTACTTTAACACCCAAAGTTTAAGGATAAGGTTAAATCTTCTCTTTTGGTAGTTTCTTTGGTGTTCCATGTTGATTGAAAATTATCTCCGTTTTATTTCAGGAATGTAAGTTTCACCCGAGTTCCTACAATTTGTAATGATATAAGGATAGCAACCTGCTACTCTCCTTACATGTTGATACTGCTATTTGACTTGAATAGCAAAGGCTTGACATACTACGTCATGTTTAAATGGAAGGAGAATGTCAATATGTGTGGCGAAGCCTCTTAATTTATAACTTTGTGCTTTAGCCTTTCGATTCTTGTGGAGTCTATACAGACTTCACGTACTCATCGCAGGCTCACTTGATGCCTGTCTCTTAACTTGAATAGACTCTCTTCTTCTTTATGGACGAAGCTACACTTTGTGGAGTTGAAGGATATTAACCCTACTCGATTTTGTGGGATGCGTGTGTGTGCGTGCGCGCGTGTGTGGTGCTTCTTCTCTAACAATTATTTACTTCCACTAAATTTCCATAAGGGCTTAAACGGGTGAAAATTCCAAACCGAATACACAAGAGTACAATGTTTCGGAAAAATATGATTGTTGGACTTTTAAAGATAAGCTCTTTTCTCACTGACAGAAATTGTCTTTAGGATAATGATGAATAAATAGTTTCCCCCTGTAATGAAAACTGGGATATATCACTGTCCTGCATTCTTAATGGTCTCTCTGATAGAGTCATATTCTCCATGCGCATGCAAGGAGAAGGTATTTCCTTCACTGTACTCGTACTCCTCTGTTCGTTTCTTTATGTTCCGGCACTTCTGGCTTAATTTTCTTTATATTATTTTTCCTTTTTCATTTTGTCTGAGGTATCGACTTATTTTCAAATTCCTCAGGTGCCGCAAGACCACCTTTTGATGATATATATTAAGAAGATTGGTTGGAATACGGAAGAGTGACCAACCAAATAAGAAATCTCCTGTAATTGTCTCCGTAGATATCCCTTCCGGATGGCATGTTGAAGAAGGGGACATCAGTGGTGAAGGCATCAAGCCTGATATGTTGGTATATTTCTTGTGGGACTTCTAAATTGTTCGATTAATGCATCATACCAATAAGGTGGTTGCTCTTTACAAGCTACGAAAAAATCAACGTTTTTCCTGCACATTTTCATTTGTTTAGGTTGCTCTAACTGCTCCAAAGTTGTGCGCAAAGCAATTTCATGGTCCACATCATTTCTTAGGGGGTAGATTTGTCCCACCACCTATAGCAGAAAAATATAACCTTCGGCTTCCTCCATATCCCGGAGCATCAAAGTCAATGGCTGCTGCTGGTGAGTCTATAGTGGTGGCTGGGGTGTTGGTTGTTGGTGTGGCTGGTGGTGGTTGGCAATGCTTCGTGATGGTGGATCTGTGGTGAGGGTTAAGGACTCATGTAGCACCTAGTGTAAGTGTGCAGTGTGCACATCTTCATTAGGTGGTGCTGGTGCAAACTGGTGCAAGGCTTAGCTTGTACCAGCACCTTCTGTAGCAACACACTACTAGTATAGTGGTTGCTGGTGGTGGCTAAGGTGTCTAATGTGGTTGGTGGTGGCTAGTGGCTAGTACAATTTTTAAGGGAAACCTACAAAAATTGGTACTTATCTTATCACATTCTAAAAAATTTACCACTTCAATGTTCACTTTTAACCACAAGTCATATTTATGTGATCATTTTTAATAATAACTTGACAATTGAGTAATCATTTTTTTTAATCATGACTAACACTTAAGTGATCACTAAATCCAACTTATGACACTCAAATAATCACTCATGTATGTCCTTTGTATATGCTAGTTTATAACAAACCAGAGAAGCAACTCCATTCAATTCAATGTTCGTTGTTGGTTTATATTCAATTTAAGTAAAGAAGCCCCAACAATACATTGACCCAATACACATATTTGTTAGTTTATATTCAAGAATAAGTAAAACATAGTACAAGTAGTATCTTATTCACTCATTCACTTTTCTTGATCTTCTCACAAACACAAGAAATAAGCCACAATACATATTGTTGGAGAAAACTCTTATGATGTTTTGAAGCTGACAAAACTTATCTAAGTTTTATTTTGAAGAATGCCAGATTTCTTTGTCAAAGTCTATTTTACATCATAAGTCTGTCAATTTTGACAAGTTCCAAACTGAACGCAAGAATGAAGATTTAATTAGAATTAGGATTATTTTTCTTCCTTCAAGGTTCAATACGTACAAGATATATAAGGCTTTCTAGTTGGAAATATCACTTACCATATTGGTTATCTTAATTGGAATCAATTTCGAAGTAGCAAATCATTTTGGAAGGCAAGCTTATTTGGAAAGAATCTACTTATGAAAACCAAGATCCTAATTGTATGGGCAAACAAGATTGACGGGCTTTCATCTCAATTTTCAAACGGCTCGAGATCTCCTTGATTGATTCTGTCCAATGAGTAGATTGGAAGAATTCCTGTGGAAAGTGCCAACGGTCAAGAAGGCATGGAGGAGTATTTACGGAGGTTTTTTAAGTCATTCAAAAAAAGCGTGAAAGAAAAATTCCAAAATCTAAAGCTTCCAAATCACTTGTCCTTCATCATTTAGTGCTTAAAATTGTATTCAAAAGAGAGAAACTCTACAGAGTGATTTTGTGAGAGTAATAGAATCACCTCTTTGAAAAGTCGAGATCACAGGGCTATAACATTCTCTTTCGATTCATAGTGAAAATCAGCCAAAAGGCTGTTAGCGTGGGAGAGTAGATGTAGGTTTGATCTAAGTCGAACCACTATAAATCTTGTGTTTATTTTTCTCTTCCCTAAACTCCTTTACTTTATTTGCTGCAATATACTTACGTGTTTTGAAATAGTTGTTAAAGTCTAAATCTTTCTGCAAAGTTTATAGTTAATTAGACTCAGTTTAAAAGTAAAGCATTTTTACTACATTTAATAAAAATCTGTTTTTACACCTATTCACCCCATCTAAGTGTTCTACTAGCTCTTTCATATATGACAGCACAAATAACAACAAAACTGCAATGATCTTGTGGAAAAATAAACTTCTTCTCATCTTCATAAAAAAATAGCTTACATTTGATCCAAAACAATTGATTTATTCACTCATTTTCAACTATGGCAACCGGAGAAACTTCTTCTCATCTTCAAGTGATTTACATTTCATCAAAAAATATAATAGATAATAAAACAACACCATAATAGACACTTGATAACACTTCCATTCAATTTTTATTTTTTTTTATAACCCAGGGAAGCTCCGTACGCCGACAGGGCAGTGGAGTAAACCCTGGGGAGACACGTGAGTCACCACCACCCCACGTGCTCCAAGTAAGTCACCCTTGCGATGCCTGAGAATCGAACTCCTCCACTTGCGTTAGGGGGACAAGCTCACCACCAGCAACGCCACCCAAGCGGGTGGTACACTTTTGTTCAATTTTTTATCATTGAAATTTCATTAAAATGGTTAGCTGAAGATGTTTGAACTTGCATTTAGTTAACATCGTCCAAGTCGTCCATGAACATAGATGGAGATTGATGTCCTCCATCAAGTAGATCCAATATCTTCTTTGTGGTTTAGTGAGAGAATTTCGCATTGACCCAATTGAAGTATTTGTATTTTGATCATTCTCTATATTAGGCGCATCCATAGAATGTCTTCTCGAGATTCATTCAAGTCCACAATGTTCTTCTTAGCCTCGGTAACTCACAAAAATAGAAACGCTCACCTTCTACTTCGCTTCGGTGAGAGAAATTTGAGTTATTGCTGAAAGTTCTACTCTCTATTTCCAATATTCGACATGGAATCCGGGGCAAATTGAAATTAGGATTCGAGCACTTCAATGGGGATTTTGGCCGATTTGGCATTTTAGGTTTGTGGCAATTGGGGAACAACATTATTTTGGCTAATTTAGGGCTTTTATTTTGTCTAACTATGGAAACGACGTCGTTTTTGGTGAGTTAGAGCTAAGTCATTTCTTTGGCAAGCCACATAAGCAAGCAATATTAATTATTAAAAAAATTGCCACATAGGATTTTTTATGGGGTTTGCTAGACTTGGGCGCGTTTGTTTGTGTTTGTTTAAAAATTGTTAGGGAACGAAATAGAAAAAGTGTGTTTGTTTAGGAACAATTTTTGAACAAAAAAAGGCGTTTGGTAAACTTATTCCGGAAATAAAAAATAAACAGAAACATGTTTGGTAAATTTGGATAATTTTTTTATTTCTTTTTTTTTTCTTTTTTTTTCTTATTTTTTTCTTATTTTTCCTTTTTTTCTTTTTTCTTTTTTCTTTTTTTTTTTTTTTCTTTTGGCCGGTCGCCGGCCTCGGCCATGGCTCGCGACCGGCCGGGCGAGGCCGAGCTCGCCCGGGCGGGTGAGGCGCGGCCTCGCGGCCACCGCCAGCGAGGCCGAGGCTCGCGGCCGTTGGGCGAGGTCGGCCTCGCCGGATCGGGCGAGGCCGACCCTCGCCCGGCTACGGCGAGCCTCGGCCTCGCCGGGGACGGCGAGCCTCGCCGTGGCCGGGCGAGGCCGCCAGCCCTCGTCGGCGGTCGCCGGCCATGGCCGAGGCCGCGACCGGCCAAAAGAAAAAAGAACAAAAAATTAAGAGAAAAAAGAAAAAAAACAAAAAGTGTTTTCATTTCGTTTCGAAACAAAAAGTTTTTTTTTTTGCTTTGTTTACATTTTCTTTTTTGTTTGGGAACAAAAGAACAAAAAGGAACAGAAACGCACCCAAACGCGTTTCTGTTCCTTTTTTGTTCCCAGGAACAAAAAAAAGAAACGCAAACAAACGGGGCCTTGATACTCAGGTATCTATTTTTTTTTTTTTAAAATGATACTTAAGTGTACCTTTCGTAACTTTTGACACTTAAGTGCCCCCTTACTAAATTTTAGCACTCCAAGTGTTCTTTTACCACGATCTAACTTCTAAGGTAATCGTGTGTCATGCAATAATTGCCCTTTCATTCAATATTCAATCTATTATGTAATTGTTCCACCGCTTAACTCAAACAGGGTGCAGTACCCTTTCCTTTCTATAATCAAAATGGCCAACATCACACCTCATATCAAAGTCATGTCACACCACCTCCAGGTGAAGTTAAATTGAATAAGCTTCATATTGAAGTTAGGCCTAGTATAAATAGACTCCTTATACTTCGTTGATAGTTGAAACCTCTCCTTAGCTAGGCCATAAATGTTCACCACCAATTGGAGCTAAAGAATAATGTTGTGAAAATATTTTGAAAGGTAGTACTAAAAAATTAAGAATACCAATGAGAGTTATATGATAAGAATTGTAATTTTCATCTCTCATTTTACTAGTACTTTATCTTACTACATTTCGCATCATGCTTCCCTAAAGAAATTATTTCATCATTTTGATGTTGTGCATTTCACAATTGATAAAGCTACTTTTAACCTTTAAAGTGAGCTGACCAACAAAGACCAAATTAGTCTTGGTCTTCTTCACTTTTTGCTAACAAGGGTTCACACATTATTAGTTCATAATGAAAATTGTTAAGAACTAGCATTTTCATTTCTCTGCTTTTACTAATACTTTGTCTTATTGCATTTCATATCATATTTCCACCGCTAAAGTTGTTTCTTGATGTTGATGCCGTGCATCATGCATTTTGATAGAGCTATTTTTTATTTTAAAGTGAACCGACCAACAAAGACCAAGATTAGTCTTGGTCGTCTTCACTTTTTTGTTGGTGAGGGTTCATACATTATTCGTTCATATTGAAAAATGTTGACAACTATTATTTTCATTTCTCTACTTTACTAAAACTTTATCTTATTGCATTCCATATCATATTTCCATCAATGAAATTGTTTCATCATTCTAATGGCATGCATCACATGATTGATAAAGCTAGTTTTGATCTTTAAAGTGAGCCAACTAACAAAGGTCAAGTTCATCTTGATCGTCTTTACTTTTTAGCTGTTGAGGTTCGCACATTATTTGTTCATATTAAAAAATGTTGACAACTATCATTTTCATTTCTTTGGTTTACTAACACTTCATTTTATTGCATTTCATATCATATTTCCACTGATGCAATCGCTTCATCATTTTGATGGCGTGCATCACGTGATTGATAAAGCTACTTTTGGCCTTTAAAGTGAACCGACCAACAAAGATCAAGATAGTCTTGGTCGTCTTCACTTTTTTTACTGGCGAATTCGCACATTATTGGTTCATATTGAAAACCTCCACTTAGCTCCAGCCCCACGGTCACAGACCCAGAACCATCTTTTTCTTTAGAGAGAAAGAGACTTTTTTTTTTTTTTTTGTTGGGTCTCACTCAATCTCTACGTGTTGCCATGCACATAAAAGATTAAAAAAAGAGTAGAAATCCACCCCCCTAATATAGACATAATTACATGTCCCATCCGCCCAATTTACTATTTACATCCTAACTGTCACATCTTAACCTTTGTCTATCATGGTGACCACTAGCAATACTTTCACCGAGTTCAAGACATTCGCAAATAAGAGCAACAAAGATAAAGTAATAAATAGAGCGTGTGACTGACATAGTGCAACCGATCTCATAATAGTGACAATATAATTTGGTAGAGTTTATAAGTTCTTTGGACCATAAAGTCATTGTTATCACGCAACTAAAAACTATTTACACATCTTTCCTCCTCAGTCGTATAATGTCTTGTCACTACCCTCTAGTGACGCCAAGCGACTATCGGATCCATGAGATAACCACCGCCACCAATCATCGGGTTGGACTGATCGCTCATCCCCAATCTCTCGCTTGCATGTGCTTGTGGTTGACAAATCCATTAAAACCCTTTATAATACTGAGTTTTTTTTTTTATAAAGTATATGATTTTTTTTCAATGTTGAACGAAATGTCAATTCCTGCTTCAATTTTTTTTTTTTTGGGTGAATAATACCAGCTTGTTAAAAGAGTTGGAGTTCATATTAGTGTCGCAAAGTGTCGCAAAGAATGTAGCTCCCTCAATATGATCAACCAAAGAATCCTCTCCGTGTTCGACTACAAGTTGCAGTAATTGAAGTCGCATCTCTTTCGATTTCTGCTTTATAAAGCCTCCTCTTCTTTTTCGCTTCTTAAGCTTCGAAGGAATCGGGCTTCGTAATTGCATTTTACCGGTCGCATTCGGCTTTAAGATAGCTATGAAAGCCAATTCCTTTTGAATTGAACATTAACATCCTTAACGAGAAGCATCGTCTGGTTGACATTGGAAAGTTTTCTAAATTGTTGACCAAAGTCATGAGCCCAAAACAAAAATAATAATAACAACAACAATAATACAACGTGATTAGTTCGTATATCTGCACAAATGAATGTAGTTTTGAGTGGGTATATCATGTGTAGATAAAATTTTATTCATTTTAGTCTATCAGCATGCAGCCAATG
Organism: Eucalyptus victrix; assembly: GCA_016097545.1. NCBI lineage: Eukaryota > Viridiplantae > Streptophyta > Magnoliopsida > Myrtales > Myrtaceae > Eucalyptus > Eucalyptus victrix. Next base: position 29,782,456 of record CM027840.1, on the reverse strand, counting down.
GTAAAAAAAAATTTCCCCCAAAAAAATTAAATATACTTGAAAGCTATGTCTATGCTGATTTTTCCTAGCATCCTTTGGCTCATGGCTTATTGTTCTTAATGAGAAATTATGATATATGAGAGTAGTATGTACACTAAACTGGATTTTGGTATGGAATTAATGACAAGTTCCACGTGAATCTTACTCTACCAGACCTAACAGCCCGATTGAACTTAATGGACATATAAGCTACTTGAAATACCTACTCATTGATGGTCAAAGATGCATTTATTTATCGTCCTTGGAATTCAATTATTTATCCATCACGTGATGTTTCTAATTGTTTTTGGAATTTGTAGTTCATCTTTCTCACTCTGTACACAATGGACTTGTCAGTCCACTCCAACTTTTCCAAACTTAATGAATATATGGGCCCCTTCCTCCATTATATGTGTACCTCCTCCACTTTTATGGCCATCAACAATGGTTGGCAGAACTTTTCCAAACTTAACGAATATATGTGGCCCCTTCCTCCATTATATGTGTACCTCCTCCACTTTTATGCTGGGCCATCAAACAATGGTTGGCAGATAACTCATGAAATCAGAACACTTGAGGATGTAACTCAACTAATGTGAAAATACTAAATGATTCAATTGATCAAATCGACACTTTAAAAGCTCAATTGTTTAATGACAATGCTATTAAGAACTGAGTCGGCAATTGCTCCCAATTCACGCATAGACATGTACAAATCACACGTTCGTGTTAGTATAGCTACACATCACTAGTCAAGGAGAGAGCTAACCCCAAAACACATGAAGGACGAATAGTCATATAGGACTTATTCCTCATGTGATGTTGTTACAATATCATATTGCCATCACGTGGTATTCACCTCTTTTCGTAGTACATGACTATTTCAAAGTAAATCAAAGCACATTTTACTTGATGAATAGTCATACATCATATTAGGATGTAACTTATATACGAGTAAACTTTTTATCGATTTGTCAATTTAGTCATTCTTACTTGATGAATAGTCATACATCATAAATCTAGACCAACTTCTTCATACTTAATTATATGCATAGAACATATTCTTACTTGTCATGCATCATTATGAGAGTATATAGCCCGACAAGGGGGAAATATACATTGGTTAGATTTAATTTCGAATGATATATAGAGTTAATTAGGGAGTATGATCTGGGCGTGATAGGACGCTCCTCAAAATTATGAAGATTTAACAAAATATTTACAACACAGGTACTAGATTAAAAGAAAAATAAAATTCTTTGCAATGATAATTCTCCGCAAATACATGTCAACCGCAATCCATATTAATTAGAAAGTCTAACCCAAAAAAAGGAAAAAAAAAATCCACATGCCACGTACCTTTTCTTAAATTAAAAGTATATAATGGAATCTTCTTTTGAAATCTTAATTTTGCAACACAACAAAGCTGGTTGATTAATTATTTTGAAGCTACCCATTATTCTTCTCTAGAGTGCATATATATAGTCCATTGACAGCAAAATACATTTTTTTTTTTTTAGTCTAAATCCATGCACCTCGAAACACATTTTCATGAACACAATCATCCGCTCTAACCAGTCTGCTCTTGTTGATTTTTCTTCTTTCTCATTCTCCTGTTTTGGGGTGTGATCTCTCCTGCTCTGCATACGCTTTCTCTCGTTTTGCTTGACTTCTCAAGTCTTGGCAATATAATGACAGCAGCTAGCATCATTGATACTTTCTATCAACAATGCTGTCAAAGTTGGCGGGCAACAACAAATCCCGATTTGACGTATTATCGTGCATGAGAAGTTGTTGAGGAAAGCAACCCCATTGACTTGGCATTTACTGAAAACTTTACAAGTGACCCTAAAAAAATCTCTAAAAATCAATTTTAGACTCCCAAAATTTTTTTGACTTGCAATGATCAGATGCTAAGTAGCACCGACACGTGATATGGACACGCAATACGATACGGCACGACACGTTGATACGTTATTTCTTAAAAATAAATAATTTCGATACAATCGACATGTTGTATATTAAATAAATATTTTTGTTTTTAATTAATTTGATTCAAATTCATAAATAATTAATTAATTAAAAAAGAGCCTACAATGAATTTACGCTAATAATATTAATAAATCAATTCATTAGAAATTCGAAAAATATATTCATAGTTAATGCAAAACATGTTTTTAACTTTAACAAAAGTTAATGATGAAACTAATGACTAATAAGAAATTATAATCAATTTATTTAAATAAATTCATGATTTTCTACAATGATCAAAATTTATCATTATATTTTAACTTCAATTTATCATTATTCAAAATTTAGTACTTTTATTTTTCGAAATTGTTTTTTAATTTCATTTATTTAATTTTCCAATTTAAAAAAAGTCCCCACTAGGTCCACCTCCTTTTTTCCCTCGTCCATTTCCCTCCACCCCCAAAGTTATTTTAACTTTTTTTCCTCCCCCACCACAGGCTGTCACTTCCCCTTCCCCCAAACTTAAAAGACCCACCATCAATCCCCATTTTTTTTTATTACTTTTTAGTTTCCTTATCTAAAACCCTAGCCACCCTCCTTTTCCTCTTCCTTCTCGCCACTCGCCACACGACCCCTTCCTCTCCTCTTCCTTTAGATCCTTCTCCTCCTCCTCCTCACCACGCGACCACTTTCCTCTCCGCATGACCCCCTTCCTCTCCTCTTCCTCTTGATCCTTCTCCTCCTCCTCCTCCTCCTCCTCACCGATCCATTGCAACAGTGGCAGCCCTCGCCTTAGTTTCTGCTCTCTCTAGTCGTCTCTCGCTGTCGCAGTGGTCTGTTGCGTGGCTTCGTCTCACCAGCGGGAGTTTGCTTTCTCTCTTTTCTTTCTCTCTGTTCGGCTCTTTCTCTGACCATCTCTCGCCATCGCTCGCAGCCTCCTCTCTACTCCCTCACCCTCCCTCACCTCCACCCTTCATCGTCTTCCAGACATACGTATCGAAACGTGTCCAAAAAAGTTGACCACGTGTTGGAAAACTCGACAGTGTTGACCGCGTGTGCAACCGTGTCCGAGTGTGTCGGACACGACATGGAAGCACGGATAACGTGTCCGTGCTTCATAGATCAGATCTCAAAACATATATGTGGTTTTATATAAGAAGACCATCTTACTTCTATTTATGTGTATGCCCTCGATCCTATCAAGTTAATTTATCAAAAGACATTTGTAAGAGTTTGAAGAACCATGTTCATCCAGGAGCTTCTCTCGAGAGTTGTCGTGCTTGGAACCGTCGTATTGGGTGCATGCCACGTCCATATAGCAGAAGCTGATGTTTCAATAACGAAGCTCGGATGCCGAAGCACTTGTGGAAACCTCTTGATTCCATATCCCTTCGGATTGAGTGACACTGAATCCCGCTGTAGCATCGGAAATTCCTCTTTTAGAGTTGCTTGTGATGACTCTACTAACCCTCCAACGCCTTATACAGATAATGAAGAAGGTCGCTTGCAAATACTCGACATCTCTCTCGAGGATCACGAGATGCGAGTAGACATGTCGATCGGCCGACGGTGCTATTCCTCTTCAGGGTATACAAGCTACTTTCCCCCACTCAACCAAACAAACTTCCCGATATCCAACACCAAGAACAAGTTCATAGGTGTCGGATGCGATACGTATGCGATCTTCTTGGACAGGGCCGGCGATTTCGCCTTTGGATGTATCTCGAATTGCGATAACATTTCCAAAGTGATTAATGGCTCGTGCTCGGGTATGGGTTGCTGCGAGACGAGCATACCCAGCAACTTGTTCAACTACAATATCTCCTTTTCTAGCAACAAATTGCATAAAAAAGTCTTGGATTTCAACCCTTGCAGCTATGCTTTTGTTGCGGCGAATGGTTTCTACAACTTCAGTTCTGATGATCTTCGGCGACTTGAACTTCGAACGGCTCCCTTGGTTCTCGACTGGGCAGTAGGGGACAAAAATTGCGAGTTCGCCAAGAGCAGTTGGAACTACATGTGCTCCGTGAATACCAATTGTACCGATGCTGAAAATGGAGTGGGGTACAAGTGCACTTGTTTAGAAGGTTTCCACGGCAATCCGTATCTCGGTTGTCAAGGTATTTTCAAATTGACGTTCTTTACTTTGTCCTTACTACTGATATACACTGAGAAAGATTAAACGTAACTTATCGTCATCCTTTCCATTTCTTCTTACGTTCATCACTTTGGATATGTGTGTGTGTGTTTTCTGTAGATATTGACGAATGTGCTGATCCAAATAAGAGCCAGTGCAGCGGAATTTGCCATAACTTTGATGGGGGTTATAATTGTTCATGCCCCAAGGGTTATCATGGCGATGGCAGGAAGGTTGGGCGAGGATGCACTGCTAATCCATCACATTTGGGGCAGATACTTGTTGGTATGTTCTTTCATTTTACTTGGGTGTCTGTCTCAAAGAGCACTATTTAAGTCAGCTGATTTTGATGATGAACTGATCTCTCTGTCACAATAAAGGGAACTCAAAACTCAACAGAAAAATTTCAAATAAATAATAAACAAATAAATAAATAAAGTACTTGAAGAAAGAAACTAAACCCATAGAGAGAGAACTGGCTAGAAATAGACAAAAAGAAAATGAGGGGAGAGAATGGTGACGCAGACGACCATATACCGCGGTGGTTCCTGTTGCCCCCTAGGGAGTGCGACACCGTGGTGGTTTCATGACCTCAAATCTAGAGAGAGAGAGAGAGTCCCTTGACAATGTTCCCTGAGAGTTGCAACCACTTAGGAAGCGCTAACATCATCCGAAAGCCTTCGTGTCGTGTCGCACACTTCAACACGTATCCAACACTTTCCGACACTTTCGAATACTCTCCAACACTCGATCAATGTGTATTGGAAAATCCGATAATTGGTCAATTTTTCTAACACTCTTCGATACTTGAATCGGAATTCAACATGCGAGTTTCCGACACACATTCCGACATGAGAGGATAATTTTAAAAAATTTCAATAAATGAATGGCCAAAATATATATGTGAGAAAAAAAATAAAAATCAATAATAAAAATAACAAATTAGGAAAGAAGAAAAATCTAATATTTTTTTCTTCTCTTTTGACTCTGACTTTCCTTTATATACAATTTACCCTCAAGATTTTTCTTTTTCTTTTTTCCAACATGTTTGACACCCAAATCTAGAATGTGAATTACTTGTTTTTTTCTTTCTAATTTTTATGGATTTATTGAAATTGAGTTGAATTTGTCAAATTGAAACAATGAAGGATAATAATAAATGGTAGATTAATGTTTTTAATGTAAAGTTATTATATGATTTTTTATATTTATTTATTTGTGAATTTGAATCAAATTAATTTGATTGAAATAATCATAAAAAATAGGGTTAATACCCTGAAAAACTCCAAACCGGTACACTTATGATAAATTTACCCCAAACTCGATACACTTGTGACAAATTTACCCTGTTAGTTTTCGTTAAATTTTATTCTCAAATTATTAAGTTAAATGACACGTGACGGTTGACCAAGTATACCGGTTTAGGATTTTACGCTATGTTTGTCACAGTTTATAATTTTTGTGATTTCTTTGTAATATTAATTCAATTTAGCAAAGAGTATATTTGTCACAAATTTACCATTATGGAGTTTTTTGCAATCGAATAAATTAGTTTAGGGTAAATTTGTCATAAATGTACCAGTTTAGGGTTTTTTATAGTCAGTCGGAGTAAATTTGTCACGGGTATACCGGTTTGGGGTTTTTCATGGTCAAAAAAATAGTTTGGGGTAAATTTGTCACAAGTGTACCAGTTTGGGGTTTTTTAAGGTATTAACCCTAAAAATAATAATTTATTATTTATATAAAAAATATATATTTAATATACAACATGTCGCAATATATCGCAACGTGTCGGAATTCTCGATTTTTTTAGAAACGATGTGTCGGCGTGTCGTGTCGTGTCACGTGTCGATGTTGGTGCTTATTAGACAATCACCATGGGTGGTCTCTTGATAGCATTAAGTGGTGACACCAACGGCATTTATGGCAGCATAGCTCAAATTGAAAAGGAACAATTGATTACTAATTTTTTTTTTTTTTTGTGCAATCCAGTTATGTCCCATTTCCTTGGTCCGGTGTAATTGTCCAATTTTCTCTTTTCCCTGTCCTCTTTATGTCGTTTTTATCTTCTTACAATCATGAATTGTGCTTATAGATTAAAAAAAAAAAAAAAAACTTGACATTATCGGGAGATTGGGGATGGGATAAAGAAACTTGTCCTGCATGAGGCATGAGATGCGTATGGACATCTCTACTAGTTTTAAGTCGCGGGCGGGGGCGTTAGCCCCGCCCCTCCTCATTGCGTTCTCCAAGTACATGCGCAATTGCTTTTTTTTTTTGGGGTCCCCATTTCTCAAATGAAGTAAGCGGTAAAATTAAGAAGTTGATTTTTTTTTTTTTTTTTTGGTGGGTTGAAAGAAGGCGATTGAATTGTGGATTTACATGTGCTTCTTTTTTCATTTTTTTTTAAAAAAATTATCCAAAAATTCTTAAAATTATTCTATGACAATCAATTCAACTCTAAATCTTTTAATTGTGCTAATTTATTTCTAAACATTTTGATAATTTACCAATTTAGTCCTATCTTTTAATTATATCAATTCAATCTTAAAACTTTTGATGATTTGCTAATTTAGTCCTTTTGGCCAATGATGTGGACAATTTTTTCTTTAAAATTTTTTCTAACTTTTTCTTTTCCTCTCTTTTTCTTTTTTTCTTTTTCCCTTTTTCCCTACATCGGCCATTGTCAAGCCTCGGTGATGGTTGGTGAAGGTTGCCGGCCTCAGGCGAGAGCAGCCTAGGCCTGGGCTTGCAAGGGTTACCCTTGGCGACCCAAGCATAGGCATCCCTCACCTGAGGCCAACGACTATAGCCCATGCCCAAGGCCAGTAAAGAGAAAAAGGAAAGAAGAAAAAAAAACAGAAAATTAAAAAAAAAATTGTAAAAATAGTCCACATTAACACAAGTCGTGCAACGTAGGATGGTTAGTGATTTTTGGCCAAAATTGACAAATCGATAAAAAGTTTAGGACTAAATTGGTGAATCATCAAAATGTTTAGAATTAAATTGAAACAATTGAAAGATTTATAACTGAATTGATTGTCTTTTAATAAGTTTAGGATTTCTTGAATAATCTTATTTGTAATTTCATAGTCTATGCTTTTAACAATTTGATTGTATCTTTGTTTCTCACCCATAAATGATGCATAATATTTCCGAATTATTTTGTTGAGCTAAGCCCTCTCTCTCTCTCTCTCTCTCTCTCTCTCTCTCTCTCTTCAAAGCTTAAAAGCACCCGTTAAATTAGTGGAAGCTAATTTGTTGACGATGACGTAGCAATTCCCGTTGACTTTTTTGACACAGGGGCAGGCACGAGTGCCGGAGCCATAATGTTGCTTTTGCTTTGTTGGTGGTTGAACAAATACATCAAAAGAAGGCGCGAGGCAAAGCTCAAACAAAAATTCTTTGAACGTAACGGCGGATTTTTGTTGCAACAACGCCTAACTTCTATTGAAGACAATCATGTGGACAAAGGCAAGTTATTCGCCTCAACGGTGTTAGACATGGCTACGGATCATTTCAATGAGAATCGAATATTGGGTCGAGGTGGTCAAGGAACTGTTTACAAGGGAATGTTGATAGACGGAACGGTAGTTGCGGTCAAAAAATACAAAGTTATTGATGCAGGACAAGTTGAACAGTTCGTCAATGAAATCGTTATTCTCTCTGGAATCAATCATAGAAATGTGGTCAAGCTATTAGGATTCTGTTTGGAGAGCGAAATCCCTCTTCTGGTTTATGAATTTGTCCCCAATGGAACTCTCTACCGCTATCTTCATGATCCAAATGAAGAATTTCCCATCTCGTGGGAAATGCGATTAAGAATTGCCAATGAAGTTGCTGCGGCTCTTTCATATTTGCACTTTGATGCAGAAATACCGATTTATCATTGTGATATCAAGTCATCAAATATACTTTTGGATGAAAAATATCGAGCCAAAGTGGCGGATTTTGGAGCTTCCAAATTGATTCCCATTGACCAAACACACTTCACCACAATGGTGCGAGGAACCCTCGGATACTTAGACCCTGAGTACTACCAAACAAGTCAATTTACAGACAAGAGTGATGTCTATAGCTTTGGGGTTGTCCTTGTCGAGCTACTAACTAGAGAACGGCCAATTTCTCAACATAGGGCAGAAGAGGATAGAAATCTAGTCTCATGCTTCATCATTTCAATGGAGGAGAATCGCTTGTTCAATGTTCTTGATAAGGAGGTATTAGACCATGGCGAGAACGAAGAAATTATTGCAGTGTCCAACTTGGCAAAAAGATGCTTAAGACTTCATGGAAGGTACAGGCCTACAATGAAGGAAGTGGCGATGGAATTGGAACGGGTACGATCACTACAAAATCCCATGGTCGCCTGGCAAAATGAAGAAGAGATCAATCGCATTAGAATTGGATCTATCTATGCTTCGAGTGTGATTCCCATGTCGATGCAATTGGATGCAGAAGTAGAGCTGACATCGATGGAGGAGGATCAATCACTCTTATCAGCGAGATGAAGATGCATTCAGTTGTCTCAGTCCAAATTTTTGTAATATAAGACATCGCAATCTCTTTATTTGCCTTTTTACGCGAGTTGCAAAATAATGTTGATGAAGTGCCCAGAAACAATATACTAGATTCATGAACCCTTTTGATTTACTTTATGTATATATAGTATTCGTGATGACTATATTATCTCTTCTTGATTTCTTGTTAATTTTCTTTAGCTTTTCACTATGGTTTACTATTATATCAAGAAAATAGCTCCTTACCAAAATACCCCAAATTAGTTGTTTTAGAAATATTCTGTGGATGCTTTATCAGCCATGTACTTTAGTCTTGAGATATCGGTATCTTTCCCGTATATGCGCTTCCCATTTCTTCGTATTGTATCAATAATTACTTTCCATTGATTGATAATCCTAATATTTTGCAATAAGGCGATTTAAACAAAAAAAAACAATATTTCTAATGTCGGTTTCTATGTAAACGTGAGGAGTGTGCACTTTTACTGGTCTATGTAAATCAATGAGCATAAGGAATATGTTTATATTGGTTTTACAGGGGAAAATGTTGATGTGATTATTTCAACAATTGTACTTCATACTACTTCAACTGATTTCTTTCGTCTACTTGTTGTATTTCGCGGCTCCCCAACTCAATTCCATTGGTCTTGTTATATGCATTATCTTATGCTTATTAATAGCTAAGTTTATTTCTAATAAAAAAGAACATATTGTATATTGAAAGTACTTTACATGTGCTAATTACGTACTCCATCAACGAGCTCAAGTACCCTAGTGCATGTCCGCTGTTGAATTTATGAATAGATTCTCTCATTTTAATGCATCCGTAATGATTCAATTAGATTACAGCAAACACAAAATTAACACTTATATTTCTTTTACTTTTACGATGATTCTCATATACTTATGGGGTAAGCTCAATAGATCATATACATAAACGTGAATCAAGTTTATAAGTGATGTTCTCATCATGTTTTATCCAAAATTTATATTAAGTTGGGAACTATATATAAGTTCAAGAGACATAGTGTACCCATGCCTTGCGTTCCGATATCGACGCTAGACTCATTATGGACATGTTGTATTGATTATGAGTTTTTCAAAATTGTTGAACTATTTAAGTTTCATATTGGGTCTCAATGATAGATATGTGCAAAATTATTTAAGTACAAATATCTACACTTTGCATTACAACGGATCTGTTGTTATCCATATTAAGCTCGTAATGGGCAAATTGTGTTTAGTTTAGTAAGAGCTCTAAAAAAAGTTTCGAACTATAGTTTCATATTAGGTCTCCTCGCATATATGCATGAATTTTTTTAGTGCAAAATATAATATGTATGAATATTCTAAGTGCAAAATGTAACAAGAATTAAAAGCTATATTGCTATAATAAATTAAAAAAAATGCGCAACTTCCCTAGAAAGACATATGTAGATTGGCATATGATGTTGAAAATAAAGATAAAAATTTGTCAAAAAACGACTCATAGTTTAGGACAACGGCCAGGTCAAGGGTTCATCACGTTTCGGCGCGGCAAAGGTTTCATTGAAACCTCTACTTGACATATACCTATCTATTTATCTATTTAAGCTGTCGTATATGAATGCAGGTGCTCGGAGTCTTTTTTTCTTAGCAACCTTTCCTAAGCTGGCTTGACTCCGAAGGAACAATTGTGTACCCTCAAAGAGTACTAAATCAAACCCCCCCCCCCCACCCAAAAAAAAAAAAAAAAAAAAACAAGGCAAAATCACTTGTGACTAATGTCCTCGTTCACAGGAAAAATTATGTGAAAAATTCTAAGCTTTTTGTATAGTAGCCAACTCAATCCTAAACCTTTTTGCAACTTACCAATTCAGTCTTAAATCTTTTAATCATGCTAATTTAGTTCTCAACTTTTTGATGATTTGCCTATTTAGCCCTAAACCTTTTAACGAATTACCAATATAGTCATTCTTACTAATTTTGGCAAGAAATATCTGAAATTGACAATTTATAATTTTTGTTAAAATTTTCAGAAATTTTTTTATTGATTTTCAATTCTTTTTTTTTCTTTTCTTTCTTTCTATTTTGTGTTTTTCTTCACATGACCACCGGGCCGCTAGCAACCTCTACTAGCCCCTAGGCAAGTGCCACAGAGCCCTCATCGGATCGAGGTCATTGTGGCTGATGAGGGCTACAACACCCTCACTTTGCTAGATTTGGCAAGGACGTTGCGACCCTTGCCCAAGCTTTTTGCAGGCCACAACGAGGGCGTTGGGACCCTTGTTCATGGTTACAACTGGGGAAGTCGTTGACCCCAGCTAGAGGCCAACGGTCCTATGAAGGTAAAAAATAAAAGAAAATTATAAAAAAGTTGGGAAAATTTTTAAAAGAAAAAAAAAAATTATTCACATTAGCCTTGGCAGCACCACATAGGACACCAACGTTGACTAGACTGTCAGATTAGCAATTTCTAGCTAAAATTAGTTAAAAGGATTACATTGGGAACTAGTTAAAAAATTTAGGATTAAATTGACACTATCGAAAGATTTATGACTTAATTGATGAGTTGTCAAAAAGTTTAGGATTAAATTGACATAATTATAAAGTTTAAGACCGAATTAGCTGCCATACAATAGATTTAGGATTTTTTGCATAATTTTCTCCTTTTTTTTCCTTTTACTTCCAAAAGTCAAACTCATTCCTTTCTCTCTCATGTTTTGATTAGCATCTAAGAACCGATAGAAATGGTTCAACGGGTTGTTTTGTCTTTCTTTTATGTGTGATGCATGACCTATGCAACTTCCTTATTTTTTGCACAAGCCATATTTACTGCGGTATTATTCTGATAGCAACTTTTTTCATGGTTGTCGGAGATAGCAAGTTAATTACTAGTGATTTGATAACATCTATCCAAGAAGATGACATGAGAAAAAGAGGAAGTTATGCTAATCCATTTTAAAAAATTCTTCTACGCTACAAGTCCTTGGCATTTTCATGTCATCAAAAGGGATATAGCTGGTCATAGAGATAGGGCTATAATTAAACGAAAAAGTCTCTATACGTGCATGTTTTAAATGACATGGATTAAAAAAAGTAAGACCTTGAAAACTGTAAGTACATTGGAGTACCATGGGAAAAGAAAATACGTATTCTTGAGGTTAGTTTGAGTTTACTTCTTTCATATCGAATTAATCTATTAAATTAATGACATTCTTTATAGGCAGTGGAACGTGTGCTTTTTATTTTTTTATTTTTTTTTTGTAGATTAGCTTAAACAAATCCATTGTGTCAATTTAGGATTTAGTGAGGATTGATGTCCTTGCCAGTGATTTCTAACCTAAATTGACTAGATGAACTAAAGTGGTATCAATGTGAAAAGGTTAACAACTAAGGCTGCGTTCGTTTCACGGAAAATAACTTCTAGGAAAATGTTTTCCGGATTTTCCGGTGTTCGTTTCACGGAAAATCAACTACTCAAGGAAAATGTTTTCCATCAACAGTAAAATTTACATACAAAGCTAAGGAAAATGTTTTCCACTTCTGAAAAGTGGAAAACATTTTCCATAACTTCTTTCTGCCTTTTTTTCTTTCTTTCTTTCTTTCCTTTTTCATTTTTCTTCCTTAGCTTGGCCGGTGGCCGGCCCTGACAGCGGCCGGCGAGGCTCCGCCTAGCCCGATCTGTGGAAGCCCAGCTCGCCCGAGCTCGGCGAGCTCGAGCCTCGCCAGCTTGGGGCGGAGCTCTGGCCTCGCCAGATCCGGCGAGCTCGACGGGGCGAGGCCCGAGCCCCGCCCAGCTCGCCGGATCTAGCGATCGGATCTTGGTCGGCCGAATTTGGCGACCGGATCTTGGTCGGCTCGCCATCGTCAGGCGTGCGGCGGCGGAGGAAGGAGGAAGGAGGAGGAAGAAGGAGGAGGAAGGAGGAAGGAGAAGGAAAAGAATAGGAAAAAATAAAAAAAAAAAAATAAAAAGAAAAAGAAAGAAATTAGTTAACGAACGGTGGAAAATATTTTCCACTCAAAATTTAAGTATTAGCCGAACACCGGAAAATATAACCATTTTCCTGGAAAATGACTTCTGGGAAAATGTTTTCCGGAGATGGTCCATTTTCCGTGAAACGAACGTAGCCTAAATTGAACCAATCCAAACAATTTATGACTAAATTGGTATAAATGCAATATGTTTAGGATTTTTGAAACTTTTCCTTCATAATAGCACTGCTATTCAATATATAATTTCTACATTTAGGACACTTGAAAATGAAGCTCAATAGGCTCAAAGATCAATACTTTAGGCAAAATGGGGGCTTGCTTTTGTCGCAACAATTAGATGAACGAGCCACAGCTACAAAAGTCACGAAAATATTTAGCATTGAAGAACTAGAAAAGGACATCAACAATTATAATGAAAGCATAATAATTGACCAAGAAGGATATGGTACTGTTTACAAAGGACCATTGCCAAGTGATATGGTAATTGTGATTAAAAAGTAGAAGCTTGTGGACCAGAGCCAAATTGAACAGTTCATCAATGAAGTCTGCCTGTACCCAAATTTGTAACAATTTGCTCCCTAACTCGATGGAAATTGGTTCGCTTTACCCCAAACTCACCATGATCTAATCGAATAATGCCAGACAGCTTTTACTTGCTTATCCAACAGAATAGAAAACGAAGAAAAAACCTACCTTTTTAGGCTGCATGAACGCAACAAATTTCGAGGAGTAAATCTTCATGCATATTGGGCGAGAGGAACAAAATGACACTTCAATATTTCTGAGGGTGTAAATTGGTATTTCCCTTCTCGCTTTTGTTGAATTCAGTTGGCGGTTGAATTTTAAATCTCTTTTTCATGTAAGGGTAATCATGCAATGTATAAGAAATGAGGCAAACAGCACATATCCATAATTATGCAATGTAAAAGAAATGAGCCAAACAGCACATATCCAATTATAGTATTAGATGTGTTACCATATTTGATTCCTATATTTAGGTTTCTCCTCAAGATGAGATTTATACATGGAGAACGTAGAGAAAGGTTTGATTTTTTTTTTTTTTTTTTTTTTTGGTTCTGGGCAGCAGAGAAATGTTCGGTCGGATTGGACATATATAACTCCAGTAGTACTTGGGAATAAGTCTAAATACAGGTAGCAAAGTGACTAGAATAAAATTGTATAGCCACATTACGGCATAGCTTTATTCTCACTATTGTTTACATTAATTAGGAAAAAAGAACTTGTCCCAGTGATAGTAACACTAATATATTAGGTGAATACTTATATATTAATTTGTGTATTGTTTACTGACCTAGAGATACTCTTCTGTAGCAGTATAAAACTAAATTGATCTTTTGATTTTTTTCTCCTGAGTAGCTATACCTGATTTTAACCAAGTAACTCTACGAAAAATTAAAATAGAAATCTCTATCACTATTGCTCTTGATTTAGACTCTCCAAAGAAAAGCAACTTTCTTTGCTCTTTCAAAGCTTAAACCAATCTCGCGCACTTCAATAAAGAAGCCTTGACAAGACCGTCGCGATTCACATTGTGATGTCACAATCGATCGATGGAATTTCCAAATTGACTTGCAAATAATGAAAATCGTGAACAGATAGGTATTTTTTTTCTTTTCAATTCTCTCTCCATGAGATGAATCAGTTTCAGTGGGCGCTGCTCCCAAACTATTGTGTGCACATCTCTAATGTATGAAATCCTTATGTAAAAATGTCGATATCGTATTTACATCTTTATTGTATTCCAGAAATTTTAATATCATTTTATTTCGAAGTTTATTTGTGTTTTTTCAAGATAACCTTTGAAATTTTTCTTGTTCAGTTTGCAATTTTTTCCAAAGGAATACCTTTGTTCACTTTACAACTTTTCTCAAAGTGTTGCATATATTCTTTAAGACCAATATATATCTGTGTGTGTGTGTGTCAATTTTTGGCAGGAATGAGAATTAAGTCATTTTGAGTTTTATTTCCAAAAACTATAGCTATGTTTTCAATTATTTTCTAGAGAGGTCTCGGAAAAATACTAAAATTACTATTTAATATTCTCAACCTACACTTTGTTGGTACCATTGACAACATTGTAGGTACCATTGACAACATTGTAAGGTAAATAAATCCTCAAATAGAGTAATATCACGCTTAAAGTACGATTTGATTGTTCTATTCAATTCAAAGCCATATTTTCCAACAGTGTTGCGATTCTCCCCATTGCTCATCTCGTACAAGAGAGATGATCTTTCTATCAGGACACTCTGAGGCAATAAGACCAAACACATGACATTTCAAATAGTCTTGATTTATCGTTAGCTTCGCTTAGCTAATTGGTTTTAGATGCTCTTCCTTTGTTCAACGGCTTCCTTCGATGCCGACAAAGGTTTTAAAGTCGAACTCTCAAGATGAAAGGATCCCTCTTTGGTTGATGGCTTCTGACTCCACTCTCGTCTCCTTTGTGTTGCTTTTCCACCTTCATCGATAATGTGAAGACCTGATTAAAAGTCCAATAAGGTTGTAATCGGACTACCTTGGCAGTTTGCAAATGAAGACTGTCAAAATACCAAGCTACAGTTTGCTCATCTGCCACCACCACATGACATCATAGCAGGACATGCTCAAATTTGGTGTTGCATTATTCCACGGACAACTCCTCTCGCTTTAGATTGCGAGGAAAAAAAATGGAAATCATCTTGCCAATGAGTTTCTGGGAGGGATAATTGTTCAAGATCCTAAATCGATAGCAATATAACCAATTTAGTTTTAAACATTTCAATTATGTCAATTTAATCCTAAAACTTTTGTTAACTTACGAATATAGTTTTAAAATTTTAGATGATTTGCCAATTTAGTTCTAAACCTTTTGATGACTTACTTATTTAGTCATTCCGGTCAATTTTAGCCATAAACCGCTGACGCGGACAATGGTCAGCCAGCTTAAACACTTTATCCTTTTCTTTCCCTTTGGCATGTGGCTCAACGAGGGTCGAGCCCTCTCCAAATCCGGGGAGGGCCACAGCACCCTTACTATCCCATTGAAGTACGTCGGGCCATTTTAGTGTCTCCAAACCAGTAAATGTTAATAATCTACGACTCTGCATTCTGACAGGATAACATATAAGAGCTGCTAGAGGCTACAACTGACAATGAAGCTCCATGTAATGACAATCATTGAGAACAGCTGGAAATGGCTTGATAGCCAGGCAACTGCCAGTACCTCAAGCGGAAAGCGAATCAAGATTCATGATGCTACCTCACATACTATTTTCTTATTTCTTTAGTTGTTCATTCTTTGAAGGGGTTGCGTTGTCGAGCCAAAGGTAATGGGGATTTTAGGCATTGGCATGTATTGTCCAGATAACAAGTTTCTCGTAGCAGAAGCAGTGAACAGATAAATGACATCAGCAGAGGGAGGGAAAGAGAGCATATATTAATCAAAAAAATTATGACCTTCAACAGCAGAAAACTATTGACAATGAAGACAATGACCTTCAGCAGCCACCTCACTGTACACGGAATTCACCACCAATTGAAGTTGCATCAGGACATTTCACTTGTTGAATAATGAGAAGGCGAACTGGTTTTTATTTTTTAATTTATTGGATATGTAACGGTTACCCTAACTATCCTTTTGAGGTTGGTCTTCAAGGTTATCTTATCCAATACTTGCAATGCCCTAAAACGTCGGGGAGGATAACTTTTATATTATTCAGCTGCATACGCAGGTCACCAAATGCAGCTCATAATGTTTCACACAGTCACATGAAGAATAGACATACAGGAAACAAGCAGCTTGAATTAGAAGGCCTGCAGATTTTCATCAGGAAACTTAATCTCACACCATCGTGTCTTGGCAGTCACTCCATTTGTCGTGACAGATTAGTCAAATGGCACTCACCCGGTTCTGCCAAATACACAAACTGATTGTACTTTCTTAATTGGGTGTATCAAAGAGATTCTAACAAGGGGAGTCGATAATCTTTCAAAACACAAGGTGTCTGAATGATTTGCCCACTCTTTTCACATCAATCTCATAGTTTTCCCAAATCCTGTTTGTTATTAATGCTGCTTCCAGGCTGCTGATAGCCTGATTGCACAGCATGGTTGCCGCATACTACAGGGCAATTACAGGATTATGAAAAAAGTATCCTCCACCTGTTTCATTTCCCACACTATATAAGAACTTAAGAGCAGTGAACAGACAGCATCATTCAGCAATTATCCTACTAATTATGATTTATCAACAAACATAAAAAAACTAGAATAGCCCAACCTAAAGGTTTCAAGGAAGGGACAGTAAGTGGTGGCTCTGTCCAAAGTAAAATATATACCAGCTGATTGAGCATCTCATTCTGGAACTTCCCCTCTCTGTCTATCTCCTGGGCTACCTGCACAAAAGCAATGGCAGCTTCCATAGTAACTCTGACACTTCTTAAAAACTACAATCTCAGCTTTTTAAGAAGAAGTGATTATGATTGATCTCTCCCCTAAGGGGATGAGAGAACAGACAAACGACAAAAGCGCAGATTCTATTCCCTGGTAACCTCTGGTGCTCGAATCTAAGCAATCTTTTCCACAGTTTTTACCACCCAATGAGAGTGCGTAGAACTTGCTGATATGCTCAAGCTATGCTTGATTGCCCAAAGAATATCGAGATCACACCATGTCTTTCCAACGAAACTGCGAGTGCCATAGCCAGAAATCGTGAATTCGATCATAGTAACACAGATACTGCAAATCGCAATGCATCCAGCCAGCTAGCAGTCGAATAGTTACTGAAAACAAGAGCACACTCCTTGGCTCAAAGGAGGGGAAAACTGAGCTCATCTATCAAAACTTACGTCTCTCAGTTGGTGGACTTGCCTGCGGAGACCACCAACGACCTCATGATCCAATCCACCGTCCACCGGATCAATCTGCAGCGTGATTTCATCAGGCCAAGCTGCCGCCGCCGCCGCCGCCGCTCTCGGCATTAGCCCCTGGCTATTGAGACCGCAAAAACCAGACCAGAATCAGAATCCAATCCTGACTCAACCAAGAGACTGCTCGGACATGTTTGCAGAGACTGCAAGCACCAGAGAAGAACCGAGAGAGCATCACTCACTGCGATCGGAAGGGAACAGCTCCGCCATGGAGCGGACCGCCATGGCCGGAACTTCCCGCCATCAAAGCCCGAAAACTTGAGGAGGGGATTTGGAATTCCGGTGAAGATTTTTTTGTTGCGGACGCTGGACTCTGTTTTTCGAACGTTTCATCTTCGCGCAGCAAAGTGACGTGGCGGAAGACGGATGAGCTGGCGGAGAGAGAAAGTGTCTTTCCTGCGGACGTGGCGGATCGCGATAGGCCGTATGATTTTGTCCTCTTTCTTTTTATTTTCTCGGCTAACGATCAGTCAAAATTTCGAACCATAAATATATATCCGATTAAAAAAAAAGATAAATTATACAAGAGTTTTTTAAATTGGACTCTTCAATCTTCATTAACACGTCTTATTTTTTAAAGTTTCTTTAAATCAATTAGATAGCGAAAATTCTGAATGAATTACAAAATTATTAAATTTAGTTTCTTGAAAGTATATGTGAACAGCTAAAAATTTGAGGCAGCTCAACAATTATGCATAAATACTTTAGTGCTACTACTTGGCAATCCCTGTTCGTGAGTGTAGTCATTCAATCAAATTGGGGTTTATATTCATGAGCTAACAGTTAAATTAGAATGGGAACACTAATCGATTGGCATTTATTCATATAATTTAAAATAAATTTGATATTTGTTTGAATCAAAGTTTGGTTAAAAAATGACTCCTTAAATCTATCAACCTTTTTAGAAGTAGATTTCCTCATCTCGAACACGTAACAGAACTATGACTTAATTGTGTAAACTATCCATCTTTATATTTAAGCCAAAACTCACTTTTGTTTGACTTTATATTTCTCAGTTAGCCCTTATAAACTTATCTTTATTATTATAAAGCAAAAGGGAAAAAAAAAAAGATAAAGTTGAAAAAAGAAAAACGATAGAAAGGTGGAACAAAGAAATTGCTACCTATTTTACGTTAAGAAAGTGCACTTGGTAAAATTACCTGACTGTCCTTATTGTGCAATAATCAACCTCATCTTTGCACTTCATGTGAGAAATTTGGAATAGTTCTCTAATTTTCTTTAATTTTCTGAATTCTAAACAAATGGTTGTGTTCTGTTATTGAAAGAAGGAAAGTATCCATTTCATACTATCTCTTAAAAAAAGGAGGATTCGTTTAGTGGTGAAAAAGAAAATTACCTCAAGCGTTTTCTCTATCCGTGCAATCAAAGTTATGAATATTCTTACTTGCTTATAATGCTGCACGAGAAATGAAGATGATGTTGTTAAAGTTAATTATGATATTTCCTTAGTTTTATTTCTTTAATAGTTGTATATATATTAAGGAGACTCTTCATATCAACATTTTATTGTGCATATCCTTAACTGAATATAATTATTCATCATGTTATGCCATCCAGTACAGGTGATGCTTGTACCCTCTTTATTAAAGGGAATGTTAGAATAATTAAATATTAAACCATACTTTTATTTAAGAATTTAAGTTATTAGACCCCACCAAATTTTTATATAGTATAAGAGCCCAGGTTTAGACCCAACAGTCGAGAGTCCCACCACACCTTCATCTAACAAGCGTGAATCCACAAGTCATGCGAGAAAATTAAGGGTTGTTGCAACTTCGAACTAATGTCCGATGCGTGAGGAGGAGGTTGCTGATGTTGTCCCGGGTTAATTGTGGAAGAGACTAGTGGTTAGTTTATAAATGCGAGGAAGAAGCCTCGCTCCTTAAACTAACTTTTGAATTGAAAGAAGTCTAAGACCACCATACATTGATACAAGAATTGCAGATTTTGCATTTAAATGTTTCCAAATTCAATCGCCTCCCTAATTAAATATATCCACACTTGATATAAGGTAAAAGATTTATCTCCAGTTGTAGTATTTTCACGATCATGATGAGTGGTAAAGAAAATAGTTACAACACCTCTCAACGCATCTACAGAGTAAACAACTGTTCCAAATAGGCGGCGCAAGCATCCACAGAAGCGCGCCGGGCCAGGCCGTACAATCGGGATTGTACCCCGCCGCACTGTAATTTCCAGCAACTAGCGAACAAGTAAAGCCAATCGCAACTTTGCTGTCCCAAACTCATCCACACAAAAAAAGCCTTAAAGACCACCTCCCACGGGGCTCGAGAAACGACCCGATGCTCGGGCGAGAGAACCATCGCCTCACTAAAATTCTCGTGCGACGATACGATGATGCTCGTGCGTAGCAAGCATGTGGACGATCCTACGCAACAGAATCACCACCAGAACCACCACGACGATGCCATGCTTCTTCCTCGCCCAATCCCAGTCCCAATCCCATTCCCTCCCTCCCCTCCGCTCCGCCCTTTTTAAACCCTCCTCTCCTCCCTCTCCCCACCGCCACCACCGCTGCCACCGCCACCTGCCCCCTCCTCTCTCCTCCGTGAGTATTCTCTCTCTACTTTCTCTCTGTGTGGCTCGCCATTTTGTCGACGGCTCGAATTCATTTTCACTTCCCCCTTTCTTTCTTCTTCGTACGTCTTCTTTGCCCAGGGGTTTTCTGGCGGCGGTTGGAGCCCCGCGATTCGTTCCTTCTGCTCCACGTCGGGCTGCGAGCGTCGCGCGATGGCGGGACGGTTGGAGAGCTGCTCGAGCGATCCGAGCTCCGTGTCGTACCTCACGCAGAGAGAGGCCGCCGAGATCGACGAGGAACTCATGGGCCCCCTCGGCTTCAGCGTCGATCAGCTGATGGTCAGTGCCCGAATGTGTTCGAATTATCATTGCTGCGATTGCACCGCGGTCGCCTTGTCTGTGATTGTCGTGTTCTTGGGGCGTGGAGTCTTCCTTTGCAGCTAGCTCGAATTAATTTTTTTTTTCTTTTTGGGCTTTGTTTTCTGCAGGAGTTGGCTGGCCTGAGCGTGGCGACTTCAATTGCTGAGGTACCGCCTTGCTTGCCTCTCTTTGATTCCGTTATATGGCTACCGTTTGATTTATTCGCAATGGCGTGGACAGGGAGCAATAGGATTCGTTAACAATTAAGATGAGGATGCGGGATAAGAAATAAGTGGTCAGCAGATGGCTTGGCCAAGTGATTTGTTAATTTTTTTAGAGTTTGTTCTCTCTGTTTTATGCATCACCGGATTATAAGCATATAAAGTATGTAGAATGCGTCTGTACTTTGATTCTGTCTGAGTTTTTTCTTTAGAGATAACGTAACTGTAGACTTGAATGTCCTGATCAGTCCGGCAAGACATTGCCAATTTTTTTTTTTTTTTTTCAATTCTTTCTATTGGCCAAGAGAAGTACATTGGTACTTGCCATGACATTGTTTCCAGAACTTTGTGGTAAAATTATGGGGTTACTGCTCCAACTTTTTGCTGGCTGCAATCTACTTGGGTTTCTTAGCATTTAGAATTTGGGTAGGTGCAATGCTGGCTAAATGTGAATGCGATGTGTTGGCAGGTCTACAAAGCCAGCGAGTATAAGCGCGTTCTTGCAATATGTGGACCTGGGAATAATGGTGGTGATGGCCTGGTAGCTGCTCGCCATTTGTTTCATTTTGGGTACAAGCCATACATCTGTTATCCTAAGCGTACTCCAAAGCCTCTTTATACTGGTCTGGTTACTCAGGTTGGACACGATTTCGTATCCAATATGCCAAAGCAGTTATTTAAGGCCAGCTTTTACATTTTCTTACTGGTATCTTCCTGCCTGCAGCTCGAATCTCTAAGAGTTCCTTTCGTGTCAGTAGAAGATCTTCCTCCAGACTTGTCAACAGAGTACGATATCTTGCTGGATGCAGTATTTGGGTTCTCATTCCATGGTAATTACTTTAGGACCCAAAGTTTAAGGATAAGGTTAAATATTCTCTTTTGGTAGTTTCTTTGGTGTTCCATGTTGATTGAAAATTATCTCTGTTTTATTTCTGGAATGTAAGTTTCACCCGAGTTCCTACAATTTGTAATGATATAAGGATACCAACCTGCTACTCTCCTTACATGTTGATACTGCTATTTGACTTGAATAGCAAAGGCTTGACATACTACGTCATGTTTAAATGGCAGGAGAATGTCAATATGTGTGGCAAAGCCTCTTAATTTATAACTTTGTGCTTTAGCCTTTCGATTCTTGTGGGGTCTAAACACACTTCACATACTCATCGCAGGCTCACTTGATGCCTGTCTCTTAACTTGAATAGACTCTCTTCTTCTTTATGGACGAAGCTACAGTTTGTGGAGTTAAAGGATATTAACCCTACTTGATTTTGTGGGATGTGTGCGCGCGCGCGTGTGCGGTGCTTCTTCTCTAAAATTCCACTAAATTTCCATAAGGCCTTGAACAGGTGAAAATTCCAAACTAAACACACAAGAGTACAATGTTTAAGAAAAATATGATTGTTGGACTTTTAAAGATAAGCTATTTTCTCACTGACGGAAATTGTCTTTAGGATAATGATGATAAAATAATTTCCCCCTGTAATGAAACTGGGATATATCACTGTCCTTTATTCTTGATGGTCTCTCTGATACAGTCATATTCTCTGTGCGCATGCAAGGAGAAGGTATTTCCTTCACTGTACTCGTACACCTCTGTTCGTTTCTTTATGTTCCGGCACTTCTGGCTTAATTTTCTTTTTATGATTTTTCCTTTTTCATTTTCTCTGAGGTATCGACTTATTCTCAAATTCCTCAGGTGCCGCAAGACCACCTTTTGACGATATATTAAGAAGATTGGTTGGAATGCGGAAGAGTGACCAAACAAATAAGAAATCTCCTGTAATTGTCTCCATAGATATCCCTTCCGGATGGCATGTTGAAGAAGGGGACATCAGTGGTGAAGGCATCAAGCCTGATATGTTGGTATATTTCTTGTGGGACTTCTAAAGTGTTCAATTAATGCATCATACCAATAAGGAGGTTGCTCTTTACAAGCTACTAAAAAATCAACGTTTTTCCTGTACGTTTTCATTTGTTTAGGTTTCTCTAACTGCTCCAAAGTTGTGCGCAAAGCAATTTCATGGTCCACATCATTTTTTAGGGGGTAGATTTGTCCCACCACCTATAGCAGAAAAATATAACCTCCGGCTTCCTCCATATCCTGGAGCATCAATGTGTGTCCGTATTGGCAAGGCCCCTCAAGTTGATATATCAGCTATGAGGGAGAACTACATTTCACCAGAGTTTCATGAGGAAGAAGTCGACGCTGACCCCATCAAGCAGGTAATTGTAAAGGATAAACGATATCACCTCTTTCAATGAGTTTATCCACACATTTATTCAACTTGTACCAAATAGTTTTACTTGTTGACCCACGATTCCTTCCCCTTTAACCCCAACGAGTGACAACTTCCTGTAGTTTCGCAAATGGTTTGAAGAAGCAGTGGCTGCTGGGTTGCGGGAACCAAATGCCATGGCATTGTCAACTGCTGGCAAAGATGGGAAACCGTAAGTTTGTGCTTCCTTCCACTCCGTCTTCTAATTATCACATCGTGGAATTCTCTAGTTGAGTCGACTATTGTCCAGATACTGACTCCATGGTATCTATGAAAGTCTTAACGCCATTTGCCTATTTTTATAAGAGTTTGACATGCCCAAATATTGTTTAAGAACTTCCTAATTAGACGAAAGGTACAGAAAATTCCTTAGTCTTGCTGCAGTGACAGCTCTTTCATGGCTAAGAGCTTATAGTGGGTTGTCGACATCAGCATGTCAATTTTGTGTAGTATGTCTTGAAACAATGACATGTCAACAAACATGGAGGAAAGTCTGATTCAAAAAGTTGTTGTTTTGTCACAGCTCATCACGCATGGTTTTGCTGAAAGGAGTTGACGAAGATGGCTTTGTCTGGTCAGTGCTATTTTTTATTTTTTTATTTTTTTGGCCATTGCAATGTTGCCCAGGTGCCAAATATGGACTTTTTGATGGCCAAATATTTAATATATATTGCTCCCTCCATTAGGTACACCAATTATGAAAGTCAAAAGGGACGTCAATTATCTGAAAATCCTTGGGCGTCTTTGCTTTTCTACTGGGAAAGCCTCAACCATCAGGTAATCATGCAAATCTGAGGACTGTGTTCCAAATTGTCTGATCTAGTGATGAGTCAATTATTCCAGAGGACTCTACATCTTCTGGTGGAAGTGAATTGATGTAAAACAGTGGCTTGATAATCACAGATCAATTTAATTCTCTGAGAGGCATGGAATCTGGAATAGTTCTAACACTATATTAGATGATGACAGGTTGTTCATTTAAAATGAGGTGTACTTCTTTGCATTTTAAGCATGCCAGAGCAATCATAAATGATTATTATCAAATCTTTCTACAAGTTATACAAACCAAAATCAACTATCAAGAAGCTTCATTGAGAATTTTGAATCTAGGTGAGAGTGGAAGGATCTGTGGAGAAAGTTTCCAATGAAGAATCTGAGATGTACTTCCACAGCCGTCCTCGTGGAAGTCAGATTGGAGCAATAGTCAGCAAACAGGTATCTTTGGTTTAATTCATTAGCATAAGTCACTTAATAAATTAAGCATCCATTTATGAGACACTTTTTTTTTTCCTTCAGAGTTCTATAGTTCCTGGAAGGCAGGTGCTCCACCAACAGTACAAAGAGCTGGAGGAAAAGTTTTCTAATGTGTAAGTTAGGATGATTATTCTAGTTTATACCTTCCTCATATATGATTAGCTCCATAACCTTTCCTCTTAGATTTCCATATTGTATGAGTGCTCAGAACTGCAGTTACCTGTATGAACCTGATCATATTTTAATATTGTTTATTTTAAAGATGATCTGGTCTATGCTACTTGACAATGATACCCTGTGATGATTTGGAGTGAATTTTTTTTTTTAAGTCCTGTTGTACATGTGTATATCACAAATGTGGGTTGAAATTTCCTTTCCATTGTATGAGATGCAGGAATTTGATTCCAAAGCCCGAACACTGGGGAGGATACAGACTTAAGCCAGAGTTTATTGAATTTTGGCAAGGCCAGCAGTCTCGCCTGCACGACAGGTATAGTTTCTTTCTAATCTGACCGAAGATTTTCTAATCACTCTAAACGAAACTAATGGAAGGATTTTGGCAATTGCCAATTGCTAGATGATATGTGTTCAGAGGAATCTGCGTGGATATTGTCATCTTTGTATCAATCGTTTTGAAATGTTTGGCTGTGATACATGGCTTTTTTTTTCTGGAGTTACTTTACCTTTTCATGGTTAATATTAACAGTGTCATAGTAGGAGACATCTTGCTGCATCACGTTTAGTTGGGGAGCAATATTGGGCTTGGTGCCATGTTGGTATGGCACTATGGCTCTGTACTTTATCCCATGTGAACGGTTGAAAATTAGATGTTGTCTGTAATAAGCCTCAATGCTGGGCTGGCCCAAAGGCACATGGAAATGGGGATTCTTGTGAATAAGAGTGATCCAGAAAATATTGCGTGAGTTCTGATGTGAGCAAATTTTATTAATGAAACATAAAAGAACCTGTGTGGAAGCATTAGAAGTCCCTGTGGTACAGGATCTTTTTTCCACAGAAGAGAATTGACGATGTGCACAAGTACGTGTTCAAACTAGCATTCTTGAAAGATAGACATAGCATGTGGAATGATGCCAAGTAGGCACGCCTGATTTCAGTTCACACAAAGTCTTCGGTTGATTGTGGATGGTCTTCTTACAGGTTGCAGTATCGTCCACAAGAGATTGACGGAAGACGAGTCTGGAAAATCGTTCGACTGGCTCCCTGACTAGCTTCTTTGGCTTCCTCGCTGTGATATTCATCAATCACGGTATTGTGAAAAATAAGTATTACACTCCCTTTTACATTATGGGGTTTGTGACTTGAAATCATAAAGGATTTGCAGCAATGTAATTTTCTCTACCTCTTTCAATGTATCAGCTGCATGCCCCTGTAGATTTTGTGTTGTTACTATTTGTCTCAATGACTTCTTTTATGCAATAATTAAGTCAAGTGTTCAAAAAAAAAGGATAAGTGGTATGTGGATCCGCGTATAATTGATACTTAGTTCTTTTTGTCAAAACTTATGCTCCTTTTATTTCGTGAAATTTAACAATATGGGAAAAGATTTTTGAAGAAATCATTTTTATGAACATGGGAAGATTTTTCAATGTTTGTTTGAAATCCACAAACTTGAGTTGCAATTTATTTTTTTTAAAAAGAAATACACTATACCTGCTATATAAAAACCACACAAGCTAATTAATCAATTTTTTTGAATTAAAATTTGAGAGAAAATCTCAAATAAAGACCTAAAGTGAACCTATTTTCTCAAATAAGGACCCGAAGTGGCCGTTGTCCCAAATAAGGATCCGAAGTAGTTAACAAGTCTCAAATAAGGACCTGAATTTGCCGGTCGGCCAAAATGTTCACCGGTTGATGAGAGTGTGACATTTCCGGTGGCTGGAATATGGGCAATTTTGTCTAAAAAAAAAATATAGATAGGAATTAATAAACCCTAAAAACCACTCCCCAAATTCTTCACTTCTTTTGACCTAAAAAGAAAAACTCTTCATGTTCTAACGTTTTTCTTCTTATGCTCTTTATCTTCTCCATTCTTTGTCCTCTCTTGCTTGGAGCACGGAAATTTTCTGTTAATGGAAACGAATTGAAACACAATAAGAAACTCCTACCTTCGTTTCTTCACATCTTCTTCTTTTGTTTTCTGTCTTCATTTCTTTCCAACGAATAAGACAAATCTTGAGTAAAGCCACATTTTCGTTATTGAGACACTTGGGTGTAACACAAGCGCCTCGATTCTTCATTATCTTTTCCTAGGTTTGCCATACACTTTGATTTACACTCCCGTTCAACCGAGGTCAGTTACGTTCAAATTGAGAGAGAGAGAGAGAGAGAGAGAGAGAGAGAGAGAGCACGTACCTTCTCGTTCAACTGAGGTCAGTTTCGTTCAAATTGAGAGGGAGGGAGGGAGGGAGGGCACGCACCTTTGGAACTCAGGGAGACATGGATCTTGCTCCATCAACAGAGAATTTGGGTTCTCAAAACGAGAGGAGATAAAGAACGTAAAAGACGAAGAGCGGAAGAAGAAGAATGTGAAAAATTTGGGGATTTTGTTTTTAGGGTTTGTTAATTTCAATCTATATTTTTTTGCGACAAAATTGCCCATATTTCAGCCACTGGAAATGTCTCATGCTTGCTAGCTGATGAACATTTTGGCTGGCCGATGGGTTCAGGTCCTTATTTGAGACTTGTTAGCTACTTCGGGTCCTTATTTAAAACAACGGTCACTTCAAATCCTTATTTGAGAACGTAAACTCACTTTGAGTCCTTATTTGAGATTTTCCTAAAATTTGATGACAAATATTGTTTGAATTGTAGCTTATTTATTTTCTCGTGATTTTTTTATCAGCCTTTTCACCCTATAGTTGAAATAAGCACCCCACTAGAAAGAAGAAATTAATTCACTCACTATATGCTGTGTGATAGAAACCAATTTATTTATTTTTTTATCTCTCTCTCCAAATTTTAGTTCACCTGTTCTTTTCCTCCCTTTTCTATTTCCTTTTTTCGTTTACGACGCGTGCTTTTTTATATGTTATGAAAAAGAATTAAAAACAATGCCAAGAGATCTCAAGCGATATAAACAGTGCATAGAGATGAGTGCCCAAAGGTTGAATGATTCCCTTCACATTCTCAGGCAAATGATCACCGACCTCCTTTCAACGGGAGAATGCTTTAAGTAAAGACTTACGGGCCTTTCTTAAGGATAAATGAGTCAAAAAATACTCTCTTTTTTTCAAAATATGATTGTTGATATGACTCAAAATAATAATTTATAGAAAAGTATATTTATCAATCCTAAAAATTTTATGAATTATTTATTTTTTTCCCAAAATAAACGCAATAGATGCTCAAATCGAAATCGCCGCTGATGATGATTCGTAAGTAGCGTGTTACGTGTTTCGGACAATCCCAGGTTGGAAAATGGAAAAAAAAACTCCTAAAAGTTGTGGGCCCTCCCATGCAAATCAAGCCCGCAGTAACATCTGATTTCTTACAAGTAACACAAAAAGTCCCAAAATAAAATAAAATAAAATATAAATTTTTTGAAAAAAAGGAAAGAGGGAGAAAGAGAGAGAGAGAGAGAGAGAGAGAAACGTTGCGAGTTGCTATTCCTGATACGTTAGGAATCTGAGATCGATTGATATTGACGGTCGCATCCACACCTTTCAAACCCGAGAACGACCCCCCGCCTCTTCTCCCTCGTCTCCTTCTCCTTTCTTCTCGAACCGTCTCATCGCCCACCGGCCGATCTCCGGCCGATCCCCGCCGGAACCTCCCGCCGGAAGCCATGAGCCACCCCGAATCGGATCCGGCTCACCCGCCGAAACCCTCGCCCGACCCCGATGCCAAGCGCGACGCCGCCTCCGCCGCCGCCGCCGCCCCCCACTCCGCCGATTACGCGCCCTACCCCACGCTCGACCCCAACGACGTCGCTCCTGCTCCCGAGGCCCCCCGTGCTCCGATCTCCGGCGTCGCCGCCACCTCCATGCCCTCGGAGTCGAATCCCTACGTCGCCCCGGCCCCCGCCCCTGCTCCGCAATCGTCTGTCAAGAGTGAGTTGTGTGCCCCGCCGATTCGGCGATTGGATTCGAAATTGAGGAGGCTGTTTTTCGGTTTCCCTTTTGTTTTGTTTTGTTTGTTGATCGATTCGCGAATCTCGCGATTGTTGCGCAGATACGATGGAGTCGGTGAAGGACGTGCTCGGGAGATGGGGAAAGAAGGCGGCCGAGGCGACTAAGAAGGCCGAGGATCTCGCTGGGAACATGTGGCAGCACTGTAAGCCCCCCTTGCCTCTTCTTAGTTCCTTAGAATCGTTGCTTAAGTTCAGTGACGAGAGAATTTCTGGACTCGCGAGGGATTTGATGGTTTGTTTGGCTATGCCATTTGATATGACCTTGTCCCATCGTAAATTCACGATTCTCTTGGAAAAGCCTTGTTTCTAATACTAGAAGTCGGAGTGAGTAATTTTATGTGGAAGTTTGCCTCCTAAGTCACCTGATGCACCTAGCGAAAGACAAAAAGAACGATCATTTGATTGCGTATCATCTCAAAAATTGTTTCTTGAACAGTGAAAACGGGCCCCAGCTTTGCTGATGCTGCTGTCAGCAGAATTGCTCAGGGAACAAAAGTTCTGGCGGAAGGCGGATACGAGAAGATTTTCCGGGCTACTTTTGAAACCGTTCCTGAGGAGCAGCTTCTGAAGTCATTTGCATGTTATTTGTCCACGTCTGCTGGTCCGGTGATGGGCACTATGTACTTGTCTACGGCGAAGCTCGCATTTTGCAGCGACAATCCTCTTTCCTACAAAACTGGTGATCAGACTGAATGGAGTTACTATAAGGTGTGCTTCCTAATAAAAGCATTAGCCTCATTTTGAAAATGAAGGTGGTGTTGGTTGAATTCCATGATGAGGAAGTAAACTTATTATATGTGCTTCCAATGAGGTTGCTTTTTGAAACTTGTGAGGTTTGCACAGTTTTTGCTTATATACATGACACGCACTCACAATCACTTGCTGCTGGGGTATATTTTGGAGATCTCATGCTACTTTGGCATTTTGGTGAGAGGAGAGGGAGCAAGCGTTGTGTCCTTTCTCTATGTAAATAACTAATTTTGTCCCACTCTAGTATACAGGAAGTGTAGAAGGAAAAGTTAAAGGCAGAGTGGCATATATTCTAAACAAAGAAAATCTTACTAGATCAGGGACAAGTGAAAGAGATTGTTTCTCTTTGGAAAAAGCGGATCTCCCTGTTAAAGCTTCTCTTTTTTCACTTTCAAGTGATATATTCCATTTGATGTTGTGATGGACAGCCTTCAAAGTTTTCTTTGTTAAGCTGTGAAGTTGAACCTACCTTTTTGACTGATTTCTTTGTAGTACAATTCTGACCAACCAAAGGCAGAAGAATCGCAAACGGTTTATGCAAATTCTCTTTCACTAAAAGATAATAAGCGAGTCCCCTGCTTTCAACATTTGTCACGAATATGTGGTGATATTAGAGAAAAGGTTGTAGTTTTTAAGTTTTGATTTCGAAGAAGCTGCTAGAAAATTAAAGGTCAAACTTTATAATATTCAAATTCAGTCGCTGCTACAATACCATAAAATGATGAACTGACTCAAGTTTTTAGTCATGTATTCTTGTTCGATGTTTGTGAACTCATGGTTGTTTTTAAATTCATCTCGATACTTTTGTGTGCAAAAGTATAATGATCTTGATCTTTTTTTTTTTTTTTTTTGGTTGGGGGGGGGAGACAAATAAATGACATGATCTCATCATTCCAATTCGCTCTCTGTTGTTTCAAACCTATATGGTTTGGCATTTTGGTCAGCTTGATTCCTTTTACAGAGGAGACCTAGTGAGTACCTCCTACTGTATGAACCTTTTATTCTAGGAATGACAATTTGCTTAGCCTCAAGGGGACCTGCATGCTTAAAATATCACATGTAAGCTTATAATACGAGAGGGACCGGCATTGGCCTACACAAGTGGGATGGATGGGCTACTAATACGGGGTAGGGATGGGCCCAAAAAAAGGCTGCTCCTTTTGTAAGATTCTAATCAATTGTGTAATTGCGACAAGTTGAGTCTACCTATTTTACAAGTCGAACTTGACTGTTACTTGAAAGCTCTTAACTAACTTCGAGCTGGAGCTTTGTCCACTGTTTACCAATGCATCTCTCTCCCTCTGTGTTAATCGCTTGATTTTTTGTCTTACTTTTGTGTATTTGAGGTTTTGTTCTCACGGAAATTTATCCATGTTGTAAATAATTTCTATTTTGAAACTTAAAGAGTTGTAGATGATAATAAGGTGCTGGATTTACAATCTCATATCATTGTTTTTCCTGCTTTCTGGACAAAAAAGTATCTTAGGGAATTGGGGTTTGTGAGTGTGGGTCAGTTCGGGGGCGAGACCACAATACCACACTGTTGGTACATGCAAGAAGGTCAAGCCTCGCATGTTGTACAGGTTGGGGAGGGAACATATGGTGTGTTAACTAAGTTCCAACCCGCCTGCTCACTGCCATTTTTGCCTCTTGGCAAGTGGAAGTTTTAATCAGCTTGTGACCCTAAGAGTAGTTAATTTTAGTTTAATGAGGCTCGAGGCTTGTGTGTGGTATGTCATTGACTGATCTGTGTTGGCTTGCTTCGAATGCAACTCTTTTCTTTGTGTCATCTCTAGTTATATTTCACATTTGGTGATGCTTTTTCCTGAATGTCCTAATGTTTTTCACCTTACGTAGGTGGTCATACCGTTGCATCAACTGAAGGCAGTCAATCCATCAACAAGCAGGGTCAATACAGCTGAAAAGTACATCCAGGTTATTTCTATTGATAATCATGAATTTTGGTTCATGGGCTTCGTTCAGTATGATAGTGCCGTGAAAAATCTTCAAGGAGCAGTACAGCCCAATTCGCATGCTGTGTAGCTTATCTCTTTACTGTGGCCTGAGGCGCACTTTGCTCCAAGAGTTGCATGCAAACTATACTCTGCACAATGCGACATCTCGAAATTAGATACATTTCGTGATGTGCTCTGCTCTGATTGGTTCAATATTGTAATGTTTATGTAGATTGTAAGATTTTCCTATAATATAGATGTAATGAACCGAGAGCAAACTTGAATTTCAACTTGGTAGATGATGATGGAAGTCCTTGTTAAGAAGAAGGCTATTGTTTTTGTTCCTTGATTGTAAAATGATTTTTTTCCCCATCCCTTTGAAATAGCAAATAATGCTATCTAGTGTTTTACTTGTGTAGAGTTCACGTGATGACTTTGTAGAGCTTCGTAATTTATTCATGTTGCTAGTTCTGTGCAATTCTGGACGTTGCATACTCAGTTACAACTTGACCTAGAATGTCTTTGGAGGTTATGCATTCATAAGGTCAATCTTTGCATATATGAGACATGATTCGCATAAGAAAGTGAATCATGCAACGCTCATGCCACATATACACATGTTATATGGATATGCCAAGCTAATTTTAAGTGAATTTACTTATTGGACCTTGAACTATAATAAGTGCCAAATCTGGTTAGAAAGACAAATGAGCTATGTGAAAACGAGGGTATATGAATGGCGCATTTAGTTTCCGGACGGAATAAGTCATGAATGAAATGGCTATTGCATGATGGTATAAACGTAGCAGCAATGGCAATGGAATACCTGTTTAGGAATTTATTAGTTTGTAATAAATCTCAGGAGCCCTGTTAGCTGTTGTCATGGAATTGCACGAGAAATAAGCTATGAATGACATTCCGTGTTCTCAAAATGGCTTCATCTGTTTAGATTGTACTAAAACTTTTTCATTCCGCAACAAGCTAAGTAACATTAACATGAATGAAATAGCTCTGTTGCATGATAGTATAAACGTAGCAGCAATAGTAATAGAATACCTGTTTTGGAATTTATTAGTTTGTAATAAATCTCAGGAGCCCTCTTAACTTTTGTCATCAAATTGCACGAGAAATAAGCTAGGAATGACATTCCGTGTTCTCAAATTGACTTTTCATCTGTCTAAGTAACATTAACATGATTTGAAGAAATGACAAATTTCGGACTGGTGGAAGATTGTATGTGTTGCATATGAAAATTGTTTGTAGAGCTGCAATATTTCTGGTCTGAATGCACTATAGAGATGAAGATGCGAAATGTATGTTAAGCACCTTACCAAAGCGGAATCATTCGTTTTCAGTCCGTAATTGTCAGAAGAAAAGGAAAAGAAAACGATAAGAAGCATTCATTCATTCATTCATTCATTCATTTTCAAGTTAGCGGAGTCACAAGACGATATCCAAAATATAGTAGAGTCACAAGACGATATCCAAAATATAGTAGAGTCACTAGACGATATCCAAAATATAGTACATCACATAGAAAGATATCCAAAATATAGTAGAGTCACAAGACGATAGCCAAAATATAGCACATCACATAGAAAGCTATAGAAAGGGGAAGTGGGAGAGGAGAGAGGAGCATTCCAGAAAGCAGGGGGGATAGAGAGTATGGCTGCGTTTGGAATTGGCTTTGCAAAGGGGCGCTTTGAGCCTCTAAAGATACTTAGGTCAAAGCTTGTGTGTTTGGGAACTACTTTTCAATTCCCATTAGGCCAAAGTTGGCCTTCTGAAGGCTGAAAGCCCAAGGCAGGTGCAAGGGTGCCTTGGGCTTTCAGCTTTCTCGGCATACAAGTTGCACTGTTCATCATTTTATTTTTTTTCAAAATCATCCTATTCTACTGTTCATCGTCTTCTCTGTTGAAGTACTTGTTGCTCGAAGCTCCGCCGACGGCTTGGCATGGTCGCGGTGGCCCAGGAGACCGTCGCCGGGGAGGGGTGCGACCATCGCCGGGGAGTGGTGCGTGTCAGGGGCGCGGCGATCGCCGCCTCCGGATCTGGGTCGGCGAGGTCGCGCAGGAGGTCCCGCGACCTTGCCGACCCAGATCCGGGGACGGCGAGGTCGCACGACCCCGCCGCGACCCAAATCCGGGGGCAACGAGGTCCTCCCGCAACCTCACCGCCCCAAATCTGGGTCGCGGCGGTCGCCGGAGGTCGCGCGACCTCGCCGCGACCCAGATCCAGGGGCGGCGAGGTCTCGCGGGACCTTGCCGCCCTAGATATGGGTCGCGGCGGGGTCGCCTGACGTCCGGCAGCCTCCCGCCGAGGTCGCGGGACCTCGCCGCCCCAGATCTGGGTCGCGGCGTGGTCGCCCGACGTCCGGCAGCCTCCTGCCGAGGTCGCGCGACCTCGCCGCCTCAGATCTGGGTCGCGGCGGGTCGCCCAACGTCCGGCAGCCTTTGTCGGGGGTCGCCTGACGTCTGGCTTGCCTCACCGGGGGTCGCCCGACGTCCGGCAGTCCTCGCCGGGGTTCGCCCGACATCTAGCTTCCCTCGCCGGGGGTCGCCCGATGTCCGGCAGCCCTCGCCGGGGTTCGCCCGACGTCTGACGACCCTCGTCGGGGTCTCCCAACCTTTGCCTTTGCCAATTAATTTTTTATATTTTTTTATAATTTTTTTATCACAAAAGTCTTTGTAAGTATAATTTTCCAAAACATCATTTGGCTCAAGGATATTTCACAATGAATTTTTAAATTGTAATTTACCAAACACAATTTCCATTCGAAAAGTCTTCTCAACCTAAAGTCATTTGCATTTTTCTTAATGACTTTCCCCAAAAGTCTAACCAAACGCACCCTATATATGATAGCCTATAAAACTTAGGAATGATCAGATGACAATCAATTTTTCTTTTTCACAGAAAAAGGGCAAATTATGTGATTTTCGGTAAGTTGGTAAGTTTAATAATGAAAGTCTGCACCTAAAGGACGAATCTCGAAGTAGCGTCGGCAGGACACGCAATTTCACTTCTTCCTGTCCTGTCTAGCGTCTACAGATGCGACATGCATAGCACAATTCCGAGACTCTTCTGTCTTGCCAACCAGTCACGCCATTAATCACGGATTTCAGCATCCTTGGGTCCATCCGGCCGATCATCGCTTTAAGAAAAGATGGAAACAATCGAGGGAGGAGGTCACTATTGATCGTCAACAGCTGGCGCGTCAATCGATACATCCATGACGGGAAACATTCTACATACAACTTATGAGGCTTATAATAATAACCACTTCTAGCAATGAGTACCTTTCTTAATTGATGATATTGCTAGATATTGAAATCCAGACATTTTGATCGATGAGACGAGCACGTACAATGCCGAACGATATGAAAGGTAGTAGATTTTCTACATAAAATGATGGAACTTAAACGAGATTGATTGGGACTAAGTTGGCAGGACCAGGTTCAATGAAGAATATGCTTGTCTAAATCTGTCGAAATTACGATTCAAGTCTTGATGAGCTGAGGCAGGCTGAACAACCCGTTGAGCCTAGTGGTTCGGTTGTGTCTTGATCAAGGTCTATAGTAAAACCATTTGTTCCCCAAATCATCCTGTAGTAAAATGATCACCTTTTGTTGTCTCCAACTCCAAGCTTTCAGAAAACATTCCTCTCTCTCATAGGAGAGCTTCCTCTACCTATCTTCAGTCGCCCTAGAAAACCTTAATCATTCATCCACCTATCTTCGGCAGCCCTCTCAGTCTTCAATTTTCTTCCTTTGAGACTATGGCTGACTCACTTGGCAGCAACTCATAGATCATGTTCCCACCTTAGACCCTTTACCCTCTTTCCATCATAAAACCCTAAGCCCTACCCATCTTAATCCCTTGGCTATATTTCCAAGATTACCGAGTTCACCCAAATCACCTTCTTCTATTACCTTTAAACTATAGTCGATTGACATACATATTGTAAGCCCACTTCATGGAGGAGTTGGAAGAGTCTAAGATTCACCTTGCTGCCCTCTGCAAGAGACTGGGAAAGCTGTGGCCCAAGAGAAAGACAATAGCCGTGGATGATGAGATAATTGCATGCCGAAAAGATAGAAGAGTGCAAATTATCCTTAATCGGCCAACTTTATCAAAATCCAAAGGTAAATTTTCAAGCATTTCAAAATGCAGTGTGTAGGTTCTGGAAAATGGAAAATGTGGAGATATTTCCAATAGCCCCGGACATTTTTGAATTCCGATTTTGGTTGGAAATAGAAAGAGATCAGATTCTTGAATAGGCCCTTGGTCATTTGCAAATTATCTACACTTGCTAAAATTGTGGGAGACCGATACACCTCCAGCTTGCTACAATTTTAATACCTATGAGTTTTGGGTGCATATACATGGATTGCCGATAGAATGTATCTCAGAGAGAGTGGTAACAAAAGTGGCTAGGGAAATTGGTAGTGTTTCTAATGTTAAGATTGAATCTAGAGGGTATACATCCTACAAGATAAGAAAGGCGAGGGTCTTGCTGGACATCTCGGCACCCCCTAATTTCAAGGTCAATTTTTAGTAATAGAGGAAAGAAATTATAGATGGATTTTAGATATGAAAGACTGCCTCACTATTGTTATTCATGCAAGAGATTGGGACACTATTCTCAACACTATGAGGAATTTCAATTTGCTGAGGACCGATTTAAGAACATGAAGGAATTGCCTTTTGGCTCCTCGTTGAAGGCGAAATGCAATGAAGTCAGCCTTTATTGGGAACTATTTTATGGGAAATTGATTGAGGATTTGATGGAAGAAGAGATCATACCTGAGACACTAGTGGATGCAGGACCATTAGTGGTGTACAAGGGCAACTCAACACATTAGCACTAGCAAGGGAACTAATCGGCAGGGGAACTAATTGAGGAAAGGTCAAGATGACGAAAGCCATGATTTAGGAAGAAAATAGGTTTGTGTTGAATCTTTTGCAAGAATTGACAAATGGGAGAAGAGCCTTTTTAGCATGTAACCAAGGGTCCTTTGAAGCCAAAACCCTAAAAAAATGGAAAAACATGAAGACGCATGTTAGTAAAAAGC
This sequence comes from Eucalyptus victrix, assembly GCA_016097545.1. NCBI lineage: Eukaryota > Viridiplantae > Streptophyta > Magnoliopsida > Myrtales > Myrtaceae > Eucalyptus > Eucalyptus victrix. The sequence goes on along the minus strand of CM027840.1, from coordinate 29,746,304 downwards.
AAAAGAGATACTCATCATATGATGTGCAGCAATCCAACAATGAATTGCTAGATGAGACTCAACTGATGGACAGTCCTATACAAACTTTGGAAGAAGCTCAAAGATGAGCTTTGGTGGCTAACCCTAATAAGCCATGGGTTACACATGAAAATTATATGCTGGATTGTCAAGGTTTGGGCTTCTCCCTAACAATGCAGGCTTTACGAGCCTTAGTAGCTCAAGAAAAGCACACTATCCTATGCTTGATGGAAACAAAGAATAAAGAAGATGTCATGAAAAGGATGCAAAAAAGACTAAAATTTCAAAAGTGCTTTATAGGAAATTCGAGAGGTTTGGTTGGGGGGATTAGCAGTGTTCTAGAATGAAGAGGTCACCATTTCCATTATTTCTAGCACCATGTTTTTTGTTGACTTAATATGCAATTTGGAAGAGACAAAACAGAAAGTGCACATCACATTTGTTTATGCTTTGAACGACTTTTAGGAAAGACTATGATTGTGGGATGAAAATTATCAAATGACTTTTGCTGAACCGTGACCCTTGGCTGTGTGTTGTGGATTTTAATGAAATATTATATCAATAGGAAAAAGTAGGAAGAAGAGTGATAGAAAATCATAGACGTAAAGCTTTTCAAAACTTTATGAATGCTTGTGCTATCATGGATTTAGAAGGGGAAGAGTTGATTATGAAAGGTTGGATAGAGCCATGTTAGTATGAATTGGAGGGTTTCTTTCCCTAATGTGGAACTATTTGCTTTACTAATTATCGGGTCGGATCACAACCCAATCTTATTGAATCTTTTCTTGAATATGTCAGACACAAAAAGGAATTCAAATTCGAAGCTTTTTGGGTAGATGATGAGCAATATGGACAACTTATATTGGAATCCTAGAATTCTTTTCAAGGGGAGAGAGTAGATCTTTTAAAAAAAAAAAAGTGGCAGAAAAGCTAGCCGAATGGAGTAAGAGGAGATTCATAAATGTAGAAAAACAAATTTCAATGTTGAAAAGAGAGTTGTCGGCAAATTACCAACAACTCAAATTCACGTTTTGACAGGAATTGGTTGAAATTAGAAATAGAGAGGCTATGGAGATAGGAATAAGTATATTGGGAAATGAGATCTAGGATTAATTGGCTCAAATGGGACGATAAAAATATCAAATACTTCCATGTGACCACAGTGCAAAAGAGGCAAAGAAATAGAATAGTGATGCTAAAGAATGGGCAAAATCAATGGTGCCGAGATCCCACTAAACTAAAGAAGATGATAGTCAAGTATTTCAAAGAGCTTTACACTTCCACAAGGCCAAGAAACTTCCAACAGTTATCGACCAAATCACGTGCATTGTAAAAGAAGAGATGAATCGGGATTTGATTGGACAGGTAACTCTAAAAGAGGTTACCGGAGCAACTTTTTAGTTGGGTACCCTCAAAGCTCTTGGAACAAATGGTTCATGTGAAAAATTCTATCAACATCACTAAAAGGATATCCAAGAGAAAGTGTTTGGAGAGGTAAGGTCTTTCTTCAACTCAAGACTCCTAATCCTAAGTTGAACAACACATATATCACCCTTGTACTGAAAATTCACAATCCACAAGAGTTGGAACAATTTCAACCTATCAACCTTTGCAATTTTGGGTATAAAATCATTTCAAAGGTCATGGAAAATAGTTAACATAGTGGCTACCTAACTTGATAGCAACGAAGCAAAATGCTTTTGTAAGCAAAAGACAAATACAAAACAATATCTTGACAATGCAGGAGGTGCTTCATCAACTACATACCAGAAAAAGAAAAAAAGAAATTTCATGTAGTGCTAAAGGTAGATATGAAGAAAGCCTATGACCGTACAAAATGGGATTTTCTTGAAGCAAGCATGCTTGAAATGGGTTTTTGTGATACTTGGTTTCTTGGGCTATGGAATGTGTCTCTACCGTATCATTCGGTGTTAAAATAAACAGGGAACCTATGGCCTTCTTTCAGTCCACTCGTGGTATTAAACAATGTGACCTCCTCTCTCCCTACCTATTCATCATTGTGGCTAATGTATGATCTATGATGCTGAAAAGAAAAGTAGAAAATGGCAGTATAAAGGGAATTAATCTAAACAAATTATGTCCATCATTATCTCATCTACTTTTTGTGGATGATTTAATATTATTCTTGGAAGGAAACGAGTCGAATATCATAATGTAGCTACGATCCTAAACCAATATTGCTTTGTGTTCGGACAAGCCATAAATTTGAACAAGTCAAGCATGTTCTTTAGCAAAGATTGTCTAAGAAAGCTAAGGAGAAATTTGACATATGAAATGAGAGTACTGAACTAGGAAAGACAGGGAAGTATCTTGGAATACCTTCTAAGTGGGGTGGTTCTAAAATGCAAATATTCAATTTGATCATTGCAAGAGTCAACATAAAACTTGAGGGCTAGAAAAAAAAAACTATCAAAGGCATGGAAAGAAATTTTTCTTAAAATTGTAGTGCAAGCTCTACCGCAATATGCTATGTCTATCTTTAAAATTTCCCTATCTATTTGCCAAACCATTGAAAGAAAAATAGCAACTTTCTAGTGGAAAAATAATGAGGATAGGGCGGGTTTGCATTGGAAAAACTGAGACACACTTAAATCGAGAAAGGATGAGGGTGGATTAGTCTTTAGATTCAATGAGGCAATGTTTGGTCAACAAGCATGGAGGCTAATTCAGAATCCTCATTCTCTTTGAAGTCAGATTTTTAAAGAATTATATTTTTCGTACACAGATGTATTACATGTAAAGAAAGGCTCAAGGCCCTCCTAGTGATGGCAAAGTCTAATTATGGGACAAAATGTTATAAGTCAATGAATACAGTAGGTGGTTGAAAATGGAGAAAAAAATAGCATAAGGGAAGATCAATGGTTACCGAGAGGTTTAATCGGAGGATTTGCAAATAAAGATGACCCATCACGGGTTTCAAACCTAATAAATAGAGAGGATGCTACTTGGAAGGAAAATAGAGTACAAGAGCTTTTTGACTATGAAATGTCCTAGGAAATTCTAGCTACCCATCTAAACCCTCAATTTCTAGAAGACAAATTGGTGTGAAAGCCAACCAAAACAAGCCAATTCATAGTCAAGAGTGCATATAACAAGCTCAGGGCACAAGGAGAAATCTAAAAGTAGAATCAAGCATCATCATCCTTTCAAACCCTTAGAGAATTGTGGAATAGAATATGGAATGCCAAAATATAGCCCAAAATCATATTTTCCTTAGGCAAATTTGTCAAAATGTGCTAGCAACCAAGGAGACCTTATGTCGAAGACATATTGTAGCTAAGGCCACTTGCATGATCTTTAATAAGTACCTAGAATCTATCAAGCATCCCTTCTTTATGTGTCCATGGACAAACCAAATTTGGGATGGTGCTGAGCTGAAAATACAAACAAATGGTCATAAGGTGACTCGAATAGAGGAATGGTTGGCTAATTTTCAATATACCTCAATCTTGTTCGAGCAACTAGCCCTGTTATTATGGCAAATCTAGAAATCTCGCAACAACTAGTTTTTTAGAGCCAAACCCTTGAATCCCTAGCATATAATCACCTCAACAAAGGCCATGGAGGATTGCTTCAACAAATGGGTAGGAAAAAAGGTTGGAAAAGAGCAGATGTGAACTGACATATCCCATATCTAAACTCCTTCATCTCCAAACATGCTCAAATTCAATGTGGATGGATCTTATGTCGAAGAAACAAGGGAAGGGCCTATGGCCTATGTTTGCCGAGACAACCGAGGGTTCTTATAGATGGATTCACTCACACGGTGCGAGTTTCTTCAACAATCCAAGCAGAGGCAGAGGCGGTGCTACAAACCCTAAAGTACATTGAAGGGAAAGCTGAATTGAAAATGGAGATGAACTAGTGAAGGAGATGGTTGAGGGCATCCAACAAGTCAACTGAGAAGCATACACGCTGATCATTGAAGCGTAGGCGTGTGTGAAAAACTTTCCCAACCTAAAAAGAGCCCATTGCTGAAGAGAGTGCAATCAAGTGGTGGATTGGTTCGTCAATGCCCATTGGACCAAGTCTCCACCAGCTCATTGGGTTTCTTATCCCCCCAACTTGTCTTTTGGATTTGTTATGTTCTAAAGCCTGTGTTTCAACTACCCAAACTTTTATTTGAAGGAGAATACTATAAAAGCTTTTTTGACCCCAAAAAAAAAAAAAATAGAAACTCCAAGCTTTGGACATGGATTGATCAAAACTAGAGGCAAGTTAAGGAATTTGAGTCCTTGAAAGGAAATATCTATGGAGCTCCAATTTTAGAAATCACAATGATGAGGCATCGACATTTCCATTATGGAAGGCAATTATGGATATGAGAAAAATAGTCAAATTGAGAACTCTTTATTGGGTAAGTGATGGTAAGTTGGTTGAGGTCAACAATCATCCTTGGATTCCTCACATCCCATATCATTTGCCTTCTTTTATTAATCCTAACCCTCTTTTGAAGCAAAGGAGGATAGAGAGGCTTTGTTATCCCAAGGACAAAAACTTGGGATATAAATAGTCTAAATCAAATGTTTTGCCTAACATTAGTCCAAGCCATTCTTTATATTCATGTCCCGATCTCCATTTGGGTTGATAGACCAATTTGGCAGCTAGCTACCGATGACAAATCCACTTATATCCACCTACAAGCTCATCAAGTTTCATACAAAGGATGGCAAGAACTCTAAGATTTGGAACAAAATCTAAAAAGTTAAAATTCATGAGCAGCACAAGATGATGTTATGAAGGACAGTAATTAGGAAGATTCTGCCTCGTCACACTAACTTAGGAAGATTATTTCACGTCCCAATCCATTCTTGTCTGTTATGTGAGAACTTAGAGGAATATTCAGTCCATCAATCACAACATGCCCATTGGCCAAGATTATGTACATCTAGTCTAGTTGTAACTTCAGCTCGTTAGAGAAGATTGTATAACTCTTCCTTGACCTAGGACAGATAGCACAAAGAATGGGCAAGGATTGCAATCTCTTCACCCTTTTTGTAGCAATTCTATGTGCTAGAATGTGGAGTTATAGGAATGCAACATTACATGATTAGTCTATTCCAAATCCTTTCCAGGCAATCAAGCTGGTATTACAAGATTTCACGAGATTTTCGAACACATTCAAGGAATGGAACAAAGTCATGAAAAGCAAAGAAGCTTATTCACTTGGGGAAAGGTTAGACCCATGTCTCCTCCCGCTAGATTAAGGATTGAAGTTCAAGCATGATTGGCTAGAGGCTCAGTTGTCTAAGTATGGACAAGACACAAGAGATGGAACTCGCCAATGGAAGTGGATGTTGTGGCTTTTCTCCTAGTATACAAATTTGCTTAGTCTCTTGATATTCAACAATCAGTGTTTGAAAATGACTACAAGGTCTTTAATTGGTGCCATTCAATAAAAAGGTCATTGCTCTTAGAGTCTTCAACCTTTTCTCCAAGTTGTCCGAGCATGGACAAGACACGAGAGATGGGCTCAGTTTAACAATATTCACCAAGTAGTGTTTGAAAATGACTATAGGATTTTAATTTATGCCATTAAACAGAAAGGTCCCAAACCTTAGATTATTTAGCCTTTTGTCCAAGTTATCCACGCCCGCAAGTTGTCCAAGCATGGACAAGACACCTGAGATGGAACTCGCCAATGGAAGTCGAAGCAGCAGCTTTTCTCCTAGCCTGCAAATTTGCTTGGTCTCTCGGTATCCAATAAACAATGTTTTGAAAATGACTACAAGATCTTATTTGATGATTACGTTCAATTACCTTTTTTTGTTCAACAAAAGTTTCATTTATATACAATAATATCATTATAATGGGTATAGTTTAGTGGTAAAAGTATGATTTTTTTTATTAATCCCGTTTATAGTTAAGGGATCTCTCGGTTTGATTTGATTTAATTCATATTCCAAAGAAAAAAATTATTTCTTAAAAGGATGTAATCCTTTACCTCTCAACGAAGGATTCGAGGAAAAATATACATTCTTGTGATTTGTATCCAAGGGTCAATTAAAAATTGAAAATTGGATTATTTAATTGCGAAACATAAGTGTTGATGCCATTCAACAAATGAGTCATTGCCTTTTCAATATTAAGCCTTTTGTCCAAATTTTCCTTGCTTGCAAGTTGTCCAAGCATAGAATGAACAAGACATGAGAGATGGAACTTGTCAATGGAAGTGGAAGTTGCAGCTTCTCTCCTAGCCTACAAATTTGCTTGATCTCTCAATATCGGTATTTGAAAATGACTACAAAGTCTTAATTGATGCCATTTAACAAATGGGCTTAGAGTATTTAGTCTCTTGTCCAAGTTGTCCTCACCTACAAATTCTCCAAGCATGGACATGATGCCAAAGATGGAACTCACCAATGGAATTGGAAGCAGCAAGTTCTCCTAGCCTACCAATTTGTTCGATCTCTCGGTACCCACCAAGCGGTGTTTGAAAATGACTACAAGATCTTAATTGATGCCATTCAATAAAAGGGTCCTTGCCATTTTATTATTAAGCCCTTTGTCCAAATTGTCCTCACATGCAAGTTGTCCAACATGGACAAGACGCAAGAGATGGAACTCACCAATGGAAATGGAAGATGTAGATTTCCCCTCACTTGCAAATTTTTCCATATCTTCATATCCACCAACAGGTGTTTGAAAATGACTACAAGATCTTAAGTGATGTTCTTCAACGAAAAGGTCCTTGCCCTTAGAGTATTCAGCCTTTTGTCTTGGACTCTCACTTCGCAACAACACAGCTGAAGTTTGATATGGACTCATAGACCCAACAATGTCGTTGCTCATAAGCTTGCAAAATGGATTTTTATTAGATAGGAATTGCGTCTTCATTTATTTTTAACAATCTCACATCGTGTGTTAAAAATGTAATGTTGGTGGTATGGGTAATTGGTTCCCGGTCCGATTCCATCTAGAACCGGGAATTGAACTGGAGGAATTGGATCCCGATTTTCAAAATTGGGTACGGAGTCAAAGGTGCCTGGAATCGGTCTGGTCTGGTTCCCGAACGGTCCTATGGAACCAATCCTATAACACTACCGCCGGTACTTGAAACCGTTGATGGTGTGGAGGTTTTAGGCGATGAAGACGTAGAAGACAAGGGGGTGAGGGAGATTGAGGCCTAGTAAGGCGACACTAGAGGTGGGACGATGGCTACGAGAAGGCATTGAAGAGGAGGGTGAGGAAGATGAAGAAGAGAAGGAAAAGGAGGTGGAGCTCATTCTTCTATTGGTTGATGGCGTATTTCTTCTCAAAGACCTTCTTGAAGTGGAGCTAGATTATCGTGTTCAAGGCTGTCTCCTTCACTTGCTAGTGGTGGTGGTGGCTGCTCTCATAGTCTGCCATTACTACTGTCTACAACGGGGGTGCACACAGAGAGAGGAGGGGAGATTTCAAGGGTGGGGAAGAGAAGGGGTCAAATCTCCAAATGATAAGTGAAATCAAATGGGAAAATAGTTGGCAGGTGAGGTGAACTAGCTAAAGGATGACTTTTGAGGATAGTATAACTACTTTTCTCATACAATTTTAGGCAATAAGGCTTAGTGCTAGTTTGGCTTAGGTTACGTTTACTTTTAAGAAATAAATAAATAAATAAAAAGTAATTGATCCAATTTGGTCTGGTTCCTCTCTTAGAATCAGGAATCAAACGAAAACTCTCAGGAACTAGACCAAATCGACCGGTCTGATCTGGTCCGATCCGGTCCTAGCGGTTCCCAATTCGAGCAATTTCTATTGCACATTCAGGGTTGGTGGAGTCTTCTTTACTCTATCGTTTTAAAGCACGTATTGATTTTCCTTGAAATGTTTGACTGCTTTGTTGGAATGGAAAGTTTGTTCTAGCAAAGGAACAAAAAAAAATCCAAGCTTTGGATGTAAGAGGTGACCATGCCCATCTAGATCTTGCAACTTGAATCCATTATACAATGACTCGCCCGTTTAAGAGTCCGTCTTGCATGCAATAAGAGTTTATGAGCTCAATCAATTTCAATTAAACTTGTCAAAATAGGTCATAGACCCATTCCTTAACTCATATTTGATTGACTAGATTATTATTAAACTATTTATATTTAGTAAATGGGTCATGAATGGGTTTTGAATAGTAAAGTCCAAAATAACGTGTTAAATGGGTCCATAATTTATTTAAACCCTATTCACCTTTAAGACTCTTTCTTACCCTCACTCGATCTTACATTCACTTACTCCGTCTTCTCATCTCAATTTGAATATGAGTTTTCTTAGATTTGATGAAATATGGAAATGTTTTAGCAATATAGGTCAAGTCAGATATGGATCGAGTTAGATATGAATCACTAAATTTATAATGTATAAAAATAGGTCAAAACGTGTTAAATGGGTCAATTTGGGTCATGCCATTTTTGACCCAACCTGACCCGACTCACCCATTTGACCGACTTAATTTCAACTGTTCAATCATGTGGGGTCCATATCATTGAAGGGTCATGATTGAGTGGGTTCAAATACTCCCAACACAGGCAATGAGGGCACCTACGCGGTGACTTCTCAAGGTTCGAGGTCTTTTAAGGTTTGTTTGAGCACGGCTGCTGCTTTGTCTTTGCCTTTCTTTGTTTCAGTCAATCAATTGTATTCTAACTTCTGCCCCAAAAGTATTGTTTCAGTTAGAATGTGAAAGAGAAGCGACATAAATGGGAGTTTTTCCTACACCATTGACCCCAGGGCTGACCGGCAGAGCTTTGAAACTGTCAATCACATCCACCTAAAGTAATATCGATACTTTCATATCAAATACCATATTATATGAAGCACAAGCAGCACATGAAAGAAATGAATTAAGGATGACGCATACTCATAGGAATGACCTATCAGACCTACCGATGACAATGAACTTGTAGGGTCTTTCTGTATTCATTCTGAGAAGTTTCCGCCCTACTCGATCACGACTTCTACTTTCCATAAGGAAAAGCCACTCCCTTCGTAACTCTTTCGATAGAAACATGACCGCGTCAAATATTCCCTTCCTTTTTCAAGATTGTCGATGACCGAACCGGAATGAAATTGCACTGCTGAAGTTTTGCGACGTAATTAAAAGTTTCAAAAAGTCATCGCGTCGTGTTGAGCTACTTTCACGGGTCTGAACTCCATCATCTAAGGTGGAGTTTCTAGTCAATCTATGAAATGCTAGTAGTACATCGACTTGACTTGTAAGTCTTGCCCGTCGCTATTCTGCTCCGAATTATGTTGTTTTCATCGGCAACGACGGATGCAATTGCACAGTAAGTCAAGAAGAATCTGCCGCCGACCCTTATTTTCTCCTCTCACTAATCTTTGTTTCTCGCATCGCATGATGACACCATTAATTATTTCAAATGAATTGGCAATCCCATCTGGGAGAAATCAAACTCCACAAAAATGGGAACGGAAAAAATTACCATTTTTCATGTACATCACGGTACACTGCAAATGTAACTGAAGCTTCACCGACTTGTATACAATTCATCTTCATCAGCTTGATACTTCATCCAGGAGTTTATACCTTCTGATGACTCTTTTGCTCCTTAATACCGCCCGCTTTCCCATGCCAACGCCAACATTGCTGTCTGACTTTGACCGCTCCTCTTCCTTCTCCCTTCTGCGCTTCTCTTCCAACTCACCACTGGAGATGATCCTCTTCCGGATGGTCGGTGCCAAGCTCTCTAGCGGCTTCTTCTGTTTCTTTGCGCATGGAAACTGCAAAGAATCAGTCGTTTCGCCTTTCGGGTCGCCATTATCGTCACAGTAGCCTATTTTTCTGCCTTTGTTATTTCTCTTCTTGCTCTTCTCATTGCTCTCCTCTTCACAAGCGCCGTTCTTGCGGGCCGACGAATGATTTGAAGATTTATTCGTCCTCTCCTTGGTGGAGGATCCATCCTGATTTTGAGCCAGACACCAATTGCAAAGTCGGTATGACTTGGCCTTGGGGTAGAGATTGCTACAGTACCTGCATTGCCTTCGGGTGTCAAATGACCGCTGAGCTTTTGGCATTAGAGTCAATAAAATGCAAAAAAAGAAAGAGAGAGAGGCGATGATCAATGATCAAGAATTGAAACCCTTTTGAGCATTACACAGAGAGAGAGAGAGAGAGAGACCTGTGTTGAGACCTGAAATGGCAAATCTTGCACTGAAAGAGCTCCTCAGGCAAGCCATGATCCCCGCACATGCAGCACTCGTTGCTCGTCGTCGTTGATGTTGCCATGGCAACGCTTGTCATTCCCTTTGCCTGATGTTTCATCGGAGAGAGAGAGAGAGAGAGAGAGAGAGAGAGAGAGAGAGAGGGTGGGAGGCCACAAGTTTTGGTTGATGGCGTTTTTTTAATGTGGCGCGTATTTAAATTGATATCGTTTTCGATGTCGATCGAGTGTGAAACGGCAACATAATAAATTCTTGGTCTTGACACGAAAGAAAGGTTTAATAATTGACGGAAGAGAAGACCATACTTTCCTGGCAAGTTCTCATATAAAGAAGCAATTCATTGTATTCTTCTCCCACAAGTTTAAAGTTCTTATTCTCTCCATTTCCCATCTTCTAGTTGGAAAATAAAAACTCCCGCATTCTCCACACGCGATGTTCGTATAACGTGATGAAAAGTCATGCAAATTCCCTGAGTATCCGCCGCCGCGGACTTTACTCGTAAGGTTATGATCAGCCCGACAGAAATAGGAAATTTTATGCACCGTAAATTTCGTAATTCTTAAACGTTGGTGGATGATATTTTGTTTAGGAAGGAACCAACACAGGTCGAGTTGACTCCATTCTTAGCGACAGCGAAGGTCTTCGGCCGAAAGGGTCAATCAGCCAATCACTGACTTGTAATGGGTACTCTTTCTACTTTATGTCGCATCGTTGACGTTGTCTCGACGATGACCAATCGTAAAGATGCGTGCAAGCAATTCGGTCTCTTTTTACACGGATCCGATGTGGGTTTTCGTTATTTCTTTTTTTCCTTCGCGTTTATTGGAGCTCCATGATCGCTCTTTCTCGAGTATAACGCGACAATTATTGAAATCATAAGCTCTTGGAAGTGAAAAGTCCCGACCCTTTCAATACGCTACTGATTTCGGTCCAGATCAATACGCGGCATACCAGTCAATTTGACTGTCAAAATTACTTTGGTGGCGTCAAGGTCTATGTCTTGGTATTTGGCGTAGATGAAGGACTTCCCAATTGTGGTCTATTTCTTGGTATTTGGTCTACATGAAGGACTTCCGGATCGTCGACGACGGGTGAAAGCCTCCGATGCAACCCCATACCGCAGAAAATAGACTTCATGGGCTGCGAAGTCAAGATCACGCGGAAAGAATCCTCGGATGCACAGGAAACAGGGGCGAGCACCTTGCAGTCAACTTCTTTCGTTGACAGACAATCAACGGCATAGTCCAATGGACGCTTGCCTCATCATCTTAGAACTAGGGGTGAGCATGGTCCGGGTTGGTCCGGGCCACCCCCTAATCCTAGGACCAACCCGTACAGTGTCGGTCATCAATTTTTAGGACCGAAGACCGACCCTATTGAGCCTGGGACCAAGGACCGGACCGACCCAATGGGTTCGGTCTGATTCCAAGGTCAACCTGAGACCGATCGATAATTTTTTTCATCTTATTTTTTATACTCCTTAAAAAAGCAAACCTATAAATTCAAATTATACATTCATCGACAATGCAATATTATGCAACTAAACTATAAATACTAATACATATTTAATAAATTTAAGATGACACAATAATAGAAATTTCATACCGCTAACCGCTTATCGAGATATGGAACAAGATGGAAAGTTATTGTAATCATCTATTTTTAATATTCATAACACCATATGCAAAAGCGTTTTCCTGCATTTGATAATGTAGAGTCCACTCAACCAAAAAATGAGCTTCACACCACTTAACTAGCAAATTACCGTAGCAACTGCAGTACTATTCTACTCTTCAAAAACTTCTACCATTTGACACAAATTAAAAAACAAAGTGCAGCCGAAATTCATTAGTAAAATACAATTAAACCATAAAAAGTTCAAAATACTGAATATAAATCATGAATATATAACTCCAAATCTTGTTAATTCACTTGAACTTCTAAACACCCAAAAACAAAACAAACGACACGTAATTATTACTCAACAAAAGTTTTAAATTGAGATTACTATTAGTATTATTGATAGAACATCTAAATATAATATAATATAATAGATATTTTACTTAGATTTGAATATATAAAATAATTATAAATAATATAATATAATATACGGGGTTGGTCCAAGGTTAGACCGACCCAAAACTCTTAGGACCGATGACCAACTCGCACAGTGTTGGTCCTGGAATTTCAGGACCAAAGACCGACCTAGTCCCCTTGGGAACGGGACCAAGACCGGCAGGGTTGAGCCAGTCCAAGGTCGGTCTAGGGTCGACCCTAGACCGCTGCTCACTCCTACTTAGAATGGTGGTAAACTCAAGCATTTTAATTTTGACTTGAAGTTGAAGTGACAGAGAATCAAAACCACAGTTTGAACCACCAGCTAGCTATACGACCGACGTCAGGATAAGTCCGCAATTGGGAGGAGAATTTCTTGTGCAACAGCCGATATGCAGTGATCGACCAGTCACATTGCTCGGGTGATACATTTGTTATCTCTCTTTTTTTTCTTTTGATAACTATCATCTTAGAACGATGATAGACTTATAGGACGTCATCTTATACGATGCTTATATTTTAGAGTTGCTTACTTCGGATTGGCTTTATATGCCGAGTGTCCTTGTCACGTGTTAAAACGACATGCAATACATCCATCACATGAATTAACTTCTACAAATAATACCTTAACTTGCATGGTTTCGCAATTGAGCCCTCAACATTTTAGTTGATGCGACTGAAGACTGCACTCGCAGGAGTTAGTGAAAATTAAACTTCTTTCGTCGTGGACATTCGTTAGCCTGCTTAAGTAGCTCTCCACATGGTAATCTCGAAGCCTTCTATTAACTGCCGCAAAGCAATCTTAGGCCCAAGAGAAAGACTAGATCTGAGTAGTACCTAAACGTCTTGCTTGCCCCATTTCGAGTCTCTGATGAGCACTCTACTTAAGTCGCTATGTTCGACCATAACGACGGATTTATAACACATGCGCATGCGCGCACAAACAAATTGACGCATGAATTTCTTAACAAAAACCCATCATCAGAACAAATAGCTGATGAGTATTTCAGCTCATTAGACACCAGATCTAGTCCCGTGAAGAGTCCGCTGCCGAGGACATTTTTCATTGTCACGGGCCGTGTACACCACACTAATGCAGACAGACAACTAAAATGGATCGGACATGGACATAAGCAATCACGAGTAATTAAGACCGAGGGTGTCACTTTAAGATCGCGTAATCCAAAACCGCTGAAAATGACATCTTTGCTAATCCTCAGAAAACCATCACTAGTGATGATCTGAGGCGTAAACTATACAAATATACATGCGATGTACATTAAGAGTAACTAGATACAGGGAGATAATTTAGGAGGGAAACAAAATGGAAAAAAAAATTACGGGATGAAACCAGACTCCGCAAATGAGTTTCAAGAGAGAAGCAAACTACTTTATTCAACTTCTGCTGTATAGCTCGACATGATGCAATTTGTTATATCCATGCTGTGTGTTTCTCCTTCCTCGAGCTTTGCTCCTCAAGCTTTATTACAGAAACCAATCTGTCCCGTCTGTCGAAACCTACAGCTGAAGTAGGCATCCAACTATACTTTCTCCCTGAGAAGCCCCGATAAATATGTAAGGCATGAGAATGAGATAAAGACTGGGATGAGATAGGATCCATCAGCAGCAGGAGAACAAGGGCACACGATAAGTGAGAGAAGTGGGACAGGGAGACCATGCGACAATCAATCATCACTATAGAGTATTATATGCAGAACCAGACAGGCACACATAAAATAGATAATGCATCCAGGTCCTAACAACTTCAAGGCATAGGCTCAATGCCTATAGAAACTAATTAAGTACTGAAAATGAAGACATTCAGCATTATACAATGAAGCAAGTTTGATACTCATAACTAGTTTTAATGTAGAAAATAATCAAGTCAAGACTTCACTTACCATAAAGACATTCAGCATCATACAATAAAGCAAGTTTAATGTGTTTAGAGAAGTAGCCATAATTCAATCAATAGAAAAAGATGTTATGAGAATTAAATCTTACTACTTATATTGTTAAAACCACCGACAATTTCCACAAAAACTAGGTTTGATAAGAAATTAATCACATGCATTATGTAAGTTTCAACTACTATAGAACAATTTTTTAATTCTATTGTCAGTGCTAAAGTCTAGTGCTTAAATTTTGAACACTTAATTTTCATATTTGTCAATCAAGCCAGCTACAGCACATAAGCAAACTTCAGAACATAGGAGTAGTGGCTAGCATACCTCAATCGCTCTTAACTTTGGGCACATTCAGCAGACTCATGCATTCTAAACCGCTCGAGGATTTCAAAGGGCCTGCAAGCAAGAATTACACGAATGAAAAATGTATCTCATCAAGAAGAGTGTAAAATGTAATTTGGCCAAAACAAAGGCTAGACTCTCCGCATCTAGCCAATGAACAGGTGCAAAGATCATACCAAGGATCCTAAAGTTCTAAGTCTGTCGAGTTCCATAACCCCTCATTCTGAAACACGCTTACCTCTTTTAGCCAGAAACATAAATCGATCATATAAGAGAACCCAGGGAAACACTTGAAGACATCAATTTTTAAAAGAAAGATGAAGATTGATGATGGTGATGATGATGGCAGCAAAGGAGGAAAAATTATTTCCTTTGTTAAAGAGATAGGCAGAAATGAGCAGGGCGTAGAGGGGTAATGGAGGATGTAGAGAGGAGACATTTATGTGGCTCTGGCTTGAACCACCTTGGTTGCATTCTTCTTTTTCCTAAAAAATTTTGCTACTAAAATGAACAAAAAATAGGACCATTCAGCATTTTTCTTTTCATATGATACCACATTCATATTACTACCCATAGAAAATATGGGTGTGTGTGCGCGCGCATGTGCGTGTAACCCAAAAAGAATGGACTACCAGTGCGACAAAATTTTACTATTTCTAGGAGTTAATCAATTCTTGTTAAAGCAATATGCTTTTGCATTCCATTAATTCCAGTTAAAATCATGGCACTGCTGTGATAAAGATGTGACAAAGAAAATACAATTATCGCTTGTTGAAATTAATAAAGATGTAAGTCTGGGTTGTGAGATTAGCAGTCCCATGTTGCTTGGACTAAAAGACAGTAGCGGCACTAATATGCATAATGTCACATTATTCCGGGCTATCAAAACAAATTTAAAAATGTACAATAGCCGTTTCACAACTGAGCATCCTTGTAAAAAAAATGGAATATGGGAAAGGGGCAGATCCAGAATCTGGACCCTCCATCTTATTCCTGTAGCTTGTACATCCCCTACAAATTTAATACAATTCAAACAAATTATGGAAGGTGGGCCAGCGCAGCACTCATGGGCCTCTAAATTCCTACAGTAAAATTGACAAATAGATCGCATTCGAATACCAAAGTACCGTTTTCAAGTTAGGGCATATAGAATTTCAAACAAGATAACAGCAAAAGCCACATCTTATATGCTAGATCGGTTAGGTATATAGAGGATATCAATTGCTGTTCCTATTTACTTGACAACCAGAAAAATCAAGAGAAGAGAGCCTTACAAAATAATCTCACGATTGTGAATCAATCTGCGTTCATTGTTTTCCATAGCATCCAATACATTGGCAGTTTCTGGTCCAGCTGCCACACCAGCAACAATTGATGGGGCTGGCGCACTTGGAGTCCATATCTAGCATCACAAAACACTCAATATCTTTCCCAAGTATACCTTTCTGCCCTTGAACAAATCCATCACAAGACTCACCTTTATCGTGTTGTCAATCCCACTGGTCGCCACAACACAATCAAAGGGATGACACTGCACGCAATTCACAACTGAGAAGGAACACGAGTAACAGGCTTCAGAAAATATAGGAAAAGCATCCCATGGAAGTCAAAGCATCAGTGCTACAAAATACCTGCTTCATCTCCAAGAAGCATCTTAATCAGTCTACCCGTCTTTTTTTCCCAGATAAACCATCTGCCATCGTCACTTCCACTTGCAACATATTCACCTGAAAATAAAGGACAGGGATTTCATGATAAATCTACATCACTTCACTAACAGCAGTGTGTTCTCTCCCTCTCTTTTTTTTTTTTTTTTTTTTTTGGGTGCCAGTGGACTGCAAGCAGTTGGAATACCCATATCTGGAAGACATACGCCCTAATAGTCTGTTTGGAAGAAATTACCAATCTTCTCAGTGCTTGTAATAACATCAGCCATATGTTGATTGGAAAAAGGAAAAAGCATCAGACATAGCACCATGCGTTTGTTGCTCAGGTTATGGAGGCAAACAAAGAACCAAAAAGGAGATATTCGCTTAAAAACCTCCATACCAGTGCCGAAGTGGTTTCTAACTGAATTTAAACTCATGGAGAGCCATCTAGATATGGCGCCAATGTATAGTTCTGCTAAGTTCACAATCATTTGCCCATGAGCATGAGCCCACCAAGCAAAAAATTTCTTCACCTCCATTGATAATTGCACAAATAACTATAATTGAAAGATTCTAAAACGAAGACAAACAGGGAAAAAAATGAAAAGGAATGTATATCATGAGATTGCCAGGAGCGCACTGCAACTAAGCAGTATGGGCCAATTTACGAAGAATACATGCATTTAGGAAAGTATGCAGCTTCAAATTTTTCTCTGATGTTTAACCAACCAACCGGTGCTGGGATTAGCTCACAAATGGAAAATCAGCTACTTAATGGCCTAAACCATGAACAAGAATATTGAGATTTAGAGGATTCTTAGTGTTAAGCCTATCAACCAACAGTAGCATAATTATTAACCTAAGAAAAATCAAGGGAACATCACTCTGTGTATAAAACCAATCCAGTCCACCTATGTAGCCTGTATGATAATAAGGAAATGCTGGACTCACACATGATACCAACATCATGTCATCAGGCTGAGACTAAGAGGGAGATATTCTCGAAAGACCTCAAGCAATAGGCAGCGCATCAACATATCAAAATGTACCTCTCTGCCCCAGAAAACTGGCCTGCTTTATATCAGTTCCCACATTGCAATGTCCAACATATCTCTGCTTCATATCTATGACTGCCTCAGGCTGCAATAGAGGAAGATAATAAGTTGATGGCACAAGATGACAAATAAAAGAAGTACTCATAAGAGCATCTCAATTTCATTAACCCAAGCATGGTAATGTCACAACCACTTTCACAGAGAGTATTAACAATTACAATACAGGTTGGGATGAATTTCATTAACCCAAGCGTGGTAATGTCACAACTACTTGCACAGAAAGTATAACAATTACAGTACAGGTTGAGATGAATCCATCCCTCCCTCCCAAGTATGGTAATGTCACAACCACTTTCACAGAGAATATAACAATTACAATACAGGTTCGGATGAATTTCGTTAATCCAAGCATGGTAATGTCCCTCCCTCCCTCCCCCTCATCAACTTCCCTTTTGCTTTGTTTATTCCTTGACAGTCTTGTGATTGGTAATGTACAATTTGCCAAAAGAGATCTTCCTCCATCTTTCTTCCTTTTACTTCATTTTAGAAATCTTAATATTTTACACACACAGAAAGAGCCATGAGATACCAATATGTCAGTTCTGATATGAAGATCTTGCTCTTGCTTGTCAATCAGAGAGCATAAATCTATGTAACCACAAAAATATTGCCAACATGGCACAACAAAAACTACTACGATGTCACAAAGCAGCTGTACCCGCTGTTAACAACAACAGTTAACACCACCACAGTGGGGGATTATCAGACATAATGCCTACCAATCCCATAAAATTATGCTTTTCTCGCCAATGCAGAGAAGTCACTAAGTTGTTAACATGGAGGATTTCAAGGATCACATAAAATTTTCTTTAGATACAATGGAAATAATTAATCAACTTGTGGAGAAGATTCTATTGATATACGTGATAAGACTAATACCCTCCACCAGTTCATGGGCAGTTTAGCTTGAAATAGAGAAGTTCCAGATATGAACCTGATATGGGATTTTATCATTCTGTGATGATGATGAAGGGGATCCACATGAATCATTTGTGCTGGCAGTTTCTCTAGATGAATCACCTCTTCGATGGATTCTCAAATTAAAACTTCCATGTAGAACATTTGATTCAACGTCACGCCCTTCGTCGCCAGAAATTGAAGTTTCAAAATCCACTTCCATTTCCTCATCATAATCAGATTCCTCTCTTTCAGATCTAGGACCATCTTGTGAAGCATCACTATTAGCCTCTGATCGAAATAGAATGTCACCTAATGATAGCACTCTTGCTCCTCGAGGCTCGGATCTTGGTGCTCCATTTGCTACTTTGTTATTTTTTTCTGCTTCGGCTAAATGATAAGATAACACAGGCATAGACAAATCAAAAGGTAGGACAATTGATATGATGTGAATACTCATTGTATTTCTCTATACCCAAAGGATGAATTCGTTTGAGTAACAGGAAATCAACTGAAACAATGGCCATTATTCACAAAAGGAGGAAAATTCAAATAAGAAAAAAACTGTAGCGATATACAGCAGGACAAGAAGGAAAATATGTCCAAAATGCCATGCAGTTTGAGAGCCGGTATACATGTGCTAGGATAACTGATGATCAGATTAATCAACTACAGCAGCGAAAGCAAGGAGGACTCATTGTAGATAAGCTATATACCTGCAGCAAGACGCTGCTTTATGTCCTGCACCCTTTCCTCTAGCTTAGGATCTGATGGAGACAAGCACTGTGCTGCAAGAGCAAAGTCTAGAGCCTCTTTATGTTTGCCCAACTGCCAAAGAGTTTGGATGGAGAAATGAGTGCACAAGCCCCCCCAAGGAACCAACCATGCTAATAAACTTAGCGAGTCTTTGAACAAAATCCATATTATTAATATACATATATGAGAACAGCATGTAAAGGACATCGTAACCTAAGAAATAACTATTTATCTGAATTTTGCTAACAATCATAAAGCAACCACATGCAGGACCAGGTCAGGTGCAGTTAATCTATTCTGTTAGGCATTATACAGTCGCTTCATCAAGCCTTATAGCCCCCTTGCCATTTCAGAAAACTGTGGCTACCGACAAAAGTCACCAACCAGGAGAACATATTTTTAACAGAAGTTGACAGCCAAGTACTAATGAATCAGATGCATCATCAAGCCCTCAGGGTCATCGTCTCAGCTAGAAGGCAAAAGATCATGAAATTGGGAATTCAACCTCCAATTCATGAAAAGAAACTCTTCCTCTTATCAGCCAATTTTATATGATCTTGACAAGGTAAAATCAACACAGGAAACGGACACAGATACCAAATAGCGTTTAAACAAAAGTCAAATCACTTGGGCAAAAAAAATTATAACAAGTTGCTATGCATCTTCCACTAAGATAAATTGGATTTGGCAACAAAAGAAAAAGATTAAACAAACTTGGATCGATAAAGTATGCATTTGGAGTATGCCTCTTCACGACACATGCAGGCATTTTAGTTTTTTTTTAATCAGTATTTCCATCGTTCGGTTTTTTTATGTTTTTTATTTTATTTACAAAAATCTTTTTATTTTGTTATTTAACTTTTAATTTGATATGGAATTCTATCCAAGATTCAGATAAGGAGCTTCAAGTAGGTTAAATGTGTGGTATGGGTTTTCATAAGTAGAGTTAAATATGGATGTGTTTTAGTAATCTCGCTAAATTTTATTGCATAAATATGAGACAATTTGAGTTGGACCAAGACCTACTCCATTGTCATGGTCTGCGTCTCACACTGAAGAGGCTACCAAGACCATTAGAAAGACCCAGACAAGAGCATGAGAGGGCTCACTAAAACTGACTACATAAGTACCTCAGGACTCCATTCTCCCATAACTGGTGAATGAAGCTACATCTATCTCAAATAAATCATATTTTCAACTCCTGAAGACATAAAACAACTTTACTAGCTCATACTTATTGTCCAATTTTGATCTGATCCTACATTCAATAAGTGAGGCTCCTGCGACCAGTGTATAAACAACATATATTTCAGGCAACAGGTACTTTGGAAAACCAGATTGACAGGGAAACTTAATAGCCACCTGAGATAAAGCTTCAGACATATAGTAAAGTGGTCTGGCAGAAGAAGTGTTGATCATCCTAGCACTCCGGCAATCTCTTATAGCCATATGCACATCATTCTTCCATTTTCGCTGATGAGAGAAGATAAAATCAGTTTATTATAAAGAAGCAATAAGGCTCAACCAAACTACCAAATCACAATAGTTCACCAAAGACCTTGAGTAACAAAGCTGCACGTGTACAGAGACATTCAAGCCTCAAGGCAGGTTCAATCACTTGCCCATGTCCATCCAAAACTTCATTGCATGCCTCAATTCCATAATAACAGTTTGTTCCCTCTCTCAAGCATGTTTCTACATATTTCATTAAACTCTGGCACTTCTCGAGCTGTGAAGCCTGTATTAGACACACAGAAATGACAGTGGAAAAAGCATCAGCTCCATTTTAAAAAAAGTATCAAGACTAGGTTCAGATAAAATCGCACCGCAAGACAATGTGGATGGTTTTTGGAAAAAGTTGGTTGCATTTCCACTCCATTTGGCCAAGGAGCGAGGGTTGTCAGCTTTGAGACATCTGCTGCAGTATACTTCATAACATTTCCTCCTACTATAGAAAATGAGATTATGATTCTACATAAGAAAACAAATTCTCATACTTCAATCAAATACTGCACAATTTCAGCATCATCGCACTTTAGTGAGAAAAACAGATGCCTACTCATATCACAATTATCAATCCGAGACCAGATTATACTATTTAACCAGATAATCATTCTATGCATACTTCACAAATATGAACATCTATACAACCACCAAAAGGCATTCAGTAGGCGCACAATAACTCAATCATAAAATTCTCTTGAAGAAGAGCAACTTGGCCATGCATGTGGATGACTAGAGTTCCCAACAGTAACAGAGTGAAGAAAAAGATATTCACAGTGCCCTATCACTTTCCCTTCTCTTTATCAATACTAAAGATCAAATCTGCTTCCACCCCGCCAGTTCACTAAAGACCCTGCTAAGGCACTGACATCTTAGAACTACATAAATGGAGCATTGCTTTCATCTTGCTTCACCAACATCTCACTTCATAGCATCTGCACAATCTGACACACCAATTGATCAAGCATACCAGGGTTTACATTCATTAGGTACACATGCTCTCCACTATAGCTGAGTAAAACCTCTTCTCCATTTGGACTAAATGTAACATGAGTCAGGTGCAAGCTTGAGCGTCCCTGCAAAAAGTGGAAAGTAACAAACTCAGTCTTCTTCCATAGCAGTAGAAAAAGCTATTTTCGCAAACTGAGTAATAACCTTAACATGTACATTTATCAACCAAGAGCACAATCATTAAATTGAGATAGAGATATTGAATTGAACTCTCTGTGGTTCACATATCAAATGAAACCAAATCATGGATTCAGCAAGACATCTGAGTTTAGTTTCTAAAGACTCAGATACAGATAAGATAAGTAGATGTATCAAAATAAGATGTCTAAGCAATATTCAGTAGTACTGAAAACAATATCAATGAACATCTACGATATACTTCTGAAACCGGTTCTTTGCAGACAAATATCACACTAACACAAACAGTCTCGGCCATAGTGACGGCCAATAGATAAGCTTGTGTTCCCGCATTTTACAGATTCATCCAACCGATTCATATCATTTATAAAATGAATTAAATCGAACTATAAATTCAAAGCTTTCATGCTCCTTTTAGTTCTGTCTAGTGGAATACTTAGATATAGTGTGTGAAAAAATGATGATGTTTTGACCTACAAATTATATGACAACAGGAAACTATCTCTTTGTGCATGGACAAGTTCACTGGGAGTATCGGCATGATATTCATTAACCTATGCCTTCCAGTAATGATATAGGCTATATAGTGCTCTTAGACAAAAATTAAGAAGAAACGACCTGAAAGTTGAATATTGGAAGGAAATATTAAGATTTTCAAGTCAATCAAAGGAACATACTAACTGCAAGTTCAAAAAAAGCAAGCAGTTTACGCAGACCAGGAGTGAAATTGAAGACCAAGAAATGGAAAAGAGGGAAGCAATTCTACTCACGTATCCATAATGGTGAAGCTGGACACATTATTTGAGTTTACATCAAAGGATATAGGCAGAATAGATGAAATAGAGAGGAGAGTCTGGTATCTAGTGCAAAATCCAGAGAAGCGACATAACTAAATCCTATAAGACAGTGATAGGGCTGGTAGTGCTTTACTGAATCAAGTGTTGCATGGTCTAGTAGCAGCACTATCCAAAGAATAACTGACATGTTCTAAAACTAAGTGTATTAACAATAAGAATGCTTTCTTGGAGCACTCAAAATACCAAAGGCTTTAAAATGACCACATTGAAAGAAGTGGCCTCTGATAAAGGACAAGATGGGAAAATTTTGTCTAATATGGTTTAAAAACTTGATGACAGCATTCAGAAAGTTCAGTGAGAAGATGCTGTGCGATAAGAGATGCAAAGAAAGAGGCTAAATGGAGAAGCAGAAGGCATAAAAAAGACATATATATATGCAGATGGAGACTTCAAGGAAAATTTAAGTACTTGAATTTTACTGAAGAGACTATAGAGTCAGAAGATCCAGATAATCAGCCACACTTGCAAGGAAGTGTCAAACAATTCATTCTAGTACATATGACAAGAATATGCTGACAAAGTCTACTCCAAACTTAAGAATGCAGTGAACTTGACAATGATAGACTCGTTTATATCTAACTGTTGCCATTAAGAAGAAATATTGCATCTTCTTATAATAGATAAAATCACAACTAGAAAGTACAATAAAAGCACTGCCTTCACTAGAAAGTTCAGTGCGGTGCGGACCATATTTCTGGCACAGAACTACAAGTTCAGTAAATATAGGCACTAAATCTGAACATAACATCACAGAAATGCAATAATTCAAAAATCTGAACTAACACGGTCCGAGAGATGCATTGGGCAGAAATAGTTGACACAAGGAGGTGGTGCCATCCTTTTTCTGCAGGAGGTCAATGGTGGCAGCATCCTTCTATCATATAACCGTGCAAATGCATCACTGACATATAAAAATGGAGTATTAGTTGAAGCTAAGATTTAGATTAAGGAACAAGCTTCAGCTGCAACAAAATACCTCCCACCAACTAGGATCAAGTGAGGCCTGGTGGAACTGATATCACAAGATTTTAGTGCAAGAACTCCTTTTGGAGGATCAGCTAGTGATTTCTTGTACCCAGAACGCAAGTCAAGCTGCCAAAATTCAAAGAGAGAAGAATGACTTTGAAAAGTCATAACAAAGACAACCATAATTTCAAGATGATGGCATCACAGTTGATATCTTTGAGATGCTGTCACTCCTAGTGCATGATCTACTTGGCCTCTACAACCAACAAAAGATTATTTGTCCACAAGCACAAAAATGTGTCTGAACGAATTGATCCCTCCTTAGCATATAACAAAATATGACAAAAAATTATTAACTGGGCATTGCCACGCTGATTGAAGGAACAGAAATAATTAGAGGGAAACGAAGGACTTCATCCATGACCCTAAGATGAAAACACTATGTCTTCCTCAATTCATGTCAGTATTCATGTCTCTTTTCCAAGATTTAAATAAATGGATCTACTTTCCTATTCTAGAGCCTAACTGGCCGAATGAATGACAGAAATGCAGCACATGCAGGATCATCTGTATCCAAGAGCAAACTGAGATACATCTTTCGCCTAATTCACAATGCCCTTCACACAAAGTTTACAGGCAAAGACAGCTCCAACATAACAAAGGAAAACAAAACAAAAAGCAAATGGAGAAAGCGAGGTGACAACATATGCAAGCAAAAGCACATAAGCTCAGTAATAAGCGCATGAAGGAGATGCATCAAGCGCAAATATTCATATCAAGATTCTCCAACAACTGTCAGGACGCTACAGCCAGAAAATAACAAGAATAAGTCCTCCATTTTAGACCACATTTTCATTGGATTTTCAAAAACTTTGAAGTACAATCATCACAAGAATGATAAATCGTAATAGTACACAAGCATTCGCAAGAGTTATGACTCACCAGAACGCTTCGACATTCCTGTTGCGGAGACCCAGCAGGAGGGCAAGAATTACCTTCCCGAAAGTCATGCTGCCTCAAAGTTCCATCTTCACTAGCACTCCAGACAACATTGGGGTTACCAACTTCAACCTACATGAAACAGGAAAGGACATTTATTCACAGGAGAAGCTGCATAAAATCTGGATATTCTCCAATTAATACTTAAAAATTGCCATAATATACCCACAGCTAATTTTTTAACTCTTCTTGTGTGGCACTGGAAAAGTGCTGATGGAAGAATAGCATTTTCTTCGGTTCCTCTCCCATCTAATCGAGACAAGTTGAATAACCTGACCTGTAGCAGTACCAATGCAAAGTTTATAAGCATTAATTATTGGAAGCAGATATGATCATGATAAATATCAGAAGTAGAAACAGTACTTCTGCATCTCCAGCTCCTGAGACTACAAGCTCGTCCGATGTTTCAGGGACAAATTTTGTACAAAAGATGTTTGCAGAGTGCCCACTATCAATTGAATGCAAAAGCTTCCAACCAGAATAGCTCCACATATTGATCTGTGCAAGGAAATACTTTGTGATGCTCCCCACAGAGAAACTTACATTATATATGTTTGCAGAAAAATGAAATCACTGCCATGACATAGGTATGATAACTTTTCTGCTGCTAATCTGGTCTGCAACATTAAGCTAAGCGTACTCACCAATGCTTAAAGCCCCTTTAGAAAACGGGCACAAGAAACACATACTCTCAAATTTAACATAAAATATCCAAGTGTCCTTCACAAGTGTAAACTCACTGTAGCTAATTTCTCATTCGTTACACCAAAATAAGTTTACAGAAAGGAGCTGTGAGGAATGGGAATCTCAAGAAGGCCTAGTCAATATAAAAATTTCTAGAAACATAAAGCACACAAAAAGTACAATGGTTCATTGCTGAGACATTTGCTCATTTGATGTGCAAACCTAATTCATAAAAGAGCTCAAGCACCAGAGAGGGCTTAGATATTGGATAGAGCATCCACAATCAATGCATTTACATCTACAAGCAATTTTTCACTATAAGAAAATGCAAGATTTTGAGCCAGTCTTGATAACTCACAAAACCAAAAGACCTCTTCTTCAAGAGCTTTTCTGCTTCACTCTTTCCAAGTCAGCGAACACAAATAAAGAGAAATTGAATTAATACTTCTTTTCTTGCCCAATAGCAAACGACCCCTGCCCATAATTTTTGTTCAACAGAACCTCCTGAAGAACCCAACTATATGCTTAAGAAGCTGCCCCAAGTATACGCAACAAGGGAGAATGAACTAGAAGATGCCCAACAGTATCTTTTTGCAAACAAAGCACCTATTAACTAGCCTATATTGCCTCTCTGAACGCAAACAAGACTATGCCATGTTGAACGCATGATTTTCTATGTAAGTCCAGAAAAACTCAGATGGCAGCTAGGAGTCAGCCTCACCCCCAGGGCAATGTGAGACTTCCCTCGCAAATCTCACAATCAAGAGTCAAGATAATCTGCCCACCGCTGGAAGCACCACTAAAATAGAGTGTAGACTATTCTTATACATTAGACATAAACAGAAAACAAAACCAAGTTCTCTCTAAAGGATTTTTAAAACAACATAAAAGACAGCCAGAAAGAGTGGCCCATTGTGGACTAATTTAGATATTATAAGATTGATTGTTAAGTTTCTAATTTCCCTGAATTTAGCCAAAGCTTTAAGTTTTCTCCATTTAGAGAGAGAAAAAGAGAGAGATCAAATGGCCTTCGTCTATCTAAATCCGTCTCAATATGATGTGCACCATTTCATCAAAAGAATCATTCCTCTCTTTACCTAAACAATCTCTGGCCCAAGAAAACTAATGGTATAGCCCAAAAATTAAAATCGCTAAAAATATTTTTTGACTCGCCCAACTCTCAAATTTGAGCATGATCTCACCTACCATACAATTCTAACCCAGCAAAAGAAATTTAGACCATAAGGTCATGCGATCTTATGTTCTGAGCAAGTTGAACAGCGTTACTTTCGTGTATAGAGGAAGCATAATAACATTACTTTTGGTATTTGTCGACTTAGGATGACTAGTCCAACAACAAAGAATAACTCTTTAGGCTTCACAACAAAGCTTCCTAAGCATCGCACCTAGGGTTTCTTAAACATCACACGAGAGATGAACTGCATTACACAATCCCAAAGCAAAGAATTGCCACATTCAAATAATCAAGAATTCTATTGAAAAGAAAGAATTACAATGACATCTATAGACTCTCCTACTTGAAATAGGAAACCTCGAAACAAGAAAAACATATATAATAGAAAAACATAATATCTTACTTAAAATAAAATCCTAATAAGAATCAAATCCTAAAAGATATTAGACTGTTATCTATGAGAAGAATCCTTATCCCTTAGGGCTCTTATTTGATTTGTGAAGTCCATCTTCATCAAAACTTGGTACAAACGTCAATATTTAAACAAACATCATCTTGCAAGACTTCGTTGGCTGCACCATTCTCCTCTAATGAAGAAAACTCATCCTTGAATTTTGAAGTGTCAAACAATTTTTCAGCTTTATCCACACATGATAAGTTTTATCCCTCGAGCCGAAAGAAGTTCAATTAGGGCATGTTTTGAGAAAAATTCATGATCAAACCGTTTGTAATAATGAAAGTTAGATAGTATCACGAAGTCCATATTCTCAATTATGCTTGTGTGATCTTCACAGCCACCTTGACCTAAATCTTGCTTGATTTGCCCAACTTTCATTCATAGACATTGATAAGCAACATGACAGAAATCTCCACACCTGAAGCACACAACTTTCAAGCCATCCTATCTGTTTTTATTTTTTATCTCCTTTGTGCAATCAAGAGCATCATGCGATTCAAGATCTTCCTTATTTTGGATTTTTCTGATACTTGATCAACCCTTATTTACATTGGTTGTGCTCCAAGGGCAATAAACAAGTTCTTTAAATTCACTTAAAGAGTTCATCCATCTTGTTGTTTTGTTGCTTGAACAAGTTCTCAGAATCTTTTTACAGCGTCCAACTCACCAACCTTGGATTTTAATTAAACATTGGTCCACCATTGCGGGAGAAAGTGTAGGACCCTTTGCTCTCATACCAAATTGATTGTAGGACGACGAGTCCCAAAACAAAGAATAAATCTTTAGGCTTCACACTGAAAGCTTCCTAAGCAACATACCTAGGGTTTCTTAAGCATCATCCCCAAGGAAAGAACTGCATCACACAATCCCAAAGCAAAGAATTGCCAATTCCAAATGATCATCAAATCTACAAGGAAGAATTAGAACAAAATTACAGACTCTCTAAATTTCGACTCCTAGTTGAAACGGGAAACCTCTAAACAAGAAAAAAAATATAGAATAGGAAAACATAATATCCTACTTAAGCTAAAAAAGACACTCAAAATAATATTCAAATTTCAAATGACATAGGACTGCTAATTTATCTATGAGAAGAATCCTAATCCCTCAAGACTCTTATTTGATTTGTAAAGTCCACCTTCCTCAAGACTCAATAGAAACATCAATATTTGAACGAACATCATCTTGTGAGATTTTGTAGTTTGCATCATGTCTTGACTGATCTATACCGAGGGCTACAACTGCTATGCATAGCTATCCACTATGCAGAACTAGGACTGGGTTCACCACGCTTCTTAGACAAATAAAGAAGATAATTTAACAACTTGACATGGTACATTTGGGATGTCACCAATCCTAAAAGCTTAAAAATGTTAGGAAACTGATTCAGAATGTACCTCTAATGCAGTTTTAAGACTTCTGCATTCATGTAAGTCATACCTTACACATTAAATGCAGCATGTGACCATTCAATACACAACCCATATCAACTGCTTCTTTCGATTCACACATGAAAATCCATATTCACTCCCAAATATTAAGCTGCTAACGTTAATTAGATCTTTACTGCCATTGCCTCCATACACCTCTAAAATTGACAAGTTCTAAGCTATATCACATGTTCAAACAAATTCAAAAATTGAATTAAGTCGTACCCGAGTGTCATCTGATCCTGATATTAAAAGCGAGCCACTAGAATTCCAAGCGATAGCATTAACACAACCTTGATGTCCCTGAAAAAGAATATGAACTTAGTGACAGTCAAAATCTTATGTCTGTAAAATATGTAGACAAAAAATATGAAGCAGATGAGTTCTATATATTAGATACAAACATAACTCAAAATTTAATCCGTATTCTGGCCTCAGAGATGGTCCCAGTGAAATAATGAAAACTAGCAAGCTGCTCAAATTCAGTTCATTCAAAATCATTGTTGAGGTCCTTGCTCATGAACAAATTCATCTACTTGTTCCACAGAGATATGAAACTTAAGATAAATGACCCAACAGTCCTGGCAGTGAAAATATTCTACTAGAAAGGGAACCAAATGAAAGGGATACAACTAAAACAGCCTTTGCCAGTCATAAGATAATAACCAACTTCTGCCTAGTAGAGGTTCACAGGAAAAAAAGCCATCCAAATGATGCATCCATATGAAACTCACGTAAGAGAAAGTTACATAAGAATGTTTATGCTAATAGAAGTGAAAACAAATGACGTGCACTGCTGATCCTCAATTTATGCCCATAACAAGAAAGAAAGTACATTTTATCCTGAACCAAAAGCACTTCAGCAAAAATTGTTAAGATGTACATCCAAGTACATTGAACCATTAAATAGAGTTACCAACATATCGATTATAACTACCTCCAATTCTTTCTCATGGGAGAGCCTCTGAACTAATGACGAGTGCATTTGCAGACCACGATTTGCATCCTACCAAAGTATCAGGGAGAACTCAGATAGCATAAACCAAACCA
This sequence comes from Eucalyptus victrix, assembly GCA_016097545.1. Lineage (NCBI taxonomy): Eukaryota > Viridiplantae > Streptophyta > Magnoliopsida > Myrtales > Myrtaceae > Eucalyptus > Eucalyptus victrix. Next base: position 29,717,102 of record CM027840.1, on the reverse strand, counting down.
TATATATACATGTATATGCATATAATATATATTTATATTTATATATATATGTATATATATCTGTGTGTATATATTTTTTTTGGGGGGGGGGGGGGGGGGTGTGGGAGGGGCGGAGCAAACATGAAAAGGAAAGTTGTGCCTTCACTTCTATGTGAGAAACGAGATAGAGAGCAAACATGAAAAAGAAAGTCATGCCTTCACTTCTATGTGAGAAACAAAACAATTACTCTCGTTCCTCCTCCAACACGAAACAACTTTGCCAATATTATACCAACTTCCATTTTTAATATAACACAAAGGTTCATAAAAAATAGACTGTTGCAGAAACATAGGCATGTTGATGCTTAGAGTGAAAAAAAAAATAATATAATATATCAAACATGTAATGAACTTCACTTGCTCAAACTCCACTTTTGGTAACCAAATACCATACACTAAAAGAATTGCCACCCATCGCAACACCAGAGAGGTCCACTTTATCAGGTCAATCACCTGTTTACCGTAGGCAACAATGTAGTGGTACATTAAATCTGTTAAATATACGTCAAATGCCCTAAAATCCACCTCCCACTCCAGCCTAAATAGAGAACAATACATACAGTGTGAAGCCACTATAACTTCGGAGCCATTCTCAACACCTTTTAAACATTCTCCACCATCTTCACGTTTAACTTTCCCTTCGGTTCACAAGACTCTCCATTTCCAAAATTCTTTACATATCCAATCAAAAAACCATGCCCTAAAATCATCAAACCACAAGTCATGCATTGACGGACGATGATCATTTTCCCGCAACAGATTACACCGTTGGGTAATCAGCACTCTTGCCACCCTAACTTTGCCTTTCATGGCCAAAAAGAACGATCATCCTAGCAAAAGTCCAAGAATCTCCCTCCAAGCCACATTTCCATCGGAAAGAATCGTGAGTCGACACATCACACCGGCCGACGCCTCCGGAATTCTCGCCGGAATCCCCACGAATGAACGCGAACGAAAAAATCGCCAAAATTCTACCCCGGGCAAATGATCGCCGGCAGCAACAGACCTAACTCCCCCCGATCACCACAGCCCGCAGCCGCCAAAGCACTTCACAAAAAATCAGCCGACCGGAACGCCGGCCACGCATTCCCCGCCCCATCACAGACCCCAACCTCAGGTCCTCGACCATCGCAAACAGAATAAAACTCGCGAAAGCGAGCAGCAGCAGCAGCAGCAGCGAATAAAAAAAAAAACAATATTTTACATGGCGAGTGTCGATGTATCTGCGCTCGAGCAACTCGTGAACGTTGCCGTCGTGGAAGGCACTGCAGCCGGCCATGGGAACCCCGCGCGAAAACCCTAGGCCTCGATCGCGATGTCCTCCCTCCCTCCCTCCGGCGGCCGGTCGCCGATCACCTTCTTCTTCCTCGTCTTCTCCGAGGCGCAGCGACGATCGCAGTAAAAATACGTTCGCGAAATTTCAGAGGCGTTTTTTATAACGTAACCTCGGCAGCACCTCCCTTCATCGTCTGTCCTTGTGCACCTTCTCGTAATCAGGTGCGGCCGCGATCGGCTTAGCGACGGGCGATCGATGTGCGGTCGCCGCCCGTTTCTTGGGGAACCGCGCGCGAATGACGGTGATCCGAGGCCCGCCTGGATGGATTGGCGAGCGCGCTTGGGGCGGGTCGGGTCGGGTGTTCTCGAAATGGATGCGGCCGCAGAGTATAAAGCCTCTTCACCCGCCCTTCCGTGCACGATGGGGTGAATTCCAATAAACCCCCTCGGCCCGTTGGATCGGGTTTGTTCTAAAAGCACCATGAAATTTGGTCACTCGGATCCAGAAGGGCCCTGAGCTTATCGCTGATAAAGATTATCGTCGGCAGATGAATGTGTACACGTTTCGCTCTTTCGCTAAGGGCGGTTCCATCCAAAAAATGATCTGGCCAAACTGGTCGCAATCAATGGGAGAATCAGCTTTGACTAAGTGAACCGCACTTAACAAGAAAATATTAGAATTGAGTGAAATATTATTAGTTCCCCAAAAATCTTAAAGTAAATATAAAAGACTCTCACAACTTCTCGCACGCAATAAGACATCTAATTTGATTCACTTCACTCCAATATATATATATATATATATGCTTTCTTTGGGGACAAGATGCTATTGGAAAGGCACGACACGGTTACATCTGATAGGTAATTATGTCGGGTGTTCTCGAAATGGATGCGGCTGCAGAAGTATAAAAACCTCTTCACCCGCCCTTCCGTGCACGATGGGGTAAATTCCAATAACCCCTTCGGCCCGTTTCTCCGAAGTTCTCGCGTGTATCGGGTTTGTTCTAAAAGCACCATGAAATTTGATCACTCGGATCAAATGGGTCCTGAAACTTATCGCTGATAAAGATAATCGTCGGCTGATGAATATGTACACGTTTCGCTCCTTCGCACTTTACAGGGAAATATTAGAATTGAGTGAAATATTATTAGTTCCCCAAAATCGTAAAGTAAATTTAAAAGACTCATGACTTCTCGCACGCAAGAAAACACCTAACTTGATTTGCTTCATTCCAATATATATATATTCCCCTTACATCTCTACAATGATTCTCCATCTTCAATTTTTCAATTCGCACTCAAGAGCCCTCTCTTTCTTGTCCTTAGTATTGGGACAAAATTGGTGCTTGTTTGAGGCTTCTAATGTGAGGCGAGTGCAACTTGAGCAAATATAATTTTTTATTTTTTTTCAGGACAAAATGCTCTTTGAAAGGCACGAAATGCTTACATAGCAAGCATGTGTTCATCTTATAGGTAATTATTTGGGTTAATACCCTGAACAATCCTAACCCAGTACACTTATGATAAATTTAATTCAAACTAATTTTTTAACTATCAAGAACCCCAAACTAGTACATTTGTGAAAAATTTATCTCAAACTAATATAATTATAACAAATTTACCTTAGATTAATTTTTTTATCATCAAAAACTCCAAACAAATTTACTATCTATGAACTTTTGTCGAATTGTACTGAAAAATTTGTTCACGTGAATGACACATAATGACATGTTATGATGACGTAAGTACAAGTGAAAGTCCATGGGATTAATGCCACAAAATAACCCAAAATTGTCACGGGTATACTATTAAATTTACCACAAGAATACCATTAAATCTATTGAAGGTATATCAATTTGGAATATTTCATGATATTTACCCCCATAGACTTTCACATTGACTTGCTAAGTCATTGTACTACATCACCAGGTATCATCTAGGTCAACAAATTTAACATTTAAATTTAACCAAAGGTAAATTTATTACATGTATGCTAGCTTTTGATTTTTAATAGTCAAAAAATCAATTTAAAGTAAATTTGTCACGGCTATACTAGTTTGGAGGTATAATGGTCAAAAAATTAGTTTGGATAAATTTTTACAAGTGTACTAATTTGGGATTTTTCATAATACCAACCATAATTATTTTCATCGTCAAATGAGCTCGAGGAATTATTGGATCAAAGTGATCAAAATCTTTTGGAGTAAAATCCGAGTTTGGGAAAATTTCGAGAAATGGGCACCGGCTGAGGAATTTGGCAAAATGAAAATCTAGAAAACTTATATACATTTTACATGAAAATTTTGAAGGGTACAATGAACATGAATATAAGTGAAAAGTGAAACTAGCAGTGACAAAAAAAAAACTATAAGGCAGAGGATTTCCCTTCATCCCGGGGGAGACTGCTCTCTACTTAGACACTCGCATTTCCTAACTTTGTCGTTACCTACTAACCATATGCTCCTAAGTAAATCAACTAAACAAGTCAATCTCATTAATTATCCCTTGACTGGGTCGATGTTATCAAAAGGATAGTTTCCCCGGTCAAATAAAGAGTTAAAAATGACTAAAACCACCAAATCATACTAGTGAATATCACTCCAAAGAAATTAACAAACTCTTTCACAAATAGAATCAACTTCAATCCAATTACATGAAATTTATGTCACATTGGCATGAGATCATGCAAGTTATGACAAGTATTATGTTGTAGTTATGGATAGAGAGACAAAATAATACCCGATCTAGAGTAGTTCAATGGGGATAATTGTCTAAATAAGTCCTAAACACACTATTTAATGATCAATTTAGTCATAAATTTTTTGATTAAGCCAATTTAATTATAAGCATTTTGAAGATTTGAATGTGGTCCTTTGTCAATTTTGAGTCAAAATTGCCAACATCACAATATAGTTAGTACTAGCCATTTCACATGGCATAACTGGCTCTGATGTAAACAATTTCTTCCTATTTTCTCTTCTTTATTCACTCTTTTTTGTACTTCTTCCTCTACCTATCGCCAACATTTGTGTCAACTATTGGTCGCCAAAATTGGTCGAAATGGTTACATTAGCAAATCATCAATAAGTGTAAGACTAAACTAGCCAAAATGAATAAATTTTAGGATTAAATTGCCACCGTATAATTGGTCTAAGATTTTTTGGACAATTTTTTCAGCTTTATTTTTGGAGATTTTTTTAGGGGGACCAAGAAGGGACATGACCATATGGCCTAATTAATGGCTCGATTTCGATGTCGCGCAGCTATAAATCATGCGATGTCAAGCAATCGCTCACTTTACTGGTTCTGTGGCAACAACCCTTGGCGAAGACGAAAGTTCTTTGTCGTCAAGGCAGCGAAGGAGGAGGGGACGCGTGCTAAGGAATTCGGATCTTCCTGCTCAACTGATTCGGTGCGGAATATATTCTGCACGAACGCACACGCGCACCCACCTTTTTCTTGCTTTCCTTTTTTTCGTTTTCTTGACGTAGGAAGTGTAGGAACAAATTATCGACTCGATCATGCCACGGACGCATTCGATTTTATAGATAGGTAAGCAACGTGGTATTCGGACAAGACTCCATCCATCGAACAACAGCCGCAACCACTAAGCCCCTAGCCTCTCTCGAGGAAAAGAAGCGATTTTATGAGCAAGGAAGCTACCGGTCGGTATGATGTCAGTATCAATTGTTTTGACAACTCGACTCACCCATTTCAATCGAAAGAGAGAGAGAGAGATACATTCGCGTGGAAAAGGAACTGAGTGCCCTTTTGTACTGGAGTTAGAGTTTGAAACTCGGAGAAAATTAATTGAGTTTCTAGACTGTGTTGTGTGCGAGGTAGCCGTGATTGATTTGCGATTCGAAAGAGATGGCAAAATTTCTGTGGTGTCGCCATCCCGAATTCAATACAACCGGCTGACGAACCGGACCCTTCCCCAGTACAACGTTGGACGCTGTGATCCGAGACTGATTCCACGGGCTGGCGAACCCATGTTACGATACTGCGAACACTTCTAACAGCATGATGTGTCGTCATTTCTCCATTTTGCCATTCTTCGAAAAATGGATGCATCATATCGCAAACGTCCTTTCCGTGCGATCTCTAATTCTCATCATCGCGTCAATCGAAATCCCTTTGCGCTACTGACTTTACACTCCATACCTTCTCTTTCATACGCTTGAGCCCAGAATGGTGCTTGAGTTTCTCGCTCAGTTTGGATACTCTTCAGGTTTCAACACTCCATGCCATAGCATATATCAAATCATTGTCAGCAGGTCCTTCCGGATTTGCCCGACTTGGCGCTCAATTGCACCGAGCATGTGCACTGCTCCCATCCTCAAACCTCAAGCACTGCCCTCCTTCTTGATCCAAGTCGGCACTCCACAGCTCGAACGTGCGTAGAACCCAGCATTGATCTCTTGCCCTCAGACCAAGGGTGTTTCGTGTTCGTCGCTCGAGTGAAAAGATGAGGGGCTAACCTTCAAAATGAGGGTCATTGCTATCCTAGATCGTCGCACGCCAGGGTTGCCCAATCCTCGTCCTCCAACAGCAAGGATCGTTCCACCTCGCGGTCAGACATCTCCGTTGATAGCAAACCCTTCTTCACCCACCACCGTCGATCCCCAGAGCTAAATGGGGAAACTGTCCGTAACCAGAAAAAAGGAACAGGGGAAACTGTAAAACCTACACGCCCGTGCTCGTCCGATAGATACAGGGAGAGAGATACAATCTGGACCCACGCCAAGCCACTTTCCATTTTCAAGGGGGGAGAGCGGAAATGGGGTCTGACACACGGGACTCATGGTTTGCTATGATCACGAGCAGGTGGAAAAGATATAAAAACAGAGGACGACGACAGTGCCATCTTTATCTCCCTCTCCTGTTTTCGAGAAGATCTTGCCCGCCACGGATAGATCCATTCGCTCCCGATTAAATTAAGTTAAAGAAACAAAAAGAGAGAATCATGCATTAGGGCACGCTCATCCACATGTGGGCTGATGGGCTATATCCTGTCCTTAAAATAATTTCAACCTTCCCCCTATCCGACGTGGTCACCCCCCCCCCCCTTCCCTCCCTCCCTCCTCCCTCCTCCGAAGCGCCATCATCTCCACGAAGAAAAAGACCACGAAAATCAATTCTTTCTTTCCTACTTTAAAGCAAGGAGCGAAGAAGGAAGGGGGGAATCACAAACCCCAAACACGTCGCTTTCGCTAAGGGCCATAAAATGCGTGCATGCAACGTAAGTACACGGGAATAAAGACAAGGATAACACCAACCGAATTCAATGGGCATCTGCCGAGAAAGAAGGGAGCAAAAAAAGTGACAATTCAACCAAACCCACGAACATAAAATCACACGGAGCACGCCCTTTTGACATTTCACACCAACAGAGAGTAGTTTCACGAAAGCAGAAAAAAGAAATTCAAAAGTTTACACCAAAGCCCACCGCCAACATAATAGCAAAGACATCCTTCTCTACCCACCAGGAGCTTTTTTTTATAATTACAATCCCACTTTTCACACAAATCGCAGCAACCACCAACAGTAAAAAGCAAAAGCACCACCGGAAAGAACACGGGAGCCTTCCTCCTCTTCTCTTGGGTGGGGGGGATTATGACTTGTGCATGGAAATAACCCATCTCCCAAAGGGGGGATTTCAAGCATGATAAAAGGGGGTTCGAGTGGGGAGGGGAGAGATCTCTCTCTCTCTCTCTTTTACACGAAAAGGGGGGTGACCCACAAAAAGGATAAAACAGCACTAAGTTCAGGAAAAGGGATTGGAGAAAGTGAGGGTCGGGACCCAGGACAATAAGAGGCGTGCAAATCCCCTCTTCACTTGGTCTGCTCATTCACACATCCAACTCCTTTGCTCAGTCCAAACTTTGAGTTCTACTTTCACTAAACCCTAAAATATAGACTGATGATGATGATTCAACCCTTTTGCTGGGACTGCAAAGGGTGCTGCTCTGCTCACACAAAATGCTCCAGCCTTAGAGAGTTGAGGACAACTTTTGTGTTCCACCCCAGCTTGAGAAACCTCCACACCGATCGCGATAGAGAGACCCTTTCCAGTTTTGCCATATGCACAAGGGCCCGTGCGTTCGACCACCACTGTCTTCGAACTTATTTTGCACACGCTAGACATTACATTTACTATTTAATTAAACAAAAGCAGGAACATAGGACTACTTGTAATAGCGCCAGACCACTGGTAGAGAAACATACGGATTTATGGGGCTAGCCCAAGTGCCTCGGCTTTGCGCTTCAAGGATTTCAAGTAGTTGATGGCTTCATCAAGAATCACAATGGCGTTCTTTCCTTCCCGCTGGGAACTATGCTTTGCAGAACGTTGACAGTCTCACGGATTCTCTCCCTTTTGATTTTCTTGTCAGATATAGAAGCCAGATCCATATGCGTACTTTTTGCCATCAGCACTACTGGATTTAGCATCATCCTCAGACCCGATAGAATGGTTCAGATAAGACGTTGCAGTGTCCATAAGAGATGGCAGCTGATTATTATCTCCACCAGAAGTCTTTCGCCTCTTAACCGGCCAAATTGAACTAGCTATCTCTTCGTTACTTTCTTCAGACAAACCACGTTGCTCGTGATCTGTCATCGTACTGGGTGAATGGCCAGTACTAGTAACTTCATCGTCATCATCGTTCGCCGTCATCGGAGTAGTCAGTATCATCATCCGAATAGAGCAAGGCATTGAGTTCTTCTGTATCTTCCTGCATCTCGCTTTGCACATCAGTTTCTGGGTTTTCATGCATTCTCTCCACCAATAGAGGCCCAAAATGATTATTATGATCAGTGTTGCTCCCTACAATATCGTTGACAGCAATTCTAGGACAAAGTTGTTTTGTAGTCCATGGAGGTAGGCGCTCAGTAGGAACTCCATTCCCAGAACTGTATATCAAAGTAGTCTGATCACCCGATCGATCAAAAACAACAAATTTCTTTTGTGCACCAACAGTGCCCGTATTAGGCATGCTGAAATCCCTCCATTTATCAAAAGTGGTAGTAGGGAGCTTGTCTTCTAGAACCAAATTGTCTGAAGTAGGGGCCAAAGCTTGCCGGAAGCGCGGCAAGCAATAAAACCATCCTTGAGGTTCATAAGATTGGCTTATCCGAGGATTAGGTACTCCAGAAAACATATCCGGTGGTAAGACTCGACCGGGAGGAAACATTTGCTGGCCACCATTTTTCTGGGCTGAGATGAGACCTGGATACCCCAAGTTCATTTGGAGATTTGGCAACTCCGAATTAGGCAATTGCCAAGGTGCGGGCCGCTGCGGGAACCCACTGGCTTCTCCCATCCAACAAAAACAATCACCTGCAAAAAATTAAGCAAGACAACCGACCTTAATAAAACCCAAAATGTTAAACATTCCAAATTTAAGGTAGGTAAGTTTCCAGCATGAACAATTGAAACGATACCTGATGGACGTTGAAATATTAGAAGTGGCTGATTGCTTGCTATTTGATTGAGAAACAAGAGGAAAAAACTAAGAACACCAGCTTAAGAGGAACACGAAGGAGGAAAATCAATCTACGTGACAGGTTTAAGCAAATGACGAAAGTATTCAGCCTGAAAAAAGAAACCAAGAGAAAAAAAAAATTATGTTAGTAAGCAGCATAGCCAAAACCTAATCTTAACCCAAGTGCATACGAAAAATCACCAGTAGAAAAGTTTCAAATATCCTGCTAGTGGTGAAAACAGAGCACACCATGAACTTCTTACTAACCTGGCAATCTTGAAGAGGTTGAAAGCACGCTATTACTCTGACAATGATGGTTGCATTCCCAGCGATCCCGTTTTCATGTTTCAATGCCCGGAATCTCGTTTGGCTTGCTGCTTGGCACACCATAACTACACTTCCCAACCCCCTCAACTCAAGAAGTTTTCGACCCTTTTTTTTTTTTATCTTCCAGCAGAGAAACAGGATCAACACCCAAGAAACACAGGAAACAAAACCAAAGATCTCCAGGAACCAACGAGGACGCTGATGGATGACGATCAGAAAAAAGCTTGAAGAATACCCACAGAGCACTTGCGCAAGATCAAGGAACTAAGGAACTAACAACAAGAAACAGAGACTCGTCCGATTACTGGCGGCGAAGGGAAGACGCGAGTAATTTCACAGACGGGAGTACGAGTAAATTTCAGCTAATCTGACGGACGTAGCAGGGGACGACGACGAAGAAAGTGGATCCCATGGGGAAAGCGATGTTTACTGACTAACGGGGCAGGCGAGGAAAAATCACAATCTCGGGAGTGTTACACAAAGCGAAAGTTACAGAATAACCCTACAGAACAGGTTCAGAGAGATGGCTTTTCGGAATACATCAAGCGACAGGCTCCACCACCGCATGCTGCTCTGCTTCTTCCCGTTCTTCCTAAACAGATCGCCACGATAGCTCCCGCTGATGAACCTGCAACACCCAATTCCGCGTTTCAGAGCCGATTCACACCCACCCACACGCGCAGTCACGCAACAACAAAAAACCATCTTCGCCGAGGAAAATCGAAGCTCGAATCCTTCCTCCGCGAGGGAACACATCGGAAAATCAGATTCGGGAAAAGGCAAAGTCAGTTCCGGAAGAAACGGAAGCTCGATCTACCGAGCGGCGGCGAAAGGAGCCGGGTGGCTTCTCGCCGCAATCCGAGCGCCGGAGACGACGAATCTCGACCGCGGAAACCAAGACGGAGGCTCGCTCGCCGGAACCCCCGCCGGAAGAGGAGACGAGAAATCGGACGACGGCGACGCGGCTCGCCGCCGGGGAGGGGGAAAAGGCAAACGACGGCGACGACCCAGAAGACGAGATCAGTAAATACCTCGAGAAGTTCGGCGCCGCGAAGCGAATCCACACCGGAGAGAGAGAAAGAAGAGAGAGAGAGAGTGCGACCCAGATGGAGAGAGAGAGAGAGAGAGAGAGAGCACCACTCAAAAAGGCGTCTTTGCACAGAGAGAAAGAGAGAGAGAGAGAGAGTCAAAATGCAGAGCGAACGGAGAAAAAGAGAGGGACTGGTTGGACGAAAGGAGGAGAAGATTATATAGAGGGCTGAATTGACGCAAATGCCCCCCGGACCCCGGAGGTGGGGATAAAAATGGGATTTCCACCATCTCTTCATTTCTTTTTTCGTGTTTTCTTTTTTAAAAAGGCGAAAAAAAATGAAAAAAATAAAAGGAATTAAATAAATAAATAAATAAAGGAGGGAAGGCGAGTGCATACGTGCGCGGGGGGGCATGAGGAGCGCACGCGAGGTATGAGTGTACCATGATGAACGGCCGAAACCTGCCCCAGTTTTTGGCCTTGGTAGGGGAAGGGGAGCTCTCGTATCGCATATTTTTATTCGTATTATACGCACGCCGCATCTAATTTATACCTATATACTCGAGAATATTCTTCGTATGCGTCCAAATTGCTTACGCAACGTCATCTTACATTCGACACATTTTTCTTTTATCAGTGAATTCCATTGGACCCACTAAATTGAATTTATTTTTCCTTAAAAATAACAACTTAACATGAACCGTGTAGAATGATTTTTGCGCGGTGCCGTGTCTAGATACATGCCTCCATCTCGACTACATGATTGTCTTGACTTGGCCTTAAGAGGCATTTCGTGTCTTGCTGGCCATTAGAGAGGTGTTTGGATTTTTGCGGGGCATTTCCACTTTCGAAATCGAAGCTCGAATTCCATCTAGCTTTAGATATTGGCTTGCGTGAGAATTTAGTGATTGAATTGTAATATGTCCTCATAGACCAAAAAAAAAAAATTGTGATATTTATTCCAAAATTATATCATAGTACAATACCCTTACTTTTTGTTGGGGGTTAGACAATACCCTTTACTTGATCCGCTTGAAATATCATTTGCTTTGATTCATTTCGCATCAATTTTAGATTTTGACATGCATTCGTTTTTGCTTCCTTAGGTGAACAACTGCAGAGTTCTACCTTTAGAGCTAACATCGCCTTAGAAAATCGTATTCTTTACCAACTTTGTTATAAACTAAGCTCCTCCATCCCAATTCAAGAAATTCAAAAGGGCAAATGCTCATAATAATCTCGAGACAAAGCAACCCGCGAGGAAGACGGGGAATTGTAGGGATGGGAATGAAATATCTTCCTTGTCGGGCATGAAAATGGACTGCTGAGTACGAATGATCCATGTACTTTAATGAAAAATCTTCCAAGCCCACTCAACAAACTATAGCAACGACAATGGGCGTAAGCAAGTCCTAGGATCAAAGATGTTTTACAGAAAGGTCGAGAATAGCATCCGATGTTTTAGCCATGGACACCAATAATTCGGAGATTGACCGTTCAAACCATGTTGAATCATGGGAAAGGATGCGTTGGAGGGGGGCCCGTTCTTGATCACTGTCACTTTGGGGGTGCATCATGCCAAAGAATTCGGCACTCCTGCCAAAAATCGATCTAGCCCCTCTCTCTTTCTCTCTCTGTAATTTTCCGTTCACTGTGCATCATCATCTTCAAGATCGGGGCGGGGCGGGGCGGGACGGGGGGGGGGGGTAAAAAGGGCGCTGCCATGGTTAGTAGGCATTGAGGCACTTTGCCCCTACAAGAAAAAAGTACTTTTCGGTTTGATTTGATGTGTGGATGTGTCACGGCCATCAAAGGAGTCATCATGGAAGATGGGGATGTTCTTGGAAATACCTCTCCATTTGGGGTATTGGAAATTTTATGTGGTTTTTATGTGTGTGATTTAAAAGAAATCGCCTTTTTGTCTGGAATGTATTATTTGATTTAGACCCCCTTTTCTTCAAGGATTTTTGTGGAGAGCAGCACCAGCCCTTATTGCCTTGCTTTGGGGGAAATAGTGAAAATGGGTCCGGGAAAATATGATATCTTTTCAAACTTTTGTGGAGAGAAAATGAAAGGAGAGTTTTACATCCGAGGCATTTTCTTCCCATCTTTTCTTTTCAATTCTTTTCGAATTTTTATCAAATTCGCTCTCGATGTATAATACATGCGTTTTGCACAGCTTTTTTTTTTTTTATACCTTTTTTAACATTAAAGAATAGTGCTAAATATACTAAAATGAAATAATAGTATTTATATATATTTGGTGATAAGATAGACACTAATTAAGGGTTTTGTATTGTATATAGAATCTGTTATTAAAGAGTATGGCAAACTCAACTGATCATGTTGAAGAACTAAATTAACTGTACCAAATTGCTAAATATAAATTAATATTGCATGGCAATTTATTGTTATTTAGCACCACTCCTCTCAAGTAACTCATTCCCTTGGATGCAATCCATGCAATGTGTCTAAGAGACAAACTCAGAAAGTTCATGGTTTCAAATTGGAAAGAATAATGTCAAGACTCAATTTAGAAGACATGACTAAGTTTGGAGTAAGTCATCTCATTTTTCCGAAGATGCGGCATATCGCATAAACCACAATACATGGTCGGCTTTCCAAAATTATGCATCGGAACGGAAAAGCTAATGCAACGGACTAACATTGAGTGTGTCCACTCTATTTCTTTTGCATGTGATGTGTTCTCTGATTTCTTTCATGCCATGTGATCAATTTTCCATGTATATTTTTGCACTTTCCAATTCGCAAGTAATTTGCGCTTCTTGATTGGGGTATGACTACTCATGTCTCATGCTGCATTTAGTTAGTTCTCATCAATCAACATTCTGTTCCCATCAAGTATTAAAAACCCTAAATTAGATGGTTCTCAAAGGAAATCGATAAAGAGAAACCCTAGCCAAAAACACAATTAACTTAAGAGGGAGACCGTGATCCTATCACCTGAAACAGATCTCCAATGCAAAGATGAGGTGCATTTGCTCCCCATGTATGCACCCTGGAATTAAATAAACCGATAACAACTACATGAGCACGTCCACAAGCTTTTGTTTGGAGAGGAGGGAACAATCTGCACACACCCAAGTCGAGCTTTTTTCTTCCTTTTTCCCTTCTATTTTTCCCTATCCCAATCCCATTGGGTCTACGCTTTTGGTGGCAATAACACATTCCCCCGATATACGAGTGAGATGTAAAGCTGGGATTCCCTCGCACGTCTAACCTCTTAATTTAATCATTAACGCTATTTACACTAAAGCTATCAATAAAGTAATCAATATGGTACCATATGCTATGATCCGAGCGTTCTTTTGAGCAATAATTAGTGCCCTTTAATTGGGATTTTGGCAATGTGCCTTCGAGGGGGGGTGTGGCATGGGAATCATGGATGTGGATTGAGCACTTAACTAAAAGTCACATGCTTTTTAATTAAAAAATTATGAGAGAGAGAGAGAGAGAGAGAGAAGAAGAAGAAGATAAAATACCCTCGTCTTTTTTCAAATCTAATGGGCACAAGGCTATGATCTTCATCTTCTTGCACGAGCTCTTTTGCTTTGGTAGCTTCTCGCACTTAGGAGGAAGGAATTGGATGGTTCTGTGTAAGCGCACGTACGTTCTCGACTGGCCATATGGATCACTATGGGAGAGGAGAGGGAGAGCCATGCTCGCTTCCAATAATAGTGGAGCCTCCACATTCGTTATCGATCATGGTTTTATTTTGATGGTCGTCCAACATATGTAGATACCCTTTTTGACAAATTAGGAGGAGCTGAACGTGAGTGTGTTATGTGTCGATGTGGTGAGTGATTTTGTTCGAAAGAGAAAGGAAAAATATGTGATTTGTATTTACCAAAAAAATATATGTGTGTGTGTGATATTTGCACACCTAATAATGTCATTTTCTTATATGATGATGTATTTGGAAGTCTTTGTGAAGCCGATGAATGATTCGCGTGCATAAACCTCCTTGGTACTAGCTTTATTGTCGCAGGATTAGGGAACCGTTAATAAATCTAGTTGGAATAATATTCACTCAAAATGTCAAGCTGATGAGTTATTAATCACTTAGGTAAAATATATCAATAGTTTTGTGTCACAATCCAAGTATTCTTCTGCATTAGCATATCTCAATTTGGCTATGCACGTACAATTATGCACTACAATCACCATCAACTACTAATTTGAGATCGTGCTGCTCTAGCCCCACACCTACTTCATCTATGGTCTGTATATGGTATTGCCAAATTAACTACCCAATATCTCTTCTCACACAAACCAATAGTGATGACAATTTCAACTCAAAATCTTTGTTGATCATGACCTTTTGTCATTGAGATATTCAACAACTATGAGAACAAATTGGTGGTCCATCATTCGCTATCAGCTCTAATATTATTTTTTGACATTCACAATGAAAGTCTATACTTTTGGTATGTGAGGTCAACAAAAAAAGAACTCAAGCTCGAGCCTATCAACACATTTAGTTGGATTCACCTTCATTTCAAAGCTTGAACCTATGAATAATAGGCTTATTACAATACATTAATTGTTTTGCATCACACCAATTTTTTGACAAGGAAGTTATATGACACAACTCATGTGGCACCTCAATAACACCAATTTACTCCTAAATTAACAGTGTATCGATCTTATTAATGATGACATGTTCGATGACCAATAGCTTAAATTTTTTGGGAAAAATAATTTCCTAACAAATTGTCTTGGAAAGGCAAACTTGACCTTTTAACACGCTTATCGCGAGAGTGATTAATAAGCACTTCACCCGGCCCCATAAGCTATAATACGTCAATTGCAACATCAATGAGTGTGGACAATCTCAAGGCTTTAACAGAGAATTGTATATATAACAACCAAGAGCACTTTAATTACGTGTGACAGTAAAATACTAAAAGGTGGGGGGAAACAAAGTCATACGTGCTCGAGAGAATATTCAAAGACAAAGGTCTCTCTCTTTCCTCCTTTTTTTAATTATGTTTATTCTATTGTCTTGGCATACCTAGACTTTGATTTCCATGTTTTCCGCCGGGTACAATATTGTAATAGTCATCCTAATTTCAAAGTATGCCAAAGAACACCTCGATCGAAGTCCATCGGACGCACCAAGACGCGACACGTGCCACGCCGACATTGCCCGTGCTTATTCATGATTCATGATTAAGGTTAATCGAGTCAAGTATAATAATGGGCGTGTTAGAGAGAGAGAGAGAGAGAGAGAGAGAGAGAGAGGGAGTTTGGTGGGGGATGGGGTGGGACATGAGAGACCATGGAGCCATTTGATTGTGGATTCTCCAACAATAACATCCCACGCTTGGAAAGCTAAGCTATGCCCACTCCCCCATCTCATGCCGCACTTAAAAAGAAAATACAATAAAGGGGGAGAAAAGAAGGAGAGAGAGAGGGCGGGGCTCGCGACTTTAGGGTTTGGAAATATAAATAATTTGCCAAAAGATAAAGCAGAACTCGCAAACCGATACAAAGGGGGAGATGATGCAAAAGGAAAGGAACCCATGTCCCCCTCTCCTCCACACGAAGCGTACTTAGAAAACCACCACCGCCCCCCCCCCCCCCCCTCTCTCTCTCTCTCCCTCCTTTACTCTTTAGGCTCCTTTCCCCCCGTTCCTCTTCGTGCGTATGTTTTTTGTGTATGTCCTATCGCCGAAAAGGAGTAGGACCATTTGGAAAGTGCCCATTCGAGTAGTGTATTTTCGCAAGTATATTCAACTTTAGTGGCTCGAGATTGAAGAGGTTTTGGGGATGGATGTTTGGTCAGGGAGAAAAGAATGATTTCTGAAGGAGATTGCTCGAG
This sequence comes from Eucalyptus victrix, assembly GCA_016097545.1. Taxonomy (NCBI): domain Eukaryota; kingdom Viridiplantae; phylum Streptophyta; class Magnoliopsida; order Myrtales; family Myrtaceae; genus Eucalyptus; species Eucalyptus victrix. Next base: position 29,701,099 of record CM027840.1, on the reverse strand, counting down.
GTCAAATGAACAAAATGGAATATTGGCTATTTCATATATATAAATTAAACCATATTAATTGATGTTGACATGTTTGTTGCATGTTTGAACCTCCGATTGAAGAACTCGTTGAGAAGAAAAGATTGATAAATCTTATATTTTTGCTTTTAGCTTCCGTTTGTTCACTTTACTTTTATGTTATCGTAAGCCAGTCCAACCTTACGTCAGAAGTTAAAAGAGTAGATATAGATTGAAAGAAACCTTTCTCCCCAACTTTTTGGAACAAATAATGTGAAAAACATGAAGATCAACTTTAGTATCATATTATACCAAATATCCTTTCTTTGTCTCGACGCCTATCGTTCTAAAGCTAAAAGCACGAGCACGAAAAACATCAAGTCCACACCTACAAAGCAACATCATCCTGAGAAGAGTTCCAGCTAAGGAAAAACAGTCGAAAAAGAAAATCAAAATCCAAGCAAAATGATCACAACCTTAACCTAGACCACCCTTCAAAGGCTTCAAACTAAACGATCGCGCGACAACTGAAGCGTGGGGCGACACGAATTGCTGTCGAGCTAGAATGATACTTCAAGGAATTCCCACAAATGCTCTCTCATATCCTATAGCCATGATTGACCCACGAGCCACCGAATCACGCATCGTCTACACGCGCAGCACTTCGTATACCCTACGCCATATATGCGGGTGTACATTGGGTCTGAAGTTTCCATCATCAGCACGTGCAGAGGGGATGCTCATGATTCCTTCTCATCGCCGTATCCATCGAAAGCTTTTCGAAAGATCGAGCGAGCGGACGGGCGAGGGAGCGAGCATCGAGGGTCGGCCGATGCAGCGAAACGTGAAAAGCGGGCCGTGTCTTCTCCTCCTGTTGGTGGTGGTGGGTATAATTAGGGTTTTCTGGGTACGCGTGTGAGGACTTTTTAATCACGTAGTTTTTGACTTCTAATCCCGCATGGTTTTCTCGCCATATTTTTTCCCCTTTTTTCCTTTCTTTTTCCGCGGCATTGATGGCGACGGTAACATCACCTAGAAATTGGTGGTTGCACGTTCATGTCCCTTGGGTGGCAAGAAAACACGAAAACCCTTTATTCATTTTTTAATAATTATCACATCATAAATCTTGTTAGATGTGATGTTGAGAGGGTGTATGTAACCTCCCCATTTAATTTAAATTAATTTTCGGCGAGTTGTGTAATTGTTCCTTCCTTTCTTTTTCTCCCCATCGAATGAGTGGGCTTGGGAAGTGGGTGGGATGACTCCCCTTTGGCAGCAGAATCATGCCGTGCTTGACGCGAAACGAAAAGGGAAAGCGAAGGGGAAGGTTTGATGTTAACTTTGCTAATAGTGTCAAACCCTAGTTAGGTGCGCAATTTGGACCGTGATGCGCTTTGTTCCTCCGAATTTTAAAGTCCTTAGTCAACTTTGAAGAGCCGGGTCTTTTAGTAAACAAGGGTTTGAATGGCTTTTTGTACTTCTATCTATGTGCAAGTAGCTGAATCCTGATTTTTTAGAGCAGTATTGGTGTAAGATACAGGGAAAAGTGAATTGGAAGTTCTCAATTTTTCTGTAGGTATAATAAAATTCCTTTTTAAAAAAAGTTGTAATCGAGTCTTTTTGACAGAAAGTGCCGAAAAATTCTTATGTGGATTTGAAATAGGTCAATGCAATTAACCAAGGAACCAAGTATAAATTAAGAGTATAAATTTTGCTCCATAAGAAAGAATTGTGCTAAACAAGCATCAAAAGGATTAATATTAGCTATAGACCAAGCAATTTTATGTGACACATTCCACATCTGCTATCCTCGATATAAATAGTCAATCGCCTCCTACAAATACAGCTACCCATGTCTAAGATGATAAGCATGGAATGTGCGCATAAGTTTAATTGTGTAATCTACATAATCATCATCTATTTCTTTACTCATCTTATTACTATTATTTTTTGGCCTTACATATGATCACACACAAATTTGGTGCACATTTGCTAATTTATGGAATGTCAAATTTAATTTCCAAGTATATAAATACAAAACCCATCTAATTTCGTCAAAATTATGTTAGTGACCATGTTAAAATCAAGAAGTCCACCTGTTCCATAGTTTGGTGGTGACTGGTGAACACGGAGTAAGCACCAAAGCCTCGTTTGGGGTGGCTATTTTCATTATTAATTTTTTTCTGGCCACATTACATCAATTGACTTAGTCTCTTTGAAGATCCTAGGAATTATAAATACTTGGAGTCGCTTTGATTTTTCAATGCCCTGCCTTGTCTTTCCATCTCAAATTCTTGAATTTTGACTTTCACCGAAATTCTATATTTAAAATTTTCGGGACACAGGACAAGACACGCGAAAATATAAAAAAAGGGGCCATTCCTAAACATAAGATGAAAATACGATTCCAAAGATCAAAGATAAAAACAAAACAAGTCAAAATATTTTTCAATTGAAAGAAAGGTTGCTAAAAGGGCGGAGGGCAAAACGGCGAAGTCAAAATCGAATTAAAAAAAAAAGAAAAAAACGAAAAGAGAATTTAAAAAAGGGATAACTTCACGCGCCAGTATAAATAAATGGGAAAATAAAAAGAAGAAAAAAATAAAAAGCAGAAATAGGGGGAAGAGAAAATCCAGAGATTCCGACCACCAAATCTTGCCGTACAGGAGGAAGCAGCAGGTCTTCGGTATTAAAAATAAAAGTCGCCCCACGCGGACTCAATTTTTCTTTTCTCTTTTTTTCTTTTTTCCTTTTTTTTCTTTTTTTCCAATTTGGCACGCCGTTTCCGTTCTGTCACTGAGATTGACCACCGCAGACTGCTTTCCACGCTCGTCAGACGCGTGTATTTACCATTCTCTCCTCGCGCTGCAAGTCAATGGTCGCTCGCACACACCAACCAATTTTCCCAATTTTCCCAATTTTTTCTTTTCTTTTTTCCTTTTCACTAAAATACATTGAAAGGCAAAGGCCATATAGGTTATATCAAATTCGAACTCGACCAGAATCTTATACATTAAAATGTTTTGAATATTGGCTTGTTTGTTTAGAAAAGAAAAATTATTTCTGCAAGATCGATTTTTCAATTTTTCAATATTTAGATGACGGTAAAACTAATCGATATTTGATTAATCTACAGGAAAGACGTCTTTTCCAGTGAGGAAGGTAACAGAGAACTGTTTGATCACTTCATAACTGGTAATTGATTGGTATAATTAGCACCCCCTCGATGATTGGTGGATCCGCATGCCAATGCCCCACATAATAACACCAACTTGCCGAGGTACTGCAGACCGTGGCCATGGGGGACTGTCATATCAGTGGCGGCTTTCGCGGACTTGTGTAGCCACCGGTCGGCCGGCCGCCATGCCCACCGCCCTGTGCTCCAACTCTCCTGTTTTCCCCAAATGAAAAGAAGGCATTGCCACTTTCAAAACGTCATTACATAATTATTTACTGCAGCTTTGGAGAAAAATAAAGGACAGGCAAATCAGAGGGAGCGGGTTCATGGAATCATGCCCATCAACCTGGGTGGGCTTTATGAAGCATTACCAATCCACAGAACTAGCAAATGATGGGTGCTTTCGAAATGCTTTCCATAAGCACTTTTCATTCATTCGTCGAGGTTTTAATCGTCGTGCTTTGGATATGTTCCTCATTTCATCTCGCCTAAATATGGTCCGTTGCGCTCGTGCAACTTAGCCTGATGGAATGCCTTCTGAAGAGCCACTCGAATTAGTCCAATCAAAGCGGACGACGATGTCGTTCTCCTGTTGGCCCATTAGATCTGCCTGTAGTGGCATCAGAATCAGGGTGAGGATGAACAGGTTTTAGATTCGTTTCTGATCGTACATCGCCTAAATACGGGCCGCTGCAATGTAGAAAAAATCTCGTGTAATTTTAAAATTAGCGTGACCTATTTCCAAGCTCTGCGGGTATGATTTTTTTCATAAATTTACACTAGTTGATACTTGATATTATTGCGTACAAAGTCGCTTCATCCATATGACATTGCTGGGTGCATCGGATGCGATTCGACAGTGATCGGTAATGGACATTACCTCTATTTGCAGCTCGGTGGTTGGTTTGACAATGTCAGCTTACTGTTGCAAGTACAGTAAAATTTCTTTGTTTGTTCTTTGCTCATAATTCATCGATAAAAATTTGAGAATTAAACAGAGTAATATCATCAAACGAGTAGTGCACCTTAATGTACCGTTCGTTTCGACCTCTGTGGAAAAATTAAGCGTGATTCTCGAAATGAGCGTCGGCATTCATCGTCGCCTTGATTCACCGCCTTTGGTTGATGAACAGAGGAGTGATTTCTTTGCTGGATGGAGCCATGATTTCCCACGCACGTAATCCCATGGCCGTGTTGGGTTTATGTTGAAGCAGAGGAATGATAATTTCGCTACCATAAAAATCGATAAAGGCGTACGGCATTACTCATCAAAGACTTGGAAAGCCAATCGCATTGGAAGTCGAGGTGAAGACATTAGAGTCAAAGTGGGGGAAAAATCCCTTTCGATTCGTCCCAAACACAGACCGATCGGTCAACAAGATGACTCAATTGTGGCCGTGTAAATGGGATATGGAGGACATAAGCCCGATAGGGTAGGTAGGACCTTGGAAAGGGAGAAGGTGAAAGGAATAATTGGTCGTGATTCCACAAAATTCAGTATGATAAGCATTAATCTAACGTTCTCACGTACGATTTCATTGAAAACTTCCTTCGTTTTCTTCCATGCCCATGCAATTGTTAAAGAAGACAATCAATAAATACACTGGAAGTACAAGAAGATGTTGTCTAGATCCATGCACGGCTATATCACATTGTGACCTGTGAACTACTATAATAAAAGCAGTAAATGACATTAAAAATATTATAATTTCAGTACGACACTATTTTTCATGGCAAAACTTTTCATTCAATCACTTGAATGCCACTTTTGAAAATAAAAACAATTACTTTAATGTCATTGTTAATTTTAGTCATCGAAAAATCTAACATATTAATTTTTTATAATATAACTAGTATGATGTGATTCGTTGACAAAGTTAACCCAACATTATTTGGCTGAAATAATGTCGTCCCATATTAATGAACTGGGGAAAAATCAAATCTCTTCATTAAACCCTAAACTCGCGTTCGATGATTGTAGGGCAAAATTACCATTTGAAACTTGCAATGGAGAGCAGGAGCTGGAGAAGTGGCTCAAGATCGTAAGATCGTGTCAACCAAGCGAAGATGAAGGTCAATATCACTGCGAATGTGGCTCAGAAGCCCAATTATAGACAACGCTTCAATTGTGGATACCCACTCCCAAGCTCAACCTTTCATACCCACATCCAGATTTTTCCCCTTTTTCCTCGCGACGTTCAATTTTCTCGTTACCGGTCGATGATTTCTTTTAAAAAAGCTTTTCTTTCCTTCTTTTTTTATTTTGTGGGTGTCTTTTCGTCAAATTGGGTTGGGCAAGGACCACGATGAGGAGGAGCAAAAGGAAGAAAAGCTCAGGTGGATGACGTTGGCGTCGATTGCGAAATGGGTCTTTTGCTTGTGTCGGCATCGGAACCCAATTTGATATGAGTTTGAAACCGATTCCGTCTTCAATGTGCATGATGGTTTGCTTGACAAAATAAAGGAGCGCTTTGGTTTTGGTTTTATCTGTTTAAACAAACAGCTAGCTTTTTTCCAGGCTTAAACGATACGCTCTCCTGAATTTATTGTGATCATTTCTTCGTTGAATGTCTAAAACGTGAACTTGCTTCCCTATGTTGAAAAGGACTGAGGGAGAGTGGGAATCTTTCGTTTACGAACGGCGCTGTTTTTTTAAGAAGGGTCAAGTCATTGCCACGCTGATTTTTTTTTTTTTTTTTTAAGGAAAAGCCACACGTTAAATAAAAGTTTTATTAAGATAGCCATGAAAGACTTGTAGTCGGAAATTATTGTTAGAGACAGTTATATGATCTTTCCCCCTATTTGACACTTAAGAAATCCAACAAAAATTTTTAGTATTAAAGTGACTACCATACGAAAGTCATAACACTTCTAGTATCATTTTCCTTAAAGAAAGATAAAGCAACTCTAAATCAAACATGATTTAACGTATAAAAACTTAGTCATTACGTAATCACAATGTAACGAAACTACTTAGATATATACAATCCAGACAAACGGGTGGATTAGGTCGTATTTGAGCAAGGGTTACTAAGGTTTGGGCCAATGTCATGAGCACGGTCGCTTTGAACGGCGGACATTCGCTCCCTCTAGTCTAAACCCGATCTTTACCCAGCGAGGTCGACTCTTTGCTTCAACAAATAAGCATTCAGTTCTAGAAACATTACTCCATGTACATATGATTCAGCATATTCAGTAATCAGTACACAGAAATTTCAGGGAAAGGAAAAAAAAAGAAAACAAGAAATTGGATGCAACTAAACCCAAGCCACTCAAGTGAAGAGACGACGCCTGGCATAATTAAGAATTCGGGTTGGCAAGTCGGTCCGATGGGATGGGCTGGATCCGAAAAGCTCCATGTCCAAAACGGACCAATCTGTCCTGCGGGACAACCCTTGAGCCTGTTGGCAAATTAAATGGTTAATTATCGGGAGAAGGACACACTGATCTTTAGACCTAGGCCCAATATGCAATTCCATCACTGAACTTTTAATTCGTCCAATATGATTCTTGAACTGTTCCTAAATGTTTGGTCCAATCTCTAAAATTTTCAATTTATCCAATCTAGTTCATCAGCTCTCAATAATAAAATCAAAAGTTTTCATAATTATACAATTACCCAGATTTTACAATATCTTTCCACTAGCACATTAATTAAGTGAATAACACATGTGCGCAACGATATCACTCGTGCTTTTAGAAACAATTAAGGCTCCATTCATTTCATAAAAAATAAATAATTTGAAAAATATTTTCCTAAAAATAATCAATTGTTGTCACTTGAAATAAATAAAAAATGATTGCATTGTCAATAATAATTTATATCTATACATTATTCTGAACAATGAAAATATTTTTGCTTTGCCTCAGTAAGGAGGGGATGGTTCGAGTGAATCGGCCTAAAGGAGGATAATGGAAATGGGCTTGGTTCAGCTATAGCACTAAAATAGGCTTGACTTAGGTCTTTTTGCTTTTGGCTTGTTTTGGTCATAGGGAGTTTGGGCCTAATTGACTACTTAGGCCGAATTTGTTGCTCACTGGATTGGCCTTTTTAGAAGATGGGGCCCAGTAATGACCCAATTCGTGTCCCTTGCCCAAAACCCAAAGGCCTGCTCCAGCCCATGTTCGGACCTGGCCCGAGGGCCTAGTCAGAGTCCCCATTTTCGGAATTACAAAATTTAAAAAATATTAAAATAATAATTTAAAAAAAAACGAAATTCCAAATCTTTAGAAAATAGCTTAGAGATAAGTCTAGACCAAGTTGCGTGGCTTTAGCAATAAATTTAGATAGTTGGCATAACCTTTAGTTTAGGTTTTTTTCTAGGGGTTACCTTAGATAAGTTGCCTTAGTAGATCAATCTTTTGAGTAAGAAATTAAACCATAGGGGATCTTATCCCATGCTTATAAGATAAGCGTATGTATTTTTTGCTCAAGTATCGGGTTTTCTTTTTTGCATTTACTTCTTTTTGTGTCTGTCCTACTTTAGCTCTAATCTAACTCTCAGATTTTTACTCTGTCTCCTTGTAGAGCATGAGAATCGAATCCCATATTTGAGACTAAACATCCCAATTTTTAGTTTTGTTCTACCTCTTTGCAAAATGTAGGAATCAAATTCCACATTTGAAACTAAATGTCTATACCAAGTTGTGTGGCTTTAGTAATAAATTTAGCATTCTCTTATTTAGTTAGCACAACCTTTAGTTTAGTCTTTTTTTTTTTAGGGGTTACCTTAATAGATCAATCTTTCAAGTAGGAAATTGGTTTGCATTTAGCTTATAGGGGATAGGAGTGATTGGGTTCAAGGTGGGTAGGATCCAAATATAGATCCTATACCCGATCCTATTATAACCGGTTTCTTTTTTTTGGACCTTGTACCTAATCATGTTTGCATTGGACCCTATACCCGAACCACCTTATTTTTTCGGTCTAGTTCCAAGGTTAACCTCGGTTATATTGGAACCTATATTGCAACCGCCCATTCTATACGATTTCGAATTTTATATTGATACACGAGAAAACAACGTAACTATATTAATTTGTATTAAAACATTAAGCACTTGTAATCAATAAGTAAATAAATCTTTTGACTTATAAAAAACTAAGAATCCACAAGGCTAATTATCATAAACAAAATCATAAGGTAAATCAAAAATCCTAACATTGCATAAACATTAGCAACAAACATACATCTACTCTTAGTTTCATTCCAAAAATATTACATGAACTTGTTCATTTATCTAAAATGGTTAACAAATCTTTGTTGTAAGTGTAACTCCTCTAAAAGTGAAATTAGGCGAGTCAATCCATGTGGTACAAAATCTTTGACAAAAACCTAAAATTAATACATACAAAAAAATCAACAAGAAACCATACTTTAGAGACATATGCAAAAGTTATGATTTAATAAAATCTATTTACTTACCACAAAATCAGAATTTCCACAAAATGAAGTTCATTTTCCAATGATAATGTCCTCGATAAGACAATCCAAATCTAAAAACAAAAAAAAGAGATTAAATAAAGCATTCACTTAGTAGATAGTTATGCGAATGAATTACAAAATAGAAAGAAATATATACGACTTATCCGCCTTAAACTTTTCCGCATTCTTGATGCACTCTTCAACATTAATTGACATGTGAACAACTCTCAACCAATCTTGAGTATAAATCAAACCTTCCACCATTCTAGGAGTCAAAGAACTTTGAAAGCTGTCAAGTACATGTCTTGATGTGCTAAAAGCCGACTCTGAAACAACGGTATTCACGGGAATAGACAAAACATCCGAGCTATCAAATATAACATTTTATATTTTGACCTAATACTCTTCCATCACATAAAAAATTGAGATTAAGGATATCTTCACTTTCAGTTTCAAGATACCGATCAAGCTCATATTTGTTTTCATTCGATACTTTTTTCTTTGTGTGTAGAAAGCTTTTATGCCAAGCATGGATTTCACACTCATTGTCATCGGTATCGGTATTGGAAGCACTATTACTATTACTCACACTTGAACCGCCAAATTTTTCTTCATTAGAAGAGCCAACAAAAAATTGCTTATAAAATTTATACAAATTCTCCAAGGCATCCTTTACTTTATCATGCATCTTATCAATTTTCACTTCATCATCATAAATTTATTCAAAACAGAACTTTACACAATTCAACTTTTTTGTAGGATCCAATGCAATTGCAATCAATACCATCATATTTACTTTATCCAGACTCTCATAATACATGTCAAACTTCTATTTCATTTTTATACTCATAACTTGAAACTTTGGGTATAAGGAATTCGTCGTATTATTCAAATATTTATATAACATAACCATCCCCTTAAAATAATCATTTGAAATAATATATAAACTCATTGGCATTCTTCTGGCATTATAAAATCATTTCAAAAATTTAGAAAATATGATGACATTTTCCCAATTTCCATATTGAGGAGAATCATTGTCAATTTCCTTTAAAAAAGATAAATCATCTTCTTCCATTCTTTGAAAAGCTTTCTTGAACTTTATGACAATGTATAATATCAAGTGGAGTTCCATCTAGTGACAATATTAAGGTAGACCGAATTCTTGTATGCAATCCTCTCACTCTCAATACAGGATTAGGATGTCTTGACTTTCGTCAAAGTGCTCCCTACATACCTAACTACATTTTTGATACGTGCAATAAAATCAAGAACCCCATTCAATCTGTCTCTTACTATTAAGTTAAGTATATGAGTAGTGTAGCTCATATGTAAAGCATCGCCATTCAAAATCAAAATTTCTTTTTTTGAATTTTTTTTCCTTCAAATAACTAACAAGTACATCATTTGAATTAGCATTTTCACAATTATTGTGGACATTTTTTTTTTCTATTCCCCAATCACAAATGCATTTCTCCACCATTTCCCAAATGTCCCTACCCTTATGATTATGCATTACCACAAAATTGATTATTCTTTTTTGGAACTACTAATTTTCATCAATAAAATGTGTAATGAAACATAAATAGTTCAAGTTTTAAATGGAATTCCACATATCTATTGTAAGTGCAATTCTAGATTTAAGCTTACCAAAATAAGCTTTCAAACAAGTTCTTGTACTCAGATATAATTTTATATAATCTCTAGCCACCGTAAATCATGAAAGATGTTGGAAAAGAGGTTGTAATTCAGTAACAAAATTGCGAAAACCAACACGCTCACCATGGAAAACGGCTGTTCATTAATAATAATCATTTGAGCAAGTATATGCCAACAACATTCTTAATCAAACTTCCACGTCGTCAAGACACTACCACTACTAGTAGTATTTTTCCCTACTTTGCTAACAATATATTTATCATATAATGTAAACAACATTTACTTTTTATCTGCATGAGGATACCTTTTGCACTTTCTCAAGTGCTTCCACATAGTAGACATTCCATGATCAACATTATACACATAATCAATCTCATAATGAATGCACTTTACCCTAACTGTTTTATGTGTTTTCTCATCTATGATCCTCGAAAAATTATCCAAAGCCTCTTATTGATTAGCTCGCTTTTTATTCGAATGAGGACGAGAGTTAGGTACCCTCACCTTGTTTGTTGCACCCATGGTCGCAGATTCCACTTCATCAACTCCATGGAATGACAATTCTATAAGCGGACTCATTTCATTATGTCCATCCACATCCCTTGATATGTTTTTGTCTTGATCCATTGACTGAAAACAAATTATGTAACATTAGAATTCTACAAAAAATAAATTATACAATAGACACATGGCTACATTTAAAGAATACTAATTCCTTCTAGCAAATCAATCTACTTTATAATAAAATGCCACAAAATAGCAAACTGAGGAATATATTAATGCTATATGAACATAGTTGGATGAAATTGTATCAACATGTAAGTCATTGTTAAGTAGCCCTTAGTAGTATTCCTTCTAGCAAATCAATCTACTTTATCATAAAATGCCACAAAATAGCAAACTGAGGAATAGATTAATGCTATATGAACATAGTTGGATGAAATTGTGTAACTAATAGTAACCCATATCATCATGTAGGTCATTGTTAAGTAGCCCTTAGTAATAGATTAGTAGAAAATGCATGACCATACACACATAGAAACATCTACTCATTGAAAATCTAAATTTCCACATGCAATGATATTCTACCAGACCCTTGCAAGTCATCATTCGGTAACTATGACTAATATGGAAGCATTTGACCTAAAAATTAACCAATGAAGCCTGACAAATTTATACGGTAAGACAAATTTATACGGTAAAACTAATTAGAGTGTGGACATTTGGTTTAGAATTTATATACCAACTAGCACTTGATATACTCCAGCATGTTTGATTTGCTTATAGTCTCGTCCTGCTAAATATGGTGCTAAACTATGAAGAGAATCATTAATCCGTAAGTTGCAGGAAGCTAGGCATCACAACATAACATGGATTGAAATTAATTCACTTCTGTTGACAAATTTTCATTCTTATTAATAGTTCCACTAAGCTTTCGTGTGAAGGTGACATTGCAATAAGCTTTAAATTGAACAGATTCCTAAGCTTGATGATTGTCCTAAGCTCCCATCTTCGAAGACATAAGAGCTCGTGAAGTTAGCTCTTAGAGTTTTGTAGAGTTTGATTGTCATAATCCTCTGGTGAAGGTTCACACAAAGGATTACACGGAGGAAGCCTAGGCCGTCTCACACGTATAGTAGATTATTACCCTTGTATTCCCTCGACGGGTGACAGGTGTGCTAAGAAGGCCCGGGCCCACCAACTACATGAGCTGCCACCACCGCCCTCCGATGGGAAGGCCAAAGGGGGCGAGAGTTGAGCAGATCTGCTCATCTCCGTTATCTCGCAAAGTCTCGACATGGTGGCGATTCACTCGACACAGAAGCTCTTCGAGTTCTATGACTTCTTCCCTCTCTCTCCCACCTTACCCCACCCATTCACAATGAGTTCCCATATGAACAAAAAAACGCAAATTTTTCCACCAATTTGTTAAGAAATCTAGCTTGGGAAAGCACCCCAAAGAAAAAGAGAAGAACCCTGCTTCAATTTGAAAGAAAATTCTAGAAAAATCAAGGAAATTTGTGAACTTACAGATGATGAAGCCGGCGATGGATGAAATAGAGTGATAGGGAGCTGGTGATGGAGCGACAGTGAGCCAGCTAACGATGAATGGAAGCGAGCGGGGAAGAGGAGAGGAACTCACGAATGATGAAGGAAAAATTGCCGTGTGAAGTCTACGAGAGATAGGAAATCAGTGGAACAAATTAGGGTTTGAACTTTTGGGGTGGGCTTACAAAACTATTTCCCAAATCGGTTCCCAAACCCGTTTGGTCGATCTGATTCCCGGGTGGGTACTCACTCGGAATCGATTTAAACCGATTTAGAATTTTGAGAATCGGTTCCTAACCCTCTTTTCCTAGAGGGCCGATTCGGTTCCCAAGTATATCCGGTTTGGTTGCACACCTCTAATAAGGGGTCTCATCTTGCAACTTATAAGATAAGCGGATGTATTTTTTGCTCACCTCACATTCAAAACTAAATGTCCCCACCTCTAACTTTCCCTAAGAAGGTGGGGGAATCAAACTCCCCACATCTCCCTTCCCATTTGAGTTTTTTTTTTCTTTATTGCACTGCATTTAAATAAATTGCTTGTTAATTTATTTAAACGGTTAGGGTAAGTTTGGCGTTATAATAAATCTTGCAAGAACATTGCATGATAACTTAGTGGTTTTGATACCTTTAGGTTCATAATTGGTAATTAAGATCGCGTGATCACTTAGTTTATCAACCTTCCAAGTCAGTAGTATCAAAAAGACACTAATGGAAACATTAGCATAATCAAGTCCCTAAAACTAAAATCTCTAGTTACGTAGAAATTGAGATGACATTCTTGCGTCTCAATTGATTTTTAGTCAACCCCAAATGGCTAATGGCAACTTCTAAAATCCAATTGGCACAAAATTAACAACAAAATCCAATGTTACACGAGGTATGGACTTTGGAAAACTTACGTCTAATTGAGGAGAGTTGGCCTACCATTAGGCAATATCTTTAAACACGTTTCTTTTTCACATGATGGAAAAAGAGGGTTGCAATAGCGTCAATCAAGGCTACATCTATGTCCATTGAAATTGGGCTTGGGACCTCAACGCCTAGGCCTGGGTCCTCGGCGCCCAAGTCCATCAAGGCCGAGCCCAACACCTAGATGCACTTGCCTGAGACCTTGACGCCCATACCCGGGTCCTTGGTTGGGTCTAGTAGTCCCAATTCCATTGAAGCTAGGTTTAGGACATGGCACCTACCCATGTCAAGCTCGAGTCCCCAACACTCATGCCCAGGTCCATTAAGGTCGGACCCATCTCCATAGAGGCCAAACTCAAGACTTTGGTGCCCAAAACATGGGTTGAGGGTAAAAGTGAGATTTCAAAACTTTGATGAGGACAAAGTTGGAAGAGAAAAATTCATGAATCCCTAAAGTGGCATGTTGAAAGTACTCAAAACCCAAAATTAGATAGGATTTGCATTGAGTTAAGAGACTTTGAAAATGCTAGCAATTCCCAAATGGACTCCAAAAACAGTTATCAAATACTGCCCAAAGGTCATTAGAGCCTTAAAGTCCATTTCCAAAGCCAAACTGAACATACCTGTAGGTTAGAAAGGGGTCTATTGATATTAATGTAAACCCATAAGAAAAATTTGAAAAAAAAGGTTTAGTCCATGAAATTAGCATGGCATTCCGGAGGTCATGATTTATATAATGGGTGCGGTCTCGTGAAAATTTTGTTATGGAAGAAAAAGGAAGAACTGTGAAGCTCAAATTAATTGCGTGGCTTGTTGAATCTAGTATACCCAAGTTGCTAGTTGATTCTTTCCATCGGTGTGTTTGATTAAGGGAACAAATTGCCGAGAATTAATTTTTTAGACTTCAATGTGTTTGATAATAAAAAATTATTTATGGTAAAAAAAATATGCATATTTAAAATTAGGAAAATGAATTCCCTAACTTGCAAAGCAGAAATTTTTTTTTCTAGAAAATGATTTCTCGAAAAATATTTTCTTTCATCACAAGACTTTCCTCAAAACAAACACATCCTTAGACTCTATTTGTTTCATGGAAAACCTTTTTCGTAAAAATGTTTTCTTCATTTTGCGACATTTGGATCATTTAGGATAATGAATCGCCCAAAAATCTATACTTCAATTTAGGAAAATGATTTCCTCTTTAAGGCTACATTTGTTTCGCAAAAAATTAAGTCTGTTCACCTATAACCTAAGCATAGCACCAAAGTTTTAGGCCTAACCTCGATGAACCCGATTGTCGAGAACTTAGGCATAGGCATTAGCATCTAGAGCCCCTGCACTAGGTCATGAGCTTGGCCTCCTCTCTGAACTCGAGCATTAAGGTCTCACACTTGGCTCTTATGGATCAGGCCTGAGTGCTAGGGATCTGGGCACAGACACCAGGGACTCCGGCCAACTTCTATGAACCTGGGACTGATGCTTATGCTCTTGCTCTGGACCCAAGTGTTCTGAGCCCAAGTTTGCGACGCCTAGGTCGAGGACCATCAGGACTAGACCAAGGATCTTGATGCCCATGCTTGGTTTTCTGGTTGCTCGTGGATAAATTACTAGCGCTCAAATAGTATTTTCCAGGAATGATTAAGCGCTAGCACAAATTAGATTTTTCATTTGAAACGATGGAAAACATTTTTCGGTTCTTTTCAGGTTCTAACCAAACACAAAAAAATATTACCATTTTCACTGAAAATGACTTTCTGGAAAATATTTTTCGTAAAACAAATAGAACCTAAAAATCGGAAATTATTTCTAAAATATAACTACATATTATTTTTTGAATTGGAAACCCTACATTTGGACACGAGAACCCCAATGCTTGTTCCTGAGCCCTTGATAGCAACCTTAGGCCGGGGTCCATCAAGGCCAAGCCTAGAACCCCAATGCTCGAGCCCATTTCTATAGAAGTTGGGTTGGGGACACCAATGCCTGTGGTCAAACTTAGGACTCTAGTACTGCTGCCGACTCCCTAACGCTCTGGCACCTTGGCTAGGGTCCATAGAGGCCTAGTCCAAAACCCCAATGCTTGTGCTTAGGTCTCTACTACTTAGGTGTGACCTTGATGCTAGTGCTTAACTCCCTAACAGTTGGGCCTGTGTCTATTCAGATTAGGCTTTGGACTTTGACGCCTAGACTCGGGTCCTTGGTGCCCATGCCTAAGTCCTCAACTCCTGGGCTTAGGTCTTGGGTTCATCGAGGTTGGGTTTGGGACATCAGTACCCGCCCATGTTTCAAGGCTAGACTTGAGACCTTGACACTCTCGCCTAGGTCCATCAAGGCTGGGCTTGTGTCCATTCTTCAATGCCCAAACCTGAGTCGTAGACATGCTCACCTAGGTCCATCAAAGCCAAGATTGGGACCCCAAAGCCCATGCCTCGTCCTCGACACATGAGCCCATTGAGGTCAAACTCAGCACCCTAGTGCCCATACCCTATTCCCTAATTACCTATACGCAAGTCACTAGCACCGGAATAATATATGTTTATTTAGGAAAATCAAGACTTTTCTTATCAAATGATAGCAGTCCATTTTTAGATTTTAGAAGCAACGGAAAATATTATTATTTTCCTAGCAAATAACTTCATAATTAAAAAAAAAAATCACATTTTTTAGAAATACACGGAATGTAAGTTCCTTGACTCTTTACGATTCTAGGTTGATCTAATCTCCTAAAAAATGACGCGGTGCTTAATTTCATATTAGAGTCCCCATTACCCAATGCAAGTGAAGATACCGAACAATCTCTGGTTCAACGATTTTGTTATGCACGCGATCAATCTCTGGTCGTAATAGGCATGACTCTAAAATCAAACTCAAGATCTCGTGAACAAAATCCCAAATTTCCATACCAAACTTGAAGGGAAATGTGTAGTTTTTTTTTTTGGGTAAGGAATCGAAATGTGTAGTTCATTCATGTAGAATCCCCAAATTCTAATATTACTTTGCTACATTACTCTACAAATAAATATGCGCACGAATCTTTATGTTGCTACTTCATTCATATGGCTCTTCTGTCTCCTCCTAATTTTTTAATCAGGGCAGTGCCCACGATAGTCTTGACTGCTCAGTCAAACAAAGGATTGTTTGACAGTGACCCATGAGAAAGCAAATCCAGTGGCTCAGCAAAGAGCAATTTACTCCCAAAACATGAAGTGAACGCACCTCCTCAAGAATCTTTTTCCCAGCGTGCCATGTTTGGTCTCTGCAGAGCCCTGTCCACTTCATGACTACTCAGACGACAGGGGATAAACTTCAGAATGAACAACCAAGCAGGAGAAAATGGATCCAACAGTTTCAACAAAACTCTCATAAAAACCATGTTTTTTGGGGATTTATTATATATTTCTCCTCCCCTTTAGCTAATGCAAATTTGCAAACTCCAATCAAAAAAAAAAAAAAAAAAAAAAAAGACTAAAAAATTAATAAAACTGTATTTCACAACCAACACAAATCTTTTCTCATCTTTTTCGCTCATCTCCTCCTTGAGTCCTTACCAAGCTGCTAAGAAGTCTAATATTTAACAGCTGGTGTCAAAACTCCCATGTCATACCAAGAGTATGAACACACACTGTTATGCTATTCCTGCATCCTCCAACCGATGACCCAACTTATTCAAAACTCTGCCATTACACATAATCCAAAGATTTGTCTTCCCCAGTTCTTTTCCAACCAATTTCTCTCACCTCTTCCTTTTTCTTTTCTGTTGTGTTCTAACATTGTCTTGTTGGTGCATTTCAGTATACACACCTTTACATACAAAAATCAAGTTCAGCCCTTGTAAATGAGAAATAGAACTTGCTTTCACGACCCAACAAACAGTCAACAGCAATTTTTTTGGGATTGCTATGTCCTCCTCCTTTTAGGGTCCGGGCTGCTGTGTGAGGAATTTGCACACGACCCAATTGCAGTTTCATCGGTTTTATAGCTCAGGCAAGCAGCATCCAGTACCCCGATTGGACTCTGAGGCACAGAGGAAACTGAAGTGCCACTTTTGGGGAACGCAACACTCAATGCCATGTCTGAAATTAGCTCGATGCACCTCAGGACCCTCTCCTGGAAAATGCAACACTATATCAGAAAGAAGTTCACTGTGATCTTTGCTGAAGAATCTTAAATGAATTTGGATATGAAATGATAAGAGCAGAGTATAATTGAACGTGCTACATATGTTCTTGGACGAACATGTTCAATCACGCAATGTCACATTTTGGACAACCAGTGTTTACCTTTCTCACAGGTTGAGGGAGAAAAGAAGTTGCCTCCTCAATGTCCATAAATTGGTTCTCTCTCACAACGGATATCGCAACAGCTGCTGCGACTTCGGAAGGCCTGAACTCGACGAAATCAATCCCTGCACGTATATAGCATTCCATCAGACCATTGGATCATCTCTCAGCCGAACATTATGGCACATTGAACTGAAAGAGGAGTTTTCTTAATCTTGGGGCAATTTCAACACTTAAAAGAGGGATAACCTTTGGCAATGCTCAAAACGAGTTGGACCGATCGTGAAATCAATGTTCGGAGAGGCAAGTTTCCGCCTTTGATTTTGCGAAGGAAATGATCCAAATAGGAGAAAGGGGTCACGGCTTGCATTCTCCAGCTCAATGTACTCAAAACTAGGAGTTCCATTCTCTGAATTGTTCTGGCTTCAAACACAAACTTAGATTCACCAGCCTGCGACATGCATCATATTTATCAGATCAATGGGATCCAAATCAAATTTGACATACAGAGAATCAATGACACAATGAATGAAAAGATTCAAACCTGTAAATCTAGAGAAAGAGGCACTTCAGTTTCCTCCATTTTGGCTGCTAAAGATAAGCATGCCACAGCCAATAACTGTGTCATCCAAGGTTTGCCTTTCTGTGATTAGGACGGTATAAATTGTTCAGACACAGTGAAAATCCAATTCGTTGCAATGCAATAAACGAATAAACATCAATGCTAAACAACCCCATACACAATTCGACTTCCACTCTATAAAACTTACAGGCAAATCATAGGTCGAGAGGAACCTATCCAAGTAGTTGATTGATAGATATGCAGAGAGCGGTCCAAAGCTGAAATGGGCATGAACCTGTTGAATTGATGGAGTGAGCACAATCATCTTCAACTGAACAAGCAATCTATGAACCAATCAAACCGGCAAAATGCGAGACCATTTCCATGATATGTAAGAAAAACACTGAAATTGTCATGAACCAAAGCGGGTTCTCAATGCTCTACCACCAACAGCAACACCACAAACTCTACCATCAAAATGACATCTAAAATGACAATAGCTGGGACAATCAACCGACCCACATGAACACTGAAAACCCAAGTCCAATCCCATCCACGCGACCACGAAGAGGAAATGAAAGGAAAAAAAAGAAAAAAGAAAAAAAAAAGCCCACCTTGCCCATCCAATCCATAGCCTCGGCTCTAACCGCCACGTCCAAATCCCCATTTCTCAATCGGGTCAAGTAATCCAATCCGGGCAAATGCCGGCACTCCTTCTCCAGCAACACGGCCAGGCACTCCTCGCTCTGCATCGGCACCAGCTCCTCCCTACCCTCAAAGCACCCGTCTTGACCACGCCCCCGGCGGCGCCACGTGGCCTCGACGCCCTCCCCCGCGGCCCCATCGCCCTCGTTCTCGCCGAAGACGCTCGTGTCGTCCTCGACGCAGAGGAGGCTGGAAACCGCGCGGTCGAAGCTGGGTGCCATCTCAAATGGGAAGAGAGACCAAAAAAAAAAAAAACAGGGGCCCTCTGTTCTTTTCGCCTTTTTAATCTTTGGAGATATCGTTATATCCAGTACTGGTGGGTTCTTGATGATGGTGATGATGAAACGAAGAAGAGCATACAAATCCTCTTTTGCCCAACAAAATTTTTATAACGAATGAATCAAAGGAAAATCAATCGAAACCAAAGAAGAAAAAGCCTGCCGAATGAAGCAAAAACCAGGTCCTTTCCTCAGCCTCTCCCTCTCTCAAGCCCCTCTCTTCCTCCCTGTCAAGCACTCTGCCCTCTCAAGCACTCGAGACAGGAGAGCGTTGGAGGCTGAAAGGGACTGATGCTGAGGAGGGTTTATGAAGGACAGGAGTACATCTTTTTAGGGTAAAAGGCAGAGAGAGAGAGAGAGAGAGAGAGAGAGAGCATCAAAAGAAAATGAGAGGGTCCAAAATATATACAATAGATGAAGGTGGGCTTTTTCACAAAAGAATTGCCCAGATTGCAGCTCTAGGATGAATTACTTGGAAAATTCAAGGTTTTCCCCTTCCATTTTTATTGGCCTTTTTAACCCTGACCAGTGAAAAAGAAAAGTGTTTTATTGGACAATATAAAATATGTAATACAACAATGCAATTGAAATTCAAATGGCGGGTTTTGTTTTCCTTTGATGTGACTTAAAAAAATCTTTTTTTTTTTTGGATCTTTCATTGCGACCAATGTCTTATTTGATACACCTAAACTTGAGTAAAATGTCATTTGGCTATATATGTTAAGTGAAGCTCACCTCCCTTTTTGGAGTTACGTATTTGGAAACATGATAGCCTCACATGTATGAGTGGAAAAATCATCGAAGCCCACCGACCCGTGAGGAAGGAAACTCATAAATCCAATGCCCATTAGGTACAAATTCATTGTCCAAATCCAAATCTATTAATGAATCACCCGATTTATCATATGTATTTTCATCTGGACACACTTTTCTGCTTAAAAAATATGTACAAACGCGTCATCATTGTGAGCCCGACGTCACCAATGATGCATCGCCTCTCTCATTCCATCTAATTCATGCTTATATTTTCAACTATTTTAATTGTTCACTATTTCACGATAATTGAGAATAGGGTGATTGGCGCCACATCTGGACATAGGCAATGTTTCTAATAATAAAAATGGGGAATTAATCGCATGGTGAAAATATAATTATGAGGGGAGCTTTAATTTTGGCAAATAATTTATTGGATTAGATCTCGGTTTTCATGGGATTTCTATGTGGAAAAACCCTACGGCGTTTTCCTCTCCGACCGTCATTTTCTCATGTGATCAAAATGCACCGAAGATTGAGAGCTGCGGCTCTACAGGGAAGAATACGAAATAGCTGTCAATTCCGGATTTTTTTTAAATATTATTTTATCTTGAGGGAGAAATAAAGTGATGTGAAATTACGGTTGGGGGCCCCAGGGAGGTGGGGGGACCAATCGACGTTGATTCTGTCTTTTTCTCGCTGCGGTCCTGACACGTGGCGGGCCGTTTCGCGCCTGCTGACAAGTCCGCGGAAACTTTCCCCACCGCGATTTACAATCATGCGAGTGTTGACCGTAATTTCTCGCCCTTTGACCGGCGGTGGCGGAGTACGTTGCATTTGCTAATTATGCATCACCTCTTTCTTTCGGGGAGGAAAAGGAGGAGGAGCTTTGAAACAAATAAAGGTGGGTTTTTCTGTTAAGATGGGGAAAAAATTGACATAATTTTGCTCGATGGTACATTGCCCATATGCAATCATGCATATAACTTACCTCGAGACGGGAATGTCAGGGTAAAGATATGACCCGATAAAAACACAGACAAAAAGGGAGAAACTGATTTGTTTGTGTAATTTATTTTGAAATCCAAATTGAATTATATCTTTCTTCTCACGGGTCAATGGGTTATGTGCTAGTCAACTCAAATAACTTAGCGCCCCTAAGTACTTGATGATTGGTAACTTTAAATCTCTGAATTGGAAATTCTTAATGCGTCAATTAACTGCACCAACACAAGATTTACCTTTCTTGCATGTATGTTGAAGGAATTAGACCTTCAAACCTTTTCCTCAGCCATTTTTCTCCCTCTTCGTTTTGTTTCCTCCCCCCATCTTTTCCTTAGCCTTAACAAAGTGTAAAATCGAAAATTCAGTTTCTAGTACCAAGAAAGCTCATTTTCCCCTTCTCGAGTTGTCACGGAATAGATTGGTATTGATACATACACGATTTGAGAATACAAATAAACAAACATAATCAAATAAAAAAGAGATTATAAATAATTTCATCGTAAGCAATTACTAAAGATCATAGATATATTTCTTTGATAATAAGCTCTAGCTATTATCCAAATAAACAAAAAATGTTCTCTATTTTGTGCATAGTAGTCGATCCATACCATAAGTACCAGAAATAATATAAAAAAAAATCTTAAACCTATTGCATTAATACAAATTTAGTCATAAACCTTTTTTACATTGATACAATTTGTTCCATCTTGCCAAATTAAGCCCAAAATTACTAACACAGACATTGGCTGTTTTACATAACGTGGCTAGTTTTGATTTAGACAATTATTTTTTAATCTTTTTCTTTTCCCTTTGTTCCACCTATTTTCCTTCTTTTCTTTTTCTTTTTCACTGTGGGTGGTGAGGGCCACTAGAGCTCGTTGGCCAATGGGCAAGACACAAATGACCACGGGCAAGGGCTTTGAGGTCCTTGCCTAGTGGTCAGTGAGCTCTAGCAACCGTTGTTGGCCATAGTGAAAAAGAAAAAAAGAAAAGAAGAAAAAGAGAAGAAAAAATTGATACAAATTAAAAATTTCGGAAAAAAGTAGAGGAAGTTTATAAATAATTTATAACAAAAAGTCCACGTCGGCATTAATCATGTTGCTAGGATATTTGGTGTCAACATCAGTAATTTTTGGTTTAAATCAACCAGATGGACTAAATTGATACTAATGTGAAAATGTTTAAAATTAAATTGATACGAATATAAAAGGTTTAAGACTTTTTTAGTACTTTTCTCCATAAGTACCCATTTAGGAAAATCAAGAAACAATTGTTTGAGTCGAAAAGGGGGAACTCGAACTTGTCACATTCCAAGACAAGGAAAGTGTAATTTATCTACATGCTATTGAAAGACACTAAAGTGGTAGACTTTATTGATTTGAAGGAGATATGATGATTTTATATTTTAAGTGGCAAACTCTAGAATGTTAGTCAATTTGTATATAACTATCCACATCCGTCGTCTCTAAATCATATTAACAAGAATTCATCTAATGCAATTAGATCTTAAATATGCTCGAGAAGTCAACCTAATGAAGAAAAAAAGACCTCGAAAACCAAAAGATAAAAAAAATTAAAAATTAAAATGAATAAAATAATATGGAGAATTTATTTTTCCTCGATGACAACTAAAAATAGAGACATACAATATTAGAGTATTCACGCTTTAAACCGTTTTGTTAAAAACATAAAGTCATGGATGAATTAGAAGAGATGATGTGTTCAAATCTCGTGGACCCTTCATTTACCTACTCACTTAATGAAAACATAGGAGAGAGCATTATAGCATCCAACCATTAGTTTTATATTTATGAATTTATGCAACTAGCATGTGGCATCCAAAGCTAATATGAGCAAGGGACCTTGGATTCAAACATCATATTACTATCATCGAATCTAGTTGAAGGTAATGCCTGTTCCGACTAACCATAATTATTTATACTTGCACTAAATTTGCTAGAATCTAAAAGTGGTACTTCATCAAACCGACATGTGATAAAGATGTCTAGTCTCTTCAATAAGAATCGTCGTATATCATTTTTTTCTAATAAGGTACGGAATATTTTGTCAAATATATAATATGATTACGCTAAAGAGACCACCTTAGAAAGACATCTAATAAAGTAAGGAGGCAAAGCAAACAGTTTCATCACTGCCCAGAGAATCACCGCAGCTGTCAAATCGGCGAGAGGGGAAAAAGGCAGATTTGAAGGATCAAAGTGGGGAGGGAAGGAAGAAAAAAAAAATCATCTCAAAATCAGCAAATTCCCTCCGGAAAAAAGTTGGAGAAAAGTTGGGAAAGAAAAATTAGAGAGATTTTTTTCTTTAGGCTGACCAGAGCATCATAAAAAGATGAGTATCTTTGCCTCTCCTTTTCTTAATTTTCACTTTCGGGGGAGCGTCTGCCTTGGATTTGCTGGATGTAAAATCAAAAGTACAGAACTGCTTTCCTAACATTCAGCGATGACTGATAGATTTAGCAAATGCGGTTCCAGTTGCAGTAAAACCAACATAATTAAAAGCTAAAAAGATTGTCAAAACATGTTAACTGAGGTAGGCAAGACACGACAGTGTCGCTGATGATGTAGATTGAATCACGACATCAGGGTGGACCACACGAGATTCAGGGTCGCAGTTCATCATGTTTTCTTGGTAATGCCGTGGAAAAGAGGAGGAGGAGGAGTCTTGACTCGCCGTTTGAAAGGGGCTGGTCGTAAGAAGATTTTTACTTGCACGATCTCCGAATGCTTTGGACCAGTTCATGGCGTTTCCAAGATGCCCCTCGACTAGGCGGTCCGAGACAAGATGTGGTGCTCCTCGCTCTCTTTTTTTTGTATCTGTCTCTGTCTCGGTCGAGATTTTAGGTGGATATATTTGGATAATTCAAGAATTGCTTTGTCCTTGCAACATCAGCCATTGTGATTCATGTGGACATGCTACGAGAGTCTTAGCACCGGATTATCCAAATAATAGAATTAAGAGTCTCAAACCACTTTAATGTAGATGCTAATGAGATTAATGTACACGATTAATCTTTCAATGGTATAAAATAATTTAGGGTTTTAGGTTGGAATCCTTTTAGATGGAGTTGGAATTTTTTATTTCCTTTGCTCCCGCTTCAATTAATCACTTTGAATGTGGACCTGTATCAAATCCACTCCCTTTGCGAGAATGATTATTTTCTTTCATTTTCCACCCATGAGCTTAGTTTTGCCAATTGTGTATATTTGGGCTCGAGAAAAAATTCTCTCTAGGCTCGAGCGATGAAGTGCTGGTTGTGCCGAAATAGTCTTCGACCGTACACAATTTTCTCTTGAGCTCTAGTTAGGATCCCATTTCCTCAAAGTAGAATATGCCACACTACATGTTTCTCCTCCTCTTCTTTTCTCCGCACGGGAGAAATTTCAATTTCTTTTTAATTGGAAATGGGAGTTCTTTGTGTGGGATTTGGCCTCAAAAGATTAGCATTAAATTGGTTCGTTTTCAACTAAAAAGTAAAATGAAAAAATGGCATCAACTCCCAACTTTAAATGATCACATGAAGCACAATAATTTTGGACCACAAATTAGGGTTTTTTTACTAGGGTTTCAAGCTTAGGATGCTTATTCTTGCACCCTTTGAGACAAGCTTCAAAACGGGGAATTCCTTTGGTTCCAAAAGAGACTTTGGGGACACAAATTTCCAACCCCCTTTTGCAATCCCTCCAATCCTTTGGTGAAATGCTCTTTTCACTCCTTGAAGTTTCTCTACTTTTCACATCTTTTTTGCAGCTTCACGCTCACAGAAATTCCTCTGCGAGGGGGCCAAAAACAATGCCCACTTTTGAATGCCCCATATGGTTCTTGTCAGTTCTCGATGCAAATTTCGATGAATCTGTTATTCATTGTCCCTTGTTTCTTTCCTCTGTTCGATTTAATTTATGTGGTTTTCTTTAACTTTCTCTTCCTCAGAAGACTTTATCCCTCGTCTCTTCTCTCGGTCCAAAGAGAGAGCATTTCTGTGTTATATTACTGTTTGAGATCCGAGCCGAGCTCTCCAGAGTGTCATTCACACCCACTACAGATTTTTTAACTCATCCTCTCACTTTCGAATTTTCTATCTTTTCTTTCCTTTTTACTGCCACATTCCCCAATGTTAAGGTTCTCTGCGAGGGCATATGACCAGTTCATCTTTGGCTTTTTGACCACCTTCTCTCTCTCTCTCTCTCTCTCTCTCTCTCTCTCTGAGATATATAAAAGTTCACTTCAAGGTCACGTATTGTATTGGGCGGTTCATCTTTGCATGCTTCGGTCACGTAGAATAATAGGGTTTACGATAAGATGAATAAGGCTTTTAAGTCCTCATGCGTGTCTGTCTTGTTTCGGGTTCTTGTTGGAGAAATAAAACATAATACTCGTGGCATGCGTTTGGGATATTGTTTGTCGCATAGGTGCGAGTCCATGAACAATGACCTGGATAGATCGAGATTAATAGATTGTTTAGCTGATACGCTTCGCCCATAAACAATATCATAATTTATTGACTTCAATTGCTTGAGGATAGTGTTCGAATATCATTTCCCATATAGAATGGTAAGAATGGCAGGTTTCATATCGCAAATTACTAGGGTAGATTCAATCAGTGATATGGTCGTTGACCCTAGTACAACCTACCTCATTACTAGCAACATCAAAACCTTTGCAAGCACTCAAATAGAAGAATCCATCTCTTAAGTAAGAGGAGAGTGTATGATACAAGAATGTGTCTATTAGATTAGACTCGCTTGGTTATCTCAAGTTGTCATTATAGTGATGATATTCATAAGTAGGGATCCTCTCCATTTAAGATAAGGTTGACAGCTTCATCCCTCTAAATGTCAATTTATCCTTCCCAATAGTCAAAACCTCAAGTCCATCAACACCACCCATTTATATCAATTTAACTAAAATGATCTCATACTTTTGGAAAATTCTTTCATATTGGAAGGTCGCCTGCCTAGGCGATGCAAGATTTTAGGTCACCTAAGGCAAGCAGCCTCCGTGATCAAGGAGAAAGAGAGAGAGAGATGCTCACACCAGGCGATTTCAAGAGTGCACTCACATATACCGGTCTGCTGGGTTTAGGATTTTGATTATAGAGTGCTCCTATTCAGTACTCTCTACCATAAAAGTCAATTGGTTGTTCATAAGAATGGAGACATCAAGAATTTTCCGTGCTGCTAAGTACCAACAAGCATAATCCACGCCTTCTATTCCCTCACATGGCACTGGTTATGTACTCAGCCTACATGTTTTCTCTTTAATGCCCTGAACTTTGCATTCTTTTCTAAAGCTCTTTGCCACGAAGCCGCGTTCTTACTAGAATCAAGTCGAAATTTTTGACCACACAAAAAGGATGTTGAACAAGTGCCCGGTCGCACAGAAGTTGAACTTTTCCTAGTTATATGGGGAACTGAAATATTATATTTTCTCTACCTTAAGATCTACCTGAATGTAGTCATTAGTCTTGAGTTTTCAGAACCTGAATGTAGGCTCCAAGGATCACACCCTTCAAACCCGAACCTCAGTAGTTTCACGGATTTTAGGTATTTCGATGAATGTTGCAAAGCCATTAAGATAATTCCATCAATACTCAATTTGTTCAGGAGAGTTCATCAGCACATTATTATTATTATTATTATTATTGAATAAAAAAGAACATGGATAATTCATTAAAAAAAAGAAAACTGAAATATATAAAATCGGAAGATAATCTTGAAAAAATCACCTTTGAAAATCTTCAAATAGAGGGGATCAACTGGAGGAGAGAGAAAGAAAACAATTTTACTCTAAAGGATAATTTACGGATAATTTATGTAAACGGCTTGCTCGCCTTTTTCATGCCAAGTCGATGGCACAAAGATTAAGATTTGGACAAAATAGAGGGGAATTTATGTTTCTTCTGGATTCATATAATTATTTTATGTGCTCCAAATATTGCCTTTATATATATTAATATTGCTTTTATATATATATATATATATATGTATGTATGTATGTATATGTATATTACACAATAAATATTGCAGTTCTATGTCTTATGTTTAATTTTAGTAAGAGGATAAACCTGCTTAATGGGATTCGGATCCACTTTATCTAAAAATCTAAGGAAACTCTAGCAGAGAATTTGATTGATGTAAACATAAACAAAACCTATAAATTTAAGTAGATAAGTTAATAAATCATTAATAGCTATAGATTTACATCTATTCAATACATTTATTGGTTTTTATGCTCCCAAACACCACACAAAATTGTGGGAGAAATTGTCTAATTAGTCATAAACTATTATATAGATGCCAATTTAGTCTTAAACTTTCCAATTTTGACAATTTAGTTCAAACATTCAAGCGAAATTCCAATGTAATCATTCCAATCAATCTTTGCTGGAAAATTGCTTACATGATAGTCCACTATGTAGGATGGACATTGATGATTGGATCACCACATTAATGATTTCTAGCAAAAATTAATTAAAATGATTACATTGGAATTTTGAAAAATGGTTTAGGAGTAAATTGAAAAAATTAAAAAGTTTAGAATTGAATTAGCGGCCATACAATAAGATTAGATTGGTTTGATAATTTTTACTACAATTATGTAGGGTAAGGTGTACAGTATAGGTGCATATGACTCTATACCATAGAACCAGTCTTGTATGATTATGCATCATGTCTAAACTTTTGAAATATAAAACTTACTTTATCACCTTTAATGCCCCCTAAAACTAAGAATATCCATTCTACAAACTCTCCTAAACACCTTTGTCAAAATTTTGGGACGAGATTCTTTGTACCCATTAGCATCTTCACTCAGTGTCTCATTCATCCCAACTACGATTTAATGTGAATAAATTCGTCATGAAATTTTTGATGGAGTGCGTCAATGATCAAAATTTGTTGAGACGCCAATGATAATATCTAACAAAAATTGAATCTTTGTATCTATGTAAGGAGGATGCACTTGTGCAAGGAAGTTCTATTTGAAAACTCATTCTCTTAACGTCCGCAAGACCTAGTCGATCAAAATGCAAATTAAAGAACTGTGGAGATCCACATTCGAAAATGATAACCACCCCCCTGTCAGTCCTATACGTGTAAGATCTCCATTCCACCAATCCAACACGTATTGCCTAGAGATTCGCCACTCAATAAACTAACATCTACAGTACCTTTCCTATGCCAGTCATCAAGAATAATATAGCCCTGTTGACGAAAATTAAGAGGGACAGGCATAGCAAGAACAAAGTAAAAACCCCATCGCTTGTGCAATAACATATACTTTCGCGAAGACCATAAATTCTTCTCTCCTAGTCTTCATCGAGCTTCCAACATTTTGGTCACCTTGGCATGTGCAAACCCCTTCAACGCCGTGGTCCGCCATCTACACACAGTCCCGAACATCCGCCGTATCTTCAGTGTCTCCACTAAAAGATTAAGAACCCTAACCCCAAAGATTAATCCAACATTGAATGCCCAAAACCGGCCCCAAATCCAAGAAAAGGAAAAGATAAAAGAAAAATGATCCCCACGTGGAAACAAGCTTGGGTCCACAACTACCCAATATATGGTGCCACTTGCGTAGCTTTATAGGGAGCCTGTCTTCTAATCCCCGGTCTCTCATTTGTCACGGCATCCTAATATATTCCAAATTACGAGTTGAGCTGGCAAAAGACACCCTTCTTGGCACATTCGCGTCCTCATTCAGCGTCATTAACACATATCAAATTCACTAATTTTATAACTCGGCTCCTTTATGGCTTTTGGGGGATTCTCGATTGGTGTCGAAAGGAGGTCTTTTGAGTGAGTGGGAAAGCAGTTCCTCTGCTCGATATAAGTTACTAATATAGCAGCGTGTCTTCTAACGAAGCTAGATTAGTCAAATGCACCCTTGATCTGTCCTTGTGCTAACACCCCATTTGGAGAAAGGCCACGGTCGTCAAATGTTATGAGGACTGAAGTTGATTGGTTTAGCGAGCATATAAATTGAAGGACACCAAGAGGTCATTGAACGTGTACATCTCAGCTTGATCTGTCTCCACTGTTCTTTTGGTCCACCCCCCCCTAACTTAGCCCAACATTTCTTCACTTTGTCAAAGATCTGTGTCCCAGTGCGACCTTCTTTCTCGCTCGATAGCGCTTGATGTTCCCACTTCAAGGTTTGGCAGCTGAAGGGTTGTTTAACATGTGCTGCGATTGGGATTTATCTAGAGAGATCAGTTGAAAAAATGAGAAAAAAGGGGGATCCTTTCCGAAAAGCTCTCAAAGTTAGGGGGCTTCTAGTTGCATCAAAGGAACTGTCATCATCAATATGCTAAATTGAACTTGGCGTGTGCAAATACTATTGACCGTGCAAAATTCATTTTGAATTCAAGGACAAATGCAACTACCCAAATTTATTAGAGTTGATTCTGTAAGATATGATAAGATGACCATGATGACTTTTGCCCTTCACTTCTTTGCTTCGCCAATCCTTAATCCTTCACTTTCTTTCCTCCAGTTTTCGTCCAAAACTGGCCCTTTACACTTCTCAATTTAGACCCATTAAGCCATGAGTGCAATTTGGGAATTCCTGTTTGGACGATGGGCTGGTTGAACGGTCGACAGATACACTCCCCATTCTAGTTGACCGAAACACAGACCAAATCCCAACTTGGAGCGCAAAAGAGCGTGCAAGTGTTGGACTAGACTTATGATTCATGGGCCCATCAAAAGCTGACATGTTCATAACCATTCTGACCTGGCCCCTTGCGCCAAAAGGCTTTTTCGGTCTTCAAATGAGTAAGCAATAATCTAAATGGTACAAATAGTTCGAAACGTCTCAAGTTTTAGCCAAAATTCGAGCAATGGATCGGAGCTGAGTTTAGGGTAAATCCAAAAATGAGGCCAAGTAGTGTGCATGTCCCAAGGGAGCTGGGTTAGGCGACCTAGTTTCGGAGGTTGACCGCTCGGCCAAGGGTCTGGAAAAGGCCAAACTCTCGAGCCGTGGGCTGAGCAACCTGTCCATAGCGGCCAACCCCCTGAACACCCGGGCGGGTGCTCGAGAGATGCCGAATTTTCATGACCAGACTACTTTTTAGGCCTGCTTATGACCTCTGTTATCATTGTGCTCGTGTTTTCCTTCGCTACGGATGGGAAGAGATTTCTTATAATCACACCTCTAATTAATGATTATAGATTTTGAATATCCGGCAAATGCAAATCTAATTGAACACAGATACGATTTTTGCAACACATATCTCTAACCAACCAATCAGAATGCTGCACTGGAGTTTTCCTCCAACTAGAGATGGAGGAGAATACAAGGCTTTCGTCCTTACAAATTCCTTGTGGAACATTTAATTCGAGCCATTATTATTCTTTGCGTAATCGAAACTTGAATGGTTACCATCAATGAGCCTCTTGCTGCAATCTCCTTGACGTCTTAAAACTTATCGCGTAAGTATTATTGAATTTTAAAAAAAAATAAAAAATATAATTAAGTCCTAAAACTTATTAGAAAAAGTGCATCTAAGTCCTAAAAATTTTAAAAGTGCAATCAAGTTCTGTAATTGGTCAAGTTTGTGTAGGGCGTGCATAGAAACGTTCCAAAAAAATGTTTCGGAACACTTCGTCTTTTTTTTGTTTCCGGAACAAAAAAATAATAGAAATGCGTTTGGTTGCTCTTTTTTTGTTTTTTTGTTCGGAATAAAATTGAGCAAAAAAAAAAACACAAAAGAGTTGTTTCGGAGAAAAGAAACGCTTCCTCTTCTTCTTCTCTCTCTTATCTTTTCTTCTTCTTTTTTCTTCTTTTTTCTTTGGCCGGTCGCCGGCCTTGGCCATGGCCGGCGACCTCGCCAGAGCGTCGCCGACCCCCGGCGAGGCCGAGCCTCGCCCGCGCCGACAAGGCCTCGCTCGCCCAGCCAAGGCGAGGCTCGGCCTCGCTCGAGGGGAGATCTTCGGCTAGGGTTCCGGTGAGGGGCTCCGGAGGACGGTGCGACGGCGGCGCGGCACTAGAGGCTTCGAGATCGACACAGGGCGACACAAGCAAAGACTGGCGGACGGCGTCGCGAATGGCATGGTGAGATCGGGACGGCGTTGAGCTGCGGGCTTCGGGGCGCAGGTGCTTGGCTTCGACGGCAGGGTGGCGAGGCTCGGCCTCGCCTGCGCCGGCGACGCTGAGCCTCGCCTTGGCTGGGCAAGCTCGAGCTTGCCCAGATCCGGCGAGGCCGAGCCACGCCCAACCACGGCGAGGCTTGGCCTCGTCGGGGTCGACGAGTCTCGCCGTGGCCGGGCGAGACGCCTCGCCAAAAGAAGAAAAAAATAAAAAGAAAGGAAAAGATGGAAAATAAAATAAAAATATTAAAAAAATTAAAAGATACAAAAAAAGAATAAAATTTACCAAACGTGTTTCTATTCATTTTTTATTCCTGGAACAAACGTTACCAAACGCGTTCTTTTGTTCAAAAATCGCTCCCTGGAATAGAAATACTTTTTTTTGTTTTTGTTAAGAACGAGAAAAGGAACAAAAAACATTACCATGCGGGCGTAATAATAAGTCCTAAAACTTGTTAGCAATTTCCATTTGTCAATTTGGATAGAATTAATGAAAGGATCGATTTTATCAATTTGACAAAATTTAAATACTTAGTTGTATTTTTTGAAAATTTTAGAATTAAATTGTATTTTTGTGATAAATTTTTTATTATATTTTTTAAAAAAATTATAATATAATTATATTTGTGCGATAAATTTTAAAACTTCTAATACATTTATATTATTTCTTTACATAAGAGAGTGTAATTGCCAAAGATATAATTAATTCATCAGACATTTGCTCATGATATAACTCGAGCTCATGATCACTTTTTTAAGCCTGGACTACCAGAGTCCTCCCGGCGATTTCTCATCGATCGCGATGAAGACACGTGGCCAGATCACAATGGCTACGAAACTTCCCTTCAGGAACCTTCTCATCCGAGAGCATCAAGCAACGAACCTACACGGGCGTCCCTACGACGCGCAACACCCTATAAAACCCGACCCCGGTCGCCCCCCGGCGATGGCAACCTCGTACCTCCGCTGCAGAGCGACGTCGGCCGCCTCCTCCGCCGCCGCCGCCGCCGTACGACGACGGGGCCTTCCCTTCGTCGGCGCGTTCTGCGTGCTCAGCTTGGGGTTCTCCACCGCCCTCTCCTTCTCCTCTTCTCTCAGGACGGGTTGCGCTCGGTCCCTCCCCTTCGCTCCGCTCTTGAGGTCGGGATCTACTGCTAGGTTTTTCTTCTCGCCTTTTCGGTTTCGATCTCGCTTTGATTCTCGCGGTTTAGGCCGTTGATGGAGCGAGAACTGGTGTTGCAGATCGAAGTTTGGAGCGCCTTTCAGAGGGTTGCATTCGGCTAAGATGGAGGGAGCTGAGGGAAGCGGCAACACGGTGCCGAGCATCGTTATCTACGTCACGGTTCCGAGCAGGGAAGCAGGTTTGATTTCGCGTGTTTTCTCTCTTCGGAATTGGAGTAGTTTGGGGCGATGGGTCGTTGGAGATTTCGTGGGGATTGGAGTTCCGCGCTTTCGATAGATGTTTTAGCTTCTGTAAGGTAGATTCTTCGATAATTTGGTGGAAATGCACTTGAATTTGGATTTTCTTTCTTAGGGTTTTGAGCTCTTGCTTTTGTATGGTTTGGACTTAGGATTTCATTGTGGGATTAGGGAATCGCCGAATTAGGATGATACTCGAGCCTCGACTTCAGTAGCTGTTGTCAAGAAGTCATGGAGTCCAGTGCTTACAGTGGGGCTCTGGTGCTTGGAATCGGGACAACCTGAAAGCAGGACGACTGCTGAACACGAAATGCAGAGAGAAAATCAGAATACGGCAGTGCATGATTATGCATATGCTTAATCATAATACGCAACACAAATTCATATGTTTCTAGAATAGATTGTTCATTTCGGTTTCTCGATTTGCTCACGGGTTCACATTCTCTCAATGCTGCTGTGGAGCCCCTCTGTTTTTAAGTAGTCACAGTTCCTAACTGGGTTTGCCTTTTGTGTTTTTGTGCAGGAAAGAAGTTGGCTGAGAGCATAATCAAAGAAAGACTTGCGGCATGCGTAAATATAGTGCCAGGTATTGATTCGATTTGCTTTATTTGAGATTATGCAAGGAACGGACAAGTTGGAATTCTTTTGAGTGACTCAAACCGTGAAAGTAAGCTATTTCAGATGCTCTCTCCTATAAGACTCTGGTTTTGTGAGTTAGAACCAATTTTGGGTCCTAAATAGCTACAGATGGCATTGCATTTATACTGTTATAGCCATTAACTAATTGGAGCACACACTATGAACAACCACTTTGGCCTAGAATTGTACACACCGATTCCTCTTCTTCTAGCTAGATAATCCTCTTAAACTTTTGTATGGGTTTGTTTTCCTTGAGCTTGGACCAAGTTTGCCATTAGTCTCTAAACAAACTTGTGCTAGGTGTGTTTTTGCTGTTGGTTTGGACGCTTAACTTGACCAAGGAGACTGTGTGTCAATGCAGGTATTGAATCAATTTACCATTGGCAGGGAAAGGTATGGAAGTGGAAGACCAATTGTTGAATATCAATTTCATTTGTACCTAGGTTAGAAGTTATCGTTCTTGTCCAATAGCTCCGTCAAAAGTTGTACTTGTAAATGTGCTGGTCCGATGAGATTCTAAGAAGTGGTAGATGCATGCGTAAGTAGGAGCATCCAGTCTTAGGTTGTCTTAGTTTTTGCCACCCAATTGCAGATTGAGACAGATTCCGAGGAACTGCTCATAATCAAGACAAGAGAATCACTGCTAGAGCCTCTGACCCAACACGTCAAGGCAAACCACCCATACGAGTAAGATTCAAGCACCTGGCTTCTCTCCTAATCACACAATCGCGTGTCTTTAACTAAGGGATGCAAAGAAATATTGTTTTCTCGGGAATGAAAGGTGGGCGGGGCTCAGTTAGGTGAAAGATTTTTGGTAATCTTTGATGTTAATGTTTTTCAGTGTTCCGGAAGTGATTGGCTTGCCTATCCGGGGTGGCAATGTCCAATACCTGGAATGGATGAAGAACAGCACCAGAGACTAAGTTCTAAGGTGGGGAGGCAAGGCATTCTGGCTGCATCGGTTTGCTTTTCGTATCGCATGTGTATACTCTCTCTCTCTCCCCCTCTCGTGACTTTCTCTGAATAACCATGGTCGATGGGCATGTGTTTTCCCAGCTTGCTATGTCTTTGCTAAATGATGAGTTGTGGATAGACTTTGTGGCACACCCTGCGAAAATAGCGTGCTTTGCTACCTGATATATACCCGGCGTTCTTGCAATTTTTGGTATTACTTTTATATCCATGAATGCCAATGGTGTTTTCGTCTTTTTATTTTCAATTTTATCTTTGCATACGTAGAGCATCAACTAGAACAAGGATGAAATAAGTGAAGGTAATTATCGAAGATTAACTACAAATCAGCGTGCAAAGCGTAAAAACAATTTCTACCGAATTGAGATGAAGGTCGACGAGCTTTTGTTGAGAGTTTGATTGTTATGATGAAAGAACATAATTAGACCTAGAGTTCTAGAAGTTCATAACCACCAACCATCCTCACCGCACCAGTGGCGGACTTAAATTTGCCTGGTCCGTGAGCAAAAAGGCATTCTCACAGCTGCTTGCCTGTCACAGAGAAAGTGGCAAGCAATTCGATCTCCCCTTGATTCGACTTGGCATCCTACAGAACCGTCTTTTATTGTGAACCTAGTCGGAGGGCTTTGAGATGGCCTCTTGGCATTTAACTTTCGACCTGGGGGTGAGAGAACTCTTCGTATTTTGACTACGACAGTAGGAGATAGAGACGGTCTTTCAATCCAGTGAAAACCAACACTAAAGCAGTGAGAAGCACGTTCACAAACCCAAGAGCGTTTTCCAATTCATTTTGGAAACAGGAAAAGGATTTAATAATCTAAAAATAAAAGAGAAACATGTCACCGATGCACTCTTTAAATCGGTACTGACAAATGACATTCACAGCCCACCTCCTCCCAGAACAAAGTTTCGAATTTCCGTTGAGCTTACGCTGCATCTTCTAGGGCTCATCCAATTGGTCCTGCAACATTGACAGGACAGCATTTCATTAAGAAAATGTTCTAGTAAATCACAAATAAGAGCAGAGAGAAAGGAAAAAAACGAAGATTTGCCTAATATACACCATGAGGAGGTAGGATAAGAAAAGACGGTGTCATTTGTACCACATGCTATAGTACCCAAGGCCCGTAAAAACTGCGCTCATTGTCAATGTGCCATTAACAAATGCAAAACAGCGTACATAGGATCCTTGCGGAAAAAGTTATTGTAAAATATATGTGATTATTGATAGAATGCCCATGTTTACATATTTGAACACGTTTAGGAGTGCTTTTCAAAATATTGAAAAACAGATTTCCTTTTCCTCTTATAACCATATAATAAGAGAAATTCAAAGGATAGTTTATGATTATGACTGATCACGCAAACAGTGAGAAAGAGTGAGAAGAAGCGAAAAAGGATTGGAAATCCAACCTGCACATCAGAAGTCCAGAGGGTGAGATTATCCCTTAGCAGCTGCATGATGAGAGTGCTGTCCTTGTATGATTCTTCACCCAATGTATCCAGCTCAGCAATTGCCTCCTCAAATGCCTGAACAAGGAAAACATATGAGCATGCCAACCATACAATAGTTGGGTCAACTGATATCCAATAAGTATAACTCTTGGAAAATTTTCTCCGTGATAGGCAAATCCGTTTATGCACTAGAAATATAAAACATGTCTGCTTGCCTAAAGCTATACCATAACCTAAGCAGGAAAAGGAAAAGAAAAGGATATTGAAACCCGGAGGGCGAAATCCTGGATGGATAATGTGCATAGAGCAACACGAAGCGCATTCCAGAGTCAATGGTAGAGCAACTTATAATGGGAAAACATAACTGTCCAAGCAAAATTTGGCTGGACAGTATGACAACACCGTCAGCTTCTCACAAGAGTCAACTAAGTGTACCCAATACAGTTATTCAGGTCCATCAAAATTTCTCTCTGCTATACAATGGACGATAGAGCAAGAAACTTGTACTACAACAACATTTTTACTAACTATTCAGAACAGACAGACAATAACATTTAAGATCTAAATTGACCCCCCCCCCCCAAAAAAAAAAAAAAAAAGAGAACAGACCTGTTTGGCCATGCTGCAAGCTTTATCAGACTGATTGAGGATCTCATAATAGAACACAGAGAAGTTGAGTGCCAGACCCAGCCTTATTGGATGGGTTGAAGCCAGATCCGCTTGAGCGATATCCTAGGATATACAAATGCATGGATCATTCACAAGATTAGAGAAGACAAAAATAATCTCAAACTAAGCAATACCACATAAATTTCGAACTACATCTGCTCCACCATCATAATGCTAGACAACCCAGAATTCTAAATTGCCTGTGCTCTTGTTAGAAACATAGACTTGAGAACATTACGAGGAGCTATTGAAGGCAAGTAACAGAACAGCACTATGGACTAAAAGCATTAGATCTTACAAGCCACGATTCTTATAATGCACAGATCCCCTAAAATCAAGGGATCCAAATACACCCGACAAGTTTCTATCCTCTGTTTAGGCTTCATCGATTTCCCCTGTCATGCACGCAAGCAAGGTTCAACAAAAGTGTTTTGTAGTCAACACGGTAAATTAGTAAATCTACTAGTCAACAATTAGAAAAAAAAAGAAAAGAAAAAACTCAAGCCCACTACTACTAGAGCGACTTAATCAAATCTCAACGACCATCCAGAGATCAAATCAAAAACACCAGTTCTTAACCTAACAGAGTTCGAAATCGTATAACCGCTAATAACCAGTCGGCAACCTAAATAGATCTTTAAATTCCCCTGAAATCCTGAAAGATCGTCAACTCAACCAGACAATCAACAACTCGAATCGCTCGAAAAGTCCAAAACTAGTCATAGTTCACTGTTCTCCTCCAGTTTCTCGCATAACCAAACTAAAGAAAATAATATACAAAAACCCTAGGGGAGAGACGGAGAGAAAAGAACATACCTGAGCCGCCTTGTAAGCGAGCATGGTATCCTCGGCGGCGGCCTTCCTCTCGTCGCCGACCTTGAACTCGGCCAGGTACCGGTGGTAATCCCCCTTCATCTTCAGGTAGAACACCTTGGACTCGCTGGCGGCGGCCGAGGGGACCAGATTCGTGTCGAGCAGGCTGAGGATGCTGGCGCACACGTCGGAGAGCTCGTTCTCGACCTTGGATCTGTACTCCTTGACGAGGACGACGTGGTCCTCGTTCTTCCGGCCCTCCTCCTTCTGCTCGATGGAGGAGACGATGCGCCAGGCCGCCCGGAGCGAGCCGATCACGTTCTTGTAGGCCACGGAGAGGAGGTTCCGCTCCTCGACGGTGAGCTCGGCGGCCGGCGTCCAGCCGACGACCAGCTTGTGCATGAACTCCACCATCTCCTCGTACCGCTCCGCCTGCTCGGCCAGCTTCGCCAGGTACACGTACTGGTCCCTGCCCAGGTTCTCCGGCACCGCCATCGCCCCGCTCCGACTCGCCGCAGCTGCTCCGATCGAATCCACCGGTCGATCGATCTAGAGAGAGAAAGCGAGGGGCAGAGGAGGATTTGGGGGTGGATTGATTTGAGAGAGAGAGAGAGAGAGGTTGAGAGAGGATTAGTAGGAGTGTGGTGGTGTTAAAAGAAAGGAGGCTGGGGAGGGCTCGGGTGATCGGGTGCGGACGGAAGTACGGTGCGAGCGGATGAAGTTGACGGCTGTGGAGAGGAAAGCGGGGGACGCTGGACCGTTGATTCGGGGGCTTCGCGACGGCTGCTCTGGATCGGGAGGGCGTGGGGCGGGTGGGGGTGGGGGTGGGGGGCGGGTGGGGCCCCTTGCATAGCTCGGATGGCGCAGGGGAGTGATGGGTTTTGGGGATTTCTTTATATTATTATTCTTTTTCCCTCTCCCTCGTTATTCCTTTTAAAGCGAACTGTTTCTGGTCAATGATTTGAGCCATGATTGATTGGATTGATCACGGCTGGATTTTGGGGGGAAAGATCAGATGTCGGGCCTCTTATTGGGCCCCGAGGTTGATGCTGGGCCTTGCTGGACCTGGAAATCAGAGCTAGTAAAAGATAATAACGGGAATGGTCTTGAACTTTAACTTGATGTGCAATACGGTTCTTGAATTTTAGTTTGTTAAATATAATCCATGGAATTTTGATATATATTTGATTTAGTCCCCGAAGTTATGGAAATTTTCAATGCAATCATTTAAGTAATTCAAGATCAAGGACAATATCAAACATTTTCATATAACTTAAAAACTTAATCAAACTATTTTAATCAAACTATTTTCAATCCATGATTTGAGCTATGATTGATCATGGAAAATTTTGGGGAAAGATAAGATATCGGGCCTCTCATTGGGCCATGAGGTTGATGTTGGGCCTTGCTGGAACTAGAAATCATCGAATGGGCTAATTATCAAGGGTGGATTCTCACGGATCTAAGATTGGAGTGTGTCAATTGTAAAAGTTAAAGATAATGACAAGAATGGTCCTAAACTTTAACTTCAATGTGAAATATGATCCTAAATTTTTAATTGGTTAAATGTGATCTATAAACTTTTAATACATATTCAATTTAATCATCAAATTTAAGGAAATATTCAGTGCAGTCCTTTAATTAATTCAAGCTCATGGACAATATTGAATATTTTCATATAATTCAAAAATTAAATCAAACATGTGTCAAAAGTCAATAAACCATATTGACCAAATTAAAAAAAAGGATCATAAGATTGAATTAAATCAAATATTATATTGAACAAATTAAAAATTGGTTATATGTTGAGTCATAATTTAGGGGGCATTTATATCATTTTCTGTAAAAGTTATTTGAAAAGTCCATGGAATTCAAAAAATCCAATCAAAGGAATCTAGCCAGACTAAACTGCAAAGCTATGGTACATTCGTCAAGATATCATATTTCACATCGGTCGGGGCGAGAATGCGTCTCAATTTTGGATTCGGCCAAGGCTGACATAATTAGGTTGGAACTACTTTTTGAATTTACTTCGTAACATCGTACACAGACATAGATAATAAGGTAAGAGACTTTTCAAGCCATCATATAGCCGTAACATTCAACGCAGGAATGATGCGTTTGAACACGAAAAGGACGACTTACGGACACAATAATCCCACGGAATTTGTTTGCTCCAGGGAATCAGCTGATCCAGCTGTCCGTTCGGTATTGGATGCTCGCCTTCGCAGGCTATTCGCTGCTCTGTAACAAGACAAGACAGACGTCGCGCCTCGACAATGACCCAACCCAAGTTTGAACAAACCATCATTGGGCCTGGTCGGGTGCGATCGTCATGCCATAAATTCGAATCCTCATTGCTTCGTTTTCAAAGAGAGGGCCCTCATGGCCCGAAAATCAGGGCGAGCCTAGCGTTGATGAATTGGTGGTGCGGTTCCTTGGAACCCAGACGGCAAGCTTGTCATTTATGCCATTCGATGCGAAGAGAAGTTAAATGGGTCGAGTTAAGACGACCTAGATCAATGGACAACGGCGAGCGAAGGGATGTCACGGGCAAGATGAGATCAAAGACAAAACTATGGAATCCCTTTTCTTTTCTTTTTTTCTTTTTTTCCTGGATGATCAGAATAAATTGCAGCAATAGGGTTCGAGCTATTGAAATTCAGGACTGGTTCGCTTGTGACTAACATCAATGGACGCATCAACTGGGAACCAGAATGTAGTGGTACTACTGATCCAAGTTTCTCGGACCATGTCTAATTGCCGGAGCACACCGCAAATAGTGAGCATAGCTTGCGCTCCACATCACTCGACCATCACCAACCATGCAGATGTGGACCTATCGAGTTTGCTTGCACTACAACGAATGCACACTGGTGAAATGAAACTACGCTTTGGAAGATGTCGAGTCACTCCATCATTATGCCAGTACTACAACCCTTCTCAGCATACGCCTCATGAGTGAAAGACAACAGACAAATCGGATCATCTGTAAATGACTCATATGATCAACTAACATGATCACATCACAAATTTGTTAACCCTTCTGAAATGATAAGGGTTGGTATCCTCAGGAGCCAGAAGCTACTAATTACTCACTGAAGATTCAACTCCTGAGAATAGAAAAAGAAAATAAAAATCCCCAGTGCCTTCTCATGCCGAAGCTAGTGGCTACTAACATATACATGCCACGCATCTAGAGCTTCCTTAGATGTGATTCAAGAGATACAGAAGCATTTAGCTCACCAAATTGACTGCCGGATCCCCAAGCCATTACATGTCAATATAAGACCCTTGTAACGGTTAAGGTAATCCTGCAGCAGTAGAAGAATGTTATATAGGCCAATTGAATCCAGAGGAAGTTTATCAAAATATTACTCTGTTCCAATGAAGAATGCAGTCCAGAACTTACAACTATATTGTAATCATAAACATGTGACATCCCTTTTGTGTCATATTCTCTCCTTTTGGTAGGATCGCTAAGAACTGTCAAGCAAATTCATGGAACAAACAATTAGAACCACATCCAGCTGCTGCTACTATCAAACATAATCAATCAACCACCAATAACCCAAACTTAAAATTCCACTCAATGACTAAATGCTCCACATAAAAGAGACTCTGAATGAAAGCCTAAAATTTAAACTTTGTTGTGGTTATGAACTTTCATGATTCAACAACTATCATGTGGATAAGATCATAAACAATGGCCTAGTCTCACAATCAAGGTCCCATAAATTACTAAACGATTACAATGGAACAAACTATTATCTTTTTCACCACTTATTATGCTCATTCTCAAAGGACCC
The DNA here is from genome assembly GCA_016097545.1 of Eucalyptus victrix. Taxonomy (NCBI): domain Eukaryota; kingdom Viridiplantae; phylum Streptophyta; class Magnoliopsida; order Myrtales; family Myrtaceae; genus Eucalyptus; species Eucalyptus victrix. The sequence goes on along the minus strand of CM027840.1, from coordinate 29,660,410 downwards.
AACTCAGAGTTCTCGTAATGATGATTTGAAAAGTTTCTACAATGTTAAAACATAAATATCAACTAGCCCACATGAATCAAGTATCTTCCTTGCATGAAGAGATCCACCATCAGCAGTGCTTAGATCATCTGCTTACCAAACTCAGTTCTGCGGCGGATGAATGAGAGCAGCAAATGCATTCTATTAAGACCAACTCTTCCTTTGTTACAGGAAAATCCAACAGACTGAAAAGTAAAGAGTTCCCTTTATGAGGCAAGGCACTTTCAAGTTGAAGTTAGTAAAGACACAAAAGGCCCTTGTATTACAGTGGATGACAACTAAAATAAATGGAACTCTGCACTATTAAGAGACTGCAGTAATAACAGTCCAAGTACTTGAGTAGATTAAGTTCTTAATAGTTTCAATACCAATTTTGTACCACGTTTATTGAAACCCTAATCAGTCCAATTGATTCCCCAATATCAATGATCAAAAATCAAACTCTTCCCTTTTTAACTCTCTGGCAAACGAATTAAATTCTATGCCAAAATCTTTAGAAGCATCATTGGAAGTCGAATATTGATACAAACTAACAAAAGTCAAAACACATCGAGCTTAGCGCGCCAACTGATGATACTGGACACATATCTTTCCATAACATCACTCAGAATTCTGGTTTCTTGGACAAACTGACCCACTCTACCAACCACTGGCATTATTGTCATGTATTATGATAATTTATATCTGTAGAGCAAATGATTACTATCCACGACAATCAATCCAGTCTAACCTAGCCGCAAGTTGCATACTTTGCACCGACTGCTCAGTTCTGGTATTCCAGACTATTGCCAACATTTCCTGGACTAGTACCATTGATCTACGAAGTGGAAATCAACTACTTTCACAGCCAATCCTCCTCCAATTCAGCTCTGACTCGACTTCATCATCACAGAACACCCCTACAAGGACCAATTGACCAATCTCATTGATTCAAGCTGCAAATGTAACCAGAACTTGATCCATTAGACCCAAAAACAACAGCACGCAAGAACTCCTTTTCTTTTGGGCCAGAGGCAGGCATACCACTTGCCTAGTTCCATAATCAAAATACAAAGGCAAAATGCACAGAAAACACAAACCACTGAACAGTTTCTAAGAACTAAAGCTAGAGCGAGATGACAGGACAAACGCACAAGGAGACAGAGAATTAAACTGACCCTGGTACGCTTCATTTATCTCTTGAAACCTCGAAGTCGCATCGTCCTGATATTTTTGTTTGTCCGGATGCCATTTCTGCACCACGAAGCGATCCGTAAGAGAACACGACAAAGATACCGAAACTCCCCATCCCATACTATCAGAATGCAGCTCTCTAAACGATCCTCGCGAATGCAACAAACGAAGAATTGCAACAAACAGCGAGCTAATTGCGACCGGAAACTAAGAATTACAGCATCGTGGCCTCAAAAACTCTCTCTTTTAGCTGGCGGATAATAGATGGATTAGTTAAGAACGAATCAAAACACCAAATTCAGCAATTCGCAGCAAACAGCGAACCAATAGCAACGACATAGCAACCAAACCATCGCCGACAGCCCCAAACGAAAAAAAGAAAAAAAATTCACGGACCAGCGCAAGCCGGATGTAATTGGACCGGATCGCGTCCTCCGAGGCATCGTAATCCACCTCCAGTATCTTATAATAGTCCTGCACATCACAAGAAGGAGCACCGAAATCAGACGACGCCGAAGGGGCGCGGAAGGAGGAGCCCTAGAAAAGCCGGGAACGCCGGGTTTTCTCCGTCGGACGACGTCCCCCGGGGAGCTCGCGGCGGCTAACCTTGGGCTTCGACAGGAGGGAGAAGAAGTCGAAGTTGAAGCGAGATTCCTGCTCGGGCTCGCCGTCGTGCTGCGGAAGCGCGTCCTCCCACATCATCCTCGCCGCCGACGATACGCCGTGCGCGGTGGCCAGAACGGCGGAGAATGTTTCGGGTGGAAGAGGATAACGCAAATGATTGTCTCGCTACGCTCCCGTGGAATAGTGGAAATTTCTAGAGACGGTCTCGATCTTCGCGACTAGCAAGAGAGCAGATTTTTTCTGATTTTTGTTTTCTAAATTTTGAGAAGGAAGGAAAAATAATTCGGAGATTTTTTCTTGATTCTTTGGTTACCGTGGAGAAAATGTGTCCATTCTTTCCTCCCCGATTCGATTTGGAATTAACGAGGTTGTGGAAGGAAAAATTGGAAAGCAAGCCGCCGCATGATTAAAAAAAAATCTGTCCAAACCGAATCTTAGCAAGTGGTGCGAGTGCGAGTCCTCACGTCTTGATTTTAGCTCGGTTCGGAATTTCATTTTCGCTAGGATTGTTACTAAGGGCCTGTTTGGCAACGTGCCAAACAATGCCTAATTCTGATTTTCTGTTCCCAAAATCAGTTTGGGATGAGAATCGCGTTTGATAAAATTTTTGTTCTCGGGAACATATTGGAAAGAGAATTGAGAATAAAAAAAAATGATTCTTCGTCCGAAAATAAAAAAAAAGAATTAAAACAGTAAAAGTCTTCTTCTTTCCTTCCAACATCCTACGATTGTCGTCCACCACCGCCCGCCGCCGTCGGTTGCCGGTTCAGCAAGCTCGCCGGAGGCTCGCCAGGCCAGCATGAGGTTTGGCGAGCTTGCCGGTGGCTAGGCCGGCCTCGCCCGGCCCGGCGAAGGCCGGCCTGACCACCGACGAGGCTTGGGCGAGCCTCGCCAGATCAAGCAAGGCTCGGCCTCGCCCAGCCCGGCAAGGCTCGCTCGGCCACCGACGAGACTCGGCCGACGAGGGCCGACCTTGCCGAGGGCCGATGACGCTCTGATGAGCATCGCCGGCCCTTGTCTGGCCGATCGCCGATCTGGGGACCGGCCAAATGAAGAAGAAGAAGAATAGGAGAAAAGGGAAAAAAAAGGAAAAAAGTAAAAAAAAAAAAGTATTTAAAAGTATTTAAAAATTAAAAGAAATTAATTTGAAACAGAATCAATTAACACGGTATCAAACGCAATTCTATTCAATAATTAAAAAATTTGGGCAATTATCAAACACTTTTTTTTTTACTCAGAATCAATTCCCGGGAACAGAATAAAAAATAATCATTTATAGTCAAAATTAACTCCCAAAAACAGAATCGTTATCAAATGAGCCCTAATAATTTGCACAACGTTCGATCCAATGCTTGTGATTTTCATTAGGTTTGATGCCGATGCTTGAGTGGGAAGCTCATCGGTTCTCAATGGAGAAGGATGATTAGAGAAAAAAGGAAGCGACGACTTTGGGTTATTTTGTCATTTTAACTCTTAAATAGATGCGTCGAGCAAACATTGGGGTGAAAATAGTAATCACCTTATAACAATCAAGTGTTTATTAATTAATAAAAACATAGTTTCATGTAATTTCTTAGAAAGCATTTTCTGAAATCTGTGAAATTTATGGATAATTGTATGGCGTGACTCCCTTGTATTAGGAATTTATTATAATCTCTGACTAATCTCTCCATTTCCCGAGCTAAAATTTTGTGCACCTGCCACTTAATGATGATGATGTTGTCGATGACGATGTACCAATTACATGTGTTTGACATTGTAAGTTGTGGTCCTGTGGCAATCATTGTGAAATTGATTGTCATTTGTAGCGCTTGTTACTACTCTCGATTAGCATAAGACCTTGTTGGTTCGTGAGCTTAAGCAAGACCTATGAAATGGCTTTGCATTTCCCTAAGTATCTTCATAAGAATGGGCATTTGGTGAATGCTGAAGTGTTTGGGAACTCTTATTTTTATGAAGCATTTTGCAAAATAGCTTTGAGGTGAAAAAAAAGAAAAAAAAAAGAAAAGGAAAAAGGAGGAGGAGATGTTGACGCAGAGGAGGGGAGCGAGTGGGAGGCAATCGGAGCTAGTGGGGGAGGCGGCAGGTCGCGCAACCCACGCACCACCGTCCTGTGGGTTGTGCGTCCTCAGGGCGACCGAATCTGGCCGGCTGAGCACCGCTCAGCCTATCGCATGGGTTGCGCGACGTCGCCTAAGGTCGCGACCCACGCAACGGCGGTGCGTGGTGACCGGATCTGGGCGGCTGAGCGGCGTGGGTCGCGCGACGCCGCCTGAGGCCGCGACCCACGCAACGGCGGTGCATGGCAACCGGATCTGGTCGGCGAGCACCGCTCAACCCGTCACGTGGATCACACGACCTAGGCGACGCCGCTGAGGTCGCGACCCACGCAACAGTGGTGTGTGGCCACGGCGGTGTGTGGCAACGGTGGTACGTGGTCACAGCGGTGTGTGGCGACGACCGTGTGTGGGCGGCCGGCTCCGGCCGGTTGAGCTCCGCCGGCTGAGCTTTGGTCTTGAAGAAACAAGGAAGACAAGGAAGATGATGAACAATTATTTTTGAGGTAAAACAAGAAAACTCAATTATCAGTGAGGGCAATATTAAAAGAAAAAAATTCATTAAACCCCCCTTAGCATTCCAGAGCATTCCAAATGCTAGCATTCCCCAAAGTATGGCTCCAAATGCTGAACCAAACGGTTGAAATTTTTCCCAAGGGGCTTTCGGGCTAAAAGCCCCTTGGGAATGCTGAACCAAACAGCCCCGATGATCTGGTATGTCTTTGCTAGACAAACGTACACGTTTCAACTTTCCCAAGTCTCAGCCTATCCTTCCTCCTTAGTTGCATATCATTTGGGTGTACCATAATTATCTGTTCAACTAGATATAACAACATAAATAATATTGAAACTTTGATTTAATATACAATATCGTCTCTGAATTTTTAATATGTACGGTATGATCCTTAAATTTTGGTTCAATGTATAATGTCATCCATAAACTTTCACTTTATATAATATAATCCATAAACTACCGATAAATATTTAATATTATTTCTAAACTTTAGAAAATGTTTAAAAGTTTAGAAATCACATTGAATAGATTAAAAATTTAAGAACGATATTACATAGTAAGAACCTTAATGTTATTTTTATCTCGAGTATCGCAAGGTCACTTTCACGAGATATGCGAAGACAAATATAAGATGCTTTTTGCTGTGCCCAAATAATGGAAGCATAAAAGTCAATTTATGTCGGTGAGGACAAAGATCTCCACTTTACCTTTCTTGAACATTACAAGTGGCTCCACGGTCGATGTCACATCATCTAGCTTCTGTGATCCATTAGAAATGTTAGCCATTAAAAACTTGTTAATTAAGGGTAAGCGTGGTTCCGATGTAGAATGAAACTTGAGAGTTGGACCGGTAAGAACATATAGGTTTCAAGTTTCAAGATATGTAGAGTAAATTTCAGGTTTCAAAAAATGAAGACTTTGTTTTGACGGGTAGATTCTAAGCTCTTGGTTTAAAGTTCCGAGATATGCAGAGTAGATTTTAGGTTTAAAAAAATGAGGACACTGTTTTGACGGGTAGATTCTAAGTTCTTGGTTTAAATAACTTGAAATCTGAAATCTGTAACCTATAACTAGAACTATTTTTCTTAGTCCATGTCATCGTGCGATCCCACGATATTCCATATTGTTCAATGATGAATGTATAATTTAAGAGCACTAGTCCGGGCTTCTATTTTATGATCAAGACTTTTACTTTACTTATGTTTATATTTTTTGTGCATCAAGATATAAGTTATGGTCAGTGAATTATAACAGTAAATTGTGGTAATTAAATGTTTTAATTCATTGCAATTGTTCAATTAATAATATATGTGAAATTTGGGTAGACAGTGGAACTTGTAATAGGATATGTTATAAATTATAGGGTATGTAAGGTAAATTCCAATATCCAAAAAATAAGGAAACTGTTCCAATAGATAGGTTCCAAATTAGATATGGAATCTATACGAACCCGAAATTGCTCACCCCTATTGTTAATGTGTAACATATATATCGTATTTGATGTTTAATTATGTGAATTTATAGTTGATCGTGATAAAAGAGAATATTTAATTTGATGTGGCATGTCGAATCTAGAGCATGTAGCTTCTAGAGTAGGTAATGTATAACATCTCTGAATTAACTCATTTGAAATATTGACAATAGACAAACACTTTCCTAGAGTATGTAGCTTTGACCTTAGACACTTTCCCAAGGAACACTCATATTGGCAGTATTATAACTTGAGAGCGCTCTAACCTGCACTTTCTTGGGAGATACCTATTTCGGTAGAGCTTTAACCTGAGTGCACTTAAAGCTTGCCAGTATGTTAAAAAGTTCATCCGTGAGTTAATTCTAATTCGCCCACGCGTGTGCGCACTCACATGCACATATATATATCCTAAATCACTCTCCCACTATTATGTATGCAATTTGATTTATACCTACTTACCTACTTACATCATTGATCATCCTAGAAACCTATTTAAGAGTCATTCCATGTCTGAGCCTTTTGGCCCCAACGACCACTCTCTATACTAAGCCTTGTGATTTTGTCATTTATTATACAAGTAAGCACTGTCTTATGTGATCACCTATCATGGTAGTGCTCTAACCCGAATATGCTCAATTTTGAAATTCTAAAGCAAAGTTTACCATCATGTCAAAAGTCACATTAGTAAGTTAATTACAATTTTCATTACACACACACACACACACACACACACACACACATATATTGTAATGCTCTTTTATATTCGGTGTATAGTTCAATTAATTCCTATTCCATTCATCATTCTAAAAGCTTGCTAGGAGCAATTCCTTGTCCGATCACTTAGTGCCCTCATCGGACTAGGTTGTTACATAGTAAATTTGTCCGATGTGAGAACTTATGCTATAGGCAATCAATCTATTTTTTTGGAATTATACCTATCTTATAGTCTCCTAAAACCACCGTAGAATTTGTGAGTTTCATTGAGTTTTAGGTATCCTATTCTTAAAATGAAATCAATAAATAGATAATATTGCAATTCTTATTATTAGCACATTGAACATTCCACATGATAAAATACATGTTCATGTCTAATAGTAACGTAATCCTAGAATGATATAACATTGAAATCAACATAACAAATAAATGAATTAGCTTTTTTTCAGAAAAAAAGATGGTACAAATGTCATAATTTCCGTTCAGTATTTACTTGAGTGGCTTAATTTCCTTTTCGATCACTCGAGTGTCATAAATGTTTTTTCAATCACTTGAGTATCATATAACTTTTTAATCGATCAATTAAATATCATAACTTTTTAACAACGTTTACCACAAGTGTTTCACCGCATTTTTAAAAAATATAGTGCTCAATTGATCCATCGAAATTATATCACTCAAGTAAACATTTTTTTATAAATAACAATTAAGTGGCCAAAAAAAATTATGACACTTAGTTTCATCTTAAACATAGCCGAGCTAAGTTTGTCACAGAGAAGGGGGTGGAGATTTTTTTTTCCCTTTCTTTTTCGTGGGGCTAGAAGTTTTTAATCAAGTAGACATTAAAATGTAAGAATTTCTTAAAGAAAAGGGAACATCATAAATAATTAAATATATGTATATTCAATTAAGAAATATTAAATGGGACTCTCTTTATCATTATGTGGGGTATTTGCATAGGGTACAAGGTACAGAGTGCAAGGTATAGGGTGAGTAAGGGTCCGTTTGATAACATTTTTGTTCAAAAATTGTTCCAGAAAATAAAAATATAAAAAATTATTTCTATTCTACGGAAAATTTTTGACCAAAAGAATGCGTTTGGTAAACTTGTTCCTAGAATAAAAAAAGAACAAAAACATGTTTGGTAAATTTGTGTTCTTTTAATTTTTTTTCTTCCTTGTGGCCGGCGGCCTCACACCCAGCCACAGCAAGGAGGCTTGGCCTCGCTGGATTTAGACGAGCTCGAGCTTGCCCAGCCAAGGCGAGGTTGAGTGCCACCGGTCGGCGCGAGGCTCGGCCTCGCCGTGGCTAGGCGAGCTCGGGCTCGCCTTGGCTAGGCGAGCTCGGGCTCACCTTGGCTAGGCGAGGTCGAGCCTTGCCAGGCCACCACTAGGCGGTGCCGAATCTGGGCGAGCTCGAGCTCGCCCAACCAAGGTGAGGCCGAGCATCGCCGACTGGCGCAAGGCTTAGCCTCTGTGGCATCCCGGAAATTCAAAGCCGAGCCTTAAGGTGTGTTAAATATCTTTAATTAGGTGATAGAATTTTATGGCTTATGCTTTAGCCAATTTGTCTTTTAATTTGATGAATTTTTTGCTTGTGTTGTGGAAATTTAAATTTAAATGCTTGGCCATATGATTTAAATTTCAATAATTAAAAATATATCCCAAGACTTTGGCCAAGATGAAATTTGAGTTTAGAAATATAAATTAAAAGGAATTCAAAAAAAAGAAGAAGAGAAAATAGGGTTATTTTCGAAATGGGCCTTGAACCCATTAGCCTAGAGCTTGGTGGGCCAAGCTAGTCGGCCCATTGGGCCCAATAGGTGGCTGTCGACCAGCCCAAGGGGGAATGGCCGGTTGGGCCTAAGCCCAAGCCCATTAACCCAAATTCAATTCAAAAAAATTGAAATTACAAGTGGCCAAAGGAAGAGCATGTATTGGCCATAGGTGTGGTGGATTAATCATTGCAATTGAGGGGATATAAAAAGAGAGAGGGAAGAGAGAGAGTGGCCGTTTTCTTCATTTTGGCCGAGAGAGTGTGCGAGAGAGAGCTTGAGCGGAGGAGAGACCGAGAGAGAGGAGGTGGAGCCGAGAGTTCCCGCCGCCGTGTCTCGCCATTCGCCCGCCGTCCGACCGTCCTACGCCGCCGTGTGTTGCTGTGTGTTCATCTTGGAGGCAAGTGGGGGTTCCTTTACTTCTCTTGCACGTTGTTTGATGGTTGCATGTTCGGTTTGAGGGGTGATTTGGGCGAAATACCGAAGTAAAGGTTGCATGTGTTCATGTTATGTGGCTGTTTCCGTTCGGTTGGTGGTAGACAGTATCTTATTCGAGCTTGCATGTGTATTTGGAGTGTGATTTTGGCTTCGGTGTCTTCATGAAAGTTGAAGATAATATCCTGAGGTATGACATACTCGAATTTCATGGAAAACGATGGTGATATGTGGGGTCAAAAGCTTTGTTATACGGAGACCTCAGATCTGCGAATTTCCTACTGACCTTTTGTTGATTTCTTGGTTGCATGTCGATTTATGTTGGAGATCTCACTTTGTTGTCTTCTTGAAAGTTGTAGGAAACACCCTAAGCTACAACATACTCGAAAATGAGGCAAAAATAACAAGTATAACTTGGTGAATCGGCTGGATCTTTGAGACGGATGGTTCTGTTGAAGTGAACCGAGACACCCGAGACTTCATGGGTTAAAATGGTGACCCAAATCTGGGTATTTTACCTAGATCCCTTCATGAAAATTTTAAAGGACACATTGATGTATAACATACTCGAATTTCAGAAGAAACGAAAGAGATTTTATGGGTCAAACCTAAGTTTTTCGGTGATGTACGTTCTGGACGAAACGGTAGAGGTTCCGGAAGCTTCGTGGAGTTATATAAATTAATCTATAAATAATTTGGCTAAGAGTTCTTCATGAAAAATGCACGAAAATGTGTTGGCTATTATCCTGCAAAATTTGGGAATTTTCGGAGGTCATATGAGTATTTTAATTGAATTAATTCGAAAACTGTGCAATCTGGCCGTGATCCGAATGTTGTGTGTATTTTGTGGAAATTTGGGAAATTATGTAAAATGCGAATTAGCCATGGATTTTATGTGAAATCTGATTCTAATTGTTTTTTTAAGGATTGATTGAAGATTATGATTTTTGGAAAATCATAAATATTAAATATAATATTTATTTATGAAAATAAATAATATAATAATATAATAATATAATAATATAATAATAATAAAATAAAAAGGGGGATTATTTTATTGGCCATGAGTCCTATTGAACTATGATGCATTGCTATATGATATTGATGCATGTGAAATCATTAATTATGATGTATTGTTATATGGCACTGATGTATGAATGATCATAAATTATGATGCATTGCTATATGACATTGATGCATGTATGATCATGAATTATGATGTATTGTTATATGGCATTGATGTGTGAGTGATCATGAATTGTGATGCATGTATGTAAATCATATGCCATGAAATAACAAGATGAAAAGAATGATAAAAGTGGAAAATGTGGATGAGAATGAGGTTGTGGTGGAGGATGTTGTCCGGTGGCCTGGTGGCGTAATTCCGAGAGATTCCCTGGGAGTTTCGGGATGCCCAAAATGTGGGGGCCGGAAGCCTGTCGGAGGTTTACGCCCAAAGGGAGTGACTCGCGATGCCGGGATTAGGGTGCGAGATCCCGGTTAGAAGGGTAAAGACCGGAAGCCCTGTCGGAGGTTTCGCCCGAAGGGAATGCCTCGTGATGCTAGTTGAGGTGCGAGATGGGAATGTGGGGGCCGGAAGCCCAAGTGGCCATGAGATGGCCGGAATCGGGAACCCCGTCGGAGGTTTTACGCGAAGGGTGATGATCAAATTGATCATGGAATCGTCGGAGGTTTCGCCGAAGGATTGATAATGATACCCTGTCGGAGGTTTCGCCAGGAAGGGATGACAATGATGGTAAAATTTGATGATTTGAGAAAAGATAATGTGGGGATCAATTGATAAATAAAAGTGGAAATTGATCTATGATGTGATATGCATGGTGATGCATGGTTAATAATGATGTGATATGCATGGTGACGCATGGCTAATGATGATATGATGTGATATGCATGGTGATGCATGGCTAATGATGATGTGATATGCATGGTGATGCATGGCTAATGATGATATGATGTGATATGCATGGTGATGCATGGCTAATGATGATATGATGTGATATGCATGATGATGCATGGCTAATGATGATGTGATATGCATGGTGATGCATGGCTAATGATGATATGATGTGATATGCATGGTGATGCATGGCTAATGATGATATGATGTGATATGCATGGTGATGCATGGTTAATAATGATGTGATATGCATGGTGACGCATGGCTAATGATGATATGATGTGATATGCATGGTGATGCATGGCTAATGATGATGTGATATGCATGGTGATGCATGGCTAATGATGATATGATGTGATATGCATGGTGATGCATGGTTAATGATGATATGATGTGATATGCATGGTGATGCATGGCTAATGATGATGTGATATGCATGGTGATGCATGGCTAATGATGATATGATGTGATATGTATGGTGATGCATGGTTAATGATGATGTGATGATAATGATATATGAGATGCCATGATGATGATGATATATATGCTATGATGATGCATGAATACGCTTGACATCAAAAAGGTAAGCAATGCCTGCATTGTATGATGGTATGCATGGTGCACTGAGTTGTTATTGGATTTCCCTATCTCGTTGAGTGGTTGTACTCACCCCTTTTGGGGATAACATTTCAGCATTAGCACTATGCCGTTACCTCTTTGTTTCGCGTGGGGTATTTTACGGTCTACCGTCGATGTTGAGGTGGAGTGTACGGAGTTAGATTGTCCTACGTGCCCGGTTTGACGTTCATCCGAGTGCGATGCTTAGTTATGTATGATATCGGCCTGGTGGGGGCCTGTCATACAAGAGTTCATTTCATTCACGTCCGTCGAGATGGTGCTATGCGAGGATGCTTGCGCCGCCACCACCCGATGCACCGGGTTGGGTGTGAGACTCACGCGCGACGAGTAGGAGCCGAGCTTTTGATGTAGATAATCGACACCTTTGATGGGAGCTTGTGCGCTTGATGTAGAGAGGGTTGATAGTTTCTTTTTGAGATTTTAGGCAGGACATGGCGAGTCCTCGCTTTTCTTGTTTTGTATCGACCCGAGAAAGGAGGAGTCCCATCTTAAAAGAATATGTAAATAAAGTGTCGATGTTCGTATATAAAATCCTGATGTGTAGCTGGTGTGTATTTGTATCATGTGTTAGAAGGGAGATAGATGACGATGTAAATTTTGCTTCCGCTATGAGTTGCGCATGGGACTGCTTTAAAAAAAAAAATGCTTGAAATCTGGCGAGGCTTTATTTAGCCAATAGATAGAGATGTTAAAAGATGAATCATCGGCACTGTTAACGACCTGCGAATGGTTCGGGGTGTTACAGCCTCGCCTTGGCTGGGCTAGCTCGAGCTCGCCTGGATCCAACGAGGTTGAGACTCGCTAGGGGCCGGCGATGCTTCGGCGAGGTCGTTGGCCCTCACGGCGTTGCCGGCCCTCAACGGCCGGTCGCCATCCATGGCCGAGGCCGGCGATCGGCCAAAGAAAAAAGAAGAAGAAGGAAAGAGAGAGAAAATTTATTTCTTGAAGATGTTTTAGAAATAAGAAACAAGTTTTTCCTGTTTCTTACTTTTATTCCAAATTTGTTCTTGGGAACTAAAAAATAGATTTGGAACAAAAACGCAACCATATGCTTTTCTGTTATTTTTTTTGTTCCCCGGAACAAAAAAAAAAAGGAATACAAACAAACACCCCCTAAAAGGTTGGTACAACCTCAAACTTCGGAATCTACCATACATGCTCTTGTCTTGAAAATTTAGAATAAGGAACCTATCTTGCTTTCTTGAACACTCACACAACCTACCCAACTGTGCCAGGCTCACCTGCACATCCCTGTCAAATCAACTTGCCGCATATGAAACGATTCTGGAGAGGTTGGCCTATGGTTGAACGTTCGGCCCTCAATTATAAATGAAATGCAGGGTCATATATGATTAAGAATATGTCCTTCGGGATGGAAGTTGGTGACCCCTTGAAATCTACCAAAAGCTCTTTCGCCATCTAATCTTCAAACCACGTGTCATGTATCATTTAGAGGCTCTAAAGGTCAACTTATGACATTTTTAATCGTGCGCGTGAAATCATGGTGGCTAGCCTGTGGATGTATATATATAATACATAGATTTAATATGTATTCATAGTGGATGACGATCTAAGTGCACAGGCTTTGACATTGAAAATACAGACTTTCAAGTGTGTTTGATGACGATTATTTTTTATTTATTTTATTTGTTTGCTTTATTTCATCTTTCCTCTTTTGGAATAAGAATTTTTTAAGTTGCATTTTAACATCCCCTATATTTAAAAGAACACTAATGTTTCCATTTATAACTATTTGGATTTTTTTTAATACTACTTGTTTCATGAAAAAATAAATGACTTGAAAATCATTTTACTAAAAACAATTAAACGTATTTTTAGAAATAATTAGCTAATGAAAAGTTTTAAGGTGAATTGTTTGAATTGGCTTTTTGATTGATGATTTTAAAATGTGATAGCACCTGCCATCGGTTACAAAGGGAGTGCCTTTCAAATTGGTGTAGAAATGTGATAGTAACATTGTTTGAGAGCTTACATCATTAAAATTTGCTTTTGGGAACAATATCGAAAGATAAAAAACACAATCTGAATGTGAATGAAATTAAACTAGCCTTAGGTTAGGCGGTTTGAAATTGCAAAATATCGTTTAAAAGCATGCAATTAAAGACATCTCGCAAGGACACTTGCATGACAAGGACTTGCCCAACCATATTTGGTGCTAACACGAGAAGATTGATGCACCGCAACATGTGTTGAGGCCATTCGTGGAGGATCACGAATTGACGCTTGAGCAAGAGAAGGAGATGGTAGGGAGAATGTAGAAGAGAGATGCCCGGTTGTGCGGCGGATGCCCATGTACCCGTCACATCCAAAATGATTTGCTTGGGAACGTCTAACTCTTGCATTTGATGGGACCAATCTTTTTCATGTTCCCTAAAAAATTTAAACCGTAAAAAAATTCATAGGTAATACATTTAGGACACATTTCTTGACAAAAGACTAACATTATCAAAAGTATTTGTCGGAAGTAGGAATGCAATGATGCGTTTATTTCACGGAGAATTTCATGATAAAAAAATATATATATTAATTTTCATTTGTTTGGTAGCTCAAAAATGCTTCATTCTTTCCATATAAAAAATTTCATTTTTTCCTTGATCTAAATTTGTTATTTTCCGCTAATGGACAACTCTTTTTAAGAAATCGACTAATTTTCCGTTGTCTGAATATAGACAAATAAACGGATCCTCTATTTCTGATTTTCTGACGTGTATTTTTCTCTTTCTTCCATTTACCACAGGTCCGAAAGCGAGAGCGAAGTGGTAGTATGAAAATCAGTACAGCTAGGCTTGCACTGTTTCGTCCCGAAGCGGACATGTCCCGCTTTTTGGTCCATTTTGACCGGCCACTCCCGACCAACGGGTGCGGGGTGGATCCGTAATTAGGCCCACTCCCACAGGGGCAAATCGGTCCAACAAAATTACCCAACTGCCTAACTACCAACCAATCAAACGTGTGTGATTCACAACACTCCGCCCGCCGGACTCTCCCATCGGACCAAAAAACGACCCCCGAAAATAAATAAATCGAAAAATAAAAATGATCAAAATTTATTAGTTTTTCAGCCGAGAAGAGAGAGAGAGAGAAAGAGAGAGGAGCTGTCTTCGTCTCTCTCGTTTTCGTCGCTCGCCTCGTCAATTTGACTCTCATCAGCTCCGCGCCGAGCCGCCGCCGATGGCGTCCTCCGTCTCCGGCATCTGCTCGTCGTCCCCGTCCCTCAGGCCGAAGACGCCGCCGTCCGCCGCCGGCCGGAGGGAAGTGGCCTCGGTCTCGTTCCCGAGCGGCGCCAGGCCCCCCGCCGGCGATCGGGCGCCGTCGCTGTCGCTGTCGCTGGCCCGCTCGGTCGCGAGGGAGATCTCGGCGGAGCTGGGGAGGGCCGACGGGGCGGCGAAGAAGGAGAAGTGCGGGCTGGAGAAGGATTCCCGCTCGCTGTGGAGGAGGTACGTGGACTGGCTGTACCAGCACCGGGAGCTAGGGCTTTTCCTGGACGTGAGCCGGGTCGGGTTCACGGACGAGTTCGTGGAGGAGATGGAGCCCCGGTTCCAGGCCGCGTTCAAGGCGATGGAGGAGCTGGAGAAGGGCGCGATCGCGAACCCGGACGAGGGCCGCATGGTCGGCCACTACTGGTTGAGGAAGTCGGAGCTCGCGCCGACCCGAACTCTGAAGGCGCAGATTGAGGCGCGCTCGACGCCGTCTGCAATTTCGCTGCCGACGTGGTCAGCGGTAAGGTCAGTTCTGGAATTCCAGTTGTTGTTCTTCTCCGTGCGGCAAGAGAGATTGTTGTTCCCTGCATTTTTCCTGTCGGTTTGCTGTCGTAGTTGCCCGTGTCAGTTTTCTGGTAAATGTCGGCATTAACTTAGTCGCTCGAGAAAGCGCGAGCCGACGATAAATTGAAGTGGTTTCTGGTCAAAGAGATGGAGAGTACATTAACGAATTAATCACTTGAAGTGATTGTGTATGGAAATTCCCTACTCCGAGAAGCAGTAGTTTCAAAATTTTCTTGAGGTTTTTCGATTAATGTCAGCATGAAATTCAGTTTTTGATCGTTGGTTTTCTTTTAGTGTGCTTAGCTGATTGCATTGGGGACGGATTAATTGACTTGATTATGCTTGATGCTTAATTTGCAGATTAAGCCCCCTGCTACTTCTCCTGTGGATCGCTTTACTCAAATACTTTCGGTTGGAATTGGAGGTTCAGCTCTTGGGCCACAGTTTGTTGCAGAGGCATTGGCTCCTGATAATCCTCCCTTAAAGGTATCTTCAGACATTGTAGATAAGTTGGTCGTGGCTTGTTTTGTCTGTCCTTTCTTGCTTTTTCAACTAGCTAAAATTATTTCTTGAGTTTTGGCAACTCTTCCCTCAAGTGAGCAGTTCTCTTAATTTTATCCTTCCTCCTACTTGGATTAGCCGTGATGTCATTCCATTTTGGGCTTTTCGTTGCAAGTTTATCACTGTGGATATGAGAATGATCCTACTACCTTCTCTGTATTCTTCCTACTCACATTTCTCCTCCATTATGTGGAGCAAGTGCATATGCTGCTTGATTCACTTATGCACAATGAAAAAAAGATCTGCTTTTCTTAATCATACTGTACTTAGGTCTTTTGTCTTTGTCTTTTGATTTGGTATTTGAAAAGCGTTAGTAAATTATAGATTTTGCACATCAGATTTAGTTAAAGTTACAAGCTATGGAGGAATGTGCAGTTATAAGTCTTGGCATATTGGGTGAACACCTTGTGTTAGTGATTTTTTTACTTTTGACTGTCTGAATGATATCTTAATTTTACCTTTGGCAGATTAGATTCATTGACAACACAGATCCGGCTGGAATTGATCATCAAATTGCACAGCTTGGTCCTGAGCTGGCTTCTACCCTAGTAATTGTGATATCAAAGGTGCCTGCATGTATTTTGCTTTGTGATCTCTCCTTTATGCGGTGTGGAAGAATATATGGTAATTCATTGTCATTTCCTGTCCTACAGAGTGGTGGTACTCCTGAAACCAGAAATGGCTTATTGGAAGTACAGAAGGCCTTTCGTGAAGCGGGATTGGAATTTGCTAAACAGGTATTGGTCCCAGGTTCTTTTTTTTTTTTTTTCCCTTCCTGCCTATAGAAGTTTCACCGACTATTCATTGAGTTTCATGTTCTCTTTAAAGATACTAACTAGACTTGAGTTGACAACTAATAATTAGTTTCTCTTGATGCTTAAGGGCTAAAAGCTATTGAATGTCGGACTTATCTTTTTTATTGTGAAGAGATTAGTTGATTTTGGTTGATGTGTTAATGTCGTTTTCACAGTGTAGGTTCCATGGCCTTTCTGTTGTTGCACATCAACTCAATCCCCCCCCAAAAAAAAAATATCCAACACCCTATTGATTTCTTTTCTGGTTGAGCATTTTCTTTAGGGAAGCTTCTAGATGTCTCGGGTTGAACTCTATTTTGGTGCATTTATTTTATAATTAGGAGTATTCAGTTTAGTGGCTTTTTTAAGTCATTATTGCTAATGAGGCTTTGCCAGTTTGTTAATCTTGCATGGAACAGTTATTGCTTGTGATGTGTAACATAATCGTGGATAACTGGATGTCTTCATTTATATGTCAGTCTGATGGTGCCCTTACATGAAGTTATGTCAAAGTTAATCTTTTCGGTTTGTTTACCAAAATTTTGGCACCTTCAACTTTGCAGATATCGCATTGATCACTTTTTTTCCCATCATGAATGCAGGGTGTTGCCATAACTCAAGAGAACTCATTGTTGGACAATACTGCACGGATCGAGGGCTGGTTGGCCAGATTTCCAATGTTTGACTGGGTGGGTGGTAGAACATCTGAAATGTCTGCAGTTGGTCTACTTCCAGCGGCCCTTCAAGTTCGTAAGCCTAACTTCTAATCTCATTGTGGTTACATATTCTGATTTGACTAGAAGAGCATATTCACTAGCAACTCCAACTTCAGGGGATTGATATCAGAGAAATGCTTGCTGGTGCATCCTTGATGGACGAGGCAACTAGGACAAAAGTGGTAAGATTGCTTTCAGTTAATGTTATCTGGTGTTTCTCCAGAACGTTCTGTCGTTACCAAGTCCAGTAGAGGGATTAGTTTCAGTATTAGTAGGGCAACTTATGGTGTAAAATCCTGCTCAATGTGTAGTGCTGGGATTCCGCATGTGCACATTTTATGATATAGGGAGCTGGGTCACCAGAATAAACTAAATATGGTTGAGATATCGATCTTGACTATAGACTATAGATAGCTATTCAGTCATTCAAGGATGTCAGCTAACGAGTTGAACGGTTGTCTCTGTATGCACTGCGATGTATGCAAGAGTAACTTGTGAACTCATATGCAGCAGAAGCACCACTTGTTTCCTTGTCCAAGACATTGCTCACTTGTATGTTGTGTCAGAAGAAGATCCACAGAAACAATAATGTAGGGACTGTAGATTAACTTAGCATATCCACACTGTTTATGCTTCTTATATTGTAAATCCTTTGGCAAGTAACTTATCATTGTACTACTTTTGTCATATAATCATAAACATAAATGTCAAGGCCTGTTTGGGGTGGCTGTGGGTTTCAGCTTGCCTTTCTGGCTTTGGCTGTGGTTTTGAGGTTTTGGCTTTAGCTTTGACTTCACAAAAATGAAGTTGGTCGAAATAATACTTCTAACTTGAAAGTGACTATGGCTCATTTTCAGAATTTAATAGATAGTACTGAACACTGATGCTTAAATCATAGATGTTTGGATTCTTGGCTAATTTTACTTCTAAAATGAAGCATATAATGACTTTTAGTGACCAAAAGCCATATACATAATGCGTAGTCCCTATTATCTCCCCCAAACACACACACACAAAAGAAAAAAAAGAAGTTACAACATAAGAAGTATCAGTAGTTTTCTGTAGTTGTCTGAATGGCTTCTCTACTGATACTGATCAAATGATGGTTCTTGCCTTCTGTAGTCCCGTGTCGGCAAAAATAATTCGTTTCTTTTCCAGGTGAAGAACAACCCTGCTGCATTGCTTGCTTTATGTTGGTATTGGGCTTCTGATGGTGTAGGATCTAAGGTATTATGTTTGAATAAGATTGCCTTCTGAATTGTTATTTTTTCTCCTTTCAGTTTGCGGTCATTGACAAGTGTTTCACTTTTCAAATTGCTGCTGTCAGGACATGGTAATTCTTCCTTACAAAGACAGCCTTCTGTTATTCAGTCGGTATCTGCAGCAACTAGTGATGGAATCAATTGGAAAAGAGTTTGACCTGGATGGCAATCGGGTATGTGTGTATTTCTTGGTGGAAATAGGGAGTTCTGTCTCCATCTCTAGATTCCAAAATGTTAAATCTCAAGTTGTTCATTTCACAGGTCAATCAAGGGCTTACTGTTTATGGGAATAAAGGGAGCACAGATCAGCATGCGTAAGTTATTTTTTGATAAACTAATGGCACTATTACTTTTATATACCAGCTACATGATTATTCCTGATGCATGTTATTGTTTAATTTCCATATAGCTACATACAACAGCTGAGAGAGGGTGTGCACAACTTCTTCGCAACATTTGTTGAAGTGCTTCGTGATAGACCACCTGGTCATGATTGGGAGCTTGAACCAGGTGTTACCTGTGGTGACTATCTGTTTGGAATGCTTCAGGTTAGTTTACAACAAGAGCTACTGATATTTACCTTTAAGAAGAATCTAGCGATAGTCAAAGTTCCTATGTTTATTGTATCTGAAGTGTAAGATCTCATGCTTCTCTTGGAAAGGAGACATGAGTTAAGTGGGTGTTTTACTTATGATCTCTCTGTTGTTTTTCTGCAATTGATCTCTTTTAGATGTGGTGAACTTCTGTAGGGAACAAGGTCTGCTCTGTATGCCAATGATCGTGAGTCTATAACAGTCACTGTCGAAGAAGTGACCCCTAGATCAGTGGGGGGCCTTATAGCATTGTATGAGCGAGCAGTTGGGATATACGCCTCACTAGTAAATATCAATGCCTATCATCAACCTGGTAAATAGTTTACCTTATAATTCTTATTTAAATTAGATGGTTGCATATGTTAGTGCTTATTGCTGTTGAGAATATGTCTGGCCTCTCTTTGGGTCAAGAAATCAAATCAATTCATCCAACTGGGTGTCTCCTTTCTTTGCCACTATGTGCGATTGAAATTCTTAGGTGTCGAAGCTGGGAAAAAGGCAGCAGCAGAAGTATTGGCTCTTCAGAAACGGGTTCTGGCTGTACTCAATGAGGCCAGGTACCTTACTAGAACAATCTCATCTAAGATGGAAAATATCGCTCTTAATAAATGGGGTTCTCGTTCATTTTCTTGAAATTCAAATAGGTTTGTTAATTTTGCCTTGGCATTTGCGTTTTTCAGCTGTAAGGAGCCTGTCGAGCCATTGACTCTTGAAGAAGTAGCTGAACGTTGCCATGCCCCTGAAGAGGTAATCTGCCCGATCCCTGGGCACAAATTGGCAACTAGAACTGTAGAATTTTGGCTAATTCTTTTCCTGGCCTTGTGGATGCAGATTGAAATGATCTACAAGATCATCGCTCACATGGCTGCCAACGACAGAGCAATCATAGCTGAGGGCAGTTGTGGATCGCCTAGAAGCATCAAAGTTTTCCTTGGGGAGTGTAATGTTGATGAGTTATACGCTTGATTTTCGCAGAAGTCAGGTGTCTTGCTGCGGACCTCTTCGTAAATCTTCAATAAGTTGATTTTGATTGTGGTACTGAATCTTCATCAGAAAGTGGGATTATTTGGGAGATGGAATTCTTTTACTGGAGGATCTTTGCCTTAATTGTTCGACGTGTAAAATCAACATTGTCGAACTTTTTATCAGTCAAAAAAATAAAATAACAGATTGATGAGTTGATTCTCTTGTAGAAGTTCTTGATACTTTGAGGAATGAGAGTAAACGGCTGGTCCATTCTCTGTTGCTCGATTAGTCCTTCCCGCAGTTTTGGTTAGTTTGAGGAGTTATATTTCATGTTATATGATCTTTCGGACTCTGTTAAATGATGCCTTGACATTACATTATGCATTTGTACTTTGCTTGAGCTCTGAAAACAAATCGGCAGTCAAATTGCCATGAATCCCTTCTTCATTGAGATGAAAAGGATACGAATATTAGTCACACCTGCTCCCGAGTTTCGAGTTTCAGACAAAAACCGTGGTTCTACCCGAGCATTTTCTTTCTTCACTCCATTGCTTCAAGTCTTGACTTCGATGACAGAAACCAGGATGAAATATGGATGGAAACATCTGAGATTTTTCTAATTTTTTGGTGGTCAAAGCCAACATCTGTGATTCATTGGTGCTGAAGACTAAACCCCAAGTTGAAACTGCATTATCAGGAGAAGGAAATGTCAGCCATTCTTCATTCTCTCTCTTTCTTTGCCTTCCTTTTAAACGAAGAAACACCATGAACAGATCGTAATTTTTGCGTTGATGTGTGCATCTAATAGTGAGCTGCTTGGAACGGTTGGGCCGTAGATGCATTCCAGGTGCAAGCACAACAAACCAATATAATCTCACTAATCAACATGATCAAATAAGAGAGTCCATATTTACAAAGAGTAGATCAGGTTATGCAATTGATCTGATCTGCACACAAATAAAGAATGACATCAGCATGGCACAACATTCGGAACACCAAGCTGCCTGGACAGCACAAAGCACCAAACAACGGCAACCCCCAACACCTTCCCCCCCTGGTTTTCTCCCCTCCCCTGAAGGCGCATCCACATCAGAGAAGCTTCGAGATAACATGACAGGACGCCCAGAAAGCTTTTGAGGCAGCCTGAAGAATAACAGGATTTTGATATATCCTGCAGAGAACGAGAAGTAGACATCAGAATATCATTCTTAATGAAGAAGATGCAGCTGTTCGGAGTATATATCTAGACAAGTACCAGCACGCAGTGATTAGTAACTCGATCTTTAACTCAAGATCATGGAATAAGGTATGCCAGTTGGTGAATACTTAGCTTTTGAGTACCTACCCAATTGCAGTTGCTCCCCATGATGCTACATTATAAATAACTCTGCTCCCATCCCATGCCTTCCGAAGCTTTCCCTTTTTCTTCTTAAGTGAGAATGTCTTGCAAAGAGCTGAAAGAAAATTCAAAGGTTATCAGGACTCCAAGAGTTGACGACCGCAGAATCTGGGAAGAACTTAACCCAAATGTACAAGTCACATCATTTTAATAAACTTGATGAATACATCTTAAATTATGTTAGCAGCAATCAACAAACATTTTGAAAGCTAGTGCAAATTATATCAATGAAAGAGGAGGAATGAAAATCAAGCTGACCTTCCTGAAGTTGGTTAGGAGTCAACTCCTGCAAATAGAAAAGCACCAGCTGCTAAGCCCAAAAGGATAAAAATGTGCAAGAAGAAGAGGCAAGCAAATGCATTTCATGCTAAAGACAAGCACCCTATGAAAGAAACAGCAATAACTGTCATGGCCCATGCACAACAAATGACATAAATTGCCTCATTATTATTTGTTCCTACAAAATCTGGTAATTTAACTCATCACAACAGGATGAAAGAAGCATTATCTAGTAGATAGAGTGGAAATCATTAGCAGATCTTCAAGGAAAAAGTAATTGCTAAATCCTCGCGGGAATAATATTCTGATCTAAACAAGTCTATTCAATAAAAGACCAAGAACATGAGAAATTCCCCAAGCAAAGAGTGCAAAAATCCATGACCAGAGTAAGATCCAGACAATGTTTTTCCAACCAACTCTGAAACTTAAGGAGTTCTCTGGAGTTAAATTTTTTAGATGCAAGCTCTCATGTCACTCAATCAAAAAATGCTTTTCTTGTATTTTTTTTTCAAACATCCCAATCTAAAGGCTCTTGTATGTGTAGATAATACACAAAGGCCGCAGGGACAGATAGAACTTATAATAAACCACAATCATGGGTTCACCATCAATTGCAAGAGAGTCATAGACACCATGCAGTGAAACTCATGGTAGGAAATAAGTTCAAAGAGAATAAATCCACTATTCATGCTTATTCTTTAGCAGAATATTTATCCGTTATTAGAAGCCTTTGAGTAGAAGAAGCCACATAACCAAAAGGAAATGGATGTGGATCAGCAATCAACTTGAAAGAATAACATGGTGCTGACGGGTAACAAAAAAGAGGACCACTCTGAGTCCCACACCAATGACCAGGTAACCTGAGAAGCTTTGGTCTCAAGCATTTGCAAGAAGTGCAGCATACCTTTGTCTGTTTAAGGGACAGGAGGTAGGCAGCCATAAAGGACGCCATACCTTCTACAATATCTTCTTGTCTCACAACGACATAATCTTGTTCACTAGGATCCACGTCTTCACCTTCCCATAGATCATCTTTACTGACCATATCCCATGTGCCACCTTCCTCTGTTTGCACAGGAAACGTGCTATCAGTCTGCATGAATGATTTTCTTTGGTGAAAGAAAAAGGTTGTTTAACATAATACTTTTAATTATGGAATGAACTAGAGGTTGTCACATGCCAAGAGAAAAAAACGAAGAGTGAAAAATCATTGCAATCTAAAGAACATAGAAGTCGTTGGCCTTATATACCAGCAGCATTATTAGGAATTGACACTTGAGCGCACTCTAGCTTTTTGAGGAAGTCTGGGCATTCGACTCTAGATTTGAGAAGATCACACAGCTGAATCAGGAAAAGCCAGAGGAAGACACATTAGCTAAGTTCAGAACTAAAAGGCACTTAACATCACATACACACACTTTGTGTGCAACAATAGTGTTCTGTGTGCAAGATTTAAATCAGTGAAACAAAAAAGCACCTAGTGATATATTGCTCAGAAAGTCATTAACTGCAACAACATCCTTATTATTATTCGACATCCCTTCACTTTGACTATCATCTCGCAAGATAATGAATGATCAGAAAGTAAGATCCACCAAACAACGGCGAAACTAATTGCCAAAATTCGCCAAAATTTCAATTTGTAAGGCCCACATAACTTCATGTTTGGACTGCATTACTGAGGATAGCATCCACGGGATAAAGATGTAAATAAGTAAAACAACACTCAGACCAACTGAAAGGGACCTTAGAGCAATCTCTGCCTTGCCTTAACAGAAGAAAAACACAGAAAAAGGACCAAATGAAGTAATCTATGCCTAAGTCCACATGTAATACAGCCCTCTAATTATATACATGCAAGTCGTGTTTAATGTAGACACCAAAAAATGCATCCAAAACCTTCAAAATCCTCGTAATATGAAAATTGACACT
This sequence comes from Eucalyptus victrix, assembly GCA_016097545.1. NCBI lineage: Eukaryota > Viridiplantae > Streptophyta > Magnoliopsida > Myrtales > Myrtaceae > Eucalyptus > Eucalyptus victrix. Next base: position 29,636,765 of record CM027840.1, on the reverse strand, counting down.
TACACAGGGACCATCGAATCCAGAGACTAGAGAAATGTGAGGATCCACGACACAACCGCTTACTAGAAGAAGCATGAAGTAGTCCTCTGGTAAGGTATATGGTGATATGGTCCAAGTTTTTTATTCACTTTGGATATCATCGAATCCAAATTCCAAAAGGACCATTTTCCAAGCAAAAGCCCTTTATTTGAAATATATGTGAAGGCTCTGTGACAATGGTCACAACCTTTGTACTCAGAATGAATCAACAGCCTGAAAAAAACTGCTAATGTCCATTTTCCTTTAAAGAAATTATCTCAAATGTGACCTAATCCAATACGAAGCTTGTGACAAAACAAACCTGGGGCTAACACTAATACTGGGATACCCAACTGATGAGGCCATCCATAAAAGATTCATAGAAAGTATCTCATATGGACAACAGGCATTCGAGAATCCACAAAAAGGTAACACTGGGAATGCAAGAGGACCATCTACCAAATTTAAATTCAGCATCTAAGATGCAAGTTCATTCTCCTGAAGTGTTCTGACCTCGGACTCAAAAAACACTCACACACAAATCGCTGGGATCCTACAAAATTCCCTTTCAATGAGAAGAACAAAACTTTAAAAGTACAGCTTTCCAGGTCTTTATACCTAGAAAAAAGACCAATTCCCAAAAAAGCCCCGAAAATTACCATTCCCGAAAACAAACTTTCGCAAGCATGTCAACAATTTCCCAATTAGTCCAACCTAAAAGAGACGTGAATGCACAAAACCAAAAACAACAAATCCCATAAATCCTAAAGCTGGAAACTTCAACCCCTTTTCCTGACCATATGTATTAACCAAGCAAGCCCAAAGCCAGAATAAAACGCTCCGTCCAAAGAATATATCCAAATTCAGCACGATTAAACCAGCAACAAACATAGGCACAACTACCTCATCGGCTTCACAATCGCTGCGCGGAGTCGCCACGCCATCCCCACCCGGCTCAACTTCCGGGACATCTCCCTCCCCATCGCCGACACCGACACCCTCATCGCCGTCCTCCTCGACCTCCCCGTTGCTGAGCAGCTCAAGCGCTCGCTGGCACCGCTCGAGCACGGCCTGCAGCGTCTCCTTCTTCACCCGAACCGAATCCTTCTTCGCCTTCCCATCCCCGACCGACGGAGCGCTCGAACCCGAGCTCCCCACCTCCTCCATCAGTTCCCCAACCGACAGCTGTCCCCCCCGTTCTCTCCCCCCCTCCAAATCGAGCAGACCAGCTCGATCCACAACGCGAGAAACCGGGAAACCCTCACCGATCCTCGGCCGCGGAATCCGAGGACGCGGACGGAGATCTGCCTTCTTGCTCTTCTTGTTCTTCTTCTTCACGGAGGTCGGAGGGCGGCTGTAGCTTCTCGCCGTCGGGATTCGACATGCCGGCCGCCGCGTCGGTCGAGGCTGGAGGCGGGAGGCGCGCGCGAGCGGATTGGTGCTTCCTCCTTGCAGCCGCCGGCAATCGGCTTTTCCGATTTAGATGAAAACTCTCTCTCTTTCTCTTTCTTTTCGCTGCGGTTTTCCCGAGAAAATTTGGGGCCGGCAAGAAAAACGAGGAGGGAAAAGGCAAAAAGGAAAGGTCAACCTTGCTGATTAGTTCTTATTTAACTTTTAATTTAATTGAGAGGGCTATTTAATTACGGATGATTATTGTCGTGTGATATCTGCGGGTAATACTTGCGTGCGGGTGTGGTTAAGATAATAAAAGTTTTTTTTTTAAAAAAAAAAGAGCAAGTGGACCCCATCACGGGTTGGTTGGATCTCCTTCTTTGTGTTCAGCCATGAATTGGATACTAATCCTTTTCTTTACATTAGAATCAGTGTTAGGTGGCCATTTTTTTTTAATGGCGTCCAATCCACTTTGGGCTCCTCGCATGATCTAATTATGGATTATATATAAGCCTCTCCCGTTTGGTGCGCAATTCGTTTTTCCTATAAAGGGGAAATGGCAAAATCGAGCGCACGGCTAGAGAATTCGATACCAGGAGAATCGCCACGCGGGCATTGACTTATTTGGTAGCAGAATAGCAGCTTTTGTATAGTTTGTTTAGTGGTATATAGGCTTTCATTGTTTGACCTCGAGTTTTATGGGGTCACGAACTTTGGGAAAAGGGATTGTTCTCTGATGATGACGAGGACGATCCAAGGCTGGGGTGAGAAAGATTGTGAAAATCAAATTGTGTCGGATTAGATTTAAATTTTCATCTGAGCTTAATTTGAGATTTGAATGCTTATCCACGATCGAGTTAAATGGACCGGACCCGACAACGGAAGGCCTAGAAATCTCGTTCCCTAGACAATTCAACACCAAACTCTTCAGCTATTAGTGGAAAACAAGAGACACTATGACACCAACCTTGCGAGAAAGTGTTCTGATGACTTGGGAGAAAGGTCTGTTCTTATTAGGCATGTGGGAACTGGGGAGTGGTCCTGAATCCTACTTGCATTGCCACTTATTCCAAGGCTGCTTTTCTTCGGGGCAAACCTCCATAACAACATCAGAGTACAAAAGTTTGATGGGGATGGAAAAAGTTTGCCAAGTTGGGATTGGAAGTTGGTACGTCTGTCAAATAGGTTAGTTTAATCGAAAATGATCCAATCCATATTTGTTGACTTGTCTCATATCTGACCAAACCCGACCCCCTCTCCTACCAGCTCTAATTCTTAGTAATTTTTGTTTTCAAATTGTTGTCTTTAAAGAAATGACGACTCCATAGACTAGCTTGCCGAGTCGATGAGAGGCTTGAATGCTTGGGCAAGGTTGTGGGCTAAGATTTCACATGGCACATGAGCAACGTGAAAACGTGGGAGGATCAAGCTGCCGAACAAGAGCACTTGTGCAGATAGGTTCAGGGTAAGGATGGAGGCATGAAAGTGGGGATGATATTTCAAAAACTAGGCTTTTGTTTTTCTAAGTATTTTTTGCTTACGGCAGTGCCTTCCCCTTGGAGATTTTCAAAAGTACAACAAAGCATGGAAATGAAAATGCAATTTTGGAAGAAAAAAATCCATCCCATTTATCCATGGCCTAAGGTTTTCCCTTCAATAAGCGGGAGTGCGCTTTAGGTGATCGAATCTTTCGAACTATTCTACAAGTTGCAATCAATCATTCTAAAGTCCATTGTGAGCGCAATTTTTGGAAGAAAAAAATCCATCTCATTTGTCCATGGCCTAAGGTTTTCCCTTCAATAAGCAAGAGTGCGCTTCGAGTGATCAAATCTTTTGAACTATCGTAGAAATTGCAATCAATCATTCTAGAGTCCACTTTTGGAAGAAAAAAATCCATCCCATTTGTTCATGGTCTAAGGTTTTCCCTTCAATAAGTGGGAGCACGCTTCGAGTAATCAAATCTTTCAAACTACTCTAGAAATTGCAATCAATCATTCTAAAGTCCAGTGTGAGCGTTGAATCCTAAGTGCAAACGAGAAGTCAAATGATTACCCAAAGGTCAATTGATTGGCAAAAATAAAAAATTTCAAATATTTTAAGTTGGCGATTTTGTTCCATACTGAGGTTTCAAACGAGTGGGTTGACATGACCAATCATGACTTGAGTTGATCCAACTCACCCATATTTTAAAGACATTATTGAAGTCCTTTTTTTTTTTTTTCCCTTTTTTCTAATTTTACCATTTTCATTTCAAGCTTTTCTTTTTTGTCTTTTGCAAAGCCTTACCTGTAACGCGATAAATAGCGATGAAATAGAACTGGGAGCAGTAGCAAAACTCATCTCAACTATTTTTTATCGTACAAAAAAATACTCAAGCTATCGAATGCGTTCACATTGAAAAATCATCTTCTGTTTTTGCTTTTTGCCCCCAACGTCACTCTATAGTCTTTATTGCATCTCCATTTTCTACAGAGAAAAAGATACATGGCGTGTCCCTTGGTGCGTTTACTAATTTTGAGGCGGAGAAGATGACAACCTATACCTGCGTAAGGACATCTCATAGATTATTCCACAAAAATAACTCAAAGTTGCCGGCCCCGCACTCCTGGATGAAGGTGCCTAGGGCAAGTGTCACGCATTGTCGTCGGAGACTAAGCCGAGACATTACGAGCAACACAATCTCCGATCAATGATCGTATCGGTTCTCATTTCGATCGCATAGTTCTTGTGATCACGACCTCGCGAGAGTCGCGGGGCTCGATGTCGACATATTCTAGCGATCTCATGGCTTCTAGTGTTGAAGATACTATTGCCAGCAAATTGATCTTGCTGCATGGAATGTTGATCTTAATTGATGCTGATTAGTCTATTGTTAGAAAATTAGAATATTGTGTATTAGGAAATCCTTTTCACATATTCTGTATATTTTTCTTCCTTAGATATTTTTGATTGATTGTATTATAAATAGGAAGCATATTGTACATCATTAATCAGTGAAAGAAAAATACACAATACATTTTTCTCCCAATGCTTTTCACTCAAAATTCGACATGGTATCGAGCAGGTTCTCTTATACCTAGCTTCCGCATATTGATTTCGTGTAGTCGCTTATGCACAGCTCCTTTCTTCTCCTTTTCTTTATCACGCATCCCTGTGAAATTTTTATCATATTTTCACACAAAAAAAAACCATGACCAAGAACCGAGCTTCAAAATCCGGATCATCCGAAGAAAATTTGCCCTCGATTCATCTCCATATCGGCAATCAACTCGGGTAGATGAAAATCGAACGAAGATGAAGATCAACTACCACCCGCCGAAGGACTTGAGGGCTCGATTCAGCCCAACTCGGGGCAATTTTTTCAGTGGTCCATATGTACAATGGATTCCCATTCAAGTTCAACCAGCCCGAACACTTCGGGTTCTACAGAGAGGACCCACGCAGAAAGCATCGGGCAAGGAGGAGGCCCAACAATAAGATCCGGATCCAACCTAGGATCAGGATCCGGTTGGTCATACCCGAACCACAACCTTTCGGGTTCGACGAGTCTCCCTTACCCGGGATTCGGACCTGGTGTTTTCCCTTTTGCAGGCATCCCCGTCGGACGACCGAACGGGAGATACCCCCGTACACGCCGCCGCCGATGGCCCCCAACTCCGCTTGATTTCACAACAACTCTCGGGACCGGAGAACTACTCCGTTTGGTCCCGAGAACTTCGGCGAGCACTCATAACGAAGGACAAAGATGGTTTTATAGACGGATCCGCACTGCTCCGACCGACGAACGGTTGGCCCGACACCGGAAGAAATGCAACCAGTTAGTACGAACTTGGATCGAACCGCCTCACGCCGAGGTCGCCGCCGGACTCCTCCGACCGAGGATGCTCACCTTTTTGGGAAAACATACGGGAGATGTATGGCAAGCTCGATAGAGCTAGGATTTTCTCAATAACCCAAGCTCTATCAGAGCTAAAACAGGGAAATTTGTCCATTTCAACCATTTTTAACAAACTCTCAGCCCTTTGGAACGAATTGGAGGAAGCTGAAGAAAAACTTCAAGGACCGGAAGAAACCCTAGCTCAATACCGAGCAATTAGGGAAAGGGAGAAGGTAACGCGCTTTCTTTTGATCCTAAATGAGAGCTACTTACCCTTTCGCAGTTAGATCCTCGCGATGGAGCCGGTCCCTTCCCTTGGCCGAATATATCAGCCGCGCGGGAGGAGGAATCGCGGCGACTCGCCTCAACGGAATACCTCAAAGTAGGGGATCGGGTTGTCCTCGCGGCCAAGGCGACGGACCAGCCGTTTGCTCGCGGCAAGGTCCGGGCATGGTGGTTTCAAACGATCGGGAAGAACGAGGGCGGACCTAGGGTTGTTGGAGGAAGAAGATGGGTCCTTTTTACCTTTTTCAATGGACGGTCGAGATGCAGCTCACTCATCCAACGGCCCAAGACGCACGCGGGTCTCATTAAGAGCGGACGGTCCAGATCAGATCATGCAGGCGGACGGCTCAAATTACTCCGCGAGATCAGATGGTGGCCTGCTATATTCCGCACGATCAGACGGCTCCAGCTTCATCCTAGCGGCTCCGAGATTGGACGGCTCAGATCGAGCCACGTCAGCCCCAACATGGAGAGGATCGAATGGACAATTTTTTTCCTCAGCTTCCAATAAATCACATGCCCAAAATTCTAAAGGGAAAGGTAAATTTTGTGATTATTGTAAACGCCCTTACCATACTCGAGAAAATTGTTGGAAGTTACATGGAAAACCAGGAGAAAAGGAGAAGAAAGCGCGAGATATTTCTATTGCAGCACATGCAAAGGCTCATCAACCCATTAATAAAGATCAATTGCAGCAGATTATGAGCACTTTAAACCAGCTGGGAACATCAGACAAAACAAGCAAACTATGCGGTACTTCTCACCGTTTGAGCTCCATTTCCAATAAAGCATGGATTATTGATTCGGGTGCTAGTGATCACATAGTTTGCGATGAACATTTCTTTTCTAAAATCTATAAAGCACATTCTCATACATCCGTGCGACTTCCAAATGGAGAAGATACCTCTGTCACTAAGGTTGGGGATGTTCAACTTAGTCCTCTCATTACTCTCAAAAATGTCTTACTCATTCCCAAATTCCAGTTCAACCTAATCTCTGTGTCAAAACTTTGTGAAGACAATTCCTGTCGGGTCTTTTTTAATTCTGACATCTGTCTCTTTCAGGCCCTTTCGACTGGGAAACTGATGGGCTTGGGTAACAATCATGAGGGACTTTATTTCTGGGCTACTCTTCCAAAAATTTTTGATGTTCCACTTTTTCCTTTGAATAAGGGCACTCTATGTAATGCTAGCATCAATAAAAATATTTTATCTCATCAGCGATTAGGCCATAGCGCCTCTTTTCCTCATCCAAAGTGCCCTGTCTGTCCTTTAGCTAAACAATCGCGATTACCTTTTCCGCAAAGCACTTCTCGTAGTAAGACGGCTTTCACTCTTTTGCATATGGATATCTGGGGACCATATCACATCGCACATCGTGATGGATCTCGTTTCTTTCTCACAATTGTGGATGACCATACACGAGCAACTTGGGTTTTCTTATTGCAGTCTAAGGCCCAAGTCCCCTCTTACCTAAGAGATTTTTTTACCCTCATCAAGAGTCAGTTTCATAAATCCGTACAGCGAATTCGCACTGATAATGCCCGGGAATTTTTTAGTCATGAATGTTCTACTTTATTCACTACAAATGGCATTCTTCATGAAAGTTCCTGCGTATATACCCCTCAACAAAATGGTGTTGTCGAAAGAAAACACCGTCATCTCCTAGAAGTTGCTCGTGCCCTCAAATATCAAGCCTCTATTCCGAAATGTTCGGGGAGATTGTGTGGTCACAAAGAAAGATACTTGATCAATAGGATGCCATCCAGGGTTCTTAATGGCAAAAGTCCATTTGAATTGCTTTTTGGGAAATGTCCAGATATTCGCCATCTTCGTGTATTTGGTTGTTTATGTTATGTATCCACTGTGGGCACTCGTGATAAATTGGGGCCTCGTGCCATCAAATGTGTTTTCATGGGATACCCTAATCTTCAAAAGGGTTATTCAGTATATGATCTCTCCACTGGGCACTTCTTCGTCAGTAGAGATGTTATTTTCCATGAGGATGTATTCCCTTTTCAGGAAGGATTATCTTCTCAACAGAACGATTCAACTACTGAGAGTCGTCAATTTTTATCTGAAGATGATATCTCCACCCCTACTCAAATGATGATTCCTCATATATCTCCCATGGCTTCTTTGACTCCTGGATATGATGGAGGTTCATCCTCAGATTTACATTTTATAACTCCAGATATTTCACAAGAAGCGACATTGGCATCTCCAGTACCTTCTTCGTCACCAACATCTCTGGATGATATCCCTGAATCACAAGGGACTGTTCCATCTGTTACATCGGCTTCTCCTCAACGTTCAAAGCGTATTACCCGACCACCCACTTGGACAGCAGACTACATTTGTCCTACATTGAAGTCATCTGGTACACAATATCCTGTCTCATCATATGTTAGCTTTGCTAATCTTTCACCTGAGCACATGTGTTGCATTAGTCAAATATCTGAAGGACGGGAACCATCTTCATATGAAGAAGCTGTTCAAGACCCTCATTGGCAGCAAGCAATGGCAGATGAATTGCAAGCTCTAATAGAGAATAAGACCTGGGAAGTTGTTCCTATACCCACTCATCGGAAATCTATAGGGTGCAAGTGGGTATACAAGATCAAGTATAAGGCGGATGGTTCAATTGAACGTTATAAAGCTAGACTAGTAGCTAAGGGGTTTACTCAGCGAGAAGGTTTTGATTACACTGAAACATTCTCTCCAGTAGCAAAGGAAGTCACGGTTCGTTCTTTTTTCTCTGTTGCTGCTATTCGTGATTGGCCTCTTCATCAAATGGATGTTCATAATGCATTTCTTCATGGTGATCTCGAAGAGGAGATTTACATGGACCTTCCGCCGGGTTTACGCAGACAGGGGGAGAACAAAGTATGTCGTCTCCGTAAATCCCTATACGGACTTAAACGGGCTTCTCGTCAATGGTATGCCAAGTTTACCAATGCACTTACAGCTGCAAAATTCAGGCAATCCAGACATGACTATGCCTTATTCACATGGAGACAAGGTACGTCATCAATTTATTTACTTATATACGTTGATGACATACTTATTATGGGGAATGACGAAGATGCCATCAAGAAGTTTAAGCAATATTTGCATTCAAGCTTCCATATTAAGGATTTGGGACCTCCCAAATATTTCCTTGGAATAGAGATTGCACGGTCGGATAAGGGAATTTGTCTCACCAACGCAAGTTTGTCTTGGAGATTGTATCGAAATGGATTGTCGGGATCCAAACCATTTGCTATCCCAATTGAAAGAATGTCAAATTGACGACGGTAGAGTATGACAAGGGTTTATTGCCCTTGAATGAGGATCCTTTACTCGAAGATCCTTTCGTTTATCGAGACTCGTAGGGAAGCTTATATACTTAACTATGACTAGACCCGACATATGCTATGCGGTGCGATTCTCGATCGTTTATGCATAGTCCGAAGCTTGATCGCATATGAATGCTGCGATGAAAGTTGTGAAATACCTAAAAGGGTGTCTAGGCTTGGGAATATTACTGTCTCGTGATAATGACATGAAGATGACAAAGACATACGGTGATACGGATTATGCTACTTGTCCTATGAGTAGAAAGTCGGTCACGGGATTACGCATCAAATTGGGTAGCTCATTGCTATCTTGGAAGACAAAGAAACAATCGACTGTTTCATTATCATCTGTGCCGAGAATATCGGGCAATGGCAAAGACCGGTTGTGAGATAGTCTGGATAAGAGGATTACTCGAAGATCTTGGTGTCTGGATTAAGGAACCAACTGTCCTATTTTGTGACAATGATGCTGCACTTAAACTTGCAGCAAATCCAGTTTTTCATGAGAGGACGAAGCATATAGAAGTCGATTGCCATTTTGTTAGAGATAAAATTCAAGATGGATTGATCAAGACAAGAGGGATAAGAACTATGGAGCAGCCTGCAGACATCTTCACTAAACCTCTATGTCAAAGGCAACATTCGTATTTATTAAGCAAGCTAGGCGTTCTAGATGTCTATAGACCGCCAGCTTGAGGGGGAGTGTTGAAGATACTATTGCCGCAAATTGATCTTGCTGCATGGAATGTTGATCTTAATTGATGCTGATTAGTCTATTGTTAGAAAATTAGAATATTGTGTATTAGGAAATCCTTTTCACATATTCTGTATATTTTTCTTCCTTAGATATTTTTGATTGATTGTATTATAAATAGGAAGCATATTGTACATCATTAATCAGTGAAAGAAAAATACACAATACATTTTTCTCCCAATGCTTTTCACTCAAAATTCTGACATCTAGGAAACGACACGGCGTCGGGGGCCTACAATTTATCCCGTGCGTAGCGGGGGTCTATGATTAAACCTTTGCCTTCACGTTATTGACATATTCCTCACCCCCGTCTACGCCGTGCCGCGTAGAATTTGGTTGCCTTGCCGGGGGTATGGGAAGCGTAACGTGGTCTCCCCGCAAAAGCAAAGAGCAAGCCTCGGACTGGTATGCAAGTAACATGCCGATTCATAGCCTCAGTAGCGGGCCCCTTCGTGGCTTTCGTTTGCTAGCATCCCGGTGTCGCGTTTGAATAGATAAATAAAAACTCTCTGTCCGAAAATTAATAAAGAAATCCATAAATAACACCCAACGAAAGAAATTAAGTGGAGAGGACTATAATGAACAAAGCGTATTTGCAAAAACTTGTGAATTGTACGGAAGGATCGATTTGATTTTGCTGTGGAAAGTTGAGACACTAGGTTAGGTAAATTGAAAAGTTCAGAAATTACATCGAGCATTTAAGAATAGTTCGAGGACCACGAAAAACGAATTAAAAGTGTACGTTGGGCCAAATTTTAGAGGTCATTCATGCGCCGATTCTGTCTATGGAATATATTCAAGTGGGTCTGCCTCTAATTTAATATCCGTTTGGTGGGATGGTTGACAAAATCAGTGCCAACCGATCGTGTCGTCCAAAACAAAAGGAGTTTTTTATGTTTGCCTTTCTATTCTCATTGAATAAGTTTGTTTTGTTATAAGTGTAGGGGTTAAAGTGGGTCCGTCGACCCTTTGTCCCGTAAAAAATGTCCAAAGAATTTGTTTACGTGGTGTATCATGTGACGTTAATATGTGGCCTAACAATGGCACTTGTTAAATTTTTCAAATTGTTAATTGAAAATAACACTAGGAAAATTGTTACATTAGTGAATGCAAAAATCATTTACTTAACAAGTTAGTATTCTTAGGGCGCTCTTAAAAAAACTACTATAATTAGTGGAGAATTTCATAGAATAATTGCAAGATAATATTGACCTCGATATAATCATCTATATGACATCGCACATTTCAAATCAACGAGAGAATGTGAGTATCATGGCAAATTGAATGAGCACCCAAATATGTCTCATACTTTATGTAATTACTTCAATGATATTTCAAGTTCATTTCGCAAATTTTGAATTGAAGCTCTAATCTACCAAGGCGAGAGTCGATTTAGACATCAAGTAAAACTAGAAACATTGCCATCCTAAGTCGAAACAATTGAAATCATCACAACAAGCAGTATCAGCATGTTGTTGAGTTCCGGCTTGAATCAGTACAATAAAATCATTATAGAATGAAAAAGACTCAAATTTCAAAATCGAAATTTCATCGAAAATAAAAATACAATGACTAACCGATGATCGCCGACGAAGATATCTTCATAATTATATAAAGAAAAAAAGGAAATCGATGGAACAAGTAAAGTATCCGTAAAAAAAAACGGGGATCATGATCTGAAATAAAATAAACGGTTTTTAAAAAATTAGCAAGTAGATAAAAATAACAAAGAGGAATAAAAGAATGTCCCCCGAAAGCATTAATTAATCGGAGCAGAAAGAAAGGGAGGGGGGAGGGGGGAGAATGTGGGAGGAGTGTCATGCGAGTGGAAATCCCGATAGTGCCCCTCCCTTTCCTCTCGGAGAACCAGGAAAACGGGGCTGACGTGGACAACCGTCCGCACGTTAGTAGGCCCCGCACTCATTGGGGGGCCCCATTGACCAACGTTCCCCCCCTTCCAAACATTCCCCCCACCCCCACCGGTCGATCAAGAGAGAGAAACTCTCACCACCATCCTCTCTCTCTCTCTCTCTCTCTCTCTCTCTCTCTCTCTCCCGCTCGCTCCCTCCCGTTGCAGCGCATCAATCTCGTCGCCTTCCGAAGACGATCATCGCCATCCGGTAAGTTACGCCGCCGACATTCCCCGTCGCTCTCTCCTCCGATCGCCGCCGACGTCGACGCCGGGGTCGGTGTCAGCGTCCGGCGACGGGGACCGGCCGGGGGGGAGGGGGACCTGCATTGTTCGAGCTCTGACGCGGGAATGCCGGTTGCAGGAAGAGCTCGGCTCGTCCGATGAGCGGCGTCCGCCGGTGAGGATCGCGCCCGCTCGCCTCCGGTGCCATGACTACTCGGAACAGCGAAGCTCCTCAGGTACGTGCGTCGCGCGCGCCCCCGGCCGATCCGGTTCTCCGGGGGGCGGGGGGAACGATGAGATGAGCTGAGCTGATTTGGTTCGCCTCGTTTTTTTTTTTGTCCTTTTGTCGGTTTTTGGTTTTTTGCCTGTTTGAGCGGACGTCGTGGAATTCCGAAATGGCCGTGCAGTTTCCGTGCGGCCGAGGTTGTTGGCGAAGCGGTTGACGGTTTTCGTTCTGTGAAAATTACGTTTTCGGTTTCTCGTGTGGTTTTCAGGGAGAGAGCGGTGTTCCTCCGCCTCCGCCTGCCCCTGCTGCTGCGGCTGCGGCTGCGGCTGCGCCTGGACCGCCGCTGAATCAGCCGACTTCTCGCACGGGCAATAAGGTGATTTGCTTGTTCCGGATCACGAATGCCGTATTGGTTGCTTCGTTGCCTGTTATACATTTCGGTGTCCGAGGAAATCTCATTCATCTTTAGTTTCTGCTGTCGGCCACGGAGCTGTTTATTTGTTGTGTGATATCCCTTCATAATTCATTATTTATTGCAGCGATGGCTCGCGTCAACTTTTTATTCTTAATTTGCTAGCCCTTTATTCCTTTAATTAGAGCTCTGTTACTGATGAAAAAAAAAATGTTTTTTATGCTTAGAGCTCAGACATCGTAATTCCTTAGTAAAATGGGAGTTAGATTTGCATAAGTGATGCTGCACTGTGAGAACGGGGAAATGGAATTCCTATCCCAGACATAACCGTATCAACCTGTAGGCAGTTCATAATGCACTCTGTATATGTCTTTGTTTCGTGTCTTGGGTAATTCTACTATGACTTACTTAGGTTCTATCTCCACTCCTGCTTTCTTACTATAAAAGCACGTGCTTATTCCCTGCTCAAATTGTCAATGGTTTGCAGGTTTTTAAGAGCGGGCCACTATTTTTGTCATCCAAAGGTGCGTTATATGATGTTAACCTTTATGGTTCCGCTAAAGGATAACTAGTGAGAATGCAGGGGGACAAACACAAGCGTGAAAATATCTTCTGGTTTTGCTGTTATGCTTGGGGATTTTCAGTAATGTTGGGTGTCATGCTTCTTTCTACTCTGTGGCTTCGAAATGTAATTTAGGAGGTTATTCGTATACATATACATATACATATATATATATATATATATATATATATATATATATATATTTTTGGAGATAAAAGGGCAACTTAATCCACCATTCTCACTGGTTGCATCACTCAGTTACTGGACATGAAGTCATTGTTTGAAATGGAAGAGCATAATTTTCAATGTTGTATTCTGCAATTATTTGCCACAAGGCATACGTGCAATTTTGATGGTCTAAGCTGCTGTTATTATTCCTTCTCCTGACATGACAGATGGTACCAAACTTCGTGATGCAGGTATTGGATGGACATCGTGGAAAAAGAGGTGGTTTATACTAACACGTACCTCCCTGGTCTTCTTTCGAAGTGATCCAGTAAGCAGTGCTATTCCAATGATTGAGCATGCTTATGCTCTTAATTCTCCTTGAAATTACCTTTTTCCAGCTTATGCTTAGATTATCGTCAGATAAAGAGAATGTTATTAGTGTTTTTTCTGAAGAAATCATTAGAATTATGTGGAATTGACAAACAAGGTTCAAGAACACGCACAAAGTGAAATATTTAATGGAGCATGTAGAATCAAGACTTGGCTGTGTCACAATGACAGAAGTTCAAACCTAAATGTTCAAGCTAAAAGTAGAGGGTGACTACATATATATACAACCCAAAAAAAACCCAAAAGACAAAGCAATGTAGGATAGAGATGTTCAGCAAAAGTTAGGAGAAAGTAGGATAGAGATGTTTAAGCTAAAAGTAGAGGGAGACTACATATATACAGGACCCAAAAAAACCCAAAAGACTAGTAGAAATGTTCAGCAAAAGTTAGCCCAGATCATGTGTATGAACATTTTCCTAATCTTGAGATTGGCTTATTCCCAATGTCGTCAAGCTAATTCCACATTGTTGATGTGGACAGAGATGTAGAAGAATAGAAGATCTATAAATAAATAGAAATTTGAGGCAATAGAGACAACCACAGCATAATTAGATTAGGACGGCGTGTATGGTGTGCTTTGGTATCTATTTGTGCTTTGGTGACATACTTAATGTTAATCTCAATCATGACAAAGTTCTAAGTTCTAATATTGGCCATTTAACTTCACTGAAGTTGTATTTGCTCTCACTGGGCCATTTGGGAGATTTTGGAAGTATAACATCGAATAGACGAACCAGTGTTAAAGTATCCCTATCTATGGGGTTTACATGGCCCTATATTTATATGGTCTCCTTCTTCCTCATGGCTTAAGCTTTTCACTTGGAGATTCTAACAACTAGAAAGGTAAAATTAGAGTTCTTGTTCTCAGGTGAAGTTAGGCGTAACGTCATGTGGTTTGATCTGGTTCATCACCTCCTAAATTCCACTTGAACTTCCCTTCTCCCTGCAACTCAACTATATTACGCTTACCCTATATCACCAGTATCCACACAACAGCAGCTTTGTCCCTACTCCAAATGTCACATACATGCCTTGTAAGTCCTGTCCAGCCTAACTCCATCCTCTATGCTAGTAAGAAATTCAGTCGGTTTCTCATTTCCCAAGTATGGACTAAGAGGAGTAACGTACTGTTGATTTCCACCAAATCAAAACAACTGGTATGTTTGCAGTCCAATTGCAGGAATGGTAAACCTATGTAATCAGAATGAAAATCTGAAACTTAGTTCCTTCCCCCTTGCCTCAGCTTTTGCATGACATAATTTGCTTCTTTTTATTAGTGAAAGCAACATTTACAAGGCAATGCATCCAATATATATAATGTTCCAATCTTTACCCAATGTGAAGCTCTATCGATGATACAGCCTCTTGGACTGGGTCCAATGTAAGTTTCCTATGGGACATTTAAGTGTCCATCGTCAGTTGAATATTGTTTTGAAAGGCAAGCCATATGTTTTCACGTGCAATCTCCTAATTATAAGAGGGCCTAATATTGATGCAGAATAGGAATCTCTATTCTCATTCCTTTCCCTCTCACCTGGCTATCTAAGGACACAATTTGTCTCATCGATTTTCCTTCACCTGTTTAAAGGCGTCTTTTGTCCCTTCTTGGAATGGGGCATGTTATTTGAGCCAATTGTCCTTGCAAGGCAAAGCAAGGCAAGGCAAGGCAAATGTCATTGTTGTTGCTGATCTTGATCTTTCTGATTATATGACACATGTTGCTTGATTCCGGCTTGTTGTGAAAAAATGCTGCCTTAAGTTTCAGTATAACCCATGTCATATATTGGTAGGTTATGCCAATGAAGTTTACTCAATTAATTAGCACCTTGATTTGGAAAAGAATCTCTAAGTGTCGATGCCAATTACTTAAGCAAAGAGATGTCCAAGTTGGTTATTTATAGAGAATAAAGTCTTTATTTTTTACATTGCTTAGATACAATGCACCTAATCCAACTCATGGAGAGGAACAGTCAATTAACAATCTTTGCAGGCTCTATAGCAATTCCACATCTTGGGTCCCCTAATTTCCAACCTTATATGCTTGTTCAATCACATCGAGGGATTGAACTCGGGGACATTTGGGACAACTTTAGGTTATTGTCAAGCAGTCTTGTTTTACAAGTCTTTTCTTTGACAAACAGCTTTGAATCCATGCCGTGCCTTCCCTCATGCTAGCTTGACAACATTGTGATCATTGATGAACAAGTTAGTGAATGTTAGTAATACAATGTCACTTGACTAGGTGGCTGCCGTTTTCAACACTGCATGGATCTTCAGCTACATGTTGCAATTGCCTTAACATTTCCACTCCCATTGTGATTATCTTATGATAAATTATGACGAGAAAGGTCATAGAAGCTACAGTTTTTCTTCTTTGGACACTTTGGAGTGTTCTGTAGGTTTTTGCACTGCTGACCTGTTCAGATGGACAAAAACTTTCCTTCTATAGGAATAAAGGGAAATCGTAAATTCTTCAAAGTATTTTAAATAACGAAGGCTAGCAAAGTACAAGTTTGTTCCTTGTGCAATTTTGGTGCAAGTCAAATTGCTCATTGTTAGAGCATTTCAATATTAAATGATGCCTTTACCTAATATTTTAAACTTGTGGGAGAACAATCATCTAATATGGTATGAGCACGGTTCTAAATTAAAAATCCCTCTTATTATTATCTCGTCTATCGTTCTATTCTTGTATTCTTGCTTCAAGTTATTTGTTTGATATGGTCATGTGCACATGCAGTATTCACAGTGGGGGTGGAGTTAGCATGTTGTTTAATATGCATTATTCTACATGAACTAGAGGTGCTGGTGGTCACAGTTTCTTGATTCCCTTCCTCAATTATGGCGATTTCCATTCATCAATTTGATGACAAAGCCCAGCTGGATTTGGGGGAGTTCATGAACAACTTAATATCAAATCACACCTTCAACTAATGGTTATTTAAGCCTTTGGGAATAATTGTTGTCTAATGCTCATAAAACAATCGATGGCACGGTGCAGGCTAAAAGCACAATAGGTAGGATATGAGAGTTCTAAGTGTTGTTGGCAAGGTGGTTCTATAATTATAAGTTTAGGGTCAGGTAACTACAAGATTTAAAAAATTTGAATATTTCATAAGATAGTTATTGGCAGTTGCTGGTTATAGGTTGAACCAATTGCTCTTTGTCAATTGCATTTTGCTGGTTATAGCTTGAATCAATTGCTAAATTCTCTTATGTGCGTTATATCTCAACAATTCGGGTGAGGAACCTTTGTAGCAAAATTCAATTGATGAAGACTGTCTAGCGTAGTAGAGTCCAATGGCTGATTATTGTGTAGATGAAATCTTGATGCATTTTACTATATCAAAAAGCCAGATCTACTTGCCTTGTGTACTTGAGGTTCTCATCATTTCAAAATTATGTGGGATTAAAGCACCGTTCGTCTTTATCATCTGATGGAAAACAATGTATGTTCATAAGGCGGCACATGAGTTTTGCTGCTCCAAAATGTTTGCTTTTCTCTATGTCATATATCTTCCCTCCTTAAGAGTCATTTCTCGTTCCCTTTCTCTTGTTTTAGTTTGAGGCATGGGAAGATTCATTTGGTTATTTAAATTTTCCAGAGTGCCATACCCCAGAAAGGAAGTGAAGTGAATCTGACCCTTGGTGGTATTGACCTCAACAATTCAGGCAGGTTGGCTTGCTTGTTCCTATTTCCAGTGTTCTGCATGCCCAATTTCTTCTCATTCTCATTCTCATCCTCATCCTGATGACTATATCTGAATATAACCATTGCTTAAAATCTTTTCAATTTCTAGTGTGGTTGTCAAAGCAGATAAAAAGCTATTAACAGTGCTTTTTCCTGATGGTCGAGATGGACGGGCCTTTACACTTAAGGTGCGTTTTTTCAAGTTTATACATTTAGATTGATTTTGAATGCACGCCTTTTGTTTCTTTAGCCTGTGACTAGTTTCCAGAATCTTATTCTAGGGATTGCTTTCAAAGAGCTTTTCCCTTCAAGAGTAATGATATGCAATATGCAAATTTACATGGAGAATTGCTTGCAATTGTACATTGGCGATTGGTTCAGCAACAATGCATGGTTCATTTTCTAACTTTCCCTGTTTGAGAATAGAACACCAAGACCTTAGCAGTGATGAATGCATGAGATGGTTTTTCTCATTAGACATCGGGAGAGTAATATTTTTTAAACTTTAAAATTGCAGACATTTTCCGGAACACCTTTAACAGAGGCACAAAAGGTAACACAAAAGCATGTAAACTATAGAGCTGAGTCAAAGCGGTTTCATGTTATATGTACTATAAAGCAGCACAAATACTGAGGTTCAATAAGAAATTTGAATGAAAAATAAATTCTTTCTTTACAATAAACCCACAAAGTTCTCTCCCGGGATATGAGTTACTACTCCTTGATCACTTATCCCGCCTTCAATATTTGACTGCATTTTCGAGCTGAAATGAAATATGACCACCAAAAGTAGGATCCTCCAAATTTAGTGGTCTAAGAGTTTTATAAAACATTGTCTGCATAGTTGTTTCCTTTTTTTTTCCCCTAAAAATCCAAAGAAGAGTATGAGTATGAATTTACTTGTTATCAAAGAGAAGAATTGAAGTCGCATATACATGCTGGGCAATACTGCTGATGTCTAGTCTATTTAGAACTCTACGGGAGATTGAAGTATCGTTCAAGTACTTAGTCCTTCCATCATGTCTGTAGAGACTGTTTAGACCAGATTTGTAAAGTAACAGTGTAAGGAGACTCTTTGGAACTCATGGTCATTTTTATCGTTTTGTATCGGAGAAAGCATGTTGATCTATTATTGTATAGGGTACAAATAATGGTAAGTAGAATGCCTCTCATGGTAAATTGATGCGGGTAAAGTCCCACATTGGGCAATTAAGGAGATATCTTGGGGCTTATAATGGGTTAGGTTCCCTCTCCCGGCAACTAGCTTTTCAGGATGAGTTCTTCCACCCTTGTAATGCATCAGCATGGTATCAGAGCCACTTCTAGGGACACTTGCCTTCTGGCGCTTTATCCTCAGGACTTTGGTCCTTTGGTGGTGGCCTGAGGCTATGTCCTTAGGGCCATTTTGCAAGGTCGCAGAGTCCTGAGGAGGGGGAGGATAATGCAGGCAAAGTCTCTCATTGGGATTAAGGAGTTGATCTTTTTAGAGTTCTTCCACCTCTTGCAAATGAAAATCTATTCAGTAGAGAAAATTGAGGGTATGCAACCTGTATCCAACAATAGTTACAACACAGAAGATCCATAGACTTCACAAAAAATCAATCATCCGAGCTGCCACTGCAAAGACCAGCAAAGAGAGTGCACATCAGTTAGTCCTTTACAAAGTTAATGGCTTCCCTTCCTGTCCTTCCTAATGATCCAATAAAGGAAGAGGTCATTCAATAGACCTCTCCTTTCATCCAAAGGCAGGTACAACATAAGTGGGAACATCTTGAGATGAGGGCATACTATTCTACCCTACTAAAATGTGAAAAGTGCTTCATTACATTGGAGATTAAAATTCTATTTTGAGAAGGAAAGAACAAAGACCTAGGCATTATCATATATCTCTTTATCAATAAATGTTTCAAGAGGTGTCTTTATCAAGTGCAAATGCCGCATGGGATTATCTTGCAAATGCATTTGTGAATAGATGTTTCAAGTGGTATCATTGTTAAACATCCCTTTGCAAGCACATGTACATGATGAATTAGTCCATCCTTTAATCTTTACTGCCTTAAACACTTCATTTTTAAACGAGAAATATATGTTGTAAAGGATCTCAAACTGGACATTATGTTGGGCTAACACAATATACAAGTATTTACTCTTGTAGAGGGATGGAAGAAAACAAAAGAAGTGAAATTGCATAAAGTTCTACCATGCAACAATTTATGATTGAGGATGATATGGAAGTCTTTATAGATCCTATAGCTCAATTGATGACGTTTCATTTCACAAGCTTTTCTGGCAACTAAAATGCAATTCTTGTAAGAATTGATATGCTATTTAGTGACCTTTAACATTGTGGTGCTTGACATCGACAAAAAATGATGAAAAGAATGAGGGAGTGTATTTAAAGTTAGGGAAACTACGCACAACATGTTTGGCCTGAAATTTCAACTGTTAAGCGATACCCCTAAGCTTTCTTTTTGTTACAGAACCTAATGCTCTCTTGTTTTTTTCAATTTGGGAGTGTATTTAAAGGGTTGATTAATTTAAATATTGATTGATTAAAATAAATTCAGAAAACTGTTAAGGGAAATGATGTCCTCAACTTATAAGAAAAAATAAATAATTGATATCTATGGTGACACTTGTAAACATTGTTTTGTTATCCATTATTTTCTTAAAATATTTATCAGTATTTATTTTCTAATAATATTGTCTTTATTTATTTTTTATGAGAATATTATTTTAGTTAATTTATTTTTCTCCTTTTTCTCTATTGTCTTATCCTTTTACAGAAATAAAGAGTAAAAGAGACATTTCAATAAAATAATGTGAGATGAAAGCACATATTTACCCTTTAAAAGTACTGTGCATTATTCTGGCTAATGGAAAATATGACAGATGGTTAGCTAGTTCACAAGAGTAATTTGTCATTGAAATTGTAAGGAAAAACATGCACTACCCTAAAGTTCAAGCAAGTTTTGTGTAATTTATCCTAGAATTTAAAATATTAGTAGTGTGAACTTTGAAATTATTAGCACAAGAAATTATATGCGCGTTGTATATTATGTATATTGTCATTTCCCCTTTAAAGTTATCTTCTATAATATCATGCTTTCTCTGATGTTGCAGGCTGAAACTTTGGAGGATTTACATGCGTGGAAGACTGCCCTCGAGAATGCATTGGCTGAAGCACCGAACGCTGCTCTTGTAATGGGACAGAATGGAATCTTTCAAAGTGATCAGGCTGTTGCACCTGATGGCTCTCTGGAACAACGTATGCTTCATTTGACAAAAGTCAATCTTAAATCCTGCTCTTCTCTCACAGCTTTATATAACTTGTGTGGCACATAGTTATTATTGAACATCTGAGTGTTTCAGTAATGATAAGGTGTCTTTAATTCTATCAGAAGCTTAGTTATCGCATAATGCAGCGATTGCAGTTTTTCGAAAAATATAAGACAACGATAGCTCATTCAGCAAGATTCCTCAGGACTCTAATCTTTGAAGAATGATTAGAAAAGTAGCCTGCTTTTCAACAATTAATGAAGCAAAGTAGAGAACTTTTATCAGTCTTACAATAAGTTGTGGAGAATGAATTTTTTGAGAATTCTACAACTAGAATTGCTTTAGTTTACATGCTGGTTGCACAAAGTGTCTCATCCAATGCTGTTCATTAGCTTTTCTACCGCCCGTTAGGAATAAAAGTCTAGATAGAACAACGCAAATTTGTGACTTCTTTGCTGTTACATGCGAGAATTTTGTAAATTGCATGGAACCTTGGAATTTGTTGATTAAGATCTGGAACCATCCTCTTGATTCCTACTCTAAACATTGCTAATTTCAGCCATTGCAAATTTATTGGATAGATGCTTCATTAACCAATAAATTGCTCATAGCTCATAAATCTTTTCTGTATCAATGCCCTTGAATTATATTACTCTTCCATCATCATGCTAAATTGTCATTATCTGGTGCTATATTGTCAGTAAAGGACAGACAGACCATAAAATCAATGGTTGTTGGTCGGCCCATTTTACTAGCATTGGAGGAAGTTGATGGGACTCCCTCATTCTTGGAAAAAGCTCTTAGATTCATAGAAGAGCATGGTGAGCTCTATTAACACTGTCTTTGCTTCTTTGGACAAATCATTCTGAAATTATTATTCATTATATCTATTTGATGGGATCTGTGCTTGTGTCCGGATGAAGTTTGGCATGCTTAGCTAATGATGAAGCTATCTCCAGTTTATCTGGTGAGCAAAATGTTGCGTCTCAACACAACCTTCGGTGATATGCGATAACTGAATGGAGCATTAGTGCTTTTAATGAACACCATATTCTAGGACAAGAGTGTGGCTTACTTCCATCAGATTGTTTCTTCTCTCTTGAAGTGATGCTTAATTTTCAATTAGTGCACTCATAGATGTTAGTTTGAGCATGTACATTGAAACGGAATAACTTCCTCTTTAATAATGTCCTTGACAATAAGCACAAAAAAGCCGTCTTGTCACTGAGATATCAAACTTGGCATGGAGAACTGTCATAGGCTTATAAGGTCCTTTGTGCATTTTGCTTTACACCTTCCAACTATTTAATTTGTTAAGTTGACAATTTCATGTGCCTACTCTTTAGTTTGGTAGATTGGGGAAGATATTCATCTTATATCTGCCCTGTTATGCTAGAGTTCCTTTTTTAGATCAATACATGTACTTATATCTGATTATTCGAAGGTACTGAACAGGGATTAAAATAGAAGGGATCTTGCGACAGGCTGCAGATGTCGATGATGTTGAGCACCGAATTCGAGAATATGAGCAGGGTTTGTTTGTTTACATATTGTTTTGTCATTTATTGATCAATAATGGTACATCTCAATCATGACATTGAAGATTTATGTCATTATGGGTTTCATTTGAGATAACTGGCATCGAAAATATTGGACTAAGTTCAGTGAAAATATTGTCTTCTATTTTATGTACATTATCACATAAACTGATAATGCCATATATATGTGGTATCCTGAGTGGATAGTACAAAAATCGAATGCTAGGATGGATCCATGCATTCTGTTTAATGATCATGGTTGCCTCAAACAATTTCTGCTTTATGATTAGGGAGTACTGAGTTTTCCGCAGAGGAGGATGCGCATGTTATTGCTGATTGCATTAAGGTACTGTGTTTACTGAGATACCTACAGAATTATTTTTCTTAAATTTCTTAGCCCTTGTTACAGTCAATTACGTTCACTTTTACAAGCCAAGTGCTGGTGTGCATCTTTACATTGTGGATATCAAATTGAACCATTGAATTGATGCTTCCACATTTTTATTTACATTGAAACAGTATGTTCTCCGTGAGTTGCCATCATCTCCAGTTCCTGCATCATGCTGCAATGCACTACTGGAAGCCTGCCGTAAGTTTCTTATTTAGCTGATGGTTGAAAAATTCATATTCTGTTTTAGACATTCAGAAAGAGAAAACTGAAGAACATGACAATCTTCTGTATAAATTTTATGCGTTGTCTTTTTTTTGCAAAGCTATTCAGTATTGGATAATCTTACAATTGTAGGAACTGATCGTGATATACGAGTCAATGCAATGCGAACAGCAATTTGTGAAACATTCCCAGAACCAAATCGGCGCCTATTGCAGAGGTGATTGATGAAGTATCTTTACTTAAATCCTACCATAGTACATAGCCCGAAGAAAATTATACTTTAATTGGCTGAAGAAGTCTGATTGATTTTGTTCTCATAGAGCATGATCACAAGTTTGCACTTAATGAGTAACTTCTCGAGAATTACATACATTTTTCATACAACTACCCCTTTTTTTAGCTCTCTTATGGCAGAATAAATTTAAGATCAGGTCCTTCTATTTTCTACTAGTTTGGTTCAGCCTGCGATAGGCTGTCCTTATATATCCAATTTCAGCTGGTTTGCTGATGCATCTGTCCAGACTCAATTTGCCTTTCTCTTGTCTCACCTTTCAGAATACTTGTGATGATGCAAACTGTAGCTTCTCATAAGGCTGAGAACAGAATGAGTTCTTCAGCTGTGGCAGCTTGTATGGCTCCTTTGCTTCTGCGCCCTCTTCTAGCTGGTGACTGTGAGCTTGAAAATGATTTTGATGTTGGTGGCGATGGTTCTGCTCAACTTCTCCAAGCAGCTGCTGCAGCAAACCATGCTCAAGCAATTGTCATAACTCTTCTAGAGGAATATAACAAGATATTTGGGGTAAGTTCTAAATCCACGTATCTATTTTGGCACATCAGCCCTTTCAGTATGTTTCTCTCTCCTAAGTTAAAATGATCTCAAATATGTACATCTTTGCTGTAAACAATGATTGTCATTACACTTCTAACAGCAACCTAACGTTACAATTCTACCCTTATTATTATATTTCTTAACAACTTTCAAATTATCTTGTACCACAACAAATTACCATACAAATAAGCTTCTTATGGCTTCAGCTTTTGCCTGTTTCCACTTAAATATTTAGGTTTGCTTTTAGTAAAGCTGTCCCACCATTTTGAAAGCAGAAATAGGTAAAATAAAGCGATGTCACACAAGTACCTTGTAGATTTTTAGTCAACAGGAAAAATAAGCTACTTCATCTCTGAGCACTGGTGATACTGCCAGGAACAATAGCATGAGTAACTTCAAGAGTTTTGGTCTATGACAAGTCAATTATCTGTTCTACCAGGTACATCTATTTAAAGTAGAGTAGCTCTAGAAAACTTTTTTCTTCATACATTCTAGTTGCAAAAGGATATGAGATCAAGTCTGGATACCATATCTTGGTGGACCTAACAGGCATGGTTTCTGGGCATTGTACTTCAAACCCTGCTTCTCCTGAAACAAATGCCAATTCTCCACCACAATCTTTTTATAATTGTCTTCTTCCACAGAATGAAGATGGGATATCTCTTAATTCAAACAATGTTTCAGCTTTTGATCCCATCTGAACCATCTCATTC
Organism: Eucalyptus victrix; assembly: GCA_016097545.1. Taxonomy (NCBI): domain Eukaryota; kingdom Viridiplantae; phylum Streptophyta; class Magnoliopsida; order Myrtales; family Myrtaceae; genus Eucalyptus; species Eucalyptus victrix. Next base: position 29,612,547 of record CM027840.1, on the reverse strand, counting down.
TAGCCTTCTCCTCAAGTTTTGGGCACAAGGATGGCACCATTCCTGATTCTTGTTGGTTACATTCCAAAAAATTCTTGTTAGTCGGACATTGAAGGGCTTCGCCTTGTCAAGGTTAAGGCCACTCAGAGAATATGCTCCCAATATGTATTGGATGTTGGATGTTTAAATATCTTCATGTTAGCATGCATTCTTAAGTCTTTAGACAAACCTTATAGATGGGATTGCTCATCCAGGATCCTAGTCTTTGTACTCATCCAGTGACAGCATATATATGAGTAAACTGTCTTCTCGCGACGTTTTGATTTCATTATTATACTTTTAAAGTTCAGAGTAGTCTTGCCATTTTGAAGATTCAGAATTTTCATATTTCCTCCACGTGCTCTGAGTAGGTGGTGCATATAGATTAGACATGGTCTCTTATTGTCTATCCTCTACATATCTGGTTCAGATTGCTTTGTTCAGAATTGCTAAGGCCTCTTGTATGTGCTGTTAGAGCTTCACAATTAACTTTGTTGCAGGAACATGCTCTATCTCCTGATATATACTCTGACTCACAAGAGAGCGGAAGTGAGAGTGAGGAGGAAACCGATGATGATGGATCCTATGAGGATGATGAACATGATGATTTAACGCAAGACTCTGAATTGGAATCCGAAGATGATCTGGGACATACATCGAGTGAAAGCCACGGCAGCAGTGATGAGGATGGGAAATATGCTTCCAGTAGCAAAACTGATGGAGATAATGCTCAACAAGACAAGGTATCTCCTTACACTAAAAAAATTAGCACAATGCTTAATCATGACTGGAGAAACCTTACATTTTTTTGTATCTTTAGCACCCATAGTGTGGTGTTGTTGTCTGCTGTCCAAATTCTCTTTTTACTACAAGTAAACAATAAGGTCGGTTACTTTATGGAATAGAACGACCCATTATTCTGGGTCTCTCCGCTCCAGAAAAGCATGCTAGCATAGCTGACATTTATCCTGTTATGGGAAAAAAGTTAGCGCATATTATTCAGTTAAATGTGCAATTGTTTATTGTAAAAGTTTATGCTATTAGAGACGGTGTGTTCTCATGTGAATGCAATGCTGGAATGACAAAAGCTCGAACTGTATGAAAGAGATATGTAGAGATGAAAGAATAATTAAAACCCATAAGACATTGATATCGTACATGGGTGAGAGGGCAATGCAACATAATTGAACTTGAGACCCTGGCGTTGATACCATATTAAGTAAAAAGGCGAGATCGATTTATTCCAAAAGGTAAGTTGTTATCCACTCGTGTCGATTAGGTTTTTATGACAATGTCTTTAACTGCAATACGAGCATATTTTCTTGGCAATTTCTCGTACTCCATGTGCCTAGACATGTCAATGCTTATTGCAATGCCTATGAAGGATATTATCACACAATAATTCTCGACTTCTTAGTGTCCTTGTAAAAGAATATACATAGTTGAAACATAGTATAATGGGATCACTCCGGAGTAAGAAAGAGAACATAGGGCTGATAACATTCACTGTGTTTGGACCCTTCATTTCTCTATCTACTTTGACATTATCCACTCATCTTGCTCGTGGCAATGCATAAGTATTATTCCCTCTTCTTTCTGTGAATCAGTAGCATGGAGAAGTTAAACTTCCAGTGTAGTTGAGCTGTGGCGATATCAAATAATAGCATTGTTTGTAGTATACGGTTATTATTGTTGACCAGTTGGGAGGTTTCTGTCACACTGATGACAATAAGCGTGTTAAGCTTAAATAATTGCCTCTACCACTGCTTTTGTATTTGTACGAATTTCTTCTCTTTTTCCTTTTTTGAAGAGGGCTAAGACTTGTTTTTAAAGCTTTGTCAGATTCTTCATTGAGATTGATCAGTTTTTGTTTGTTGAAATAGTTTCATTGAGATTCTTCATTAAGATTTGTCTATGCAGGTATCTGGTAGTTGTACCCCTCATTCCCATTCTCCAGAAGCAGTTGCTGATTCTAACGAAAAAGAGAAGCTATCACAAAATTCACCTAAGACCTTACCATCCCAAACTAAGGAACCGCTCAGGAGTGAGCACACTGATAACCAGCTAAATAATCATGGCTCATCGTGGAAAGATGATGAATTTTCTCAAGCACCGGTGGATGATTTTGCAGAAATAAATTTTCCTGGAAAGTCGATTGATCATGGTCCATTGTCCAATATGAAGAAATCAACAACTATATCCGGTGGGACTGTCCGCAGTGTTAGGCGTCCTGCTGTTTGGGGACGTACTCCTGTGAGTATTCCTTTTAAATGAAAATTAATCTCTTTCTTTAGGAAAATAGTTCCTGCATCTCTCACTCCAAAATACAATATCACTTTTATGCCTGCAATGCTGGGATGGTCCATGAAAAGCCAAATCTTTATTCTTTGCAAGTGTTACAACAACGTTGTTTACTCTTGCTTCTCCTCTTTTGGCATGAATTCAGGGAAAAAAGAACCTATCCATGGAATCCAACGACTCTGACATTATTGATGAGTAAGTGATGCAGCTACTGTTTGTCATGAATTTTTTGTTAGACGCTGTAGTTGAAGTTTTTAATTGAGATAGATGATGCCAATGATAAATTTGGATCTTGCTGCAATTCATCTTTGACTGAAGGTACATCATCTGTTTGGTCCTTTTAGAGTATAACCTCTATAGGGGATTAGCATGTGTTTGTTTATTAAAGTGAATTTAGGAAAGACCTTATATATCTGAATCTGCACTGGTTACCTTTAATTTGATTATATATTCCTAATTTGAGCATCCAAAACATGTAGGGATAAAATTTAGCATTTTCTCGATGTTAGAGTCCCTACTTTTTCTTATTATGTCCACCTTTAGTGAATGTAGGCTCTTCGGGGAGATCATGCACTACTTAGTTGCATTCGAGCTTATTTGATTTTTCTCTTGTGCTTCACTGGATTCTTGGAAAATTAATCAAGGCATTGTCCTATAATATTGCATAAACCGTAAAGTTTGTAAACTTTTACTGATTGACAAATTTTGAGCTTATCTTTCTTTTCCTATTGAAAGGTGACATTTAATTGGTGCATTTAGACCTTATAAAAATAAGAGGCTATAGTCTTAACAAGAGTGATCATATTCAGACTCATAAAATATAATAGAAGTTCTTGTGTACCTTTTTTTATTTTTATTTTGTATCTTCCAGTAATTTTTCCACTGATGACAAATTTACCAATGCAGTGTTGAAATCCAGAGGCTTGAGGTTACAAAGCTTGACTTGCAAGACAGAATTGCAGAAGAGGTACATGCTTACTCTCCATGTAGATTTTTTTGCATGAAGTGGTTTAACTTTTATGCCAGAATTTTCTTTTGCTGCTGTAGGCCAAGGAGAATGCAGTTCTTCAGGCTGATTTAGACAAACAGAAGAAAGCATTGCACCAGCGTCGTCAGGCTCTCGAGCAAGATGTATGTTCTATACAATAGAAGATATCCTCTGCTAGGTGGCTTTACGTATTGTCTTAATTGCAAATGATTTTTGTATCTCTGGTTTTGATTAGTGTCGCATAACAATCTTTTAAAAACACAGAGAGAACACAAGGAACCTAAGTTCAGTGCCTCAAACAAGTACCTGCTCTGAGTTTAAGATCAGAAATGTAACCGCCAGAGCTGTCTCTTCTATACAGCACTGTACCATTCCAATTAACAGATTCGCTCATTTAACCTATATTTCAGAATTAGTAGCTGATAGCAATAATATTGTTTTATATTTTCTGACTAATTTCGTTTTTCTCCTTTGTGACCTTTCTATGGAATTCAGAGCATTTTTCCATAACCTCTTGATAGTTTTTAGCTGTTGCATTTTTGTCAAATGATGTTCCTACTTTTGTACAAACCTAATCTGATTGTATTTTATTGTTGTGAAACTGATTTTGTTGGCAAGTTCATCATTATAATGTGATGTGAAATCTGCTTATAGGTGGCAAGACTGCAGGAACAGTTACAGAAGGAAAGAGATCTGAGACAAGCCTTGGAAGCAGGGCTTAAAGTAACTAGGGTGCCTGTTTCTGTTGGAGCGAATATCAACGAAAAGGTTGGTGAATTTCTCACTTAACAGGTCTAAGTTCCATTTTTTGTGGGTAACAGGGGAAGTCTAAGTGGCTTTGATAAAAGGAAAAATCATTTAACTTTGAATCTTGTAGACAAAGGCAGATCTTGAAGATTTAGCTTGGGCAGAGGCAGACATCACGAATTTGAGGCATAAGGTTGATGATCTTGGAGTAGAGCTTAACAAAGAACGTGAAAAGAACTATCATTCAATGCAAGATTTAGGCGATCAACAAGATAAAAGTGGAGATGACAGTGTGAAAGTGTATGATTTCTATTTCTTTAATTGCTCTGCTATTGCATTAGCATCTGTAAGTGCTCTTAGTGTCAAACTTCAAAAAAGAAGTGTCTACATGAATGACCTTCTCATTTTTGCCAAATTCTAGAAAAGTTTGATGCTTGAATAGTTTTTTGTATTTTTACTCACCTCAAAGAAGTCTGATTAAATAAGACATGAATTATATAGGAATGTCGTTTTAGAGTGCATGCACACATGCAAACATGCTTGTCTCTTCTTTTCTTTGACTTTTGCTTACTTTCACATTTCTTATGGAACAGGAAGAATACACAGGGTGACATTAAGAATCCAGAGAGTTCATATCTTGCTGGAAGGTCATCTACAAAGGTATGCACATCTCTTTATCTTTGTCTCTGTACCTGTATGAACTTCTCTTCAGAGATCTTTACCAAAATACATGTAGAGAACGATCAGCTTTGTAAGCTACGCAGTGGATGAATAATTGTGACCAAAATTTTCTCATTATAAAATCTTGGGGTCAGACGACGATCTACCTATAGCCGCTAAATCTCCAAACGCTTTCGAAATTGACCCAGTTTTTTTAGAATGGTTCTCATTTTATTTTGTCATATTCTTGGGTGGACCAACAACATGACCCCCTACCTTTTGGATGTTTTCCACAAAAGGACTCGAGTTTGGATGGCATGCATACTGAGAATGAGAGTAAGGAAGAATCAACATCTTTGTCAAATAAACATCAACCTTTAAGTCAGCAGCCGGATTCAGCATATAACAGCAAATCCAGGTACTTGGGCCAGCCAGCCAATTCTCAAGCTGCAGATTCAGCAGCAGGAAGGCCTCTTGCTCCAGTGTCATCAAAGAGGTCTGGTACAAGGAACGAGGTAGATGTCAGCAACTTATTATGGCGAGTTTATTTTGCTGCCATGTTTCTCGTAGGAAAAAATCAATAGAAATCACAGCACATGCCTAACGTTATGTCAACTTATGCAAAAGCCCTTTTTTGTTCAAAAGCGCTTGTCATGTCATATTTTTGTATCACTAGATTCTGTCCATTGAGCTGATTATATTCATCACAACTCATTTGCTTAATAAGAGACTAAATTTAAAGCAATTAAAAGGCATAAAGAAGGAGCAATTAACTCCTTCGAAGAGAGCTAAAGTGCACTTCTTTCCTAGCTAAAGGGATGTTAAGCAGTTTAACTTGGATCATATGCTTGCAATATGAGCTAGGCAAAAATCTAACATTGTCAAAATTCGGCTTTTGAAGCACTCCATTGTGCCACTTCTCTGTTGATAGTTGTGTTGTTGTCTCTTTGTTCGTTCCTTTTGGCATTTGTTCTGGGCAGAAATAGGATAGGACATATATTTAGTCTAGAATGTGAAACTGGATAGAGTAGTCTGCATCCCTCTAATTCTTTCCAATCTTGACACATTCTTTTCTTCTCTATGAATGAGCAGGGGCTGAACTCGACAACTTCCGCATTGTCAAAGTTGACTACTCGACTGAACTTCTTAAAAGAGCGGCGTACTCAAATTGCCAATGAGCTCCAGAACATGGACAAAGGTCGAGGCTCCCCTCCAGCTGCTGAGGTTATAGAAAAGGGTAGAGCATTGGAATCTCAATCTGCGGAGATTCCTGGTACAGAACCAGATGGTTCTTCTAGACCAATCCAGGACCCAGGAGACGGGTTGGGAAGAGAAAATACTTCGCTGAATCGCAATAAATACAAGAAAACAAATAGTCAGGATGCTGATAGAGGAGCAAGATTAGAAGGCCAGCCATCGCAAGACACTAGCAGAAATCAGGAATCAGATGCCACTTCAAGGGCAGGTCCTAGATGATGGAATGGTATTGTTTGATTAGATGGTGCTAATCTCGCTGCTTTCATTAACATCCAAGTTTAACTGGGCATTGGTTTTGGGGCACTGACACGAGGAAGTAGGATGCCTACGCGACGAGGTTAGGATCCATGTCAACATTTTAGGGTATGGTGAAGACCGGGAATGTTCTCCCAAAAGCTGAGGAGCAATACAAAAGTCTGAGGCCACTTTGGGAAACTGCAGGCCGAATTCAAGTATTAGAGGCACCGTCATTCATCTCCAGGAACATCAGGTTGTTGAAGTAGTCGGTTCCTCTTCTCATTTCGAAGCTTGAGCCAATGACTTCATAGTGTCGATCCCTGCTACTACTTGCTAATCGTTTGGTCATTGTTTTTTCTTTTTTCTGTGACTCTGCATCTAGAAAGTCTTACCGCAAAAATCTCTACAGTGCATGTCTGGAATAAGATTTCCCGAGAGGTCACGCGCAGCAATCAGAGCAATTTCGCTTGTTGCTCTCTTTTGATTTAGAATCTGTCCAAGCACGCACTACTTGAGTCATCTTAACTTTTTCCTTTTTCTACTATTCTGGCCATGAAAACTGTTGACATGTTTTTCCTTTCTGAGCAGTGCTATATGTTATGGGTGTATATATCATAGAAAGTCCGCCCAGGAAAGATTCCATAAACCATAGTCAAGATTCGAAATTATATATGATTTTTTTGTCCTCCTCGAGGCGAAAGTACTTTAATACACCAAAAGCACATGGGTCCTCCCCCTGACGTAAGTCTGCACGCCAACATCAAAGTATATTTCAACTTGGCCTGCCTTTGGTCGCCTCCTCCTTACCTCCTGGACCAGAGTTTCACCAATTTCGCAAGATTTGACATGGCCTAGACCTAATTTTGGCATTAAGATTATTATACTCGTCGTAGAATATGATTCTTGTGCTTCTCAACGTAGTCTAGAGCTATAAAAAGCTCGCGCATGCACTCGATCCTACGTACCCCCCTAATGTGAGCTAACGATTATTAAAATGGAAGAGATGGCGTTTCCTTCTTTGATAGATGATATTAGATTAATTTTTGCTTATAGTCAAAGGGTTGCTACAACTTATGCAAGTTTTCGTAATTTAGGCCGGGTACATTTGATAGAGATGTCCGCCGTCGATTTTGTAATAGTTCATGTGCTAAAGCAAAATGGTAACTTACTTGAGAAGTAATATCGATCCTTTGAAATTTAAGTCAATTTTGTAATAGTTCATGTGCTAAAGCAAAATGGTAACTTATTTGAGAAGTAATATCGATCCTTTGAAATTTAACTAGATATGGTACTGGGAATGAAATATAGCTAATGGCTGGAAATATTCCCTTTTACTTTTTCTAACATTGAGAAATCTTTGTTGGTTAAGTATCACGCATGTACAATATTATGTCTTATAGTGATGATTATGTATCTTTTAAGTAGTTCTCACTAAATTCTTTCCCCTTTTTATCTATTTAATTTTATGGACACATTTGGATCTTCATTTTAACTAGCCTAAGCTCACTTTTATTTTATTCTTGGATTAGTAAAAAATTTGGAGACCAACTCACATATGATTTTCTTGTAAGGTTTTGAAATCTGTGTGATATCTTAAATTTTGGTGCGAAAGTTAATTTTTACTTAATTACAAACAAACAAGCCCTCGATCATTATTTTTTTCAGTAGATTTATAATCGTATGATAAGAAGCATGAAAATAATTTATTTTCTTGTTCTGATCACGTATTGATTAGTCATATATTTCATCATTCATTTAATTTTCATAAATATGTTTATAAAAATTCTCTTGAGCAACTTGTGATACTAGTCCCAAATCCTCATGATTAGTCTGAGAGATGCATCCTCGGAAATTAGGTGAGCCATCATCATCTCCCATCTTGCCTACCGTACCCATCAACTCGGAGTACCAGCCAATCCATCTCCGCCGCCCAATCTCGGTCCCCACCAAATCTCCAGATCCAATCTCGACCGTCCATCACCTTCCAACGACGTGCGTCAACCCGAACCGGACCGGTCAGGTTCCGGTCCCAATACATGGACCGGTTCCACCGGCACGTGGATGGAACCCGACAGGGAATACTTGGTGGATCGAAGACCTCACGCTAAAATGGAAAAAGGCAAGATTCCCCCCAGGTACATCTTGCAAGCATCCGGTGCATTGAATCTACTGCGTCTCAACAATCAGACCTACCAACCAAAAAAAAAAATTTATAAGATCTAGTAGATCTCTGAACGATGCACACTTTTCAATGATCCATATAGAGTTAGCTCACATCCTTCAATCACATAAAGAAATGATACTATAGATAATATTCAATACAGAATTTTCGTACTTAGTAAGACAATGCATATTATAAAATGCACAGCACAATGTATTATCGTATGATTCGATTCGATTCACTTATCATATATGCCCATGTTGTCATAATTTTGAATGGCTACAATTAGCGTTATAATATGACGATAGTTACTTAGATTTTGAATCGAAACATTCTTATAATCAATGAATGATTTGATATGAAATTTTACGATTTTTCTGTGCCAGATACATGTACATTGCATTACACTCGATAAATAAGATGAGATTCATGACAAGCAGGTTAAAAAAAAAAAAAAAGCGATTTATACCACCTTTTATCTCGTTATTGCACCAATCCATCCGTTACATTATACCCCCACCTTTTTTATCTCGAATAGTTATTGCACCAATCCATCCGTTACATTAAATTCTCTCTCTCTCTCTTTTTTATTTTTTTCTCTCTCTCTCTCTCTCTCCCACCCCCACTCCCCCTCCTTTTTCTTCTTTTCCCCACCGGCAACCCATCTCAAATTCCCTTTGTCGCAAGGTACAAAAAAACAACGAATAGAATAAATTGGCCGAGACCGGCGACTACCAAAAGAAAAAAAAAAAAAAAAAGGAAGAAAAAAAGGAAAAAAAATTAAAAGAAACAAATTCTTAGCGAACTCGAATCTTATTTCCGCATCCCCTCTCTCCCTTTCTCTCTGTCTCTCTCTCTCTCTCTCTCTCTACCCGTCCCTCGCAGAATTCCAAAATTCTCCGTCTCTCCGAAGGCAGGATTTCTTCTTCCACACCTTCAACGTCCCTCAGAGAATCCCGCATTCTTCCCCCGCACGGGATCCGCCGCCGCCTCCGCCGCCGCCAATCGAGGGTCGGAGCCGTACCGACCGACCGGCCGGCCGACCTCGCTCGGCCACACCCACCTTCCCCCACCCGCAGGGCCGGAGAGAATAATCTATGTATGGTGATCGGATCAGAGGATTGCGGCCTTCGGACTTCGCTAGATGCTTCTCCTCTGGGGCGGATAAATGCTTGCAGCTGGGGATCTAGGGTTTTCGAGCCTGGTCCTGGTGGTCTGCCTCGCGTTCCCCCTGCTGCTCGGCCTCCTCCTCCGCCGCAGATGGACCCTCGCGGCCGCCAAGAGCGAGGAGATCAGGCGCCTCCTCCTCGTTTTGGCTTCCGAGGAGGCCGCGAGGGCCGAGGTTGAGGCCTCCGCCAGCTACTACGCCGGGGCCGCTCTGCCGCCGTCTCCTCCTCCTCCTCCTCCCGTTCCGCAGGGTTACTACTGTGCCGTTTGCTATTGCCCTACCACGACCCGCTGTTCTCAGTGCAAAGCCGTGAGATACTGGTACGTTTTTGCCGTGGGAGATCGGTTTCTTGTATGCCGTAGGCGTTCGCATAGGGCGACGCGAGTTTGTCCTTGTTACCTTTCGATAGCGTGAATGATCGGCAAAGGGATAAAACCAATGATTCGAGGCGTGTTGGAGTCCGTGGGTTTTGTCGGTGAACTAATGTTGTGGAATTTCTTGATAACCTGCTTCGCCGTTGCTACTGGGCTACCCTGGTATTGCAGGAATTGATTGGAAACTAAGGGGCTTAATCGCGTTAAGAAATTGCTTAGCTTGCCGCCGAATGCAATTTTTAAAGCCATTTTGTGAGTGAAGAGCTTGTCCTGAAGACCTTCCTTGTTTACCTTGTTGATTGAAATAAACTTTGTAAATAGCAGCCTGACGCCATAGAAAGATAAGCATAAGCTCTTGTTACGGCTTTGAGGAAAGTTTGGAGTTACTTTTAGATATCTTGTTAATCACAGTGGTAACAACCTGAGGAACATTGTGGCATTCAAACATGTCCAAACAATCATTTTGTTGTCTTATTTAATCCCATGCCAGAAGTGTAACATTCTTGAGTTGGATGCTTAACTGACGTTCAATTTTGCATCCGTGAGTACTATGCATGTATTTTCCTCATGATGAAGGTTGTCATTGCATTGAAACATTGCAAAATATGACCTTTCGGGACATGTTATACTGGTGGCATATTTGGTAATGGAATTAAGACATTAAATTGATGAAGCAAAGCGTCATTAACTGCCTTTTAGGAAATGCCATCACAAGTCGAATCATTTTCTGCATTGAGATACATATAATCTTTTGCCAGAGCTGAAGAGGCAGTGAATGAGCTGAAGTAATAAGAAATTTTTGTGTTTTATCAAACATGAAGTTGGTCCTTAGTCCACAATTTGTTTGCTATAATTTATGAACGGAATTTGGTTAGGCAAAGTGAAGGAGAAGTGTTAATAACTATGTGAAGTTTAATACTAGTATCACGAGGAAACAACTCATGTCTTAGAGACAGATGTCTCATACTCTTTATTTCCATCTTCCTGACTTTTGAGCAGTGATGATAAGTTTGCAAATATAGATTATTTCCTTTTATCTCTTTGCAAGTGTCTTAATTCTCATGCGTATTTTGTATAAGTTATCTGGCTATTCTCCAACTACTAATTTTAGCATTTCCATGACTTAGTTCTGGCAAGTGCCAAATTATACACTGGCGACAAGGACATAAGGAAGAATGTCGTCCTGTGGAGGCAGGGAGCCATTTTGATGGGAAGCATAATAGGTCAGGACAGGATACATATCATGGAGAGACATTGGAGAGCAAGGCAAAGCAGTGTGCTAAGCCAAATGTATCATTTAGTGATGAATGCGTAAGGGCTCAATCCAGCTGCTCTGAAATATTTCGTGCTAAGGGTGATAAGATCTCAATTGAGCTTCATGATGTAAATTGTTCTTCTGAATCTTCTGATGCATCCGCTGGATTTTCCTCCTCCACTACAAATAGCGATTCCTCAGATGATACTTCTGTTTGTGAAAGCATTAATTCAGATGATTCTGTGAGGCTAGAGGAACCTTTATCATCTGATATTGCGCATAAGATACCTGGCACTGGTGGTATCAAGATCAAGGAACAAGCTGAGCCACTTTCTCCTAAATTTGCTAGTTTGGTTGATTCTATTGAGGGTTTCAAAAGTTCAAGTAAATTACACAAAAGTAAGAGCGGTTTTATTGATGATCAAGTCCAGTGCAAGTCAAGCAGTCATTCACATTCGGGCTGTACTGGCTTGCACACAGATTCAATGGCTAAGCCATCGAGACACCCTTCTGGCTTCTGGAATACTCTGAACCATCCAAGAAATGATGTTTGCGATGATTCTTCTCATTCCAGTATCAGCAAAATTGGTGCTTGTGGAAAACCTGATTCTGGATCTAATCCTGGGTTTTCTTTCAACTTGTCCAACGACACTGTCTGTCCCATCAATCGGCAAGATTTTCAGATCTCAGCTAAGAAATCTGAAAGTAGATCTTCTTTATCTGAAACGCCAAATGCAGATGGTTCAAGTGCCCCTAAATCACTGTCCACAAAAAGTGAAGGCCCCAGTCATGCTGCTGATGAAGGTTGCAGTGATTCTCATGTGTCGAAATTTAGTGCCGGTGAGCCTTTAAGCTCTGTGAAGGCCAACGCAACTCCCAACAAGACAGTGCCTTCTTCAAGAGTGGATGCTCATAAATCAAAGTGCAGTGAAGCTGGGTGCATATTGCCTTCTGTTTTTGATGTCCGTGGACTTTCCGGGTCTGATTTGCATTCAACTTCACGTGCCAAATTGGAGAGAGTTTGTGACGGCCAAGCACATGCTGCTGTGTCCTCTCATGTTGCAGCTCATCTTCCAAACACTAAAAATGGCTTGAAAAATTCAGTATGGAGAGTCCTAGATCAATTTAAAGGATCGGTGATGTTAAAGCACCAACGATTAGGAGTTGGGAGTGATGTACCTGGAAGATGCAATGACAAGGTTTTTCATTATATTGCGACCTTTTTCTTGTTGCTTCTTCTTCATTTTTTGGGCCAAATATTATTCTTATTCATGCCAAAGTGTTTTCGTTGAATGTGCATTTATTTGTTCCTTTTGCAGGGTATTTTTCCATATGAGTTATTTGTCACACTCTATACATGGAAAGGTGTGGAATTGCATCCCCGGGGCCTCATAAACTGTGGGAATAGGTAATGGTATCTCTCCAGTTCTTCAAAGGACGGCTAAGAGATTTGATGATCCATGCCGCTTGGTTTTGATAATCTTGGTTTCCGAATATCTAGAATTTTTGTATTGATTTCTTGTCCTTGTTTGCTTAGGATGTATGTGTGCTTTACCAAAATAAGTAGATTGCAACACTGTTACATTTATTGGTAACTAACCTTGTTCCACTTCGATAAGAATTTGATATCAGGTGATTCACATGAGTGAGGCTCTTATAGTTATATCTAATATTTGTAAAGAGTCAGAGAGCCACTAGTGATTATTCATATAGCAATGTTCTTATAAAAAAGAAAGAGCGGCGTGTTTGGTCGCCCGGGTAAAATGCCGGAGATGATAGAACTAATCCCATTCGGTGTTTGGATACACATTCGGACTGGGATAAACCTGGATAACTTATCTGGTCCATGAGGGTGGGACAATATCATTCAAACTGGACAAGAATAAAAAATAAAAATGAAAAAATGACAAACAGGTTGAACGCAGAAAGTTTTGCTGGCTACTACTCCGTGGTCGTCGCACCACTCAAGTGACACCGGGTGGTTGCACGACTCACGCGATCGCCATCGCAGTGGTTGCCTAAGATCTTAGCTCCATGGTTGACACAAACCCCCTTGCTTATCTGTTTCTGTACAGCCCCGTGCTGCTCTTGGAGACCACCATCACGGTTGCAGCCACCATGACAGTGGTGGCCTTGTGCAGCAAGATCCAGATTGAGGTCTGGATCTCGACCTGTACTTTTTCTCTTTGTTGTGGTGGCTGCAACCAGCGTGATAAACGTGACCACCACAGTGGTCGCCACAGGCAGTGGTGGTCCCTGACGAGTGGGCTAGACCCCCGCAACAATGATGGTCCAACAACAGCGGTCCAGCAACCACACTCCCTGTCTCTTATTTTTTATTTTTTTTAGCTTCTTTACTTATTAAAGGAAATTCTTTGAATTGTCAATTTTACAATTATATCTGTCATCATATCTAATGGTTTACCAAACAAAAAATAGAATAGAACAAGTCCCTCCAGACTTCTTACCCTATTATAATTCTTGTTCTGGCAACCAAATGCAGCCGAGGGCTTTGCATCAATGTTTTGTCTTTACTGATGATGACTCCTAACTCTTCCATAGCAAGTAACTATATGATATGTTCTTGCATTTTGTAAACACCAAGTAGGCAAAGTAGACTGTTCTGTGTAAACCTAGATTTCAGGATAAGAGTGGACCGCAGTCTGCTTGAACAAATCAACTAGCATCTTCCTGTGTGACTTGGTTATATGTGTTTAGCTTCCAGCAGAACTCAATTTACAAAATGATGTCTGAAATTATTGATTTTGTCCATTTAGCTTAAGCTTTTGCATTTGTTTGATCTGTAAGTGCATCTCTTTAAAGAAACTTATGGAGTATTGATGAAAGTTTCTCTTTTGAGTATGAAATACTGTTTATCTCATTGCTGAGAGTTGTCTCCAGGAATTTTTCTTTGTATGGTTTTTTATGACACAAGCCCTCTTTTCCTTGCAGTTGTTATGCTAATGCTGTGTTGCAGTGCTTGGCATTTACTCCTCCTCTTACTGCATATTTCCTTCAAGGACTCCACTCTAAAGCATGTGAGTTGCTGGTGCACTTTTATTTGTTCAGTGAGTGACTGTAGATGATTTTCAGTCACGTTGTAATACACCTTACATATTATCTGTACTATTCATCTCTGTTATCTCAGGCGTTAGAAAAGATTGGTGTTTCACCTGTGAATTTGAGAGTCTAATTTTAAGGATGAATGAAGGGAAGTCTCCTATTTCTCCTATTGGAATTGTATCCCAGCTAAGAAACATTGGAAGGCAGCTTGGAAATGGGAAAGAAGAGGACGCTCATGAATTTTTAAGGTGAGTCCACCTCTCTTAACTGTACCCTATGACAATAGTATTCGAGTGAAATTTTTTGGCTGTTTCTCTCTAGTGTTGGATATTGCAACCCCTGATGAGTTAAATATGGCAGGTGTGCTATTGATAAGATGCAATCTGATTGTCTAGTGGACTCTGGCAAGAAGGTTTCTAGGTCAAAGGAAGAAGCCACTCTCATTGGCCTCACATTGGAGGCTACCTTCGTTCAAAGGTAGTAATCTTCACAATGCTCTTCCATCTTCATCTGTCATATGCCCACTATTCTATATACCTCTTGCATACAACTGTGAAGGGCTCACTTCCACCCCACCCCCCAAAAAACAAAAACTTGAAAGGTTATTTTTGATATGCATGAAATCCATTCTCTAATCTGCAGATAAGGTGCAAAGGTTATTACCAATGCATGAAATTCCCTTCTCTAATATGCAGATACAGTGCACAAGGTGTAATGCTGAGAGTTTATAATTGATATGCATGGAATTCCCTTCTCTATTTGCAGATTCAGTGCACAAGGTGTAATGGAAAGTCAGAACGACATGAAAGGATGATGGATCTGACCGTTGAGATTGGAGGAGATATTAGAACGCTGGAGGAGGCTCTTCGACAGTTCACTAGTACTGAAACACTGGATGGAGATAACAAGTATCAATGTACCAGGTTGGCATGCCTAATTAACTTGTTATTTCATTTGAAGCATTTTCCTTACAATTTTTCGGGGTTTTTGGTGCTTTAATAAGTAAACTGTAACAAGAGTTTTAACACCAAAAAAATCCTTTGAGAATGGAGATCATCCTTGCAGCAGTTAAGTATTGAAAATCATTTGATTTCATCTTTGGCCCCTCCTTGAAGCTGTCATTTATTATGGCAATTTTATGAATCAAAAGAACTTACAGAACAATCTTGCTAGAATATTTATTCATGTTGCACAGTGAATCCCAGCTTATTTTGCGTCGTAAGTTAGTATGAGATATTTTCCTGTCGCTGAGATAGATTATGAAATGATACTTTTCAGTGGCCTGAACCAATTTATTAACTGATTTTTTTGGACTTATGATGTTCTCTTTCTTGTGACTTTATAAGGTGTAATTCGTATGAGAAAGCTAGGAAGAAGCTGACAGTACTAGAGGCTCCTAATATCCTTACAATTGCATTGAAGCGATTTCAGGTGTAGTGATTGTGAAGAGCTATTTTTCACGTTTCATATACATTTTTAAAATCAGATGGTGTGTACTTTCATGGAAGAAAAACTCTCATTTGCACTTTTTTTGGACATGCAGTCAGGTAAATTTGGAAAGCTAAACAAGTCCATTCGGTTTTCAGAGATCCTTGATTTGTCCCCATATATGAAGGGGACAACAAGTGACAGATCGGCTGTATATAGGCTTTATGGAGTAATTGTTCATTTGGATATCATGAATGCCGCATTTTCTGGTCACTACGTCTGCTATGTTAAGAATATGCACAATAAGTGGTTCAAGATTGACGACAGCACGGTAAATTCTCATTCCTTTAGTCTAAATTTTCGAGAACATGGATGCAAGATTTTGATTTGATTTTATGCTAATTGCTTCTTAGGCTATTCTTTCTATTATAAGTTGAAAATTCCAGTTACTTGTCAATAAAGTTGATGCAATTGCATTTTCTTGCATCCTTGGATACATTCACTAGAACCAGAAGCCATCTATCTTGCATGTGACAGGATATTTCACCAAGAGTTATTTGCTTGATACTGGACTGGTCATAATATAACCAGGTTCTCAAGCTTATCTGCTTGGAGACATTACCAACATTTCTACTTTTGGGTATTTCAAGCTGTATTGCTGGGTGATATTCATGTACTTAGCTCCCTAGGGTTGAGCTATTGAGATTCCTGTAGTTTTTATTAGTGTGTATGCATGATATTCTCGCTCGGCTCAATACTTCATTTAAAGTGACACATAGATGAGTTTGTGCATGCACACATACATGTTTGTGAGGCCTTTGCTTGTGAGTTGTTGTGTTCATTCAACACTTCTGATTTTGAGGGTGTCATTCTTTACTTGGTCTCAGATTTTATAAGCATTTTGCTATGGATATGTTTTTTTTTTTTTGGGTCTGTCTTTTTAATGGATTTAATTGGAGCTTAGCATTAATAGTGAATGCGCATTCACTATCATCATCCTGCTTTATTATAGGTGAAGCCTGCTGAACTCGAAAGGGTGTTGACGAAGGGAGCCTATATGCTTCTCTATGCCAGGTAAAAGATCTTACAAGCTCTTGCACAGTGTGAATGTGGCTGTCTGATACTCAGATCAAGTAATTGCTATACAGGTGCTTGCCACGTGCCCCTAGATTATTGAAAGACAGCATGACATCTGCGGATCCGAGAAACAAACCCATGAATGTCAAGAGCAGCGGGAAAAGTGCCACCCTTAAATCGGGCTTCGCAAACTTGAGGAACAACCACCATTCTTCTGCATCTAGAAATGATTCAGCCAGTGCCCATTCTTTTGATTCGGACTTCACCCCGCTCCACAGATATCACCGAGAAGACTCTTCAAGCGATGTTTCTTCCCTGTTTAGCAGTAATTCTGATGAGGGTTCTTGTAGTACAATCAGCACCCGAGATTCTCCCAGCTATGATGACTTTACTGACTATATATTTGGTGACTCTGGTAGCGGTTGGAGCAGTAGTCCTTGGAGTAATCCCTCTTAATTTAACCCTTCTCTGTTGTCTCCATTCTGCTCAAGACTTTGATGGCTTTTGCGGTGAAACAGCACATACCCAGAATCTGGTCATTTCCTAACAAGTTGTGCACATCATGAGAACGTGTTGCGAGCTGGCGAATCTGGGAGGTGTAGGATTTTTTTTTTTTTGGGCATTCCGATACCTCTATATAGTTTAGAGAATTCGTAAGTAGCCGTAGTAGTTTCTGTAGGCAGACTAACCCGAGGATATCATTGGAGGGGCTAACTGTATCGCAGATGTAAAATGTATATTTTATCTGCCAAGCGAGTAGCGGAGGAAATTGGACAGATCAATCACCTTGATCATAATATATTGAGGTGGAGAATATGTAAATAAGAGATCCATGAGAAGCTTGTATTTAAATGCACTTTTTTGCTGGAAAAAGGAGGCCATTACCATTTTATCAATGTTGATGCACTTCTTATTTGAAGTTTCTAATGGCTGTACGATGTATTCTTGTAATATTTGAAAGTATCAATTCCGTCGACGTCAGTTTTATTACCTGTCGGAGAAGTCCCGGAAGCCTTTTGGAAGGGAGAGAAAAAAAAAATTGGGTCTGCCTGATCCAAAAGTACTGATAAATATGTAGGAAACTTAAGTCTACTGGCTGAGCTTTCCTCTATTTCTTTATTGAAAAGAAGGTGACTTAGCAATGGATGTTTTGAAATTCATGAAAGGGCTAATTGCCTTGTAAGACATTGCAGATTGTATGCCGAACTTCTTTTCCCACATTGTTCGATCTTGTCCCAGAGTGTCCATCTTATGGTTGTTTTTCAAACTGAGACTAGACGGGGATTGCCGAAATGAACAATTAGACAACTCGGTCGTCCGACGTTTAGCTGCAATATGACCCTGTAAGTTTAGCATTGTGCGCAGGAAATTGGATGAATTAATCGGATTGCATCCCGATTCCTGAAGTAGACTGAAGGGAGTGCTTGGTTAGGCGGTGGTTGGTTCAATAGCCATCTCCTTCACTGGATCTTTTGCCTAGCTGACGTTAAAAGCTCAACCTTGATGATGCATATTCTTCTTTTCCGCAATATCTGCACGCGATTTGCAATCTTTTTCCTTCTTAGCTCCGAACAATATTTCAACTCGACCACGATTTTCTTTTCTCTCGTGATTATTCGGATCCCTTCCAACTCCCTTCCAATAACTCCGTCCAAATTGTCGGTTCGTCTCGAAGCGGCTTTTCAATTATAGCCCTAACATGTGAGAGACGCCAATTTGCACGAGCCCAAAAAGATTTAATTCTGTCGCCGACATGTTCAGCAAAGCAGCAACACGATCTGAGTTGCGCAATAACGTCAGTTTTCCATGTTCCCACAATTTAATCAAATTCAGGAAAAGAAAATGGAAAGAACAAACGGACGAAGTTACTTCCGCTTTTCGGCCCGCGGACACAACATCGACAGCTTTATGTTGTTTTTTTTTTTTTAAGCTGTCGATGTTTTGTCCGTGCTTTGATTAATCCGTTTAGATAGATTGACATCCTTTTTTTTTTTTTCATTTGTCATGTTTCATTTTTCAAGATTTTTCTGTCTCCTCGTGATTACTCTATTAGATCTTATCTTTTTACTTTAAAAGTTGAGATGATAAAAACAAAAGCTCATAGAATTGATTGAGCGATTAGCATTCTCATCGTTCTAAATAAGAATTTAGGTTCAAATCCACCTGTTCCCTTGTTATATCAAGGTCACATCCATGAAAGCACAAACATGTGTTCTAATTCCCCAACGTGTGTAGGATGGGAAGACTAGTGCCTGGAATTTAATTGGTTCTTAATTATAAGTAATGCCAAACATCTAAAATAGCCAAACAAGAAAAAAAAACCCAAAACTCATAGAATTGATTGAGCGATTAGCATTCTCATCCTTCTAAATGAGAATTCGGGTTCAAATCCACCTGTTTACCTATTATTTCAAGGTCACATCCATTAAAGCACAAACATGTGTTCTAATTCCCCGATGTGTGTAGGACGGGAAGACTAGTGCTGGGAATTTAATTGGTTCTTAATTATAAGTAATTCCAAACATCTAAAATAGCCAAACAAGAAACTACTTGAAATAACAGTAAAGAATAATTTACCTTTAGAATGATACGCGAAATTTTCTAAATTTAATAGTTGTGTCCATCTCTAATTAAACTGCATGAGTTAAAATTTCTCACACATGGTGCTCAGGTTTTAAAAAAAAAAAAAAAAAAAAAAACTTCAGGTAAAGTCACGTGGGGCATAGGAAGGAATTTTATATAAGACCTTTTTATTTGATAAGAACACGCCGCTCATGCAGTGGATTTAGGCACACGCCAATCAGTTAGTTGAGAAATAATAATAATAATGATAATAATAGCAATAATAATAATGTATACCTTCCAGATTCCTCTGATAAAATATAATTTAGTACGACATTCTAACGGCAGCCGTCAGAGTCAAAGTTCTTTAAAATACTCTCATTTCTCCCCTCCGCATGATTGCAATCTTTTATTTATTCATATCTTAATCTCTCTTTTCAAGAGTTTTTTTTTTTTTTTTTTAAGTAAAGGTAAGTATATAGAATGGCAAAAGCCAAAATTCACAAATCTGGCACCAAGAACTTTCGCTCATAACGCAAACAAGCAAGATGAGTGAAAGGGAGTTGGAGTAAAAGAAATAGAAGGAACAGAAAAGAAACAAACAAACAGAGCAAATATCAACACAGCAAATATCTCTTTTCAAGAGTTAATATAATGAAAAACTCCAAATTAATATATTAATAATAAATTTACTTCAAATTAGTTTTTTTATCACAAAAAATCATAAATTGATACATTAATGATAAATTTACCTCGAACTAATTTTGTCACCATCAAAATTCCTAAAATGGTACATTTGTGACAAATTTATCTTCCGTTAAATTTGATTAATACCACAAAAAATCATAAATGAATACACTTATGAAAAAATGAAGGGGGAAAAATATATTAGGTATTATTCAACCGAAAAATTTGACTGTAAAATTTAAGGGAAACTATTGGAGTGTAAATTTATTACATGTATTTAAGGGTTTTAATGATTAAAAATTTAGTTGAGATATATTTGTAATATATATATACTAATTTGGGGTTTTTTTAATGATATTACCCTAAAAATAATATATAAATGGAAAATATTCAAATACATAAAATAGAGAAAATTTCTTATTTAATCTTAAATTTAATGTGTAGAATATTAATTTAATTCTAAACTTTTTAATTTTGTCAATTGAGTGATTGACCTTCATTCAAAATTTTAATATAATCATTTATATTAATTTTAAACAGGGAATCACTAATGTGGCGGTTCAGTTATTGTTGGCAATCCCTACATTAGCAATTTTTTACCAAATTGGCCGAAAACACTACATGTGAAATTTTTTGCAAAAGTTTTGAACTTGATTTAAAGTTTATGCCTAAATTAACCCGTCGGAACAACAGATTCAGGAATGATTGCGCAATTTCTCTCACGTAATTTTTTTATGCTTCTTGACATTGAAGAGATAAAATCAGGAATTACATAGAGTGTATCAAATTATATGCCCCAAAAAATACATATGAGATATCATTAAAGTATATACATGATTCATTACGGTGTATGATTGCGTCAACTTTAGCGGTCAGAGGGCACTTGGGGATGCAAGCGTGGCCCAAAAGGCGGTCAACAAAAGCGGCGCTCGTGGACGACTGAGGCATCCAAGTTGGCACAGGGCCCCACTACGGGCATGCGATGACGTGGCATTCATCATTACAATCCGCGAAAATTCGGGCGTACCAAACCCCTTGGCCAAAGTTTTCGTATCTTTGCTTGTTTGACTTTTACTACGTTCTTGGTCCAATCTATCGACGCCCTAATTTTTAAACAAATACAAGTTGCATCTTGCGGCTTTCTTGCGAAATTTTAAAAAAAATATATTTTTTAGAAAAAATAATATGAAAATTAACCATGTCAAATTCCGCACCTTAAACGTAAAAAAGGCCAAGGAGAAATAAATCATGCCGGACTAGCAATTAGTTATTATTACTTGAGGGTTTCTTTCGAAAAAAATAAATGATTTCTTTTTTATTTTTTTATAAGTGATATAGATAATTATTTTTACAAATCATAGTTTCTCCACTAATGGAACTTCTTGTTGTTTGAAAAATTGAGACTCATAATTCAATGTCCATCTAACAGATTGCAAAGTAAATTATCATGGTGGCAAATTCAACTTCACCCTTGATTTTTCAATTCTAAGATACCACCTTTGATTTCACTTCTAGTAGGGCCACTTTGTCCCTTAATTGTCGTTGACATTTGGGAAAAGTTAGATCTAAAATTCAATTGAAGCTTTAGTAGTGGGATATGCAGTGAAAGCTAAGCTAAAAAAGTAGATGACTACTGAGGAAAGTTTTGGACACGTTCTCAATGTGTCATTGATCGGCATTGGAGTGACTTGATTCATCTGAATGTGAAAAGTAAACTAATATATATGATAAAAGGTAAAAACAAAGTCATCAAATGATCTTGATGGCAAAGGAATAAAGGTATTTTGCTCGACAATCACATCATGTGGTGGTGGCATGTGTTGCAACAAGTCAATCAAAAGTGAATAAGTCCAAAACTTAACTACCACATAGGATAAGATACATATCACGTAGATAATATACTTTTGGCTAGCAAGTTTAATTGGTTTTGTACAGAATTTTCTAGCTACATTTTGAAAAGGAAAAATAGAGCATATATTGACATCTTAAACTAAATTCTATCCAGTCTTGATTTTAGGATTGTAATTCTTAGGGGTAAGCAATAATATTGGGTAGACCTTGAAAATGAATCAAATCAACCCTATTCACTTAGTTTTGGTCTGATTCCCAATTTCAGATTCTTGAAACTGGCTATAACAGGTCATATACCTGGTTTGGGGTGTGGAACTAGCCCAAAAAATCATAATTCTCTCCTTTTAATTTTATCTTTCATCTTGTATTGTGTTGTTGCTGCCATTGCGTCTGATTTCTCTCTCTCACTCGATACTTCACCTTGCCTACTTCTTCACATTTTCTCAACGTGAATCAACCATTTGAAGCTCATGAGCCTCTTGTAGATCTATCGATTAGCCGTACAAGAAGAATCAAAGATGCCTCAACTCTATTTCTCTGTTCCTGCAGATATTTTAGAAGCATTTGTTATGTAATTGAAAAACTGACATCTGCAACACTCTCAAGGAATACAAAAAAAGAAAAAGAAAAAAGGAATTGGCTTGTTTCTAGGTAACATTGGAACCATACCAAATAGACAAGGTCCACAGGGTAGGTTCTATTTCCAAAAACTGAGAATTCATCTTGACAATGTAAGTTTTAGGTTTCAAGTCTGAAATATTCTCACTCTGAAACTGCTCACTCATAGTCATTGTTCACTCTCTCAAATTATTAGTCTATAAGGTTGTTTATGCTACAATCGCTCATTCAAAACGTATAAGTAGACAACTAATATCAAATGTCAAATATGAAAAATAATTTCTAGCATAAATATTCACATGAATAAAGGTAACCGATCTATCATGTTTTCTCCCCTTTTTTGAGCTAAATTGGCAAATTCTAACGTAAATAAATATAAATTTCAAATGTCACGTGACAAACAAATTTTCGACCAAATTTTATACTCCCATCATTGGCATAATTTTCTTACTTCTAGCTAGTGTACTGAAACTTCCAACTCCACTAATCACCATAATACACGCAAATTGCCCGTTCGTATGTATTGAACAAGACTCTACCCACAAGATGGCGGCTATGATTTTCAAGGTTAATATAAGAGGTATCATTGTAATTTGAAAAACAAAATTTATTGAATCCAAACTAGGTAGTTTAACCGATCAGCCAACCCCTTGAGGGGGTTTCAAGCTTGCATGGCCTTATGCTTTTCTTCTTGATTCTTTTTATTGATGTCGCATGGCCATAGGCTGCATTTGATGAGTGTGAGAAAATGTCCCGAGAGAGGGTAAGTATTCATACATCCAACATTTGAAGCTGTCCTATAATGCGAAAAGATTTGACACAAGGACACCTAGAGTGCCAAAACTTGGCATGAAAGAATACTTAAGTATCAAAAGTTGTGAAAGTGACACAGTGCCAAAATCGGAGTACAATAGATTAGTTAAGTGCCAATGATGAGAAAATCCAGCCAAAATGCTGATGTGGTAATTTTCCGATGAGCCTAGTACAAAACGACGTCATTTTACACACTGATGAGGTTAGACAAGTACCAAAATGACGTCATTTTGGTGCTAATGTGATAAATAACTAATATAAAATTAATTAAATTAAATTTAAAAACAAATTTTAAAAAAAAAGGGAATGGAGGAGGAAGATGGATAGGTGGCAATGGCTGAGGGCCACTGTCACCGGGAAGGCAGTGGGGAGGGTCAGCCGACGAACCTAGTCAATCGGCGACGAGGGCCTACGAGCTCTCACTGGATCTAAGGAAGGGCCATCGCTACCTGTTCATCTTCATCCTCCCTTTTTAAAAAAATAAATAAATTTGGTTTTAAATTTAATTTAATTTAATTTAATATTAAAATTCGAATTGTGTCAAATTAATGTCATTTTTGTTTTTATTTGCCAAGTCGGTTTTTCGGCGAGCCACGTAAACCAGAAAAATTAATAAAAAATTGCCACATAAGATTTCCGATGGGATTCATTGAATATGTCACTCAAGTGTCTCATCTTTTTTTGAAAAAAAGTGATACTTAAGTGTCACTTTCTTAACTTTTGATATTTAAGTGTCCCCTTATGTCAAGTTTTGGTACTTGCGGTATTCTTTTACTGAAAAGATTCTAATAATCCCATATTGAATCCAAACAAAACTATCCCACGAAGAGGATGAAATAATCTTACTTTATAAGAAAAGATAGATCCTTACATAAGGAGGAGAACATGGTAGAGAGAGCTGAGACAATCGATCATCATCACCACAATCGAATGGCCACCACCCTCATGATGGTTGCATGAGATATGGCCTCCTTTCCCTCCCCCTCAAGCCATACTCAAGAGAGCGTAGCAACCACTGCGAGGTGATTATGAGCTGACCGTCCACGCATTGGTTGTGGAAGTTGGTCATTGTGGTTGAAAAGTTGACATTATGGATGATCGGTTCCAGAATGGGTCGACTCTTATCCTGGAATTGGGAACTGTTCCATCTGGTCCAGATGTCCCAAGTGAGTCTAGAATCTGGTAGTGCTTAATTTTTTCTTTTGTATTCCCTGCAAGACTGCCCTTAGAGAGTTAAGAGAGGAAGAACAAGCATCTCATCTCTGGGTCTTCTTGATGGACTCCAAATAGAAAGTAAGAACAAGAAAAGCAACATAGTGTGACCACTATGGCTATTTGGCATTGTGATATAAACTCCAAGGACCCACTTTAGATGCTCCTTCCACGTCATACTCTATTTTTGTGAGTCGAGAGTCGAGACTTGAGGTGATGTTGAGCAAGAAGGAGGTGTCAAGTGAAAGGGCCAGAGAATGAGTGGGACATAGCGAGATAGAGAGGGGATGAGGAGAGGCTTGAGCATCGAGATGAAAATAGACAATTAGGATTTTGAGTGTGAAATTATACATACAAACTTCAATGTTTTGTAATAATAAGAATTATATATAAATAAATAAAAACTACCAGTCTAGTTCGAATGGTTCGATCCATACTTGAAATTGAGAATTGGATTGATTTTTACCAATTTCACATTTTAGGAACGAAGAATTGTTTAGGATTGATTGGTTGGATCGGTCTGTGCCAGTTCCAATGCTTGCCCCTAACTCACCACTCTTTGCTTTCTTATTTAATTTCATTTTTTTTACTCATTTTCTATTTTCCAATCCAATGACCTCCTACTTTATGTTATTCCTCCTCTTATATAATCTCACCGTACACGTAAAAACGAATTCATCCTTCTTTTTCTCAATACTCAATCTTCTTGTTTTGATTCACTTCTTCTGAAATCTTTTTCGAGCGATACATTCCAATGTAAGAAATAAGAACATTCTATCAGTGTCTTTTTGATAAAGATTTTCATGGTAACTCCTACTGGGTTCTTCAAAAATCCTTTCTTGCATTAGGTTGGAAGATATCAAGGAAAATTACCATAGGATCGACTGCATCATGCATGGCATATTTCACATACGCTGTTATTGTATCAAATGAGAAATAGCATGTCAAGGATCAATTCCTAGAAAGAGAGAGAAGAGAGGAAGGGGGGGGGGGGGGGGGGGGAGGAGAGAGTAGAAATAAGTCTATCCTAGCTACTACTTTATCCTATACTGGCGACCGAACAAAGCCTTAATAACTTCAGAAGGATAGCATTGTGTGAAGAAGAAGATTGGAAAGAGAGGTCAGGGTTTTGCTTTCAATGAATTATCAGAGCTTCTTCAATTTCTCAGAGGCGGTTCGGGGAAAGAGAGAAAGAGACAACCCCAAAGTACAGATTTCGATCAGACGCGCATAGAAAAAGTAAAGTCCAACCCCATTAAAAGCGAAGAAACCCCCCCACCACCTCGAGTCTTTCAACTCTCTCTGTCTCTCTGTCTCTCTCTCTCTTCTGCAACCGCAACTGAGAAAAGCAAGCAACAGCGCGGGGGGGCCAA
Source organism: Eucalyptus victrix (assembly GCA_016097545.1). NCBI lineage: Eukaryota > Viridiplantae > Streptophyta > Magnoliopsida > Myrtales > Myrtaceae > Eucalyptus > Eucalyptus victrix. The sequence continues at coordinate 29,586,697 of CM027840.1, read as the reverse complement.
CCTCGATGAGAAGAAACCCTAGCCACGTTCTCTTCTGCCACACGCATTATCCCCAGCCATCCCTCCATCACCATCACCGCCCAGGGACGAGTAAAAGCGAAACGAATCCATCGGGTCCGAAGAGAACCAGAGTTATCATGTCCCCCTCAACGAGACGCGACCCGCCCCCCTACCGAGCGAGATCGGCTCGCTTGCTTCTTCATCCCCCTCGAGCGCAGCAGAAGTCGCCGAATTGCGAGGCTTCGAGATCACTTATGATTCTTCTTCCCCGACCAAAACGTGGGAAGACTTTGCTTAGCAGGAACAAGGAGGAAGAGCAAAACGTCAAATTTTTCTGTTCTACCTAAAATGGATGACAGCGCAGTGCACTGCACTAACTATTTGCCTAAGCTCTTGCAAGAAACAGCAAATACTAACCGACCAAGTTTGAAACAAGAAAAAGAATTCCCTCTTAACAGAAGCATGGTGAGCAGCAAGATAGCACAACCTTAGATACTTCACAAAAAGACAAAATATGAAGAATCCAAACTCAATTATAAGGGGGCGGTGGCGGTGGAGGTTGCCTCGGAGCAGGAGCCCATATCACATCCGATGACAAATGGCAACTATACACCGGCTCCGCCTGCGGCCGATGGACCGGCCCGCTGTCTCCGCCGCTCGACATCTGAGGAGACTGCCCCTCCCCGCTGCCGCTCCCCCCTTCCGACGCCGCCCTCCGCGCGTTCTCGGCCTCCTCCTTGCAATCCGTCAGCCTGTGGAACACCGGGCTGTTGAACGACGCCGCGACGACGTAGACCGGCCCGGCCGCCACGAGCGGACCCGCGACGGACCCACCGACGATTTGGCCCTGGGGCCCGGCGAGGGAGATGGAGAAGGCGTTGGGGGCGGCGGTGGCGCAGGACGAGGCGGGTGGGGAGCGGGGGAAGACGGTGGCGGAGATGGAGAGGATGTCGAAGCGGCCGTGGAAGGTGAGGGTGTTGGCGGAGGCTCCGGAGAAGTAGGGCTGGCGGAGGGTGAAGTTGGCGACGGAGCCGGAGGCGGAGAGGACGGAGAGGGAGAGCGAGCGCCGGCGGCAGAAGCCGTGGAGGCAGGCGACGACGTCGGAGCCGCCGGGGACCTCGAGGATGTAAGGGCTGAGGGAGGGCTCGGGGTCGCGGGCGATGAAAACGGGGGGCTTGGGCTTGTTCTTGGACCCGGGGGGGCGGCCGCGGGGGCGGCGGACGACATCGATGGTGGAGCCGTCGCCGGAGTGGCGATCGGCGTGGGGCTTCGCCTTGGGACCGGGGCCGGGCTCGCCGGGGGAGGGAGGAGATGGGCGGAAGTGGTGGAGGGAGAAGGAGTGGTGGTCGTGGAGCTTGGCGAAGAGGGTCGGCGGGCTGGCCGCTTCGGGGTGGTCGCTGGGGGATTCGAGATACTCGCCTTTCATGGTGGACGGACGGACTCTCCGCGGGCGGCGGCGACGGCGACTGCGACGGCGACGGCTACGCTTTCAAATCGGTGGAATCTTTCGGGGGGAGGGAGGAAGGAAGAGAGAAAGAAAAGAGGAGAAGGGGTGGGTGAGCTTTGAAAGCAAGAATTCAAGAATTTTCTTATCTCTGTGATGGCGCCGCTGGTCTTGGAGGTAAAACAGTGAGGGTCCCACCGCCCTCGTCAGGTTCAGCTCCCTTCATCTTTGCTTAATTCGGTTGTTAAATCGATGCTTCCGAAGCAATCCTTCCTGAGAAAAATTTCGATGAGAATGAGCCGCCGCTACGAAAAGGGTTTTCGAGGAATCCGACTCGTACCTTCTTGAAAATCTTGTCGTTTGCGCTTTGGTTCTCGCTGTATAAAACTAGATTTTAGGGCAAAGCACAATCTACTATGTTTGCGAAAATGAGGGGAGATGAATGAAAAAAAAAAGAAAAAGAAAAAAGAGCTCGGGTTCAACCTCAAACCGCCTTTTGCTGCCGAGAGAAAAGGCTTCCGACCTAGGGAGATAATTTGATTGAGGTTGTCGGTTTTCGGGCAAAGGAGATGTTTCGGGTCATGGTGAAAAAGAAGGGAGAAAGAAAAACCCAAAGTAGAGGGTGATTAGTAGCGGTGGGATCGAGCGGAAAAGTTCCTAAGACCGGACCTACTTTCTTGTTTCAAGCTCCCTCGTCTTAAAGGTTGTCTTAACTTAATTTCTACAGCCGAGTAGGCTTCGGCCAAGGGTCACCTAGCCGGCCCGTGAGTCTCAGGGCTAGCTTATTGTCAAGCCCTGTAGAACCAGCACGGTCGTGTAGGTTCCAAAACGGGTATTGCAAGATTTTAGGGTAAGTTTCAATTTTCAAAATATCAAAATAGGTGAGTACATAGAAAAATCAAGGTTTGAGGTCATACCCACTGTCTATACCCTTTACCCTGTGCAGTGTCATACCTTGTACAATGCTCGACTAAATTCATATGTACTGAACTATTTATGAATTGTTTTATAATTCTTCGAAATGATTAGGGCTTGGATAAGAGTAGGGGTGTGCAAAAGAACTGGGACTCACCTGAAACACCCGGAACCGGATCGGAATCGCCCGAAACCAGTGGTTCTTGAGGGAACTGGTCCGATTCCCAGTTCCATAGGCGGATCTGTCCACTCGCCTACCCGGATTGGATCGATTATATTAAAATAATATATTAATTTTTAATATTAAAAAATGAAATTACAAATTCACAAACCCAAATCAAATAATTAAAAAAATTAATTAAAGTGGGAAAAAGTCCAAAGCGCACCAAATGGAGAGGTGTTGAAGCTAAAAAGTCCAAAGCGCACCTTGACAAAACGTAGAGTAATTGTTGGGCAAAAAGCAAGCACGTGAAGAATCAGGGCTGCAGGAGGAGGAGAAGAAGAATAGGTTAGGCGGCAAAGGACCAGCAATTTTGGTTGAAAACCAAAGTTGTTTCCCGTCAAAATTGGAGCTTTCGAGAAAATAATATTATTATTATTGTGAGACTAGTTCTATGGATCTACCTAGGAACCGGACCAAACCAACCGGCTCGGTTCTCGAGTGGATCCATGCAACTAATGGGTGGATTCCAATTCCAATTTTTCGGAACCAATCCTTAACAAGCGGTTCCCAGTTTTAGGTTGGGAACCGCTTGCCTGGACCATGTACACCCCTAGATAAGAGACATAAATCCATAGAGATGTTACGCATTGAGTTAGGCCACGCCATGTCTATGGCGAGGAATGCTAGGTGGCTAAACATGAGCATGCCCATTAGTGCATGGATGAGGGCGGCAGAGATGAGAACACTTCGTCGGATGCGTGACGAGATTGAAAGATAGGTGTTGCCTCGATTAAAGATGAAGTTAGAGAAATTTGCTTGGCATGGTTTAGCCATGTATTAGGATGCTTCGGTTAGGAGATGCGAGGAAGGGATGAAGCATAGGATAGATGTGTGGGAGGAAGAAAAACCTCGAAGGATGTAGAAGGAGATAATGAGATCTTAAGTGTTTGAAGTTTTGTTCTCTTAGCGTTGAACTATTAGGAGTGAACATGATCTTAAGGTAGAACCTGGAACTGGATAGGTCCTAATTCAGTTCCAGGTTCTAGAGTATATAGGGTGGGTTCCAAGTTCCAAAAATTAGAAAACCTATTTTGATAGGTAAGTTCCAGGTTTTATGTAGATAGAATTTGAAACCTAAAACCTAAAATTTAAAATATTTTTTTGTATTTTTCTTTACCTTTGTCTTTGTGATATCCTAGAATATTTAATGGTATCTGATGATGAGTGTATAATATAGGAGCATTAATCTGAGCTTCCATTTTATAATCAAGACTTGTATTTTATTAATGTTTCATATATTTTCTGTGTCTTAATATAAGTTGTCATTAGTGGATTGTAGAAGTAAGTGATGGTCATTAAATATGATGATTTATTACAATAGTTCGATTAATAATACAAGTGGAACCTAGGTAAACCATGGAACCGACCTTACGACCTGTTGATAGAATAGTTTGAGATTCCAAAAAATGAGGAACTTGTTTCAATAGGTAGGTTCCAGGTTTCAAGTGGAACCTATACAGAATCTAGAACCGCTCACTCCTATGGACTACACATTTAGAAAGAATTTATCTATATTGGAGTCATGATATTACAATAGGTAAAAAGCCTTCTACTAACTAGGTGAGATAAAATCGGACAAGGTTTCTCTTATGGAAAGTCAAATAAATCCAAAAATAGAAAACCGCTTGAGTATACTACAATGATTGTGCAAGATGAGGTGGAGAAACCCTTTGTATTTAGTAAGTTCCTAGGTCTTGGGAAACCAACGGTTTGGGTATCTTAGGATGTTAGAATACCATAAAATTATTCAAAAAGTTCTGAACTTATTATGCTTTTGCCAATTAAGTCTAAAACATTTTTCATATTTTAACAATTGAGTTAATCCACCCAATTTTAATCGGAAATCACCGACGTATAAGTTGATCATCTAACATTCAAATTGTACATAATTTTTTTTAAAGACAATTTTTTATTTTTTCTTATGTTTTGTTTCCTTTTTTTATTTATTCTAGGCCTGACAAGGGTTGACTGGCAACCCTCATTTGACCTATTCATAAAAAAAGGAAAAAATAATTTAAAAAATTATCCACGTCAATATTTTTCGTTCTATATGACAATACCGACATTCATATCAGCGATTTTCAATCAAAATTGATAGAATAGATTTAATTAGTAAAATGTAAAAATATTTAATACTCAATTGGTATAATTGAAAGATTTATAAGTTTAAAATTACTTAAATAATTTTGCCCCGGGAAATACATTAGCTCGATCATCCTTCAGATGCGCAAGTATTTCCGATACTTTGGGCTGCTTTCACGACCGGACTATCGCGTGTCAAAAAGAACATGCGGGCGCCCCAAAACGATGATTTCTCACGACACCGATTCTCTCTTTTTCTCTCTCTCTCTCTCCCCCCCTTGAATCTCTTCGCTCGAGGGTCAATCCTGGCTTCTTTCTCTGCCAAAATATTTCAGAAATCTGAGCTCACTTGCTTTGACGGGAAGGCTTCCCTTTCCATGTGGTGCCACGACGACGACGTTGTTCCTTTTTCCCCTCTTCCACTTGTTTCTAAAGCCGCCCAAGTTTCAAGCGTTGCAATCATGTTTGCTTGGTTCACACTTAATAAATTCGCAAACGATCTGCTGTGGGGGGAAGAAAGTCAGAAAGCTCGATCAGTAGCTTGCCAAGTGGGTTTCTAAGCCAGTGGTATGTCCGAGACAAAATTTCAATGGGACCCCAGTCGGGACCAAAGCTCTGTTCAATTTGATATTTGTGTTGAAAACGAAGCGTGCATGCATGCTGTGTCCTGGGGTCCTCATGCATAAACCTTATCCGCATTCTTCAACCATCTCGAGTGGGTATGTAGACTTTTAAAGAACAAATCAGATTGTAATCCATGGGTACTTTCGAGATATATTTACAAGAATACTGTTCCTCTTAAAAAAGTCAATGAAATATCTTTTAAGCTATGGATCGATAAATGACAAATGATGCGAAAGGTTCTTTCTCGATTCCAAGATAGATATGCAAATCCTATAAGAAAATTTAAAATATCGAGACTCGAGACAATTGTGGTACATCACGTGAATCACGATTCTAGTACTTATAGCTACTACCGACAAACGACAAGTAACAACTAAAGACAAAAAAAGAAACAAATACATCCTACGCGACTCTTCATATTTAGCAACTCGGACTTACGAACAGTTAATCAACACCTGGACACAATTCCACTACTTGATAATTACGCCTTCTCCACTCTTCCCGTCCAGCATCACTGGTTAGCCGTTGAAGTCCCTCGTTCCACGACTCGATGGCTGTAATAACCCACATCTCTCGGTCCCTATCGTGAGTTGCTACCGAGATTTATGGCATCCATTACCCGATGATTGCGCGGGTTTCATTTCACTATAACTACGTCGATGTGCCCTAGGGAATCGTCTTCGAAATCGTCGGCTGTATCACTTCGGTCACTACTTTGCATCTAGCTCATCATAGATTTCGTCAGTTGTGGCTTTTATCGACTAAACCGAGCTTCATTTACCGGATGCCCATACTCCAGGACTTGGTTACTCGTCGTTACATCTTTACATTGGCTAAAGCCATTCATTTTTTCGACTAACTATACCTGAAGATGAATGGCCTTCAACCCTTGACAAATTTTACCTCCTATGGTATTTGACTCGGTCTTTCTTAGCCCGAGTCAACGGTCAAAGATTTAGACTTTTTTTGTTTGTTTGTTTGTTTGTCTAAGAAGTACATCAAGTAAACAAAGAGACTGATCGGTTAGAGAAAATCATCAGATTACATGAGTAAGAATCATTGTATGGTTAGATTAAAGTATACTTAGCGGTGAGGTGCTCAATGATATCAAAATCAAAACTTTCTATAAATAAGGTGCAACAAAGTGTCAATCAGCATATGGGAACTACCCTTTTCTTTCCCAAGGAAGCATGTATTTTTTTTTTTTGGTTCCTTCCTTTTTTTTTTACTCCTCTTGCGTTAAGCATGTTGTGAAGATCTATTGCTAACCAATTGTGACGTATCTACATAAATAAATAGAGACAATAAACTTTAACCGAACGTGAAAATCGAATCCCGCAGTCAAAATGCTTATAGTAAGAGAAACCCTCATTCGACATACATGAACGTAATCGACTCGAAATTGATGAAACGTAAAGTGTTTTGAAAATACTTTAATTTTCCTATGTGGGAAAGCAAATTCACTATCATATACTGATGTGAATTTGAGCTACTTTTATAATTACAACATTCATCGATAAGATTTTGACGGCAAGATGTGTACCTAAATGACAATGCCATCTAACTAATTGTGGACTTATGACCTTACAATCGGTCATCAACCCCGGTGTCAACCGAACTATAAGACCGAGTCCTTTTATACCCTACCGCCACTCGGTCTGGACCACAATCCAAAGCCCGATTCTCCACAACCATCCTCAAAGCCCGTTTCAGCCCACTAAATTCACTCTCCCTCCCAGCCCACTTGATCCGCAAAACGCACCGGGTGCGCCCGGCCAGCGTCGCCATCTCGGCTCGGACCACCCTGGCCCCGAAAGCCTGAACAGCCTGGCCCAAGTCCCGGTTCAAGCTTGGCCTGTCGTCGCAGCACACGGTCGCTTCCACCAGGCCTTCCTCGCCGCTGCAGCGACTCAGGCTGGCCTCGTCCGACTCGCTGGGAAGCGGCCCCGGAAGCTCTGGGCCCAAGCACGCGGGCCCATCTCGGCGTGCCACGTCAGCGACCTGGCACCTCAGCTTCTTCACTCGGTGGACCACTTGGGCAAGCAAGGACGCCTTGTCCATCTGCACGATTTCGTGACGGACGCAACAGATAAAGGACGCCTTATTTAGAGAATCATTTCGACAAATATGGATACGAGTTCTCAGGAATTCTTGAAACATTGACCACAACATGATTGTTACAGCACGTCGTTTGTTTAGCTAACATGCAAAGTCCTCTTTAGAGAGAGAGAGAGAGAGAGAGAGAGAGAGAGAGAGAGAGAGAGAGAGAGAGAGAGGTGTTTAATAGCCATACTTTGGAGGTGGAGGGGAGGAGGGAGCGGAGGGTGGAGAGGTGGGCGTTGATTCGCTGCCTGCGCCTCCTCTCCGCTTCCTTGTGGCTCCGGCTTGCCGTCATTGACAGTTTCCTCATCATGTGACTCAGCGACGGGTCGGCGCTGTCGATGGAGTTCACTGAGGCTGTAGGGGGCTCTTGACAAGGCCGAGCCGGTCCGGCATGAGGGATGCCGAGTCCGAGAGGTCTCGAGTCCATTGGAGTAGCTCCCGAGCCGATGGCATACATTTATATATGTCGAGTTAAATAACAAGAAAGATAAGATGAGGACAGCTTTATAATGAGAAGTAGGGGGTGAGAGAGATGAAGCAGAGAGGGAGGAATATGTGGGTGACAAGGAGGAACTCTGAGAGAGAGAGAGAGAGAGAGAGAGAGGAGAGGAGAGGGGAGACTTTTTGAATCCTGATGAGGAGGTCAGTATATAAATAGACCAATCTCTTCTTGTTCTTGTTCTTGTTCTTTTTTTTTTTTTTTTTAAATGCCAGAAAAACAAAAGGTTTGTGAGGTTAAGAAAATAATTATGGGTTAATTTGAAAATATTTTCATTAGAAAATCTTTTTTATTTAAATCAATCTTGAGGTTAATTTATAAAATTTGTATATGTGGTAATATAATCAACTGTGATCGATGCTGAATATAACAAGTGTATATGTGATCTAAATATATATAGATGATGAGCATTAGTTCAAACTAATAAGAGTGAACTCCAACATTGACGTCTTTCCTTTTTTCCTTTCTCCCTTTTGTCCCATTTTGGCTAAGCACTCCATCAAGGAATCGAGCCAAAGCTCCTAGGGTTGGTGCGGTTGATTTGACTAGGGGTGTTGAAGGATTTCCATGTGGGAAATTGAGAAAACTTATTCGAATCTCATTAACCTTGTGTAAATTGTTAATGCCATCTGCTTAGATTAAAAATCTAGAATTAACCAGTTCATTAAGAGTTTGTAGGGTATTTCATGAGTCTTCACATAGTCAAGTCTCCATGCCCACATCCTTGGATTATAAGAAAAATTGGAAAACTTGTAAAATTGAAGCTTAATTTATGAAATGCAAATTTGAGGTTTTCCAGATGTGGAAACGAACAAGGATACTTGATAGGGGTTATGTTAAGTTTGATAAATAAACATAGATAGGATTAATAGAGGCTCAATTAAATTCCTTTCGAACCTTTTTTGGAGAAGTCTCTTTTGAAGTCGTGCTTCAGGAGAAGAGAGGTATATTTGGGGGGTCCAATGGTGATATAAAGAGGGCAACGTAGCACAAGGCCATTGATGGGTGAGTGATAGCAGCAGTATGCATGAGATGAGACACTCTGCATGCAAAAACTGAGCAGTGCACAGGACATGTCGTCTTCATCATGGTATCCTCTCAGCCTCTAGTTGGTGTTGAAAGGGGGCAATTTCTCAGCTATTCCTGTCTCTCTCTATCTCTCTCTCTCTCTCTCTCTCTCTCTCTCTCTCTCTCTCTCTCTCTCTCTCTCCCCATCTTTAGTTCCAGAAATAATAGGGTTGCTTGTCGGTTGGCTTGTGGGGGTCCATCCTAGTACATGGTCACATGCAAGTTTCCACTGATGCTCGTTGTGTCACTGTTTTTTTAACTTATTTTTTTCCCTCTGCCAAGATTCTACTGGGAAACAAGCATATCACAGATGATCATAACTCAGATATTTTGAATTTTCTACTCGTGTCTCTTTCTACCTGTTTTATATTCTTTGGAGGGGCTTTGCATGTTTTCTCTGCACTGATAACAAACCATTTGCCCCTTTATTTAGCTTCTAGCAAATTGGACTGGCTAATTTTCCGACGGTTTATCAAATCGACTGCATTTTATAGAGAGTAAAGTTGTATTCTCATGTCGAATATGGAGGTCATTGAATGATCAAATGACAACTCATGATCTCGAGGATGCTTGCAAAAAGACGAAGTTACATCCACAGTATAATGTTCCAAAACAGTTTGGCATGCGTATATTTTCTTCTTGTTCTCTTGCTTCGAATTAGGAAGAAAAAAAGGGTACAAGAAGAGGAAGCAAAGAGAGGAAAAAACAAAGAAGGCAAATGTACAAGACAGCCAACATGACCGATTGCCCTAAATTGGCTTCATTGCTGTCTGTCTTGTGTCATTGAAAACAGGGTTTTGCCCTCTTGTCGGATATGAACAAAGCATCCACTTGAAAGGACAGAGACACTTCAATGATCTTTCCTTCGTTTCTCTTGACGATATCGCTCGCTCGTAAATCTATAGTTCCCCCGACCAAATATGTATATATATATTTTTTAAAAAAAAAAAAATTTCTATAGTTCCACCTGGTGAGTACTGAGGCAAGGGCATTGGGTAATACAGAGATTATAGAAGAAAAAGACATTTCGGCACCTTTAAGATCGCCCGTGAAGGCGGCTCAGCCGACGTGCGTGGACGCTAGCCCGAACACCACTTTACCGCTAAACCAAGAGAAGAAAGACATAATCTCAACTTGTTTTGTCTCTTGCAAATACCCTCGTTCTTCAGGTTTTTGGCATACAAACTGGGCGTTTCAGAGTTTCATAAACGTCCTCCTGTCATGTTTGATGGTCTCGTTAGAATATTGTCAGGATACTCCTAAACTTTCGACAGATTGCATGAGATTGTAATTGATTCTGTAGTTTTGGCTATTTTCTAGGTTTAACTAGTTTCATTTTTAGATTACTTACTTCACTATACATATTGTTCCTGTATAAATACCGCTTTGGCGTAATATATGATTGATTCTAAGCAATGTACCAATCCTTCTATATCATCTATTCTAATTCGGTATCGGAATCAAAATCCATAGGCTACAGAGTTCATGCAAAATGAATAGATGTTCGCCTCGTGGTAATTCAAGATTTCACCAATCATGTAAGAATGTTAGTACAAATATTCTGAGCTTTTGTCGGATTACGTGGGCTGTAATTTATTTTGTAATTTTTGTTGTTTCCTCGTATATGGTATGAACATAAAGGATACAGAGTCGTAATTGTTTCTTTTGTCGCAAGAATGGAACACAGCTCGAATTGAAAAGGATAGCCATTAATGAAGGCTCAATACACAAAATCATTGCATTTCATTATCAAGAATTCGAAGAAATAAAAAAAGAAAATAAGAAATGAGGTTGGCCTGTTTGAAAATAGTAACATGACGCTTATTATTTGTAATTTTTTAATACAAAATTTGAAACAAAAAAAAATATATCTTTTAAGTCTCGATATGTTATGTGAAAAATTATGTATGATTCTACAAATGTAAAAAGTCAAGGTCCGCCAACTGTAAAATCTATAAATATTAATATGACAAAATTATAATCACTCCAAACAAGAAAGGCCTAAATCGGATTTTCAGTATTTGAAAATTTGGCTGGGCCGTTATGGGGCATTTTCCAGCTAGAATAAAAGCCATTAAAGATCACAATTGTGAGGATATCTGCAGACTGCAGCGTTTTGACAAAAAAAGGATTAGGCATGATTTGCAAAGATCAAATTATTAGGCGCTTACCCATTCCTCGTGCCGAGCCGCGCCTAGCCATGCCATGCCATGCCATGCCGACAGGCTTGGACCCTTGGCCTAGCACGCGCCCCTCCCAATGCTTGATCCATCGCGGTGCATATCCCAATGGCCCATCCCGGGCTTGGGGACTGCAACGTGCCATTTGCCATTTCTGGCAATTGCAACTTAACCCAGAAGAAAGCAGATGCACCTTGCATCGAATCTTCTCTAATCCGTGAAATCGAAAATTGAAGATGTCGCCTATCGTAGAAAGAGAGTGAGTAAGCAAATGCGCAGGGCCGACTCGGTTACGCCAACTTGACAGAGTGAGGCAGTCCAGTTGAATACCAGTTCATAAGAGGGTAAAATCGAAGATTATGTAGCTGTCTTTGCTACATGTTCGAGGAAATAGATCTCATTTGAATAACAGAGCAAGGAACCAGCAATTCCATTTCTGTCCAGAGGCAGAAGTCAGACGGGACCGAAAATGTGAGCCTATGCTTCATTGTCCCGTCAGGTGAAGCTTTTGAAGTAACTTGTAAGATTTTGGCCCTAAAATGGAAGGCCACAACATCGCCGAAATGCGAGCGTACTAGATTTTCCAGGATAGGATGTAGTTCATTGTCTTCCACGATGTATCTCATAAACGCGATACTTTTCCCTCTTGGCCAAGCGCCTGGACTCCATACCGATGTGCACATTTATGTGAATGTGAAAACCCAGAGGTGCCCAAGAAGAAAATTGCAGGACAGAGCACATCCAAAGAACCTGAACAAAATGAGACGATCCATGGAGCGACTAATGACCCACACGAGCATTTTCTGCGTCGCGCGGTAGTCCTGGTGTCGTGGGACATTGTACACCACGGCCAGCATTATGCAGAGGGCCCAAAAGTGAAACCCAAAGAAAGGTTGACTCAAGCACATGGTAATCACTTAGGCAAAGCTTTGAAAGTGGACACAGACCAAACTGATATCTCAAAATCAGCATTAACATTTCTGATAGATTCTGGGCAAACAGTAGGCACCATCTGTGGCAATCATTGACGCCCTCTAACTAAAGGAATGGTTCTTTTGGACAAAATTCTAAGGCAGCATTACTGTGAATTAATGACTCAAAAGTTGGGAGAATATTTGCATGCGTTGACTAAGGTTAGGGTCTCTTAAGCTTTGTGGCTACCGCCTTCTAAATCTTTAGGTGAGACAACCAAATTAGATGTCAAGACAAAACAACTATCAACACTTGGAAAAATCCCAATTCCTTTGCATCCGGATCAAAAACTACGACAATGGTGTTCTCCCTTTTGGAAATGGCGACCCTGCAGGACTGATCAACCCAAGACTTCTCATTACTCGCAATCGCCGGGTGCTAAGTTCTTGAGCTCTTCCAGTTGAACTGGGAGAAGGTGTCTGAGATTTTTTTGGAAAAAAAAAGGCTAAGTCACTAGCAGAAAGACAGAAATGCGATAATTAGATGAGCAAAAGTAGCATCCTCACCGTTGCACTTGCTGGCTTTTTTTTCTTCACTGACTCAACTTCTTTTGCAGGTTGCATCTTTGTTTCCTCCTTGGCGTATTTTATATTTTGATAGTTCCTTTTGCACATTATCTTTTATATTTGATTCGAGTTCCTTCTGCACATTATCTTTTATATTTGATTCGAGTTCCTTCTGCACATTATCTTGCTCAGATTTTCTTTTGTTTGCATCCAGCTTCTTCACTGACCTCTCTAGCAAAGGGGATTCATTGATTGAATTCTCATCGACCCTTGTGCTACTCGGCTTGCAGTTTTTCCGTTTCTCCTCCTGCTTCAAAATTTTGCATTCTTTATCATGGTCCATAATTTGGTCTTTCCTCTTTAACCCTCGAGCCATGCTATCATGTTGATCAACTTCATCATAGCCTTGTTGTTCATGCTGGCAAAAGCTCTTCTGCTTCTGTTCATTCTTCACCTCATAATGCTTCTTCAAGGATTTGCTTTCCACTTTCGACTCGATACTTGTGACAATGGCCTTGGGCTTAGCCTGTGGACCAAGCTGTCCTGAGATCCTTAGTTTTGCTTTTTCTGCTGCACTTCGTCCATACAGCTTGATTCTGCTTGATACACTATCTTGCTTCAATTTTGAGCTCTTCCTCTTTGCTGAAACAGAAGCATTGTCTGTGGTTGATTCATGATTTTTCTCGACCCAATCTTGATCGGGAGTTCTGATCTTCAGATGCTCAGTGCTCCCGTTCTTTAGCTCTAGACACTTGTCAATTCCCTCTCTCCTAGAAATGCCACTCTCTCCTGCCTCTACAGTTCTTGGTGTTGTCGGCAAACCATCTTTAGTATTTGATGGATCTTGATTGTCACTTAGCCTTTCTTTTCTGTGGGTCTTACTTCGTTGAAAGGTTCTCAAGGTTGCTCCATCAGCTCTCTGAGAACCCTAGAAGCAACAGACTCTTCAGACAGGTACAAGTAGCAAATGCGCACCAAGAAAATCAGCCCAAAAACCATGCATACAAGGCCTAGTATTTACCAACTTCATCTTGGATCCCTCAGCTATTGGATGAGCACTATGTCCTCCAGTCCTCTTCACAGTTAAATCTGTACAACCTTCTGAATCAGCATCTCCCTGGAACCAGGATTATTTACAACATCTCTAGAGTCATTATGAGCAAGTAAAAGTACTATAATAAAAAGACCCATTCTAAGCCAACCCACAGATTTCCTGTCTTCTAAATTCTGAGTCCTATCCTCCGTATCGTGATTTGATCCATTATCCTGGGAAGCACCATTCCTTCTCTCTGCACAAAACACATCAAAATCATATAATCAATAACTGGTATCTTTACATTTAATGGTAGCAAGCTAAGAAAAAGATGCTTCAAGAAGGCAATAATTTGATAGATAACTTATTCTCTTTCCACAATGATGGGCGGATTCAAACAAACAGGCAACGACTAAACAGGAAGTCTGGAACTCCTATCTCAGATCACAGCTTTATACGGGGGAGCCATGTAAGTGTAGACAAGTGCTAAACCTAATGTAATTGCAAGGTGTCTTTTGTTTCCTTCACACTCAATCTATAGAGCACAACATAGATTATATCTCATGGGCCATATTAGTCAAAAACCATGTCAAACAAATGCAGTTGAGCATGTTAGCTATTGAAAAGGTTGAGTACCCAGCACATCATATTCATAAAAGACAGTCCCAAATGAAAGTAACCGCCCTAAAGACTATGATCCAATTTGACATCCAGTTTAGCTTGCTAATTGAGCAGGCTTTTGAAAGCCAGAATGAGCAGCTCAGATAGCTGGAAAAAGCTAGAGATACCTATGCATCCTGACATTCTCTTGAAGACCCATCAAATAGATGCAGTTCAAGTGGCAAGGTAGTTAGGCCACTGGCTTTGTAGTAAATGAATGAATCACTAAACAAATCTATGTATATTGTACACATGGAGGAATCAAGCAACAGTTCAAGCTTCACCAGTTTCCATCCACAACTTGGTTAAATTATTTAGATATATGATATCACCAGTTTTCCTAAACTCCATTATTTGTCATACAAAAGCAATTGTGACACATAAGTTAAGAGAAGCATCACTGTGATTATGATATGATAAATATGAGTCATAGGTTGAAAATGGAAATCAATATTGCAGCAAGTCTATTTAGCATATGTGTAGTATCGAAATAGAGCTGGCTCTCCCTCCTTTCCATTGAGGTAAAATCAATTATTTCCCACTGGGAAGAGAGGGTTAAACTGAGATAAATTTGTCCTATCCAGGACAATAGGATCTGTTGCTACTTACTCCTCCTAACATAAGCTGGTGTAAGATTAAACACAAGACTTCAAGGCAGTCACTTGAAATTCGAAGCATCTACAAACATGACACTAATCTTTTTCTTTTTTAGCATTGCTGCTGAAAGAAACAAGCATTTTCTTTATAAACAAAGTATATAGCTTGTTTCTGCAGCTAAAAACTTCCTGCATGCACAAGTAAAGTATGAGGTATCCTATGGTAAAGTCAGATTGAAGATGAACAGGGTGAACTACCTATGGTAAAGTCAGATTGAAGATGCACAGGGTGAACTATCTCGTGATTTAAAAAGAATGCATATGTCAAACTAGGTTATCCCAGCTGGTGTTTCTCCAAGCTACATAAGAATGGCAAAGGATCTGAACGACCTCATAAGAAGTCCCACCATTATAGTCAGAAGGGCTTCTGGAAATGATTGGCTCTTAACCCATAATACAGCATTGAATATAGAGAGCCTGGCCTACCATTTGAAAAATGCATGAGGATTTAACATTCAGCCATGATGCTATCCACCATGTGATACCCAAGGATACAAGAAAAGGTGTCACCAGAAGAAGCAATTCTGGGAGAGAAATAAGAAGCTAATAGAATTGACATGGATATATTAGTCATGTAATACTGTTGAATAACAAGCCCTCAATTATCTATTTCTATTCTAAAAATAGAGATTTCTCATGCTTAAGAATCCCTGATGACTAAACCAAGGTTTTACAATGACTGCAGTTGTGGAGAGACGCGAAAGCAAGAGCCTATGGGGTTGCTTCTGTAACTGGATAACCAGCAGCAAAAACTGTCTTTACATCGGATGGCTCGGTGTTTTGATAATTGCTACATTATGGAGTGCAACTTCTGTATTTACCTGTATGTTTACATCCCCATTCCTTCAATTTGGCAGATTTTGAACTAGCAAGTTCCTATATCCAGAGACAAGTTGCAGTTAACTCCACCAGAAATTCAGAACTAACTGGAAGCATACATTATACTCCTTGAGTGCTATCTGTAGTAACTCAAATGAGAACACAAGATAACCATACCATCTTAAGAGCTTTAACAAATACATGATGATAGCTCCCATTATTCTGTTTGAGCACCTGAGTTTTCGGATATACAGAAACTGTTGGCAAAGGTAGAAGGCAATAACCAATACCAATGATTCAAAGGACTTTAAAGGAAAGGGAAGGTGTCATTCTGAAAACTTACACTTTCAAAGTCATTTTGGCATTTAAGAGGATCCGCATACAAACTACAAAATAAGAGAATTAATTAAGCAGTTAAATGCAAGAGCAGTCATAAGAGAGCAGGCATATTGACTCACTGTTTGTAGCTCCCATAAAGCCGTACAAGAACTTCACCCGCCAACCACTTACTGGATTTATTGCTCTCACTCACGGTGTCACCATCAACAACCTAACAGAGAAAGCATATTAAGAAAATGAATACTTTCCCAGAGTAATGCGTTGTGGAAGATAGCCAAAGCATAAAAAGCAATTCAAAGGTTTAATGTCCAGAACCAGAGAAGCATTTGACAAACCTGTGCTGGCCACCATGAATCACCATTGAGCCTGACCCAAATCAAGCTCCCCAGCACAAAATCCCCTTTTGATTGAGTAGATGTACCTTCCATACCAGTATTCCCGGTGACTGAAGATCTAATGCTTGAAGGATTACTTTTCTTCATAGATCCTACCAACATTACAAATAATACATCAAGGATCATCACCAAATTCTTCTCTTATATCATCTATTAGTTCCCCTTTTCCCTGAAACACTATCAATTAGGTGTCCCTGGCAACAAAGAGAAGATTTAGTTACACTTCCAGTCATAGCGAATATATATAAATTTCACTATGTGAAATTATCCTAAATTTCTAATTTTGCTTATTATAGCTTTTAGAAGATGAAGACCACCCTTGCAACTTTCCTTTCCCCTGCACAGTCATATAAAGAAATACTTTCGCATAATCATAAGCCCCCACATTCTTGTCTAGGTATATGAAAATTAAAGGATTTTCTCTAAGAGATCCACACATTTCCTCTCAAGTTTCTCCCTCATTTTTCTCAAACTCTTATCCAAGTCAACATTTTTCTTGGATGCAAACATCCTTGTTGTACCTACAAACATTATTTACATATACTGATACCTTCTAGCATCTTATAATCAAAGACTCTCAATGAACTGCTTCATCTCGTCCATTTTTAATGAGTCCATATCAATACTTCGTCATCAAGCAAAGTAACTTCATCCTCAATGATGAATACCGTGAATATCAATCTCAAATATCTCACTAAGAACATCTCTGCACTATTCATCGTCTCATTTGACTAAGCAGGAAATATCATGACCCACTCTCAGTCATAGACTTCTTCAGCTGCAGAAGATGTATAAAACAGTTGTTTTCACAACTAGAAAAGGAAAAAAGAAGTAAAAAAAAGCGCCTCCAGGTGGCCACAAACAAATCTGAACTTCTGAACTTATAATCTCATGAAAGAGATACACGAACAATTCCACTGATTCATTAAGAATTACCCAAATATGGCATTGGCTAATCCTTATTATCATTAGATCCCCACAGACCATTCCAATCACAGCTTGAAAGCTTGTTGGCAACTAGATTTACCTCATGCAAAGCGTAAACCGTATCGTTTCCAAAAGAAATGTCTTTTTTGGTATTTTCACAAAACGAGGCGATCTCTTGACCACAGCCACCATCAATACGCAGTACATTTTCACCTTCCCTCATTGCGCCTAAAGCCTAGCAAGTGCAAAGCTAGTAATCGAACCATACACATGGCAAGGCCCTATGCTAAACGCTTAAAGCTCGCTCTCATGTCCAAGAGAACTGCCTTTCCACGACCTACATGTAGATACCTCAAAAGGCGATCGTCGTGGTCATACGCGAGAAATTATCCGATCGATCGCATTCCCACCGGTCCGACGACTTTCGTCAAACCACATTTGAGGACTCGCAACACACAAGTTCGTCATCCGCACCGTCATCGTGCACGCGCAAAGGCAACGTAACCCAGCCGAAGGTGGTTCTTCGCGCATGGAACGCCACTCCTGACATCGGCTTGTCCGCCGAGAAGACCAACAAACGCGACGAAAGGCAAAGCAAAAGAAGGAAAAAAGCGGAAAATGCAGCACGGGAGCACCGATTCCGGTCCCTTTTCCGGCGGACTTCCCGAGCAACCGATGCTCCGACGGAGGCCCCGGCGCGGAGACACTCGCGGCGACAGCGACCGGAACAGGAGAGGGAGAGAGGAGAGATTTGGAATTGCGACGGCGAGCGATGAAGCGTCGTTACCTGCGGATCGTCTTCCCCGCCGGCCGACGGAGAGTTTCCGAGTTCCGAAGAAACGGACGGACGGACGGACGGACGTCGGGAAGTCAAGGAAGAGACGAAGAGATGAAGAAAGAAGAAAGGGGGAGGGAGTGAGGAAACACATGAATTAGAAAAAGGTCAAAAGAGAGTCACTATTGAAGACGGAGAGGAGAAGTCTGAGACTTGGGTGGGATTCTTTTGACCATGTCACGTTAAAAAGATGCAAAAAGCAAAAAGGAGAGACGATTGATTATTCTAAGGATGAGGAAACATCATGAATAACCATGAATGGATAGATTTATAATAAATTTATCGTCTATTAATTTTCGTGAAATTATACCATCCGATTGCTAAGCTGAATATTGTTTGTAAAATTCTAAACGCAAATAAATATATCGAACAAGTAAAATAATGATAAGAAAAAATATTGTCCCATGAAGATTGATGATTAATAAATTAATTAAATACTTAGATAGTTTAATTCTAAAATTTATTTAATAGATCAAAATATAATTTAGAATAAATAAAACAAAACAAAATTTGGAGACTAAATGTAGTAAATCAATTAGATAAATATGTTAGAGCATATGATTTCACTATAATGAGATATGAATTTCAGATTATTATGGGAACAAGAACGATATCAAATATGTGATAGCGGAATTTCTTAATTTATTTACTACCATATTTCTAGGTATAGCAAACATACTCAGTTTATTAATTCACTATATCTTTAAGTGTATTAAAAACTATAAATATTCTCGATTTACAATGAGTCTTTTGGATTATCTTATCACCGAAAGCTACACAAATAACGTAGTATATCTCTATTCACGTTTAATTCATTATTATATATTATAAATGAGCAATTGCATATTATCACTTCTCAGTCTCAAACATGCACATCGGATCATTCAAGTGGTAGCCAATCACTCAAAAGCATTATGCACGATAATATATAACTCATGTAAATGAAATCAATTTTAAAACATAAAAATCATAAAATTCACATCATCATGGTTATGCTACATTGCAGCCCTAACAAAAGAAAATTAGAATATAATAGAAGAATAAATAAAAATATAAATCAAACTCAACATTTTGAATCAAAGAATAAGAATTCTATTATAACTTTTGTTTTCTTTTCAAAATACTTGAAAAATTCTCAGAACAATGAAAAACGATCTAATAAAAACCTAAGTGCTCTCTCAGGTTCTTCATGTTCTCTATTTATAGGATATATCCAAAATATCTATCTTTCAACGCTTGTAGATAATATTAAGGAAAAAAATTAAGATTCCCTAATTTGATATCCATCTTTCACTGCTTTTTGATTTGAATTCATGATTTTTGCCATTCTTTTCATTATCTTCTCCATATCTCATTATTCTCCATAATCAAGGAAAATTCAAATAATTATAAGGAAATCCAAATATTTTTTTCATAGATATTGCATTAATTGTTGCCTAAAATAGGTAGAATAACTCTATTTTTATAGAATTATTAGATATCACATGACAATTTTGAGTTTTACCCTCTATTTGTCGCATATATAATAATTTATGATTTTTCATGATATTAATCAAATTAATAAAAATTAATGAAAAGCAAATTTGTCTTACCCATTTGTGATTTTTAGTAGTAAAAAAAATAATTTTGGATAAATTTATCATAAGTTTACCAATTTATGATTTTGATGGAAAAAAAAATATTTGGGTAAATTTATTACATGTGTATTAGTTTAAAATTTTTTGTGGTATTAACCCTTAAAATAAAGGATAATATCACAAATTTCTGAATTTTGGCATAGTATGTAATGTTGTTCTAGATCTTTTAATTTATTTAATATAGTCCATAAATTTTTGGTAAATATTCAATATAGTATTTAAGCTATATGAAAACAACTAATGTCATGCTTTTATTAGTTCAAGTTTGGGACAACATTAAACATCTTCAAATAGTTTAAGAATTAAATTGAACTTGTACCAAATTTTTAAGGATCATGTTAAACAAATTAAAATTTTAGGCACAATATTGCACATTATGCTAAGGTTCAAGAACAATTTGTGTTGTTTTTCCTTAAAATGACTTAAACTTCTCTAGAAAGAAAGTTAATACCTTTAAAAAGCTCGAAAACATAACTATTATATATTTACATTAAATTAATTTTCATTGCATGAAATGAGTATCTCATGATGCTTTTATTTTAAATTAATTTTTATGTTACAAAAAAATCTCAAATTGGTACATCATATACATTTGTATCCAACTAATTTTTGTCTCGTAAAAAAAGCCAAATTGGCACCCTTGTCAAAATGTTAATGGAAGGTAAATTCGGATACGAGATACTAATTTAGATTTTTTAAAGGAAAAATAGTTTGACATAGAAACTTGTCTAAAAGGAAGCGGAAAGACATAAGCTTTTGGCCAACGTGGAATCTTATTTATCCGATGCTAATGAGTACTTACAACACTAAAAAAAGCTTTACACATTTGTTTGTGCTTTTCAAAAAGTTAAAATCAACATTTTACTTTCTCGACATAATTTATAATTATTTGAATTTGTAAGAATTGCAGAAAAATCATACATTTATATGGGGTGGAAGTTATAAGTGTTTTCAAGTTGAAAAAATTCACAGTGCATTGACGCAGAATTTAGGATAATTAAAGAAACAAAAAGCCAAATCCTATATAGTTAAATTTTCATAATTAAGTCAAAACTGGCCAACCTCCTTTAAAACCATTGATAGGGGCAACGGGCTGCGCTTGAAATCTTGTAAATTGGAATGACTTGCAAATAAATTAATTGAGTCAAAATCGTTTTGATCTACTCTTTTTTTATTATCACATCGAGACAATAAGTTATAACGACATGAGTTGTGAGTTTGAAACTTTCTAATGCTCTTATCTATTTTTAATTTGATCACATCAATGTGATTAGATATGTTAACAATCATGGGAAATATTAGATTGCACCCAAAAAACAAAATGAGATCCCAATTGCAAAAAGTCTCATAAATAAAGAGGAGAAAATGTGAACTTGATTCCAATTTTGCACCCATTGATGGTTTTCGGTTCGACCGGTCGGTTCAAATCGCGTAAAAAACCGGATCAAACCGGCCCGTCTAAACCTCTCTCTGCCTCCAGGTTCTCCTCTACCCTCTTTCATTTCACTCCCTCAGAACCCTAACACGCGCACACTCCCTCTCTAGCGCTAGCGCTAGCGCTGTTCTGTCGCTTGCCGATCGCCTCGCCGGCGACGGGGGCGTGAATCGCCGGCGGCCACCGCCCCGACCCGCTTCGACTCGCCGTGGCCCGCGACTTTCCAGGTTCGAGGAGTCCGTCTTTTCTTCTTCCCCTGCGCTTGCGTCTCGTTCTCATCGGAGTCCCGTATCGGAATCGTCTCGTCGCAGGGACCTTTTTCGCCGTCGCCGGAGCCGTCCGCGCGTCTCGTACTCTGCCGCGGTCCTCTCTAAAATGTGCAGGTGAATCCCTCGCGACGTGCGATTCGAAGTTCGTCTGCCCGTTAAAAACGATGGCGGACGTGTGGATTTGCACGGCGTTTCATTGCGCCAAGCTAATCCGTGGGGACGCATTTGCTAACTGTGTTAAACACTTTGCTGAAGTCGTTGTTCGGGAAATCCGACGCTTTTCGCATTAGCCGAACCCATTTGGCACTCCTGTTTCGGTGCGGTATGATTACGGCACGGCAGCATGACCTGATTAAGTTGTCCATTCGAACCTACCGTTGGATGCTGTTCCTTAATCTCTAGTTAAAATTCCATTTGCCATGCTTCCTTGTTGAATCTTAGTCTTCAAGGTCATTATGAATTCAATGGGATGCTGTTTGTTTGGAGGTTTCTCATCGTAGTGGTTGGTTATGCATCTGGAGAATACACTGCTTCAGCTATAAAACCGCTACAACTTCCTGTTGCATCTTTTTGGAGCATGGTTTGTATTTGATGTCAAAAGAAACTTCTTTGTCTCCCCTTTTTTGTTTCGAGCACATTCTATGATAGCTTAACCTGTTATGCATAATTGCAAATGACTCTTATTGGATGCAAAATTGACTATTAAAGCATGAATAGTAGGCCTTTGTTTATTTTTTATGTGCATTGATTTGATACATTGTATTGTGGATGTGAAGAGTTGAGTTCCAGTATCCTTGTATATCTCGTTGGTAGGATTTATATGTAGCTCTGTAGTTCAAACTGATTCGATATCGTAATGTCAAGTTTGTATATCAGTAAGATAGCTTTAAGAAGAAGAGGCCAATTATTTTTTCTTTTATTGCAATGAGATGGGTATTGGGGAAATATGGAGATAAATTGAGTAAGTTATCTATATTCTGCTTATGATGAATATGTTTTGATAGGTGTAGACTACATTGAGTTAAGGAAATTGTACGAGAAAAGCAGTGATGGTGGAAGTGTGGTGGCCTTTGCTTGGAGCGTGATACCTGCCATTGTCGGTGGGCAAGCTTGGAGGATAAGGAAAAGGCGAGCCGAGGAACAGAGATTGAAGAGCGTGAGAGGGCGAGAAAAGAGTTCTGAAGAGATATTTGTCTGCGAGAGGGTCTGCACTTCAAAGAGGATGCTGAAGAAGGTCGGCTCATTTTCCAAAGACCCAACTCCCGATACTTGTGTCACTGTTTGTGGTGTATCCCAGCTTGATGCATGTGCTGATGCATGTGCAAGAACTGTGTGTGTTAATCAACATCAAGTGCCCAATTGGAATGATATTTGTCTTAGGAGGTGCCAGAGTGAGTGCCTGAGGCTCTCGAATTCCTCTGATGCATCTTAGTAGTTTTATACTGTACCCTCTTTATTACTTGTGCAAATGTTTCTTCGATCTTTTTCTGCAATAGATTGTTTGTCATAAATTATGTTTTGTTCCATGACGGCTGAGTTGTCTACAAGTATCCACCACTATTCTTGTGGTGTTGGCATTTTCTTGTGTGGTTTCTACTAGATGACCAATTTGATTCATCTTGGATTTCCTGGAGTACACTTTGGTTTTAGCTCCTTATCATTCCACGGATTTTCTTGGTATTCTTATTGCTGAACTCCTTTTGGTGCTTTGTCAAATGCTGATCTTATCGGGATGACACAGTGTGGCTCGCTTGAGGCCCTCTATTTATACCCTCTATCCATATAAATCAAGAACTCAAGGATATTCGAGAAATCTGGGTTTCTTTGATAGGAGAAGCTATCAGGTTCTTGTTATGGGAGGTTCAGATGTGTTGGAACCAGCATTCCAATAACACACGACTGGGCCTGTTACTCTTACGTTACCACTCTCTCTAGTGCCCTTACACGATGCTCGTTTTCGGAGGCTTGACTAGATCTGCTATTAACCGTTCAACCTAATTTGGGACAATGTAAATGTGTAATTGCTGAAAGACCCATAGTTTGTAATTTCATGTGATGCCTTCTTGTTTATGAATGATTACAACGAGATTGCTAACCGGAACATTTTTATGATTTCAAGGAAAGTAATAAAGAATATTGGCAGAAATCGAGATACCTATTTGCTCGAACGATGCTTATGTTCTTACCTTTCTTCCTTTTATACGAGGAGGGAGAGAGGGCAGCCCATCCCGAATGAATTGTGATGAGCTAACCGCAATCCCACCCCTCACGAGATTCGATATCGGGCTGTATCTATGGAACGGAGGATACGGTCACGTCACCCTAGTTCTACCTGTATATTGCAAGTTAGGAAGTTTATCCACATGACGTAGTTATGCTCGAGAAACTAGTTGGCAAGAAATTCTATCGCAACATGGCTAGAAGTTATGACATTATGCACGACGTGGATACCGTCACTCATTTATCTCTAAAATACCCTGCTCGACAGCGAAATCATAATCTAATTGAAGATTTTTATGGCAATAATTGATCTCTTGCTTTCTTCAATTTTTTTTTAATGAAATGGTCAAAAGTAAAGAATATGCTTAATAAATGCCCCCACAATGCTTGTTAGCATGACCTGTTGTTGATAGTAAATTGTACCCAAGTAAATTTTGTTGGATTCTTATTTCGATTTAAATGTCGAATTGAGAGTAAGAAGAAAATGATAGCTCCCCAAATTAAATAAACATTACGTCTCACCCCCAAATGGAAACCAACCTCTAGCTTCAGAGAGAGATTATGCATCTTTTGAGTAGTTCACTCGAATTATTTCTAAATTGATAACAGAGTTTCAGATTTGCAATTGAGGCTTGGACCTATTTGGAAGTTCCCAATGCAAAGTAGGCATTTTATAGGCCTACTTTAAGCTGAGGCATGGATTGGCCATCTTTTAGGCCTCATTTCTAGCAGCTTTGTACGCTAGAGCTCCTAGAATCTTTGACGAGCTTCTCAAGGCATTCTCTAACTATTCTCCATCGGGGGTGCCCGTCACGCGACAACACAGAATTAGCTCCAAATCCAAAAATATAGATCTCGATTGATTTTTACATTTTGCGTTTTATTTATTAATTTGCGATTCTCGCGCCTTGATTTTTTTCCTCTAACTCAAGATATCCGAAACTTTCGTTATGTATAAATATTTATACTTAGAACAACATATATTTTTCATAAATTTTAAAAATTCAGATAATATTTGGGATTCAGATAATATTTGGGATCATGGCGGAATTGGAACCTTGTTTTGCAATCTCCCGATATCCTATACTACTTCGAATTTTATATTAATAAGCGAGAAAATAACGTAATTTCCTAATTTATATTGAAACATTAAGCATTGGTAATAAATTAATACATGAATTTTTTGACTAAACGAAAAATTAAGGATCCAAAGGGCTAATTATAATAAATAAAATCATAAGTAAAAGAATTAACAACAAACATGGGTCTAATATTAGTCTTATTCCCACAACTATTACATGAAACTACTCATTTATGCAATCATAACTTCTCCTACAAAAGAGAAATCAGGCGAGCCAATCCATGTGATACAGCAGTGACAAACACTGTCCGTCCATTAGATGGTGCGAGAGGGAGCTGGTGAGGGAGGGAAGCAAGTGAAGAAGAGGAATGACAAATGAGGAGTGTCGTGTTGCACTGGACTAATGCCAAGCAAACAATGGTTTCAAAGACAAAAATACTTACCAAGAAAGTGAAAGAAGCCGGAACCAATGGGATGCAAAGATGGGCTTGATCGTGACCAGAATATTCAAATTCGAACCCATCCGGACATGTGAACCTTAGTTGTGTCATGATCGAGAAAGCTTGAATCAAGGAATCTTCTTTTGGACCGATACATTAGCTGATTGTTAATATGATTATTGCAAATCATTGTTTCTTTATTCCCTTGTATTTGGTACTTAAGTATAGTAGATTTAATCAAACAATCTTGTTTTTCCAGCATTCAAAAACGGATTAAACCAACGGAACAACTTGAACAGTCGCATCAAAATCTATCCACGAATTGATTTTGAAAAGGACATAACCCAAGGAAAGGAGCGAGAGGCCAAGGCAAGAGGCCAATGATATTTAGACAACCAAGAAGGCGAAGCTCCTTTTTGGACCATCGGAAGAAGACCTTTTTCAGAATGTAATCCTCCTATCCATATCTTATACTGGAACGTAAGGGGGCATTCGAGGAAGGCGTATCGTCGAAAGATTTTCCCATCAAGTCTTTTCAAAAGGGAGGTGAATAAGCCGAGAGGTACGTGGAACGTTTCGGTCGAATCGAGCACGATAGAGGATAAAAACTTTCGGGGGTTCGAAAGGATGCTGAGCAAGCTAAAGTACATGGAACGTCTCGGTCGTTTCGAGAACAATAAAAGCACGAAGTGTCAATAGGTATCTAGAATCTCGAATAAAATGTGCCGCCGACTCAAAAGGAACATTAAATAAGATAGGGGTCCTCGGACCACTTTAGTCGTTTCGGGTGCATGGCCGAGGATGCCCCCCTTCTGTACCATGTTTTCATTGATCGATGTGTCGATCTATTTCGGACGTCGATGCATTTCATATTTCACATGTATCAATGATTGAGAAGTGGTTTTGAGATGCTAACGAGATCAGCTCCATGTAGGACATGGGACATTCATGCTTGTGCTGTGAAGTGTGAAGTCACAATGTGTGTATTTGGAAAGACGTGAAATACTGTACTAACATCTCGAAATCGAAATTCAATGTGCATGTGAGGAAGATTATCCAATAAGTCATAAATCTATTATATAGCACTCGATTTAGTCTCAAACTGCTTGGGAATTGTCGAGGTGGATGCCGACCATTTTACATAATATAATTAGTGCCGACATGAATAATTTTTATATTTTCTACATTTTTTTCTTTTTTAATTGTTAAGGGCCAATAGCCTTGCCGGCCCACGACCGATGAGGGCTCGTAGTCCCTCACCCTCGTGGGCCCCTTAACTATAAAACAAAAAATAAAGAAGAAATTAAAAATTTAAAAAATTATCCACGTTAGCCCCGACTGTGCCACATAGGACTACTGACGTCTACGTCCTCCATTTTCGGCCAAAATTAATCGAAATGACTATATTGGCAAATCGATAAAAGTTTTAGGATGGAATCAATATAATTGATAAGTTTATGATTGAATTGATTGCCATAATATAAGTTTAGAATTTTCGAACAATTACTCCATATGTATGTTTACATATAAGGTTGTGTTTGGTGGCCCAGATTTGAGTCTGGATAGGATGAAAAATTATTCTATTCGGTGTTTGGTGACATTCTTCGAACTGGATAAATCCAGACACATCCGATAAAATGTCAGATAAGAAATCTGGTATAGGAGGTGAAATAAACTTGGATTGGATATAAAATTTAAAAATTGACTAAAAAATTCATATTTTATCTTTTAACAAAGTGATAAAGTGACACGTCATATATTGCTTTCCCAACATGCCCGCCCAAGGACCACCACCGAATTCACCGATCATCATCACTTTTGACCACCCAAGGACCACACCAATCCACCATTGTGTTCCGAATTCAGGCCATAGATCATCTTTTTATCGCCCTTCACATTGACCACCATGCACGATTGCCAGCATCATCATCACTGTTGGCCTAGGATAAAATGATTATATCATTGTGTTCCAATGAATGAGGGTGAAAAGGGGCCCAAAGACGATTGTCGTGCTAGGCTTGCATAGATCATCTTTTCCACCCTAGAGGCATACGTCCTTCACATTGAGCCTAACCTTTCATGCATGGCTCACGATCTGGTTGTTCACTTGCCGGTTGACGAGGAACATCCAGCACACCATTAGATTCTTGGCAACCACAATCTTGAGCGTCGACTTCCAGCATCAAGAATGTTGCAACAGCACAGTGGTGTAGAACCT
The DNA here is from genome assembly GCA_016097545.1 of Eucalyptus victrix. Lineage (NCBI taxonomy): Eukaryota > Viridiplantae > Streptophyta > Magnoliopsida > Myrtales > Myrtaceae > Eucalyptus > Eucalyptus victrix. The sequence goes on along the minus strand of CM027840.1, from coordinate 29,559,117 downwards.
CCTCTTGCGAGCCCAACCCATGACGCACACCTTCTCTGCTATTGCCTCTCTTAGCCGCTTTCTTCGGCAATGGAGTTCGGCTGTACGACCCACATGAAGTGCCTCCTACTGTTCACAAGGTCGTCCCAAAATTACATGAACTCGTGTCGATTAAGAGATGTCATCCTCCCGTGGTCCACTTTCCAGAGATGTGGTCAAGAGGGTTTGAGTCTCACATGCTACCGAAGCAAAGTCAGAGATGGAATTTTCAAAGATTTTCAAAGTTTTTCATATGAGAAGGATTTTCAAAGATTTTCAAATCTTATATTTAGTTGCGGATTTTTAAAAATTATCAAAGATTTTTTGTAAAGATTCCAAATCATATCTTAAGTTGCACTAAATATACGATTAGATATTTTAACAATTCGGGAATATGTAAAAGATTTCAAATTACCTTTTATCTTATCTCATTTCAATCTGAATTCAAACGGCCAAATGCAGCCTAAGTGCCCATTAAATACCCTGCAAAATTTGAACTGAATGTTTTCATAATTGTAGCTTTTGTGAAGAATTTGTTCTTCAAATTTTCTCAAAGTTATTGTGCATTAAAAATTGTGGCCCCACCACGTGATATACATATTGTTGCTAATAACTAGAATAAAAACTTGTGCCACGTAAGGTTGAAAAGTGATTACGATTGTCTCTAATTTGGTATTCTTAATAGATTGATAGAAATTGTTCAACAAATTCTAAACTTATCATACCGAAACTAATTCAGTTTTAGATTTTCTAATTTTACTAATTTAATTTTGAACCTTTACATCAAATTTTACTGTAGTTCTTTCAGTCAATTTTTATCGAAAATCATCAACATTGCGGCATGTCACGTTAGACGACTAGTGATAACTAAATTGTCACCAAGTGATTTCCGAAAAAAATTGACCAAAAGAAATACCTTGGAATTTCTCGTAATAATTTAGGATTAAATTGGCAATAATTTAAGACTAAATCATTATCCATACAATAAGTTTATGATTGATCAGGTAATTTTCCTTCATATGCACACTTTTCTGATAGCTATTGTCATGTTAATATAGATGCATACAATTTGTTAGACATCCAAATGTTAATATGGCAGTATATGAAAAGGGTATTCATCCTAAATTGAGATAAAGATAATTTCATTTACTGGGGAAAAGCGTTAGAAAAGTTCTAAATTTATTTCGTTGGTGCTAGTTTAGTCCTAAATTTTTTGATTTAGTGCCAATTCAGTTCTTTCGACTAATTTTGGCCGGATATTGATAACGTGGATGCCCACCAGCTTATGTAGCACTACTAGCTTTGACATGGACAATTTTAAATATTTTTCCATTTTTGTTTTTTTCTCTCATTTCTTTCTTCTTCTTTTTGTTGATGACTAGCCACCGACCACAGGCAATCGCTAGGTGGGCTAGCCTTGCTTGGTTGTGGCGGGATTCGGCGAAGGTTGGCCTCGCTAGGCTAGGGCAACATCGTCGGGCATCGTCTTTGCCTATGCTATGGCTAGGTAAGGCCAACCCACATGGCCATGGCCGATGGTCGACAAAAGGAAGAAGAAAGGAAAGAGAGAGAAAAAAAGAAAAAAAATCATAAAATCATTAAAAAACAATTAAAAACTGTTCACGTTAACACCGGCGGTGCCTTGTAAGCAGGTCGGTATTCACGTCAGCAATATTTGGCTAAAATTAGCCAAAATGACTGAATTGACACCAAGTGAAAGGGTTTCGGAATAAATTGCCATTGAATCAAGAGGTTTAAAACTAAATTGGTACTAATACAATAAATTTAGAACTTTTCTTAACACCTTTTCCGTTCAATTATAATATAATAAGTAATGGCTTGAGAAATTTATGTAAATAGTAACTAAATTAACGATAGCTACTTTATTTCGTTACACATATCAATTGAGATGATTATTTTTTAGCCAGGGATCCATCACATACTGATGCGGTAGTTAACTTGTGTTTGCTTAAATTTTTTATTAAGTAATTTTTGACGAAATCTTCCTAATGCTTTTACTTTTTATAGATTAAGGTAAGTTGGCTTACTTAAGTTTGGTTGCTTGCCTAAATCGTAATCTAAGCGTTATTGCCTTTTAAAAATCAACTTAATTTTTTTTTCTAAATCAACTTAAATTGATTTGCTTAAGTTGGTCGCTTATCATGTTAATTATGATATTTCGAATTGCTACTTAGTCAGCACAGCATTTTTTGAGAAAAATAATATTTTAAACTTTTTGTCCTTTCTGTCTTCATATCACATTTTTCTGTCACTCTATGATTGGCTGTGGAACACTTGGAGTCTTAATTAAATTGCCACATGGCAAACTTTATTCATATTTCTTGAAGGTTTCACTTTACAATATCGTATAAGATGAGATAAGATATTGCGTGCATGAGTTAAATTTTCCTTTTAGCTTTTGTGTATATTAAAGAAAAAACAAATCCTTCATAAGGCGATGTGCGAGTTTTTTTTTTTTTTTTTTTAATTATTATTTAAAAAAAAACACTAAAAGTACCATGACCTTCATAAGGCACTTATTTTAATGTCGAAACTTTTTATCGGATCACTTTAATGCCGCTTTGATGAAAAAAAAATCATTTTAAGTGCCTTGAGCGACAAAATTCTGACAACTCATTTGATGTAGCTTTTTTCTTTATGAAATTTTAATGTCTATTTAGTTTTCTTATAGAAAGGAAAGTCCAACTTGAGCAATGTGTAACTCATTCCCTTTCGTTCTCATTTCCCTCTCTAATCTTATAAGAGATTGCTTGGCTTGAAGCTCAAGCTCTCAGAAAGTGATGATTCATCTTCAATGGCAGCCAACCCGCTCCAAATCGACCCCAAAAACTGTTTCTGCAGCTCCAACCCCACTTTTTGCAGCAAGCGCAACCCACGACCCCTCTCTCGACATCACCAATTTCATCTTCTCCTATTCTCACTGTAGCTCCACCACTTCATTGGCGCCTGCTTCAGCCTCTACGTCCCCTTTCGCGAGCGCTAGCGCTCCGTCGATTCCCTCCCCTTCCGCCCCTCTCCAAGGACGATGTCGTCCTCCTCCTCTCTGCCAATGCCAACCCCATCTTCTTTCCCATCGTATACCTTGCCATCGTGTCTCTCGGCGCTGTCATCACCATCATCAATTAGTTATACCTTGCCATCATGTCTCTCGGCTCTTTGTTACTATTTATCCTAGAAATCCCACTATAAAAATTGTAATTCCAGTGAGATTAAATCACACAAATGAACTAGCAGGCCTCTGTTGCAAGTTTCAACTACTTATTTTGCCTCAAAACCACAATAGTGAGGTTACGGAGGAAGAGGTTGAAAATTTCCCCAGATCATCTATTGTGAGGTCAGGGTTCGAAGAAGAGGCTGAATCTGGGGCAATCATATGTTAAAGGACATCGTTTATGTCACTTAGTGCTGACTCACTATGCTGGTGAGCTATGTCGGTCAGAAGAAATGTTAAACTATCAGCACTCGGATTTTTGGCGTTTTAAATCGGAGTTGATACTTATGTGATCTCTTTTTTGCCAAAATGACATTGAAGTGATTCGTCAAAAAATTTTAACATCAAAGTGTGTGCCGTACACAAATTATGAAAGCTCTAGGGTCCTTTTCCCTCTTTTATTTTATTTATTTTATTTTAATTTTTTATTGGATAAGTGTGCTAGAGATCTTAAAACTTGTCATAAAAATACGATTGAGTTCTAAAATTTTCAGAAAGTAAAACTAATTGAATTGGTGTAATCGAATCTTCAATTTAACTCTATCCAACTTGATAAACAGAATATGTTTTATTTTATTAGTTTCCTTCTCTTGCACGTCATTATCTTGCTAAAACATTAAGCATAATTCTAAAACGACTATGTTTTGGTCAAGATCCAATTTTTTTTTTTTAAAACCCAAATCCAAGTTAAATTAGATTAAAAAGGGTAAAAGTTAATGAAAATAAATAAAGGGAAACAAAAACCATAGGATAGATCTCTCCCGTGGGGTGCACCGTCCCACCATCACCAGAAAAGGCCAATGAAGCCGAGAAGATGACCAACTGGCGAGGGTCGCCATGGCCTCAATGATGGTTGATGACCCTCGCCAACCATAATTGAGGACCGGTAATCATCAAGGCTAACCCTATTTGGTGATGGTGTGGTTGGTCCATAGGACCCTCTTGCTTGGGTTTTTTTTTTTTAATAATATTTTTTTTATCTTTTTAATCTTATTTAACTCAGATTTAGGTTAAAAAAATTGAATTTAGACCAAAATAACATTCTTGTAGTGTCATGCTTCATATATTAATAACACTAGTGCCATGTCAGAGAGAGAATACAAAAGCACATAAGCATTTTCCATTAGTCGGATTAGATAGAATTAACGGGAGGATTTAATTGCATTAATTTGACAAATATTAGAACTTGATTGTAGTTTTTGAAAGTTTTAGAACTTCTAATGCATTCATTTTTTTTTTTGATTCAGTATTAAATAATCCATATAAGCTCCTCCATCAATTGTTTTTGCCCCAAGGCTTCATCTAGTATTACTATAACTCACCAACTTGGAGGATAGTTAAAGGTACAATAGAGTTATAATAATAGCAGAAATGTCCCCAGTAACTATTACAAATACTAGCTTTATCTTTTCATAATAAAGTGATCCTTAGTATTACATGTATATCGAATTATGTGATTTTTTTTAATAATAAAAGGGCATAGGGGTGACCAATATAGTAAACCTCTATTCGTGTATTATATACATATGTTGTTGTAGTTCTACTGACATGCCCGAAATCAGAATGTCTCCTTACATAATTTGACAAAAGACACAAGCTAGTTAGAGATTTGTTCATGACATCACTCAAGCTTGTAACCTCATGGAAAGACAGTATAACCTTTTATCACTAGATTACCGTGCTTGGTGATACAGACTAATGTAAATTGCATTAGTATGTAGCTAGGTTTTACTTTAAAGGTGCAACCTATGTAATTCACAATCAAACAGTATATATGTTTACAAGGTAGGTTTTAGTTCATAATTGATTCAGATTTTAGTGTTCATGTAAGTTCACTTATGCAGTTTCTACCAAAAAAATTATTTATAATTTTTAACGACACCAAAGAACTTACAAAGTTAAAAGGATAAATAACACAAATGGTTTATGAACTTTGAAAGAGACTAAACTGAACTTGCACCAAAAGTCCAGGAATCACATTAAACTAATTAAAGGTTTAATAACGACATTGCAAATTATACTAAATTTAAGGGGCTATATTGATAAAATTCAAGAATCATATTGCACATAAGACCAAAGTTCAAAAACTACTTGTGTCACTATCCCAAATTGAAAAAGTATCTTGAATGTGGACATAATAAATTTCTTTTTTTAAATAGGAAATTTAGTGACAAATTAAAAGTACAAAGGTACTATTATTGAGTTAATTTTCACTATATAAAGATATTATAAAATATTATAGCTTATAAAAATAATTTAATAAAAATGATAAATGAAAAGATCTTTATAGCAATCTCTTTATGTAAGCATCTCAATCGCATCTACTTGTGATTGACATTTTCATATTTTTCTCCTTTTGTGCTATTAATTATTTTCTGTCATAGCCACGTGGACTGATAAAAAAGTGACCCTGAAATGGCCACACTCTGACTTGATATGATAAGCGGTTGCTTTGAGGTAAGATAGTTACGGTAACCAGCCAAAAATAGAGTAATTCAAAGCAATGAAATGATGGCTAACTAATAAATGCGCAATGGCATGGACGTGCCCAATCTTCCTGCTCATAACTTGGGCCAAAGTTATACCATTTGTACATCCTTTTTCACACAAATTCGGTAGAACGGACTTTAAGTCTCCTTAATTAAATTCGAAATGAGGAGAGGTTCATACAATTTGTCCAAGTGTTGATCCTTATCATAAATTGTCATAATCACACCCATGTAATTGTAATTCCTATATGAAACATCGAAACATTTAAACAGTTTAAAAGTATCATGTTACTTATTAAATGATTACAAGTCTCGTGAGGAATAATTTGTTGAGAGATTATATAGAAGTTAATCAAAAAACGAATGAGCTGATACATATATGTCGGGGGAATTTGAAGAGAAGTGATGAAAATTAGGCAAAAAAAAAAAAGCCTAATGTATTGAAGATGTCGTCTCAAGTACGGTAACTTTTACAGATAATTATGTAATCCAAAATGTAATTAGAAATCCTTCTCCGAAACATAATGCTCGGGCTCTAATATTCTTTTCTTAGTCTGTTTACAAAGAAAAGAAGAACAAGTTTGAACTTACTTGATAGCGATAGGGTATAAAACAATGACAGAGAGATCACATGTCCTTAAAGGAGAATTACCCTTCACCAGAATAAAATAAAAATGAACAAATAAATAGAGAGTTTATACTTCATAGGTGCTAAAAGAGTTCAAAACACACTATTATGTGGCTAAGCAATATATTTAAATGAATAAGTTAAGGTCCTAAATTGCGTTGATTCTGGTCTCCCCGTTCTGAAAGATAGTTATTGAACTTTCTTAGGCAAAATGTAAATGATAAAGATATCCCTCTCTGGCTATAAAAGAGAAGACCGGGTTTCCTTTCTCAAGCCCAACACGCTCTCTCACACTCTCTCTCTCTCTCTCTCTCTCTCTGTGGTGGCTTTCTTCTGTTTTTGGCTGTGATCAGACAAACAAAAACCATCTGGTTCGGCGTCTGAACAAGGTAAACCACGACTTATAAAATGAAGAAAAAATTCAAGAAGAATCACAAAACCCGCAGATCTTCACTCCTTCCCTCAATTAACTTGCATTTTCTGGGTATTTTCTTCTTTTTGTGTGTGCGAGTGTGCGTTGTGCTCATGGATCTGAACTGGTTTCCTGTTTTTCTAGGGTTTTCTGGTGACTTAATCTCACAGAACTTTCACCATATGACTCAACATCTTTTTTTTTAGTTTGTTGACCTGGGTCTCGTCTGATTTATTCTTCTTCTTCTTCTTCTTCCTTTTTCAACAAATAGAAAAAATTTGAGAAGGGATTCAAGGAAGATGGCGAAAGAGAAGATAAAGATAAAGAAGATAGACAACTTGACGGCGAGGCAGGTGACATTCTCGAAGAGGAGAAGAGGGCTGATCAAGAAGGCCGAGGAGCTCTCCGTTCTGTGTGATGCTGATGTGTCCCTCATCGTCTTCTCAGCCACTGGCAAGCTCTATGATTTCTCCAGCTCCAGGTACTCAAAAATTAATTCTTCATAAGTCTCTAGTTTTTCATCATCGTATTATATGCATCCCTTAGGTATGCTCGCGGTGTAATGCAGTGTATGTGAATATTTTGGTACTCCGATTGTGTCTTGAGAGATCAATATGTCTTGGTCATGATCCGTCATAGGCACACGTAATTTGTTGCAATTCCACACAAAGTTACAATGTATAGGAACCTAAAATATATAGATCGAAAGTTGAGATCTATTATCTGACGACACGCATGGTGAAAACTTCAAAAGAACAACTAGAGAGAAAAGCACCAGCGTATTTCAGATTCAGGACTTCCAAAGGAGTTAGGAATTAGGAGGAAGAGGAGAAGGAGAAGGAGAGAGGAACAGAGTCCGAGAGAGTTCCGTCTTACTCTTGAAATGGTAGCATAAGGAATCTGCAAATATATCTACAACAGTTTGATGCTGCGGTCTCTTTCTCTTGCGCTGAACACTTGAGGCAGAATCTATGTGTTCTCTCCTCCGAGCTTTGTGTAGGGTAAGTCTACAAACATTTACAATACTGAACACAAGCAAACATGCACTATACTAAAGGCAAGATGCTTTTGTTCAAGATTCTACAATCCTCATTCAGCACTTTTACAAACACGTACTTTACAACAAGCAACATATACCCCTTGGTACGTGGTATAGACTTTATCAAACATGCCCAATTACTCAACTTTCATATCTTGCCTCTGCTATATTTCGATGCCCGCTACTGCAAGCTAGTTAGTCTTGGCCTAATCTTCTTATGTTTATTGAGGCAATACCTGTCACATATACAAAACCTAACCCAAGGATACCATCAACATATATCTTTTTTCTTTTTGGACACCCATCAACAATGATGCATGTACATAAATTTGACTATGCTGAAATTTCATCAATTATAATACGGTGCATTGTACACACAAATCTTGATGTTGGTCACTGCACTTTGAATCTTTTCTTTTCCACAATTAGGTCAATAAGCTCCAAGTTGATTTTTTTATCAGGTTTGTTCATCTCGCCCCTAACCGTAAACTCATCCACTAATTGTTCAATATCAATCAATTTAGACCTCCACTTGGTTTCACCCGAGCTTTCATCCTGATTGTGGATAGATCACCCAAGTTCAGGTTCATAAGCAATGCCAATTTCCCTATGAAGACTTTTTACCTGAAGTTCACCTGCGGTCACTCGACTTATTGTAGACATCACATGTGGTCAGCCAACTTAAGGCTGCATCATCTTCTTTGTTCGATATTGGGTTGGTTAATGGTTGACCCTCGAGATGAGTGACTTCATTGAACACAAAATCAAAACTTACCGGCTTAGTGGTCAAAAAGGAAAAAGTTTATTGGCTTGATTGAAATAAGCAAAAATCTTGCATCTTATAACATTAGATACGATGGTCCTAAGCATGACGTTAAAAGGCTTTATCTAGATCTCGGGATCCTTGGGATGTAAAACTCAAAGAGGGTACTATCGGGTGTAGGGAAGAAAAGAAGATACTGTACCAAATTAGGGATGCGAGGTGTGCTATTATGCTATAATAAGGAACACATCCTGGCAGCCCACCCTACAAGAGGGTTTGATTGAAATAGATGAAAATCTTGCGTCTTATAACACTAGATACATAAGTAAGATGTTGAGTTCTGCATATACTTTGAGTAGCATTTTCACTTTCTAAATCTTCCTTTGGTTTTTTTTTTGGGTCCTGCTTCTGTGAAGAATGGAGGATATGCTAACGAGGTATTATGGTTTCCACTCCAATAAAGTTGAGAAATCGGTTCAACCATGTCTTGCGCTCGAGGTGAATCACTTGCTTAGATATGCCTTCAACGTTCTCTTAAACTTGTGCCTTATTTTCGTGAAACAAGACACATATCCTCCTGGGAAGTCATTCTATTACACTGACATATTCCTCTTCAGATGCGCAAGTCTTGCATTCTTTATTTTAAAGTATAATACTGACATACGAAACACTGATATAAGTGAATTGGAACGATTTTCATATGTAGGATTTAACCTTTTCTCATGCTTGTTTTTGTTGTCTTAGATAGAGAACACCAATCGGGAAATGTTGCATGAGGAAGTGTATGATCAGGCTCATAAACTGAGGTGCATGCATATGTTTTTCATGCTTGTTTGAGTCCGATATATGTTTCTTTTTCTTCTTCCTCCTTTTGGTGGATCAATTAGATTTACTTCCCGTTTCTTCTACAGGCAGATGAAGGGAGAGGATCTGGAGGGGTTAAACATGGAGGAATTGGACCAATTAGAGAAGAAACTCGAGGCGGGACTGAGCCTCGTGATCAAGAATAAGGTCTCTTCTTTAAATATTTTTCTTTTTTTTTTTTGGTTTTTTTTTTTGGTGATCAGAAATATTTTTCATTTTGGGTTTCATAAGAACCAAAAAAAGTGGTCCCTCGCGGGTGTTTCTTCTTGTTTCACTATTTTGTCTCTCCTCATCTTGGTCGTTCATCTCTTTCCAGGAAGAGCAAATATGGAACGAGATCAACAAACTGCAGAGAAAGGTTCGTGCACCCTAATTAGACCTGTGTGTGCATCTTTCATTATAAACATTGCGCGATTAGGTCGGCTGTCCAAATAATAATTTCATATGCTGTGAACATTGCATAACGTTAAAGTACGTATTCAATTAGCTGCACTCAAGAAGATTTAAGATTTGGTGAAGGTCATCGTGAATATGAAGACTATTCTGTTGATTTGAAGACTTTTCCTCCCGGAATTGCAGGAAGCACAGTTGATTAAACAGAACAAGCAACTGAAACAGGAAGTACGATTACTTCCTGATAATTGATATTAGTTGTCAATAATTTATGTCCATGCACTCTCTCTTTAGAAAGAATTATCACTGTCGAAAGGTAGGTCATTTGATTTCGATAAATTGCAGATGAAGATGATTTTACATCAAGAGAAATCAGTGACCGTGAACTCGGAGTCGGTTAAAGACGTTTACATCAGCCGCAATAGCATTCCTCCTCTGGATGGCGATAGTCCTAATCCCTCAAGTTAGGGTGAGTAAACAAGTAGAACTGATTTACTGAAAATGAATACATGATATGTCTTGATGCTCTTCATTTATTCTTCTGTTAATTGATTTTATGTTTGCCTTTAGATACTTTGATATTTGGAGAATTTAACAATTTTTAGCCCCGGCCTCTTGGAGCCAATTCTTTTATTTTTGAAGTTATAATTAGCTGATATTATTGGGGTTAGGTAATGCGTCCTGCTATTAAGCTGGATAGCTTTTGATTTAGGTTTCTCTGTGGAGAAATAGTATTGTCAAAGTAATTTATATATGATTTTTGGAAAAAAGAGTGGTCCAGTGTATAAAAATCGACTTCGATTGATGTTCTTCTTCTTCTTTTTATTTTTTTTTTGGCCCAACTATGAAAATCATTACAAGGGGGACGCTAGTTTCTCCCAAAGAATCAAAGCCTGTGAGTTACGGTAGAGTAGGTTTATAGACTGCCCGAGAAGGACCATCACCGGCCTATTGTCTGCGATTCAACTCATCATCATCACAAATTCCAACATTTTTTTTTTTCTATTTTGCACTAACAATGGCACTTCGGTTTCTATTTTGAGAAACCTTTCTGCACTAACCATCATTTTGCAGGCTTCCTTTCCGAAGCTGACGTCTCGGACAGGAGTCAGCCAACTGGTTCATTTTCCTGCAAGCAATCAATAAAGCATCGAAGCATGTGACTTCGATAATAACAATAAAGGATGGAAGCCCGTGATTGTAAAGAACTATTCTATAGCTAGTTGGTGATGCAACTTCTTATATTGATGAAACTGCAGTAACGATGTTCCATTTTAATGAATTTGTACTGTATTTTCTTGCTCAGTTGCTCTAGACAATATCGATACAATGATGTACCGTTGAATCCAGGAGACAAGGTAGACTAATTAAATGTATATATGGCAATATTTGTAAAATCAATATGTTACAGTCCAAAGGTGTCCTATGTACAAAGGATTGTAAATGATTCAAGCAGAGTGGGTGAGTCTCTCTAGATTAGGGGTAGATAATATTGTAAATGTACATTAATCTGGCACTATCCTCAACTGAGGGAACATGGTCAACTTGTGATTGAGGACAATGCTGAAAGGCGCATCAACCCAACTGTGGGCTTTTAATCCATTCTTACTCAAATGAGGTCAACCCAAGTGAGCTAGTAGATTGAGTGTCTATCTTCACCATTTCCATCTATCGACAAAAAAATAGGAGGAAGAGTATCCCTATAATCAATGCGGATAGTTAGTAGATTGAATATGAGAAGCACTTGTCTATAAAAGCGTCTCATCTCCTTCATTTGTATCATCTCATATGTAAAAGAAATCTAGAGCTTCTCTTTTTAAGAGTTTCTCTATCTACGATCAATTAGCCTGTGACACATGCACATAAAATACCATCCCTTCGTTAATTAAATTTTGGAAGGGCTAATGTTTTCCTTCATTTTTAATTAGTTGGCTACAAGTTATGGATGGTCATAATTTGTAACCTATCAAATAATAGAAGCATGGTTGGAAGAAATAAGGGCGTTTTAGAATTGGTTATAAGTAATCTATCCTTTAAAAAATCAGCTCGAACTTAAATTAGAAATCATTATAAGAATTGGTGTTTTACATGGTTGGAGAAGCTAGGTTTTGAATGTTAAGAGATTCTACACTTTATTAATGTGGCGCCACATCCTAGTAGTAATGTGTTGTTTGGGAAGGAGGGAAGGGGGAGGAAAACTAAATACGAAAAGTTTGGTGAACTTTACGCTCTATTGGGCTAGTGGAAAAGTGTGGAGAATGAAAATCTGAGTGCAAATGATTTCAAAATTTTTATGAAAAAGATAAAGAAATGAGAATTCAAGTTTATTAGCATTTTTCCTTTTCTTTTGCTTCTCCTTAGATCTCCCACGCATAGAATTGTTTCCGGTGAGCACAAAAGAAAGGGAAATTAAAAAAAAAAAAATCTCATATGTCCTATGGTAGATAATCCTAATTAGAGACTAAGAAAATTCGAGTTGGCTTTCCTTATGAACATGGTATATTTACAAAAGAATGCAATGGCTGTAACACATCTCTCTAACTTATTTCTTTTTTGAGATTTCACATATTACGAAGCGTTATGAATTCAAAACTTTTAACTTATTCAAACTTGATAGGTTGCGTTTGGTAGTAGGATAAAATTCAGGATAAATTAAAAATTTATCATATCCTGCATTTGGTGATTTCTCAAGATAGGATAAAGTCAAATATGAGGGGGATATAGACCAGATAAAATTATCTTATGGGAGAGGTTGGATAAATGTGAATATGATTTTTAATATCTATAATAGGAAAGTTATTTTTCTCGAATAACAAACTTATCAAATTAACAAAATTAAAATTATATTTCAATATAAATAATATTAGAATTATAATATAAGAAATTCAATATAACAAATAATAAAAATTTAGTTATCTTAATTTAATCTTATTTTTATTCATATATTCAAATTTAATTATACTTTATAACATAAATTCAATATATAAATATAAATATATATTACATATTCTAGGTATATTAGTACAATTTACAATTTAATAAAATTTTATTAGAGAATGATGGAATGGGAAGAAAGAAATAAAAAGAAATTAATTTAAAAAGAGAAAAATAAAATAAAAAAGCAATTAAAAATGGAATTAAAAAGGCAAGAGTGTGGCGAGAGATTTTTAATTTTTTTGTTTGTATTTATATTTTTGATTCATACCAAATAATATACAAGATATAATGTAAATATATCTGATTTTATTATTACAATCACCAAATGATGGATAGGATATAACAAAACCCATAAATTCCATATCCTATCCTATCCTAATTATAAATCCAGTCGACCAAAAGTAGCCAAATAGTAAAAGTCAAATTGTAGATGTTATAAGAACAAAAGTAAAAAATAAAACTCACTCATGCACACAGTGGTCTTTTCTAATTGTAGACCTTATGGTTCCTAGAGGGCTTCCTTGTTACATGTCTGATGGGGATTTCATCAAACCCATCTTTTATTTCATGATGTTATAGACAACTTTACAAGCCAATGTCAATCAAATAATACTTAACTTTTGTTTATTGAGCAAATTCCAATTAGCTTTGACTGTCACTTCTTCCCAGTCTAGGGTAAGTGTGGATTTTTTGTTATAGGTAATTCTCAATTTGTATCTTCTAACTACAAAAGTCTTTTTCATCAAATCTGTAGATTTTCACTTTTTCTTCTTTTGTCGTTGTCAATTTGCTTCAACTTAGCTAAGTCCGACTCTGATACTAATTGTTACAGAAAACAAGCTTGAAAAATAGAATACATGAAACAAGAAAATAAATTGGATACCAAATTTACTTGGTTTAGTTGTTGTGACTTACATTTATGGAGAAAGTAGCGCATAATTCCAATATATATTAAGCAATACAATAAAGATTACAACCACACTCAAGTTACTCAAACATTCTTAATGTTTCTCAACCTCCAATTATACCAACAACTCACATGGTATTTAGCTCCACAATTTCTTATATAATAATCTTTCAATCTTATAAAGGAATTATACAAAATCTTAACACAAGATATTCATGACTTCAAACCCTCAAAATATAATTCACATAATCATGAGCACAAGCTCCTCTTGGATCCCACTTTTAACATAGAAGGGAATTGTATCTAGAAGGGAAAATCTCTTTTTTAGACAACCTACTCTATTCGACCAAAAAAATAAAAGAAGACAACCTACTCTAACTAGAAAATCAATTCAAATTAGGAAACCTACTTGAATTAGGATAGATTCTTTTTTGAATTCAAACTCAATACATATTTCCAACATATTATGTGATAAAATATAGATGAAAATAGGGAAGACCAACCACAAGAAGGACGATAAATGGAAACATATTCTCTGCACTTTCTCAACCATTCCTGCTGACGGGAGTTTCTTGCTATAGGGGTTAAGCCAATTTTGCATCAGTTTGCTCTCTTCATAAGTTGAAAAGTCAGCCAGCCTTTTCATTTGCTTTATAAATATTTTTTCAGCGTACTGTTTAAAGTGTAATTTTCCTATTATCACAACGTTTATATGATATTTTCGTATTATTTTGCTGATGATTTTAGTGGATTTAGGTCATCAAAATTTCTTGTCATATAATAATTCACATGTCCAACTTCTGGGTTTTCTATCTTTTGGGTTGCGTTTGGTAATGCTCTTGTAGGCATGTGTTTCTATTCTTTTGTTTTGGGAGTGGAAATAGAACAAAAATGCGTTTCGTAAGTTTTTATTCCGGAGAACAGATTTGGAATAGAAACAAGAAAAAAAAGTTAGTTCTTCTTGTTCCGGGAACAACTTAAGAAACAAGAATCAAGTTTTTTCTTTCTTTTCTTTTCTTCCTTGTCTTCTTTTTTTCTCTTCCTCCTTTCTTCCCCTAGTTGGTTGTTGGCCTTGGCGCCGGCCTACGACCGGCCAGAAGAGGCTTGGCGACCTTGCCGTGGCTGGGGAGGCTCCCCCGAGCCTCGCTTGGCCACCGTGAGCCTTGTTGGCCACTAATGAAGCCCCCCAAGCCTTGTTGTGGCGGGGCGAGGCTTGGCCTCACCTTGGTTGGGTGAGGTCGAAACTCGCCTAGCCCTGGCAAGGCTCTACCTCGTCGGTGGCCGGACGAGGCTCGAGGTGACCTTGCCGGTGGCCGGCGAGTCTCCCCTGAAGCCGACCTTGCTAGCCCTTGTTTGGCCGGTCGCCGCGAGACCGGCCTGTTGGAGGAAGGAGAAGAAAAAAAAAAAGAAATTTGTAATACAATTATTAATAAATTAAAAGAAATTCTAAGTCATAAAAATATATTAGGTCGTACTAAACGCAATTTTCTCTCGGGAACATAAATTTTGTGTAGTTACCAAATGTGTTCAAATGCTAAAAAATTGTTCTCGGGAATAGAAACAGAAAAAAGTGTTTATGAAAAAAAAATTGTTCCCTAGAACAAAAGCGTTACCAAACGCACCCTTGGTCTTCCGAATAGGTTATCCGATGATTACATTGATGAAGTTCCAATTTCTTGGTACTCAATCATATTTTTGGAAATTTCAACTTCTGGATTTTCAGACTTATCTTTTGATTCCATTTTCTAATGTCCAAAAATATGATTGTTTTACATTACTATTGATTGTGTATAATATCATGTAATGATAAATTTGTCAAAACATGATGTAGATTTTGTTTTGTTTTAAACTGGGCAGTTAATCCACCTCATCATTTCTCTTCTTGGAAGTTCTAAGCATATTTACGCAGATCCATATGTTTCAAGGTTCAACAGATATTACTTTGGACTTTTGTGCAGATCCATGAATATCGAGGTTCAACAGGTATTAGCTTAACGTAGTTCTAACAATTTTTAATTCATTGTAGCTTTTCTAGTTAAAAAAATTGTTTCGATCCCATAGAAGCCAAGTGGCGAGGCTGTCCCTTCTGATCAGCCAATTAAGAGAAGTTTCATGACAAAAGATGGATTCGCAGTAAGTTGGAAAGATTTTTGGATGGGTGAATCTTGTATGCCCAATTGCCCATATATACGCAGATACTTTTCCCCGTAATTCACTGTTTGTTTGGGCATCAAATTTCCTCATAAAACCAGAATTTCACATGTCCAACTTCTGAGTTTTCTGCTGAGTTTTCTGCCTTCTGGTCTGCAGAAATGGTTATCTGATTAATATGTCCATCGAGCTTCAATTTCTGGTACTCAATCTACTTTTAAAGTTCCAAGTCATGCAGAGAATCCGTTTACAGAAACAAAATCTATGGGAATTCCTTAAAGAAAGCGTCCCTTTTCAATATCATGATCCTTTTTCTAAGTCTGAATATAAAATCTCAACTACAATGTGCATTTTCCATTTTAGGGTTGTTTTAATGATTACATTGTTGAACTATTCTAGGATATTACTTGTCTGTTCAGCCCATTCTCGAAATCTGAGATTTATCTTTTGATTCCATTTTTTGACGTCCAAAGATATGATTGAATCTCAACTACCAATGTGCATTTTCCATTTCAGGGTTGTATTAATGATTACATCGTTGAACTATTCAAGGATATTACTTGTCTGTTCAGCCCATTATGATTACATTGTTGAACTATTCAAGGATATTACTTGTCTGTTCAGCCCATTCTCGAAATCTGAGATTTATCTTTTGATTACATTTTTTAATTTTTTTACATTACTAGATTGATTGCATATATTATCAAGTAATGATAAATTTGTCAAACATGATGTAGTTTTTGTTTTGTTTTGAACTGCGCAGTTACTACACTTCATCATTTCTCTTAGGAGAAGTTCTACGCATATATATGCAGATCCATACGTTTCAAGGTTCGACAGATATTAGTTTCGACTTTTGTGCAGATCCATGAGTATCAAGGTTCAACAGACATTAGCTTAGAATAGTTCTAACAATTTCTTGTACATTGTAGCTTTTCAAGTCAAAGAATTGATTTCAATCCCACAGAAGCCAAGTGGCAAGACTGTCCCTTCTGATCAGCCAATTGAGAAGAGTTTCATGACAAAAGATGGATGAGAGTAAGTGTACAGCTTTTTATTTCATCCTCATACGTAACGTACAAGCATTCCTAATGAAATATATTTATGTAGAGATATACAGATGCGATTGGAGCAAGGAGGAGGTGGGCATCTGATACAGTAGAGAAAGTGACGAGTTCAGTTCCTGTTACAAGTGTGAGAACTTCACCAAGACTCGGAGAAAAGATGGGACAAACATCTAACGCAGTACGTGTTCTCAACTCAGGAGAGTGTTGCTACATCAGCCAAGGGGACCAGACTTTCACCAAGGCTTCGAGAGAATGTGAATAATATTACTCCGAGGAAAGAAGAGTAAAATTTTTTGGTGGAAAAGTGAGATACATTCTGTCTTTATAGTATTTATGCTGCTCGAACGATGCCTATGCTCTTACTTTTTTCCCCCTTTCTATGAGGAGGGAGGGCGACTGATCCCGAATGAATTGTGATGAGTTGACCACTTAATTAGTCCACCCTCCTCAAGATTCAACCTTAGGTGGTACTGTGGAACGATAGATGTGGTATCTCATGACCCCAACCAATTCTACGGGCATATGTTGGAAACCACGAAGTCTCTGTACATGATGTAGTAAATGTTCGAATGACAAATAGGTTAGGGATCCATTTGCAACCTGACTCGAAGTTATGACTTCATGTGCGACAAGAATACTACGACTCCTTTAGCATTGGATTACCACGCTTGATATTGAAACCATATCATCTGTCATCAAATGAAACCAACACCTAACTTTAGAGAGAGATTTTGCATATATGACTAGATCATGTCTAATTTAATGGTAGAGCTTCCGATTTTAGATTTGAGGTTTGGACCTATGTAAAAATCCCGATGCAAAAGGTAGGAATTAATGGACCTGTTTGGCTAAGGATGGAATTGACCAAGGGAAGCATCATTTTGAGGCATTTCTAACAGCTTTTTGTGTGAGAGCTTCTTGAATCTTGATGAACTTCTCAAGGCATTGTCTAGTTATTCTCAGTCGAGGGTGCCAACCAGCTCCATATCCAAATACATAGGCATGTCTAAATTGACTTTTACTTATTGCTTTTCCTCAATTAAAATATTGCAATTCAGTAGAATAACATCCGAAACTTTAAAACATAAATGTTGACATGTAGAATAACGTAATCAGTGGAAATTTAGATAATTTTTTAAATTTTGACGGGATTTTTTTGCTTTTGCTGATTGCCGAAGGAATACTCGAGGGTTTCAAAGACAAAAGTCATGTCGATAAAGTTGAAATATTCGGAACTAATAAAACGTGAAGATGGCGTTGAATGTGACTGGTAAATTCAAATTCAATCCCTATCTGACTCGTGAACTCTAATCATGTATTAATCAAGAATTCTTGAGTTGACGATTCTTCTTCGAAAGCAAAACATTATCCGATGGATGTGTTCAAATATAAGAACTTTTTGTCTTTGACTGGAAATATAAGAACTTTGATACGTACTCTATTTGAACATCATTATTTCTTTATTTCCTTTGTGTTTGGAACTTAAATAAACGTTTATCACGCAATAAGATGCTACTTTCGAAGTGTTGCTTTTCACACTAGCAAAATAAAAGTTGGGTTTTTTAAGAAATAAGTTTTTGGGTACACTTATGGCTTCTTTTACTAATTGGATTCTGGAGTCCGGTCCAGAATCAGCGCGACATGTCACTAGTCGCATTGTAATCTATCCACGAATTGATTTTGAAGAGGACATAACCCAAGGAAAGAAGCGAGAAGCCAAGGCAAGAGGCCGATGAAATACAGACAACCAAGAAGGTCGAAGCTCCTTGTTGGACCATCAAAAGAAACTTCTCAGGATATAATCCTCCTAATCTCACGTCGAAACGGGAATACAAAGGGCTTCAGAGGACGAAGGGTCAATGGATAGGTAGTATCTCGAGTAAGAAACCTCTCGCGGACTCGAAAGGACGGAGAGAATAAGCTCTGAAGGATCTGCGAGTTACTAGACCCGTCTTGCCGTTTCGTGGACTCGAAAGGGCGCTGAACGAGCGGACAGGGAAATCCTCGCCCTCTCGTACGGCGTTGCCATAGATCAGGTCTGGACGCGTATCATAGACACATACACCGATGAGATTAGCTCCGGGACAGGATGGCGGATGTTCATGCTCGTGCTGCCACGTATGAAGTTGCAGTTCCTGCAATCAGAAAGACTTATCATTATTTTCCAGCATGTTGAATTTGAAATTTACCGAGGCCACTTTATGATAAGATGCTTTGTCCATATATAGGTATGTGCAATGAGTCGTTTGTTTCAATAGTTCTAACTTTTGCGTAGAGCAATAGCCATTACATTCAATTTGCGTAATTTTGATTCTCAAAGGAATTTATTGTTGGGAGTGCATAGCACACGATGTGCATCCTCTTCTAGAGGCTGGATCCTACCTTAGGCTAAGCGGTTTCTAGGGTGGGTAGAAATTGATATCTTTACTCGGAGTGATTGTCAAGAAGAAATCTAAGTTTGAGCCCATCAATATATCTAATTGAATCTACATTCACTAAAAAAAGTGTTCCACATCACATCAATGCTCTGATGTGGACTATCTATCACAATTCAAACGTACATCTTAACATTTACATCTCTTGTTAATAGAAATTTTTTATGTACTGAATGATAGCTCTAGTTATTCTCTAAATTTATTTATATTAAATATATTGACCCATTATGCGATATTACATGGACTTACTGATGACTATAGCATGTTGAAAATCAATTTCGTTTCTCTTTACATTGGTATTTCTCATAGGCTGTCTTATTACCTCAAAGAGCTTTAACGAAGGGATTGAAGGAAATAATTTCTTTGTCAATAGAAGTTTTTAAGTTGAACATCTCTGGCTTGTCCCTTTCCACTTATTAGGGGATGGGTTTGAAATCTTATACAAGGTACTCTAGGGTAAAACCCCCTTATCTAAGAGGACTTATGCGCTTCACTTGTCACCACTAAAAAACTAAGCTAGGAGCAAAAAAGAAGTGGCTCTTCCCACAGTAAAGTCACCATTGAATCACAATTGCTTGACTAGTAGCCCAACTATCTTTTTTATACTAAAGGCGCGTTTGGTAACCATTTTATTTCGGAAAATAATTTTTGATAAGAAATGATTCTCTTTTATTCTTCTTCTTCTTCACTGGCCATCGGCGAGGCTCGGCCTCCCGGATGGGGAGGTCGAGCCTCGCCGGTGGTTGGGCGAGCTTCGCGAGCCAGCCTCCGGTGAGCTCGTCGGACGTCACCCTAGCTTGGCGAGCCTCCGATGAGGTCGTCGGACCTAGGCCAACTAGTCATCGGCGACCGTGGATGGCGGCGCGGTGGAAGAAGTAGAGAGAAGGAAGAAGAACAAGAAGAAAAGAAGATAAAAGAGAAAAAAATGGGTTGGCTTGATTTTTTAATTGTTTTCGGGAACAAAGAATTAACTTTTTTTTTACTTCTCGATTCTACTCCAAATCTATTCCTTGGAACAAAAAATTTATCAAACGGATTTTTGTTCCAAATCTACTCCCGGAAACAAAAGAATATAAATTTTCACTATTTGGCCGGTTGTCAAATGCGCCTAAAACTATCCCACTTTTTGACATGTTAACATAGATGCATACAATTTGTTAAGTGTTCTAATATTGATATGACAATCTATCAAAAGGGTATACCTCCTAAACCAAGAATATATGATAATCCCATTTACCATAGTATTCAAAAGGGAATAAAAACAACTTTTACCAAAAAAGTGCTGATATAATTATTCCAGTCATTATAATAACAATAAATTAAAAAGTGACAATTCAGGAAATATATAAATTGTAAGGTTTCATTTGATAGTTTGGATTTGAATCCAAGTGTTTGACAACATTCTCCAGATCAAATAAATCTAGATATATCTAAATATACCGGGATGAAATGCCGAATAAGAAAGCTAGGTAAGGGGGTAGAATAAAGCCGGATTGGAATTAAAAATTTACAAAATAACTTAACAGGCTCTCTTATCTTTCAACGTGGAGTGATGCAGTGACGCATTTAAGACGAAATGTTTCTTTGCTCTCAACTTGCTCTTTCTCACAAGATGATTGCGATTCCAAACCTTCGCATAGTTCAATTACTCGAAACAGAGTACCCATTGAAACTAGCCTTCTCATCGAAAGACCCTTCCTCCTCCTCCACAAAATCCATTTGACCATCATGACCATTTACGTCGTCAATTTCATTTTGACATTCCGTCGTTATTAGTTTCTCCTGATTGAACCCCGTCCTCTGCTCCTGCTACCTCGCTGATGTTGCTACTGCCGACGAGAGCTGGTGCTGCCCGATTGTCGTCATTGTCAAGACACTGAGAGACATGGTCGAGAGGAGGGAGGAAGAGAGGGAGGGGGCTGATGATCAATGCGAGACAGCGAGGGCAATGCCGCAGCAGTAGTCGGAAGTCGGAGGTCGCAGTAGCCTAGATGTGAGGCAGTTTTTTTCAGTCAAAGAGGCCACAAGAGGGAGGAGCTTCTGGGGGCTCATCATCGTTAGTGGAACAGTGAAGGCGTCGACAATTTGTGAGAGATAGTGAAGGCATCACGAGCTGAGAGAGAGAGAGAGAGAGAGAGACGGATGAGGATTTTAAATTTTTTTCAAAGTTCTCAATCCTATTTTAAATTGTACCAAATGATTGGTGGAAATTTTTTAGAATTCGGAGGATGTTCTAAAATTTTAAGTCCCACTTTATCCTTTCCTATTGTATCTCAATCCGAAGGTTGGTGAACATATGTAGATTAACTGAGTTGCCACATGGCAAATATTAATCAAATTTCTAGATGCTTTTACTTCAGGTAACTTTTGTGAATATAAAAAGGAAATCCTTCAAAAGTCGATGTGTTAGTTTCTTTTTGTCTTTTTCCCTATAAAATTATCCATAGGAGCTCCTCCATCAATTAATTTTTTTCCCAAAAGCTCATCTAGTATCATTAAAAGTCACCGGCTTGGAGGATAGTTAATGGGATAATCCAATATTTACAATAGCAAAAGCGTCCCTAGTAATTATTTATGTTGTTAGAATGTTTTCTAGCAACAATCGACATATCTTACATTAGGCGTCGATGGCTACAAATATGATGAAATATTAATCTAAAAATGAGTGAGCCAATACATATCTTCTGGGATATTCAAAGAGAAGTGATGAAAATCAGAAAAATGTAGGGAAAGAAAGTAGGGCAAGGCGTATCAAAGTCGTTGTTCAATGCAGTGATTTTCACAAATAAATACGTAATCCAAAATCCAATCAGCCACTTCAGAGATTCTGTCTCCACAGCATAATGATCACACTCCAATATTATTTTCTTAGTCTGCTTATTAAGATAAGAAGAACCGGTGTGAACTTATTTGATAACCAGAAAATATAAAACAATGGAGAAGAGAGTTCGCTCGGTCTCTACAAAATGCAATACTTGTATTTAGATGGTCTGGAGATCACATCCCTTGAAGGAGCATAATCCTTCATTACAATAAAGGGAAAAATGTCTTAAAAATCCAAAATTTATCATACGGTGGCCAATTCAATTTTAATTTTGGCTAATTTTTTTGGTTAGAAGATTTGGTTAATTTAGTCCTAAACTTTTGATGATTTGCCAATGTAATTCTTTTTTTTTTTTCTGTAAATACGTGAATATCATTGATTATATGAGGTACAAAAGCTTAGGGGAATCCCCTAGCATTTCAAAGAGACTAATTATGCAAGAAGATGGAGGAAGGAAGCCTCCATACCACTAATAAAACATTTGCTTGGGAAAGATTACACTTTTGGTAGAGTGACGCCTTACCTCTTACAACTTTACTAATCCTAGCCAACAGAAAATGAGGCTCAATCGAATTGTTAAACTATTTGCATTCCATCTAGATGCAATAGATTGTCATTAAGAAAGAAAGCTTGAGGACTCTCGCCACCAAGTTTTTGCCATTGGTGGCCCCAATCATCCATTGAAGTTTTAAGTTCCAACCTCCTACATAACACCAAATTCCATTTTGTGCCAAAATGCTACTCCATACACTGCTTGTCCAGGTGTATTAAAAGAATAAATGGTTCTGTCTTTTGTACCAGTCATATAAAAGTCACACTTTGTATCTAGTGAAAACATCCACTGTGATATGGCTACTGCTGTTGTAGTCTATCTCTACAAATAAACCATCGGATAAAATTATGCTTGTTAATACCACTGGTCCAAATTAATTGATACCAATCTACGGCTGGTCCCTCTTGTCTGAATTCCTTGTATATCTCTTTGCAATGGTATATTTGGCTAGATATAATAGGTGTTAGGGCAAGTCTTAACTTGAGAATACATTGCCAACTCCAAGCCATACAACCCTTAATGTTGAGTTGCATAATGAGAGTACCTCTGCATTTAATATGATGAACCCAAGTACTCCATGGGGATGTGGACAAAAGATTGATAAGGCTTAAAAGCATGCGACCCATCAATACTTTATTTTAGAGTTTTAGATCGAGCAAGCCTAGTCCTCCCTCCTTTTTTAGTGAGCATACTACATTTCATGCAACTTTGGGGGATTTGTGAGTTTCAGCATTTACTACCCTTAAAGAATTGCTTAATCTTCTTTTCAATCTCATAAATAGTTTGCTTTGGGAGGAGATACATTTGCATCCGGTAAGAGCAAATAGAAAAAAAGTATCAATTTGGCCAATTGAAGTCTTCCTGCGTAGCTGATATGATTCATGCTCCATTCATCTATTTTCTAAAATATCTTTTTAATTAGGCCCTTACAATCTGCGTGCGTGGGCCTTTGTGTAACAAGTGAGGCACCGAGGTATCTAATGGGGATGGTACCTATGGAGAACGGTGTGTGATCCAATATAAGGTGTTTTCATCCTCAGACAACCTAGAGAAAAAGATATGGCATTTGTTTGGGTTAAATGTAAGTTTAAGAAGAGCGGCAAAATCATCTAATGCATCAAGAAGGTAGTGGATGGAGTTCACATCCCGATGAGCAAATAAGAACAGGTCATCAGCAAAGCATAAATGAGTAATCCTTTGCGATTTGCGATGTCAATGGAACTTAAAAGATGAGGTAGCAATTTTCCACATGACAATTCTATTACGGATTTCCATAACCAGAATAAAGAGGAAGGGAGAAAGGGGGTCACCTCATGGGAGCCCATTTGTACTTGCAAAATACCTAGCCTGTTCACCATTGAAGTTAACTGAAAACCCTCGAGTGGTAATGCATTGATTTATCAAATCAATCAAGTATTGAAGGGTATTAACAGCTTTTAAAACCCCGAGAACAGCATCCCATTCTATCATATCTCATGAGATCAATTTTGATTGATGCTCGTTTTTCTTTATTGCCCTTATGGTAGCTATGCAAGAGTTCCTGGCACAATAAAACATTCTTTGCAATCCATCTTCTCTTGATGAAAGCAGTTTGGTTGATACCAACGATTGAAGGGAGAATACAAGTTATTCTATCTACAAGCAGCCTTGATACGATTTTATAAATGACATTGCAGCATGAAATGGGTCTATACTCCCTAAGGTGGCATGGAATTGAAAGCTTCAGTTTAAGAGAGATCAATGTAGAATTTATCGATTTCAGCATTCTCCTTGAAGAGAAGAATTCCATGATGGCATCTTCAATGTCATGTCCTATGATGGGCCAAGCTTTTTGGTATAATAAGCTGTTATACCTTTCTAGATCGGGAGCTTTGAAATTGTTGAAACCCTTAACGACTCCGCGAATATCCGCTCTTTGAATAAACAATTTAGTGACTAGAGCGCTAACATCTTCATGAAATTGATAAGCGAGCCTGTCATATGGGATGCGATTATGGCTGGAGTTTCCAAGTAAGTGGCGGTAATAGGATCATACTGTATGCTTGAGAGCCCTCTCATCAGTAATAATAGAACCATTATCGAGTAAGAGCTGATTAATCCTGTTTTGAGCACTTCTACGCATCATGGAGGCTAATAAAATCTTGCTATTGCTATCACCCTATTTAAGCCATAGATTTCTAGATTTCTGTTTGAGAAGGATTTCTTTATGTTTGCCGAGAGTAAGGAGCTGTTCTAGTTGCCTTTTCTTCATTTCGAGTGTTGGGGTTGTGGGGGTCAAGAGTGAGCTCTCATTGAATTCGTTGAAGGCTTTCCCTAGCCTCCTTGATCTTCAAGTGCAAGTCACCAATTTGAGATTTGTTCTGGTGCTTTAGTTATTGCTTCAAAGCTTTGAGTTTCTTCACCATTGTAAACATTATGGATCCTCTGATATCGTCTTGCCAACAAGTGTTTACCATGCGCAAGAAGTCGGGGTTCTGCCCAGAAATTGAAGAATTTCAAGGAAAGTTTTTCCCTCCTAGTAATTGGTCGAGATGTTTAAGCATGGGGAGTGATTAGAAACACATGAAAGCAAAAATTCAATCGAATAGTGATTATACCTATTCTGCCAATCTGCATTGATCAGGGCTCTATCAATTCTGCTTGCTTTTAGATTACCATTCACCCTTTTGTAAGTCCAAGTAAAGAAAGGGCCTATGGAAGGAGATTCAATCAATGTAAGCTCATCAATCATGGTGTTTAGCTCCTCCAAACCAAAAGTCCATCTAGTTGTGGAGGTAATCCTTTCATTAGTATCCCTCGTTTCATTGAAATCCCTCATTAGTAACTAGGGTAGATTTTCAAAATTAGCAATAGAAAATGTTGCCATGTCACGCCATAAAACCCTGAGTTCAGCTTCATTATTACTTCCATAGATGGCAGAGAGTAGAAAAGGGTTATTTCCAGGTTTTTCAATGAGACAATGCATGACTTGTGCCGAGACTTCCTTCATTGTTAAACTAGGAATAGATAGCTTCCACAAGATCCAAATTCTACCTAGCGTACTACTCGTATAGTTGCGAGTGTAATTCCAACCTTGAAATCTATTATTGATGACAAAATCAGCATCACCCTCCTTCATTTTATGCTCAATCAAAATAAGTGTGATATCCTGAAATTCGATTACTTCGAAATATATAAAATGATTATTTCATCAATGCACTCATAACTAATTTACTTTGAATTGATACTCATGAGTTAACTAATCTATTGGAAGAGACCAAAAGGATTAAAACACGAAAGATCAGAGAATTCAATTAGGGATAGACCGCTCAACCATAAAGATTGAAAGGGACAATATTGCATCGTTATAAGTTAATTAGCGAACGGATATAAATTGATTCGACAGAAGTACATAGTTGGTTCGCGAGTGATTCTGCACCATTATAATACTCAGTGCGAATGACGATAAACCATTTTTCTATTGATCTTGTACTTAGGGTACGTAATTGAACTCTTGCGATTACATAAGAACCGAGGTCATCTAAGATTCGAAGAGGTATAAACATGGATCGAAAATTATTGACCACAAATCAAACGTGCGAAAACCCCTAAAAGCCACTCAATAGTTTAGGTCGTACTAAAGTGGCATTTGATCGAATTTTAATCATGAAATCTAATTCAATTTTGGGGATCAAACTTTCAAGGATTCCAAGACGAACCTATTGAATGTCGCCTCATTTATTTGCGATTTATCGGTAAGCTTTAAATTTCCGAATAAGGACTATTCGGTCGAAAGTTGGAAGTCGAAGAGAGAAGGTGGGCCAAGCGAAGACCAATGGGCCTCACGCCCCTCAAGTCGGCCATGAAGGCCTAATTAGGCCTGCCAAGCTAAGTCTAGCTCAATTCAAGCTCATTCAAGTAAATGGGCCCAAGGGCAAAATTGGAATTTTTGGTCAAAAGTTGTGAAATGTCCATTTTGCCCATTCTAGATGGTTTTTGGCATTTAAGAAAATAAAACAAAAGGGAAGAGGATAAGGACAAGGGGATATAATGCAAGGAGGAGAGGGTTTTAGGGAGATATTTGGAGAAATCTCTCTCTCCCCCCTCCCTCAAGTGGTCAACCCTTCCTCCATTTCCCCCATTTCTCTCTTTTCTTCTTCTTCTTCTTCTTCTTCTTCTTCTTCTTCTTCTTCCCTATTTCCCTCTCCATTTTCGCCCCCACTTGCCGCCCACTTTTGCTGCCGTTGCTCGGGCCGCCGCCACCATCCACCTGCACCGTCACACTGTCCATGTTGCTATCCCTCAAGCTGCCGCTCACCACCATTGAGCCGCCCCCTTAGCCTAGCTTGGCCGTGAGTCCAAGCTCGCCAAGCGTTGCCATTCGAGTCGTGAATGTCACGCCCTCGTTGTTGACGCGTCGTTGTCACCGTGAGCTTGTCATCGCCGAAAAATCGTGAGTTAACTCCAAATTCTTGATTAGGGAGTTAATTGCATTTAGGGGTAGGATCAGTTTATGGATAATGCTGGTTGGTGGTAGTTAATAATGGTTTAGTGTTAATTACACTTAAAGGTAATCTAGATTAAGGTTAAGTACATATAGTTTAATTAATTGCAATTAGCTTAATTAATTGAACCGCATTTACCTTAATTAATTACAGTTATATTAATTAATAACAATTAGTTTTTAATTAATCACAATTATTTTTAATTAATTATGATTAATTTTAATTAATTATCATTAATCTTAATTAATGACTGTTAGTGCCAATTAATGATGGATTAGTTGATAAGTAGAATTTTATGCTTGAATTATTGGATGAATTTATGCATTTATACTATGAAAATGATTGTCCCAATTATGAACCTTAAGTACTATTTTTAAAGAAAGGTTTAATTGGCATTTAAATGGAAATCTTGAGGCGTCATGTTGCGATGCCATGTCTTACGTGTTAAATGGAGGCAATGAGGTTTTAAAATGAAAGTGTTCAAAATTTGATGGATTAATTATGTGCATGTGATCAGGTGAGATTATTTTACTGCATTTTTACATGTGAAATTTGCGGTAGTGTGTTGTGTGAGCATGAACCACATCTGCATTGGCTAAGTGAAAAGATAAGAATAGGCTTAAATGGTTGAGTGCTCGTGTGATCACATAATGACCCTCATGTGTATGATTACGCAGGGTAATGGTTCTGTCTTGGTGCATATAAATATGCTAGATGATGCTCGATTTTATCGGATGCCGAGTTGCAGTTGAGGCTATACCAATACTCCTAATGGAATGCTGTCCTGCTGCGTATGAGTATGCGGGACAATATTGTGCCCGATGGGGCGGGATGATGCCTGGTCATACCGGATGACCACCAACTCTTATGTTAGCCATGGCCTGAGGGGTCGTAGTAATTGGAACACGCATGAATGCTTTGTGCATGGAAGAGTTTGAAATGTGTTCTGATTATATGTATGCTTGATGTATTGCTTTGGGCACATGTTAATTAATAATGTGCACCCCAGGCGAGGTAAGAATGCCCAAGAGATTATTCGACGTGTTGCATGTTTAGGCTGCCTTCAAGACAAATCAGCGTCCTAATCGAGGATTAGGTCGTTAACTCGTTGAGATTTTATCTCACCCGTCGTTATTTATTATTTTTTAGGGTCGTAGTGTGGAGAACCGTCATGTGCGGTTGTGGTGGATGTGAGATGCGTCACTTTTCAGCTGGCCCTCCCGTTAGTGAAATTTAGGTTAACCCTGACCCCTGAAGATTTTTAAGATGATTGGTAGGAAGTAGTCGTAGAAAAGCTTGTAATTTTTAAACTTTTTAGGGTGAACGGTGTATAAATAAAAGTTCTACTTTCGGAAATGTTTTTTTTTTTTTTTTTTTGGTAAAGGGTAATAATATATTGAGCTTTAACCAACAAATTTACAAGCTCGGGCACCACAAAACTTGCACTCAACAAGACACAGAACGTCTAATCGAGTGAAAGGGCGCCAGAGACAAAAGCGCACCGTAAAGCGGTCAAAGCAAACAGGGGCAAACGAGCAGCCCAAAAGAGACGACCACACAGGGCCGGGACACCCAACCAAATGAAACAACCAAACTAACCAACGGAAAGGCCACGTAGGACCAGGAAGACGAAGCTACCAAACAACAAACAGAACTAAGAGAAGAGAAAACACCCGGGAAGGCGATGAAGGCGAGGGATGGCCCCCACACGGCAGGACGAGGAGTACTAGGCGATCGCCATAGGAGCACTGAAAATAGATGGGTCAAGGTCCCAGTTCTGTTGTAACCTCCTATTTCTCGGACAATCTTTCGGAAATGTTGGTGTGTTTTTGCTATCTCTATTTTTATGTTTGACTGGGTGTTTATATTAAATGCTGCCGCTTGCATTTAATTGAAAGATGAAAGAATGATTCGGCGATGCGTCTTGGGACGTCGCAATAACCAATGAAGAATATTCGCGTGCTCGGGGGTTCGGGACATGACACTAAGAATATGAGGATCTTCAAACAGAGCAAACTCCACAAGCTCATTTTGTCTGGGGCTACAATTAAGGCCCCTTACATTCTAAAATAGGAGGTTCTATCGACCCATCCTCATCAATCCTAGGTACATCAACACAACAACTAGAAGTACTTGGGTGGTCATCAACTTCCACTAGTGCAAATCTATTCCCAGAGGTCAATAAGTTGTAAGAATCTCTATTTACCTTGTGTGACCCTTTTTTCTTGCTACCGACTAATTTAAACTCTGAAGAAGGTGAGACAAGGTGGGTAACGATGGGGACAAACGGCCGAGCATTCGAGGCATTAGATTTTGGTAATGTAGAGGAAGTTATTTCGTATAGGACAATCGGTTAAGAATCTCTTTTTTGGATGGTAATTTGTGCAGTGTCTGTTGGTGATTCCGAACACATTTTAGTAGAAGCTACACAATTCTTTTTGACTTTAGGGACCCAGACTTCTTTACTAACCGCAGTTCAATCCTTGTGACCAAAAAAATTACAATGTTCACATTCTAGTGGAAATCAACTATAGTCAATAGTCACCTCAAAGACCTCATCATTCCCCATGTCAATATCGAATTTATCTGGAAATGAGCTATTAAAGTTCATAAGGATGCATACCCTACTACCGTTTATGTTTAGTGGCTTTATCCATATATAAGGGTCTTCCAAGTACGCTACATACATAACCTAATCCGATTTTGGTCCACAAGGCATGGGCCACATTGTACAAATGGACCCAAATAGGCACAGAGGTAATCTTTGCCTTCTCCAACCTAATGAGGGGGTGCCATCTCTGCAAGAACAAACGTTCCTTGCTATGTTCCAAATCCCCACCTCTATAACTTCCAATTTGAGCCATTAGAGAACCTAAAGAAGAAATAACCATCCTCTGTGGCCGATACATCTAAGAGGTTCTCTTTACAAGACAATGCTCAAAATGAGTCTTTCCTTCTTCAATAGCCTCAAGTGGGGGAGCAACTACAAGCTCATTTCCGTCCCTACTGCGCGAGAGGAAATCTAGTTTTGCGGTCTAGTCAAGCTTTTCCATGATAATGCTTTTCCAAGACGAGCCTAGGCCGGTAGGAGTAGAGCTAGTATTGCAAGAGGGAGGGGAATAAAGAGAGGGTTTGATATAATTATAAAGTTTCCCATCATATTATTCCTACCCACATTGCTGATGTAATTCTTACGGTGTTGATGTGGATGGTACTCATCCAACGTGGCCCCGGCTAGTGCTAATATATATCATTTTTACCTCTTTTTTTTTAATTTGAAATTTTCTATTTTCATTTCCTTTTTTCATTCTTTTTTTCTTTTCTTTTATTGGATTTTCTGTTGATGGGTCATCAGGGAGTTGGTGACTCTCACCAAATCCAGGCGAGGCGCGAAGGCCGGCGATGAGGTTCGCTAGCCGTCACCGGGATATTCAAATGAATAAACTAAAGTCCTAGGTTTCGTTGATTCAGGTCTCCTCCTCGTTCTCAAGGATATTTCCCATCTTTTGCCGGCTAAATGTAAATGTCAAATACCAAAAAAATGATGATAGAAAGATACCCTCTTTGGCGAATAAAAGAGAAGACCCCTTTTGAATTCTCGAACCCTCGAAACCGCACCCCCCCCCCAAAAAAAAAAAAAAAAACACTCTCCCTCTCCTTCTCTTGACTGGTGGCTTTCTTTTTGTTGCTATGATCAGACAAACAAACCCCGTCTGGTTCTGCATCTAAACAAAGTAAACCCCTCCCCGCTCCCACGCCTAGCAGCAAGAAAAAAATAAAAAATCCAGAGAAATCACAAAACCCACAGATCTTCACTCCTTCCCTCAATTATTTTGCATTTTCTGGGATTTTTTTTTTTTGGCGGGTGTGTTTTGTTTGTTGTGCTGTTGGATCTGAACTGGTTTCCTTTCTTCCTAGGGTTTCATCGTGACTTAGTCTCACAGAACTTGTACCATCTGACTCAAGATCTTTGTGTTGCTCTTTTGATATTATTTCCAGGCTTATCATGTCTAACTCTAGGTGAGATACCCACTAGTTTGTTGACCTGGGTCTCTTCTGATCTTTTCTCCCCCTTTTTCTAACATAGAATGAATTTTAGAAGAGATTCAAGGAAAGTGGCGAGAGAGAAGATAAAGATAAAGAAGATAGACAACTTGACGGCGAGGCAGGTGACATTCTCGAAGAGGAGAAGAGGGCTGATCAAGAAGGCCCAGGAGCACTCCGTTCTTTGTGACGCTGATGTGTCCCTCATCATCTTCCCAGCCACTGGCAAGCTCCATGATTTCTCCAGCTCCAGGTATCAAATATTAATTTCTTAAGTCTATAATTCATCCTCGGATGATGAATCCCATAGATATACTCAAATAACTTGTGACTTTTATTTGGATGTGCAATTTGATGCTCCATTTGGCGTGCGTTTTTTTTTTTTTTTTTTTTTTTGGGGGGGGGTGTAAGGTGGGCGGCCGGGCAGAGGGGGGTCGTGACGGAGTGCATATTTAGGTACTTCGATCGTCTTTTGAGAGATCACTATGTCTTGGTTATTTTGTTGTAATTCCTGCTCAAAGTATGCAATATATAGAAATTTAAAATTAGATCGAAGTTGAGATCTATTTTCTTATGATGGGGACGGTGATCAAAATTTAAAAAGAACAGCGAGAGAGAATGTTAAAACACCTAGATTCAGAACTTCCAAAAGGAGCAAGGAGGGAGGGAGCGAGGGACAGAGAGAGATGAAGAAACCACGAATTTCAGAACTAGGATGGGCAACTTTAGTAATCTCCAAAAATATTTACAACAGCTTGATGTTGCGGTCTCTTTCTGGTGCGGTGAACACTTGAGGCAGATTACATGTGTTCTCTCTTTGTATTCTTTTTCCTCCTCCTCCGAGCTTTGTTCAGGTTTGTCTGTTTACATTTGTGTAAAAAGGAAAAGATTTTTTTTTTTTTTGAGTCAAAATCTGAAGTGTTATGCAAGTTTTAGAAAATTATGAGTAAATTATATATGAATATACATGTCCATATTTGCATATTATGAAAGTATGAGGAATTTCGAATGCATGAGTTATTAGATTTTTGCTAAGTGGAAAATAAAAGTAAAAGTTAATCCATTTAATTAGCAAACAGAAAAAAATTCAATGCAGAACAATCTTCACGGGACTAGATGAAGATTTTACAGCACTTATCCAAACATGCTCACACGTGTATAGTATCCTAAAAGACAAAATGTCCTGTACTTTACAAGCATGATTTCATCCTCATTCAAGATTCTACAGTCCTAGTTTGGCACTTTTACAAACTTGCACCATAAGTATACAAATATGTACCATACTAAAAACAAAATGGGCTAGATCGAGATTTTACAATCCTCGTTAGCACTTTTACAAATATTTATGAAGCATGTAGCATATTAAACTCTACGTAGAATTTTCATATCTCACCTCCCGAGTTAGTTAGGTTTGGCATAACCCTCTTATTTTCATGGAGGGCGGTATCCATCACATATGGATAACCTAACATCGGGAGACCATCAACATATATCCGTTTGACTTTTGGGACATCCATCATGTATATCTATACTTTAATTTGAATATAACAGTTTTTTTTTTTTTTAATTGTAATGCGATAAACTATGCACACGCATCTTGATGATGGTCACTGCACTTTGAATTTTTTTTATTCAATAGCTCAATAAACTTTTGGTGCCTTTTTTGTCGGTCACTCTGTATATGTCGTCCTTTTTCTTTGAAGGATGGAGGATACGCTAACGAGGTATGTTATCCACTGCAATAACATTGAGAAAACGGTCCAACCGTGTCTTGAACTCCAGGTAAATCCCTTGCTTATATATATGCCTTCTAGGCTTCTATTTTCTCTTCAAACTTAAAGACATATGTGTGTGAAATGAGACACGTATTCTCTCTGTTACACGAAGTATTCCTCTTCAGATTGGCAAGCCTTACATTCTTTTTCCCTAGAGTATAATTCAGACATTTGAAACACTGATATAAATGGATTAGAATGATTTTCCCATGGAGGATCTAACCTTGTTTTGCGCTTGTTTTTGTTGTCTTAGAGAGGGAACAACAAACATGAAATGCTGCAGAAGGAAGTGAGTGATGAGCTTCACAAACTGAGGTGCCCGGATATGTTTACCTTGCTTGTTTGAGTCGAAAATGTCTTTTTTCCCTTGTTCCTCCTCTTCACAGATCAGCTAAGATTATTCTTGACTTTTGTCTCAGGTAGATGAAGGGAGAGTATCTGGAGGGGTTGAACAGGGAGGAATCGGGACAATTAGAGAAGTGGGACTGAGCCTCTTGATCAAGACTGAGGTCTCTTCATTAGATTTTTTCATTGGGTTTCTCTGAGAACCAAAAGAAGGGTCCTTCATCTGTGTTGTTCTTGTTTGACTCTTTTGTTTTTTCGCCACGTTAGTTGTTCCTGTCTTTCCAGGGGGAGTGAGCATCGAACGAGATCAACAAACTGAGGAGAAAGGTTCGCGTACACTCACTAGACCCACGTGTGCAGAATAATTTCGTATGCTGTGAACATTACATAACGTTAAAGTATAACTTCAAGCTGTGGGTGGTCGAGAAGACTCTCTGTTGATTTGAAGAGTAAAATTTATTGATATTGCGGGAGAAATGATAGCTCTCATCCCTCAATTTAGGGTGAGCAAACAAGTAGAACTGGTCTATTGAAAATGAATACGTACTACATATTGACGTACTATATAAAGATATTATAAAATATTATAGCTTATAAAAATAATTTAATAAAAATGATAAATGAAAAGATCTTTAGAGCAATATCTTTATGTAAGCATCTCAATCGCATCTACTTGTGATTGACATTTTCATATTTTTCTCCTTTTGTGCTATTAATTATTTCCTGTCATAGCCACGTGGACTGATAAAAAAGTGACCCTGAAATGGCCACACTCTGACTTGATATGATAAGCGGTTGCTTTGAGGTAAGATAGTTACGGTAACCAGCCAAAAATAGAGTAATTCAAAGCAATGAAATGATGGCTAACTAATAAATGCGCAATGGCATGGACGTGCCCAATCTTCCTGCTCATAACTTGGGCCAAGGTTATACCATTTGTACATCCTTTTTCACACAAATTCGGTAGAACGGACTTTAAGTCTCCTTAATTAAATTCGAAATGAGGAGAGGTTCATACAATTTGTCCAAGTGTTGATCCTTATCATAAATTGTCATAATCACACCCATGTAATTGTAATTCCTATATGAAACATCGAAACATTTAAACAGTTTAAAAGTATCACATTACTTATTAAATGATTGCAAGTCTCGTGAGGAATAATTTGTTGAGAGATTATATAGAAGTTAAAAAAAACGAATGAGCTGATACATATATGTCGGAGGAATTTGAAGAGAAGTGATGAAAATTAGGAAAAAAAAAAAAGACAAGTCTAACGTATCGAAGATGTCATCTCAAGTATGGCAACTTTTACAGATAATTATGTAATCCAAAATGTAATTAGAAATCCTTCTCCGAAACATAATGTTCGCGCTCTAATATTCTCTTCTTAGTCTGTTTACAAAGAAAAGAAGAACAAGTTTGAACTTACTTGATAGCGGTAGGGTATAAAACAATGATAGAGAGATCACATGTCCTTAAAGGAGAATTACCCTTCACCAGAATAAAATAAAAATGAACAAATAAATAGAGAGTTTATACTTCATAGGTGCTGAAAGAGTTCAAAACACACTATTATGTGGCTAAGCAATATATTTAAATGAATAAGTTAAGGTCCTAAATTGCGTTGATTCTGGTCTCCCCGTTCTGAAAGCTAGTCATTGAACTTTCTTAGGCAAAATGTAAATGATAAAGATATCCCTCTTTGGCTATAAAAGAGAAGACCGGGTTTCCTTTCTCAAGCCCAACACGCTCTCTCTCTCTCTCTCTCTCTCTCTCTCTCTCTCTGGTGGCTTTCTTCTGTTTTTGGCTGTGATCAGACAAACAAAAACCATCTGGTTCGGCGTTTGAACAAGGTAAACCACGACTTATAAAATGAAGAAAAAATTCAAGAAGAATCACAAAACCCGCAGATCTTCACTCCTTCCCTCAATTAACTTGCATTTTCTGGGTATTTTCTTCTTTTTGTGTGTGCGAGTGTGCGTTGTGCTCATGGATCTGAACTGGCTTCCTGTTTTTCTAGGGTTTTCTGGTGACTTAATCTCACAGAACTTTCACCATATGACTCAACATCTTTTTTATTAGTTTGTTGACCTGGGTCTCGTCTGATTTCTTCTTCTTCTTCTTCTTCTTCTTCCTTTTTCAACAAATAGAAAAAATTTGAGAAGGGATTCAAGGAAGATGGCGAAAAAGAAGATAAAGATAAAGAAGATAGACAACTTGTCGGCGAGGCAGGTGACATTCTCGAAGAGGAAAAGAGGGCTGATCAAGAAGGCCGAGGAGCTCTCCGTTCTGTGTGATGCTGATGTGTCCCTCATCATCTTCTCAGCCACTGGCAAGCTCTATGATTTCTCCAGCTCCAGGTACTCAAAAATTAATTCTTCATAAGTCTCTAGTTTTTCATCTTCGTATTATATGCATCCCTTAGATATGCTCGCGGTGTAATGCAGTGTATGTGAATATTTTGGTACTCCGATTGCGTCTTGAGAGATCAATATGTCTTGGTCATGATCCGTCATAGGCACACATAATTTGTAGCAATTCCACACAAAGTTACAATGTATAGAAACCTAAAATATATAGATCGAAAGTTGAGATCTATTATCTTACGACACGCATGGTGAAAACTTCAAAAGAACAAGAGAGAAAAGCACCAGCGTATTTTAGATTCAGGACTTCCAAAGGAGTTAGTTATTAGGAGGAAGAGGAGAAGGAGAAAGAGAGAGGAACAGAGTCCGAGAGAGTTCCATCTTACTCTTGAAATGGCAGCATAAGGATCTGCAAATATATCTACAACAGTTTGATGCTGCGGTCTCTTTCTCTTGTGCTGAACACTTGAGGCAGAATCTATGTGTTCTCTCCGAGCTTTGTGTAGGGTAAGTTTACAAACACTTACAATACTGAACACAAGCAAACATGCACTATACTAAAGGCAAGATGCTTTTGTTCAAGATTCTACAATCCTCATTCAGCACTTTTACAAACATGTACTTTACAACAAGCACCAAATACCCCTTGGTATTTGGTATAGACTTTATCAAACATGCCCTATTACCCAACTTTCATATCTCGCCTCTGTGCTATATTTTGACGCCTGCTACTGCAAGCTAGTTAGTCTTGGCATAATCCTCTTATGTTTATTGAGGCAATACCTGTCACATATACAGAACCTAACCCAAGGATACCATCAATATATATCTTTTTTCTTTTTGGACACCCATCAACAATGATACATGTACACAAATTTGACTATGCTGAAATTTCATCAAGTATAATACGGTGCATTATACACACAAATCTTGATGTTTGTCACTGCACTTTGAATCTTTTTTTTTTTTTTTTTCAATTAGGTCAATAATCTCCAAGTTGATTTTTTTATCAGGTTTGTTCATCTCGCCCCTAACCGTAAACTCATCCACTAATTGTTCAGTATCAATCAATTTAGACCTCCACTTGGTTTCACCCGAGCTTTCATCCTAGTCGTGGATAGATCACCCAAGTTTGGGTTCATAAGCAATGACAATTACCCTATGAAGACTTTTTACCTGAAGTTCACCTGCGGTCACTCAACTTATTGTAGACATCACAAGTGGTCAGCCAACTTAAGGCTACATCATCTTCTATGTTCGATGTTGGGTTGGTTAGTGGTTGACCCTCGAGATGAGTGACTTCATTGAACACAAAATCAAAACTTACCGGCTTCGTGGTCAAAAATGAAAAGTTCATTGGCTTGATTGAAATAAGCAAAGATCTTGCATCTTATAACACTAGATATGATGGTCCTAAGCATGACGTTAAAAGGCTTCATCTAGATCTCGGGATCCTTGGGATGTAAAACTCAAAGAGAGTACTATCAGGTGTAGGGTAGAAAAAAAGATACTGTACCAAAGTAGGGGTGCGAGACGTGCAATTATGCTATAATAAGGAACACATCCTAATAGCCCACCCCACAAGAGGGTTTGATTGAAATAGATGAAAATCTTGCGTCTTATAACACTAGATACATAAGTAAGATGTTGAGTTCTGCATATACTTTGAGTAGCATTTTCACTTTCTAAATCTTCCTATGGTTTTTTTTTTTTGTTTTTTGGGTCCTTTTTCTGTGAAGAATGGAGGATACGCTAACGAGGTATTATGGTCTCCACTCCAATAAAGTTGAGAAATCGGTTCAACCATGTCTTGCGCTCGAGGTGAATCACTTGCTTAGATATGCCTTCAACGTTCTCTTAAACTTGTGCCTTGTTTTCGTGAAACAAGACACGTATCCTCCTGGGGAAGTCATTCTATTACACTGACATATTCCTCTTCAGATGCGCAAGTCTTGCATTCTTTATCTTAAAGTATAATACTGACATACGAAACACTGATATAAGTGAATTGGAACGATTTTCATATGTAGGATTTAACCTTTTCTCATACTTGTTTTTGTTGTCTTAGATAGGGAACACCAATCGGGAAATGTTGCATGAGGAAGTGTATGATCAGGCTCATAAACTGAGGTGCATGCGTATGTTTTCCATGCTTGTTTGAGTCCGATATATGTTTCTTTTTCTTCTTCCTCCTTTTGGCGGATCAATTAGATTTACTTCCCATTTCTTCTACAGGCAGATGAAGGGAGAGGATCTGGAGGGGTTAAACGTGGAGGAATTGGACCAATTAGAGAAGAAACTCGAGGCGGGACTGAGCCTCGTGATCAAGACTAAGGTCTCTCCTTTAAATATTTTTCATTTGGGTTTCATAAGAACCAAAAAAAGTGGTCCCTCGCGGGTGTTTTCCTTGTTTCACCATTTTGTCTCTCCTCATCTTGGTCGTTCCTCTCTTTCCAGGAACAGCAAACATGGAACGAGATCAACAAACTGCAGAGAAAGGTTCGTGCACCCTAATTAGACCTGTGTGTGTGCATCTTTCATTATAAACATTGCACGATTAGGTCGGCTGTCCAAAAAATAATTTCATATACTGGGAACATTGCATAACGTTAAAGTACATATTCAATTAGCGCCACTCAAGAAGATTTAAGATTTGGTGAAGGTCATCATGAATATAAAGACTCCATTCTGTTGATTTGAAGACTTTTTTCTCCCGAAATTGCAGGAAGGACAGTTGATTAAACAGCACAAGCAACTGAAACAGAAAGTACGGTTCCTTCCTGATAATTGATATTAGTTGTCAATAATTTATGTCCATGCACTCTCTCTTTAAAAAGAATTATCACTGGAAAGGTCGGTCATTTGATTTCGATAAATCGCAGATGAAGATGATTTTACATCAAGAGAAATCAGTGACCGTGAACTCGGAGTTGGTCAAAGACATTTACATTAGCAGCAATAGCATTCCTCCTCTGGATGGCGATAGTCCTAGTCCCTCAAGTTAGGGTGAGCAAACAAGTAGAACTGACTTACTGAAAATGAATACATGATATATCTTGATGCTCTTCATTTTGTTCTTCAGTTAATTGAATTTATGTTTGCCTTTAGATACTTTGATATTTGGAGAATTTAACAATTTTTAGCCCCGGCCTCTTGGAGCCAATTCTTTTATTTTTGAAGTTATAATTAGCTGATATTATTGGGGTTGGGTTAGCTATTAAGCTGGATAGCTTTTCATTTAGGTTTCTCCGTGGAGAAATAGTATTGTCAGGGTAATTTATACATGATTTTTGGAAAAAATAGTGGTCCAGTGTATAAAAATTGACTTCGATTGATGTTCTTTCTTCTTCTTCTTCTTTTTATTTTTTATTTTTGGCCCAACTATGAAAATCATTACAAGGGGGACGCTAGTTTCTCCCAGAGAATCAAAGCCTGTGAGTTACAGTAGAGTAGGTTTGTAGACTGCCCGAGAAGGACCATCAGCGGCCTATTGTCTGCGATTCAACTCATCATCATCACAAATTCCAACACTTTTTTTTTCTCTATATTGCACTAACCATGTCACTTCGGTTTCTATTTTGAGAAACCATTCTGCACTAACCATCATTTTGCAGGCTTCCTTTCCGAAGCTGAAGTCTCGGACAGGAGACGGCCAACTGGTGCATTCTCCTGCAAGCAATCAATAAAGTATCGAAGCATGTGACTTCAATAATAACAACAAAGGATTGAAGCCCGTGATTGCAAATAACTATTCTATAGCTAGTTGGTGATGCAACTTCTTATATTGATGAAACTGCAGTAACAATTTTCCATTTAAAGAATTTGTACTGTATTTTCTTGCTCAGTTGCTCTAGACAATATCGATACAATGATGTACCGTTGAATCCAGGAGATAAGTTCACTAATTAAATATGTATATGTCAATATTAGTAAAATCTATATGTTACAGTCCAAAGGTTGCCCTATGTACGAAGGATTGTAAATGATTCAAGCAGATTGGGTGAGCCTCTCTAGATTAGGGGCAAACAATATTGTAAACGTATGCTAATCTGGAGTGTCCTTATAATAAATGCGGATAGTTAGTAGATTGAATTTTCATCATAAAATTAAGCAGGGATCTATGGCTATAATATGAGAAGCACTTGTCTATAAAAGCATCATATCTCCTTCATTTGTATCATCTCATATGTAAAAGAAATCTAGAGCTTCTCTTTTTAAGAGTTTCTCTGTCTACGATCAATTGGCCTCTGACCGACCCAAAAAAAAAAAAAACTCTGGATTGTGACATATGCACATAAAATACCATCCCTTAGTTAATTAAATTTTGGAAAGGCTAATGTTTTCCTTCATTTTGAATTAGTTGGCTACAAGTTATGGATGGTCATAATTTGTAACCTATCAATTAATAGAAGCATGGTTGGAAGATATAAGGGCGCTTTAGAATTGGTTATAAGTAATCTATCCTTTCAAAAGTCAGCTCGAACTTAGATTAGAAAACATTATAAGAATTGGTGTTTTACATGGTTGAAGAAGCTAGGTGTTTAATGTTAAGAGATTCTACACTTTATTAATGTGGCGCCACATCCTTGTAGTAATGTGTTGTTTGGGAAGGAGGGAAGGGGGGAGGAAAACTAAATACGAAAAGTTTGGTGAACTTTTCGCTCTATTGAGCTAGTGGAAAAGTGTGGAGGATGAAAATCTGAGTGCAAATGATTTCAAATTTTTTATGAAAAAGATAAAGAAATGAGAATTCAAGTTTATTAGCATTTTTCCTTTTCTTTTGCTTCTCCTTAGATCTCCCACGCATAGAACTATTTTCGGTGAGCACAAAAGAAAGGGAAATTAAAAAAAAAAATTCTCATATGTCTGCTGGTAGATAATTCTAATTAGAGACTAAGAAAATTCGAGTTGGCTTTCCTTATGAACATAGGTACATTTATAAAAGAATGCAATGGCTGTAACACATCTCTCTGACTTATTTCTTTTTCGAGATTTCATATATTGCAAAGCGTTATGAATTCAAAAATTTTAACTTATTCAAACTTGATAGGCTGCGTTTGATAGTCAGGATAAAATTCAGGATAAACAAAAAATTTATCATATCTTGCATTTGGTGCTTGCTCAAGATAGGATAAAGTCGAATATGATGGGGATATAGACCAAATAAAATTATCTCATGGGAGAGGTTGGATAAATGTGGATATGATTTCTAATATCTATAATAGAAAAGTTATTTTTCTCGAATAACAAATTTATCAAATTAACAAAATTAAAATTAAATTTCAATATAAATAATATTTGAATTATAATATAAGAAATTCAATATAACAAAAAATAAAATTTAGTTATGTTAATTTAATCTTATTTTTATTCATATATTCAAATTTAATTATACTTTATAACATAAATTCAATATGTAAATATAAATATATATTACATATTCTAGGAATAATAGTACAATTCACAATTTTAATAAAATTTTATTAGAGAATGATGGAATGGGAAGAAAGAAATAAAAAGAAATTAATTAAAAAGAGAAAAATAAAATAAAAAAGCAATTAAAAATGAAGTAGGTAAGAGTGTGGCGAGACATTTTTTTTAATATTTTTGTTTGTAAAATTTTTGATTCATTTATATTAATATGCAATTTATACCAAATAATATACAAGATATAATGTAAGTATATCCAATTTTATTATTACAATCACCAAATGATGGATAGGATATAACAAAATCCCTGAATTTTATTTTCTATACTATCCTATCTAGTCCTATCTTAATTATAAATCCGATCGACCAAAAGTAGCCAAATAGTAAAAGTCAAATTGTAGATGTTATAAGAACAAAAGTAAAAAATAAAACTCTCTCATGCACACATAGTGGTCTTTTCTAATTGCAGACCTTATGGTTCCTAGAGGGCTTCTTGTTACATGTCTAATGGGGATTTCATCAAACCCGTCTTTTATTTCACGATGTTATATGCAACTTTACAAGCCAACGTCAATCAAATAATACTTAACTTTTGTTTATTGAGCAAATTCCTTAACTTTTGTTTATTGAGCAAATTCCAATTAGCTTTGACTGTCACTTCTTCCTAGTCAAGGGTAAGTGCGGATTTTTTGTTATAGATAATCCTCAATTTGTATCTTCTAACTACAAAAATATTTTTCATCAAATCTGTAGATTTTCACTTTTTCTTCTTTTGTTGCTGTCAGTTCGCTTCAACTCAGCTAAGTCTGACTTTGATACTAATTGTTACGGAAAACAAGCTCGAAAAATAAAATACATGGAACAAGAAAATAAATTGGATACAAAATTTACTTGGTTTAGTTGGTGTGACTTACATTTATGGAGAAAGTAGCGCATAATTCCAATATATATTAAGCAATACAATAGATATTATAATCACACTCGAGTTATTCAAACATTCTTAATGTTTCTCAACCTCCAATTATACCAACAACTCACATGGTATTTAGCTCCACAATTTCTTATATAATAATCTTTCAATCTTATAAAGGAATTATACAAAATCTCAACACAAGATATTCATGACTTCAAACCCTCAAAATATAATTCACAGAATCATGAGCACAAGCTCGTCTTGGATCCCACTCTTAACATAGAAGGGAATTGTATCTAGAAGGGAAAATCTCTTTTTTAGACAACCTACTCTATTCGACCAAAAAAATAAAAGAAGACAACCTACTCTAACTAGAAAATCAATTCAAATTAGG
The DNA here is from genome assembly GCA_016097545.1 of Eucalyptus victrix. NCBI lineage: Eukaryota > Viridiplantae > Streptophyta > Magnoliopsida > Myrtales > Myrtaceae > Eucalyptus > Eucalyptus victrix. The sequence continues at coordinate 29,516,653 of CM027840.1, read as the reverse complement.
AAACCTACTTGAATTAGGATAGATTTTTTTTTGAATTCAAACTCAAGACATATTTCCAACATATTATGTGATAAAATATAGATGAAAATAGGGAAGACCAACCACAAGAAGGACGATAAATGGAAACATATTCTCTGCACTTTCTCAACCATTCCCGCGACGGGAGTTTCTTGCTATAGGGGTTAAGCCAATTTTGCATCGTTTGCTCTCTTCATAAGTTGAAAAGTCAGCCAGCCTTTTCATTTACTTTATAAATATTTTTTCAGCGTATTGTTTAAAGTGTAATTTTCCTATTATCACAACGTTTATATGATATTTTCGTATTATTTTGCTGATGATTTTAGTGGATTTAGGTCATCAAAATTTCTTATCATATAATAATTCACATGTCCAACTTTTGGGTTTTCTATCTTTTGGGTTGCGTTTGGTAATGCTCTTGTAGGCAGGTGTTTCTATTCTTTTGTTTCGGGAGTGGAAATAGAACAAAAATGCGTTTCGTAAGTTTTTATTCCCGGGAACAGATTTGGAATAGAAATAAGAAACAAAAAAAAGTTGCTTCTTGTTCCCGGGAACAACTTAAGAAACAAGAATCAAGCTTTTTTTTTTTTTTTCTCTTCCTCCTTTCTTCCCCTAGTTGGTTGTTGGCCTTGGCGCCGGCCTGCGACCAGCCAGAAGAGGCTTGGCGACCTCGTCGTGGCTGGGGAGGCTCCCCTGAGCCTCACCTGGCTACCGTGAGCCTTGTTGGCCACTGATGAGGCCCCCCAAGCCTCGTTGTGGTGGGGCGAGGCTTGGCCTCACCTTGGTCGGGTGAGGTCGAAACTCGCCTAGCACTGGCAAGGCTCTACCTCGTCGGTGGCCGGGCGAGGCTTGGGGTGACCTTGCCGGTGGCCGGCGAGCCTCCTCTGAAGCCGTCCTTGCTAGCCCTTGTTTGGCCGGTCGCCGGTCGCCGGCCGGAGATTGGCTGGAGGAAGGAGAAGAAAAAGAAAAAAAGAAAACTGTAATACAATTATTAATAAATTAAAAGAAATTCTAAGTCATAAAAATATATGAGATCGTACTAAACGCAATTTTCTCTCGGGAACAGAAATTTTGTGTAGTTACCAAATGTGTTCAAATGCTCAGAAATTGTTCTCGGGAACAGAAATAGAAAAAAGTGTTTCTGAAAAAAAAATTGTTCCCTAGAACAAAAACGTTACTAAACGCACCCTTGGTCTTCCAAATAGGTTATCCGATGATTACATCGATGAAGTTCCAATTTCTTGGTACTCAATCATATTTTTGGAAATTTCAACTTCTGGATTTTCACTTTCTCAATTAAGAAGACTTATCTTTTGATTCCATTTTCTAATGTCCAAAAATATGATTGTTTTACATTACTAGATTGATTGCGTATAATATCATGTAATGATAAATTTGTCAAAACATGATGTAGATTTTGTTTTGTTTTAAACTGGGCAGTTAATCCACTTCATCATTTCTCTTCTTGGAAGTTCTAAGCATATTTATGCAGATCCATATGTTTCAAGGTTCAACAGATATTAGTTTGGACTTTTGTGCAGATCCATGAGTATCGAGGTTCAACAGGTATTAGCTTAACGTAGTTGTAACAATTTTTAATTCATTGTAGCTTTTCTAGTTAAAAAATTGTTTCGATCCCATAGAAGCCAAGTGGCGAGGCTGTCCCTTCTGATCAGCCAATTAAGAGGAGTTTCATGACAAAAGATGGATTCGCAGTAAGTTGGAAAGATTTTTGGATGGGTGAATCTTGTATGCCCAATTGCCCATATATACGCAGATACTTTTCCCCGTAATTCACTGTTTGTTTGGGCATCAAATTTCCTCATAAAACCAGAATTTCACATGTCCAACTTCTGAGTTTTCTGCCTTCTGGTCTGCAGAAATGGTTATCTGATTAATATGTCCATCGAGCTTCAATTTCTGGTACTCAATCTACTTTTAAAGTTCCAAGTCATGCAGAGAATCCGTTTACAGAAACAAAATCTATGGGAATTCCTTAAAGAAAGCGCCCCTTTTCAATATCATGATCCTTTTTCTAAGTCTGAATAGAAAATCTCAACTACAATGTGCATTTTCCATTTTAGGGTTGTTTTAATGATTACATTGTTGAACTAATTCTAGGATATTACTTGTCTGTTCAGCCCATTCTCGAAATCTGAGATTTATCTTTTGATTCCATATTTGACGTCCAAAGATATGATTGAATCTCAACTACCAATGCGCATTTTCCATTTCAGGGTTGTGTTAATGATTACATCGTTGAACTATTCAAGGATATTACTTGTCTGTTCAGCCCATTATGATTACATTGTTGAACTATTCAAGGATATTACTTGTCTGTTCAGCCCATTCTCGAAATCTGAGATTTATCTTTTGATTACATTTTTTAACGTCCAAAGATATGATTTTTTTACATTACTAGATTGATTGCATATATTATCAAGTAATGATAAATCTGTCAAACATGATGTAGTTTTTGTTTTGTTTTGAACTGCGCAGTTACTACACTTCATCATTTCTCTTAGGAGAAGTTCTACGCATATATATGCAGATCCATACGTTTCAAGGTTCGACAGATATTAGTTTCGACTTTTGTGCAGATCCATGAGTATCAAGGTTCAACAGACATTAGCTTAGAATAGTTCTAACAATTTCTTGTACATTGTAGCTTTTCAAGTCAAAGAATTGATTTCAATCCCACAGAAGCCAAGTGGCAAGACTGTCCCTTCTGATCAGCCAATTGAGAAGAGTTTCATGACAAAAGATGGATGAGAGTAAGTGTACAGCTTTTTATTTCATCCTCATACGTAACGTACAAGCATTCCTAATGAAATATATTTATGTAGAGATATACAGATGCGATTGGAGCAAGGAGGAGGTGGGCATCTGATACAGTAGAGAAAGTGACGAGTTCAGTTCCTGTTACAAGTGTGAGAACTTCACCAAGACTCGGAGAAAAGATGGGACAAACATCTAACGCAGTACGTGTTCTCAACTCAGGAGAGTGTTGCTACATCAGCCAAGGGGACCAGACTTTCACCAAGGCTTCGAGAGAATGTGAATAATATTACTCCGAGGAAAGAAGAGTAAAATTTTTTGGTGGAAAAGTGAGATACATTCTGTCTTTATAGTATTTATGCTGCTCGAAGGATGCCTATGCTCTTACTTTTTTCCCCCTTTCTATGAGGAGGGAGGGCGACTGATCCCGAATGAATTGTGATGAGTTGACCACTTAATTAGTCCACCCTCCTCAAGATTCAACCTTAGGTGGTACTGTGGAACGATAGATGGGGTATCTCATGATCCCAACCAATTCTACGGGCATATGTTGGAAACCACGAAGTCTCTGTACATGATGTAGTAAATGCTCGAATGACAAATAGGTTAGGGATCCATTTGCGACCTGGCTCGAAGTTATGACTTCATGTGCGACAAGAATACTATGACTCCTTTAGCATTGGATTACCACGCTTGATATTGAAACCATATCATCTGTCATCAAATGAAACCAACACCTAACTTTAGAGAGAGATTTTGCATATATGACTAGATCATGTCTAATTTAATGGTAGAGCTTCCGATTTTAGATTTGAGGTTTGGACCTATGTAAAAATCCCGATGCAAAAGGTAGGAATTAATGGGCCTGTTTGGCTAAGGATGGAATTGACCAAGGAAAGCATCATTTTGAGGCATTTCTAACAGCTTTTTGTGTGAGAGCTTCTTGAATCTTGATGAACTTCTCAAGGCATTGTCTAGTTATTCTCAGTCAAGGGTGCCAACCAAGTCCATATCCAAATACATAGGCATGTCTAAATTGATTTTTTCTTATTGCTTTTCCTCAATTAAAATATTGCAATTCAGTAGAATAACATCCGAAACTTTAAAACATAAATGTTGACAAGTAGAATAACGTAATTGGTGGAAATTTAGATAATTTTTTAATTTTTGACAGGATTTTTTTGCTTTTGCTGATTGCCAAAGGAATACTCAAGGGTTTCAAAAGTCATGTCGATAAAGTTGAAATATTCGGAACTAATAAAACGTGAAGATGGCGTTGAATGTGACTGGTAAATTCAAATTCGATCCCTATCTGACTCGTGAACTCTAATCATGTATTAATCAAGAATTCTTGAGTTGACGATTCTTCTTCGAAAGCAAAACATTATCCGATAGATGTGTTCAAATATAAGAACTTTTTGTCTTTGTGACTGGAAATATAAGAACTTTGATACGTACTCTATTTGAACATCATTATTTCTTTATTTCCTTTGTGTTTGGAACTTAAATAAACGTTTATCACGCAATAAGATGCTACTTTCGAAGTGTTGCTTTTCACACTAGCAAAATAAAAGTTGGGTTTTTTAAGAAATAAGTTTTTGGGTACACTTATGGCTTCTTTTACTAATTGGATTCTGGAGTCCGGTCCAGAATCAGCGCGACGCTGTCACTAGTCGCATTGTAATCTATCCACGAATTGATTTTGAAGAGGACATAACCCAAGGAAAGAAGCGAGAAGCCAAGGCAAGAGGTCGATGAAATACAGACAACCAAGAAGATCGAAGCTCCTTTTTGGACCATCAAAAGGAAGGCTTCTCAGGATATAATCCTCCTAATCTCACGTCGAAACGGGAATATAAAGGGCTTCAAAGGACGAAGGGTCAATGGATATGTAGTATCTTGAGTAAGAAACCTCTCGCGGACTCGAAAGGACGGAGAGAATAAGCTCTGAAGGATCTGCGAGTTACTAGACCCGTCTTGCCGTTTGGTGGACTCGAAAGGGCGCTGAACGAGCGGACAGGGAAATCCTCGCCCTCTCGTACGGCGTTGCCATAGATCAGGTCTGGACGCGTATCATAGACACATACACCGATGAGATCGGCTCCGGGACAGGATGGCGGATGTTCATGCTCGTGCTGCCACGTATGAAGTTGCAGTTCCTGCCATCAGAAAGACTTATCATTACTTTCCAGCTTGTTGAATTTGAAATTTACCGAGGCCACTTTATGATAAGATGCTTTGTCCATATATAGGTATGTGCAATGAGTCGTTTGTTTCAATAGTTCTGACTTTTGCATAGAGCAATAGCCATTACATTCGATTTGCGTAATTTTGATTTTCAAAGGAATTTATTGTTGGGAGTGCATAACACGCGATGTGCGGTCCTCTTCTGGAGGCTGGATCCTACCTCCGGCTAAGCGGTTTCTAGGATGGGTAGAGATCGATATCTTTTCTCGGAGTGATCGTTAAGAAGAAGCCTAAGTTTGAGCCCATCAAGATATCCAATTAAATCTACATTCACTAGAAAAAGTGTTCCGCATCACATCAATTCTCTGATGTGGACTTATCTACCACAATTCACACGTACATCTTAACATTTACACCTCTTGTTAATAGAAATTTTTTATGTAATGAATGATAGCTCTAGTTATTCTCTAAATTTATTTATATTAAATATATTGACCCATTATGTGATATTACATGGATTTACTGGTGACTATAGCATGTTGAAAATGAATCTCGTTTCTCTTCACATTAGTATTTCTCATAGGCTGGCTTATCACCTCAAAGAGCTTTAATGAAGGGATTGAAGGAAATAATTTCTTTGTCAATAGAAGTTTTTAAGCTGAACATCTCAGGTTTGCCTCTTTCCACTTATTAGGAGATGGGTTTGAAATCTTATACAAGGTACTCTAGGGTAAAACCCCTATATCTAAGAGGACTTATGCACTTCACTTGTCACCACTAAATAGCTAAGCCAGGAGCAAAAAAGAAGTGGCTCTTCCCAGGTAAAGTCACCATTGAATCACAATTGCTTAACTAGTAGCCCAACTATCTTTTTTATACTAAGGGCGCGTTTGGTAATCATTTTATTTCGGAAAATAATTTTTGATAAGAAATGATTCTCTTTTATTCTTCTTCTTCCCACCTGGCCATCGGCGAGGCTCGGCCTCGCCAGATCTGGGGAGGTCGAGCCTCGCCGGTGGCTGGGCGAGCCTCCGGTGAGCTCGTCGGACGTCACCCTAGCTTGGCGAGCCTCCGATGAGGTTGTCGGACCTCGGCCAACTAGTCATCGGCGACCGGCAGCGGCGGCAGCGGAAGAAGAAGAGAGAAGGAAGAAGAACAAGAAGAAAAGAATGAGAAAAGAGAAAAAGATGGGTTGGTTTGATTTTAGAATTGTTTCCGGGAACAAATAGTTAATTTTTTTTCCTTCTCAATTCTACTCCAAATCTATTCCCGAGAACAAAAAATTTATCAAACGGATTTTTGTTCCAAATCTACTCCCGGAAACAAAAGAATATAAATTTTCACTATTTGGCCGGTTGCCAAATGCGCCCTAAAACTATCCCACTTTTTGACATGTTAACATAGATGCATACAATTTGTTAAGTGTTCTAATATTGATATGACAATCTATCAAAAGGGTATACCTCCTAAACCAAGAATATATGATAATCCCATTTACCATAGTATTCAAAAGGGAATAAAAACAACTTTTACCAAAAAAGTGCTGATATAATTATTCCAGTCATTATAATAACAATAAATTAAACAGTGACAATTCAGGAAATATATAAATTGTAAGGTTTCATTTGATGGTTTGGATTTGAATCCAAGTGTTTGACAACATTCTCCAGATCAAATAAATCTAGATATATCTAAATATACCGGGATGAAATGCCGAATAAGAAAGCTAGGTAAGGGGGTAGAATAAAGCCGGATTGGAATTAAAAATTTACAAAATAACTTAACAGGCTCTCTTATCTTTCAACGTGGAGTGATGCAGTGACGCATTTAAGACGAAATGTTTCTTTGCTCTCAACTTGCTCGTTCTCACAAGATGATTGCGATTCCAAACCTTCGCATAGTTCAATTACTCGAAACAGAGTACCCATTGAAACTAGCCTTCTCATCGAAATGACCCCTCCTCCTCCTCCACAAAATCCATTTGACCATCATGACCATTTACGTCGTCAATTTCATTTTGACATTCCGTCGTTATTAGTTTCTCCTGATTGAACCCCGTCCTTTGCTCCTGCTACCTCGCTGATTTTGCTACTGCCGACGAGAGCTGGTGCTGCCCGATTGTCGTCATTGTCAAGGCACTGAGAGACATGGTCGAGAGGAGGGAGGAAGAGAGGGAGGGGGCTGATGATCGATGCGAGACAGCGAGGGCAATGCGCCAGCGGTATGGTCGGAAGTCGGAGGTCGCAGTAGCCCAGACATGAGGCAGTTTTTTCAGTCAAAGAGGCCACAAGAGAGAGGAGCTTCTGGGGGCTCATCACCGTTAGTGGAACAGTGAAGGCGTCGACAATTTGTGAGAGATAGTGAAGGCATCACGAGCTGAGAGAGAGAGAGAGAGAGAGAGAGAGACGGATGAGGATTTCAAATTTTTTTCAAAGATTCTCAATCCTATTTTAAATTGTACCAAAAGATTGGTGGAAATTTTTTAGAATTCGGAGGATGTTATAAAATTTTAAGTCCCACTTTATCCTTTCCTATTGTATCTCAATCCGAAGGTTGGTGAACATATGTAGATTAACTGAGTTGCCACATGGCAAATATTAATCAAATTTCTAGATGCTTTTACTTCAGGTAACTTTTGTGAATATAAAAAGGAAATCCTTCAAAAGTCGATGTGTTAGTTTCTTTTTGTCTTTTTCCCTATAAAATTATCCATAGGAGCTCCTCCATCAATTAATTTTTTTCCCAAAAGCTCATCTAGTATCATTAAAAGTCACCGGCTTGGAGGATAGTTAATGGGATAATCCAATATTTACAATAGCAAAAGCGTCCCTAGTAATTATTTATATTGTTAGAATGTTTTCTAGCAACAATCGACATATCTTACATTAGGTGTCGATGGCTACAAATCTGATGAAACATTAATCTAAAAATGAGTGAGCCAATACATATCTTCTGGGATATTCAAAGTGAAGTGATGAAAATCAGAAAAATGTAGGGAAAGAAAGTAGGGCAAGGCGTATCAAAGTCGTTGTTTAATGCAGTGATTTTCACAAATAAATACGTAATCCAAAATCCAATCAGCCACTTCAGAGATTCTGTCTCCACAGCATAATGATCACACTCCAATATTATTTTCTTAGTCTGCTTATTAAGATAAGAAGAACCGGTATGAACTTATTTGATAATCAGAAAATATAAAACAATGGAGAAGAGAGTTTGCTCGGTCTCTACAAAATGCAATACTTGTATTTAGATGGTCTGGAGATCACATCCCTTGAAGGAGCATAATCCTTCATTACAATAAAGGGAAAATTGTCTTAAAAATCCAAAATTTATTATACGGTGGCCAATTCAATTTTAATTTTGGCTAATTTTTTTGGTTAGAATATTTGGTTAATTTAGTCCTAAACTTTTGATGATTTGCCAATGTAATTTTTTTTTCTGTAAATACGTGAATATCATTGATTATATGAGGTACAAAAGCTTAGGGGAATCCCCTAGCATTTCAAAGAGACTAATTATGCAAGAAGATGGAGGAAGGAAGCCTCCATATCGCTAATAAAACATTTGCTTGGGAAAGATTACACTTTTGGTAGAGTGACGCCTTACCTCTTACAACTTTACTAATCCTAGCCAACAGAAAATGAGGCTCAATCGAATTGTTAAACTATTTGCATTCCATCTAGATGCAATAGATTGTCATTAAGAAAGAAAGCTTGAGGACTCTCGCCACCAAGTTTTTGCCATTGGTGGCCCCAATCATCCATTGAAGTTTTAAGTTCCAACCTCCTACATAACGCCAAATTCCATTTTGTGCCAAAATGCTACTCCATACACTGCTTGTCTAGGTGTATTCAAAGAATAAATGGTTCTGTCTTTTGTACCAATCATATAAAAGTCACACTTTGTATCTAGTGAAAACATCCACTGTGATATGGCTACTGCTGTTGTAGTCTATCTCTACAAATAAACCATCGGATAAAATTATGCTTGTTAATACCACTGGTCCAAATTAATTGATACCAGTCTACGGCCGGTCCCTCTTGTCTGAATTCCTTGTATATCTCTTTGCAATGGTATATTTGGCTAGATATAATAGGTGTTAGGGCAAGTCTTAACTTGAGAATACATCGCCAACTCCAAGCCGTACAACCCTTAATGTTGAGTTGCATAATGAGAGTACCTCTGCATTTAATATGATGAACCCAAGTACTCCATGGGGATGTGGACAGAAGATTGATAAGGCTTAAAAGCATGCGACCCATCAATACTTTATTTTAGAGTTTTAGATCGAGCAAGCCTAGTCCTCCCTCCTTTTTTAGTGAGCATACTACATTTCATGCAACTTCGGGGGATTTGTGAGTTTCAGCATTTACTACCCTTAAGAATTGCTTAATCTTCTTTTCAATCTCGTAAATAGTTTGCTTTGGGAGGAGATACATTTGCATCCGGTAAGAGCAAATAGAAAAAAGTATCAATTTGGCCAATTGAAGTCTTCCTGCGTAGCTGATATGATTCATGCTCCATTCATCTATTTTCTAAAATATCTTTTTAATTAGGCCCTTACAATCTGCGTGCGTGGGCCTTTGTGTAACAAGTGAGGCACCGAGGTATCTAATGGGGATGGTACCTATGGAGAACGGCGTGTGATCCAATATAAGGTGTTTTCACCCTCAGACAACCTAGAGAAAAAGATATGGCATTTGTTTGGGTTAAATGTAAGTTTAAGAAGAGCGGCAAAATCATCTAATGCATCAAGAAGGTAGTGGATGGAGTTCACATCCCGATGAGCAAATAAGAACAGGTCATCAGCAAAGCATAAATGAGTAATCCTTTGCGATTTGCGATGTCAATGGAACTTAAAAGATGAGGTAGCAATTTTCCACATGACAATTCTTTTACGGATTTCCATAACCAGAATAAAGAGGAAGGGAGAAAGGGGGTCACCTCATGGGAGCCCATTTGTACTTGCAAAATACCTAGCCTGTTCACCATTGAAGTTAACTAAGAACCTTCGAGTGGTAATGCATTGATTTATCAAATCAATCAAGTATTGAAGGGTATTAACAGCTTTTAAAACCCCGAGAACAGCATCCCATTCTATCATATCTCATGAGATCAATTTTGATTGATGCTCGTTTTTCTTTATTGCCCTTATGGTAGCTATGCAAGAGTTCCTGGCACAATAAAATATTCTTTGCAATCCGTCTTCTCTTGATGAAAGCAGTTTGGTTGATACCAACGATTGAAGGGAGAATACAAGTTATTCTATCTACAAGCAGCCTTGATACGATTTTATAAATGACATTGCAGCATGAAATGGGTCTATACTCCCTAAGGTGGCATGGAATTGAAACCTTTAGTTTAAGAGAGATCAATGTAGAATTTATCGATTTCAGCATTCTCCTTGAAGAGAAGAATTCCATGATGGCATCTTCAATGTCATGTCCTATGATGGGCCAAGCTTTTTGGTAGTTTAAGCTGTTATACCTATCTGGACCGGGAGCTTTGAAATTGTTGAAACCCTTAACGACTTCGTGAATATCTGCTCGTTGAATAAACAATTTAGTGACTAAAGCACTAACATCTTCATGAAATTGATAAGCGAGCTTGTCATATGGGATGCGACTATGGCTGGAGTTTCCAAGTAAGTGGCAGTAATAGGATCATACTGTATGCTTTAGAGCCCTCTCATCAGTAATAATGGAACCATTATCGAGTAAGAGCTGATTAATCCTATTTTGAGCACTTCTACGCATCATGGAGGCTAATAAAATCTTGCTGTTGCCATCATCCTATTTAAGCCATAGATTCCTAGATTTCTGTTTGAGAAGGATTTCTTTATGTTTGCCGAGAGTAAGGAGTTGTTCTAGTTGTGCCTTTTCTTCATTTCGAGAGTTGGGTTGTCGGGGTCTAGAGTGAGCTCTCATTGAATTCGCTGAAAGCTTTCCCTAGCCTCCTTGATCGTCAAGTGCAAGTCACCAATTTGAGATTTGTTCTGGTGTTTTAGTTATTGCTTCAAAGCTTTGAGTTTCTTCACCATTGTAAACATTATGGATCCTTTGATATCGTCTTGTCAACAAGTGTTTACCATGCGCAAGAAGTCGGGGTTCAGCCTAAAAATTGAAGAATTTCAAGGAAAGTTTTTTCCTCCTAGTAGTTGGTCGAGATGTACTAAGCATGGGGAGTGATTAGAAACACATGAAAGCAAAAATTCAACCGAATAGTGATTATACCTATTTTGCCAATCTGCATTGATCAGGGCTCTATAAATTCTGCTTGCTTTTAGATTACCATCCACCCTTTTGTTAGTCCAAGTAAAGAGAGGGCCTATGGAAGGAGATTCAATCAATGTAAGCTCATCAATCATGGTGTTCAACTCCTCCAAACCAAAAGTCCATCCACACATCTAGTTGTGGAGGTAATCCTTTCATTAGTGTTCCTTGTTTCATTGAAATCCCCCATTAGTAACTAGGGTAGATTTTCAAACTTAGTAGTAGAAAAGGTTACAATGTCACGCCATATAACCTTGAGTTTAGCTTCACTATTACTTCCATAGATGGCAGAAAGTAGAAAAAAAGGGTTATCTCTAGGTCTTTCAATGAGACAATGCATGACTTGTGCCGAGACTTCCTTCATTGTTAAACTAGGAATAGACAGCTTCCACAAGATCCAAATTCTATCTAGTGTACTACTCGTATAGTTGTGAGTGTAATTACAACCTTGAAATCTATTATTGATGACAAAATTAGCATCACCCTCCTTCATTTTATGCTAAAAAAAAAAAATAAGTGTGAAATTCTAAAATTCGACTCCTTTCGAAATATATAAAATGATTATTTCATCAGTGCACTCATAGCTAATTTACTCAGAATTAATTACTCATGAGTTAATTAATCTATTAGAAGAGACCATAAATGATTAAAACACGAAAGATCATAGAATTTAATCAGGGATAGACCACTCAACCATAAAGATTGAAAGGGACAATATTGCATCTATTATAAGTTAATTAGTAAACATATATAAATTGATTTAACAGAGGTACATAGTTGGTTCGTGAGTGATTCTGCACGATTATGATACTCATTGCGAACGACTATAAAACTATTTTTCTATTGATCTTGTACTTAGGATATGTAATTAAACTCTTGTAATTACATAAAACCAAGGGTCATCTAAGATTTGAAAATGCATAAATATGGATCGAAAATTATTTACCACGAGTCAACCGCACGAAAACCCTTAAAAGCCACCAAATAGTTTAGGTCGTACTAAAATCGTATTTGATCGAATTTTAATCATGAAATCTAATTCGATTTTGGGGATTGAACTTTCGAGGATTCCAAGACCAACCTATTGGACGTCGCTTCATTTATCTGCGATTTATCGGTAAGCTTTAAGTTTCCAAATAAGGACTATTCAGTCGAAAATTGGAAGTTGGGCCAAGCGAAGATCAATAGGCCTCACGCCCCTCAAGTCGGCCATGAAGGCCTAATTAGGCTTGCCAAGCTAAGTCTAGCCCAATTCAAGCTCATTCAAGTAAATGGGCCCAACGACAAAATTAAAATTTTTGGTCAAAAGTTGTGAAATGTCTTTTTTGCCCATTCTAGATGGTTTTTGGCATTTAAGAAAATAAAACAAAAGAGAAGAGGATAAGGACAAGGGGATATAATGCAAGGAGGAGAGGGTTTTAGGGAGATATTTGGAGAAATCTCTCTCTCCCCCCTCCCTCAAGTGGTTAACCCTTCCCCCATTTCCCCCATTTCTCTCTTTTCTTCTTCTTCTTCTTCTTCTTCTTCTTCTTCTTCTTCTTCTTCTTCTTCTTCTTCTTCTTCTTCTTCCCTATTTCCCTCTCCATTTTCGCTCCCCCTTTGCCGCCCACTTTTTCCACCGTTGCTTGAGCCATCGCCACCACCACCACCATCCACCTGCACCGTCACGATGTTTGTGTCACTGTCCCTCAAGCAGTCGCTCACCACCATTGAGTTGCACCTTAGCCTAGCTTGGCTGTGAGTCCAAGCTCGCCAAGCGTTGCCATTATAGTTGTGAACGTCATGCACTCATTGTTGGCGTGTTGTTGTCGCCATGAGCTTGTCATCACCGGAAAACCATGAGTTAACTCCTAATTCTTGATTAAGGAGTTAAATGCATTTAGGGGTAGGATTAGTTTATGGATCATGGTGGTTGGTGGTAGTTAATAATGGTTTAGTGTTAATTATGCTTAAAGGTAATTTAGATTAAGGTTAAGTACATATAGTTTAATTAATTGCAATTAGCTTAATTAATTGAACCGCATTTAGCTTAATTAATTACAGTTATATTAATTAATAACAATTAGTCAATTATTTTTAATTAATTATGATTAATTTTAATTAATTATCATTAATCTTAATTAATGATGTTAGTGCCAATTAATGATGGATTAGTTGATAAGTAGAATTTTATGCTTGAATTATTGGATGAATTTATGCATTTATACTATGAAAATGATTGTCCCAATTATGAACCTTAAGCACTATTTTTAAAGAAAGGTTTAATTGGCATTTAATTGCAAATCTTGAGGCGTCGTGTTGCAATGCCATGTTTTACGTGTTAAATGGAGGCAATGAGGTTTTAAAATGAAAGTGTTCAAAATTTGACGGATTAATTATGTGCATGTGATTATGTGAGATTATTTTACTGCATTTTTACGTGTGAAATTTGCGATAGTGTATTGTATGAGCATGAACCACATCTGCATTGGCTAAGTGAAAAGATAAGAATAGGCTCAAATGGTCGACTACTCGTGTGATCACATAATGACCCTCATGTGTATTATTACGTGGGGTAATAATGGTTCCGTCTTGATGTGTATGAATATGTGAGACGACGCTCGATTTAATCAGATGCTGAGTTGCGGTTGAGATTGGACCAATACTCCTAATGGAATGCCGTCTTGATGCTTATGAGTATGTGAGGTGATGCTGTGCCTAATGGAGTAGGATGATGCCCAGTTATATTGGATCATTGCCAACTCTTATGTTGGCTATGGCCCGAGGGGTCGTAATAATTGGAACACGCATGAATGCTTTGTGTATGGAAGAGTTTGAAATGTGTTATGATTATATGTATGCTTGATGTATTGCTTTGGGCACATGTTAATTAATAATGTGCACCCTAGGCGAGGTAAGAATGCCCACGAGATTATTCAATGTGTTGCATGTTTAGGGTGCCTTTGAGACGAATCAGCGTCCTAATTGAGGATTACGTCGTTAACTCGCTAAGATTTTATTTCACTCATGGTTATTTATTATTTTTCAGGGTTGTAGTGTAGAAAACCATCATGTGCGGTTGTGGTGGACGTGACATGCGTTACTTTTCAGCTGGTCCTGCAGTTAGTGAAGTTTAGGTTAACCTTGACTTTTGAAGGATTCGTAGGAGGTTGTCATAGAAAAGCTTGTAATTTTTAAACTTTTTAGGGTGAACAGTGTATAAATAAAAGTTCTACTTTTGGAAATGTTGGTGTGTTTTTACTATCTCTTTTTTATGTTTGACTGGGTGTTTATATTAAATGGTTTTGCTTGCATTTAATTGAAAGATGAAAAGAATGATTTGGCGACGTGAATTGGGACGTCGTAATAACCATTGAAGAATATTCGCATGCTCGGGGATTTGGGGCATGACACTAATAAAATGAGGATCTTCGGACAGAGCAAACTCCACAAGCTCCTTTTGTTTGGGGCTACAATTAAGGCCCCTTACATTCTAAAATAGGAGGTTCTATCGACCCATCCTCATCAATCCTAGGTACATCAACACAACAACTAGAAGTATTTGGGTGGTCATCAACTTCCACTAGTGCAAATCTATTCCCAGAGGTCAATAAGTTGTAAGAATCTCTATTTCCCCTGTGTGACCTTTTTTTTTCTTGTTACCGACTAGTTTAAACTCTGAAGAAGGTGAGACAAGGTGGGAAGCAACAGGGACAAACGGCTGAGCATTCGAGGCATTAGGTTTTGTTAGTGTAGAGGAAGTTATTTCCGATAGGACAATCGGCTAAGAATCTCTTTTTTTAGATGGTAATTTGGGCAGTATCTGTTGGTGATTCCGACCACATTTTAGTAGAAGCTACACAATTCATTTTGACTTTAGGGACCCAGACTTCTTTACTAACCGCAGTACAATCCTTGTGACCAAAGCAATTACAATGTTCACATTCTAGTGGAAATCAACTATGGTCAATAGTCACCTCAAAGACCTCATCATTCCCCATGTCAATAACGAATTTATCTGGAAATGAGCTATTAAAGTTCATAAGGATGCATACCCTAGCATATGATAGCTACCGTTTATGTTCAGTGGCTTTATCCATATATAAGGGTCTTCCAAGTACGCTACATACATAACTTAATCCGATTTTGGTCCACAAGGCATGGGGCACATTGTACAAATGGACCCAAATAGGCACAGAGGTAATCTTTGCCTTCTCCAACCTAATGAGGGGGTGCCATTTCTGCAAGAACAAACGTGTCCCTAATCCCCACCTCTATAACTTCCAATTTGAGCCATTAGAGAGCCTAAAGAAGAAATAACCATCCTCTGTGGCCGATACATCTAAGAGGTTCTCTTTACAAGACAATGCTCAAAATGAGTCTTTCCTTCTTCAATAGCCTCAAGTGGGGGAGCAACTGCAAGCTCATTTCCGTCCCTACTGCGCGAGAGGAAATCTAGTTTTGCGGTCTAGTCAAGCTTTTCCATGATAATGCTTTTCCAAGACGAGCCTAGGCCGGTAGGAGTAGAGCTAGTATTGCAAGAGGGAGGGGGATAAAGAGAGGGTTTGATATAATTATAAAGTTTCCCATCATATTATTCCTACCCACATTGCTGATGTAATTCTTATGGTGTTGATGTGGATGGTACTCATCCAACGTGGCCCGGCTAGTGCTAATATATATCATTTTTACCTTTTTTTTTTTAATTTGAAATTTCCTTTTTTCATTCTTTTTTTCTTTTCCTTTATTGGATTTTCTGTTGATGGGTCATCAGGGACTGGGTGACTCTCACCAAATCCAGGCGAGGCGCGAAGGCCGGCGATGAGGTTCGCTAGCCGTCACCGGGATATTCAAATGAATAAACCAAAGTCCTAGGTTTCGTTGATTCAGGTCTCCTCCTCGTTCTCAAGGATATTTCCCATCTTTTGCCGGCTAAATGTAAATGTCAAATACCAAAAAAATGATGATAGAAAGATACCCTCTTTGGCGAATAAAAGAGAAGCCCCTTTTGAATTCTCGAACCCTCGACCCCCCCCCCCCCCCCCCCAAAAAAAAAAAAAAAAAAAAAAAAAAAAAACAAAAAACACCCTCTGTCTCCTTCTCTTGACTGGTGGCTTTCTTTTTGTTGCTTTGATCAGACAAACAAACCCCATCTGGTTCTGCATCTAAACAAAGTAAACCCCTCCCCGCTCCCACGCCTAGCAGCAAGAAAAAAAAAAAATCCAGAGAAATCACAAAACCCACAGATCTTCACTCCTTCCCTCAATCATTTTGCATTTTCTGGGATTTTTTTTTTGGCTGGTTTGTTTTGTTTGTTGTGCTCTTGGATCTGAACTGGTTTCCTTTCTTCCTAGGGTTTCCTGGTGACTTAGTCTCACAAAACTTTTACCATCTGACTCAAGATCTTTGTATTGCTCTTTTGATATTATTTCCAGGCTTATCATGTCTAACTCCAGGTGAGATACCCACTAGTTTGTTGACCTGGGTCTCTTCTGATCTTTTCTCCCCCTTTTTCTAACATAGAATGAATTTTAGAAGAGATTCAAGGAAAAGTGGCGAGAGAGAAGATAAAGATAAAGAAGATAGACAACTTGACGGCAAGGCAGGTGACATTCTCGAAGAGGAGAAGAGGGCTGATCAAGAAGGCCCAGGAGCACTCCGTTCTTTGTGACGCTGATGTGTCCCCATCATCTTCCAGCCACTGGCAAGCTCCATGATTTCTCCAGCTCCAGGTATCAAATATTAATTTCTTAAGTCTATAATTCATCCTCGGATGATGAATCCCATAGATATAATCAAATAACTTGTGAGTTTTATTTGGATGTGCAATTTGATGCTCCATTTGGCGTGTGTTTGGGAGGGAAGGGGGGTGAGGGTGGGTGTAAGGTGGGCGGCCGGGCAGAGGGGGGTGGTGACGGAGTGCATATTTAGGTACGTCGATCATCTCCTGAGAGATCACTATGTCTTGGTCATGATCCGTTCTAGGCACGCGTATTTTGTTGTCGTTCCTGCTCAAGGTATGCAATATATAGAAATTTAAAATTAGATCGATGGTGAGATCTATTTTCTTATGATGGGGACGGTGCTCAGAATTTAAAAAGAACAGCGAGAGAGAATGTTACAGGACCTAGATTTAGAACTTCCTAAAGGAGCAAGGAGGGGGGAGCGAGGGACAGAGAGAGATGAAGAAACCACGAATTTCAGAACTAGGATGGGCAACATTAGTAATCTCCAAAAATATTTACAACAGCTTGATGTTGGGTCTCTTCTGGTGCGGTTGAACACTTGAGGCAGATTACATGTGTTCTCTCTTTGTATTCTTTTTCCTCCTCCTCCGAGCTTTGTTCAGGTTTGTCTGTTTACATTTGTGTAAAAAGGAAAAGATTTTTTTTTTTTTTTTTTTTGAGTCAAAATCTGAAGTGTTATTCAAGTTTTAGAAAATTATGAGTAAATTATATATGATTATACATGTCCATTTTTGCATATTATGAAAGTATGAGGAATTTCGAATGCATGAGTTATTAGATTTTTGCTAAGTGGAAAATAAAAGTAAAAGTTAATCCATTTAATTAGCAAACGGAAAAAAAATTCAATGCAGAACAATCTTCACAGGACTAGATGAAGATTTTACAGCACTTATCCAAACATGCTCACACGTGTATAGTATCCTAAAAGACAAAATGTCCTGTACTTTACAAGCATGATTTCATCTTCATTCAAGATTCTACAGTCCTAGTTTGGCACTTTTACAAACATACACCATAAGTATACAAATATGTACCATACTAAAAACAAAATGGGCTAGATCGAGATTTTACAATCCTCGTTAGCACTTTTACAAATATTTATGAAGCATGTAGCATATTAAACTCTACTTAGAATTTTCATATCTCACCTCCCGAGTTAGTTAGGTTTGGCCTAACCCTCTTATTTTCATGGAGGGCGGTATCCATCACATATGGATAACCTAACATCGGGAGACCATCAACATATATCCGTTTGACTTTTGGGACATCCATCATGTATATCTATACTTTAATTTGAATATAACAGTTTTTTTTTTTTAATTGTAATGCGATAAACTATGCACACGCATCTTGATGATGGTCACTGCACTTTGAATTTTTTTTATTCAATAGGTCAATAAACTTTTGGTGCCTTTTTTGTCGGTCACTCTGTATATATCGTCCTTTTTCTTTGAAGGATGGAGGATACGCTAACGAGGTATGTTATCCACTGCAATAACATTGAGAAAACGGTCCAACCGTGTCTTGAACTCCAGGTAAATCCCTTGCTTATATATATATGCCTTCTAGGCTTCTATTTTCTCTTCAAACTTAAAGACATATGTGTGTGAAATGAGACACGTATTCTCTCTGTTACACGAAGTATTCCTCTTCAGATTGGCAAGCCTTACATTCTTTTTCCCTAGAGTATAATTCAGACATTTGAAACACTGATATAAATGGATTAGAATGATTTTCCCATGGAGGATCTAACCTTCTTTTGCTTGTTTTTGTTGTCTTAGAGAGGGAACAACAAACATGAAATGCTGCAGAAGGAAGTAAGTGATGAGCTTCACAAACTGAGGTGCCTGGATATGTTTACCTTGCTTGTTTGAGTCGAAAATGTCTTTTTTCCCTTGTTCCTCCTCTTCGCAGATCAGCTAAGATTATTCTTGACTTCTGTCTCAGGTAGATGAAGGGAGAGTATCTGGAGGGGTTGAACAGGGAGGAATCGGGACAATTAGAGAAGTGGGACTGAGCCTCTTGATCAAGACTGAGGTCTCTTCATTAGATTTTTTCATTGGGTTTCTCTAAGAACCAAAAGAAGGGTCCTTCATCTGTGTTGTTCTTGTTTGACTCTTTTGTTTTTTCGCCACGTTGGTTGTTCCTGTCTTTCCAGGGGGAGTGAGCATCGAATGAGATCAACAAACTGAGGAGAAAGGTTCGCATACACTCACTAGACCCATGTGTGCAGAATAATTTCGTATGCTGTGAACATTACATAACGTTAAAGTATAACTTCAAGCTGTGGGTGGTCGAGAAGACTCTCTGTTGATTTGAAGAGTAAAATTTATTGATATTGCAGGAGAAACGTTTCATTAAAGAGAACAAGCAAGTGAAACAGGAAGTAAGATTACTTCCCAGTAAACAGTATCACTTGTTTGTCGCTAATGTATTGCCATGAATTCTCCTTTTCTTTAGAGGAATAATCAGTATCCATGGGTGGTTTTCTTATTTTGACAAATTACGGATGAAGATAATTTTACATCGTGGGAGATCGGTGACTGTAAACTTGGAACAACGTTTTCCATCAGCAGCAATAGCATTCCTCCTCTGGATGATGATAGCTCTCATCCCTCAATTTAGGGTGAGCAAACAAGTAGAACTGGTCTATTGAAAATGAATACGTACTACATATTGACGCCCTTTATTTTGTTCTTCTGGTAATTAAATTTAAGTTTGCCTCTAGATGCTTTGATGATTGGAAAATTTAACAATTTTTAGCCCCCGCTTCTTCGAGCCAAATCTTTTATTTTTGAAGTTATAGTTAGCTGATATTATTGGGGATTAGGAAATGTGTCCAGCTAATAAGTTGGATTAGCTTTTCATTTAGGTTTCCCTCTGGGGACATAGTATTATCAGAGTAATTTAAGCATGATTTTTTAAAAGAATAGTTATCCAGTGTATAAAACTTGTCTTTGATTGATGTTCTTTTTTTTTTAAAATTTTTTTGCCCAACTATGAATATCATTACATGGCGCCCTATTTCTCACAAAGAATCAAAGACGTGTGAACGACAGTAGAGTAGGAAGTTGGAGGAGGCTTTCTACAACATTCAGTTTGATTACCAATATTCGAAATTGCCATTTGAACAATCCCTACGCAAAAGATTCGTGGAGATGACCTTTCCCATGTCTAAGGGAGTTGACACCTTAATTCCTATAAAAGAGAAATGACGAATGCATATGGCTATGACTCACGCTGTTCCCCCAACCAGAAACATCCGTTAGCGTGATTGATGACAGAGGAAAGGGTCACAAGCTCGTATCTATAATGTCTTCAACAACAATGGATAACAATAAATTAAACCAGATTGAAAGTAGGCGTAGACATTTCAGACAGATCCAATTCACAACTACAGAAAGCAGACAATTAATAAATTAACAATAGAACTAAGCAGAGGAAAGAGAGAGAGAGAGAGAGACATAGGCAGAGACAGAGAGAAGCATACTGTTGATAGATTATAGTAAGCATGACGCGTCATTATTTTACTCATCTCCACAAACCCCACATTTACACCACGAGCTATTCCTGCAACAATAACAATGGCTCTAAACCGTTTGTATCTTTTTCAAGTGAACATTCTGGGGCTGCTTTAGCCTAACAACGCGCGTCTCTTTTGGAAGCTCCTCGCCAGAGAACCTAGTCAAGATTCTGCTGGGCTCTGAATGCAGCAAAACCATTTCTTCTGCGTGCAACAAAGAATTCACGGTAAGAGAGCGAAGCAGCAAAGGTTGGGAGAATGAAAACAAAATAAATAAATAAATAAAATCTACAGCAGCTGACTTGTTCACAGACAATTGCGTCCAACTCAAATTAATTCCTGTCGCACTATAAAGGATAATAGCATCTTTCGGATGGTCATTTTGAATGATTCAAATACTAATGAGCAAGTAGTGCCCAACCTGCTTAGTTTTTATGACACTGTCAAATCAATTTCTTTTACCCTATCTGCAAGTTTGAGAGTTCTATTTTCCATTTCTACATTTTCATCAAGACTAGCATAGCATATAAGAAAGTTTAAATTTAATTATTAGACAGGTTAACTACTACATAACTGGAACCTTAATAGATTATCGTAGAACAAATGACTGCAATAATTAATGCATCCTACATAAATAAAACAGTTTGTTCCCAGGCTCCTAAGAAACAACTTACCGTTGGAGGTTTGCTTGGATCAACAGAGTGTTTGACTTAAGGGTCGGCCTTTGCCGGAGATTTGGGGTTGCCACCCGTCTTTTTTTCATACCTTGCCTTGTTAAAGATGACAGTAAACCCCTCCGCTGAAGCTGGTTCATTCACATCCCATTCACCAAACTTTGGCAATGGCCGACCCCTTTCCTGTTGGAACAAGAAACAGATTGTTGAATGCACAAAATCTCCACCTCACTTCAGTCTCCACACGAAACATAAATATGGGCTATGGACTAAATAAGGTGCACAATGAAACTTGCCAAGATAACAATTATAAGCAGAACAACTTCTTATTTTCTTAGACCACACGGTGTATATGTTAAAACATCATCTAGAATACAGAGGAGCTCTTTCTTGAATTAGACAAATGAAGAAATAGCTATATTGAATAAGCTGCACAGTGTGATGATAAGAATGTTCACAATCAACGATGAAACCAACAGCACCATAACCTGGATCTGAAAGAAGTTAAGATGCCCTTAAGCAGTAGCAATTCTGATTCCAAGAAAAAGCAATATGAGTACCTCTCTCTATAATTAAGAAAAACAATAATGATCATTCGATCGAATAATCTCCAGGGTCCATTCACCGCTTCAACGATTCACATACATGGCAGGTTGCTTTAATCCCTTAGAGAAACTGGATAGCATGCAAGTATAAAGTTTCCTTTTTTAGAAAGCTATAATCAGATATGATCCTCAGATATGATCCTCAGTCCTATCACATAAATAGGTAGAGGAGTTTGTTTCACCATTTAGGCTTGCCGTGAATGGCGACCCAGATTCAGAATAGACCAGATCATCCTAATTTCTCGGAGGAAAAAAGGTTGAAGCAGTCAAAAAACCATAACTCAAGTGCTTCCTCCGTTCAAAGTAATCACACCACCAGACCCCATTACGCATGATAATCTTCTCCCAAACAGGCTCACCTCAATCAAAAAAATTTCAAAACCCGGAAAACATGCCAAACTAATCAATCATCTCCCAAAAAATCTACTTCCTCACCCAGATTTTTCCAAAGTGAAAATGCTGAAAAAACGAGATTTCAAGGGAGGGGGGAAGAAAATTGAAGATGGGAGGGATCAAAGCATGGAACAGCGACACACCAGTAAGCAAACAAGCAGCTTCACTTCTACAGAGATCGAACGGAGTCGAACTTGCGTAGGGAGACATCGACTGCTGCTTCAACCAATAGCCTTTGCCAACTGCAGGCGGCATAAACAAGAAAAACCAGAAATCGTATCAGAAAATGAACCTCCAAGATTTCAAGGGAGGAGGGGGCGGGGAGCGGGGATCGGGAATCGATCGACGGAGCGAAGAGAGGCGGCATTATGGCGGCGAATGCTGGTGAGAGGGGTGGCGACCTCGGGGCGGGTGGACAAGCGGAGGTTCCTGGGGAGGTAGACGAGGGCGAGCCAGAACGCGACCGACGCGACGAGCCATGTCCAGAACCCCGAGCGCGCGCGCTTCTACTTCTTCGTCTCCGTCTACTGCTTCGTCGCCGTCGCCGGCACCATTGAGCTCGTCGTTTCTCTCTCCTCCATTTTCGCCATCGTGGTTCGACGCGTTGGCGTCGGGCGCGTAGGCGGAGGCGGAGGAGTCGGGGGCGACAAACTCCGACGCCGACGGAGGCAACCGGCGGAGGGGCGTCGCCGTCAGACTAGGGTTCAGGGGGATTTTAAAATGGCGCCTGACACGAGGACACGTGTCGTCCTCCGAGCGCCTTCTTGTTTGACACGCTGGAGCATAAGACGTACCCAATATTTTCTCCACCGTCACCGGCCTATCGACTACGATTCAACTTATTACCGTCAGAAATTTCAATGCTTTTTTTTTTTCCCTATTTTGCACAAACCAAATCCCTTAGGTTTTTATTTTAAGAAACCTTTTTGGAACATTAATTTCTCTGCCCATATCATCATCTTGCGGGCTTCCTTCCTGAATCCGAAACAGGAGACGGCCAACTGGTACTTTGTCCTGCAAGGAAACGACGCAGTATTGATGCCAATGACTTCAATAATAACAATAAAGGATTAAAGCCTATGATTGCAAATAACTATTATTCCAAATCATTAGTGCATATAGCTAGTTGATGATTCAACTACTTATACAGGTGGAACTCTTGCAACAATTTTCGTCTAAAGTACTTGTACTGTATTTTCTTGCTTGGTTGCTTTAAACAACAACCTCAATACAATAATGTACCACTAATTGCAGAATATCTATTGATAAGTTATATTGAGTAAATATGTTGATGCCAGTGACATCCGTGCACCCCTTGATTAATCATATTTTGGAAAGGCTAATTAAATTCTTAATTAGTGGGTTACAAGTTATGGACACAACGTGGATGATGGTTGTAACTTGGAAATGATTATAAGAATTGGTATTCTACATGGTGGAAGATGCTATTGTAAAGTTAGAGATTCTACACTTTATTACAAGGGCGCCACTTCATTAGCCACATCCTAATGGCAATGTGCTGTTTGGGAAGGAGGGAAGGAAAGAAAAACCAGGGGTGAATATGAAAGGTTTTGTGAACTTTACGCTCTATCGGGCAAAGGGGCAAGTGGGGATAATGAAAATTTGAGTGCAAAATTCTGATATTTTAAATTTATTGTGAAAGAGAGAAATAACTTCTCTTTTCATTCTCCTAGTTCTCCCAAACATAGAATTATTTTCCATGAGGACAAAAGAAAGGGAAATTTTAAAAATTTTCTCTTCTTTCCTCCGGTAAATGCTTCTAATAAAAACCTAAGAAAATTCGATTAGGCTCTCCTTTGAAACATAGGTAGATGCTACCACATCTCTTCTTCCGTTTTTTTTTTTTTTTTTTTTTTTTTTTGAGATTTCACCCATTGCATTACCATTATGAATTCAAAACTTTAAACTTGCTCAAACTTGATAAAGTAAAAGTTGTTATAAAAATGAAAGTCTCTCAAACACTCTAAGGTGGTCTTTTTTCTGTAGTTCAATAAATTTGCGAATTCAGTCAATTTTTTTGATACTATGGTGGACTGCGAGTGGCTAGCAGTGACTTCAATGATTAATTAAGCTAGCATAAACATTTTCTTCACAGGTTAGATATCCAGTCTAGAATATTGTACAGAAAAATCTGTCATTCCTATGGAGCATATTTATACATTCTATTATATAAGAGAATTGCCGATATTTAAGAGATCTCATCATTTTTTTCCTTCCTAGCACATCTTCAATTACTTGTCATATAAATATTGTTTTCATGTATGTATAGTATATTAATAATTCTCTTCTAAGTTTCAATGTTAAGAGTTCAATCTTTTTTATACTACAACGATCTTCTTAAACAGCAGATCTTGAAATATTTTTTTCTTTTCATATATAATTAAACAAATTTTGTATATTGTGTAGTTTTATCATTAATTTTTCTTTTCATTATTTAATGATTTAAGTATTTCTAACAATGTAGTTTTGTTTAATGCTTCATACGTCAATTTTGTTCATGCACGCAATGGGTGCGCGTTTGCTAGTACCGATAAAAACCAACGAAAAGCATTTTGCTTCTCCGTCAGATCTAGATTATTAATGTCGGCTATTAATTCTATTTATTAAAACTATAAAAACTATTGTGGAATCAACAAAAAAATTTATGATCATTTATACTCTTTTGCTTAGATTGTCTCCTCATTTTTCATAAGTTATGGTGATTTAAGCTCGATTAAGGAACCCTATTTTCCCACTTTATTTATTCATGGATTATCGATTAGTATCACGATGTAAAAGCTCATCTCATTTTGGTTAGGGATAAGTATATTAAAAGTTCTAAAATCTCTAATTTGGCTATGGAGATGCCATTTTTTTTTTATTTTACTCCCATCAATTGCTACATAAGAAAAAATTGGATGTAAAAAGAAATAAGAAAAAAAATCTAAGAATTGAAAATACAAAAATTAAAAATCTAAAACAACAATAAGGAGGCTCGACCATCCTGCCACCATTACTAAGGGTGAGCATGGTTTCAAGGTAGAACTTGGTACCGAAGAACTAGATTGGCGAACCTGTCCGGTCTTAAGTTTCAAGGTATATAGAGTAGGTTCTAGATTCTAGAAGTTGGAGAACCTATTTTGATTGTTATGTTACATTTTCTAAGTAGGCATGACTTGGAACCTAAATCAAATTTTTGTGTTTTTCTTGGTTTCTGTCTTCGCACAATCTTATGAAATTTCATAGTGTTTGATGACGAGTGTATGATGTGAAACCATTAGTATGAATTTCCATTTTATGACTAAGATTTTGTCTTAATATAAGTTATGGTGAATGGATTGTAGCAGCAAGTGGTGGTTATGAAGGATTATGATTCATTATAATTGTTCAATTAATAATACATGTGAAACCTAGGTAGAACTTGGAATGACATTGGAACCTGTGATAGGGTATGTTCTAAGTTTTAAGGAATGCATGGTAGGTTCCAAGTTCTATGGTATGCATGGTAGGTTCCATGTTCCAACTACAAGGAACCTATTCCGACGGATAGGTTCTAGGTATCAGATGAAACTTATATGGTACTTGGAACTGCTCACCTCTAACCACAGCTTTTGCAATGGCACCGCCACCATCACTACTTGAGGTTTTTCAAGCTCTAGGTGATGGCCGCTCAAGAGTCGAGCTTAGCCATTGCCGCTCCAGTGTCCAAGCTTCTTCAAACTCGTGGCCATAGCCACCTGCGCTTTGTCAAGTTTGTAGCACAACACCTTGAGCTTTGTCAAGCTCTTGGACATAACTGCTCCGAGTTTCATCAAACTCAACCATGGTCGCTTTAGCTTCCATGCTTCTTCAAGCTTGCAACCATGGCTATGCTGCCATGGCCACTCAAGCTTTGTCAAGCTTGGCCATGGCTGCTATAGCTTGACATGGTCATGGCCACTTAAGCATCTTCGAGCTTCTTGTCATGGCCGCTCTAACATGCAAGATTCTTAATATAGTCTGTGCTCTTAGCAGCTTAGATTTGTAATTGATGAGCTAAGCAGATGAAAGAAGAAGATTAAAAATAAGTTTTCCTAACTTGTGCATCGGTAAGAAAAGAAGAAGAAGAATAGTATAATTTTTTTTTTTTATTCACTAATTGTTTTCCTTATAGTTTTCCATCACTTCTTGTTTTGTTTAATTTCAAATTATTTTTTCTGATGTTGCGCTTGGTGTGCCACATCGATACCACATGTCTTAAGAAAGTAATAAAAAATGTCTCGTTGACATTTTTCATTAGTCAAATTTGACGGAGTTAACGAAGGGGCTTAATTCCACCAAGTTGACAAGACATAGGCTCAA
Organism: Eucalyptus victrix; assembly: GCA_016097545.1. Lineage (NCBI taxonomy): Eukaryota > Viridiplantae > Streptophyta > Magnoliopsida > Myrtales > Myrtaceae > Eucalyptus > Eucalyptus victrix. The sequence continues at coordinate 29,490,133 of CM027840.1, read as the reverse complement.
TTAAATTTTCGTGAAAAGTTTTAAAACTTTTAGTACACTTATCTCTTAGATAAACACCTGGTGTGGATGTATAAACACCTGGTTTGGATGTATAAACACCTGGTTTGGATGTAGTGATTACAAGAAATGTAAAGGATTGCTAATGACAAGAGAAAAGAAAAGAAAACAAAACAAATGGAAAAATTTAGTGAAGATGTTGTTTGGATGCTAACAAGATAAAAGGATTGTAATATAGCTTAATGACATATTTTCTTATGATCTTACAACTTGAGATTAAAAAAGGGTATCTATCAAAAAGAGGAATAATTTCTTCATAAGTTGCACAATTCCCTCATAATCCCTTCATATGTGGATAGATAGGACTGGTCTATAGAAATATCTAATATGAGTGTATTTGGCCATTCTTAGCCCTATTCTAAAGAAAAATTAAGGTTGTGTTTCCAAGTAGTCACGCAGGATTTTATTTTCCTATGATTTTATTAGATCTTCATAATGAGGAATATTAGGATTCCACATGATTGTGATTAAAAAGATTCTGGCAAATGAGGTGGTGAATTTGCATGCTTAAGAAAAAGCGAAGAAGCGAATTTATCAAATGGATTTATTTGCATAAATAATGATGAGTTACAAGACATTACTTCACATTTCATTCATTTGTATTATGTTATGGAAAGTAAGCGATCGTTTAAACCATTATGCTTGATTCCTTTTATTATCACTAGGACACCTTAAGCAACATTTTATTTATTTATTTATTTATCAAACCTTGAACGACATTTAAAACTCCATTTTATGAAGTATACCAATAGTAAGCTGAATGTAGGGCATTCAAGGAAATCATGCTCTTCTTCAATTTTGGAGAATGTCATACTCATGTCACTATTCTCACATGCTATCATGCATTTTGATATTAACATTACCAATACCCAAAATATAGCACTTAGCATTGTTCCCCAAGTACACTTTACCATTATTCATGCAATGATAAGAAGTAAATCGGTTCTCATTTGATTTAGCATGAAACCAAAAGCCATAATATATAATCAATCCATCAAACCATGAATGCTTAGTTAATTAGCTGCAACACTATCGGTAGGCTCAATTCTTTTAGTTAATTATAGTTGCAACATCATCGGTAGACTCAACTCTAATTCCCTCACCCTTCTTGTTATTTAGCCTAAGAGAATCCCTTTTAAGATGTCTCATCTTGCCACAACTCTAATAGACAGCACCACCAATTCTAAACTTACTACATTTGTTCAAGTTTATACTACTTTGCTAACACAAGTACTAATTCTTCCTTAACCTTCACCTACTAAAGTAGCAAGCACGGGTGCACCAAATTCTTTCATACTAATGTCCTCACCCATTAGATGTGACATCCCGATTTTCCAATTCTATTTTCAATAATTTGAGACGGGCATTTCGTTGGCACCCATATAGTTCTTTTCCTTGAGTCGGCCACTCATGTGAAAACTAGTCTATCAGGAAGCCGTTAAGAAATTCTAATGCATCAGACTCGAGAATTTGACCAGGAAGCGATCTTTCGACCGAGCTAATCTACAAGGGTCATTACGGCACAATTAAAAATCGATTAGAGATCGGAGATAGGTCGACTCGACAGAGGCATGTGATCAGGTGTGGGTGATTCCACCAGATCGCACAATTCTTGTCGATCGGCACTAGACCGACTTTTCTATCGATTGGGTACCCTGTGTCCGTATCTGAAACCTTGAGATTACCCCGACAACCGAAAGTCGCCAATGTTTCAAAGATGTACATTGTGGCTTGAGATGATCAACCACAGGTCAAATGCATGAAAATTTCTAAAGGCTACTCGGTAGGTTGGGCCGTGCTAGTATCGTGCCAAAGTGAAATTAACCGTGGAATTGAGATCAAATTCAGAAATTGGAAGTCTGGGTGTGTCACAAATCATTTTAGGAACATTGACTAATCTTCGGAAGATTTTCCATGCAAGCCGAGTTCTTCAGCAAAATAATCAGAGAATGGCTAATTTGGCTCGAGAAATTAGTAGCCTCGTCTTTGGTCGCGCTTTTGGGACTTAAGTTGGTTCTATGGACAAGTGAAGATGTGAATTGAAGTGTGATGACATTGGATTAATTTTATGGACTTCAATTGGACTCAATTGGGAGAGGATCAAATGGAATTAAAGAAATTAATGTATAAAGTTTCATGCCCCGGCGGAAAAATAAAATGGACCCATTGGAGAAAGGTTGTGGGAGATAGTGGAGTGTGACATCATCCATGAGGTCATGGTGGGCCACTTTTGTTGGATTAAAGAAAAAGAAAAAGAAAAGAAATGGCCCCCATCCTTCTCTCTCCTCTCTCCCTCTCTCCCGTTGCCTCTCTCCTCCATCTTCATTGTGCGAGACCAGAAAATTTGCAGAGAAGAAGCTGGAGCAGCCATGGCCGGCCACCCGCTCGCACGCCGTCGTCGCCGCCGCTGCCGTGCGTCCGTCCCGCGCCGCCCGCGCGCGCTCGCCGGCCCACCGTCGCGCCGTCTTTGCCTCTTCGCTCCGCCTCAGCTCGCGTCGCAGCTGCTGCATCAGCTTGTGGCGGAGCTGTTCGGCCACCTCCGGCCACCGTTCGAGCCCCGCCTAGGTCCGGTTCGACCCCTCAACCTTCCCCGATCCTTCCCCATCTCATCCAAGCTCCGAATCTACCCTTCCTTGGCCTCAAATCGCAGTGGACAGCAGCCAAGAAAATGGGTATGGCAGCGGACGTTTGGCCCGTTTTGGCCATCTTCCTGAGCTCGGATGCTTGGCCCGCTTTGGAGAAAGTCAATCCCCTCGTCGTCCTCGTCGTTTGGTCCGCTCGGTTCGTTAATCGGGTGAGTTTAACTCACTAAACCTTGATTAAACGGTTAATGATGCCCTAAGTGTGCTTAGTCTAAATTAAGTAATCTTAGGTGGTTAATTTAGTTTATTTAATTATGATTTAGATTAAGATGTTTGTTTAATCTAAAGTATGTTTAATTAAAGGCTAAGAGAGTTTATTTAATGTTAAGCCTTGATGGGACATAATGGGGTTTTATTTTTGAATTATTTAATTGTTTCGAAATTCTGGAATTTATAATATTATATTATATTCCGAAATTATTAAAATATTATTATTTAAAAAAAAGGAAAAAATTATTTTTGACCCGATTGCTCGAATTTCGTGCCGATCGCTGCTGTGTGTTCGGATTTTGAAATTGATGGTTGGATATTATAAATTGAGCGTGGATGACGAAAACATGGATATTATTATTTAATTAATTTTCGGAATAGATTTAATTATTTATTAAAATTCGAAAATTTCGTCGGGACCCTAAACTCTTAGAATTTCGTGCCGATCGCTGCTGTGTATTTAGAATTTGAATTTGATGATTGATTGTGGCAAATTGAGTGTGATTGTGATAAATATGGATTCTTTGTATAAAGTCCCAAGTGTCGAAATTTATGGGAGAGTGGGGCCGTGAATTGCTACCTATTAGAGGTCGCGCCCAGTGGGGCCGTGATATGCCACTTGATAAAGGTCGCGCCCAGTGGGGCCGTGATATGCCACCTGATAAAGGTCGCGCCTAGTGGGGCCGTGAATTGCCACCTATTAGAGGTCGCGCCCAGTGGGGCCATGATATGCCACCTGATAAAGGTCGCGCCCAACCAGGCCGTAATTTACCACCTTTTTAAAGGTCGTGTCGAGTGGGGCTGTGATGCCACTGATTCTAATTCTGCCGGGTGGGGCCGCGATTAAGAATAATGATTAATTTGCTGAATTAACATGTAATCGGCTAAGTCGATTGATCGCTGAGACGATCCAAGTGGTTGAATTGTTCTGATGATGTGATTGTGCCATGATTGTTTGGTTATCATAATTGTACGTGGTTGAATTATATAAATTGTGTTAACCTGCAGATGAAGGCTAATGCGAGGTAAGTCTTCTGTGTGATGTGGCTAGGCCGCTCGGAGCGTATTTTCTTTCTAATAGGGGTTTAGGGGGTTGAACTTGCTGAGACATTGTCTCATCCCGGTTGTGGGATTAAAATTTCAGGTCCCTGGTGGACGGAGCGGCCAGATAGCTTTGGTTGGCCTTGAGGAGTTGCAGAAGTGAAGTCATAAGGATTGGAGAACGTGTCCGACTTGTAGGTCGTAGGACAGTTCATTTTTAAGAGCCGGTCTTTTGTAAACTTTTGGCTGTAGACCTTCATCTGTAATTCCGTTGGTTTGTGTAAGTGATTGGTTGTGAAATTGTTTCCTGCTTTTCTATTCCGTATTTCATTGTCAGGGGTTTTATAATACGTTCCGCTTGTGCAATCATAAATGAATGGGGTCGGCGACACTACCTGGGAATGTCGCATTTGCATGACCATGGTGGGATGTTGGCGCGCTCGAGGTTCGGGGCGTGACATTAGATGCCAACCCTATTGACCCAAATGAATTACCAACAATAGTAACATTAATAGTCAAACTATTAGGCAATGAGGGTAATAGATACAAAGCACATACCTCATCTTAAAAGTTAATCTCAACTAAACTAAATTGACTAATGACCACATTAAATTCATTGATATGATCAACAATTTATACACATTAATCCATCTTTAAATCAAACAGACATTGCATTAAATAGACCTTGTTAATTGTATAGGGCTTTTCATACATGTTTGATAGGGCATTCATCAAACCTAGAAAGATTATCTCTTCCATGATGTTAAATGCGACATTACGAGCCAATGTTAGTTAGACATCACCAACGTCTATCTATCTATCAAACTCCAATCAGAATCCTTCATCAACTCTGACTTCTTCCTATTTAAGGGTAAGTGTAGATTACTTTGGTAAAGATAATCCTCAATTTGCATTTTCAAAAATAAAAGTCCTTTCCATCAAATTTGTTGATATTCACTTTTCCTTCTTTTGTCACTATTGATTCGCTTCAACTCAGTTAAGCCTAACTATAATACTAATTGTTGCAAATAACAATCGATCTGACTATAAAATATATAGACAAAAAGAATATATTGGACACCGGATTTACATGGTTTAATCTATGTGACTTATGTCCATGGGAAGAGAAAGCACAAGACTATAAATCAAGTGAGACAATTGAGATTATAGCCACTCTTAAGTTACTCAAACACTCTCAAGTATTTCTAAGCCTCCAATTAGAACCAACAACTCACATGGCTTTTAACCACACTTTATGAAATAATTTCTTAATCTCACAAAGGAATTACACAAAATCTTAGCACACGATTTTCTTGACTTCAATCACTTAGATGGTACTTCATGAGCACAAACTCCTCTTGGATACTTTTCATAGAGTAGACCCACTTCTTATATAGAAGAGAGTTGTATCTAAAATAGAGAACCTCTTTTTTTTTTTTTTTTTTAAGGCAATCTACTCCTACTAGAAAACCATTCAAGTAGAAAACCTATTTAAATAGACGAAAATGGGGAAGATCAGCCTCAAGAAGGACGATAAATGGAAACATATTATCCGCACTTTCCCAACCATTCGTATTCACGAGAATTTTTCCTAACCAATTTTTCAGTTTGCTCTCTTTGTAGTTGAAAGGAAGCTTTTTCGTTTGCATTTAAGGTCTTTTTAGCGTGACGTGTAAAGTGGAATTTTCCTTTTATTATCATGAGGTTTGTTATGATACTTTTGTATTATTTTTGTGAGGATTTAGGTCTGTTCTCTCTCTTCAGTCTAACTATTTTTTATTGGCCTTTGTATATGTATATGTGTGTCATGTGTAGCGTGTGTATATATGTCAAAAAGTTTCATTATAAGGTTTTTTTCAGCGATAAGACGTGTACCAAAAAGATAAAATAAAAATTTTCCTTGTTAATTTATTATCAGCCTCAAGAGGTTTGTTATGATACTTTTTTGTATTATTTTTGCCAATTTTGAGTTTGCTCTCTTCATTTAGGCTAGCTTTTTTGTTTGCTCTTTTCCGTCGTGTAAAGTGGAATTTTCCTTTTATTATCATGAGGTTTGTTATGATATTTTTGTATTATTTTTTTATTGTTCTCTTTCCTTTGTTATACTATTTTTTATGTATATGTATATGTGTGTACATGTGTATGTGTCTGTGTGTATATATGTCAAAAAAGTTAAACTCATCGCTATAAGGTTTATTTGTTATTCAGCAATGATAAGACAGTGTACCAAAAAGATAAAATAAAAATGATAAGGCAGTGAGATCAGCCTTGTTAAAATAAAAATGGGGGAGATCAGCCTCAAGAAGGACGATAAATGGAAACATATTATCCGCACTTTCCCAACCATTCGTATTCACGAGAATTTCTTGCTTTACGGATAAAGCCAATTTTGCATCAGTTTGCTCTCTTCATCGGTTGAAAGGTCAGCTAGCTTTTTCGTTTGCATTGTAAGGTCTTTTTCAGCGTGACGTGTAAAGTGGAATTTTCCTTTTATTATCATGAGGTTTGTTATGATATTTTTGTATTATTTTTGTGAGGATTTAGGTCTGTTCTCTTTCCGTCTCAGATCTGAAGTTAGTCTAACTATTTTTTATTGGCCTTTGTATATGTATATGTGTGTACATGTGTATGTGTCTGTGTGTATATATGTTAAAAAGTTAAACTCATCGCTATAAGGCTTATTTGTTATTCAGCAATGATAAGACAGTGTACCAAATAGATAAAATAAAAATGATAAGGCAGTGAGATCATAGGGTGGGTGAAATCTTGTATGCCCGTAAATACGCAGGTACTTTTCCCCGTCATTTACTATATGTTTGAGCATCAAAATTTCTCATAAAACCAAAATTTCACATGTCCAACTTCTGAGTTTTCTGCCTTCTGGTCTGCAGGAAAGGTTATCCGATTAGTATGTGCATCAAGTTTCATTTTCTGGTACTCAATCTACTTGTGAAGTTCCAAGTCATGAAGAGAATCCATTTACAGAAACAAAATCTTTGGGAATTCCCCAAAGAAAGCGTTCCTTTTCAATATCATGATCCTTTTTCTAAGTCTGAATAAAATCGCAACTACCAATGTGCATTTGCCATTTTAGGGTTGTATTAATAATTACTTTGTTGAACTATTCTAGAACATTACTTGTCTATACAGCCGTTTCTCGAAATTTGAGACTTATCTTTTGATTCCATTTTTTGACGTCCAAATATATGATTGTTTTATATTACTAGATTGATTGCGTATTTATCATGCGACATTAAATTTGTCAAACATGATATAGTTTTTGTTTTGTGTTGAAGTGGGTAGTTAATCCACTTCAACATTTGTCCTCTTGGAAGTTCAACGCATATTATGCAGATGCATATCTTTCAAGGTTCGACAACATTTGTGCAGATCCAGGAGTATCAAGGTTCAACAGGTATTAGCCTAAAAAAGTTCTAACAATTTCTTGCTCAATGTAGCTTTTTAAGTTAAAGAATTTTTTTTAATCCCAAAGAAGCAAAGTGGTGGTCTGATCAGCCAATTAAGAAGAGTCCCACGACAAATGATGAATTCAGAGTCAGTTAAATAGCTCTTTAGTTCATTCTCATGTGTAATGTACAAGCATTACTAGTGCAAATACATTTGTGTAGAGGCAAACAAATGCGATTGCAACGAGTAGGAGGCGAACGTCTTAATATAGCGGAGAATGCGACAAGTTTAGTTCCTGTTACAAGTCAGTACTTCACGAAGACTCAGAGAAGAGATGGGGCAAACATCTAATGCAGTACATTTGTTCTCATCAGAAGAGTGTTGCAACATCAGCCAAGGGGACCAGATTTTCACCAAGGCTTCGAAAGAAGATGTCCAAATCCACCAAGATTCCTAACCGGAACAAGTATATTGTTCCAAGGAAAGGAGCAAAAAATTTTAGCGGGAAATTGAGATAACTATGTCTTTATAGGATTGATGTTGCTCGAATGATGCCTATGCTCTTGTTTTTTTTTTCTTCCCTTTTTATGAGGAGGGAGGGTGACCCTTTTGGCGTTAAAGTTTAGACCTATGTAGAGATTTGAAGTTTAGACCTATGTAGAAATCCCGATGCAAAAAGTAGGAATTAATAGACCCTTTTGGCTAAGGATGGAATTGGCGGACCAAAGGAGGCATCAATTGGCCATCTTTGAGGCATTTCTAACAGCTTTGTGTGGGAGAGCTTCTTGAATCATTGTCTAGCTATTCTCAGTCGAGGGGGCCAACTAACTCCATATCCAAATACATAGGCATATCTAAATTGATTTTTACTTATTGCTTTTCCTCAATTAAAATATTGCAATTTGGTAGAATATAAATGTTGACATGTAGAATAACATAATTGGTGGAAATTTAGATAATACTTTAAATTTTGACGGGATGAACATAAAGGAATTTCAAGGGTTCCAAAGACAAAAGACATGACAATTTTGAACCAATAGAACGTGAAGATGGCATTGATTGTGACTAGTAAATTCAAATTTAATCCCTGTCCAACTTGTGAAATCTAATCATGTATTAATCAATAAATCTTGAATTGAGGATTCTTCTTTGAAAGCAAATCATTACCCAATGGATGTGTTCAAATATAAGAATTTTTCTTCTTTGACGTGTACTATATTTCTACATTATCATATCTTTATTTCCTTTGTGTTTGGAATTTAAATATATTATATTTGATTAAATGATCACGTTTGTCACACAACAGATAGCTACTTTCAAAGTGTTGCATTTCGCACTAGTAGAATAAAAGTTAGGGTTTTCAAGAAATAGGTTATTGGGTAGACTTATGGCTTCTTTTACTAATTGGATTCTCGAGTCCGGTCCGTGAACTAAGCAAAAAGGGCATTACGAAAACGAAAAGAATCAGCGCAACACTGTCACTGAGTGCAGTAGAATCTATCCACGAATTGATTTTGCTGAGGACATGCCCAAGGAAAGGAGCGAGAAGCCAAGGCACGAGGCCAATGAAATGTAGACAACCAAGAAGATCGAAGCTTCTTTTTGGACCATCAAAAGAAAGACTTCTCAGAATATAATACTCCTGATCTCACGCCAAAACGGAATAGAAAGGGCTTTGAAGGATGGAGGGTCAATGCACAATCAATATCTGGAGTAAGAAACCTCTTGCAGACTCGAAAGGATGGATAGAGGTGAGTATTGATTTAAAGTCAATACTAGAGCAACCTTGGACTGGTCCAATATCGGTTTAAACTCAATACTAGAGCAACCTTGGACTGGTCCAACCCTACTGATCCTAGTTCGATTCCCAGAGGGACTGGATTGATATTTGGCCTTAAGATTACTAGACCAATATTGTATAGATTGGTCTTCAATCATGAGAGTTTAGGGTTGATCTAACTCGGATCAACCCTTATTATATATAAATATATAAATATATATCTATATATAAAATATATTTTAGATATATTATATATTATATATCTAATATATTATTTATAATATTATTATATTTATTATAAAGAATAAACCCTAACTTGAACAGCATCAAACATCATTGAACAGCATCAAACGATGTCCTCCTCCTCTAATACTCTTGTTCTCCTTTCTTTTTTATCCTCTTCTTTCTTCTTTATCCTCTTCAATTTTTACTTGAAATAAACAACTTTTCTCTCATGAGCAATCTTGCCTTACTCACCGAGTGACACTAGCCGCTCAACGCTTGTGCCGCTTGTTGCTCAATGCTTGCGCTGCTCTCCTCTCTTTGCTGGCCTCACTCGTTGCCAAGTAAATTAGAAGGAAATAAAGCCCTAATTAGAAACCCTCTTCACTCATGAGCAACATTGGTTGTTTGCCGCTTGCCTCATGGCTTGCCTTTGTTTGCTCGTCTCACGAATCACTCTCATCTTGTGGCTCGCCCCTATTGATTGATATGTAATTTGAAATAAAAAATTTATTTTTTAGGAAATACAAAAAATGAAATAAAAAAAATTATCGATTGATTCTGCGTTGGCCTTTAATCGGACCAAATCCAAAAATTGAGAACTAATATTATGCGAATTGATATTTAAATTAGATATTAGATCGGCTCAATTCGGACCATCAAGGATCAAACTTAATTGAAGGACCTGGGAGTTGATTTTAGATCCGTTTCGAGGACTCGAAAGGACGCTGAATGAGTGGACGGGGATCCTCCGCCTCTCGTACGGGCAGTGCCAAGGGTCAGGTCTCGACGTACCATCATAGACAAGTGCACCGATGAGATCAGCTCCGGGACAGGGTGGCGGATGTTCATGCTCGTGCCGCCATTTGTGAAGTTGCAATCGGATAGACCCATCGTAATCTTCCAGCCTCTTGAAATTGAAATTTAGCGAGGCAACTTTCTGACAAGATGCTCTGTCCATATATTGGGTGGATCTGGACATGTCCGTAAAAGAAGAAACAGACGGAAGATTCAAAAGATTCCGCAATATCACCCTTTGTCTCTTTGTTGGAAAGAAAAATATTAATAAAAAATTTGAGAACCTTACGATAATAAAGATATATATTATATTAGGATTTCGATTTTAATTACTATTAAATAAGTAGATATGATAGCTTTCCGTGTTTAAAATAAGTGAAAATAAGTGAAATGCTCACTGCTGTACAGGCATGCCTAATGGCACAATCCCTAAATTGACTCAATCCGGACCACGGTCAACCGAAGGATGGAGAGAATTAAGCTTTGAAGGACCTGGGAGTTACTAGACCCTTCATGCCGTTTCGAGGACTCGAAAGGACGCTGAATGAGTGGACGGGATCCTCCGCCTCTCGTACAGGCAGTGCCAAGGGTCAGGTCTCGACGTACCATCGTAGACAAGTGCACCGATGAGATCAGCTCTGGGACCGGGTGGCGGATGTTCATGCTCGTGCCGCCATTTGTGAAGTTGCAGTATCTGCAATCGGATAGACCCATCGTAATCTTCCAGCATCTTGAAATTGAAATTTAGCGAGGCAACTTTCAGACAAGATGCTCTGTCCATATATTAGGGTACATCCATTGAATCGTTTGTTTTCACAGCTTTAACTTTTGCGGGGAATTGGTTCTTCATCCATAAATTGGGGTATGTCCATTGAATCGTTTGTTTTCACAGCTCTAACTTTTGCGAGGGAATTGGTTCTTCAAACGCCCGCAGAATTTCCTTCCTACGACGAAGAGCAAAGTTTATTATCTTATTTAATTATTTGGTTAAACTTAAATCAATGAATGAGCATATAGCAACAATAATTTCATCCGACGTATGTAGTTTTGATTTTTAAATGGATTTATACAAATTTTTTATGCAAATAATGGTAACTCCTGATTATTATTCTATAAATTTATTTATATTGAAGATTATAGCATGTTGAAAATGAATTATGTTTCTCTCTAACTTGGTATATCTAATAGGCTACCTTATCACTTTAGAGAGCTTCAATGAAAGGATTGAAAGAATTAATTTCTTGATCAGTAGAAGTTTCAAAAAAAAAAAAAAATTGAACATTTTTGGGCTTACCCCTTTCTACTTATTGGGGGATAGGTTTGAAATCCTATACAAGGTACTCTAGAGCAAAACCCCTATCACTAAAAATGCTTATGCACACCACTTGTTACTACTAAACGATTTAGGTAGGAGCAAGAAAGAAGCAGCTCTTTCCATGGTGGAGTCACCATTGAGTTGCAACTGCTTGACTAGTATCCTGATTGTCTTTTTTCAAGAAAAGTGCCATAACGTCCTAAATTTATTACATTTGTGTTAATTCAATCTCAAACTTTCCAATTGTACCGATTGGTCCTAAACCTTTTTGCAATTTGTCTATTTGTCCATACAACCAATTTTGATCGAAAATTGCTAATATAATGAAACTAGTTGTCTATGTGGTACAACGACATTGATGTAAACAAATTTCATAATTTTTAAATATTTTCTTTTCTATTTCCTATTTATTTTCTTTTTATTTTCATAGTGACCATTGCTAGTTGCTGGAGAGGTCTTGTAAGCCCTCGCCACCTGCTGGTAGTGGAGAGGGTTGTGGTTGTTGCCTAGACAATTGTTGGTCACGAGCAAGGTTGCCAAGCCCTCGTATAGGTAGGTCTCTTGCTAAATCGAGCGAGGGCAACCCTTGTTCGGCCATGAAGGTTGAGCCCTCGCCCAAGCTATGATGCTTGAGCCCTTGCTAGAAGTTGCAAAGGCTCCACCCTATGGCCTAGGTGAGGGTCACCCTCGCTGGAGTTGGCGAGGGCTTGACCCTTGCAAGTGGGTGAGGACTACAAGCTTTGCCAGCCCCAATGAAAAAAGAAAATGTGAAATTTGTACATGTCCATAGGTTGTGCCACATATAGAATGGTTCACGTTGGCGATTTCTAGCCAAAATTGGCCAAATGAACTACATTGACAAATTGTGAAAATGTTTATGACTCAATAGGTATAATTGAAATGTTTAGAACTAAATTAGTTCAAGTGCAATAGATTTATGATTTTTTAGATACTTTTTCCATCTTTTTCTATTGGGACTATCCACTTTTTGTCCTGTTAATGTGGGTGCATATAGTCTGTCATGGATTCTAAAGTTGCGAAGGGTATACTTCCTAAATTCAGATGATGATAATCCCATTCACTATATTATTCGAGGGGAATAAGAACAACGATTACTAAAAAGTATTTATAAAATTACTCCAGTCATTATATTTAAATAATAATATAATAAAATTCAGAAATATATATAGATTGTAACTGAATTTATAATAGTTCCTGTTAATATATTACATATGTTACTAAGTTGGGATACTTATTTTTAGCTTGGAATTCTTCATTTGTTGAGGTAGTAGTTACCTTTCATTTGCTTGAATTTTCCATGGAGTAATTTTTTTTTTTAAATTTGCTTAAAATGCTTTCGCATTTTATAAATCAAGATAAGATAGTTTACTTGAGTTTGGTCGCTTGTCTGAATCCTAATATTAAAGTTATTGCCTCTTAGGTGCATTTATTTAATGAAAATGAATTATTCAAAAAAATATTTTCCTCAAAATAATTGTTTGTGTTATTTACAAGAATGAATGGGCGAAAAAATATTCATAATTCATAAAAATGTTTAAATACAAATTGCTGTTGATAAATGATAACTTTTCCTTAGCTAATAATTTCGAGTAGAACATATGATTATTTTAAAAAAATATTTTTAAAATTATTTATTTTTTCGTAAAACAAACAAAGCCTTAAAAATCAACATAAATTGATTTGCTTAAGTTTAGTTGCCTATCATGTTACTTATGATAATTTCAGAAAATAAATACTCTAAACTTTGTCTTCACATCATTTCTGTATTTATTTTGTCCATCTATGATTGGTGGTGAACACATGGACTATCCCTCTAATGCCAAGTTGTGGGAGAAGGACATTGGAAATGCCAAAAATTGTATATGATCCTTACTTTAGTACCAAAAGTTTTTGCCAATTGCTTAAGTACCAAATTGAAGAAAAAAAACTACTAAAGTGCCTTCGAAGATGGCTTTTATAATTTAAAATTTTATCAAAGGTGATATTTTTTGGCACTGAAACGATCACTTTTTCATTGAGAATGGCATTAAAGCAATTGATTTATAACAATGATTAGCGCTGAAATGATTATTTTTTAACGATAATTAGCACTAAAATAATCACTTTTTAATCTGCTACACAATATCATTTAAGGGTTATATGTTGATTGGGCATACTAGTGAGCCATGTAGGATTGAGATATTGATAAAATATGGTTACATTATATTTCTGATAATCCAGATCGGATTTGACATTTAAATGATCATTTTTAATTTTAAAAGTGACATTTAAGTGATCCGAATTTTTTTTTTTACATTAAAATAAGTGTTGTACACAACTTTTTGCACTTCTAATATCCCACTAAGTGGTAGATATTAGTAAAATTTCTTGAAACTTCCACTTTACCATATTGTATAAGATAAGATAAGATAAGATAAGATAAGATAACATTTTGCATGGGTAGGTTGGTGAGTACAAAGTCTAACTGAGTTGCCACATGGCAAATATTAATAAAATTTCTGGAAGTTTTCACTTCAAATAACTTTTGTGTATATAGAAAGAAAATGCCTTATAAGTCAATGTGTTAGTTTCTTTCTGTCTTTTTCATTATTAAATTGTCCATGGGAGCTCCTGCATCAATTCATTTTTCCCAAAAGCTCCTCTAGTATTATTAAAAGTCACCAAGTGGAGGATAGTTAATGATATAATACAATTATTATAATAGCACGTGTCCCCATAATTATTGAAATCGTTAGAATGTTTTAATCAATAATTGAGATATATTACATTACGTGTCAATGGCTATAAACCTTACGAAAAACAGTTTCTTGAGAACTTACAGAAACATTGACCTAGAAATGAGTGAGCCAATTCATACCTCCTGGGCATTCAAAGAAAAGTGATGAAAATCAGAAAAATGTAGGGAAAGAAGTAGGGCAAAGCGTATCAAAGTCACTGTCTTAAAAATAGTGATTTTCACAAATAAATACGTAATCCAAAATCCAATAAGTTACTTAAGAGATTCTGTCTCCAAAACAAAATGATCATGTTCTAATATTCTTTTCTTAGTCTTATTACTAAGAAAAGAAGCGACAGTATGAACTTATTTAATAGCCATAGAATATAAAACAATAAAGAAGAGAGTTCACTCGATCTCTCTAGAATGCAATAATCATATGTAAATATGGTCAGGAGATCACATCCCTCAAAGGAGTATAATCCTTCACTAGAATAAAAGAAAAATTATCTAGAAAGTCATAATTTTATTATACAATGGTTAATTTATTCCTAATTTAAATTGGTCAATTTATCCAAAATCTTTTGATAATTTACTAATATAGTTTTATGGCCAATTTTGACCAAAAATTATTGATGTAGATGCTGGTCATTTAATGTAGCATGGCTAACGCTGATATGGACAATTTTTACCTTTTTTTTTTTTTAAAATAATTTTCTCGAAATTTTTTTTCTTTCTTTTCTTTTGTTTTCTCTTTCTCCTTTTTCCTTTATTAGAGTTTTGGCTGATGGATTCATATGTTCCTAACATCCCTCGCCAAGATCTAGGCAAGGGCACAAAGGCCAACAAGGGTCACTAGCGGTCAATAGGGCCCTAACAACCCCTTTGCTTGGAAATCCAACAAAAGAATAATAAAACAAAAGGAAATAAAATAAAAGGAAAAAAAGAAAAATTAATTTTTTTTTTTTTTTTTAAAAAAAAAGAGCAAAACTTTCTATCATTGCTAGTTGTGTTCACATAAGTATTTCCCGGCCAAATGGCTAAGATGATTATATTCAAATTTTTTTAAAAGATTTAAGATTAAATTAACAAATTGAAAAGTTTAAGATTGAATTGATTACTTGTATAATAAGTTTATGACTTTTTAGATAATTATTTCCTAAAATAAAATTTATAATAAATTATGACATATTTTGATAATTATTTCCTAAAATAAAATATATAATAAATAAATAACGACACGTCGGGGTGGTGGGTTCATGCCTTTTAGGTGCTGAAAGAAATCTAGGTATAAAAAAAAAACATTCAAATGTGGGAAAACAATATTTAAATGAATAAACAAAAATCCTAGGTTTCGTTGATTCTGGTCTCCTCCACGTTCTCAAGAATATTTCCCATCTTTTTAAAGCTAAATGTAAATGTCAAATACTAAAAGATGATCATGGAAAGATACCCTCTTTGGCGAATAAAAGGGAAGACCCCGTTTCAATTCTCGAATCCTTAACACTCTCCATCTCTCCTCTGGCTGGTGGCTTTCTTTTAGTTGCTGTGATCCGACAAACAAACCCCATCTGGTTCTGTATCTGACCAAGGTAAACCCTGCTCCCTCCCGCACCCAGCTCCAAGAAAAAATAAAACATCAAGAGAAATCACAAAACCTACAGATCTTTACTACTTCCCTCAATTATTTTGCATTTTCGGACCCTTTTTTTTTTTTTTTTTTTTTTTTTTTTTTTTTTTTTTTTTTTTTTTTTTTTTTTTTTTTTTTTTTGTTTCCTGTGTTCATGGATCTGAACTGGTTTACTATTTTCCTGGAGTTTTCTGGTGTTCACAGAATTTTTACCATTTGACTGAAGATCTTTGTGTTGCTCTTTTGATATCATCTCCAGGCTTATCATGTCTAACTCTAGGTGAATTACCCACTAGTTTGTTGACCTGGGTCTCTTCTGATTTTTTCCCCCTTTATCTGACATAGAAAGAATTTGACAAGAGATACAAGGAAAATGGCGAGAGAGAAGATAAAGATAAAGAAGATAGTCAACTTGACGGCGAGGCAGGTGATATTCTCGAAGAGGAGAAGAGGGCTGATCAAGAAGGCTCAGGAACTCTCCATTCACTGGCAAGCTCTGTGATTTCTCATCAGTTACTTCAAATATTAATATTTCTCAACATCAGATGATTAATTTCATAGATATACTCAAAAACTTAGGACATTTTTTTGGATGTGCAATTTGATCCTACATGTGGTGTGTCTGTTTCGGTGGGGGGGGGGGGTTTGACGGAGTGCACATTTAGGTTTTGATCGTCTCTTGAGAGATCACTATGTCTTGGTCATGATCCGTCATAGGCACGCCTATTTTGTTGTAATTCCTGCTCAAAGTATGCAATATATAGAAATTTAAAATTAGATCGAAAGTTGAGATCTATTTTCTTATGATGGGGACGGTGATCAAAACTTGAAAAGAACAGCTCGGGAGGATATGAAAGCACCTAGATTCAGAACTTCCAAAAGGAGCAAGGAAGAGGGGGGGGGGGGAGATCGAGGGACAGAGAGAGAGATGAATCAACCACGAATTTCAGAACTAGGATGGGCAACTTTAGTAATCTTCATAAGTATATACAACGGTTTGATGCCGCGGTCTCTTTCTGGTGTGCTGAACAGTTGATGCAGATTGCATGTGTTCTCTCTTTGTATTCATTTTCCTCTTCCAAGCTTTGTTTAGGTTTGTTTGTTTACATTTGTGTAAAAAGTAAAAAATTCTTTTTTTTTTCCATCAAAATCTGAAGTGTTATTCAAGTTTTAGAAAATTATGAGTAAATTACATATGAATTTACATGTCCATATATACATATTATGAAAGTATGAGGAGTTTCGAATACATGATTCATAAGATTTTAGTTAAGTAGATGATAAAAGTAAAAGTTAATCCATTTAATTAGCAAACAGAAAAAAAAAAATTTCAATCCAGAACGATGGATTTATAAGATGGGCTTAAGGTCCATCCGCTCAAGTTGGGCCCAAAAGGGCCCGGCCCATGGGAATAGGGCCCGTGGAGGGGAAGGTATAAAAGGGAGAGAGAGAGAGAGAAACGTACCTTTTGGCACAATCAACGTACGCTTCTCTCCCGCGTTTTCTCTCCCGAAGAACAAAGAGGCATACGGCTTCCAATTTCTTCCCTTCAAGGCTTCATCGACCGGATTCTCTTCCTCCATTAACGACGGTGTTTAATCTGTGGCTAACAAGGTACGCTCGAATCTGTGGTGTGCTTTAGGATCGGTGATACGTGTCATTTTCTTGGGCTTCGTCTTCCGCTTGATTTAGGGATTCGATTCGGTGTCGAATCCGGTTTCCGGGGATCCGTTATTCCCAACATTGGTATCAGAGCCCTAGTTTACGTTTATCCCGATCAATTCTGATGTTTTTGATTGATTTTTTCGCGAAATCACTTCGGCCGTACGGAACCGGGCGAAAATCCCGACACCCGAGCGTTTTTCGGCTTTTTTTCTGAGTTTTCGTAAGTTGAAATCCAATTCTGAAGGCACTGGGAGAAGCGAGACGTCGAAACGAGTCCGGCGATGTGTCGATCGCCGCCGCACGCGCCTGGATGCGCTGGCTTCGCTGCACGCGCCGGTCGGCGAACCGGCACGTGCACGCCGCCGGCGGGCGAACCGGCACGTGCCGGTCCGCGGATCGACGCGTGCTGGCGTCACGTGATGACGTCAGCGTGACATCATCCAACGGTCGGTAACCATTCGGATGACGTCACCGATGACGTCACGTGATGACGTCACCGATGACGTCATCACCGACGACGTTTCGCCGGGCGGTCACCGGCCGGCGAACCGACCCGACCGGCGACCCGACCCGACTCGCGAACGTGGCACGCGCCCCGCACGTGACGGATGACGTCTGCGTGACGTCATCCCCGCACGCGCGAGGCACGTGCGGTCGGTCCGCACGAGCGGTCCGACCGGCCCGACCGGTCCGTCCGGTTCGACCGGTCCGACCCGCGCACCCGTTGACCGACCCGTGGACCCGTTGACCGTTAACCGACGACCGTTGACTGACCGTTGACCGTTGACCGACGACCGTTGACCGTTGACCCGAAAAAAAAAAAAGGAATTTGTTTTCTTTTTCAGTCATGCCTATGGGGGTTATAAGTAATCCATTTTTAATTCTGCATTTGTTGCATGAATTTTGGAAAATTATGTATTTTCTCTTATATTAATTATGGATTATAAGTAATCCATTTTTAATTCTACATTTGTTGCAGGAACTATGATGCGTTATGCAAGGATACCTGCAATCCCGACAACGGACGAGAGAAATGCAAGACTTAAGAGGCCGATGACAGAGTTAGCTGATTATCGGTGGCATGACGGTGATTTAGTATCACATGTGGTCAGGGTCAATCAGATGATACAGGAAATCATCTGGAATGGTTATCTTATGCCGGATTTTGAGAAGGTGCCGGCTTTGATGAACACTCTTCCACCTGAATGGCAAGCAGTGTTGGATCGGCTATGGGAGGTCAACGTGGTCCCGGGTTATAGGAGGCTAGTGGAAGCTTTTGTGAGAGAGCACTATAGGATTGAGTTGGCCAAAATTTCAACCCTTAGATTAAGCGCCACATGGCGTCGAGTGAATGCGCCTTGGAGGCGACATGAAAGCTCTCCAAAAGTTTTTCCATGGTTGGTAAATGTGCCTTCAGTTTTCTCAGATGTTATGGCTGATAGATTAGAAGGGACATTCCCTATTTATTTCTTTGATTGATTATGTAATGATTACTACCCGATTGTTGTTGATGTAACAACCGATATATTAGTTGTATCATGTGAAAGCATTGTTATTTTATTGAATGTTAAGATTTTTTATCTGCTTCGCTATTGCTGGTTCTTGTGGGTAATTAGTGGGTAGTAATAGAAGTTTTTGTAATTTCATAGAATTTATTTGCATAAGATAATTATATTAATAATAATTTTAAGTTAGGATTTTTGGAGGATGATTGGAAACATAGTGACCTTTTGATTCTGAAGCCTTACTTGAAATTATATATTAATATGATGGGTCTATGCAAATAGGGATGCATAAATGATAGACATTAATTATTCGTGCATGTATGTCTGATGTGTTCAGAACGATGGTTCAGCAACTAAGAATGTAATTGCTGATATGAACGGCAATAATTGTGAAATATTGAATATGAAGATTCAATATGTGCTGGAAAAGCAAGAAGCACTAGAAGCTCTTGACCACATTATGGAAGACATTGAGGGTGTCGTGCACCACCTTGAGCTAGTAGAGGACCGCCTAACGGTATTTGAGCCGAAAATAGACATTTGCTATCTTTGGTTCTAGCTCGAAAGGGCTTTGTGCTCTAAGCACAAGCGTATTGATTCGTTCAATATGTGGGAATGCAAAGGATCAAGTCCTTATTGCAAGAAATCAAGAGTTAACCAACACAAGAGAGGAAAACGTCCTCAAGTGAAGAAAATGTCAAGGGTGTGATGTTACCATTGTGACAAGAGAAGGTCACTATGCTCGCGACTGTTGTGAGCCAAAGCAGGAATGCACCTCTTGTACATTTGAGAACTTTGCTTATGTGTTAAGTTCTACATTATAGGTTGAATCAAATCCTTTGTGGGATGTAGATTCAGGAGCGACAGACCATGTAGCGAAGGATAGAGAATCCTTCGTGGAATTCTGACGAGTACCAACTGGAACTAAGTGGATCTATGTTGGAAACAACTCTAGAGCTGATGTAAAGGAATTTGCACCGACCAATAGAACATGAGAGGTGGACGCATCTTTGATGTTCTATATGCTCTGGAGATTCGTCGAAATTTAGTGTCTGTCTTAGTGTTGGTTAAGCTTGGTTTTGGTATGAACTTCCATAATAAAGGTGTAGATTTGTGTTTAGATACAAACTACTATGGTTGTGGTCACTTTCTAGATGGTTTTATTGTACTAAATGTTGACTGTGATGATGTCAATATGTTATCCCCTTGTTTCACGTCTTCTATCTTATATGATAATGATATGAATATGATGGTATGCTAGACTTGGTCATATGGGCCAATAACATATGAAAAGACTAGCCAAAAAGGGCTTGTTGGGCAATATTGAAAAGTTGATTTGTCCATATGTGAGCATTGCCTAGTAGGGAAAATGACAAGGAGACCATTTGGAAAAGGTAAAAGAGCTGAATTTCCTCGGCATTTAATCCATTTGGACGTCTGTGGTTCAATGAATGTGAGAGGAAGGCAAGGGGCTGTTTGTTTCATCACTTTAATAGATGATTCTACTTGATTCGGATATGTCTATTTGATTTCTCATAAATCTGAAGCATAAGTTATTTTAGAAGGTTTATGAACCTGGTAGAAAATCAATTAGACAGGAAAATAAAGCTATTTAGATCCGATCGAGGTTGAGAATATTTATCTGATAAGTTCAGAAAATTATGTGATGAAAAAGGAATAGAAAGATAGTTGTCTATTCCATATACTCCTCAACAAAATGGTGTTGCGGAGAGAATAAACAGAACCCTCTTTGGAATGGTTAGGTCTAAGATGGCGTATGCTAACTTACCTATCACTTTTTGGAGTGATGCGTTGTTAATCACTGCCAACATACTTAACCGGATGCCTTCCAAATCAGTTATTTCTACTTAATATGAGTTATGAACAATTAGAAAACTAGACTTAATTTTTCTTAAGCCATGGGTTGTTCTGCCTATACTCATAAGTCCTCTCACAAGTTTTGGGAAATTGGGTCCCAAAGAAAATAAGAGTATTTTCATGAGATACTGCGAACACTCAAAAAGGTATGTGTTCATAGGTGAGCAGGAAAGTGGGAGTATAACTGAATTTGAATCACGGGATGTCACATCCTTAGTGGATGAATTTTCTAAGAGGGGCGAAATAAGGGAAAATAACTCCCTATTTGAAATCTTGGATCAAGATAATGATGTCAGTGGACTTCGTTCAAGTGGGAGTGATATGAGATATAATGAATTGAATTCAACTCATTCTCAATTGCAACCACCTGATGTGACGACATCATCATTACCTAATCCAAGTGGGAGCATGATGGGGAATGATGTGCTAAGTGTACAATCTCCCATACGGTGAAAAAGTCGCCAAAGTATTTCCCGTCGATATTTTGACATTGAAAGGGAAACTTTTATGGTTGCTCCACAAGATGAGGATGAGCCAAGAAATATTAATGAAGGCTCTAAATTGCCCTAATAAGGAAAAATGGATTCATGCAATGAAAGAGGAGATGGAGTCAATGAAGTCAAACCAAGTCTGTGAACTGGTTGATCTTCCAAAAGGGACGCAGACCTATTGGGAACATGTGGGTTCTCAAAATAAAGCGAAAGGCTAATGGCTCAATAGAAAGGCATAAGGCTCGCCTTGTGGCGAAGGGGTATAATCAACAGGAAGGAATTGATTATGAAGATACGTTTTCTCCTGTAGTGAGATTTACCTCGATTCGCATTATTCTGGCAATAGTAGCTAGTCTGGATCTTGAGTTACATCAAATGGATGTAAAGACTGCTTTCCTCAATGGAGAATTAGAGGAAGGAACATATATGGAACAGCCTGCTGGTTTCATAATGAAAGGCCAAGAAGAAAAGGTATGTTGACTTTGGGGGTCGATATATGGTCTTAAGCAGTCATCAAGACAATGGTATATACGTTTTCATAATGCCATAGTGGCATATGATTTTACAATGATTGACGATGATCATTGTGTATATATCAAAAGATCCAATGATCAATTTGTGATCATATCATTATATGTTGATGATATACTAATTGTCGGAGTAATATGGAGTTTGTTAATACTGTGAAGAATTTGTTATCTTCCAACTTTGAGGTGAAAGACATGGGTGATGTTGCATACATTCTTGAAATTAAGATTTCAAAATTGTAAGCCCGTAGACACTCTTATTACAAAAGGTGAAGGGTTGAGCCATAGTCTGTGTCCAAGGACTCCACAATAGAAGGAACAAATGAAACATGTTCCTTATACTAGTGCTGTTGGGAGCTTGATGTATGCTATGATGTGTACAACACCCGACATATGCTTTACAGTTGGAATGGTGAGTAGTTACCAATCCGATCCAGGTCAAGCACATTGGAAAGCCGTTAAAAGAATACTGAGGTATCTAAAGGGGACTGCTGATTATATGATGAGTTATTAAGGAAAGGATCTGAAACTCAAAGGCTATTCTAATCTTGATTGGAGAGGAGATTTAAATGAAAGGAAATCTACCTCTGGGTTTGTTTTCTTACCGAATAATGGCACCATATGTTGGAGCAGTAAGAAACAAAAGTGTATAGCCTTGTCCACGATAGAAGTTGAGTTCGTGGCATTATCAGCAACAGTGTAAGAGAGTGTTTGGCTTAAGAGATTTTTTGGATCATTTAGGTGTTAGTAGAAGTGCTGCAGATTTATTATTGGTTAACTGTGGTAGCCAAGCAGCAAAAGTGTACACCAAAGATCCAAAATATCATGGCAAGACCAAACATATAGATACCAAGTATAATCCTGTCAAGGATATAGTTGCACGAAAAGATGTGAACTTAGAGTACATACTACGCATGGAATGGTAGCAGATCCTATGACAAAGCCAAAAACTAAAGATGTGTTTTGTGGCCATGTGAAATCTCTAGGATTGCGTAGAGCGATGTCTTGAATATTTTATATTTTCCCTAAGTGTTCACATTTGATGAATTTGTGTTTTCATCATTAATGTCTATGAATCTTTATTTGATCTTTATGCATCTTAATGCTTAGTGCATTACTTTAAGTTGAGAAGTATGTCGGACAGATATAAGATTAGCCCACTCACACGGGTAATCGCCTCTCACATTTCTTGTGTGATAAATAGAGATGAGACTGTTTTTAAGCTTATTATCTAGGTGATAATCGAGAGCTCAAGCTTAAAACACGTATGTCGCCTTAACTGAATGTTAAGATGAGGATATAATACTTACTATGTCCGAAAGTAAAAATACCCCACATGTTTTTACTTTATCTGTCTAAGATGCCAGATGTGAGTTCTGATGAATTTTGTGAATGAGTAGATACGTGAACTCAAGTTAGACATTGGGTATGTCTGAACTATCATCTGTACGGTATTGAAAGGTGTAGACATACGCTCCATGGCATACGCTCAATGGGAAAGGAGTTAATACCGTAATACGTATTTCATACTACGTATGCATGAGACGACCAATAAGAGGGCAAAAGTTTGATCCCAACTTTTATGTCGTGTGAGACTCTTGAGGATGAGAGTTTCTCAATTCTTAGTCCCCTCAGGACTCTTACTTATTCTCAAGATTTCTATTTAGTGTTTGCTATCTTAAGATGTTGCCAATGGTCATGAGATTGATTCGATCTAATGGGGCATTTCTAGAAAAGCAAGCTGGACTGAAATTGAGAGTTTGAAGGAAAGAGGAAGATCGATTTTGGAGAATCACATTATAGTTTTGTATTCACCGGTTAACCAATTATGACTGTCTTTGTGATAATCATAATTGTGAATACAATATATATATCATTATTTAAAAAGAGATCAAGAGAGATATAAATGTGATCGATCGATCTAGGGTACTGCATACTAAATCTACTCGGAGTGTGATGCCCATTATGAGCTGTTATATATTCCTAACAGATGTATAGCAACGAGCTCTCAAAGTATGCTGGTCGCACGGATTATTCACCGGTATGAATGTTGAAGAGAGGAAAAGAGGATTATGTTCGGCCCACCATGTTAAGTGAGAGTCTATGCTGGATTTTTCTCTGATGGGGCTGAGTAGGGCCTGTCCGCCCATGTTGGTTTTGCACCACCATGTGCGAGTGGGAGATGATGGATTTATAAGATGGGCTCAAGGTCCATCCGCTCAAGTTGGGCCCAAAAGGGCCCGGCCCACGGGAATAGGGCCCGTGGAGGGGGAAGGTATAAAAGGGAGGAGAGAGAGAGAGAAACGTACCTTTTGGCACAATCAACGTACGCTTCT
The DNA here is from genome assembly GCA_016097545.1 of Eucalyptus victrix. Taxonomy (NCBI): domain Eukaryota; kingdom Viridiplantae; phylum Streptophyta; class Magnoliopsida; order Myrtales; family Myrtaceae; genus Eucalyptus; species Eucalyptus victrix. Next base: position 29,465,891 of record CM027840.1, on the reverse strand, counting down.
CTCCCGCGCGTTTTCTCTCCCGAAGAACAGTAGGCATACGGCTTCCAATTTCTTCCCTTCAAGGCTTCATCGACCGGATTCTCTTCCTCCATTAACGACGGTGTTTAATCTGTGGCTAACAAGGTACGCTCGAATCTGTGGTGTGCTTTAGGATCGGTGATACGTGTCGTTTTCTTGGGCTTCGTCTTCCGCTTGATTTAGGGATTCGATTCGGTGTCGAATCCGGTTTCCGGGGATCCGTTATTCCCAACAAGAACAATCTTGGCGGGACAAGATGAAGATTTAAAAGAACAAAAAAAAATTCTTGTTTCACTCTTTTGTTTTTTTCACCATGTTGGTCGTTTCCTGTCTTTGCAGGAGGAGCAAGCACTGAACGAGATCAACAAACTGCAGAGAAATCGTGCACACTTGCTAGACTGATGCGTGCAGAATAATTTCATATCCCATGAACATTGCATAACATCTAAGTATATCTTCAAGTTGCGTGGGTCAGGAAGACTCTATCTGTCGATTTGAAGACTCTCTTGCTGAAATTGCAGGAAGCACGGTCGATTAAAAAGAAGAAGCAACTGAAACAGGAAGTATATCATCCACGGAAGGAACACTATTGCTGCTGATGGAAATGTTGTTAACAGATTCGTCAGCTGAATACTTCCCAATGAATAGTATTACTTGTTCGTCAGCTGACATATTGCCATGCATGCTCCTTTTGGTTAAAAGTATCATCAGTGTCAAAAGGTGGTCATTTTGTTTTGGTAAATAACAGATGAAGATGATGATTTTTTGTTTTTGTAAATCACAGATGAAGATGATGATTTTATGTCGAGAGAAATTGATGATGGTGAACTCGGAGGGCGATAACAAAGTTCTAGAGCCAAAGGCGTGTTGTTGGAATTTGTTAACAACGTTTCCATCAGCAGCAATAGTGTTCCTCCTGTGGATGATATACTTCCTGTTTCAGTTGCTTGTTCTTTTTAATTGACCGTGCTTCCAGCAATTTCAACAAGAAAAAATCTTCAAATTGACAGACAGAGTCTTCTTGACCCGCGCAACTTGAAGATATACTTTGACGTTATGCAATGTTCACAGCATATGAAATTATTCTGCACGCATGGGTCTAGCAAGTGTACGCGAACCTTTCTCTGCAGTTTGTTGATCTCGTTCAATGCTCGCTCCTCCTGGAAAGACAGGGAACGACCAACATGGTGAAAAAAACCAAAAGAGTGAAACAGGAATTTTTTTTCTTCAGTAGATGTTACTAAATAGAGCCTTAAACAATTCGAGTCATCTCTCCTCGTGGGCATAGGTCAATACACAAATGTAAATAATGGTTGCTATCATGTCTCTCTCTCCCTCCCCCTCTCTATATTGTACACACACACACATATTTATATGTATGTATGTATGTATGTATGTATGTATGAGATTTCACCTATAGCAACCGTCATGAATTCAAAACATCGAATTTACTCAAAACTAGTTATTATTTCAGGGATCCTATACTAATGGACTGTATGAACTCCACTGCTTTCTGAGTAATGTTTATTATAAGAAACCGCTTTAATCCCGGATGCAACTATAATGAAATTATGCCTTTTGGTCCATGGGGCATATATTTTACCGATTACATCTATAGCCCAATTTCTAAATGGCCATGGGTTAACGATGTGATTTCATATCGATGTGGGAACATGTTGAATCGATCCATATATCTTCCACTGTTTACACCCTTTTGCTGGGAAAAAAAAAAAAAAAAAAAAAAACGTAAACCTATTGAATTTGTGACAATTCAGTCATAACTTTTTCAATTGTACTAATTTAGTTATAAACATTTTCATAATTTACAATTTGTGTCATTTCAGTCAATTATGGTCAGCAGAAATTACTGATGTGGATGCCGACTGTCCTACATGTCATACATGTCATGATCAGCGTTGACGACGTTAACTTGGATAATTTTTACAATTTTTTAATTTTTTCTTTCTTCCTTTTCCTTTCATTTTGATCAGTAAGGACCAACAAGCTCTCATCAGCCCTTGCCTAGGGTTGCGGTCCTCATCTAGGCCCTCGCTAGATTTGGGTGAGAGCTGCCTCACTCATGATTGGCGTGGCCATGAAGGCCTTGGGCGAGGGCTTGAGGTCATCTTGACTATTGAAATCTAATATGTGGAAAAAAATAGGATTTTGCACGTAAGTTAATGCGACAGATCTAGAGAAATAAATAAGAAATAATAAGAACATCAAAAATTTATGACGTTAGGTTCGAATGTTGATATCTACATCCACAGGGAGAACCAATAGCTCCACTAATAATCGGAGAATTAGAATTTTAATCGTGCTCACACATTCGAATATTTTTTATACGTAGATTTAAGCCTAAACCCAATGTGTTTACAAATAAACAACTCAATTCAGATGTAAAATCACACAACAAAATCAGAGCCTGTGTAGATTTCTTTGTGCGGCCGAGCCTTAAGAACATTGTTCGTTCTGTCGCGGCTTTGTCTTTCGATTTGACTGTATGGCTCCAACGATGTCACCATGTTTGTGGCTACCAGGAAAGAAAACATTGTTCGGCAATTTATATGGGAGTCCACAACGCGGTCAAAGTTAGAAAGTCCTTTGACGTTGGTTAAATCCTCGAATAAGACCATAAAAAAATAAAAAACAAAAAACAAACTCTCAATGGCAAGACTGCATGTCTGATCCATATTCTTGAAAATACGAATATCCACAAATAATATATTTGTGTGCCCCTTCCTTTGTGCAATTTAGGAAATTTCTTCAATGGAGAAATTCTAATCCATTCTGAAATTTTTTTCTCAACAAATTTGATTTAACTAATCAATATTCAGACTCAAACTCAAGACATATTTTGATAATTGTCCATCTTGGCTCAACATTTGAAGTCAAGTTATAGTGTCTATCATTCATGTTGCTCTCCTAATGCCCCAATGGATGCTCACTCTCTACAGGTGGCAATTGAGCTCAAGCAAGATTTGAGCTTTGCCTAAGGAACATGTTTAGTCATCATATCAACCAGATTCTCACCTGTCGCTATCTTGTTCATGACAACCTTAGCTTTCGCTAAGACATATCGAATGAAATGTTATCTGATGTTATTTTAACATTTTGTCAATGTAGTTATTCCAACCAATTTTGTTCAGTAATCACTGACGTAGACGCCAATCGTCCAACATGGCATTATCGGCACTAACGTGAACAACTTTCACAATTTTTTTTAAAAATATATATTTTTATAATTTTTATTTTATTTTATTTTCTTTTCTTTTCCCACTATTTCGACAACCCTCGCCGTAGTAGGCAATGGTTGCAAAGGCAAGAAAATAATTCAAAACATTCATAAAAGATTCAGATTTTTTCTATAAAAAAGGTGAAAATTGTTTAAATTAGCACCAGTCGTACCACATAAAATGGCTCAATGTTAGCAACTTTATGCCAATATTGGCCAGAATGACTATATTGGTAAATCGTCAAAAGTTTTGAGACTAAATTTGTCAAATTGAAAAATTTAGAACGAAATTGACATTTGTACTATAAGTTTAAAACTTTTTTTGTAATTATCTTGAGCTTACCAGAAACAAGTTTTTAGAAATTACAGAAACAATGACCTAAAAATGAGTGAACCAATACATGTCTTCGAGGGTATTCAATGAAAATTCATGAAAAATAAAGATAAAAAATGTAGGGAAACAAAATAGGGCAAGACGGTGATTTTGGCAAATAAATACGAAATCTAAAATCCAATAAGTTCCTTTCGAGATTCTGTCTCTGAAACATAATACTCATGCTCCAATATTCTTTTCTAGTTCTGCTTACTAAGAAAAGATGAACCAGTCTGAACTTTTTTGATAGTCATAGGATATATAACAATGAAGAAGGGAATTTGCTCGATCTCTCCAAAATGCAATACTCATACATCAATGGTCAGGAGATCAAATCCCTTGAAGGACCATGACCCTTCACTACAGTACAAGGAACAAAAATAAAAATAAAAATAAATAAATAACGAGTTCATGCTTTGTAGGTGCTGAAAGCGCTCAAGCTCAAAGCACTCTGGCGTGTGGAAAAGCAATATTTAAATGAATAAACTAAAGCCCTAGGTTTCTTTGATTCTGTTCTCCTCGTTCTCGAGGATACTTCCCATCTTTTTTAGGCAAAATGCAAATGTCAAATAGTAAAAGATGATCATAGAAAGGCACGCTCTTTTACGAATACAAGGGAGGACCCTGTTTTAATTCTCTAGGATATTCCGCCAACACACGGGTCTTGCGCGCGCGCTCTCTCTCTCTCTCTCTCTCTCTCTCTCTCTCTCTCTCTCTCTAATGGCTTTCTTTTTGCCGCTATGACTAAGACAAAGAAACCCCAACTGGTTCACCATCTGAACAAGGTAAACCCTCCCCTGAAAAAAAAAAAAAGAACAATAAGAGAAACCACAAAACCCACAGATCTTTACTCTTTCCCTCAATTATTCTGCATTTGCTGGGCATTCTCTTCTTCTTCTTCTTCTTTTGTGGGTGTGTTTTGTTTGTGGTGCTCATGGATATGAACTGGTTTCCTATTTTCCTAGGGTTTTCTCTTGACTTCGTTTCACAGAACTTTTACCATATGACTCAAGATTTTTGTGTTGCTCTTTCGATATTATTTCCAGGCTGACCATATCTCACTCTAGGTGAGATATCACTAGTTTGTTGACCTGGGTCTCGTCTGATCCTTTTTTTTTTTTTTTTCCTTTTTCTACCACACAAAGAATTTGAGAAGAGATACAAAGAATATGGCGAGAGAGAAGATAAAGATAAAGAAGATCCTGTTTTTTCCTTTCATTCGGGCCGTGACTAAAAACATCACGGAGACGGTGGATTGTCTCCACGAGATTGCTAGCACAATCATAGTGGTGATTATCCGAAAGTTCTCTCTTCCGTTCGATATTCATTGTTGGTATGTCTAAACTAGAGGTCCAACGTTTGTGGGGTTGGAACTATAGAACATCTGAATCAATTCGTATAAAGCGTGCTTCGAGAGGTAATTCGTTTAATTCCCTTTTTATATTCAGATTTTTGATTAAAATGCACGAACAATGCCTTCAGAGAATCATGTATAAAATATATCATTTTTGTTTCTGCCGTGTTCTTTTTGTTAATTTTACCTATACATAATTCATGAAACCCCAACATAATCAGCATCCACTCTAGGGGCATTTAAATCAAAGCTTAGTCCATTAATTGAAATAAGCCCCTCCTTGTGTCCTTCGACGTGATCACAGAGGCCTCGACCTCCTCTGGCTTGAGGAGGGGGCGGTCGCCCTCGTTGGCGAGGGCAGAGGGCTGCGACAAGGCAGTGGGGGAGAGGTCTTTGAGCTCGCTTTCCATGGCAGAGGGGGAGATTCTGCTGATGCAGTGGGAGTTTTGCAATAGAATTGGGGCGGTGCGGCGGTGGTGGTTGCATTCTGGAGGAGGAAGAGAGGAGTGCTTGTAGATCTGGGAAAGTTAGTGTCACGGTTTTAAGTTTGGATTTGGGTTTGGGTTTTGTTTGTTCATTGGCATGATAATTCTTTTTTTTTTTTTTTCCTTTTTTAAATGCGCCCACCCAGTGAAGTGGTCAGATTTGATGTTGATACGTGCAACAAGGAGCAATTGTATGCACGCCACCAGTATCGCTGCAATACTTGAGCTGGCTGTTCTTGCGTATGCCATCACTATGACTGTTGCTTTTCTATATCCCAGATTCAACACTTCTGGTACTTGAATTCAGTGTTCCACGGGATTTTTCTTTGTTGAAATTAGAAGACTAGAAGGACACTCCTCTATCTGATAGTCCTTCTCATCGGATGGAAACTTCACATCCTCGGATCCATGTTGGGCACAGCCTCTTGCCCCGGATCAAATGTGATTGGCCACTCTTCCCTGTTCATCTTGTTGGATGAAGAAGAAGATGAAGAGGGAAAGAAAGAAAGAAAGAAAAAATATATATATATATATATATATATATATATATATATATATTTAAATGAAAATGCCCTTGATTGGTATAATATTTAGTCGACCGGTGAGGTTAGGCCTTTATTTGAAATTATCATGATCATTTTAGGTCTTTATTTGAAACAAAGTTCACTCTAGTCCTTTTTTAAGAAACTGATAGCACTTCATACTTTTATTTGAAATTTTCTCACTTATTTTTGTTGAATTTTGGGCTCATTGTTAGCATGGTGAAAAAATGGGGCTAAATTCAATCTTAGTAAGAATTGAGATAGGGATTACTTTGGTTCTAGTAGCAAATTAGGCTCAGATGGTTTGTTTTCAAAAATGTGTAACAAAACATGAATTACACCCATTAGCTCAGTCCCGTGAAACCATATTGGACAATATTCGGATTGGGCACAAGGGCCCAGCCCAAGTCCCTCTTTCCAATAGTTAAAAAAAAAAAGAAATTAAAATTTCAAAAAATAGTTAGAAAAATAGGTCTTGAAGAGATATTAGGTCTTAGAATTAGATTTAACATAGTGCCATTTAGTTGATATTCATATACTTCAGAGATTTTGTGAGTACTTTTGTTATTGTTTAGTTTTGGTAGGTTGATCTTTTAAACAAGTAATTAAATTTGATTTGAACTAAGCTCATAGGGTTGTTGTCCTAGGCTTAATAATGAGGTCATATTATATTCTTTGCTCGACTTGTATTGGATTACTTTACATCATTTTACTCTTTACCCATTCTCTCATTACCATATTTGATGAATTGATTGTCATTATATTATATTATTTTTCTTTTTGAATTGTGATTTGCTTGTTTTAGTTGAGTGACTATTTTACATTTTATGATCATAATAAACATAAAAAGCATTGCATGGACCCTTAGCGGATAAGAATCTTAGAATTCATAATTTTGTTAAAAAGTTTATATGAACACATTAGCTAATAAAAAATCAAGTTTAGCTACTAAAAGGTCACTAATTAGATAATTAGTGTAATAAAATTTCTACTCCTAAACTTTTTGGTTCCATAGAAAGTAATGTATATCCCGTACTTCACTTAGTTCTAGTCCATTCCAATAGACTATTAGTGACTCTTCATATTGAATTTTTACAAGATTAATCGAATTTTCATTTGAATCCCAATGTGTGCAAAGTAAGGATTTGGGAGAATCAAGCCAATTGAAGATTGTTAGGTCCCAACTCAGCATTATCTATAAACCCGTCATATCACTAACATGCTTGTTTGAGAGGGTCGTGGTATTTGAAAGAAAAAATATAAGAACTGACGTGTACTCTATTTGTACATGATTATTGCTTTATTTCTTTTGTGTTTGGAATTTAAATAAATTAGATATGATTGAGTGATCTCGTCCATCACACCATAAGATGCTACATTCAAAAGTATTGCATTTCACACTAGTAAAATAAACGTTTAGATTTCTCAATAATAGGCCCTTGGGTAGACTCATGGCTTCTTGTACTCTCGAGTCCAGTCCGTGAGTCATTAAAGCAAAAGGGGCATTCGAAAACTAAATGAATCAAAGCAGCAAATTCCACTTGTCACATTAGAATCTATTCACGAAATGAAGGACACATAAAAGGGGTGAAGCGAGAAGCGAAGGCACGAGTCCAATGAAACCTCGACAACCAGGAAGATCGAAGCTCCTTTCTGGACCATCACAGAAAAGACTTCTCGGAATGTAGACCTTCCAATCTTACGTCGAAGGATGGAGGTGAATAGGCAGATAGAATCTCGAGCAAAACCTCTCGCGGGCCCGAAAGGGCGGAGAGAATAGTGTGAACTAGTTGGGCGCTTTTTGTCGTTTTCATGGATTCGAAAGGACCGTTTTTGTCGTTTCGTGGATTCTGTGTTGCCTTAGATCACGTCCCGACCTGCTTCATTTATTGATGCGTATCCTACACACATTCACCGATGACAAGGAAGAGATCGGCACCGGGACAGGATGGCAGATGTTCAAGCTCGTGCTGCCATGTGTGAAGTTGCAGTAGCTGCATTCGGAAAGCCCATGATGATGTGCCGGCATCTACAAATTAAAATTTGGCCGGGCAGCTTTCTGTTACGATGTTTTGTCCATATATAGATGTGTACATTGCATCGTTCCTTTACTTTGTTTTTGTTTTATTCGATGGATGTTTTACTTTGTTATTCAGTTTAATTTTAAGTCAAAGAATAGTTATTGGAGCAAATAAATAACAACAATCATTTTATTCGACGTGCTTAGTCTTAATTTTTTGATGAATTTATATCTTTTATTAATCAAGATTTTTTGATACAGTGAGTGATAATTTTGATTGTTCTCTTAATTTATTCACATCGAAGATGGTGGCCCCACAATATAATATTACATGGCCATACTTATTACCATAGCATGTTGGAAATGAATTTTTCTCTCTAAATTGGTATCTCTAACGGGTTGCCTTATCACCTCAAAGAGCTTCAAAGAAAGGATTGAAGGTATTAATTTCTTTATCGATAGAAGTTTTTAAAACGAACATTTTCAGGCTTTACCCCTTTCCACTTTTTATTTTTGGATGGATCCACTAATTAGGAGATAGGTTTGAAATCCTATACAAGGCAGGGGTGAGGAAAAAAAATCAAACCGGCCAATTTTGGAAGGTTCCCTATGTAAATATCGATTGAGTTTCTGGTTCCAAGTGTGGACCCACCCAAATCGGAGATATATATATATTAGATTTGTGTGTCAAAATCCTAACTAGAGAGTTTTTTCAAGCTTTCCCTAAGCCCTAACTCACTTCATTCTCCTCCAACGCACTCAAGTAGCCACACTCTCTCTTGCAGCTCGGTCTCGGGGCTCGTAGCCTTGCTCGCCGCTCTGGATGAGAATTGCTCCTCTCACATAAAAAACAGTTGCCCCTTTTTTAATTTCTCCACTTAAGTCTCATGCCTCTCTCTCGTAGCCTCGCTTGTCGCTCATGTGGCACCCCTCAACGGCCCCCAATCCGTTAGGGTCACCACAGGTACTTGTCACTCATCCTACTACATACCAGTAAGGTAACTTTTTAATTAAAGTGAAACCATAGTTCATAGGGGTTGATCAATAGAATACCTTTCCATTTTATTTTTTTTGTAAAGGTCCCAGCGCAGTTCATCAGCGGAAGCATAAACGTATTTCACCATTTCTCACTTCAATAACCATAATGCAATGCATACCACCTACACTTCAAATGAAAAGACAAAGTCGAGTCACTTTTATTTATATTTTCACGATGGTTATTTTGGATCGGTACAGCAAAAAGGCCAAGATTTTTAACTATACTTGGCTATAACTCAAAAGAGAACTCGACCCTACATCAACATGTACACCTCTCCATCAACAAGCGTTGGCTATCCCCAAAAAGTATCAGCTCCCACCAGCTATACGTGCCATCACACCCAAGTCGGTGCATCGGGCGGTGGCGGCGGCGGCATCCCTAGCATCATTCCACCACGCCGAACATGAACAAACAAAAACTCCTGGATAACCGAGCCATCAACAAGACCCACATTGTACATCACTAAAACACGAACTCGGACATACACCGCACCAGGCAAACTAACACAGGAATGCTCTATGCACTCCACCTCGACATCAGATGGCAATCCATAATAGGTACCGTGTGCAACTGGTAGCAACGGCATCTTTCTAATCTGAAATGTTAATCCCTAAAAAGGGTGAGCAGTAAAGATCCACCAAACTACACAATGCGTCAAACAGAACAATCAAGGTATCATGAATAAAACACATATCATTCATGCATTAAAGCATACCTCACCTTACAGCCATGCATATATCACCATACGACGTGCATATATCACCATGCACTTGCACTTATATCATCGAACAGCCATGCATATATCACCTTGCAACGTGCATATACCACCATGCACTTCATGCTTGCATTCCCATGAGGTTCATCTCATGCCATATGTACACATCCATGCGCATGACACGGTCTCAATTTTTTATCTTTCCAGGGACCAGTGTTTGCGTCCCACAATTTATCGCTTGCATCCAACCTGGCATCGCGAGTAGCCTCTGGCACACACACTCCGGGCATCCGACACACACACTCCGGGCATCCCAACACTCCTGGGGCATCGTTGGCTCACACCTCCGACGGTCTCGTTATTATCTCAATTTATATTCACACATGTATTTCAATTTCAACATGGCATTTGATGCATCAATATCAAGAGTCTCAACCAGCTTTTGATGTCATATAACATGCCATATGTCACCACATATGCAGCATAATCAACCACTCAAGACATCATATCACATGAAGCAATTTCATTTATTTTTGAAAATATAGCAAAATTTCGGATAAAAATAGATTGCGCTCCTTTGGTCATAATTCTTGAAAAATTAGTAAACAGCCTTATTAAATTCTAAAAATTTGACATGTTATATACAAGATCTAGAGGAAAATATTTCGTGAAGGACACCGTATCAAAAGAGCATCACACAAATCAGTACAATTCACGCACCACAGTCCATAAAATTTCAGAATATTGCCATACACAGTTTTATTCACAAATTCGGTAAAAATTCTAAATCAGCTCCAAAAATTCTGAACTTTTTATATGTTATAGAAAAGGTCCAGAAGTGAACATCTCATGAAGAACTCAAAATCATATTTGTCGCGACCAATTTTTTCGGGTGTGAACCACTTAGGGTTTGGCTAATGGATTGTTAAGCCTAGACTTAACTCGGGCTCTCCCAAGCCCATACCAATTCGCAACTTAGGTTTGAATTGTTAACATGCAAATTTTTTAATTAGGAGTCACCACTAATCTATTTTTGGTGGGTCGATTAGAAACCCAAGTAAAGTAATGGGAGATTCACTTTACTCCTACGAACCAGATACTAGGGGTACGGGGACTTGGTTACGTTAGATTTCTCTAACGCCCTTTCGGTACCTTTCTTTTTATTTTGAAAAATGTTTAGCAAGCAATTTGGATTGATTTTAAATCTATTTCTCTAACATGTGAGGTGTTCATGCAGGTGCGCAAACCACCAATTTAACACCCAAGAAAGCAATTAAATGATGCAGAACTTACCTCAAAGCAACGAAAGCATCTGCAGTGTTAAATTAAAATCCACACCAACAATCCTAGATATGGTTTCTAATTAACACGCAATTTCTTTTCTTTTTGTTTTCACTTATTAAATGAGACTATAATCCATATGCAATGCAATGCTTTTAATCTAATATGAAATGATATGGCATGGCAACATGTCCTAAACATATGAATAAAAATTCTATGATCTCTTAATGAACATGCAATTGTTAAATATGCAATCTAAATTGACCAAAGTGACTTAATTCTAATGACGTGCAATGCAATGCAATGACGTGCAAAATTATTTCAACTAAAATGACATGCGACGTATAATTTAATATGCAAACTATATGTCACGCAACATTCATCAAATGACCTAATCTAATGACGGACAATTTCTAATTAGAAATGAACTTAACAATAATCACTAAAATGACATGCATTTCATGAACCTAAATCTATATGACATGCAAATGACATTTTTTATTTTAAAAATGCAATCTATCCTAAAAATTGCAACTAATTTATCCTAAAACAAATTTTATGAAATTTGAAATGATCTAGCTAGATTAAGATTCAATCTAATTTAAACTAGGGATTAAGTCATATTAAATCCTAATTTAAACTAAGACATTATCTAAATTTAAAATGCAATTTATCTAAAAAAGATTATCTAAATTTAAAATGAAACGTGCAATCCTAATCTAATATGCACAATGATCTTTTTTGTGTTTTTCTTTAAGAAATTCGAAATTAAAACTAACACATAATTAAACATGCAATTCAAATAAAAAAACTAACAACCTAAATGAATGCACTTTCTTTTTGGATATTTTTATTTAAAAATTCATAATAAGATTGCAATCCTAACATGCAAGATAACAAAGACAAATCTAATTCTTATTTGGATTTTTTTTCTTTTTGATTTTTTTATTTAAAAATTGCGATTTTAACCCTAAGACTAAGAATATACTTAATCCTAATTTGAATTTTTTTTGATTTTTTCTCTTATGAAAATAAAATTGATCCAAACACACGATATCAAATCAAGCAAGACAATATTGATATCCAAAAATTGGCGAACCATATCTCGCGCATGAGATCGGATTGACCGATTTTTATTTTAAATCGCGAATCAAATCTCGGGCTTGAGATTGGATTGTCGATTTTTATAAGGGATTGCGAGTCGGATTTCGGGCGTGAAAATCGGACTATCAATCTCTCACTTGAGGGGCACTTTCATGTTGGAATATCAATCATATATTTAAGAATAAACCTACTAAAAAAAAGTAAATAAGTGAGAATAACATTAAAAAAATAAAATAAAGTAAATAAATAAAAATAAAAAAAGAACTACCTAAATGATTTCCCTTTTAAGCTTCGTGTCCGTGCGACCGGTCACCGGCTCCGGTGAGGGGCAAAGCAGATCGAGGTCCGGTGGAAGAAACTCCGGTGAAGGGACTCGGCAGATGAGCGGAACAGCGGGGCAACAGAAACCGATGGAGTAGGGGCGCTCGGGCGAAGCGGCCGGCATTCGAGCACCGGCGAGGGGGACGTCTCGGCATTGTTGGCGTCGGGCGAGACCATCGGATCTGCAGCAGCCCCGGTGGAGATGGCTCGACGAAGGCACCGGGGTCGTCGTGAGGGAGACGAGCGCCGCGACCGGAGTGGGTTCGTCAAGCGGTGGTTCAGGCGGAGCAGCAGCTCGGACCAGGAGGCGCGGCTCGTCGCAGGAGCAGCGTCGGTGTGCGCGGTGAGGCGGTTCGCGAGCGGAGCAGGAGCAAGGCTCGGCACGGCACGGTGGGCTCGGGCGGAGGAGGACTCAGGCGTCAGGGATCTCGGCGGCGCGGCAAGCTTCGTGGGGAGACCAACAAAGCGGCTGTGGCGAACACACGGTGGCGGAAGCCTCGCGGATGGAATTTGCAGAGAAGGGGCAGCGGGTTTGGGGAAGATGATGAACAGTAGGGGTCAAATCACCTCTACCTTTTTACTTTTTTTCTCTCCTCTCTCTCTCTCTCTCTCTCTCTCTCTCTCTCTCTCTCTCTCTCTCACGTTCTAACTCTCTGGACCTTTTTTCTGATTTTTTTTTTTTAAAGAAGCCCCCTCACGATTGATCCGTACATATTCTTTTATAGGCGACGCAAAACAAGATCTTTTTTTTCAAATCCTTTCATCTCCCGAATATTGCTTATAACCTCTTAATCACAAAAATCCTTATCTCAAAAGTATTCTCCCCCGATTTCATCATCTATTGATAAAAAATAAGATTACAATGCGATTTTTTTTTTAATTTTCAAAAACCATAATATCGCATCAAATCTTAATTTTTCGCAAGATAATCAATTAAAAATAACGACGGCTTGGGTTAATTTTATCCTTTCATGGGCCTAGCCCGGCCTATTAATTTAAAATTCAAAAACACCAATTCGACTCATCCGCCACCGGTCCAGTAAATAAAATGCAAAATATGTAAACTAAATGTAGCTATGCAATTAATATTTTTTTTCAGGGATAAAATTAACCCCCAATTTGTTATGCAATAAATGAATAAATGGATCGCCAAAATTTAGGTGTCAACAATATTTGTGATAGATTAAAAACTATAATCACCGTAGCCGTCTCTAACCCTCGGAAAAAATTCCCAGATCTGACAATTTCAAATAAAATCATTTCACCAACCTGAACTCATCCATTTACTCTAGAATTTTAGTATGTTACTCCTTAACATGTCATCACCAACTTTCATTCAAAACACAAGATCAAATTTCAACCGGAGAATTTTATTAAATTAACATAATCATACTAGGTTAGCATTTCGATTTCAGATCTGACTTCTCCAAAGAAAAACAGTTTCACCGGTCTATACTTGTTCATTCCTTCTTAAATTTTGATATGTTACTCTCCAAGAAGTTCTCTACAACTTTCATCAAGGAGTCAAAATAAGATTCCAACTAAAAAGTCGCATGCAGCTCACAATTTCATCAAAGGTCGGACTGCCTTCCTAGAAAACAGAATGCAAGGCTACCATAGTTCTCCCTAAAGCTTCGAATTTCTTCACTTCTACCACAACCAAAGTTTATCATCCCTTACAACACATATCAGAGCAAGCAAAGGGTAGGTTTTAGGACTCTACTTGCCTAAAATTTGAGCACAAACACAGCGACAAACGGTGGGCAAGGCGGCGTACTCCTCCTCCTCCTCCTTCTTCTTCTCTTGCACGCTTGCTCTCCCTCTCTCGGACGGTAACTCTCTCTCTCTCTCTCTTTCGGATGGTAACTCTCTCTCTCTTTCCCCCTTTCTCTTCGTTCGACACCCCTCTCTTTCTCTCCCTTTCCTCACTTAATCCGCCCCCCTCTTCCTCTCTAATTTTCTTCCTTTCAATGATTAACAATCATTGATCTTGCATGCCGGCGCCACTTGGCTCTAAGGGAGAAACACTTGGCATTTCTCCCATGCACATGATGGGCTTCATCTGGCTGGGCTTGGGCCAGCCTTGGTCGACAGCAGCTCCTCCTCCTTTGGGCTTCGTGGGCCAGGCCTAAATGGCCGAATGGTGGGGGCTTGTGGGCTGGTCTTGGCCTACGAGTTTTGGCCCCCTCTTCTCTAATTTTTCCCATTTAATCATCACCTAATTTCCCATTCATATAAATACTTAATTTCCCTTATTCACTTGGCCATAAAACTTGAAATCATAAATCAATAAATTCCAACTTATAAAACACATGGCCAATAATAGAATTTTCTTTCCTATCAAATAATTATCCATTAAAAGCTTGGCCATAAATCTTATTGCAAATCATGGATAATATGGCTACAATACAACTTGATGGTACTTCCATCACCTATTCATAGGCCTTAATGTATCTGGAGGTTGCCATGAATTTTGGGATGCCACAGTTCATGACACTTATCGCTTCTCTTGTAGCCTCGATTTCTAACAACACTTGTCCCTCCCTCTTTGTAAGTCCTCGGTTCCTCTCCGGTTAGACTGGTCTATATGAAGAATTAAGTAAATATACAACATTTGTGGCAAACTCCTGTAGTGATTGTCATGTTATGATTGTCGAACTTTGTGTAAACTCATAGGTAGTAAAGCTTGTGAACTTGCATGTACAAACAACTCAAGACACGACTAGTCCATGGATCCATCTAGGTGGGTCTAGGAACGAGTGGATGGTGGCAATTTCCAATTTCAGGAAAAGAATAGGCTTACTCTAGAATTGATTACCCCTAATACAAGGTACTCTAGGAAAAAAAACCCCTATCTTTGAAAGGGCTTATGCACTTCACTCGTTAACACTAAACGATGAAACTAAGAGCAAGAAAGAAGCAGCTCTTCCCACGTCGAAGTCATCATTAAGTTACATTTATTTCACTAGTAACTCGATTGTCTTTTTTCTATTGGGACTGTTCCACTTTATGTCATATTAATGTAGATGCATACAATTTGTTTGGTCTTCTAATGTCAATATGGCAATATATCAAAGGGGTATACCTCCTAAATTGAGATGATGATAATCCCAACTATAATATTCAAGAGGTTACAAAAATAACATTTACTACAAAAGCATTTATATAATTACTTTAGTCATTATAATTCCACAATAAAATTGTAGAAATTGATATAGAAGAAAAGAGGAAAGTGTATAGAATAAAAGAGGATAGCATAAAAACTTATTAGGGTTTGCCGCTCCTCATACTTTTATTGTTAATCAAATAATACTTAATGACTATAATAACTCTCTCAATGTCAATGACCATAATAACCCTCTCACCATTTAACACTCCCCCTCAAGCTGGAGCATAGATATCAATCATGCACAATTTATTACAAAAATACTCAACCCTATTGTTCCCTAAAGATTTAGTGAAAATATAGCTAGTTGTTTATTGGTACTAACATAACTTGTAGAAATAACTTTGGCTTGAAGCTTCTCATGAATGTTGACACCTAAATTTTGGCTAGGTATTTTGAATTAATTTGCATAGAAAATTAGGGATCAATTTGACCCTAACAAAAATATTTTCTCGCATCACCTAGGTCTTAGTTTCCTTTAGGCTTTATATTCTATTTTTAGTTTTGCGGATAAATTAATAAAGACAATAATAATGTAATAATAATAATAAAAAGGAAAAAGAAAAGGGTTTTATGGGGCTGGGCGTGAAAGCCCAGCCCCTTCTTTTTGTCCCTCCCCACATGGGCCCCCAGGCCCATCCCAGCCTTTTCTTCCCCGAGCCCGGCACCCACCTTCTTGTCTTCTTCCCCTGTTGTCTCTGCAGCACATGCATGAAGCCGAACGTGCGCGATGCCGGAAGTGGGGAGGAGAGGGCGACGCACTTGGAGCAAGCGGAGGGGATGCGTCTTCAATGGGGTAGAGGAGGCGACCTAGCTAGGGCCACCTCGACAGGTTGGACACCAATTTGGCCGGCGGAGGCCGCTCGGAGCACAAAGGACCAGCGGTCCGAGCGCCTCCGTCGACCAGCCTCCACACCTATAAATAGGGCATCGGAGGGGAAGGCTATAGCACGACGCGGAGCAAGATTGAAAGCATGCGAGCTTCGAAAGCTTCACCCTAGAGACATTGGGGAGGCTCGAATGCTTGCAAGCCGAGATATGAGAGCTCGCGGGCGGAGGAGGGTTGGATCCGAGAGAGAGAGAGCTGCGAGAAGGCGAGCATGAGGGAGATCCACCGCCAATCACCACGTTAGAGTCGTGGTGGACTCCCCCCCGCCCAACTCCCTTTCCCTCCGTGTCAAGCCTCGGTAAGAGGCTTCTGTTTCTGCCCTGCTTCAAACGGACCGTGTCGAAGCTCACGGCCGTCGGGCTCGTGTGAGCTCCGGCCCACACCATTCCTCTTGATTCAGAACCACGCTAGGTTCATTTCGTTGATGTCTATCCGTTGCTGCCCATCTCCACCGGTGCCCCCCCGGGCGAAACCCTAGCCGCCGCCCCGATTGGCCAAGCAGCTTCTTGCTTACTGTTGCCGCACTGCATCGCCGACACCGTCCTCGTTGGACAGCCGGTTAACGTCATCGGTTGCGTCGCCGATGTCATCAACATTGAGTCGCCGCCCGGTGATGTCCCCGCCACCCGTCGCGTCGCCGCCCAGTGACGTCCCAGCCACCCCTCCTCGGCGCCACGTGAAAGCAGGGAGGAAGAAGGCTGCAAAATTGGGTCAGAGCCGGGTCGAGCAAAAGCCCCCATCAAGTAGGGTTTTGTCCCCAAACCGGGTTAGGCATGGATTTCATCGATTCGGGTTGATTAGGCCCATTTGTACATGGGCTCATCTCACACGGGTGGGCCTGTTTTTGTTTGTGGGCCTGGAGTGTTTTAAAAAGGGGGAGGGGAAGCTCTTGTGCTGGGCCCGCGTTTCAAGCCCATTCGGGCTAACCGCTGGTGACTCGGGTCGGTCCTAACCCGAGAATCCGACCCGGGTCGTTTTATATATATATGATCTTGAAATGGTTTGTCTTTCTTGTCTTTATAATCAAAAAATGTTATTTTAGGATTAGGTAAAAAATAGAGAAAGAGAGAAATTAATGTTTTATTTTACGAAAATCAGAAAAATCCAAAAACCATGCCTATCGATGGGGAATGTGAACCACATCCCACCAATAAAACTTATCCCAAAAAAATTATATTATAATAGAAAAAAAAATAAAAATAAAAAAATTAATTTATTTTTCGAAAATAAGAAAAAGCCAAAAATGATTTATATTTTTGAAAAAGATCAAAACAACCAAAAAATGCTTTTTATATTTAAAAAAATAGAAAAAGACCAAAAAAAATGTTTTTCCTCCACAAATACATGGAAAATCCCTTGAAAGTCTAAAAAGCCTTAGGTTTAAACAAGATTAGGTACCGGAAGGGTATTAATGATTAACTAGTGTAATCAAGTCCCCGATCTTAGTTTCTCTGGTTGCGCAGGAGTGAAATATTTCTTCTAATATTTCACTTGGGTTTCTAATCGACCCATCTCAAATTGATTAGTGGTGACTCCTATTTAAAATTAACTTACAGGTTAAAAACTTAAATAATAAGTTGTGAATTGGTGGGCTTGGGAGAGCTCGGGCTAAGCTTAATGACTTAGTGAGCCATTAACCTCCGCAGGCGTCCTGCCCTCTAATTGGGCATCGAAAAAAAGGTCGCAACGGCTTGGCGACTGCTAGGGATATTTTTTTGAGAACTTAGGTCGTTTTATCTTGTTTAAACGCTTTACTAACTTGGGATTTTTTTTCTTTTTTATGCAAGTTAGTAGCTTAAAGATTAATTTTAATTTTGTTAAAACAAAATGTTTTATGATAAACTATTATGCATGTTTTAATATTTTTAGAACTGCACTTGGCACACACGACCTTGATGCCAGACCTTGGTCGCCATAGGTTATTTAGGATGGTGTTAAGAAAGATACGACCTTAAACGTGAGACTACAATGAAGAGGTTGCCTTTTTTTCTCCAAATTTCTTTAGGTAGAGCCAAGGTTAGGAGGGTATGATGCCAATGTGAGACTGCAATGGGCAAACACCTTCTTAATTTCTCTAAACCTTCTCAATTAGACATCGAGCCGCACGTATCATACGCATGTCTATGTGCTTGTCATTTTCTTTAAAAGCAAAGTGATTTATTTACCTTCTTTACTCGGTCTTTTTTATTGGCCCATGGCAACTTAGGTAAGGTTTTCGAGTCCTAGTTTATATGCGATTGGAGGAGATGATATCCATTTTATTCCCGCCCCCAAAGCAGAGCTCTTCAGATGGTGGGGTCAATTGGACCAATGTTGCCAAAGAGCGCGTGAAAGCCAAAGTCGGTCATCTTCTATTGTTGTTCCAAATCCCTGTTCGTCCTGAAGTTATACAGGCCATAGCACATTTCTGGTGCCCTAGGACATCCACTTTTATGTTTGGTGAGTTCGAGCTAACCCCAACTCTAGAAGAATACAATATCATCATTGGAATGCCTCTCAAGAGTAAGCTTGTTAGATCACCAACGGGTATTGACCTGCTGCATAGGTTAGCGCGACTTTTAAGAATTGAAGTCCATCTTATGAGGCAAATTCTTGAAACCAACCATAATACCTGCCCACTAGCATTTTAACTGCTTGTTTTAGAATCAGCCCATGACCCAAAAAAGTGAGATTTTCCTCCTAGCCTTTTTCGGGTTCATCATTTTCCCCCATCAAAAAGATGCCATAGGTCCCTCGATGGCATGGGTGGTTGATCAGGTCTTAAGGGGGCAAAATTATGTCAACATGATTTTAGCCAAAATTATGTAAACATGATTTTAGCCGAAACATTTTTGTCCCTTAATCGTTTTAAAGAAAACATGAAAAAGATCATGTGGGCCTCCCTAGAAATTTTACAGGTCTAGTTATTTTCTCACCTAAGCGAATTTTGATGCCTCATGCAATTGTCTAAAATAAATGATTTTGAAAATCCATTACAGAAATTTGTGGTTCTAGAACCATACATTCCCAATTATTAATTGGATAAATTTCCTAAGGGACCCCGCTCCTGAGGCATTCTTATGGTGTGCTGATTGGTTCCATAAAAAGAGAGCTCACTTTGCTTACAAACGTTGTAATCCAATCCCGTTGCTTGGCCTCACCGGTGCCACTCCCTATTACCCATATAGTGTGGCACGACAATACATGGCCCTGCAGGAGATCCCGTCGCCTTTTAAGGTGAAGATCTCTTCACTCTTTTTCACCCATCAAAGTCGTGACTACGCATTCGAGATTTCCATTATTGAGGAAACATGGAGCAAGTGTCATCGCAAAAGGATGGTGGTACTTGAAGGGCTTGAGGGACAAGAAAAAGCCTATCATACCATTTGAGTCCTACATCCACAACCATCGCATCCCAACAAGACTGTGGCCATTGGTCCCTGACCCGACTAGCGAAATCAGTCAACACAAGCAAGCAAAGCATATGCAAAGGGATTTGGGAATAAGATGGGTACACGTCTCAGAGCTAGTCCAAGAAAGCAAACGTCTTCACAAGACCAAGGCTCCCCGTCGCATATAAAATAGTGGTCATATGCCCCTTAGTGTTAATATTGTGAAAGTTTTGTCTTAATCCCATTGTTTAGGGACTTTTGTTTAATACCTAGTATTTCGTTCTATCATTTTAATTTCAAGTTTAGATGTCAGAAGTATGTTGTTTGTAAAATCATTTTTTGATAAATAAAAACAATTGGATTGTTGCCATGGGTCAATCTTTATTTACTCTCGTGTTCATTCATTGTTTTTTACACTAGGTAATTGTGAATCGCAAATCACCAGTCATCCGCGAATGGCCTCTAGCAATAGGGCCCGATCAAAATAATGTACAAAATCGCCTTGCTAACATTGAAGACGACGTAGGATAGATGTCCATTGTCCTTCAACAACTCTCGAGGAAAATGGAGTCCATTCAAGCCAAGTCCAACTCCGTAACTGCTTTAAACACACTCATGACACTTGCGAATTTGCCAAAGGATAATCAACATGATAGACAATTTGTAAAGATCATGAAGAAGTTGAGCCAGCTATAGGGGCAAGATCCCATTGATCTATCTAATTATGCCAATGTTAAGATCCCAGAGGAACTCAAAGTGTCTAAATGGGAAAGGTATGCCAATACCTCTCGCCCAAAGGCTTATTTGCAAGCCTATCTGGTCCGAAGGATGTTTTAATCATACTAATCAAATCTGATTGGCTCCGCCTTGCGGTGGTACATTGTAAGGAGGATTAGTCTTCTTAAGACTTGGGGGGAGCTAATTGATGATTTTCGCCAAGAATATAATGTTGACATCAACGCCAACATCGCCTTGCCCTACGAAGAGCCGATAGTCACAAAGACGAAGGATAATATGTTTTTAAGAACACATGCCGTGTCAGGGAGGAGCCTGACCACCTAGTCTGACCTGCAGCCTACAGAAGAATATATCAATGTAGCCTTGCATGATAAATGGATGACTGAGCAATATCCTATTACCGAGAAGCTTCTCACTAGGAAAGGCAAGGAGCCCGCATATGAGGTCAATGCCATAAAACCTATTCAAGACCAAGGCATGACAATGCAACTTCTCAGGCTTACCGCAAGAGTTAGGATCCAAAGAATGCCAACCCCCATCAATCTATGAAGTGAAACTCCACCATCTCCCAGTCCCCTTGACAAAGTCCAGCTGGGAAAATGAAGGGCTTTACTCAAAGGGTTCAGATCAGGAGTCAAGAAAAGAAAGCCTAAGCAATTTGAGTCAATGCCTGCCATTGAATGTAGGCCAAACCTGACAGCCAATGAGCCGCCACATTAATACTTCGGGCATCCCCTAGGGTACAATCCTGAAGGCTACTAGTACTATACAGATGAAGTCAGCCATTCATCAAATGATTGCCTCCCTCCTACACATAGGATCCAAAGCCTATTAAAAGAGGGAACATTTGTCCGTCATGACTTGTCTCCCAATGAGCTGCTAAATTTATCACCCGACCATGAGGATAACATAAACACCTCATCTTCGATTGGAAATTTCAACCCGGAAGAAAGCAATGAAATGATCTCGATAGAGTCCATCTTGCCTGAAGCAGTAGAATTCACCACCGTGATGAATATGCAATGGGTAAACCAATTGCCTAACCAAGACTCGGCGGGTCCATCTTGCCTTCATAGGATTATGACTCTTAGAGAAATGAGGATACATAATCTCCGTAAATATAATGGCACAACTTATCCCATGACTCACTTGCAATCTTTCCATGCTGAAATGAGTCGGCACTGCAACCCGACGCCATTCATAACTTAGGCTTTCCAAGAAAGTCTCAAAGGGCCCGCATTGCAATAGTTCTTCTTAGCAAGGATTTATCTCATGAGGGATTGGAATGAGCTGTCTTTCGCATTTCTACATCAATACCAAAGCCAGATTGGAACTGAACTACCTAGCGAGAATTTGGTTCGCATCATAATGAGACCAATGGAGGATTTTCGAGCATATGCAGAAAGGTGGGAGGCTTTCGTGATGCAAACCAACCCTCAACTGGCCGAAGAAAAATGATGAAGCTATTCATAGAGGCCTTACCCCCACAAGCATTGTTTTTGGTTGCATGGATTACACTTACATAGCTTTAATGAAGTGGTCCTCTCATGCGAATACTTCAAGTCTACTAGAGGTGAAGAACTCAAAGGCATTTGATTTCAGGACCAACACTATTAAAGTGCTCCTTTC
This sequence comes from Eucalyptus victrix, assembly GCA_016097545.1. Taxonomy (NCBI): domain Eukaryota; kingdom Viridiplantae; phylum Streptophyta; class Magnoliopsida; order Myrtales; family Myrtaceae; genus Eucalyptus; species Eucalyptus victrix. Next base: position 29,443,611 of record CM027840.1, on the reverse strand, counting down.
CATACGAGTTTTCATGGGTTTTGTTTGTTTTTATAACCTCATGTTTTCTATCATGTTTAGTATATTACTGTCATATTTTCCATTCCAGTAATTTAATTTCACTCAGAATATACAGTTCTAATATTTCGTTTTGAGAGTATGAGCTAGTATTCTAGACCGGCCCGGTGATGCTATCCAACCATGAAAAGAAAATATCATCTAAGGAGAATACTGAGGGCTGGGCTTCCTCATGCTTCCTCCCTCCAAATATATACTTTTGAAAACAAAAAATATTTCATTACCAAAAACTTTTGTCAAAACAAGATGTTAAATTTAATCCTATTTATTTTTCGAACTTGCTCACTTCGTGTCTCAGAAATATCATCCCCTTTGACTTAGCGTGACAGAGGCATTTGAAACTAGCACATCATATGAACTCACCGATTTTGAAAACACTCTCTCAAGAAAGCGGAGGCAAACAAAAAAGATCATCCCATCTTAAAGAAGGGTATGTCTTATTCCCTTAACATAATTTTGGAAATGACATTCTCTCTCTTCTATTTTCAAGAGATGAAAGATAGGACGTAATAGGCACAAGCATACGGTTGAACTCGAAGCATGCATACCATGGTAGCTTAGGGTAGGGTAACCTCCTCCATGCTGCTCTCAGCCTTCCCATTTTGCGAGCCATCCCTAGTGCTCTATGCACTCCACATCACTCCCACACAACTTCGTCTCAAATCTGCGCAATATCTTCCTCACACAACGTGTCGAGCATTTAGACGTTGCGGTTTCATTAATAGGATTTCCAGCTTCAACAAGCTAAGAAGCACAGGAAAGGAATTTCTCCTCTTCCTTTGAATTGGCTACTATTAATAGGGAGAAAATCCCAACAATTGAGGCGATTTCTAGCACCCTATTCCAGATGATGACTTTAGAATCTAGAAACCTCACTTCTTGTTCCAGACGCATACTCTCTCAAGAAGTGATTGTCATTAGAAAACTGGAGATTTTAATTGTCCATCTTAGATTCCATGGAGGCTTGAGGTACATGACTTTGCCCAATGCTACTAATGTTCATACGATCAAAGGTAGAGGAAAAATTCCACAGAAGGAAAGCGTTGAAGATGAATCAATGACCATCAATCGTGCATACATGGCCACGAATGAGAAAGGCCAATCGAAAGAGATGTCAAACTGTATCAAGACAAAAAGGTTGTCATCTACATTTAAATATCCCTAGGAGTTATCAAATACAAACTCAGGGGAAGAGTAATTTGGTATCGTTTCCAATACTCCCCCTATCTAAATTTGCTTTTGACATATTTTCCCCTATTGATATGAAACATCGGGACTCAAGAGCCAAACTCAATGGTTAATTTGAGCAAATCAATATTGGCCAAGCTAGTACATGGAAGTAACCCGTATCGAATTCACCTAACTTTGTGTAAAAGGGCGTGTCATCCAAGAACCAGTTCAGTTAAATGGAAAAATAAGCGCTCCATGAACACTACCAATGCCGTGGTTTGGTGGTATGAGGATGAAGTGGTCCAGACGCAACTGGGATTCGATCCTCGGAAGCGGCAACTCGCTGCTATATGTATAAACTAATAAGAAGTTTTTGCTTCTCCTGCAACTGCAAAAACGGGAGAATAATTAACCTGACGAAACGAAAGATGTAGGAATTCATGTTCTTCTCGTACTTCAAGTCTATTCAATCATTAGCAAACCAATGAAGGGTAATGTTGTATCACTTCCAATTGTTCGACTCTTGAAAGAGTTCATGACTAACATGTTCCCTCTTATCTATTATAGGATCACCTGACCATCAAAGATGTGGATAACAAATCAATGAGAGGCATGTTAGACTCTGATAAGCTCTCCTAAGCAAAATGGCATCCTAAGTATCACCAAAGCATATGACAGAAATCTTTCAGGTCTTAATTCACATTTGATTTTGGCCCTACTAATCAATTCATGTTTGCATTTTCTCTTATATAGGGGCAAAAGCAGAGATGCCCGTCAAATCAATGATCAGATTCCCAACCTCAGCTGATCATTCATGTGTCATCTCCCTTTTGAATAAGGACAGTTCGTGGACACCCATTTGTGAATAACCCCTTGATGTTCAAAATTTAACATATTTATAAATACAATTTTGTTAAATAATTACCTCTAATGCTGTTAGTAAAATTTTTGAATATTTTCAATTATTTGTACAAAGTCTCTCATATTTAAAATGCTGCATGCCTTTTCCAAATGGATTATGTATAATATTTTTGTCCATCTAAATCACTGATTCCATTGAGGATTATCAGAATAAACAGCTAAATGAAGGATATAAGATTGATTGAGCATGTTGGATGAGGTGCATAAGGACGATGAAAGGCAAACCATATCCTACACACAATCCCTTATCTATATACTTGTGAGATAAGTACAGAAAATTCCATGTTTGCAGCGTAAAGGGTTCTTTCATGAATGGTACGATAACCAAAGTAGTGAGGGGCATTTCATTTCTCTACCCTAAATGTGACATCCTGAATTTCCGATTTTGATTTCGATCGAAATAGTTGGGCATTTCATCGACGCGCTTATAGTTCTTTTCCCTGAACTGATCACTCATGGAATAACTAGTCTATCAGGTGAAGCCGTTAAGGGATTCTAACGCATCATACTTGAGAATTCAACCAGGAAACGACTGCTCGACCGTGCAAATCTGCAAGAGATCATTACGACACAGTTAGATCGATTAGAAGTTCGGAGATAGGTTGACTCAACAAAGGTATGTGATTAAGTGTGGGTGATTCTACTTAGTTGCACTTTTCAGCGAAAAATCAGCATATGGTTAATTTGGTTCTGGAAAATTGGTAGGCCCGCTTTTGGTCGTACTTTTGAGACTCAAGAAGATTCTATGGACAAGTGAAGATGTGAATTAAAGTGTGGTGACATTGAATTAATTTTATGGACTTGAATTTGGTTCAATTAGAAGAGAATTGAATGAAATTGATATACAAGATTTCATGCTACGGCGGAAAAAAGAAATTGCAACCATTGGAAGAGGTTGTGGAGGATTGAGTTAGTGGAGTGTGATATCATGTGATGTCATGGTGGGGCTAGAGTGCATAGGATCTTGACAAGTGGATGGTGAGGATGTGCTCTCAAAAAGATGGGATGTCACTTCACCTTTCTCCATCATCTTCAACCTTGGATTTGCTTTTGTATTTGGAGGAGAGAGAGAGGGAACCGACCGGACCAGCTAGCCAGCCTGACGCCGCCCCTTCGCCGCTCGGTCACCTGCTCATCGCCGTTGCCGGAGCCGTTCGTCGCCGTCATCGCCTGTCCGCGCGCGAAGGCCAGCACGCGCCTCGCCAGCCAACTCGCTGTTCCGCCGCAGCCCGAGTGCCCTCGAGCTTCCATCATCTTCGTCAGCTGCTGTTCTTGGTTGTCCAGCTCGCCGAAGAGCCACCGTGAGCAAGCCGAAGCTAGCTTGCCGCCGGTGTCGCTTCTCCTCCGCTCGCACGACCGGCCGGCTCGTGCTCGACTCAGTTGCTGCTCGCGCGACCAGGACCCTCTAGCTCCGTTGTCCGCCTCTATCCTTGGTCGCCAGCCACCGCCGAAGGTCCTGCCTGGCCGCCGAAGTCGTCGCTTCCACCCGCACGAGCTGCCGCCGCCGCCCATTTCCGTCGGTGCCGTGCCCAACCAGTGACCAGAGCTCCTCCGACCGAACTTGGACAGCAGTTGGAGTTCCAAGCTAGATCCGGATCTTCAAGGCCCGTTTTTGGGGCGTTTCGGTCCTCTTTTGGCGTCGCCCCGAGGAGATTTTCCGACCACCTCACCGTTGTCTTTACCGGGGACTCATCGGAAAGCGATTCCGGTGAGTTTAACTCACTAAATCTCGATTAGAGGGTTAATGATGCTTTAGGTGTGCTTAGTTTATGTTAAGTGTTATTAGGTGGTTAGTTTAATTTATTTAAGAGTAGATTAGATTAAAGTGGTGCTTAATGTAAAGTATGTTTAATTAAGGCTAAGTAGGTTTATTTTAGAATAAGCCTTGATTTGACTTAAATGAAGTATTTTTTGGATTAAATAAATATTTCGAAATTATTTAATAATTTAATAATATATTATTATTCGAAATTATTAAAATATTATTATTTAATTAATTTTCGGAATAAATTTAATTATTTATTATTTTCCAAAAATTATTTTGGGACCTTAAATTCTCAGAATTTCGTGTTGATCGCTCGTGCATTCAGATTATTAATTTGATGGTTGTATATTGCAAATTGAGTGTTGATTGTGAAAAATATGGATTTATTTAGAAAAATCCCGGATGTTGGGTTTGACACCGAAATTGGATTTTAAGGATTATTATTTTAATGGAAGCCTTGAGTGAAATGCAAAGTGCCTTGGGCTGAGTATGAATTGTTGTGTGATAATTAAGAGGAATTGTCCTAAGCTGTTGAGCTGAATTTGCCCCTATATGGGAGGCCCCACGCAACGGGCTTGGGTTGCAGTTGATTCTGAGCCTATACTCCTTCAGGAACGCAGTCGAGATAATGACGAAGCCGCGCTCCATGGGAGGAGGCGATGCCTGGTATTAATGTCAGTAGATAGCCGAACTACGAGTAGGCTATGCCCTTGAGTGGCAGTGAATGACAATTGGAACACATGTTGGGAGTTGATTGATGCACTGGATTATGGGACGAAATTGTGTGGCATGGAATGGGACGTGCCATAATGGTTCGGTCTTATAATCAGGACCCCTGTGATTGTTGGTTATATGAAAGTGATTGCATTCCGGTTGTTTAACTTCGTATTACTGTATGTGATCGAGTGATATGAACCTGTGATCGAGTGATTTTAGCATGTGATTGAGTGATATGAATTGTGCTAACCTGCAGAAAGGAATTAAGGCAAAGGTGAGTCTCATTGTTTGTGATGGTGTGGCTAGGCCATCATGGGGTGTATTTTCTTTCTAATAAGGGTTTGGGGGGGTGAATTTACTGAGACAATGTATCATCCCATTGTGGGGTAATATTTTCAGGTTTCTAGTGGACAGAGTGGCCAGATCGCTTGGGTTGGCCTTGAGGAGTTGCAGAGGTGAAGTAAGGAGGATTGGAGAACGTGTCCGACTTATAGGTCGTAAGACAGTTCCTTTTTAAGAGTCGGTCTTTTGTAGACTTTTGGCTGTAGGCCTTCGTTTGTAACTCCGTGGATTTACGAAAGTGTATTGTTGTGAAATTGCTTCCTGCTTTTCTATCCCGTATTTTATTGTCAGGAGTTTTATAATACGCTTCCGCATGTGCATTAAAGAATTGAATGGGTCGGCGAATTAACCTGGGAACGTTGCATTTGAATGACCATGGTGGGATGTTGGCACGCTCGGGGTTCGAGGTGTGACACTAAACACTACATGTTATCCATTGCTTACCCCTTTTGAGCCCCATACACTTGTGAAGCTTGTTTTACACCCCCATCAAGAACCACCTCACACTAGGGCAGATCGGAGGCGAGGTGGCATCACAAGGTGAGAAAAGGGATATAAATTTTCTTGCTTACACTTGCATCAATCTTCGGGTGTCTTTATTGCATATTGAACACTCACGATAATTTAAGTGCCCTAGAATGACGAAGAGCAATTCTTTCTCTATGCACTTTTATTCATTGTACAGCCTAGTTGAGTCTGTAATTTCACCCTCACATTGAGGCAAAGCAAGAGTTACAGCAATTCAAGCAGCATAATCTGGAGCGCCGGCTGAATATGAAGACTCAAGAGTCTAATAACAGTGTTTTGCTTGAACTTGCCTAGGTTAGTTCCTCAGACAACAAAAAGAAAAAGCTAGAGGCATGAAAAAGTAGTGTACCTGGTAAAAGCAAAGTCAATGCCCATAGATGAGAAAATTGGATTAAGAACTAAAGGCATGAAAAAGTAGTGCGCCTGGTAAAAGTAAGGCCGATGCACCTAAACAAAAAGTGAATTTTAGCCATTAGTGTTTCCAAACAAAGCGGCTGTTGTGGTTCAATTAATAGAACTTCCATCTGAGAGTGAGAAAAGGACTGGTGACAATGCCAAGGCAATCACCTACTCTCACCCTTCTACACATGAGCCAAGCCTACGTTGCGTCCTCTTGTAAAAATCTCTTCAGACTAGGGCACTTCAATTAATGTAGGATTTCATATGTTTATAAGCATCGCTTGAAGAAGTACGAACAAGATTATTCTATCTCTTTTCGTAGGGTTCTTGACTTGTAAACCAAGAGATGATCGTGTGGCATTTCTTTCATAAGTCTTGACCTTGATGGTCCCCTTTGATAAGCCGTTGACCAAGCCTACATTACAATCCCGACAAAGACCTCTCATATTGGTAAAGTCGTACCACTTGTGAGAATACTCGAGACCTCTATTGACATGATGACAGTGAGATGGCGTGGTTCTTATAAATCATGCATCAATGGTCAGGATAAAACAACCATTTCCCATGAGAGTGAGTGGAAAGTCATTTCAGACTGAAAGTCCCTCATCTAGCATGTTCAAGACATCTACATTATGAATGTAGGTTGTCTTTCAAAATTTTCCTCAGTGGAACTTAAATTATGCAAAACTGACAAAATTGTCATGCATAAATCACATTTAAATTCATGAATTTACATAATGTACAATCATACTCTCAAAGATCGGAGATATCATTAGGTAAGCATATCTTTACCCTTATTCCAAAAATCTTGTCTTTGAGTACCGGCCACCATTCGAATACTCTCTCTTATCAACACTCAACCTATTCGAGTTGTTTTCTGAGTTTGGGTGCTTACAACTGTCCAAGTATCCCTTTGTCCTTGAGTACCTACCACTATCCGAGTACTCCCTCTAATCGACACTCGACCTATTCGAGTTGTCTTTTGTCTTTGGATGCTTGTGACTGTCCAAGTGTCCCATTGTCTTTGAGTACCTACCACTGTCCAGATGCTCTTACCAACACTCGACCTATTTGAGTTGTCTTCTGAGTTTGGTGCTTGTGACTGTTCAAGTATCCCTTTATCTTTGAGTACCGGCCATCTCTCGGATACTCTCTCTTCTTGACATTCAACTTATTCGAGTTGTCTTCTGAGTTTGGATGCTTGCGCTTGTCCAAGTATCCCCTTGTCTTCGAGTACCTGCCGTTATTTAGGTGCTCTCTCTTATCGACACTCGACTTGTTCAAGTTGTCTTCAGAGTTTGGATGCTTGCGATTGTCCAAGTATCCCTTTGTCTTCAAGTACCTGCCACTATTCAAGTATTCTCTCTTATTGACACTCGACCCATTCGAGTTGTTTTCTGAGTTTGGGTGCTTGTAACTATCCAATTATCCCTTTATCTTTGAGTATCGGCCATCGCTCGGATCTCTCTCTTCTTGACACTCGACTTATTCGAGTTGTCCTCAAAATATTGATGCTTACAACTGTCCAAATATCCCTTTGTCTTTGAGTACCTACCACTGTCGGTACTCCCTCCTATCGACACTCGATCTGTTTGAGTTGTCTTCAAAGTTTAGATACTTGCAATTATCCATGTATCCCATTGTCTTTGAGTACCTACCACTATCCGGGTACTCCCTCTTATCGACACTCGACCTATTCGAGTTGTCTTATGAGTTTAGGTGCTTGCAACTACTCAAGTATCCCATTGTCTTCGAGTACCCGACATTGTCCAAGTACTCTCTTCCCGTGACACTCGACCTGTCCGAGTTGTTCTCAAATTATATCATTAAATATTGGTGGTTGTTCAAGTGTTCCATTGCTTTGTGTGCCTACGATTACCTAGGTATGCCTTTTTATCATCATGACATTTGGACCTGCCCGAGTGGTCCCAGATCGTATCATTAAATACTTGTGTTTATCCAAGTATTCCACTGCTTTGTATACATGCGGCTACCCAGGTATTCCAGCCCTTTTGCGTGTTTACGGCCATCCGGTAAGCCTTGTGCTACATTCATATTTATTTTACTAGGAGGTGGGAGACCTTCGCCAATTACCAGGAGGTGGAAAACCTTCACCAACTACTAGGAGGTGAGAGGCCTTCACAAATAGCCAAGGCGTGTCCTCGATATTCCATTTACCAGGAGGTGGGAGATCTTCACCAACTACCAAAAGGTGAGAGACCTTCATGAATAGTTGAGGCGCGTCCTCGATATTCCAACTACCAGGAGGTGAGAGACCTTCACGGATATATGAGGCACGTCCTCGATATTCTAATTACCAGAAGGTGAGAGACCTTCACAAATATCTGAGGTGCGTCCTTGATATTCCATCTACCAGGAGACCTTCACGGATATCCCAGGTACTCTTTCGATGCCTGTGAATGTTCAGGTATCTTCCAGAGTTCGTACTTGTGATTATCCAAGTACTCCTTCAATGCCTGCAAACATCTAGGTACTTTTTTAATACTTGCGAATGTCTAGGTACTCTTTCAATGCATGTGAATGTCCACGTATCCTCCAAGATATATGCCCTGAGAAAGGTCAGGCGTTCAGCAAACAAATGCCCTGAGAAAGGTCAGTGCATCTCCCAAGAAAGGTCGCGTAACCAACCGGTGTCATTGACAAAGATCAGGCACCTAACAAACTGATGCCCTGAGAAAGGTCGGGTAATCAATCGATGTTCTTGACAAAGATCAAGCACCTAACAAATTGATGCCCTGAGAAAGGTCGGCGCATCTCCCGAGAAAGGTCAGGTAACCAGCCGGTGTCCTTGACAAGGATCAGGCACCCAACAAACTGATGCCCTAAGAAAGGTCGGCGCATCTCCCGAGAAAGGTCGGGCAACCAACCGGTGTCCTTGACAAAGATCAAGCACCCAACAAACAGATGCCTTAAGAAAGGTCGGCGCATCCCCCGAGAAAGGTCGGGTAATCAACCGGTGTCCTTGATAAAGATTAGGCACTCAACAAATAGATGCCCTAAGAAAGGTCGGCGCATCCCTGAGAAAGGTCGGGTAAACAACTTATTACTCTAACAAGAGACCGAAGAATGGTTCGGATCATAGAAAAGCGATTTCCCGTCAAGGTGACCGAAGAAAGGTTTGGGTCTTAGACAAACAACTTATTGCTTTAATAGGTGATCGAAGAAAGATTCGGGTCCTGGAAAAGCAATTTCCCGACAAAGCAACTGAAAAAAGATTCGGGTCCTAGACAAATAACTTCATTGCTCTAATAGGCGATCGAAGAATGGTTCAGCCTTGGAAAAGCAATTTCCCATCAAGGCGACCGAAAAAAGGTTTGGGTCTTAGAAAAGCAACTTCCTTACATCATTAGGTAAGATGATACCCTGATACTTGCAAAGCTTGGGATTCACGCCCTATCTCACTCATTCCCGGTAAGTAACTACAGGTATCTTCTTATTTATCTTAGTATTTATAATGTTATATTGCTCCTTTGCATAGGACACCCGGTCCCAAATAAGAAATCTACTGCATTCGTATGGACAAAATTCATGTATCAGTTTGTCTTTCAATGCAACCTCTACAAGCTCACCTTCGAAGAGGGGTAACTGTTGATACCTAAATTTTGGCTAGATATTTTGAATTAATTTGCATAGAAAAAATTTGACCCTAACAAAAATATATTCTCGCATCACCTAGGTCTTAGTTTCCTTTAGGTTTTATATTCTATTTTTGTTTTTTGGATAAATTAATAAAAGACAATAATAATAGTAATTAATTTGCTAGTTGTGTTTCCTCTTTTTCGACACCCTTTCACTCATTTTGATATGTTTGTCATATTGAGTGTAAGTTTTTGGTGCCGAGCTCCCTTGTTGTACAGCTGTATAACTTATTGGTTAAAAGTCAATATATCTCTTATCTTTTACCAAAAAAAAAAAAGACAATAATAATAGTAATAATTAAAAAAAAAAAAGAAAAGGGTTTTATGGGGCTGGGAATGAAAGCAGCCCCTTCTTTTTGTCCCTCCCCGCATAAGCCCCCAGGCCCATCCCAGCCTTGTCTTCCCCGAGCCTGGCCCCCACATTCTTGTCTTCTTCATCTTCCTTGTCTTCTTCCCCTGTTGTCTCTACAGCACGCGCACGAAGCCAGACGTGCGTGATGCCGGAAGCGAGGAGGAGAGATGGCGACACACGTGGAGCAAGCGGAGGGGACGCGTCTTCAATGTGGTAGATGAGGCGGCCTAGCTAAGGCCACCTTGACAGGTGGGACGTCAGTTTAGCAAGCGGAGGCTGCTCAGAGTGTGAAGGATCGGCAGTCCGAGCGCCTCCGTCGACCTGCCTCCACGCCTATAAATAGGGCATCGGAGGGGAAGGCAATGGCACAACGCGAAGCAAGATCGAAAGCATGTGAGCTTCGAAAGCTTCCCCCGAGAGACATCCGGGGAGGCCCGAATGCTCGCAAGCCGAGATCTAAGAGCTCGCAGGTGGAGGAGGGTCGGATCGGGAGAGAGAGTTGCGAGAAGGCGAGCATGAGGGAGAGCCGCCGCCAGCCACCGCGTTCGAGGTGGTCGACTCCCCCCTGCCGTGCTCCCTTTCCCTCCGTGTCAAGCCCCGGTAAGAGGGCTCTGTTTCTGCCCTGCTTCAAACGGACCGTGCCGGATCTCGTGGCCATTGGGCTCGTGTGAGCTCTAGCCCATGCCATTTCTCTTGATTCAGAACCACGCTAGGTTCATTTCGTTGTTGTCTATCGTTGCTACCTGTCTCCGTCGGTGTCACCCGCCCCCGAAACCCTAGCCGCCGCCCCGACTGGCCAAGTAGCTTCTTGCTTACTGTTGCTACGCTGCATCCCCGACGCTATCTTCATTGGATAGTCGGCTGCCGCCACCCGTCGAGTCGCTAACGCCGTCAACGCTGAGTCGCCGCCTAGTGATGTCCCCGCCGCGTTGCCGTCATCGCTAAGTCGCCGCTCGGTGACGTCCCAACCACCCCTCCTTGACGTCGTAAAGAAGCAAGGAGGAAGAAGGCTAGAAAATCGGGTTCCGGGTCGAGCAAAAGCCCCCATTGGGTAGGGTTTTGTCCCCGAACCGAGTCAAGCATGGATTTTATCGATTCGGGTTGATTGGGCCCGTTTGCACATGGGCTTGTCTCGCGCGAGTGGGCCTGTTTTTGTTTGTGGGCCTGGAGTGTTTTAAAAAGGGGGAGGGGAAGCTCCTTGGCCGGGCCCGTGTTTCAAGCCCATCCGGGCCGGCCGCCGATGACCGGGGTTAGTCCCAACCTGGAAATCCGACCCGAGTAGTTTTTTCTAAAAAATATATACTATTATATTATAATTTAAAAATATTTTAATAAAATAAATAAATAAAAATAATAAAAAAATAATTTATTTTTCGAAATTAAAAAAATCCAAAAATATCCTACATTTTCCCAAAAAGCCCAAAAAAAAAATCAGAAAAAAGCCAAAAATGATTTATATTTTTGAAAAAGATCAAAAAAACCAAAAAATGCTTTTTATGTTAAAAAATAGAAAAATATCAAAAAATGTTTTTCCTCCACAAATGCATGGAAAATTCCTTGAAAATCCAAAAAGCCTTAGGGTTTAAATAAGATTAGGTACCGGAAGGGCATTAGTGATTAACTAATATAATCAAGTCTCCGATTCTAGTTTCTCTAATTGCGCAGGAGTGAAATATTTCTCCCAATATTTCACTTGGGTTTCTAATCGACCCACCATAAATTGATTAGTGGCAACTCCTATTTAAAATTAACTTACACGTTAAAAACTTGAACCATAAGTCATGAATTGGGGGATTTGAGAGAGCCCGGGCTAAACCTAATAGACTTAGCGAGCCATTAACCTTCGTAGGCGCCCTGCCTTCTAATCCGGCACCGAAAAAGGAAGTCGCGACAATGAACAAAATGACAATCATCTTCAAAATACCTGGTATGCTCATGGAATATTGGATTTGAAGTAATATGGATTGCTGCCTAATTATCACACCACAACTCCATTGGCACAAGATCTTTGAGTCCGAGTTCAACTAATAGTTGACGCATCCATAATAACTTATAAGTAGCTTGAGCCATAGCTCTATATTCTAATTCTACACTAGATCTAGCCACAACACTTTGTTTCTTACTCTTCCAATATACTAGGTTTCCTCCCACAAAAGTATAGTAACCTAATGTAGACTTCTTATCTGTAGGAGACCTGGCCCAATCAGCATCCGAAAATGCTTCCACTCTTCTATGACCATGATCACAATATAAGAGACCACGACCTAGAGTTGTCTTCAAATATCTCAAAATTCTTACTACAGCATCCCAATGAAAAGTATGGGGGGAAGACATAAACTGGCTCATAACACTCATAGGAAAAGAAATATTAGATCGAGTGACAATTAAATAATTTAATTTTTCAACAAGTCTTCTATACATTTCCGGATCATCCAATGATGTACTGTCCTCTGCCATCAATTTCAAGCCAACTTCCATTGGTGTATCTAGTGGTTTAGCTCCTAGCATACCTATCTTTTTTAGCAAATCCAAAACATACTTTCGTTGAAGATATAAATACCTTCCTTTGCCTATGCCACTTCAATACCCAAAAAATATCTTAGTCACCCCAAATCTTTTGTTTGAAAGTTATGTTGCAAATACAATTTCAATTCATCAATCCTTGTAGAATGATCTCCAGTTATAACAACATCATCCACATAAACTACAAGAAATATCCGACCAACTCCAGAACGATCTCCACTACATCCAAACATTCCAAACTAAAGCACCACCTCAGTAAGCCTCCCAAACCAACCTCTGGGAAATTGCTTCAATCCATAGGAAGATTTCTTCAAACGACAGACATAACCAAGCTCTTCTTAAGCAACAAACCCAAGTGATTGCTTCATATACACCTCTTCATGTAAATCACCATGAAGAAAGGCATTTTTAGCATCAAGTTGAAAAAGAGGCCAACAAGCAAAAGCAGCCAAAGAAAGTAAAAGATTAATAGAGGCCATCTTAGCCACTGGAGAGAATCAGCATAATCGACCCCATAAACCAATACATAATCTTTTGCAACTAGTTTGGCCTTAAGGCAAGTAAGAAAACCATAGGGATTAACCTTGACAGTAAACACCCATTTACATCCAATAGTAGTCTTCCCTACAAGTAGATGAACAAGATCCCAAGTTTGGTTTTGGTCTAGTGCCACTAGGTCCTCATCCATAGCTGTCCTCCAGCGTAAACTAGATAGTGCTTCAGCAATAGTTTTAGGAGTATGATGTGTATCAATGGTGTCCAAACTAGCTCGAAAAGAGGTAGACAAACCAGAATAGGTGACAAACTATGCAATAGGGTGTTGGGTACAACTGCAAACTCATTTATGATGTGCAATGGGGATATCAAGGTTAATATGCGACATGCTTACCTCAGACTCAAAGGACAAAGAAGACAAAATGGGCAGAGGTACATCTACAGGCAGCTCCACATGTTGATGATGATGTCTATTCTATACATGCTAGACTAGTAGAGGAATTGATGGAGAATTCAAAGTGGATTTCATAATAACATATGAAAAGGAATCATCATCCACTGTTGGAGGCTCCATTGGTTCATCAAAATAAACAATAGACTTAAAGAAGGAAACATCTACGTAGTGGTAAAATACTTGTGCAAAGAAGGATAATAACAATGGTAGCCCTTCTATTGTTCGAGAATACCCCATAAAAATGCATTTAAGAGACCGAGAATCTAATTTGGAAAGCCCTAGATGATGGTCACGAAAATAGCAGACACAACCAAATATACAAAGTGGTAAATGAAACAAGGATTCTGAAGGAAAAAGAATAGAGTATAGAGTGACATCCTTAAGATAGAGGACGGCATGCAGTTGATAAGATAACATGTAGTTATAACAGCATTAGCCCAAAAGGATTTATCTACCTTCATTTCAAATATCAATGATCGAGCTACTTTTAACAAGTGATGATTCTTCTTTTCGGCAACACCATTTTGCTGTGGTGTATTCAAACAAAGAGATTGATGAAGGATGCCCTGTTGAGCCATGAATTCAGAAAAAGGATTAGAAAAATATTCTTTAGTATCATCACTTCGAAGAAAACGAATGGGAACTGAAAATTGAGTATATACTTCATTAACAAATGCACAAAGCACATAAAATAATCATAATGACTTTTCATTAAATATAACCAAGTAACTCTTGAATAATCATCTACAAAAGTAACAAAGTACTTGAAATCCAACTTAAAGACTAGGACACGAACCCCATACATTAGAATGAACTAACACAAATGGCTAGGAAGCTTGTTTATTGACTCTTGGACGATAACTACTACAGTGCAATTTTCCAAATTGACACAACTCACACTCAAGACTAGATAAAGAATGAAACTGGGGATCTAACTTCTTTAAATTTTCCAAGGAGGGGTGGCCCAAGCAACAATGGATCTAATGTGGGGAAGCCACAAAACAAGCAACACCGGTAGTATTATCGAACAAGGATAGCCCCCCCCCCCCCGACACATGGCCTTTTACCAATCATCTTCCTTATCTTCAAGTCCTAAAAAACATAGGAATTGGGATAGAAAGTTACAGAACAATTATATGTTTTAGTAAGATGACTAACAAACATAAGGTTGAACGGAAAACTTAGAAGATACATGACTGAAGATAAAGATATGGAGGATGTCAGGAGAATTGTGCCTATCCCTTTTACTATGAATAGAGAACCATCAGCTAATATAAAATTGGACATAGACTCGTGAAAGTCAAAAAAGATACCCAAAACTCCAATCATATAATCGGTAGTATCTAAATCAATGACCTAGGGGCAAGAGGTAGAAGAAAGACACGCTATTACATTTCCTATTTGGACAAAAGTAGCTATGGAAGAGGATTGTGAAATTGGTTGGGAAATTTAGAATTGATTGTACCTAGCAAATTCCTCTTCCATCATTCCGATCAACTTTCCTCCTTCAGAGGATTGTGAAGATGTACTAGACTCTACTGCATTGGCCACATTAGTTGCAGCCTGTTGAGGGGGCCTTCCATGAAGCTTATAATAGAATCTTTGAATTTGTCCAGGTAAACCATAGTAATGACAAGTTCAAACAAACTCAGTACTACCCCCTTTATCACTAGAAGTGTTACTAGATGAGGGTGGTTAGCCTCTACTAAAACCACGGCTACCACCACCATTTCGGCCACCATTACGACCTCGACCACCTCCGCGATTTCCTCGAGCTGCCAAGACTGAGCTATCACCTGTAGAAAATAGATCCTTAGGCGCTTCACTAAGACCTTGAGGACATGAGCAAACATCTTAGTGAGTGAAGTTACTCTATCTCCTCCAAGTATTAGGGAACAAACTACGTCATGCTTTTGTCCTAGTCCTCCCAAAAAACCCATAACAGCCAATTGCTATCGTTGCTCCCGCATCCAAAGCTGAGCTATCACCTATAGAAAATATATCCTTAGGTGCTTCACATGAGACCCTCAAGGCACGAGCAAACGCCTTAGTGAGTGAAGTTACTCTATATCCTCCAAGTATTAGGGAATGGACTGCATCATACTCTAGTCCTAGTCCTCCCAAAAAACCCATAATAGCCAATTGTTCTTGTTGCTCCCGCATTTCCCTAACATTATAGGTAATGGGTAGTAGAGAATTAAGCTCATCATACATCCGTTTAAAATCAGCAAAATATTGGGTAAGTGGCCAACCCTTTCTATCAGCCTTATAAAATTCCTAGGATACTTCATAAATCCTTGAAAGATTATTTTATCCTTGAATAAAGGACATTAAAGTAGTTCCAACTCCAACTCCTTCACTGTATTAATATGTATAACCAAATCCGCAACTTGAGATTCCATGGAGTTTAACATTTGACCAAGAATTTTGGCATCCACAGTAGCCCAATTTGTATCGGAGGTAGATTTGTTACCTATTAAATAATTCTATTGCTCTCTCACAATCAACACTAATAACAAGATTTTCCTCCATTGTTGAAAATTGGTGATACCTTATAACTTCTTCTCTATCAAACGATTAGAGGATGCAGACATAACCTTAGCTTCTACACCTTTATTCTTCACCATTATACGATGTGTACCAATATAACATAAGATTTTTTTTTTTAGCACAATAATCAAATTCAAATCCCACCAACCAAAATTCAATTCAACAAACTACTATGATTTGTTCCAACCGATCTAAATCTCCATAACACTTCAATCAAATTCATCGATTTCATCTAAACATACGTCGAAATCATAGATTATGCCCAAACAGAAACCACCTCATCTAACATCAATTTCGAGGCGAACAAGATTAGCAGTCTCATCAAGTAAATTGCTGTGATTTTTTTTTTTTTTTGCAAAACATAGAGAACAACACACGAACAAACTGTTTTACCAAAAAAAAAAAAAAACACACACGAACAAGTTGTATAGCTTTAGGAGAATTCCTCTTCCTTTGGCTACTTTTTTGGCCTTTGCTGCTGTTGTTTTGTTGTTTATTTACTGCTTGTTGGTTGGGTTTCTTTCTTCTCGGCACCTTTCCACTCAAGTTGACTTGTTGTCTTCTTGAGTGTAAGTTTTTTGGTGTCGGGTCATTACTGTATAGTTGTCTAGCTTTTGGTTAAAGTCAATATATCTCTTATCTTTACCAAAAATAAAAAATAAACACAAACAAACTTTTGAGGACCACAGCTCAAATCTGCTCACACAAAGGAGCGCGAGCTCGATCGATGTTGGATCTCGGATGATGAACAAGATCATGTAATGCCGTCAAACATTAGATTTGAGTCGACGACGCGCGTCGTTAGATCTAGACTCAAGGAGGCTGGGTGACACCTAATTGGGTTGGATGATGCTCGCCAATGTCAAATCAAAAGTTGCAACAAATAGTTTTTTTTTTTATTCTGTTTATGATATCATTTAGAAAGTGATATAGAAGAAGAGAGGAGAGTGTATGGAACAAAAGAGGAAAGTGTAAAAAATGATTAGAGTTTGCTACTCTTCACATTTTTATTATCAATTAAATAATACTTAATGACCATAATAACCCTCTCACCCTTTAACAAAAATAACAAGTAACAGTTCGAGAAGTATATATAAATTGTAATAGAGGGTGTGTTTGTTTCACGGAAATTGATTTTTAGGAAAACATTTTCTTCATTTTACAGCGTTTGATTCAATTAGGAAAATAGGAAAATGAGTCAAGCGAAAATGTTTTTCTACCAAAGCTTAAATTTAGAAAAACGATTTCCCATTTGAAACAACCAAAAAACATTTTCCAAAATATTTTCCAAGTCTTAGAGTCCTTGGTTAATGAAAACTTTATTCTTATAAAAATAATTTTTTTAAAAAAAATTGAATATTCAATTATTTCTAAAAAAATTAACAATTTATTATTATTATTATTATTATTATTATTATTATTATTATTATTATTATTATTATTATTATTATTGTTATTGTTGTTATTATTATTATTATTATTATTATTATTATTATTATTGTTATTGTTATTATTATTATTATTATTATTATTATTATTGTTATTGTTGTTATTATTATTATTATTATTATTATTATTATTATTATTATTATTCTTCTTCTTCTTCTTCTTCTTCTTCTTCTTCTTCTTCTTCTTTTCTTTTCTTTTTTTTTTTCTTTTTCTTTTCTTTTTTTTTTTTTTCCTCCTTCTTCCCCTATCGGCGACTACCGGTCAAGACATGGGCCAACGAGATCAAGGCTTGGCCGATCCAGGCGAGCCCAAACTCACTAGCTTGAGCTCGGCCAAGGTCAGCAAGCTCACAGCTTGCTAGATCCAGGCGAGCTCGCAACTTGCTCGATCCTAGTGAGGCGGAGCTTGCCTGTGGCCGTTGTCGGCCAGTAGTGGTGGGGGAAAGGAGAAAAAGGAAAGGAAAGAAAAGAAAAAGAAAAGAGAAAAAAGAAAAAAAATGATTAATTATTAAAATTCCATTTAAAAAAATAAAAAGTTAAAAGAGAAAAATAAAATAATTAAAAATTTTATTTTTAAAAATTAAAATTAAAAATTAGAACTTATTTTTGCATGAAATATAGCTATGGGATTGAAAAAATTTCTAGCAATATCCAAACAATAGAAAATATTTTCGATCATATATCACAAAGTAGGAGAAAACTAATCGTATTCTTGAAAAATGTTTTACCAGGAAACATTTTCTTAAATCATTGAGTTTTTCGTGAAAGGAATGCACCCGAGCTACTTTTAATAGATAAGGACGTGGTTTTGTTCATTTGTTACATACGTTGAGAAAATTATTTTTAGTTTGGGATTCATCATTTATTGATGCATTCATTTGCTTCAATTTTAAATGCCGTAATTTTTTTTCTAAATCTTGCTCACAATGCGTTCGCATTTTATAAATCAGGATAAGTTAGTTTACTTAAGTTTGGTTGCTTGTCTAAATTCTAATACTAGTGTCGTTGCCTCTTAGAAATTAACATAAATTGATTTGCTTAAGTTTGGTTGTTTATCATGTTTATTATGATAGTTTGATCAATACTTATTTATCATAGTGTTCTTTTTTTTTTTTTGGTAGCCGAGGATTCGCCGGGCCCCCTTTCGCTTACGCTATTTGGGGTCCCACGGCCCCTACAGCGCCCGGTGGCACCTGCGGCCAGACGACTATACCTCGGAAGAGACTAGCACAGGACCCTAATACCATGGCCCCCCACTTACAACGCTAGCAACTGCGAGTTTCGAACCCTCGATCTCAACGATGAATAAGAGACTCTAATCCAATGCAACTAGCCATGGTTGGGTTATTTATCATAGTGTTTTTTTTTTTCAAGAAAACTAATAATCTAAATTTCTTGTCCTTTCTGTCTTCACATCAATTTTAAAATCATTGCTCATCATATTGGTGGTGAATGCTTGGGCTACAACTGGATTACCACATGACAGATATTAGTCAAATTTCTTGAAGCTTTCGCTTTACCACATTGTGTAAGATAAATTTTGCGTGCACGGCTTAGTGAACATATATAGTATAACTGAGTTGCCACATGACAAATATTAATCAATGTTCTTGAAACTTTCACTTCAGGTAAGTTTTGTATAAGTCAATGCGTTAGTTTTTTTTTTTTTTCCATTTTACTATTAAATTATCCATAGGAGCTCCTCCATCAATTATTTTTCCCTAAAAGCTCATTTAGAATTATTAGTTCTCACCAACTTGGAGGATAGTTAATGGGATAATACAATATTTACAAAAGCAAAAGTGTCCCAAGAAATTATTTAAATTGTTCAAATCTTTTCAATCATTAAATGAGATACATTTCTTTACGTGTCAATGGCGACAAAGCTTATGGGGAAAATGACCAAGAAAGTCCTAAATCTATTGTAAATATACCATTTCAGTTATAAATTTTTCAATTTGATTAATTTAATCATAAATCTTTCAATGATTTGTCAATATTGATCAATTCTGCCCGGCAAAATCAAGAATGGAGAGCTTTCCCCTTTTCCCACCTAACTCTTAGGGCTGACATGGACACCATTGTCTTACGTGGCATTGCCGACATTGATGTGAACAATTTTTGCAATATTTTTAAAAATATATGTATTTTTTTTATCAATTTTCTAATCTTTTCTTTTTCTTTTCTTTTCTTTTTTTTTTTCTTTTCCTACCGTTTTGGCAACCCTTGCCATTGCGGGCAAGGTTCACGAAGGCAAGAAAATAATTCAAAACTTTTATAAAAAGATTCAAAATTTTCTAATAAAAAATGCAAAAATTGTCTAAATTAGCGTCAGTCGTTCCACATAAAATGATCGCTATTCATGTTAGCAATTTTCTACCAATATTGGCTGGAATGACAATGTTGGCAAATTATCAAAATGTTTGGGACTAAATATACCAAATTGAAATGTTTAAGACGAAATTAACATCCATACTATAAGTTTAGAACTTTTTTGTAATTATCTTGACGTAAACAGTTTTTTGAGAACTTATAGATACGATGACCTAAAGATGAGTGAGCCAATAAATCTCTTCTGGGGTAGTCAGAGAAATAATGAAAATAAAATAAAATAAATGTAGGGAAAGAAAATGGGGCAAAACAGGTGAAAGACATTATCATAAATACGGCGATTTCGGCAAATAAATACGTAATCTAAAATCCAATCAGCTTCTTCAGAGAATTTGTCTCCGAAACATAATACTCATGCTCTAATATTCTTTTCTTAGTCCGCTTACTAAGAAAAGATGAACCGGTTTTATTTTATTTGATAGTCAATGAAGAAAAGAATTTGCTCGATCTCTCCAAAATGCAATACTCATACATCAATGGTCAGTAGTTCACATCCCTTGGGGGAGCAGAGCCCTTCGCTGAATTAAAGGATCAATAAATAAATAAATAACGAGTTCATGCTTTGTAGATGCTGAAAGAGCTTGAGCTCAAAGCAATATTTAAATGAATAAACTAAAGTCCTAGGGTTCGTTGATTCTGGTCTCCTCGTTCTCGAGGATATTTCCCATCTACTTAGGCAAAATGTAAATGTCAAATCGTAAAAGATAATCATAGAAAGATAACCTCTTTGGCGAATAAAAGGGAGGATCCCCTTTTAATTCTCCAGGATCTTCCCCCAACACATGGTTCTCTCTCTCTCTCTCTCTCACTGATGGCTTTCTTTTTGTTGCGATGATTAGACAAATAAATCCCACCTGGTTCACCATCTAAACAAGGTAAACCCTCCCCAGGAAAAAAAAAAAAAAAAAAATCAAGAGAAATCACAAAACCCACAGATCGTCACTCCCCTCAATTGTTCTGCATTTTCTGGGCATTTTCTTCATCATTTTTTCTTTTTGTGGGTGTGTTTTGTTTGTCGTGCTCATGGATCTGAATTGTTTTCCTGTTTTCCTAGGGTTTTCTGGGGACTTGGTCTCACAGAACTTTTACCATATGACTCAAGATCTTTGTATTGCTCTTTCGATTTAAATTCCAAGCTCATCATGTCTCTTTCTAGGTGAAATACCACTAGTTTGTTGACCTAGGTCTCGTCTGATCTTTCCCCCTCTTTTCCTGACATAGTAAGAATCTGAGAAGAGATACAAGGAAAATGGCGAGAGAGAAGATAAAGATAGAGAAGATAGACAACTTGATGGCGAGGCAGGTGACATTCTCGAAGAGAAGAAGAGGGCTGATCAAGAAGGCTCAGAAGCTCGCCGTTCTGAATGACGCTGATGTGTCCCTCATCATCTTCTCAGCCACTGGCAAGCTCCATGAATTCTCCAGCTTTAGGTACTCAAAATATTAATTTTTCAAAAGTCTCCAGTCTCTAGTTTTTCATCATCATATGATGCATCCCATAGAAATATTGAACTAACTTGGGACTTGCAATTTGGATGTGCAATTTGATCATACCTTTGGTGTGTGTAATGCAAGGGCGGGGTTTTGTGTGTGTGTGTGTGTGTGTGTGTGTGTGAGAGAGAGAAAGAGAGAGAGAGGGGGGGGATGGGGATTGCATATTTGGGCATTTCGACCGTCTCTTGAGAGTTCAGTATGTCTTGGTTGAAATCCGTCATGGGGACGCAGTATTTGGGTGCAATTCGTTCTCGAAGTATACTATACAGGAAGTTAAAAAATTTGTATATTAAAAGTTGAGATCTATTGTCTGATGATGGGGACGGTGATCAAAACTTGAAAAAAAACAGCAAGAGTGAATGTAAAAGCACCAGCATATTCCAGATTCAGAACGCCCAAAAGAAGCAAGGAGGAGAGATGAAGAAACCTGAAATTCTAAACTAGAGTTAAGAATAAGATGCAGAAGACAGGCCCAGATTAGTTCCATGACTTAAGCAGGGGCCCTGGCCGATGGGTTGCTGGGCTAGTCTTCCCTGAGGTATAGTCGGTGCTGTGCTCCGATAAGGTAAGCTAGGCCGGATCCTCGGTATCAAAAAAAAAAAAAAAAAAAAAAAAAAAGATGCAGAAGACAGGTATCTGGATTTATGTATATATTGATATCTAGTACATGAACCTTTTTATAGGTTTTATCATATAACTATTTAAGGAAATCAAATCATATATGCATAATCAAAAGCGACATAGAAAATATGAGGAAATATATTCCTAACATCCCGGTGCGTAGAAGATGTCAACTTGAGTTTGAATACAGGTCTGAATAGTCTTCAGTGGCTGAGACGCAGCGAATGAGGCAACTAAGATGTGGCGTTTGCAGGCGGCAGTCTAATGGTGGTGCTAGCTTCTCGAAAGGGCACAACCTTTCACCCGTCGCTTTCTGGTGAACTGAACACTTAAGGTAGTAACACAGGTTTTCTCTCTTGCATTTCTTTCCCTCCTCCTACGAGCTTTTTGTGGTATGTTTGTTTACACTTAAGTAGAAAGTGAAAAATATTGTTGTTTTTTTCATCAAAATCTAAAATATTATTCGAGTTCTAGAATTATGGGTACGTTATATAAGATTTTACGTGCCAACATTTACATATTGTGAAAGTTTTAGGAGTTTCAAATGTAAAAAATGGCCGTAATACGAATATATACAATACTAAACGAAAAGAAAAAAATAAAGGTTGATCCAGCTAATTAGCTATCACAGAATTCGGCCCCAAATAATCTTGACCGGCCTTGGTCAAGATTTTACAAACCTAGTTCAGCACTTTTACAAAAATGGACCATAAGCATACGAATATATACAATACTAAAACCAAAATGGGCATCATCCAGATTTACAATCATGTCTCAACATGTACAGTACTATACCCTTGGTAGTTGGCTTAGTTTTAACCACACATTGAGCTACATTTCAACGAACGTCATTGCTATCTTTTTTTTTTTGGCCACCCGCCATGTATAAATATACCTAAAAATTTGAATGTGACAATGTTTCAGAACTATGAACACATATCTTGATGTGGATCACCGTACGTTGAATCCCCCTTTTTTTTTTCCAATTGGGTCAATGAACTCTAAATTCACTTTTTATTGGGTCGCTCTGATCTTATCACGGATAACTAGAATCTAGGAACTGTTTATCCGACCTTCACCTCACCTCAACTTAATGTAAGACTCCACAAGAGGTCGGCTAACTTTCGGCTACATCATCTGGTCGACCCCTGAGCTGAGGGACTTCATCGACCAAGAAATCAAAATTTACCGGCTTAATGTTTAAAACAGAAAAGTTCAGAAGCTTGATAGAGATTGGCAAAATTCCTTCTCTTATAAACACTTTTCGTCAAGTTTCAGTATCATTGTCTTATCTAAATCTGCCTGTGGTTTTTTTTTTATGTCCTCTTTCTGCAAGTATGGAGGATACACTAACAAGGTATGTTCTCCACTCCAATGACTCTGAGAAACCGGTCTAACCATGTCTTGCACTCCAGGTGAATCACTTGCTTAATTATGCCTTCTATATTCTCTGGAACTTGCGCCGTATGTTCTTGAAATGAGACACATTTTCTCTTAAGGAAATCATTCTATTATGTTAAAAGGTTCCTCTTCGAATTGGCAAGCCTTACATTCTTTTCCCTAAAGTATAATAGCGACATATGAAACGCTGATATCAATGAATTAAAACGAATTTCGCATGGAGAATTTAATATTTTTTTCATTCTTGTCGTCTTTATCTTAGAAAGAGGAGCAATCTTGAAATGTTGCACAAGGAAGTAAATGATAAGGCTCACAACTGAGGTGTGCGCGTATGTTTTCCGTGCTTGTTTGAGTCGTAACTATGTTTTTCTTTTCTAGTTCCTCCTTTTCTCAGATCAGTTATATTTATTTCCAGTTTTTATTGCAGGCAGATGAGGGGAGAGGATCTGGAGGGGGTGGGCGTGGAGGAATTGGGACAATTAGAGAACAAACTTGGGGCGGGACTGAGCCTTGTGCTCAAGATTGAGGTCTCTTCATTAACTTATATTCATTTGGTTTTCATAAGAACCAAGGAAAGGGTACCTCATGTGCATTGTTCTCGTTTCGCTCTTTTGTTTTTCCATATTTTGGTCGTTCCACTCTTTCCAGGAAGAGCGAGTGTTGACCGAGATTAACAAACTGCAGAGAAAAGTTCATGTACACTAACTAGACCCTTGTGTCCATCTTTCATTATAAACATTACGCGGTTAGGTCAACCCTCCGAAAGATTTTTCCCATGCTGTGAACATTACATAACGTTAAAGTGCATATTCAAGTGGCATGGGGTGGGCAGATTTAGATTTGTTGAATGTAACTATTTGATGCAAAGATTCTATCTGTTGATTTGAAGACTGTTTCTTTCTGAAATTGCAGGAAGCACGTTTGATTAGGAGAAGAAGCAACTGCGACAGAAAGTAAGATTACTTCCTGATAAACAACTTACTTGTTGCTAATAAATCACCATGCATTCTTCTTTTCTTCAAAAGAAGTGTCAAAAGGTGGTTATTTCATTTCGGTAAATTGCAGATGAAAACGATGATGATTTTGCATCAAGAAAAGTTGGTAACCATGAACTCAGAGGGCGATGATGCGGTCCTAGAGGCCGAAGGCATGTTGTTGGAATCGGTCAACGGTCAACAACATATCTGTCGGCAGTAATAGCGTTGCTTCTCTAGATGATGATAGCTCTCATTCCTCAAGTTAGGGTGAGCAAAAATGTTAAACTGATTTACTACAAAAGAATAAATAAAATATCTTGATGCAACTTTTTTTGTTATTTTCTGATAATTAAATTGATACATTTAGGAAACTTAACAATTTTTAGCCCCAGCCTTTTGGAGTTTTTTTAGATCTTGTTATCAACTGCTATTATTGCAGGTGAGTTTATGCGTTGGACTATTGACATTGGATAACTTTTTATTTAGGTTTCAGCGTGGGCACAGTATTGTCAGAGAATTCATGCATGATCCTTGAAAAGAATAATTAAGTGGTGTACAGAAATCTATTTTACAAAATCGATATATTGAGTGCAATGACCCATTTATTTAAATGATCATAACCAGCTACAGCTGTCCACAAAGTATACCAATTTTATGAAGAAGTTATGGATAACTTTTTAATTTTTCCCATTTCGCACGAAGGATCAAAGCATGTGAATGATAGAATAGTAGGTAGCTAGACTGCCCAAGAAGGATTTACCCCTGGCCTCTTGTCTGTGATTCAACTCATTATCTTCACAAATTCCAAGACCTTTTCTTTTTATTTTATTTTGGTGGCATTAGCCAAGGCAGTTTGCTCTTTGCAACGTTAATTTCTCTGCTTATATCATCATCTTGCAGGCTTCCTTTCCGACGCTGAAGTATCAGACAGCTAATTGGTGCGTCTTCTGCTAGCAAACAACAAAGGATGGAAGCGCATTATTTCGATGATAAGAATAAAGGATTGAAGTCCGTTATTCATATAGTTATGATTGAATTAGCGCTTACAAGCCGAAAAGTCTTTTCCTCTCTCCTCTTTTCACTGTCTTCTTCAACCTTCAACCATGGGTAGGGTTTGAGCTAGTCTCACCCTCCCCTCCATCTGTTTTGATTTTCTTCAAGCTTTTTTGTACTTTTCCTCCTTTTTCTCTCCCGATCTAAATCCAGGAGCTATGCTCTCCGGATCTAGTCCTAGATTTGAGAGTTTAAAATCTCCAAATCTAGTTCTAGACCTAGGAGTTCCTCTCTCTCGATTTAGAGCTAGGTGTTTAATAATGTTTTCGATGACTCGATACCGCTGTGCTCCATCCATGTATAGGTCCTTTTGCCTCCAATTTCAATGATGATCATAGGAGCTCTGGCATCTTGCTAAACTATGAATATTTGCTCTTCCAAATGTTATACACGTGTTTGTTTAACCCATTTTGGTTGTCTTCCCATACATCAATGACGTAGAGAAAGCTGAACTTAGGCACACTGCCAAATGCCAATGCCGTAGTTATTGGAGAAGGAATTTCCGGCATGTGCTCATCACTGCGATGATACGAGATCTAGTGGTTGACCGTCAATTATTTTGCTTGACAGATTAGTTCCTTTGGAATGAGTGTGTGCTTAACCCCGCTAATACTTTGTTGATCCTCCTTGTTTTCTGGATTTGGCTTTATTTTGTAGTGTCCTGGCCTTTGTTTTGCTTCGATTTGCTTTACCATGAAAGTCTATGTACTTCTCATGTATCCTTCTCATGTATCCTTTTAAGCCATGAATACAAATTTTTTTTGATAAAAAAAAAAATTATCACTTACTAGTCCCCCCAAAAGTGTTTATTGGTGCATATAGCTAGTTGATGATTCAACTTCTTATATAGATATAACTGTTACAACAATTCTCCATCTGAAGTCAATCTTTGTTTCTTACTTGGTTTCCCTAGACTATAACATCAATACAATCTATATTAATTGTTTTTTTTTTTATGCCGAGGATCCGAATCTATATTAATTGTTAAGGTCTACTCGGAGTGAAAAATTATCTTTGTTGAAGAACATACTATTGACCGCGTGATATCTATCTAAGTTATGCTAACGAGATATGTCAATGTTAATAATATCCATGCCCATAAAATACTAGCCCTTAAAACAGGTTTTGAAAAGAGTAATGTTTTCATTTATTCCTAAATAGTAGGTTACGGGTTATGAATATCATGACCACATTGTAAACTATCAATTAATGGAAGGCATGGTTGGAGCAAAATATCAGAGTATTCTAGAATTGATTTTGAATAATGTCCAAAATCAGCCCGAGCCTAAATTAGAAAGGATTCTAAGAACTGGAATTCTAAATGGTTGAAGATGCTAGGCTTGCAAAGATAAAGGGATTACGAGGGTGTCACTTTGTTAGCCGCATCACATCGCTTATGTTTTGTTTGTGAAGGAGGGGAGGGGAGGAAAATGAGGGGTGAACATAAAAAGCTTGGTTTTTTTACGCTCCTTTTGGAAAAGTGTGGAGTATGAAAATTTGAGTGGAAAACTTTATTATTCTAAAAAAACAATGACAATTCAAATTTATTAGATTTTTCCTTCCCTCTTGATGTCCCAGGCATAAAATTATTTTCGGCGAGGAGAAAAGAAAGGGAAATTTAAAACTATTTCTTCTCTTTCCTTCGATAGATGCTACTAAATAGAGCCCTAGAAAATTCGCCTAGTTGCTACCTCGTCTCTCTTTGCGCGGATATTTCTGTCTTTTGTTTTTTGTGGAGAGTTCCCCTATTGCAACCTTTATGAATTCAAAACATCGAGCCATCACAAATATGATATAAAAAAAAAACAAAATTGTAAATGTTTCCAAGTTAAAAGGTAAAAGATAAACTCTCTCGAGCACACTCTAAGATGGTCTTATCTCTGTTGTGGAATACACTTGTGAATTTAGTGATTTTTTCGACACTAAGTTTGATTGCTTTTGTTTACATCAGTAGTATTGTGGGACTTCAATGTTTAATCAAGCTAATATGAAATTTTTTTGGCAGGTTAGATATCCAATATAGATTACTATATATGAAAATCAAGAATCTAAATAAGCATAAACGTATTGTACAACCATCAATTCAGTCTAATTTTGGTTGAAAATCATTGACATGGCAATCCAGCTAACCCTAGCCACCTATGTAGCACAATCAACACTAACAAAGACGATTTTTATAATGTTTTATAATTACCTAAATTTTATCTTTATCATTTTTATATTGTTTTTTTCCTAAAAGATGAGGGAATATATATGATTGATAGTTGACCGGTCATTGGCCACAAGCAAGGGCTGTGATGGCCCTCGCAAAATTCTAGTGTGGTCAGTAAGGGCTCCATGGGCCTCACTTTTGGCCAGGAAGGGCTTGTTTGGCAATGTTTATATTCTTTTGCTCCCGAGAATAAAAAAGAATAGAAATCTATTTGGTAAAGTCAATTAATTCATATATTTCCCGGAATAGAAAAGTGGTCGGGGGATAGATTTGGAATAAAAACAAGACGTAGAAAAAAAATAGCTTCTTATTCTAGGAAACAATTTTTAAAAATAAGTTATTTTTTCTTTTCTTCCTACTTGGCCCCTACGGCCGCTTGCCGCTAGCCGACCACCATCCCACGTCAACCAACCGTTGCAGGCCGCCGCCATCGGCCAACCGCCCCCTCTGATTGCCAATCATTGACGTCGATCGCCGCTTGCCGACCGCCATAGGCTGGCCACCGCCGCCCCCCATCGCTAGCCAACTGCCGTCGCCCGCCGCCGCTATCGCCAACAGCCAGCAAAGTCGGTGGTAGTTGTCGACAACTGTAGCAAGTTGGTGGCGACAGTTGGCAACGGCAGCAGCGAGTGGCAGTAGTCGGCGATGGGGACAAATAAGAAAAGAAAAAAAATCTTAAAAAAATAAAAGAAATTCTACGTTACAAAAAACATTGTAAATCGTACCAAACACATTTCTATTATTTTTCCATTTTGAGAATAGATCTTTTATGTAATTACCAAACGCGTTCTTTTACTGAGAAATTGTTCTATGGAATAGAAATAGAAAAATACTGTTTTTGAAAAAATTGTTCCCCAAAATAGAAGTGTTACCAAACGAATCCTAAGGGTTACTAGCCATCATCAAAGCCTCGACGACCCTTTGGTGAGATGAATAGCGAAGCAAAAGAAAAGAAAAGAAAAAATTCAGAAAATTTTTATAAAAAAAATTTGCAAAAAGTCAATGTCAGTATCGGTTATCCACGTAG
The DNA here is from genome assembly GCA_016097545.1 of Eucalyptus victrix. NCBI lineage: Eukaryota > Viridiplantae > Streptophyta > Magnoliopsida > Myrtales > Myrtaceae > Eucalyptus > Eucalyptus victrix. The sequence continues at coordinate 29,415,055 of CM027840.1, read as the reverse complement.
GATGGTCAATGTCCACGTCATCAATTTCCGGTCAAAATTAGCTGGAAAGATAACATTGATAAGTCTTCAAAAGATTCAGGAATTGGTTAAATTGAAAAATTTAGGACTAAATTGGCTATTGTACAATGGATTTAAGTTTTTTTGGACATTATCCCCATTGAAATATGTTATTCTATGGTGCACATCTATACAGATAATTATGTAAAGTAAAGAGAACCTCCAATTTTGATTAAATCTCAATCATTTTTTCATCCTTAAACATCTTCATTTACTAATTATCTATATGTTGTATCCATGAATAACTAATTGTTAGAAGTTCTATCTCTCATAAGTTTCTATGTTAAGATTTAAATCTTTTCAATCCCACAGAACCTTCTTAAACAAAGTGCAGATCTTAAAATATTTTCTCTTTTTACATATACAATTTGTTTGTATTGTGTACTTTTATCAATAATTTCTTTTCATTATATAATATTTTTAATGTTTTTAATAATGATTTTTTTGTTTAATGTTCCATATGTCAATTTTGTACAAGCATGCAACGAAGGTGATAAACCACCAATTTAATCCCCACATTTGTTTCTAAATAATCCCCTTGTAGCTGTAAGTCCTGTGTTGCCCATTAGTGTTCCATTTAATTCACCCTGATGGTGAAGGATCCTAACTAACCAAAAATGGAGAAAAACTTGTAGTAGACTTGAAGGGAAGATCAAATTATCCTAGAAAAATGGCTTATTTCTTTATTGTAAAAAAAAAAAGGAAAAATTGTCCAAAAAGTCATAAACCTTTTACACTTTTGTCAACTCAATCCAAAATCTTTTGAGCCAATTGAATTCTAAACTTTTTCATATTCTGTCAATTGAGTCAACCCGACCCTTCCTTCGGTAAACCAATTGGCCGAATGAATTCAATTGATAGAATACGAAAAAGTTTATGACTAAATTGATAAAAGTGCAATAGATTTAAGATTTTTTGGATAATTTTCCCTCAAAAAACTCACTATCTTTTTAATTAACACTCAGTGGCTGGGAGATGAAAATATTGATAAAGACAAGAAAAAAGAAAATGAAGGAAATTGGGAGATTGAGTGAAGATGTTGTTTGGATGCTAATAAGAGAAAAGAATGGAATTATATGCAAAGGACATAAGCGTCTTCTTATGATTTTAAAATTTGAGGATTAACGAGGGTATCTATGGAGAAGGAGAAAATTTTCTTTACAAGCTAAGCTGCACATATCCATCCAGGTCCCGATTGGATGTGCGAAAATTGTTTTTGTTAATCAACATCAAGTGCCCAATTGGAACGATACTTATCTTAGGAGGTGCTAGAGTGAGTGCCTGAGGCTCTTCAATTCCTCTGATGCATCTTAGTAGTTTTATACTGTACCCTCTTTATAACTTGTGCAAATGTTTCTTGGATCGTTTTCTGCAATAGATTGTTTGTCATAAATTATGTTCTGTTCCATGACGGCTGAGTTATCTACAAGTATCCACCACTATTGTCGTGGTGTAGGCATTTTATTGTGTGGATTCTACTAGATCACCAATTTGTTTCATCTTGGATTTACTGTAGTACAATTTGGTTCTAGCTCCTTATCATTCTATGGATTTTCTTGGTATTCTTCTTGCTGAACTCCTCTTGGTACTTTGTCAAAACCTCATCGTATGGGGATGACACCGTGTGACTCGCTTATGGCCCTCTATCTCTACCCTTTATTCATACGAATCAAGAACTCGAGGAAATTTGAAGATTTCTCGAGAAGTCTTGATGTTCTTTATAGTAGAAGCTATCAGGTTCTTGTTATGGGAGGCTCAGATGTGTTGGAACAAGCATTTCAATAACACACGACTGGGCCTGTTACTCTTACGACTTTTTTCTCCACTGCCCTTACACGATGCTCGTTATCCGAGGCTTGACTATATCTGCTTATCGACCGTTAGACCTAATTTGGGACAATTTAAATGTGTAATTGATGGAAGATCCGTAGTTTGTAATTTCATATGATGCATTCTTGTTTATGAAGGATTACACCAAGATTGCTGACCGAAACAATTCTATGATTTCAATGAAAGGAATAAAAAATATTCGTAGGAAATTGAGATGCCTAGTTGCTCAAACGATAACTATGCTCTTAACTTTCTCTTTTTGCCTTTATATGAGGAGAGCGGAAGAGTGGCCCATCCTGAATGAATTGTGATGAGCCAACCACTATCCCACCTTCCCAAGATTCGATATCGGGTGGTATATGTGGAACAGAGGATGCGGTCACGTCACCTTAGTTCTATCCGCATATTGCAAGTGGGGAAGTTTATCCACATGATGTAGCTATGCTCGACAGACAAGTTGGCAAGGGATTCTTTCTTGACATGACATGGCTTGAAGTTACGCCATTATGCACAACGCGGATTTCATGACACATTTATCCCTAAAATGTCCCACTAGGCAGTGAATTCATAATCTAATTGAAGATTTTTATGGTTGTAATTAATTTCTTGCTTTCTCCAACATTTTCGTCAAACGGTTAATACTTCAAAATTAAAGAGTATTTTCACATTATTATGCTTAACAAATGCCCTAAAATGCTCCTTGGCACAACCTTGTTATTGCTTTAGAGAGAGATTTTGCATCTTTGGAATATTTTCATTCAAATCATTTCTAATTTGACAACAGGGTTTCGGACTTGCGATTGGGGCTTGGCCTATTTGGAAGTTCCCAATGCAAACTAGGCATATTATAATCCTACTTTAAGCTGAGCCGTGTGTTGGCCATCTTTTAGGCATCATTTCTAACAGCTTTGTGTGAGAAAGCTTCTTGAATCTTGACGAGCATCTCAAGGCATTCTCTAGCTACTCTCGATCCGGTGCGTACGCGTCACGCAACAATACTGAACTAGTTCCAAATCCAAAAATATAGATCTCAATTGATTTTTACATTCTACTTTTTACTTAACAAAAGTATCATAATTCTCACATTTCAATTTTTTTTTCTAATTCGAGATATCTGAAACTTTCAATATATATAAATATTGATACATAGAACAGCATATATTTTTTATAAATTTTAAAAATTCAGATAATATTATGGATTATGGCGGTATATCTTGCACTGGCCTAATGCCCAACAAACAATGTTTTCAATGACAAAAGACTTATCAAGAAAGTGGAATAAATTAGAACCAATGGTCCGCAAAGATGGGCCTGATCATGACAGGAGGATTCAAAGTTTGATCTCCATCTGGACATGTGAGATCTGGTCGTGTGATGATCGAGAAAGCTCGAATTGAGGATTCTTCTTTAGGACCAATACTTCAGCCGATTGTAAATTTGATTATCGCAAGTCATTGTTTCTTTATTCCCTTTGTATTTGGTACTTAGATATGATGGACTTAATCAAACAATCTTGATTTTCCGGCATTGGAAAGCGGAATAAACCAAGGGAACAGCCTTGAGTAGTCGCATCAGGACCTGTCATCAAATTGACTTTGAAAAGGACACGTCCAAGGAAAGGAGCGACGCGTCAAGGCAAGAAGCCAATGAAATGTAGACACCCACGGATGTCGAGGCTCCTTTTTGGACATCATCACCAAAAGACCTTTTCAGAATGTAATCCTCCCGTCCGCATCCCATAAGTGGAACATAAAGGGTGCACCGAAGAAGCCGCATCGTCGAAAGATTTTCACCATAAAGGGACGAAGTGTCTTTTCAAAAGGGAGGTGAATAGGCCGAGAGGTACGTGGAACGTTTCAGTCGTTTCGAGCACGATAGAGGATAAAAACTTTCGGGGGGCTCAAAAGGGTGCCGAACAGGCTGAGATACGTGGAACGTTTCTGTCACGCCCCGAACCCCGAGCGCGCACACATCCCACAGCGGTCGATCAAATATGCGACATCCCAGGACACGTCGCCGACCCTTTCATTTATTTACGCATGCGGAAGCGAAACAAATCCCCTGACAACAAAATACGGGATAGAAAAGCAGGAAGCAAAACCACAACATAACACTTTCATAATTCAACAGAATTACAAACAGAGGTCTACGGCCAAAAGTCTACAAAAGACCGGCTCTTAAAAAGGAATTGTCCTACGACCTACAAGTCGGACACGTTCTCCAATCCTCCTAACTTCACCTCTGCAACTCCTCAAGGTCAACCAAAGCTATCCGGTCGCTCCGTCCACCAGGGACCTGAAATTTTAATCCCACAACCGGGATGAGACGATGTCTCAGCAAGTTCAACCCCCTAAACCCCTATTAGAAAGAAAATACGCCCCAGGGTGGCCTAGCCACATCACACAAAGAACTTACCTCGCCTCAGCCTTCATCTGCAGGTTAGCACAGTTTATATAATTCAACCACGTGCAATTATAATAACCAAACAACTGCAGCACAATCACATCATCAGAACAATTTAATCACTTGGATCGTCTCGCGATCAATCGACTCGGCCGATTACATGTCATTCTAGCAAATCAATCATTGCTCTCAATTACGGCCCTATAAAAAGGTTTAACAACCAGTGGCAATCACGGCCCCACTCGGCACGACCTTTAATTAGGTGGTCCATCACGGCCTCACTGGGCACGACCTCTCATAGGTGGTCCATCCCGGCCTCACTGGGCACGACCTCTCATAGGTGGTTCATCACGGCCTCACTAGGCACGACCTCTAATAGGTGGTCAATCACGGCCCCATTAGGCACGACCTCTCTTAGGTGGTTCATCGCGGCCCTATCAGGCACGACCTCTCTTAGGTGGTTCATCACGGCCTCACTAGGCACGACCTCCAATCGGTGGTTACTCACGGCCTCACTAGGCACGACCTCTAATAGGTGGTTAATCACGGCCAATCTCCCATCAATTCCCACACTTAGGGTTTTCTAAAGAATCCTCATAAATTGCAATCACACTCAATTCGCCACAACCAATCATCAATTTCAAATTCTACATGCACAGTAGCGATCGGCACGAAATTCGAGAGAATAAGGTCCCGGCAAAATTTTCGGAATTTAATAAATAATTAAATTTATTCCGAAAATTAATTAAATAATAATATCCATATTTTCGTCATCCACATTCAATTTATAATATCCGACCATCGATTTCAAAATCCGAATACACAGCAGCGACCGGCACGAAATTCTCGAGAATTTAGGGTCCCGACAAAATTTTCGAATTTAATAAATAATTAAATATATTCCGAAAATAATTAAATAATAATATTTTAATAATTTCGAATAATGATATATTATTAAATTATTAAATAATTTCGGAATATTTAAATAAATCAAAAGTAAATTCCTTTATGTCACATCAAGGCTTATATTAATATAAACCTTCATTTAGCCTTAAATTAAACTCACTTTAGGCTAATTAAACACATTAATATAATCCACACTTAAATAAATTAAACTAACCACCTAATCACAATTAACATAAACTAAGCACACCTAAAGCATAATTAACCCTCTAAGCGAGGTTTAGTGAGCTAAACTCACCGGATTAGCGAGCCGAGCGGACCAAAACGACGGGGACGACGCGAGGATCGACTTTCCTCAAAGCGGGCCGAGCATCCGGGCTCGGGAAGGCGGCCAAAACGGGCCACGAAGCCGCTGCATACCCATTTTCTGCAACTTCGGATCTTGGGCGGAGGAGGGCTGGTCCGAGCCTAATCGGGCGGAGGAACGGCAAGGGAGAACCGGCGGGGCTTAGACGGGTGAGGCGGCGGCCCGGCGAGGCCTCACGGCGGCGGAGGGAGCTCCGGCAGCTCCTGAAATATGCGAACAGGGGCGGACGGAGGCGGCGGTCCAAGTGAGGCGCATGCGGGGCGACGCACGAGCGCGCGGGTGCGGGACGACACGGGCTGCGGCAAGCTCCGGCGACGGGCGTGCGGCGTCGAGCTCGGCTAGTCCCGGTCAGCTGCTGCACGAGATCTCAGATCTGCTGGGGAGGAGTGACGAGCTGGCCGGTTGCACGGGCGAGCGGGCGGACGGCGGCACAAACGGTGGCGACGAGCGGCGGAGGGGGCGTGCGACGGCGAGGACGGCGACGGGCGGCGCCGCTGTTCCGTGGCGACGAGCAGCTTCTCCTCTGCGAAATTTCTGGGCTTCAAAGAAGAAGATGAAGACCATGGAGGAATCGCACGGAGGAGAGAGGAAGAAGAGAGGAAGGAGAGAGAGAAGGGGGCCCTTTTTTTTTTTTTCTTTTTCTTTAATCCACAAAAAGTGGCCCACCATGACATCATCCATGATGTCATACTCCACTCACTCCCACAACCTCTTCCAATGGGTGCACTTTCATTTTCCGCCGGGGTCCAAAACTTTGTGCAACAATTTCTTCAATTCCATTTGATTCTCTTCCAATTCGAATCAAATTGAAGTCCATAAAATTAATCCAATGTCACCACACTTCAATTCACATATTCACTTGTCCGTAGAACCAACTTATGTCCCAAAAGCAAGACCAAATGCGGGTCTACTAATTTCTCGAGCTAAAATAGCCATTCTCTTATTAATTTGCTGAAAGACTCGGCTTGCATGAAAAATATTTCGAAGATGAATCAATGATCCTAAAATGATTTGTGACACGCCCGACTTCCAATTTCTGAATTCGATCTCAATTCCACGGTTAATTTCAATTTGGCACGATACTAGCGCAGCCCAACCTACCGGGTAGCCTTTAAAAATTTTCATGCATTTGACCTATGGTCAATCATCTCAAGCCACAATATACATCTTTGAAACATTGGCGATTTTCGCTTGTCGAGGTAATCTCAATGTTTCAAATACGAATACAGGGTACTCAATCGATAGAAAAGTCGGTTTAGTGCCGATCGACAGGAATCGTGCGATCTGGTGGAATCGCCCACACCTGATCACATGCCTCTGTCGAATAGACCTATCTCCGATCTCTAATCGATTTTTAATTGTGCCATAATGACCCTTGCAGATTAACTCGGTCGAAAGGTCGTTTCCTGGTCAAATTCTTGAGTCGATGCATTAGAAACTCTTAACAGCTTCACCCGATAGACTAGTTTTCACATGAGTGGCCAACTCAAGGAAAAGAACTATATGCGTGCCAACGAAATGCCCGTTTCAATTTATTGAAAATAGAATCGGAAAATCGGGATGTCACAACTCTTCCCTTCTTATAAAAATTTCGTCCTCGAAATTTAAACCATTAAAATTCTTCTTCACAATGGTGGGGTATTGTCGTCTCATCAATTCTGCTCCTTCATTCTACTTCGCACTGCTATCCAAGATCCTCGGTGCGAACGAAACGTTTCCAACTTGGCCAAACCAATTCTTGACTCCCAAAAAGGCTAAGCACTTGCCCAAATTTACAAAAATGAAAGCTGCAAAAATTTTGGTTTCTTTTTTTTCCCCTTTTTTTTTTTTTTTATTTTTCCACAAAGCGGCTAACTGCCGCGTCGAGGATTCGAACTCCCGACTTCGGACCAACGAGCTTCATCCCGGATACCAACTCGGCTAGAGGCGCCGACGGTGTCCCAAACCGCTTTCTTTTTCCATTTAAAGCCAAAATTCTCCTTTGATCTCAAACTCGAAATATTCCGCCATTTAAACAGTTCCGGCTCTCCTTTCTTAACAATTCGAGATGTCCCTATCCTAGGTGACATCCAAGGATGAACATGATTCTCAATCTAAAAATTCAAAGCTTTTCGACACTTTACTGCGTAAATTTTCCCGGCATCTCTGAGCGGTCCTTAATCTGTCACTGATAACTGCAATTGAATCACTGATTTTTTTTTTTTTAACCAACTCTGGACCTGCGATTTTCTGATCTCTGACCTCAACTCAACCAACTGAAGTTCTGAACACTCTAATTAACACTGTCTCAAAGGAACCGTCTGACTGATCTACTGTAACTGAGAACCTCTGGTCAAGATCTGACATAACTCTGACACTGACACTCTATGCAAACGAATTATCTGATGCATAAACACCTCTGCATGCCTAATCCAATCAATATCCTTTCGCACAGCCACAAGGTGGCTAATTTCAGCAGTCTGTCAATTACTTCCCAAAATGAAATTATTACGACACTGACTCCTCGATAGACCCATCACAAAAATCTATTGTGACGTGATCCCACTTCCACCTGAGGATCTCGAGAGATTACAAAGGTCCTCTCGAATTGCAAAACCGTGCTTTCTCTTGCTAGCACATCTGACACTCGCGACCTATCAGTGATATCTGTCTTCATATCAGTCTACCAATCCTGTTAATGCAAATTCTGGCCCAACTTCGTACTGTCTGGACAACGCTGAAGCTGCTACAACGAGTTTCCAATAAGATCTCTTCTTTAATCTCGGTATCTTCCGGTACCCACAATCGTCCTTAGAAATCTGAAAATCAGTCTTCCTCTTCTCAATATCCTCTTGCAGGATCTTTTAAATCCCTGAATCTGTCCACTGAAGCGATTTGATTCTAATCTGTACTCTCGGCTCAATTATGAGGGTAGTAATAAGATTCAAAAGGTGGCCTACCTTAGATTTGAAAACCGAATTTCGAACTTTCTCAAATAGGATCCAGTCCTTGAGTACCAACTGTGCAACTAAGGGCTTTGAGTTAGTGCATATGCGACTTTGCTCACCTTTCCAGAGTGATACGAAATATCATAGTCATAATCCTTAATAAGTTCCATCCAACGACGTTGTCTCATATTCAACTCCGAGGTCTCAACTAACGAGACACATATGCAACAACCCTATCATGTTGCATCAACAAGTAACCAAATCCTTCAAACGACACATCATTGCAGATCTCATAACTTTCAGGACCAGATGGAATGGTCAGCACAGGTGCGGGAGTCAGCTTCTGCTTAAGCTCTTGAAAACTACGCTCGCACTTGTCTGTCCACACCAACTTTTCTTACTTCCTCAGTGGTCGAATCACCTGCAACGCCGACACTGAAAACCCTTTCATAAAACTTCTGTAATATCCTGTTAATCCTCAGAAACTTCTGATCTCTATCCCTGTAGTCAATATCGACCAACTGATCACTGCTTTAATCTCAAACGAGGTCTATGAAGATTCCTTCTCCTGAAATCACATGACTTAGGAACACAACACGAGTCATCCAAAACTCGCATTTGCTAAACTTATTGCAAAATCCAATAGCACTCAAGGTCTGAAGTACCATCTCCAAATGTCTCTCGTGCTCCTCAGCACTCTTTGAACACACTAGGATAACTTCAATGAACACGATCAAGACTGATTCAAGTACCCTTAAACATTCTGCTCATTAGACCCAAACAAATAGCTATGGTGTCCATCAAACCATACGGTATTACAGCGAACTCATAACTGCCATATCGAGTACGAGATGCTAATTGCGGTGTGTCTTTCTTCCTGATCCTCAACTGATGATACCCTGACCTCCAGTCGATCTTGAGGAATATCGATACACAACCATAACGAACCACATTTCTCCTTCATGTACAGAACTGGTGCTCCCCAAGGTTATGCACTGGAAAGTATGAATCCCCTATCCAACACTTCTTGCATCTACACCTTCAGTCCTTTTAACTCGGGTAACACCATCCGGTAAGGAGCCTTAGGGACTGGCTCTATTCCGGGTGCTAATTCAATTACTAACTCCATTTCTCTTCCTGACTGCAAACTTGGCAATTATTCAGAAAATACTTTAGAAAACTTCTGTACCACAATCGTGTTTTCCATATTTGGCCCTTCAACTAACACATCCATTACAATTGCCATGTAGATTTGATAACCAACAAACAGAACCAAGTCATCTTCAATGACGAATAACAAGGATTGAAGGTCCTTTCAAACTTTCAGTAATTCAAAACTTTCACACGCTAACTAACAAACTGAATTATATCACTGCCACGATTCACAACAGCAGAAAGCTCCTCAAGCCAAACCTTTTCATAAATGACTTCTAAGTCATACATAAGCAAACCCGTCAGATACAACTATAGTCAGAGACTCATCTTCCTTTTACTTATTACCACAACGAAAATCCTACAACTTTTCACTCAAAATTCTGTTGCGCTACTCTAATAAAAATATCTCAAAACCATTCATCTTCCGATTAATGCATAGTCGATCCCATCATGCTCCTCTAACCACCCTGGTGGCATCCTCTCTGCAGTAACAGTGCTTACGCTCTCCTGAACTTTCACAGACAGTTCTCAACATGACGGCTGTGCTGGCCATATTCAACTCATGCTCCATTTTTACTCTGACACTAGGCTGACTCATGCCTCTTTCCACAAACTCGTTACACAATCGGTGAGTCATCTACCTTCCATCAAGGAACATCATGCACCCTTTCTTGCACTTGAGTCCATTCCAAGTACCCCACTGAACATCCTGAAGCATGCTTCCTCTGATCTGTCTTATCAACGACGGTGACAGAAACAGCTGTGATTCCATCTGCCTATACGGGCAATCTTTGATTAAATGACTTTACTGGCGACACCTGTAACATGTCTTTTCTCTCTTACAGCACGGAACAGATCCCTGTCTTTTCTTACAGACACGACACCCATCGATCGAGTTAAGCACTGACTTTCCAATTCTACTCTTTCGGTTGGGTGAAATAGGGTACCTTTCTTCTGACATCAGCCTTTCTCCCCAATTGATTTCCATCTCTGTCTAAACTGAACCTTCACTCAGATACCGCGGCTTGATCCTCGATCAGAACTCCAGATTAGGCCTTAACAGGCACGGCAACAACAACGGTCACAACACTGGCAGCAGTAGAAACAACAGCAACATTAACGGTTCGGTCTTGAACTTACTGACCCAACAAGCTTCCAAGGAACACTAGCGCCTGAATGATCCCATCAAACCTAGGATCATTCGGTGCTACTACACTCCAAGTACCGACTTGCGGCGGTACCCTCACACTCGCGCTGGTCTAAGCCTGCGCTCTACCTCGGGTACCGACTCTTGTCAGCATCCTATCCCGAGGTACAGGTCCTATCAACCTCCTCCAAGGAGTCCTCCACTCCTGGTCACTCATCTTACAGGCTCTTTATAGACACCTGTTTTCCGATTCCAACATCAGGTTGAAATTTGAGTGACCCCACAAACAAGCTACCAAAAAGCTATCAACCACATGCATCAGCATATTAAAAGCCTTCCCTACTAACTATCCCATGACTCATCGCACCTTATCACTCCATACACAGACCATGCTCTGATACCACTTAAACGGTGATGTCACGCCCCGAACCCCGAGCGCGCGCACATCCCACAGCGGTCGATCAAATATGCGACATCCCAAGACACGTCGCCGACCCTTTCATTTATTTACGCATGCGGAAGCGAAACAAATCCCCTGACAACAAAATACGGGATAGAAAAGCAGGAAGCAAAACCACAACATAACACTTTCATAATTCAACAGAATTACAAACAGAGGTCTACGGCCAAAAGTCTACAAAAGACCGGCTCTTAAAAAGGAATTGTCCTACGACCTACAAGTCGGACACGTTCTCCAATCCTCCTAACTTCACCTCTCGCAACTCCTCAAGGTCAACCAAAGCTATCCGGTCGCTCCGTCCACGGGACCTGAAATTTTAATCCCACAACCGGGATGAGACGATGTCTCGGCAAGTTCAACCCCTAAACCCCTATTAGAAAGAAAATACGCCCCAGGGTGGCCTAGCCACATCACACAAAGAACTTACCTCGCCTCAGCCTTCATCTGCAGGTTAGCACAGTTTATATAATTCAACCACGTGCAATTATAATAACCAAACAACTGCAGCACAATCACATCATCAGAACAATTTAATCACTTGGATCGTCTCAGCGATCAATCGACTCGGCCGATTACATGTCATTCTAGCAAATCAATCATTGCTCTCAATTACGGCCCTATAAAAAGGTTTAACAACCAGTGGCAATCACGGCCCCACTCGGCACGACCTTTAATTAGGTGGTCCATCACGGCCTCACTGGGCACGACCTCTCATAGGTGGTCCATCCCGGCCTCACTGGGCACGACCTCTCATAGGTGGTTCATCACGGCCTCACTAGGCACGACCTCTAATAGGTGGTCAATCACGGCCCCATTAGGCACGACCTCTCTTAGGTGGTTCATCGCGGCCCTATCAGGCACGACCTCTCTTAGGTGGTTCATCACGGCCTCACTAGGCACGACCTCCAATCGGTGGTTACTCACGGCCTCACTAGGCACGACCTCTAATAGGTGGTTAATCACGGCCAATCTCCCATCAATTCCCACACTTAGGGTTTTCTAAAGAATCCTCATAAATTGCAATCACACTCAATTCGCCACAACCAATCATCAATTTCAAATTCTACATGCACAGTAGCGATCGGCACGAAATTCTGAGAGAATAAGGTCCGGCAAAATTTTCGGAATTTAATAAATAATTAAATTTATTCCGAAAATTAATTAAATAATAATATCCATATTTTCGTCATCCACATTCAATTTATAATATCCGACCATCGATTTCAAAATCCGAATACACAGCAGCGACCGGCACGAAATTTTGAGAATTTAGGGTCCCGATAAAATTTTCGGAATTTAATAAATAATTAAATATATTCCGAAAATAATTAAATAATAATATTTTAATAATTTCGAATAATGATATATTATTAAATTATTAAATAATTTCGGAATATTTAAATAAATCAAAAGTAAATTCCTTTATGTCACATCAAGGCTTATATTAATATAAACCTTCATTTAGCCTTAAATTAAACTCACTTTAGGCTAATTAAACACATTAATATAATCCACACTTAAATAAATTAAACTAACAACCTAATCACAATTAACATAAACTAAGCACACCTAAAGCATAATTAACCCTCTAAGCGAGGTTTAGTGAGCTAAACTCACCGGATTAGCGAGCCGAGCGGACCAAAACGACGGGGACGACGCGAGGATCGACTTTCCTCAAAGCGGGCCGAGCATCCGGGCTCGGGAAGGCGGCCAAAACGGGCCACGAAGCCGCTGCATACCCATTTTCTGCAACTTCGGATCTTGGGCGGAGGAGGGCTGGTCCGAGCCTAATCGGGCGGAGGAACGGCAAGGGAGAACCGGCGGGGCTTAGACGGGTGAGGCGGCGGCCCGGCGGAGGCCTCACGGCGGCGGCGGGGAGCTCCGGCGGCTCCCGAAATATGCGAACGAGGGGCGGACGGAGGCGGCGGTCCAAGTGAGGCGCATGCGGGGCGACGCACGAGCGCGCGGGTGCGGGACGACACGGGCTGCGGCAAGCTCCGGCGACGGGCGTGCGGCGTCGAGCTCGGCTAGTCCCGGTCGGGTCGCTGCACGAGATCTCGATCTGCTGGGGAGGAGTGACGAGCTGGCGGCGGTTGCACGGGCGAGCGGGCGGACGGCGGCACAAACGGTGGCGACGAGCGGCGGAGGGGCGTGCGACGGCGAGGACGGCGGCGGCGGCTCGCGATGTTCCCTTGCGACGAGCAGCTTCTCCTCTGAAATTTCTGGGCTTCAAAGAAGAAGATGAAGACCATGGAGGAATCGCACGGAGGAGAGAGGAAGAAGAGAGGAAGGAGAGAGAGAGGGGGGCCCTTTTTTTTCTTTTTCTTTTTCTTTAATCCACAAAAAGTGGCCCACCATGACATCATCCATGATGTCATACTCCACTCGCTCCCACAACCTCTTCCAATGGGTGCACTTTCATTTTCCGCCGGGGTCCAAAACTTTGTGCAACAATTTCTTCAATTCCATTTGATTCTCTTCCAATTCGAATCAAATTGAAGTCCATAAAATTAATCCAATGTCACCACACTTCAATTCACATATTCACTTGTCCGTAGAACCAACTTATGTCCCAAAAGCAAGACCAAATGCGGGTCTACTAATTTCTCGAGCTAAAATAGCCATTCTCTTATTAATTTGCTGAAAGACTCGGCTTGCATGAAAAATATTTCGAAGATGAATCAATGATCCTAAAATGATTTGTGACACGCCCAGACTTCCAATTTCTGAATTCGATCTCAATTCCACGGTTAATTTCACTTTGGCACGATACTAGCGCGGCCCAACCTACCGGGTAGCCTTAAGAAATTTTCATGCATTTAACCTGTGGTTGATCATCTCAAGCCACAATATACATCTTTGAAACATTGGCAACTTTCGGTTGTCGGGGTAATCTCAAGGTTTCAAATACAAGCACATGGTACCCAATCGACAGAAAGGTCGGTCTAATGCCGATCGACAAGAATTGCGCGATCTGGTGGAATCACCCACACTCGATCACATGCCTCTGTCGAGTCGGCCTATCTTCGATCTCTAATCGATTTTTAATTGTGCCGTAATGACCCTTGCAGATTAGCTCGGTCGAAAGGTCGCTTCCTGGTCAAATTCTCGAGTCAGATGCATTAGAAACTCTTAACAGCTTCACCCGATAGACTAGTTTTCACATGAGTGGCCAACTCAAGGAAAAGAACTATATGCGTGCCAACGAAATGCCCGTTTCAATTTATTGAAAATAGAATCGGAAAATCGGGATGTCACAGTTTCGGTCGTTTCGAGCACGATAGAGGATAAAAACTTTCGGGGGGCTCAAAAGGTTGCCGAACGGGCTGAGATACGTGGGACGAAGTGTCGATAGGTTTATAGAATCTTGGATAAAATGTATTACAGACTGGTAAAGGGACATGGAATAAGATATGCATATCCTTTCGTACGGTATTTTCATGGATCGCTGTGTCGACCTATTTCGGAAGTCGATGCCTTTCATATTTCGCTTGTATTAATGATTGAGAAGTGGTTTTGACAAGCTAATGTAATTGCCTCCGTGCAGGGATAAGGGATGTTCATGCTCGTGCTATGACGTGTTGAGTTACAATATGTGTATTTGGAAAGACATGTAATACAGTACCACCATCTTGAAATTGAAATTTAATGTGCATATGGAGATAATTATCCAACGAGTTTAAAACCTATTATACGGCTCTTAATTTAATCATAAATTGATCGGAAATCGGTAATGTGGTTATTAGCTGTCTAACGTGACACGGTCGGTGTTAACATGGATAAATTTATTATTTTTATTATTTTTATTTTCTTTTTTTTTTTTACCATTAAGGGCCTCTTACCCCATCGGCCCCTTAACTATAAAAAAAGAAAAGAAAAAATTATAAAAAAATAAAAAAAATATTTATGCTAGTTTCGACCATGTCATATAAGACTACTAACATTCATGTCACCAATTTCCGATCAAAATTAGTTGAAATGACTATATTGGTAAATTAACAAAAAAAAAACTTTAGGATTAAATTAGTACAATTAAAAGGTTTAGAACTGAATTAATCGCCATAATATAAGTTTGGAACTTTTGAACAATTATTCTGTGCATGTGTTTATGTATAAGTGTCTATGAAATACCCAACAAAATTTGAATTAGATATTCAAGATTGCAGCATTTGCAAAGAATTTGTTCTTCATATTCTCTTGACGTTATTTTGCGTTAAAAATAGTGGACCCACCACGTGATATTACATGTTGTTGCTAATAACTAGAAGGGTAAATACCACAAAAAACCCAAAACTAGTTACTTGTAACAAATTTACCTAAAAATCCCAAACCGGTACGTATGTAATGAATTTACCATCTATTAGTTTTTGTTATATTTTATTATTAAATTACTAGGTTGGAAGACATATGACAATTGACAGATATATCAATTTGAGGTTTTACCCTTCATTCTCATAGGCATACTAATTTATGGTTTTTCATGGTATTAATTTAATTTAATGGAAACTAACGGATAGTATATTTATCACAAATGTATTATTTTAAGATTTTTGATGGTCAAAAGATTAGTCTGTATATATTTATCGCAAGTGTATCAATTTGAGATTTTTGACAGTCAAAAAATTAATTTTAGGTAAATTTGTCACAAATATATTAGTTTGGAGTTGTTCGCAATATTAATCTCAACTAGAATAAAAACTTGTGCTACGTATGGTTGAGAATTAATTTTGATTCTCTCTAATTTGGTGTCCTTAATAGATCGAGAGATATTGTTCAATCAATCCTAGATTTATTGTAGAGAAACAAAATTCAATCCTAAATTTTCTCATTTTACCAATTTAGTCTAAACACTTCCACGAAATTACACTTAAGTCATTTCGACTAAATTACATGACAGCGTGTCACGTAGGACGCCTAGTGATAATTAGACTATAATCTCAATTATTTTTGACAAAAATTTACTTGAAGAACTAAATTGAAATTTCTCAAAAAGATTTTGGACTAAATTGCCAATAATTCGGGACTCAATTAGCATCCATATAATAGATATATGACTAATTGAATAATTTTCCTCAATATGTGAAATTTTCTGACAACTATTGTCATGTTAATATGTGTCACGAGCTGACTTGAGATCCCGACCAGCGGATTATTGATGTGATATCCCAGGAGCATTACTGACCCATTTCTTTTTTATTTTTTTATTATGAGCATGCAAAGGCGTGTACAACAACCGTCTCATAAATAACACAACAAACAAGCAGTTAGGAAAACACAACACAACACACTACTCTTCTATTACATCAACACATTTACAAACCCTTTTTTATGGGCATTTTCTTTTTACATCATGCTATATCTATCCACATAGGCCGGGGCATCCCTATCTCCTCTATGGAGGCTGCAACTTCAAACTCACCTACAAGTCTGAAAGAGAAAAGAGTTAGTCGAGAACTCAGCATGCGAACATCACTCGCACTACGGCATCGATGGCAGATCAATAGTAATTCCCTTGCTCTGCCTTGACTATAGGTATGTTCAATTTTGGCTTATCGTCAATGCAAGATATACCTCAAATTTATTAAACAAACTCATCAAACAACACACAGCAGTATGCACAAAGGTTCATTAACCCTCTCAAATTGTTCTTCCCATATCTTCAAGTGCTTTTAGCCTCAAGTTGGGCATCTGACCATTAAGTCAGGTATGCCATACTTTCAGGGGTTTCCTAGCTCAACTAATGCTTCCGTTCTCATGAATGAGGCATCCCGTTGGCGTAGGGCATCTCATTCTCATTAATGACGCATCTCATTGGTGTGGGGGCATCTCGTTCTCATGAACGAGGCATCACCGCCATCTCAATTTGCTACGGCATCCAATTGGCGATGGGTCTTATCTTTCATTAGGTGATCACACATTGTATATTACACAAGCCGATTCGTTCTCTTTCATCTAAACCGATGCAAACAAGGCCAGATGGTAGGCTCATGAAGTGTATATGTCATGATCTATAACATCATAACTATACTAATATGTCAAGCGCAATACGTGACTCGTGGTTTGAACTGACACAGTTAAACGCCAACCCAAAGACAAGCGTGGCTCAAAAGGACATGCTTCAATGCCAATCCAAGGCTAAGCCAAGTTCGGTCCGTCACACCTTAACGCCGATCCCAAGCTGAGCGAGGCTTGTCCATGACTCGAGGTGTAATCATCCTTATGAATGGAAACCATACAAAATGCTCATTGACTTGCACACAACTAAGCCTGAATATGCTTGGTGCCGCATGGCTTGAACTGACATGCTCGGATCGACAGGCCTCAATAGTAATCCTAGGCCAAGTGAGGTTCGATCCATCACACCTCAACACTAATCTCAAAACCAAGCGAGGCTCATCTGTGACTGGGGGCGTGATTCTACTTATGAATGCAAGGCATGAGCAAACCATACAAAATCAATCCTTGTAATGCACATGACTATGCACGGTGAATACACGACTAAATCAAACAACGTAGCACATTGCCTTAGCCAAGGGTTAGAGATTCCACTTACAGTTGATGAAGTAACGAGGATTTGGTCAAGAAATGACCGAGCGGTGAGGGTGGTAGCAAGTTAGCCTAAGGGAGAAAGAGAGGAGTGTAAAAGGAGAGGAAAGGGGAAAGTGAGTCAAGGGTTGGGAAATGAAGGGGTAATGCTTCATTTATAGGCCAAGCCTCATTTAATGCCCTTCACACATGGCCCAATGAACTCTTTCTGAGTGGCATGCCTAATAGGATGAGTGGCAAGGCTATCTTGAAGAGGTGGCACACCTAAGTTCTAATGGAAATAATGAAGAACACTCGTTAGGCTCCTCATTGGTCCACTTAGGCTCATGAGTCATCACATAATCATGACTTGACCAACTTGTTCTTCAAGCCAAATCTCCTTGCAATCATTACCAAGTCTCCACCTTGCTACCTAAGTTGGATGAGCCATGCCCTTCATTAATGGTTCTAACAAGTGGCCCAATAGACTCTCTTGAAATGACATGGCTAGCTTGATGGTATGGCACCCTAAGATTCTAGAAGAATGATTAAAGACACTTGTTGGTCTCTTTATTGGTCCACTTGTGCAATGAGTCGCCCTATAATCATGACTTAGCCTAGCTTGCTCTCCAATGTTAATATTTGATAATTATGACTATATTTTCACATGGCCACCTAAGCTAATGAATCACCCTCTTCATTTAATGTCCAATATATGGTCATCATGAAGCTTGGATTGTGTCACATGTTTCATGCCTTTCCTTGCTCTCCAAGCCAACCTTCCAAAATCCTCTACCAAATTATCTTTATTTGTGGACTAACTTCCAAAGAATGTTAAGCAAACAAGAGAATGAGGCCAATGGAAGCGCTAACATCATTGGGTGAGAGTTTTTCATCTTCATGCACAATCAACTACCTTACTTGAACCGAAATTTGTGGTAAATTCATGGTCGAGTGAGGCTGGTCGCGACCTAGTCTGACCAGCGTAACTAGGTTAGTGGCCTGTTTGACGGGTCTGTAGTCGATACTAGCCGATACATGGCTAGGTTTGACCGGGCACGTGATTGGCTCTTGGCCTGGCCAGTGCCAAGCTCATGATCAAATAGTATTTCATCTTTTTTAGCTCTATGGTCAACCTTCGGTTGTCATGTGGTCACGTGAGATCGATCATTCCACGACCAACACACGGTCATATGGACTTGATTCATGGTTGCCCGCAATCGATACATGAACTAGCAGAATCACCCGCGATGAAAGCATGACTGTGTGGGAACAATCCATGGTCATCCATCGATATGTGGTGGTGCGTGATCATCTCATGACCAACCCTTATGGTCAAACAATCAATCCATGGCTGAATAGCTTAGGTCGACTTACATGATCGGTGGATCGATTCACTATGGATCCCATGATCAATCCATGGCCGATCCCTTGATCGAACTATGATTGATCCCTCGGTTGTCTGATCCCTCGATCATCCTCCCAATTAGGCCAATCAATCTATGACCGATCCTTAGATTGGTCCATGGCCGATTCCCACTATCGACACACCGATTCTATGGCCAATTCTCATGGGCTAGAATCGTGAATGTTACAATATAGATGCGCACAATTTGTTAAGAATCCAAATGTCAATATGGCTATATACGAAAAGGATATCCCTTGAGAATGAAATAACAAAGCACATAAAATAATCTCTCTCTCTCTCTCTCTCTCTCTCTCTCTCTCTCTCTCTCTCTCTCTCTCTAAACCCTAAGTTAGTGTTTCCTCTCTTTTCTCTTGAAAGTGCTGCCTTTTAGTGCCATCCTACAGAGAGTTAACCCGAAATGGCTGGGGAGAGGAAAGGTTCCTTTTTTTTCTTTTTAGGGTACTCCCGGGAGCAGATCCAATGGAGATGGGGCGAGGCCTATAGCTCAGAGGATTAGAGCATGTGGCTACGAACCATGGTGTCGAGGGTTTGAATCCCTCCTCGCCCACAATCGGCCCAAAAGGGGAAGGACCTTGCATGTGAATAAATTTCTATAACTAATCTTGAGTGAACGTGGAGACCAGTTAGGCCATTCGTCCAATCGACAACCACCTAGCTCCACAACCTCTCCAAGATTAAGCCGCTCTCCTCTTCCGATTTAGATTTAGGTCCAAATTTAGGGGTTTTACTCTCTTGAACTAGATCTAAATATAGATCTAGGAGCTCCTTACAATTATTTGATCCACACTCTTTCAACATTTTTATATTGGTGTCTCTGCACGACGATGGTGATGAGGACATTAAATCTAAATGCGTACCGCAAGCTGTTGCAAATGGAGTAGGAGATCTCCGCATGAGGTCATCACTTAATCCAGTGATCGGCCATCGATCATTTATAGTGTAAGATTCATTCTTGAGGGATGAGAATTTGCATATAGCTGCAAATTGTGCTTTGTTATTTGCCTTTTGGCTTTTGATTTGTTCATTTGCAATTTGTTAGGCTTGAAAGCCTTCTATAAACCTCTTGAGTATTATTTTCGATTAAAAAAAAAAAGAAAAGAAAAGGGTATCCATCCTAAGTTGAGACGATGATGATTCCATTTACCATCATATTCATCTATTTAGAAATTATTTACTCCGGCCATTATTATTCGATTATAAAATAATAAGTAATGGCTCAAGAAACTTATGTAAATAGTAACGGAATCAACACTAGCTCGCTACTTTATGTCATTACATATATTATGTCGGTTGAGATGATTATTTTTTTAGTTTGGGATTCATCTCATAATACTGCGGCATATAACTTTCATTTGCTTAAATTTTTACCAAGTAATTTTTGACGAAATCTTAATCATAATGTTTCTACTTTCTATAGATCAAGATAAGTTGGCTTACTTAAGTTTGGTTGCTTGTCTAAATCCTAACCCAAGCGTTATTGCCTTTTAGAAATCAACTTAAATTGATATATGGAATTGCTAATTAGTCAGCATAGTCTTTTTTGAGAAAACTAATATTCTAAACGTTTTGTCCTTTCTATCTTCACGTCACATTTTTCTGCCAATCTATGATTGGCTGTGTAACGCGTGAAGTATTAACCCAATCGCCACATGGCAAGCTTTATTCATATTTCTTGAAGGTTTCACTTTACAATGTTGCATAAGATGAGATAAGATATTGGGAGAAGTACACTGAAAATGTCTTAACTTATGTATGACACTCACTTTAGTGCCACAACTTTTCGCCGGCTCACTTAAGTACCAAAATCGGAGAAAAACGATCATTTAAGTGCCTCTAGTGAAAAATTCTAACTAGAGAAATTACATGACTTTTATAATTAAAAATACTTTTTGATGTAGCATTTTTTGGCACTAAAGTGATCACTTTTTCATTAAGATTGACACTGAAGTGATCATTTTTAAATAACGAGTGGCACTAAAGTGATCAATTTTTTTTTTTTTACAATGACTGGTACTAAAGTGACCGCTTCTTAACTTGTTATACGAAGTCATTTAGAGGTTTTTTGGAATTGAAGTGATCACTTTTTTCATTAAGATCGGTACTGAGGTGATCACTTTTAACAACAATTAATACCGAAGTGATCATTTTTTACAACGATCGGTACTAAAGTGATTATTTTTTAACTTACTACATGACGTCGTTTAGAGATTATTTGTTGACTGGGCACACCAACAAGCCATGTAGGATTGAGAAATTAATCAAATATTGCCACGTCAAATTTCCAACAACTCAAATGGGAGTTGACACTTAAGTAATTGTTTTTTTTTTTTAAGTGACACTTAAGTGAGTCGACAAAAAGTTATGGCACTAAAATAAGCACATACACAAGTTAAGACACTTTTAGTGTACTTCTCCTGATATTGTGTGCATGAGTATAATTTTCCTTCAACTCATGTGCTTACAGAAAAAACAAATCCTTCACAAGGTGATGTGCTAGTTGTTTTTTCATTATAAAAATGACGCTCAAAATATCTTGACTTTTATATGCCGTTTATTTTAGTGCTGAAACTTTTCGTTAGATCACTTTAGTGCTACCTTCTTGGACGATCACCTAAGTGCCTCAAACGACATAATTCTAACAATTCATTTCACGTGGCTTTTTTTAATGAAATTTTAATATCTATTTGGTTTTCTCATAAAAAAGGAAGTCCACCGTGAACGATGTGTAAATCATTCTCTTTTCGTTCTCAGTTCTCTCTCTCTCTCTCTCTCTCTCTCTCTCTCTCTCTCTCTCTCTAGTCCTGTAAGAGATCGCTTGGCTTGAAGCTCAAACTCTATGAAAGTCATGATTCATCTTCAATAACGGCCAATCCTCTCCAAATCGACCCCAGAAACAATCTCTATAGCTCCAACCCCACCTTCTATAGCAAGCGCAGCCCATTCCCCTCCCCCCACCCCTCTCTCGACATCACCACTTTCATCTCCTCCTATTCCCATCGCAGCTCCATCGCTTCATTGATGCCTACTTCAGCCTTCACGTCCCCTTTTGCGAGCTCTGGCACTCTATCGACTCCCTCGCCTCCCGCCTCTCCAAGGACGACGTCATCCTCCTCCTCTCCGCCAACTCCATTTCCTTTCCCATCGTCTATTTCGCCGTCATGTCTCTCAGCGTCATCATCACTACACCAACTAGTCATCCCTCGTTCTCTTAATCTAAATATATTCTTGCTATATTTCTTTTTCCCAGCATCTAAACCTTCATCACGCCTCTTTGTTACTATTTATTTCAAAATCTCACTATAAAAATTGCAATTCCAGTGAGACAAAATCACACAAATGAACTAGCAGGCCTCTATTGCAACTTTCGATTACTAATTGCCCCACATCCACAGTTTTAAGGTTAGGGAGGAAGAGGCTGAATTTTTCCCCCAAATCATCTATTGTAAGGTTAGGCTTTGAAGTGGAGGCTGAATCTGGCGCAATCATATGTTAAACAACATCGTTTATGTCAATTAATGCGAACTTACTATGCTGGCGAGCCAGATTGGTCAAAAGAAATGTTACAATATTGCCACTCGAATTTCTGACATTCTAAATCAGGGTCAACACTTAAGTGATCTATCTTTTATCAAAGTGGCCCGCTTAAGTGATCCATCGAAAAGCTTTAGTACTAAACTGAGTGTCATACGAAAATAATGGCAGCTCTATTATCCTTTTCTTTACTTTTTTTATTGGATAAATGCACTAAAGATCCTAAAACTTGTCATGAAAGTGCAATTAAGTTCAAAAATTTTTAGAGATATGCAATCAAGTCCTTTAATTAATTCCATCCAACTTGACTAATAAAAAAAGCTAACATGGCTTATTTTGTTATTTTCTTTCTCTTGCATTGCATTGACTTGCTTAAACATGAAGCACAATGCTAAACCATGTTGTTTCACTCAAAATTCAAATTTTTAAAACACAAATTTTAGTTAAATTAGATTAAACAAGGCTAAAAGTTAAAGAAAACAAATAAGAGGAAACAAAACCCACAGGACAGACCTGGTGCAGTCGCTGCCCCACCATCACCAGAAAAGGCTGATTAGGATGGCCAGCCAATCGTTGAGGCTGATTAGGTTGAAGTCATTGCCCCATCATCGTTGAGGCTTCATCAAGGCCTCAATGATGGTAGACAACCCTCATTGACCATAGGCGAGGACTTATAATCGTCAATGCCTTGTCGACCCTTTCTGGTGATAGGGTAGCTGCCCACAGGACCCTCTCGCTTCAGGGTTTTTATCCCATTTTTTTTTTTATCTTTTTAATCTTATTTAACTCAAATTTAGGTTAAAAATTCAAATTTAGATCAAAATAACATCATTTTAGTTTTATAGTTAATATATTTAATATTAATGCCACGTAAAAGAGAAAAACAAAAAGCACATAAATATTTTTCGTTAGTCAAGTTACACAAAGTTAATGAGAGAACTCAATTGCATTAATTTGACAAATATCAAAACTTGAATGTAGTTCTTGAAAATTTTAGGACTTAATAATATTTTCATAATTTTAGGACTTAGAGTTTGTTTATTCCTTTTTTAGTTCAGTATTAAATAATCTATATAAGCTCCTCCATCAATTGCTTTTTCCCAAAAGTTCATCTAGTAATACTAAAGCTCACCAACTTGGAGGATAGTTAAAGGTATAATAGAATATTAAAATAGCATAAATGTCCTTAGTAACTATTATAAATACTAGCATTATCTTTTTTTTTAATCATAATGTGATCCTTAGTAATACATGTATACCTAATCATAATTAAAAGGGAATAAGGGGTGACCAACATAGTAAACCTCTATTCACGTTATATGCGTATCACACTGCAATTCTACTAGCAAGCTTGAAATCAGAATATCTTTCCACACAATGTAACAAATGTCTTAGGCATAATCTAGTTAGAGTCTCGTTCTCGACATCACTTGAGCTTGAAGCCTCATAACTAATAGTGAACCATCTAGAGTTTGGTTAATGGATTACTAAATCTTGACTTAACTCGGGTTTCTGCCAATCTCGTACCAATTTGTGACATTGGTTCAAGTTCTTAACATGAAAGTTAATTTTATCTTGAAATCGCTAATAATCAGTTTATTGTGGATTGATTAGATATCCAAGTAAAGTGCAAGATAAGTGCTTTATATGTACAAACTAGAGATTCAATGAGTTTGGAGAGTTAATTACGCTAGATTACTCTCAAAATAGTTAAGCAGACAGCTTGGATTAATTTTAACCTAAACACTAACATGTAGGGAATAATCATGTGGGTGTGTAACCACTAAAAAAAATCAATTAACAAAGCAAACAACTTGCAACAAAGGAAAACAAATAAACACACCAAAACAATCTAATATTTTTTGGATTTTCTTTTATCTTGAAATTGATCTACATGATATGCAATTTTGATTAAATGTACCTAACATGACATGCATATGGTATTTTTGGTATTTTATAAAAATTCAAAATTAATAAATAACCAAATTAAACTATCTAAAATGAATAGTTATATAGTCTAGATTAGGGATTAATTTAAACTAAACCATATTCCATCTTCGAAAACTATTTTGAACAAGCAATATTATTTAAACATGCGATGCTATATAAGTTATCTTAGTATATTAGGGAAATTTAAACTAGAGTCTGTTCTAATTTACTCTAAAATCTATCTAAATATGCAATGTTAACCAAAATCTTATCCTAATTTAATATGCAATCTTTTTTTATATTTTTAAATAGGAAAGCAATCAAAATAGGATAAATAGCAAATCATTCAAGATAAGCTCAAATCGTCAAAGATATCGACCAATCAATTCAAATATGAAAACAACATCTAATTAACTTGAAATTTTGTCGCAAATAAAACTAATATCGTAATCTTAGGGGTTAGAGATTGAGATATCAATTTAAAATCGCGTAATCTAATAATTCCATCTCAAGGCTTAGAGATAGAATTAAAAGATTATATTCGCATCGTGGATTAGGAAAAAAATCCTAATCTATATTGCCTTTCACTCAAAAAAATCAAATTAGATATTAATTCATTCAAAATAGGAAAGTAATTAAATATTCAATTTCGGATAAGATCTTTACCTAGTTTGAAGATAATATTGCCAAATTCAAACAATAGATACTGAATCACGAAAGGCAATGATCGGCAAGCTCACGGCCGAGGACAACAAAGGCAGGGCTTGTAGTGGCCGGCCATGCTCGTGGGCGGCGGCTCGCGTGTTAAGACTTCGCAGATCATGAACGTCGACTTGGTTCACTAAAAGCCTCGTCAACGGTGGTGATGGTGTTCAACCGCGGTGGTGGTTCCTCGGCTCGATGGACTCACGGGTTGGTGAGGCTGGCTTGGTGATTCTCGCCCGTGGGTGTGCTCGGCGTCACTCACCTGCAAAAAAAAGGAACAATTCCGCAGCTTGGTGAAGAATAGCGATGGCGGTAATATATTGTCATCGTGATGCAGTCTCCAAGCAACAGGTGGATCGGTGACACAATTGGGTCGTCGAGTTGCCTCGCAGCTCGGTGCACGTGACCTCGTCGTGGTGTAGTAGCTTCGTCAACTCGTCGTCGTTGCGGTAACTGGATGCTTTTTTGCCTCGCAGTGCAGGTGCAGTAGCTGGAGGCGCGGCAAGCTGTAGCCGGAGGAGGAAGCAGTAGCGTCGATCGTCGGTGTAGATGGCTCACGGATGAGCATCAGGCGGCTTGGTCAAGACAGCAAGCTGGTCAAGGCTGACAGGCAGCACCAACACCGGGGGAGTCTCGGACGCGAGGGTCGCACAGCCGAGGGTGTTCGGCCATGAGGCTCCTCTCTCTCATCTCAACGTGTTTTCTCTCAATATGCTTTGAGATTTCTGATTTGCCGACCTCTGAATTATGAGGCATAATGCGATATATGTACACACACATAGAAAAAAACCTAAGTTAATCCGAGGGCTTAATTTAGGCCTTTTACCAAGTGATGAACTCTAAAATCTAAAGCATAATTCTTGATTAATCCCAATGGGCTGAATTCAATTAAGCTCAATGAGGCCCCGCCTTCTTGGCCAAAATTTTCCCCATCTAAGTAGATTCAATTCATTCAATTAAGCTCAAAA
Source organism: Eucalyptus victrix (assembly GCA_016097545.1). Classification (NCBI taxonomy): domain Eukaryota; kingdom Viridiplantae; phylum Streptophyta; class Magnoliopsida; order Myrtales; family Myrtaceae; genus Eucalyptus; species Eucalyptus victrix. The sequence continues at coordinate 29,388,719 of CM027840.1, read as the reverse complement.
CTATCCACTGCCAATCCGATTAAATGCATTTAATTGAGATATGATTCTGATAACTATATGCAATTTAATTATTATTTTTGCTAGTGTTTGGGATCGATCATTAATTTTTAATGCAGTGAATTACTAAACAGGACACCAAAATTTATCAGGACGCCAAAATTTAAGTGTCAATAACACCGAGTAATGTGAATTGCACTAATATGTAGATAGGTTTTATTTTGAAGGTCCAACCTACGTAATTCACAATTAGGTGGTATATATACTTCCAAGGTAGGTTACTTATGCGGTTTCTACCCAAAAATTAATTAAAAATTTTAATGACATTGAAGAATTTACAAAATTAAAAGAGAATATAAATGGTCCCTGAACTTTGGCAGGGACTGATTGAATATCTATTAAAAGTTAAATCCATATTGAACAAGTTAAAAGTCTTGGAATAACATTGCATATTGAACTAAAGTTCAAGAGACAGCATTTGAAAAATTTAAAATTCAAAGACCATATTGCACATTGGGCCAAAATATACAGGCCATTTGTGTCATTATCCCAAATTGAAAACATATCTTGAATGTTGACATCAAGTTTTTTTTATAGGGATTATTAGTGATAAATTAAAAGTATAGGCATATTATCATTGAGTTGATTTTCACTATAACACATTTATATAATAAAAAATGATAAATGTAAAAATATTTATATCAATCTCTATATGTTGGCTTCTCAATTAAATCTACTTGTGATTGACATTTTCATATTTTTCACCTTTTGTGCTATTATTTATTTTCTTCCATAGCCACCTAAGTGACCTTGAAGTGGTCACGTTCTGACTTGATATGGTAATCAATTGCTTTGAGGTAGCAGAGTTATGGTGACCAACAGAAAATAAAGTAATTTTATTTTTGATCGGCAAGATAGAGAAATTCAAAGCAATGATATGACGGCTCACTAATGAATGAGCAATAGCATGGCATGATAGCCATGTTCGTACCGAAAAAAATGAATATCCGTCAAATCTAACTTTTGATGAATATGCCCAATCTTCTTCCTTATAACTTGGGCTAAAGTCACAGCATTTGCACATCCTCCTTCATGGGGGTTTAGTAGAATGGACTTTAAGTCTTCTTGATAAAATTCGAAATGAGGGAAGGTTCATGCAATTTGTCGAAGGGTTGATCCTTCGATCATAAAGCGTCCTAATTATACGCATGTAATTATAACTCCTATATAGAATATCAAAAATTTTAAATTGTTAAAAAGTATTACGGTATATGTTAATGACTATAGGTCTCACAACAAATAGTTTGTCGAGAGATTATATAAACGTTAACGTAAAAATAAACGAGCCGATACATATTTGTTGGGGGAATTTGAAGATGAGGGATGCAAATCAAAAACAAATTGAGAAACAAAACGTATCAAAGACGTCTCAAATACGACAATTTATATGCAATCCAAAATCCAATTAGGATTCTGTCTTCGAAACAAAATGCTCATGCTCTAATATTCTTTTCTTGTTCTATTTATGAAGAAAAGAAGAACCAGTTTGAACTTACTTTCTCTGTTAAGTCGGTGTGCGAAGTGGTCAATAGGGCAGACAATAAAAAATTTAATAGTATATGATCCACCTTTTGAAAGTGAAAACATATTCGAACTTTCCTCTGTTTAGCCGTTCATAAGTGACTTTTGACTAATGTATTGAACACCGCTTGCAACTTGGAAGGAAATTCATAATTCTTGAGATGCGGGTCTAATGTGAAAACAATTGTCCGTAGGATATGATTTGAATCTTTCTCACAACAATATTTGAGAGAATTCTTCACAATGAATTTGTCGCTTTGGTTGGATTTAAATCTCGTTGGTAGAGGGCATTTGAATTTTTATCCAGGACATAATTTTGGAGTAGGTGAGTGATTCTTTTGGCAATGGAGAAATAAGTCGTTTTTCTAGGACAACTTTGTTTTCCCTTCAATTCTAGCACAAGTAATTCGGTTGAACATAAAGGAAATCATTAAAACTTCACCTATGATTTTGGTCATATGGGATTTCCCGCTTTCTGGGTGGATTAATTGAACGCTTATGGGTGAGATAAAGGCAAAACATGACTTGCTGGTGTAGGGGGTTTATTCATATTTGAAGGGGATGACTGGCTAAGTGGTTTTATCGCATTCGTAGGAATATATTCATTGATACAAGCAGAATTTTGGGCTCTATGGTTAAGACTCGGCTTCGCAAAACAACTTGGTTTTTATAAGATCATCAACGAGATTGACTCTAAAACCATCACTATCTTGTTAGTCCATAACTTATGAATAATAATGTTGGCCCTACTTTGCTTAAAAATATCAAAAGAAATTACCTTTGCTAACTGGCTCGCTAATCTCAAAACCAATAAGTATTTTAATACTAGTTTCTTTTCATTACCTCTTAAAGAGTTATTTTATGTTTTATTAGGTGAAAAAATAGGGATAGCAAATTTGCGATGTTAAATTTTTGTATAAAGCTTTAGCTTTTTTCATTTAAAAAAAACAATGAAATAGAGAGATCACATATCCTTGAAGGAGCATTACTCTTCACCAAAATTTTAAACAAAAAAGAATAAATAAATATAGAGTTTTTTTTTTTTTATAAAGGTAAGATATGTATAGATTTTGCCAAAAATATAAAAGGAAGGCTGCTCGGCACCTACAAGAGGCAGACACTCAAGAAGACAATAAAGTCAAAGAGAGTATAAGGGTGACATGGTTCCCAAAAAGACCGAAAGGTAAAGCTATAAATAAAAGAAACTAAAAGACTAACAACTTGAACAAAGGGAACCTCCATTAATCAAAGATGGATGAATATCCCAGCTCTGTTGTAGTCTTCTATTCTTAGGAGTGTCCAAAACATGCTTGTAGGTCATAGGTGCTAAAAGAGTTTATACTTCATAGGTGCTAAAAGAGCTCAAAGCACACTATTATGTGGCAAAGCAATATATTTAGACGAATAAATTAAAGTCCCATATTAGTTCCAAAAAAAAAAATTAAAGTCCCATGATTGCGTTGATTCTGGTCAACTCGTTCCGAAAGATAGTTCTTAACCTTTTTTGGGCAAAATGTAAATGGTAAAGATATTCCTTTTTGGCTATAAAAAGGGAGACCCAGTTTCCTTTCTGGAGCCCACAGCACGAGCACACGCTCTCTCTCCCCCTCCCCTCTTCTCTCACTGGTTGCTTTGTTTTTTTTCTAGCTATGATCAGACAAACAAAAAACATCTGATTCAGCGTCTGAACAAGGTAAACCACATCCCCACGAAATATAAAAAGAAGAAAAAAATTCAAGAAGAATCACAAAACCTACAGATCTTCACTCCCCCCTTCAACTAACTTGCATTTTCTCGGCATTTTCTTCTTCTTATTTATTTATCATTGTCTTCTTCTTTTTTTGTGGGTGTGTGTGTTGTGCTCGTGGATTTGAAGTCGTTTCCCGTTGTTGTAGGGTTTTCTGGTGATCTAATCTCACAGAACTTTCACCACATGACTCAATATCTTTGTGTTGCTCTCGCAATATCAATTTCTGGGCCTCATCACGTCTTACACTAGGTGATTTATTACTAGTTTTTGACCTGGATCTCGTCTGATTTCTTCTTCTTGTTCCTTTCCTTTTTCAATACATAGAAAGAATTTGACCACAGATTTAAGGAAGATGGCGAGAGAGAAAATAAAGATAAAGAAGATAGAGAAGTTGACGGCAAGGCAGGTGACGTTCTCGAATAGGAGAAGAGGGCTGATCAAGAAGGCTCAGGAACTCTCCGTTCTGTGTGACGCTGACGTGTCCCTCATCATCTTCTCAGCCACTGGCAAGCTCCATGATTTCTCCAGCTCCAGGTACTCAAAAATTAATTCTTCATGAGTTTCTAGTTTTTCATCATCGTATTATATGCATCCCTTTGGCATGCGACAGAGAGAGAGAGAGAGAGAGAGAGAGAGAGAGAGAGAGAGAGAGAGAGAGAGAGGGAGGGAGGGAGAGAAGTGGGGTGGAGGGCTGAGGCGAGAGAGAGTGCAAAGTTGGGTACTTCGATTGTCTCTTGAGAGATCAATGTCTGGTCATTATCCGTTGTAAGCACGTTTTTTTTTGCTGCAATTCCCACATGAAGGTACAATGTATAGAAAGTTAAATTATATGTAGATCGAAAGTTGAGATCTATAATCTTACGATGGGGCGGTGATCAAAACTTCAAAAGAACAACGAGAGAGAAGAACCAGCATATATCAGATTCAGGGCCATCAATATATATCTTTCTTCTTTTTGGCTACCCTTCAATAATTATACATGTACATAAATTTAAATATGCTGAAGTTTCATCAATTATAAGACGAAGCACTATGCTGGCACATCTTGATGTTGGTCAGTTAACTTTGAATCATTTCTTTTCTCCATTAGGTCAGTAAGTTCCAAGTTCATTTTTTATCAGGTTTGTTCATTTTACCCTTGGCGACAAACTCATCCGTTGATTCTTCAATATCAGTCTATTGTCTCTTGAGAGTGCATATTTGGGTACTTTGATTGTGTCTTGAGAGATCAATATGTCTTGGTCATGATTTCACACGAAGGTACAATCTATAGAAACTTTGTTAGAATTTGAATGTGCTCGTAAGTATAGCATAGTTTATATTTGATAGAGGATGGATAAGGATAGGATATTTTGAGAAGGTTTACGGGACAAAGATAGTTCACTACTTTATAAAGACGGTTTTACAATAGTTGAGGGAGGTGCTGATGAGGGAGCCACATGATGTGGATTTTATGGTCAGCTCCACTCAAAACATGAAGCACTTGCTCCTTTATATAAGCTGTCAAAGTCGGTAGAGGAAGTCTCCACAGTTCTCTACTACAAATATCTACTATTATCTTCTAGTAACACAAGATGGAGCGTTCCAGAACAAATAAGAGATGGCGTGGATGCCTTCGTACAAGTTGACAGCTTGTTGGTTGTCTTTTCATTATTTGTTTCTCACGTCTACTAGAGTTGTCTAGATTGGACTAGAGAATTCCATGTCAAAAATTGGATCACAAATTCCAACACTCCCCCTTATTCAATTTCGTGATATTCCCATCATGATTTGTATCGTCCGAACTTGACTAGAATTCTTCTTATGATGTCCCATGCCGTACATCTCCGTTCCATGATCCCTTGCATCCTTTTGTTGGCACACTCGCACCTGCTTTCGAATGTGCATGTCTTTTCTTTAATGATGTTCCATATGTCATGGGTCATCAGAATGCTCTTAGTTATAATTATTAGCTCGGGCTTTGGCTCTAGCTCTCCGGCTCCAGCTCCAGCACCGGCATCGGCTTGGATTCTGGCTCCGGCTCTGTTGGCTCTCCCTCAGGCTTTGGCCTTGACTTTAGTTGAGGATAATGAGGACAAATGCCCAAAACCATCCGAACGTACCTAACTTTGATACCATGTTAGAAATGTTAATATGCATTGTATAGTTTGTATTTGATAGAGGATGGACAAGGGTAGGATATTTTGAGAAGGTTTATGTGACAAAGATAGTTCACTACTTTATAAAAATGGTTTTACAATAGTTGAAGGAGGTGCTAGATAATGTGGATTTTATGGTCAGCTCCACACTTGCTCCTTTATATAAGCTGCCAAAGTCGGTGGAGGAAGTCTCCACAGTTCTCTACTACAAATATCTACTATTATCTTATGGTAACACAGAGGTGGAGGAAGTCTCCACAGTTCTCTACTACAAATATCTACTATTATCTTATGGTAACACAGATGGAGTGTTCCAGAACAAATAAGAGATGGCGTGGATGTCTTCGTACAAGTTGGCAGCTTGTCGGTTGTCTTTTTATCGTTTGTTTCTCACGTCTACTAGAGTTGTCTAGATTAGACTAGAGAATTCCATGTCAGAAATTGGATCACAAATACCGACTAACTTAATTATATATGTAGATTGATAGTTAACAACTATAATCTTACGACAGGGTCGGTGATCAAAACTTCGAAAGAACAACAAGAGAGAAAAGCACGACCATATATCAGATTCAGGGCTTCCAAAAGGACTTAGGAGTGGGGAGAGAGAGAGAGAGAGAGAGAGAGAGAGAGAGTCCAGAGAATTTTGTCTTGAAATGGCAGCAATAACTAATGGCTTACCCAGAGGGAGAGAGAGATGAACAAACCTCGACTTTCAGAACTAGGATGGAAACTTCAGGAATCTGCAAAGATATCTGCAACAGTTTGATGCATCGGTCTCTCTCTGGTGCTGAACACTTGAAGCAGAATCCATGTGTTCTCTCCTCTGAGCTTTTTTTAGGGTAAGTTTACAAACACTTACAATACTAAACACGTACTAAACTGAAAGGAAAATGTACCATACTATACGAATATGTACTATACTAAAAGCAAAATGCACTTGATCAAAGATTGTACAATCCTCATTCAGCACTTTTACAGACATGTACTGTACCTTTGCAAACATATACTCTACTACAAGCAAAATAAACTATACTATACCGCTTGGTACTTGTTATAGACTTTATCAAACATGCACTATACTAAACTTTCATATCTCGCCTCCTGAAGTATATTTCGACGCCTGCTGCTGCAGGCTAGTTAATCTTGGCCTAACCCTCTTATGTTTATTGAGGCAATACATGTCACATATACTAAACTTTCGTATCTCGCCTCCTAAGCTTTATTTTGATGCCCGCCGCTGCAGGCTAGTTAGTCTTGGCACAACCCTCTTATGTTTATTGAGGCAATACATGTCACATATACAAAACCTAACCTAAGGACCATCAATATATATCTTTTTTTTTTTTTTGGCCACTCTTCAACAATTATACTTGTGCATAAATGAATATGCTGAAGTTTCATCAATTATAATACAGTGCACTGTGCTCACACGTCTTGATATTGGTCACTGCACTTTGAATCTTTTCTTTTCTCAATTAGGTCAATTAGCTCCCAAGTTCATTTTTCATCAGGTTTGTTCATTTTGCCCCTAGCCACAAACTTATCCACTGATTCTTCAATGTCAGTCGATTCAAACCTCCACTTGGTATCACCCAAGCTTTCATCCTGGTCGTGGATAGTTCACCCAACTTTGAGTCCATAAGCAATGACGATTGCCCTATGAAGACTTTTTACTTGACATTCACCTGAGGTCATTCAACCTATTGTAGACTTCACAAGTGGTCAGCCAACTATAGGCTACATCATCTTCTATGTTCGATATCTTGGGTCAGTTATTGGTTGACCCTCGAGCCGAGTGACTTCATTGAAAAAAAAATCAAAACTTACTGGTGTAGTGGTCAAAAACGAAAAGTTCAGTGGCTTGATTGAAATAGGTGAAAATCTTGCATCTTGTAACACTAGATACGTAAGTATGTTGTCGAGTTCTGCATATACTTTGAGTAGCATGTTCTTAAGTATGTTGTCGAGTTCTGCATATACTTTGAGTAGCATGTTCACTTTCTAAATCTTCCTTTGTTTTTATTTTTTATTTTTATTTTTTTTGGTCCTTTTTTCTGTGAAGTATGGAGGACACACTAGCGAGGTATTATGGTCACCACTCCAATAAAGTTGAGAAACCAGTCCGACCATGTGTTGCACTCGAGGTGAATCACTTGCTTAGATATGCCTTCCATGCTCTCTTAAACTTGTGCCTTATGTTCGTGAAACAAGAAACATATTCTCCTGAGGAAAGCATGCTGTTATACTGACATATTCCTCTTCAAATGTGCAAGCCTTGCATTCTTTTACCGTAAAGTATAATACTGACATACGAAACAGCGATATAAGTGAATTAGAACGATTTTCATATGGAGGATTTGACCTATTCTCATGCTTGTTTTTTGTTGTCTTAGATAGAGAACACCAATTGGAAAATGTTGTGCAACGAAGTGTATGATCAGGCTCATGAACTGAGGTGCGGGCCTATGTTTTCCATGCTTTTTTGAGTTGAAAATATGTTTATTTTTCTTGTCTCTCCTTTCATCGGATCGATTAGATTTATTCCCATTTCTTCTACAGGCAGATGAAGGGAGAGGATCTGGAGGGGTTGAACGTGGAGGAATTGGAGCAATTAGAGAAGAAACTCGAGGCGGGATTGAGCCTCGTGATCAAGACTAAGGTCTCTACTTAATTATTTTTCATTTGGGTTTCATAAGAACCAAAAAAATGGTCCCTCACGTGTGTTTTCCTTGTTTCGCTCTTTTGTCTCTCCCCATCTTGGTTGTTCCTCTCTTTCCAGGAAGAGCGAACATGGAACGAGATCAACAAACTGCAAACAGAGGTTCGTGCATGCTAACTAGACCTGTGTGTGCATCTTTCATTATAAACATCACTTGATTAGGTACACCGTCCAAAAGATAATTTCATATGCTGCAAACATTGCACAACGTGAAGTACATACCCAAGTAGCGCCGCTCGAGAAGATTTAAGGTTTTGGTGAAGGTCATAATGAATACAAAGACTATTCTGTTGGTTTGAAGACTATTTCTTTCTGAAATTGCAGGAAGCACAGTTGATTAAAGAGAACAAGCAACTGAAACAGGACGTAAGATTGCTTCCCTGATAATTGATATTAGTCGTCACTAATATTTGTCCATGCACTCTCTTTTTAAAAAGAATTGCAAATGTCGAAAGGTGGTTATTTGATTTCAATAAATAGCAGATGAAGATGATTTTACATCGAGGGAAATTGGTGACCGTGAACTCAGAGTTGGTTAACAACGTTTCCATCGGCAGCAGTAGCATTCCTCCTCTGGATGACGATAGCCCTTCCCCCAAGTTCGGGTGGGCAAACAATTAGAACTGGTTTACTGAAAATGAATACATAATATATGTTGATGCCCTTTATTTTATTCTTCTGTTAATTGAATTTATGTTTGCCTTTAGATGCTTTGTTATTTGGACAATTTAACAATTTTTGGCCTCGGCCTCTTGGAGACAATTCTTTTTGAAGTTATAATTAGCTGATATTATTGTGGTTAGGTAATGCGTCGGCTAATAAGTTGGATTGCTTTTCATTTAGGTTTCCCCGTTATTACGTAGTGTTGTCAGAGTAATTTATAGATGATTTTTCGAAATTAAAGTTGTCCCGTGTATAAAAGTTGACTTTGATTGATGTTCTTGGGTTTTTCTGTTTTTTGGCTCAACCATGATGTGAATTACAGTAGAATAGGTTTCTAGACTGCCCGAGAAGGATCTACCACCAGCCTATTGTCTACGATTCAACTCATTATCATCACGAAAGCAAAAAAAAAAAAAAAAAAACTCCTTTCTATGACAAATGCCCAGACTTTTATTTCATTTTGCACTAACCATGTCACCTAGGTTTCTATTTTGAGAAACCTTTTGGCGACATTAATTTCTCCGCCGATTACCTTTCTGCACTAACCATCATCTTGCAGGCTTCCTTTCCGAAGCTGAAGTCTTGGACAGGAGACAGCCAACGGGTGCATTTTTCTGCAAGCAATCAATAAAGCATTGAAGCCTGTGACTTCAATAATTGCAACGAAGGATTGGAGCCTATGAGTGCATATAGCTAGTTGATGATTCAACTTCTTACATAGATGGAACTGTTGTAACGATTTTCCATCTAGAGAATTTGTACTATGTTTTCTTGCTCGGTTGCTCTAGACAACATCGATACAATGATGTACCATTGAATGCAGGATATCTATTAATAAGTTACACTAATTAAATGTATCAATACCAATAATATCCGTATGTAACGGTCTAGAAATTTTCCATGAGCGAAAAATCGTGAATGATCCAAGATTACCGCACAAGCCCCTCTAGTAGTGTTCTTTAAAATATTATTGGGGTGGATAATATTGCAAATGTATACTATTCTGGAATATTCTTGTAATTAATGCGGGTAAGTCGATAGATTGGGAGGTAGAATATTCACTGTTAGATTGAAGAGAGATTTACTATTGTAATTTGAGGAGCACCTGTATATGAATGGCCTTGCTCCCTCTCATTTGTATTATCTTATAAGTAATAGAAATCTAGAGTTTCCCTTTCTAAGAGCTTCTCTATCCACTAGCAACCCGCTCATGAAAAATCACCCCTATTTAATCAAATTTGGAAATGCTAATGTTTTCCTTCATTTTTAATAAGTGGGCTACAAGTTATGGACACAAAATTGATGATGGCCATAATTTGTGACTTGTCAATTAATAGGAGCATAATTGGAAATAAAGGCATCTTAGAATTGGTTTTAAGTAATCAATCCTTTTGAAATTCAACCTGAACCTAAATTAGAAAGGATTATAAGAATCAGTGTTTCACATGGTTGAAGAAGCTAGGTTTACAAAATTAAGAGATTCTACACTTTATTACTATGGCGCCACTTCGCTAACCACATCGTAGTAGTAATGTGTTGTTTGGGAAGGAGGGAATGGGGAGGAAAATCATGGGTGAATACGGAAAGTTTGGTGAACTTTAGGCTCTATTGGGCAAGTGAGAAAGTATGGAGAGTGACAATCTGAGTGCAAATGAATTTAATTTTTTTGTGGAAAAGAGAAGGAAATGAAAATTCAAGTTCATTTGCATTTTCCTTCTTTTTTCTTCTCCTCAGGTCTCGCAAGCATAGAATTATTTTTGGTGAGCACAAAAGCAAGAGAAATCAAAAAAAAAAAAAAAAATCTCCTCTTTCCTCTAGTAGATACTTCTATTTAGAGACTAAGAAAATTTGAGTCAACTCTCCTTATGAATATAGGTAAATCTATAAAAGTACGTGATGGTTGTTACCACATCTCTCTCTAGCTTATTTCTTTTTTGATACTTCACATATTGCAAAGCATTATGAATTCAAAAATTTAAACTTACTCAAACTTGATATGGTAAAAGTCAAATTGTAGATGTTATAAAATAAAAGTATCCCAAACACACAGTAGTCTTTTCTAATTATAGGTACTAATGTTCGCAGAGGGCTTCTCATTGCATGTCTGATAGGGCTTTATCAAACCCGCAATGGTCTTTTCTTTCATGATATTAAATGGGATATTACCAGTCAACGTCAACCAAATGATACCCAACATATGTCCATCCAACAAATTTCAATAAGCTTCTTTCATCGACTCCAACTTCTTCCTAGTCAAGGTTAAGTGCAAATTTTTTGTTATAGATAATTCTTAATTTGTATCTTCTAGATAAACAAATCTTTTCCATCAAATTTGTCGATTTTTGCTTTTTCTTTTGTTTGTCGCTATTGCGACCTAACCTTGGGTGAACCACCTAGGGTTTGGCTAATGGATTACTAAGCCTAAACTTAGATCGGGCTCTCCCAAGCCCATACCAATTCACGACTTAGGTTCAACTTTTTAACATGTAAGTGATTTTTTTAATTAGGAGTCGCCACTAATTTATTTTTGGTAGGTCGATTAAAAACCCATGTAAAGTAACGAGAGATTTACTTTACTTCTGCGAACCAGAGATTGTGAGTTCAGGGATTTGATTACGCTAGATTTCTCTAACGCTATTTCGGTACCTTTCTCTTTTATTTCAAAAAAATGTTTTGCAAGCAGTTTGAATTGATTTTAATTTACTTCCCTAACATATGAGGTAATCATGCAGATACGCAAACCACAAATTTAACACCCAAAAAAGCAATAAATAAATTATGGGACTTACCTCGTAGCAACGAAAGCATATACAATGTTAGGTCAAAATTCACATCAACAGCCCTAGTTATAATTTCTAATTAACACGCAATCACTCAATATTTTTTTTAGGGTTTTCTCTCGTTTAATGAAATCTAATCTATGTGCAATGCAATGCAATGACGTACAAAAATGCCTAACTAAAATGACGTGCAACATACAACCTAATATGCTGATTATATATCATGCAATATTTAGTAAATGACCTAATTTAATGACGGGAAAAGATTAATGCAATTATGCTAACACGTCATGCATTACCCTAAATATGCACTTTACTAATGACATGTAATGAATGAACTAATCTTGCGTGACACACACATGATTGTTTTTTATAATTAAAATTCGAAATTAAATGTGCCCAATAATTACACATGCAATTTAAGTTAAGAAAATCTAACATCCTAGATTAATTTTTTTTTTGGGATTTTTATTTTAAAATTAGAAATAAATAAATTTCCTATTCTAAACATGCAAAATAACTCTAAAACAAGCAATATTCTAACATGAATCGAATCTAACACAAATATATTTTTTTGGGTTTTCTTTAAAGGAAGCAAAATCAATCCAAGCAAAGGCATAAATAAAACAATAAGGCAGCAAGTCAGGCAAGACATGATCGATACCCATTGACGAATCGTATCTCGCGCATGAGATCGGATTGGCCAATTTTTAACGAAATCGCGAATCATATCTCGAGCGGGAGATCGGATTGGCGATTTTTCCGTGCGATTGCGAGTCATATTTTGGGCGTGAAATCGGACTGTCAATCGTATGCACGATGTGAAATTAGGAAGATTTCCCAATTTAGAAAGCTACTCAAGATTTCGAATAGGACTATATATTATGAACTTCGATCATGTGTATCAAAATATTTTAAATAAGGAAACGAAATATTCGGAAATCAAATTAGAACAAAATTTTTACCTAATCCGAATATTGGCTTCCAAATTTGGACTTTGCGCAATCGGCTCCTCAGTGGGATGGCAAGTGGTGAGTGGTGACGATGGTGGCACGTAGCTCACAGGTGGTCGGCGTAGTGATTTACGATCGAAGCCGGCATGGTTCGATGAGCTTTCAACTGGGCAAGCAATGAACGCTGACAGCAGGAGTAGCGAAACGCTACAGCTTGACTTGGAGGGCTTCGGACTTTCAGGACACCCGCAGTAACTATAGAAATCCTGCATCCCAAAGAAAATTTTCTTTGGTCTTCCTACATTGACCAATAACAGGCTTTGTTAACCCCTCGACTTTTGACTGAATTTGGTCGCTTTTGCCATGATATTCCCTGGGCATTCAACTTTGACTTTTCAAAGCCCCTCAATCAAATTTTCTACTTGTGAATCCTTCACGCCTCCATGTGTATCAAGCGAAGACAGTTCTGGACAGCAGGTGGGACGTTGCCGACCAAAGGAGGCAATAGCTCGTTGGCGTCGATGGTATGTTAAATTAATGTCTCGATTTAGAATTCGGATAACAATTTGTTAGATCGAATTTGATGAGAAAGATTTCCCAAACAGATTACAAGCCAGATATAAAATAAAATAAAAAAAAGGTTTTCTCTTGTTAGAGTTTCTTTTGGCGTACAAAAGAAAGGAAAACATAACCTATCACTACAAGACAAAAGAGGAAATAAAAGATAAAATAAGAATTTCTTTCCCCTGCAAAAGCTTGTTCACGTTGAAGATAAAGTGGTGGGCCCAGGTCAAATTGTTGACCTTTGGGCACACACACATTTAAAAGACGTGCAACCCTACGAGAGAAAAAGTGACGTGAAGCCTACAGAGAAGAAGGTACAGCACATCCAGAGAGCACGCCGCTTGAGAGAGGAGCCACCCACGCGCGATTAAGAAAAGGAGAATGCAAAGCAGTACGTACGTGAAGAAAAAAAATAGACGCTGGAGTTCTTGTTTTCGGCGTACATAGAGCGTTTCGTTTGAGTTTGAATGCATGGTGATTTTGTGACATGAATTTATGTCCAAGTGAGTTGTTTATTTATAAACACTTTGGGTGTAGGGTTAAATCTAGGTGTGGGAAATACTCGAGTGTGTAAGCGATTGTAAACTCTGATTATCTGATTATAGTGGATTATTTGCTACTGGCTCTCCCCGTGGACGTAAGTACCGATATTCGGACCGAACCACGTAAATTTCTGGTGTCCTTATTATTTCTCGTTTATTTCTCTAGTGATTTCGCGTTGATGTAAATTGCAAAATCCTGTCATTTCCGCGTATTATATTCCAACAATTGGTATCAAAGCTCGGGATTGGATTTCTTGATTGTGATTTGGAGCTTTTGCTCATCTAATTATTATCTAGAAATTTTGTTATTGCAATTATGTCTGAGAAGAAATCTGAAATTGAGAAGTTTAATGGGACGAACAACTTTGGATTATGGAGTATCAAGATGCAGGCATTATTGACAACCCAAGGTTTGGCCAAGGCATTGGATGGTAAAGATGAGTTGCCTATTATAATGAAAGCCTCTGAGAGGGTAGAGCTAATGGAAAGAGCAAAGAGCACAATCCTGTTAAATTTCTCGGATGAGATTTTAATAGAGGTTGCTAAGGAGAAGAACGCCGCAGCATTATAGGCAAAACTTCAGGCACTCTATGTGAAGAAATGTTTGAATAATCGCTTGTATTAGTTGAAAAGGATGTTTCAATTTAGATATACTGAAGGTACGTTTATCAAACCCACCTAGATGAATTTAATAAACTCATGATGGATCTGAAGAACGTCGGTAAGATACTTGATGATGAAAAATAGGGCATGATGTTGTTAGCCTCTTTACCAGAGTCATGTGAGCACTTTACTGATTCATTGTTGCAGGGGCGTACTACAATTACCTCAGAAAATGTAAAGTCCACCTCATTCTAGAGAAAGTTGCGAGATAACGGTCTAGCGCAAGAAGTAGCACAAGCACTGACAATTTGGGGTAGAAAACAACATCGAGGGCCTAGTAGCAGTAGAGGTAAAAGTAGATTGAAATCACGACATAGAAAGTCCAAGGGACACATAAAATGCTTTGAGTGTCACGAGGAGGGGCACATTAGGAGAGATTGTCTAAAGCGGTGGAATAAAACTGATAGGCAAAATGCCACAAGCAGTGTGGCAAACGTTGCCGAGGGGAGCAATAGTGATGCAGAAGCTGTTTTATGTGTGACTACTACTTCCTCAGGAGACAAATGAGTGCTAGATTTAGGGTGTTCTTCTCTCGTTGACACCTCAATTTTAATTAGGTTAATTTTATTTTATTAATTAAGTTTTTATTTATTTTGTCTTTTTCGGAATAATAAACAAAACAAATAACAAAAACAACAAAAAATAAATAAAAACAAAGGAAAAAGCAAAAAGCAGCCCACCCCTTTTTTTCACGTGGGCTCGCACGACCTGCCCCTCCCCCTTTTTCTTCTTCTTCTTCCTTCTTCTTCTTCCTTCTTCTTCTTCCTCGCTCCTTCCTTCTCCGCCTCTGTAGGTCACACGCAGCGACGACGACGCACTCGAAGATAGCCTATGGCCGAGGAGGGTAGGCCGATGTCGGCCAGAAGAGACAGATCTCGGGCGCCATCATGGAATTCCTTCAATGCCGAGCACGCCTTGTGGAGGAGCTCGGATGGGATGTTGGTTCGGCCGGCGGAGGCAGTTCAACGTGCGAAGATCGGCGGTCGAAGCTCCATCGACCGGCCGCCCCCTCGCCTATAAATAGGCTTCTCCCGACGATGGCAAAGGAGGGCGAGCTCGGAGACTTTCCCTTGAGAGACTTCAAGGGAGACTCAAAGAGCGAGCGCGCGAGAGAAATCCGGTCGCGAACTCGAACGACCTCCCCCCGAGAGACTTCGAGGGAGGCCGACGACAAGCGAACCCGGAGAGAGAGGAACCGAAACAGAGATCGAAAGCTTGCGAGCACCGGAAGCTTCCCTCAAGAGACTTCGAGGGAGGTCCGAACGCCCGTAAGCCCAGATCTGTGAGCAACTGAAGCTAAAGAAGAGGGGAGGGTTCTGGATCCGCGAAGAAGGGCTGAAAAGGAGAGGAGATCGAAGGAGGTCCTGTGCCCCAACGCCGCCACGGTGCCGGATCTCGTCGTGCTGCCTCACTGTCGCCGCAGCTGAGGCTAGGCCGACGCCGTCGCTGTGACAGGTAAGGACGAGTCTCACTCGCCCCGTCACCATCGTCGCACCCCCTCTCTCGAACCCCATCTATCACCGGATCTCAGCCTCAGTGAATCAGGGCTTTCGACGCGTCTCCTACTGCCGCGCCACGAGCCCCGTCGTCAATCCAGTTGAGTGGCCGGCTGCCGGCTGCGACGCCACCGCCTTCGGACGCCGGGCCGCCGCCTTCGGACGCCGCCTCCGTCCCTCATCGCGCGCAGACGCGGATCTCGCGAACTCAAAGAACCGGGTTGGCAAAGGGGAAGACGGGTCGAAGTCGGGCGGATCCGGTTGGCGTCCGGTAGGGTTTCCCGAGTCGGGCTTGCACGCGTGGGCCTGGGTTGTATTGGGCTAGAATTGTTGTGAAGTGGGCCAAAAAAATAGGTTTGGGCTTTTACACTTAAAAAAAAAAAGAAAAAGAAGAAAAAATCTAAGTCAGGCCCGCAACGCGGGCCCGTCCGCGTTTTGGGTCGTCAACCCGAGTCGACCTAACCGCGGATCCGACCCGGTCGATCTTTATATTATTTTAATATAAAATAATATTTTAAATAAATAAATAAATAAAATATTTTGTTTAAAAAAATCAAAAAAATCAAAAAATAATTTATTTTCCAAAAATATTTAAAAATATTAAAAATATTTTATTTTCCAAAAAATCAAAAAAATAAAAAATATTCCATATTTTCCAAAAAATGCCAAGAATCCAAAAAAAGCCAAAAATTCATGAAAAAGTCAAAAAATTTAGAAAAAAGCCAAAAGACTTGTATTTTTCCAAAAATACCAAAAATCTAAAAAAAATCCCTTTTATGTCCAAAAAATTAGAAAAAGACTCAAAAAATGTTTTTCCTCCCAAAAATGCATGGAAAATCCCTCGAACATCCAAAAAGCCTTAGGATTTAAACAAGATTATGTACCGAAAGGGCATTAGTGATTAACTAGTGTAATCAAGTCCCCAATCCTAATTTCTCTGGTTGCGCAGGAGTGAGTATTTCTCCCGATACTTCACTTGGGTTTCTAATCAACCCATCCCAAATTGATTAGTGGCGACTCCATTTTAAAAATCAACTTGCAGGTAAAAAAATTGAACCATTAAGTCGTGAATTGGTGGACTTGGGAGAGTCCGGGCTTAATAATTTCAGCCGAGCCATTAACCTCCTTAGGCGACTGTACCTGATCTCTGGCGCCCGAAAAAAAGAGATCGCGACAGCTTGACGACTCCGCTGGGGACTTTGAAGACTTAGGCCATTTTTGTCTTGTTTAAATTCTTTACTGACTTAGGTTTTTTTCTTTATGCAGGTCAAAAGCCTAGAAATTTATTTTAATTTTTGCT
Source organism: Eucalyptus victrix (assembly GCA_016097545.1). Lineage (NCBI taxonomy): Eukaryota > Viridiplantae > Streptophyta > Magnoliopsida > Myrtales > Myrtaceae > Eucalyptus > Eucalyptus victrix. The sequence goes on along the minus strand of CM027840.1, from coordinate 29,371,570 downwards.
TAAAATATATTGTCTTGTAATTATAAATCGCTATGCATGCTTTACTGTTTTAGCACTACACATGGCACACACAACCCGGCCGCCGAACCTGGGCCGCCATAGGATTTCTAGGATGGTGTTAAAAAAGATACGACCTCGAACGCGAGACTGCGATGTAGAGGTTGCCTTTCTTTTCCCCGAATTTCTTAGCCGAGGTTAGGAGGATATGCTGCTAACGCGAGACTGCGACGGGCGGATATCCTTTTAATCTCATCAAACCTTCTCAGCTAGAAATCGAGCCGCACATATCATGCGCATGTCTATGTGATTGCCATCAATTTTCTCGTGTGAAGTAAGTTTTTATTTCGTGTAATTTACTTACCTTCCTGTATATATTGAGTAGTCCATGATTAGTGTAGGATTTAATATCACGGTCATCTAAATTTGGAAGTAATTGTCATAAAGTTTTTTTTAAAGTTAAAAAAATTTTGCAAAAAAAAACTACTTTCAGTTGATGTTTTTATTCTCAAGCATGTTACAAAATTCTTTTCCGCAAGAATTTTTTATTTGCCTAAAAAAAAAAAGGAATAGAAATCTTTTTCAAAATTTGTTGCAACTCATGCTTTCTTCGCCTTTCAAATTGAATATCTTTTTAGCTCATGTTAACATGTCATGTGCCCTTTTTCAATCCATGTTTAGGAAATCCTCTACCTTTTCATGAATAAACGAAATGAGGTCGTCATCATGGACTGACTCCCTATCTACGCCTTGTATTCACACATGCTTGTTTATTCATGACTAGGTAATCACGGGACGTCAACGTTCGCCGATCCGGACTCGTTCAAAAGCAAGAGCAAGAATGGCCGAAGAAAATGTACCAAGCCGTATTACGGTCATGGAAAGTGAAATGAAGCAAGTCTTCAATGTGCTTCAACAACTTTCAAAGCAAATAGACTCCATCCAGGGCAAACTCACTCCCGCCCCGGCCTCAATCGAGGTATTGTTGCCACAATCATCTACTAGGGGTGATCAAAGTGGAGATACCGACGATAACATGCTCGAATTGGAGGATGATCCGCACCCAACCATGATCGAGAAAGCTACGCCAGATAGTTTGTCTAAAACTGAGCATGAGGAGAAGCTGAAACAACTGCAAGGCCTCCAAGATCCTACTTTGACGGACCTCTCCATTTATTCCAATGTCAAAATGCCGGAAAAATTCAAAATGCCTGAGTTTGAGAAGTACGATGGCACGACTTGCCCTAGGGCTCATTTGCAAATGTACTTGGTTCGAATGACCCAATACGTTAATAATGCACCATTAATGATCCAGTTGTTCCAATCAAGTCTAATAGGCCCTGCCCTGAGATGGTACATTACAAAGAACATGAATCTCCTTGAAACATGGAGCGAAGTGAGTGAGGCATTCTTCAAGCAGTATAAGTTCATAATGGACATTACCCCTTCTCGTGAGGATCTTGAGCGTACCGAAAAGAGAAAGCATGAATCGTTCAAAGAATGTACTATCCGATGGAGGAATCTGGCTGCCCAAATCAGTCCTGAACCAACCGATTTTGAGCTAAGAAAGATGTTTATCAAAAACCTCCCTTACGAGTACCGCAATCGAATGGTAACCACGATCACCGAATCATTTAATCAACTTATTCCAGTAGGGGAGCAAATTGAGATAGGATTGGGGGATGGTTGGTTAACTGAACCTGCATCCACGGGCAGGTTCAGCATGAAGAAAGATAAAGAACCCCTGGTAGATGTCAATGCGACCTACAATCATTCTCCAACAATTCAGACAAGTGCAAGATAGCAACAGAACACCAGCCATCAGCCATCCCAGCGTTACAATAACAAGAGACAATTTACTTCTCTTCCTGGATCTCCGTCACAGGTACTGGCAATCCTCCGGAAGAAGAACCTCCTTTCGATTGAGCCAAAGCGTCCCAACGCTGAAAGTTTTTCCAACTATGACCCGTCAAAGATATGCGACTATCACATGGAAGAAGTGGGGCATTCGACTGATGAGTGATGTTATCCAACCATGAAAAGAAAATATCGTCCAAGGAGAATACTGAGGGCTGGGCTTCCTCATGCTTTTTCTCCCCCAAAGACGTATTTTGAAAATAAAAAATATTTCATCACCTGAAAGTTTTTGTTAAAACAAGATGATAAATTTAATCATGTTTGTCTTTCTGACTCATTGACTTCATGTCTTAGAAGATCATTCCCGTCCCCTTTGACTTAGTGTGACAGAGGGCATTTGAAGCAAGCGCATCAAGATACAAAAGGTGAGACGTAATACGTACAGGCATACAGTTGAAATCGAAGCATCCATGACATGCCTCACTCCTGCCTAGCTCCATCCTAAGCCAAAGGACTATCTTGTCGTACAACGCGCCCAAACGGCTAGATGTTACAGTATCAACTTCAACATAAGGAAGGAGTTCCTCCTCTTCCTTTTAAGTGATTACTGTCAACAGGGAGAAAATCTAGACAGTCAAGGTGATCTATAGCCCTACACCCTGGACAATGACTTTGGAATTTAGAAGCTTCACTCCAGACGCATATTCTCGCAAGAAGTAATTGCCATAAGAGAATTGGAGGTTTTGATTGTCCATCTTAGATTCCATAGAAGCTTGAAGTACATGACTTTGCTCAATGCTGCTAATGGTCATATAGTCAAAGACAAAAGAAAAATTCCACAGAAGGAAGGCGTTGAAGATAAATCGACAACCATCAATCATACATACATGGCCATGAGTGAGGAAGGCCAATCGAAAGAAATGTCAAACTATGCCAAGACGAAAAGGCCGTCATCGACATTCAAATATCCCTAGGAGTCAGCAAATACAAACTTTGCAGAAGAGTAATTTGGTATCTTTCCAATACTCCCGATTGTCGAACTCACTTTTGACATATTTTCTCCTATTGACAGGAAGCATAGGATTCAAGAAACAAGCTTAAAGGTTAATTTGGACAAATCAAATGACCCATATCGATTTACCTAACTTGGTATAAAAGGACGTGTCGTCCTGGAGCCGGTTCAGTTAAATAAAAAAGGCAGCGCCCTACGGACACCGTCGGCGCCTCTAGCCGAGTGGTATCCGGGAAGAAGCAAAAAGGTCCGAAGTCGGGGGTTCGAATCCCCGACGTGGCAGTTAGCCGCTTGGTAAAAAAATAATAAAAAAATTTTGCTTCCCTTGCACTTGCAAATTACGAGAGAACAGGTGACCTAATGAAGCAAAAGACATAGGACTTCGTGTCCCACTTGCACTTCAAGTCCATCCAATCATCTGCAAACCAGTGAAGGGTAATTCGGTATCGTTTCCATTACTCCCACTATCTGAACTCGCTTTTGACGTATTTTCCCTATTGATAGGAAACATTAGGAATCAAAAAGCAAACTTGATGGTCAATATTGGCCAAATGAGGTTCGTGGAAATGACCCGCATCAAATTCACCTGGCTTCGTGTAAAAGGACGCGTCATCCAGGAGCCAATTCAGAGAATAATCGACCTAACGAAGCAAGGGACATAGGACTTCGTGTCCCCCTCTCACTTCAGGATCACCTGACTGTCAAAAGCAAGGATAACAAATCAACGAGAAGCATGTCTTGTTGCAGGATCACTTGACTATCAAAAACAAGGATAATAAATCAATGAGAGGCATGACAAACTCTCCTAAATGAAATGGCGTCCTGAGTAATCGTCAAAGCAAATGACAGAAAATCTTCAGGCCTCAACTGACATTTTGATTTTGGCCAGACTACTTGATTTACTTGTACATCTTCTCTTCTGCAGGGGCAAAAACAGAGATGCCCGATCGAATTCCCAATCATCGGCTGATCATTCATGTGTCATATCCCTAATCAATAGGGACAACCGGCGACACCCATTTGCGAATAACCCTTTTGATATTCAAAATCTAACATATTTGGAAACACCATTATGTTAGCCCCTAAGTTGTCCATAGGGTCTTTTTTGAGTCAAAACCATTCATTTGTTTTGAGAGTTCAAACTCCATCATATTCGAAATGTTGCATGTCATTTCCAGATGAATTCTGCATGATGATTTTGCCTGTCTAAGTCACTGATTCCACTGAGGATTATTAGAAAAGACAGCTAAGTGAAAAATACAAGATTGATTGAACATGCTGGATGAGGTACGTCAGAATGATGAAAGGCAAGTCATATCCTACACACAATCCCCCCCATCTATACACTTGTGAGATGAGTGCAGAAGATTCCATGACTGCAGGGTAAAGAGTTCTCTCGCGAATAGTACGATAACCAAAATAGTGAGAGGCATTTCATTGCTCACCCCTTTGAGCTCCTTACACTAGTGAAGCTTCTCTCATATCCTCGTCAAGAACCACCCTACACTGGGGCAGATCAGAGGCAAAGCAGCATCACAAGGTGAGAAGAGAGATAGAAATTTTCTTGCTTGCACTTGCATCAATCTTTGAGTGTCTTTATTGCATATGAACACTCGCGTTAATTTAAGTGCCTTAGAGTCATGAAGAGCAATTCTTTCTTTACGCACTCGTATCCATTGTACAACCCAAGCAAGTCTGTAATTTTACCCTCACATTGAGACAAAGCAGAAGTTATTGCCATAGCCTAAAGCGCCGGCTGAAGAAGAAGATTCAAGAGTCTAAATAATGGTGCTTCAATTGAACTTACCTAGATCAGTTCCTCAAGCAACAAAACAAAAAATTAGGGGGATAAAAAAGTAGTGTACCTGGTAAAAGCAAGGTCAAATGCCCATAAATGAAGAACTGGAATAAAAAAAATAGGAGCATGAAAAAGCAGCGTGCCTGGTAAAAGCAAGGCCAATGCCCTCCAGTCAAAAATACAGCCAAGAAAAAGTTGCTGTTGTGGTCCATAGAACCTCCAACTGACAAGAAAGACTAGTGACAAATGCCAAGACAGTCATCAACTCTCACCCTCTTACATGTGAGCCAAATTTACGTTACATCCCCATTGTAAAAAGTCTCTTCAGACTAGGGGCACTTCAATTAACATAGGATTTCATATGTGCATAAGCATCGCTCGAAGAAGTACGAGCAAGATTACTCTATCTCTTTTTGCAGGGTTCTTGACTTGTAAACCCGAAGATGATCATGCAACATTTTCGTCCATCGGCTTCGACCTTGATGGTCCCCTCTGATGAGCCGCTGACCAAGACTTCATCACAGTTTCAACAAAGACCTCTCACATTAGTAAAGTCGTACTGTTTGCGAGAATACTCGGACCCCTGCTGACATGATGACAGTGAGATAGTGTGGTCCTTATAAATCCTGCATCAATGGTCAGGATAGCCTTTTCCATGAGAGTGAGCGGAAAGTCCTTTCAGACTAAAAGTCCCTCATTTGGCATGCTCAAGACATCTACATTCTAAATGAATGTTGTCTTTCAAAATCTTCCCCAGTGGAAATCAAATGATGCAAAACTGACAAAATTATCATGCATGAATCTCATTTGAACTCATAAATTTACAGCATATACAATCATGTGTGTATATTGTACAAATAGCAGACATACTCTTAGAGATTAGAGGTATTGCTAGGTAAGCATATCCCTATCCCCATTTGTCTTAAAGTACCTACCACTGTCCAGGTACTCTCTTCTTGACACTCGACTTATTCAAATCATCCCTTGAGTTTGGATGCTTGTGATTGTCCAAGTATCCTCTTGTCTTCGAGTACCGGCCATTGTTCGGATAGCCCCTTTTCATGACACTCAACCTGCCCGAGTTGTCCCCAAATGATATAGTAGCTGTCCAAGCACTCCACTGCGTTGTGCACCTGCGGTTACCCAGGTATGCTCTCTTATCATCATAATACTTGGACCTGCCTGAGTGGTCCCAGATCATATCATTAAATACTTGTGTTCATCCAAGTATTCCAGTACTTTGTATACCTGTGGCTACTCAGGTGTTCTAGCCCTTTTGAGTGCTTGTGGCCATCCAGGTAAGCCTTGTGCTTCATTCAAATTCTCATTACCAGGAGATGAGAGACCTTCATGAATATCCCAGGTACATCCTCGATATTCCCAATTATCAAGAGGTGAGAGACCTTCATGAATATGCGAGGCACGTCCTCGATATTCCCAACTACCAGGAGGTGAGAGACCTTCACGAATATCTCAGGTATGCCCTCGATATTCCCAATTACCAGGAGGTGAGAAACCTTCACGAATATCTCAAGTACGCCCTCGATATTCCCAATTACCAGGAGGTGAGAGACCTTCATGAATATCCCAGGTACGTCCTCGATATTTCTAATTACCAGGAGGTGAGAGACCTTCATGAATATGCAAGGCACGTCCTCAATATTCCCAACTACCAGGAGGTGAGAGACCTTCACGAATATCTCAGGTATGCCCTCGATATTCCCAATTACCAGGAGGTGAGAGACCTTCACGAATATCTCAGGTATGCCCTCGATATTCCCATTTACCAGGAGGTGAGAGACCTTCATGAATATGCGAGGCACGTCCTCAATATTCCCAATTACCAGGAGGTGAGAGACCTTCATGAATATCCAAGGTACGTCCTCGATATTCCAACTACCAGGAGGTGAGAGACCTTCACGAATGTCCCAGGTACGCCCTCGATATTTCCTAATTGCCAAGAGGTGGGGCACCTTCACAAATGTCCAAGGTATGTTCTCAATATTTCCAATTATCAAGTACCTCTTCGATACTTGTGAATGTCCAAGTATCCCCCAAGAATTCATACTTGTGATCATCCAAGTACCCCTTCAATGCTTATGGTCAGCCAAATACCCATTTTGACGCTTGCAAAGGTCCAAATACTCTTCAGATTAGTACTTGTGAATATACAGGTACTCTCCGATATGCTTGTGAATGTCCAGGTATCTTCCAGAATCGATGCCCTGAGAAAGGTCGGCGCATCCTCCTGAGAAAAGTCAGGTACCAACCGGTGTCCTTGATTAAGGTCAGGCACCCCCAACAAACAGATGCCCTAAGAAAGGTCAGCGCATCTCCAGTCAAGGCGACCGAAGAAAGGTTCGGGTCCTAGACAAACCAACTTATTGCTCTAACAGGCGACCGAAGAAAGGTTCAGGTCCTGGAAAAGCAATTCCCCGCCAAGGCGACCGAAGAAAGGTTCGGGTCCTAGACAAACCAACTTATTGCTCTAACAGGTGACCGAAGAAAGGTTCGGGTCTTGGAAAAGCAATTCCTCGTCAAGGCGACCGAAGAAAGGTTCGGGTCCTAGACAAACCAACTTATTGCTCTAACAGGCGACCGAAGAAAGGTTCGGGTCTTGGAAAAGCAATTCCCCGTCAAGGCGATCGAAGGAAGGTTCGGGTCCTAGACAAACCACTTATTGCTCCAATAGGCAATCGAAGAATGGTTCGGGTCCTGGAGAAGCAATCTCCTCATGCAACAGGTAAGATGACGCCTTGATACTTGCCAAAACTCAGGGTTCACACTCTATCTCACTCACTTCCGGTAAGTAACTACAGGTATCTTCTTATTTGTCTTAGTATATGTAAAGTTATATTGCTCTTTTTTTCCGCATAGAATAATAGGTCCCAAATAAAGTATAATATGCTACGCATGCATGGATAAAATTGAGACATCAGTCTGTCTTTGAATGCAACCTCTGCGAGCTCACCTTCAAAGAGGGGCAGTTGTTGACACCTCAATTTTAATTAGATTAATTTTATTTTATTAATTAAGTTTTTATTTATTTTGTCTTTTTCGGAATAATAAACAAAAAAATAACAAAAAATAAATAAAAACAAAGGAAAAAGCAAAAGCAAAGCAACCCACCCCTTTTTTTCACGTGGGCTCGCACGACCTGCCCCCCCTTTTTCTCCTTCTTCTTCCTTCTTCTTCTTCCTTCTTCTTCTTCCTCGCTCCTTCCTTCTCCGCCTCTGTTGTTCACGCGCAGTGACGACGACGCGCTCGAAGACAACCTATGGCCGAGGAGGGTAGGTCGACGTCGGCCAGAAGAGAAAGATCTCGGGCGCCATCATGGATTTCCTTCAATGCCGAGCACGCCTTGTGGAGGAGCTCGGATGGGATGTTGGTTCGGTCAGCGGAGGCGGTTCGGCGTGCGAAGATCGGCGGTCGAAGCTCCATCGACTGGCCGCCCCCTCGCCTATAAATAGGCTTCTCCCGACGATGGCAAAGGAGGGCGAGCTCGGAGACTTTCCCTTGAGAGACTTCAAGGGAGACTCAAAGAGCGAGCGCGCGAGAGAAATCCGGTCGCGAACTCGAACGACCTCCCCCCGAGAGACTTCGAGGGAGGCCGACGACAAGCGAACCCGGAGAGAGAGGAACCGAAACAGAGATCGAAAGCTTGTGAGCACCGGAAGCTTCCCTCGAGAGACTTCGAGGGAGGTCCGAACGCCCGCAAGCCCAGATCTGTGAGCAACTGAAGCCGAAGTAGAGGGGAGGGTTCTGGATCCGCGAAGAAGGGCTGAAGAGGAGAGGAGATCGAAGGAGGTCCTGTGCCCCGACGCCGCCACGGTGCCGGATCTCGTCGTGCTACCTCACTGTCGCCGCAGCTGAGGCTAGGCCGACGCCGTCGCTGTGACAGGTAAGGACGGGTCTCGCTCGCCCCGTCACCGTCGTCACACCCCCTCTCTCGAACCCCATCTATCATCGGATCTCAACCTCAGTGAATCGGGGCTTTCAACGCGTCTCCTACCGCCACGCCACGAGCCCCGTCGTCAATCCAGTTGAGTGGCCGGCTGCCGGCTGCGACGCCGCCGTCTTCGGACGCCGGGCCGCCGCCTTCGGACACCGCCTCCGTCCCTCATCAGCGCCGCAGATCGCCAGATCTCACGAACTCCAGCAAACCGAGTCGGCAAAGGGGAAGACGGGTCGAAGTCGGGCGGATCCAGGTTGGCGTCCGAGCAGGGTTTCCCCGGGTCGGGCTTGCATGCGTGGGCTGGGTTGTGTTGGGCTAGAATTGTTGTGAAGTGGGCCAAAAAAATAGGTTTGGGCTTTTACACTTAAAAAAAAAAAGAAAAAGAGGAAAAAATCTGAGTCGGGCCCGCAACGCGGGCACGTCCGCGTTTTGGGTCGTCAACCCGGGTCGGACCCAACCCGCAGATCCGACCCGAGTCGGTCTTTATATTATTTTAATATAAATAATATTTTAAATAAATAAATAAATATTTTGTTTAAAAAAATAAAAAAAATCAAAAAATAATTTATTTTCCAAAAATATTAAAAAATATTTTATTTTTCGAAAAATCAAAAAAAATCTAAAATATTCCATATTTTCCAAAAAATGCCAAGAATCCAAAAAAAGCCAAAAATTCATGAAAAAGTCAAAAAATTCAGAAAAAAGCCAAAAGACTTGTATTTTTCCAAAAATACAAAAAAATCTAAAAAAATCCCTTTTATGTCCAAAAAATTAGAAAAAAACTCAAAAAATGTTTTTCCTCCCAAAAATGCATGGAAAATCCCTCGAACATCCAAAAAGCCTTAGGGTTTAAACAAGATTAGGTACCGAAAGGGCATTAGTGATTAACTAGTGTAATCAAGTCCCCGATCCTAATTTCTCTAGTTGCGCAGGAGTGAGTATTTCTCCCGATACTTCACTTGAGTTTCTAATCAACCCACCCCAAATTGATTAGTGGCGACTCCATTTTAAAAATCAACTTGCAGGTAAAAAAATTGAACCATTAAGTTGTGAATTGGTGGACTTGGGAAAGTCCGGGTTTAATAATTTCAGCCGAGCCATTAGCCTCCTTAGGCGCCCGTACCCGATCGCTGGCGCCCGAAAAAAAGAGGTCGCAGCATTATCATATGACGCCTCATAAGAACTGTGGTAGAGTTCTTTTGGGGAATAACGCAGTCTGTAAGGTTGTAGGGATAGGGACAATTCGGATTTGGATGCATGATGGGGTGGTGCGCACATTGACAGATGTGAGGCATGTACCAGAGCTAAAAAGAAACCTTATTTCTCTGAGGACACTCGACGACATCGAGTGTAGGTACACCACTGAAGGTGGAGTACTAAAGATCTCTCGAGGTGCCATGACAGTGATGAAAGGGAAGAAAGTGAATACTCCCTATCATATACTAGGAGAGAACGTGACCAGAACCACTGCAGTTTCATCAGGTGAGTCAGATTCTAACTTGACTCAGTTATGGCATATGCGTTTAGGGCACATGAGTGAGGTAGGTATGACGATGCTGAGTGAAAGGAGGTTATTGAAGGGTCAAAAGACAGGGAAGCTGGACTTATGTGAGCACTGCATCTTTGGGAAGCAGCACCGAGTTAAGTTTACTACAGCTGTTCATTCGACCAAGCGACCAGTTGAATATATTCATTCAAACGTTTGGGGCCCATCTTCAGTTCCTTCGAAAGGATGTGCCCGATATATGCTAACATTTATCGACGATTATTCGAGGAATGTATGGGTATACTTACTAAAGCACAAATATGAAGTGTTTGATCGGTTCAAGAAATTTAAGGCATTAATTAAGAAACAGTCAGATAAATAAATCAAGTGCCTGAGAATTGATAATGGCATAGAGTTCTATGGTAAATATTTTACTGAGTTCGGCGAGAAAGAAGGTATTGTGAGACATCGCACAGTACCTAGGACACCACAGCAGAATGGCGTGGTAGAACGGAAGAACAGAACTTTGCTTGAGCGAGCTCGATGCATGCTTTCGCATGCAGGACTTGGCAATGAATTTTGGGTCGAAGCGGTAAACATGGCATGTTACCTGATTAATCGATCTCCATCATCTTATATCGAGTGAAAGACTCCTGAGGAAGTATGGTCGGGGAAACCTGTTGATTATTCTAGATTACGTATATTCGGATGTCTTACGTATGCTCATGCGAGTGATGGTAAGCTTGAACTGAGGGCGAAGAAGTGCATATTTCTGGGTTATGCACATAGGGTGAGAGGCTACCGACTGTGGTGCACTAATCCCAGATCACCCGATTTTCTAATCAGCAGAGATGTGATCTTCGACGAGACTGTAATGCTTCAACAGAGGAGTTCTAAGACACAACCAGCAGAGAAGACAGATCATGGTGTCATTAGTGAGGTGGAGCTTCAGGTGGAGACTCCGGAGACCTCGAAGGTAGTAGAAGTTGAGATTGCAAAAGAAGCCGCAGTTCCTTAAGTTGGTGATAGTAAACAACCAGCAAAGCCGCAGCACACTATAGCCGCAGATAGACAAAGAAGACAAATTAAATTACCGGTACGTTATGGTTATACATATATTACTTATGCATTGACTATAGGTGATGAGGTGGAAACAGATGAGCCTTTGTTTTACTCTGAGGCGATGGCTAGTTCGAAGTCGTCACAGTAGCTAGGGACTATGAGTAAAGAGATGGAATCACTCCATCGAAATCAGACATGGGAGCTGGTCAAAGTACCCAAGAGCCAAAAAATTGTCGAAAGTAAATGGGTCTTTAAACGGAAAGAGGGCATTCTCGATGTCGAGGCAGCAATGTATAAGGCGAGGCTTGTGGCGAAGGGATATACACAACGTGAGGGCATTGACTACAATGAGGTGTTCTCTCTTGTAGTAAGACATACTTCAATTTGTGTTTTACTTGCCTTAGTTGCTTCGCAGGATCTCGAGTTAAAGCAACTAGATGTGAAAACTGCGTTTCTTCATGGTGAGCTGGAGGAGCAGATTTGCATGAGGCAGCCAGAGGGATTTGCTATTCCAAGTAAGGAAGATCATGTTTGCTTGTTGAAGAAATCTTTGTATAGGCTGAAATAGTCTCCTAGGCAGTGGTATAAACATTGTGATGCTTCATGGTTAGTCAAGACTATTCAAAAAGTCAAATGGATAGCTGCGTTTACTTTAAGAGATTGGAGAATGGTTCTTTGATTTATCTACTTTTATATGTTGATGATATGCCGATAGCAGCTAAGAATATGTCGGATATTGATGTGCTGAAAATGCGGTTAAATGCTAAATTTGAAATGAAAGATTTAGGTGCTGCAAAGAAAATATTGGGTATGGAGATTTTGCATGATAGGACTGCAGGAGTTTTACGTCTATCTCAGAAGAAATATATTGAGAAAATTATTGCACATTTTAATATGCAGTCGGCAAAATCTGTAAGTACACCTTTAGCAAAGCACTTTAAACTTTCAGATAAATTATCACCGCAGATTGAGGAGGAGCAGGAGCATATGTCTCATGTTCCTTATTCTAATGCCGTAGGTAGTATTATGTATACTATGGTGTGCACTAGGCTTGATATTTCACAAGCTATGAGCGTGGTTAGTCGTTATATGAAATGTCCTGGTAAAGCTCATTGGGAAATTGTGAAGTGGGCCCTCAGATATTTGAAGGGGACAATGGGTATAGTATATCAAAGGGATAGCAATGGCAGTGAGACCATTGATTTTGTGGATTCAGATCACGCTAGTGACTTGGATGATCGCAGATCTTTAACAAGGTGCATGTTTACGCTAACGGGTGGTGCAGTTAGTTGGAAAGTGTAGCGGGTGGTGCAGTTAGTTGGAAAGTGTCATTACAGGATCACATTGCCTTGTCTTCGACTGAGGCAGAGTACATGGCACTAACCTTTGTAGCGAAGGAAGCGATATGGTTACAAAGTTTACTCTCGGACTTTGGGTTAGAACAGAAAAGTATGGATATACACTGTGATAACCAAGGTACAATATATTTGGCGTATAATCCAACTTATCACGAGCAAACGAAGCATATCAACATTAGGTACCACTTCATCCGAGATGTCTTAGCTAAGGGTAATGTTATTATTAAAAAGATTACTATAGCAGATAACCAGGCAGACATGATGAATAAGTCTGTTCCTTTGGCAAAGCTCAAGCTCTGCTTGAGCTCTATTGGCGTCTGTGGAGAGTGAGCGCCCGTAGGGGCGTTGAGAGAGCAGCATGGATGATGGGCACTATAACTTGACTTCAAATATCGAGCCAAGGTGGAGAATTGTTAAATTAATGTCTCGATTTTTAATTCAGATAACTATTTATTAGATCGAATTTGATGAGAAAGATTTCCTAAACAGATTACAAGTCGGATATAAAAAAAAAGGCTTCCTCTTGTTAGAGTTTCTTTTGGCGTACAAAAGAAAGGAAAACATAACCTATCATTACAAGACAAAAGAGGAAATAAAAGATAAAATAAGAATTTCTTTCCTCTGCAAAAGCTTGTTCACGTTGAAGATAAAGTGGTGGGCCCAGGTCAAATTGTTGACTTTTGGGCACACACACATAAAAGACGTGCAACCCTACGAGAGAAAAAGTGACGTGAAGCCTACGAAGAAGAAGGTGCAGCACGTCTAGAGAGCACACCACTTGAGAGAGGATCCACCCACGCGATCAAGAAAAGGAGAATGCGAAGCAATACGTACGTGAAGAAAAAAAATAGACGCTGGAGTTCTTGTTTTCGGCATACGTAAAGCATTTCATTTGAGCTTGATCGTGTGGTGATTTTGTGAAGTGAGTTTATGTCTAAGTGAGTTGTTTATTTATAAACACTTTGGGCTTGGGGTTAAATCTAGGTGTGGAAAACACTCAAGCGTGTGAACGATTGTAAATTCTGATTCTCCAATTATAATGGATTATTTGCTGCTGGCTCTCCCGTAGACGTAGGTACCAATATTCGGATCGAATCACATAAATTTCTAGTGTTCTTATTATTTCTCGTTTATTTCTTTGGTAATTTTCCATTCTAAATTGCCGGTCCCCCCTTTGTCTATAGTGAGTCCTCTTTTATAGGCCAAGAATAGTTTTTTTTTTCTTGAATATTTCATTTCCTTTTTCAAATTTTCTTATCTACCCATATCAGATTCAAACTTCCTTTCTCGATATGCATGAAAATCAATTTTGCTAGCCCATAGCCTCTTAAATATATTGTCGAGATATATGCACTTATGTGCAATATTCTCTTTTTTTTTTTCCGATTTTTCATCCGAAACCTTCCTTTATGCCAAGAAATATATCCATCGGTGTATATATTGCCTGAATATATGAAAAATCTCCCGTCATATTATCGAATATTGGAAGAATAGAACAAATCCTTTCCGAAATATATCTATCTCCCAATTCATAAAATTAAAGCTCATTAGTCGTCATCAGTCCAATGCAAATGCGATAAAAATAAATAATGTAAACTAAATAATGAATGCTTCTAAAACTATATGTTATTTTTGTTTAGGGGTTAAAAATTAATCCCTAATTTTTAATGCGACAAATAACTAATCGGGTTGCCAAAATTTAGGTGTCAATAGTCGTCATCGATCCGCTTCAACTCAACTAAGTCTAACTGTGATACCAATTATTATAGAAAACAAGCTCGAATAATAAAATATATGGAACAAGAATATAAATTGGATACCATTTACTTGGTTTAGTTAGTGTGACTTATGTCCATGAGGAGAGTAGCATAAAATTTCATTATAAATTAAGCGATGTAATGGATATTACAACCACACTCGAGTTAATCAAATGTTCTCGGTGTTTCTTAGCCTCCTATTACACCCAACTCATATAGTATTTAGCCCCAAATATTCTAATGAGATAACCTCTCAATCTTACAAAAGAAATGTACAAAATTGTAACCCAAAATATTAATGACTTCAAACCTTTAGAATGCAATTCACGAGCAAAAGCTCCTCTTGGTTCCCACTTTATATATAGAAGAGAATTGTATCCAGAATAGAAAATCTCTTTTTTAAGCCCCGTTTGGTCATTGACCAATTCTTGACTATTTTTGTTCTTTTGTTCCCCGAAACAAAAAAAAGAACAAAATTCCATTAGTAACGTCAGCTAATTTTTCTACTCTCAAGAATAAATTTGTTCCAAGAATAGATTTGGAACAAAATCAATAAGTAGAAGAAAGTTACTTCTTTTTTCCATGGAGCAATTCTAAAATCAAGCCAATTTCTTTTTTTTCTCTTTGTTTTTCTTCTCTTTCTTTTTTTTCTCTTCTTCCTCCTCTAGCTGGTCGTCAACGTCGACGATGGTCAGCGATCGACCAAACGAGATCTGGCAAGGCTCCCCAAAGGCCAGCAAGGTTGCCAGCTCTTGTCTGGTCGATCGTTAGCTCGAGTATAGGAGGAAGAATAAGAGACAGAAAAAAGAAAGAAAGAAAAAAATCTCATAAGTTTATTAAAAAATTAAAAGAAATTGCATGCACAAAAAAATTTTCAATGTTGTACCAAACACATTTCTATTATTTTTCTATTCTAGAAATAAAAATTTTGTGCAGTTACTAAATGCCCTCGAATGCTCAGAAACTCATCCAGATAATAGAATAAAAAAAATATTTCTAAGAAGAAATTATTTCCGGAAATAGAATGGTTACTAAACAGGCCTTAAGACAACCTACTCCAACTAGGAAACCTATTCAATTTACAAAACCTACTTGAATTAGGATAGTTTCCTTTTTGAACTCAAACTCAAAAGATATTACCAACATATTATGTGATAAAATATAGATGAAAACAGGGAAGATCAGCCACAAGACGGACGATATATGGAAACATATTCTCCGCACTTTCTCAACCATTCCTACTTACGGGAATTTCTTGCTATATGGGTTAAGTCAATTTTGCATCAATTTGCCCTCTTCATCAGCTGAAAAGTCAGCTAGCCTTTTCATTGCTTTATAAATATTTTTTCAGCGTAATATTTAAACTATAATCTTCTTTTATTATCATAACGTTTGCTATGGTATTTTTGTGTTATTTTGCTAATTATTTTAGTGAATTTAGGTCATCAAAATTTCTTATAAAACCATAATTCACATGTCCAACTTCTGGGTTTTCTACCTTTTGTTCTCCCGGATAGGCTATCCAATTAATACGTTCATGAGGTTTTAATTTCTTGGTACTCAATTTACTTGTGAAGTTTCCTCGTCATGCAGAGAATCCACTAATAGAAACAAAATCTTTGGAAGTTACTTGAAGAAAGCGTTCTTTTTCAATATCACGATCCTTTTTGAAGTCTGAATATAATCTTAACTACCAATGTGCTTTTGCCATTAATACTGTTAATGATTACATGGTTGAACTATTCTTGGACATTATTTGTCTGTTCAGGCCTTATTCTCGAAATCTGAGATTTATCTTTTGATTCTTTTACGTCCAACAATATGATTGTTTTACATTATTAGATTGATTGCGTATATTATTATGTAATGTGAAGCTTGTCATTCATGATGTAGTTTTTGTTTTGTTTTGGACTGCGCAGTTACTCCACTTCATCTATCTTCTCGGAAGTTCAACGCATATTTATGCAGATCCATATTTTTCAAGGTTCGACAGATATTAGTTTGAACTTTTGTGCAGATCCATGAGGATCATGGTTCAACAGGTATTAACTTAAAATTGTTCTAACAATTTCTTGTTCATTGTAACTTTTCTAGTTAAAGAATTGTCTTGATCCCAAAGAAACCAAGTGGTAAGATTGTTCCTTCTGATCAGCTAATTAAGAAAAGTTTCATGACTAAAGATGGATTGAGAGTAGGTGTACAGCTTTTTATTCCATTCTCATAGGTACTATACAAGCATGCAATATATTTATGTAGAGGCTTACAGATGTGATTGCAGCGAGGAGGAGGTGGGTTAGAGATTCATTCGTGACCTGACTCAAAGTTATGACTTCATGTACAACATGGGTATGGTGACTCATTTAGCATTGGATTACCATGCTCAATGGTGAAACCATATCATTTGTCATCAAATGGAAACCACCCCCTAGCTTTAGAGAGAGATTTTGCATATATCACTAGATCATGTATAATTTAATAGTAGAGTTTCCGATTTGAGATTTGAGGTTTGGACCTATGTAGAAAATCCCGATGCAAAAAGTAGGAATCAATAGACCTTTTCGGCTAAGGATGGAATTGGCGGACCATGGGAGGCATCATTTGGCCATCTTTGAGGCATTTCCAACAGCTTCGTGTGTGAAAGCTTCTTGAATCTTGATGAACTTCTAAAGGCATTGTCTAGCTATTCTCAGTCGAGGGTGCCAACTAGCTCCATATACAAATACATAGGCATATTAATTTTTACTTTTTGTTTTTTCCTCATTTAAATATTGCAATTCCCGTAGAATAACGTCCGAAACTTTAAAATATAAATGTTGACACATAGAGCAACATAATTTGTGGAAATGTAGATGATATTTTAAATTTTGACGGGAATATTTTCGCTTTTGGTTAATGCCGAAGGAACATTTCTTTAATTTGAAATAACACGAGTTTCAAAGAAAAAAGACATATCAATAAAGTTAAAGTATTCGGAGCCAATAAAACGTGAAGACGGCGTTGAATGTCTATCCCTATCTGACTCATGAACTCTAATCATGTATTAATCAAGAAACTTGAATTGAGGATTCTCCATCAAAAGCAACACATTAGCCGATGGATGTGTTCAAATATAAGAACTTTGATGTGTACTCCATCTGTACATTATTATTTCTTTATCTCCTTCGTGTTCAAATAAATTAGATTTGATTAAATAATCTAATTTATTACACAACAAGATGCTACTTTCAAAGTGTTGCATTTCGCACTAGTAAACTAAAAGTTAGGGTTTTCAAGAAATAGGTTTTTGGGTGGAAGGCTTCTTGTACTAATTGGATTCTCGAGTACAGTCCGTAAATTAAGCAAAAAGGCATTCGAAAACGAAATGAATCAACGCAACACTATCACTAGTCGCATTGGAATCTATCCACGAATTGATTTTGAAAAGGACATACCAAGGAGAGGAGCGAGAAGCCGAGGCCCGGGTCCAGTGAAACCCAGACAACCAAGAAGGTCGAAGCTCCTTTTTGGACCATAAAAGACAAAATATAATTTTCCTAATCTCACGTCAAAATGGAAAATAGAGGGCTTTAAAGGACGAAGGGTCAATGGATAGGTAGTATCTCGAGTAAAAAACCTCGCTGACTCGAAAGGACGGAGAATATTAGTGATATTGTATTAGAAGTTCTTAAGATTTTCTATAAAATATTATCTTATGTTAAAAATAATTATGATATTATTATTGATTATCTATATTGATAAAAAAAATTGCACGAATATATCTTTTGATTGTATATATTTTGATTGATATATATCATCTTTGATAATCTGTCATAAAGCCCGATGTAATTTTTATTATCAAATATCGAAATACACACAAATTCCTACTTATTATTTCACGTTATATTCAACTAAGACAATAAAGCTTTGAAGGACTTGCGAGTTGCGAGACCCTTCTTGCCGTTTCGTGGACTCGAAAGGGCGCTGAACGAGCGGACAGGGAATTCCTCTGCCTCTCGTACGGGCTGTTGCCATTGATCGCGTCTGGTCTGGACTTTCTTCAATTATCGACGCGTACCAGAGATAGACACCCCAATGAGATCAGCTGCGGGACGGGACGGCGGATGTCATTGTTCGTGCTGCCATGTGCGAAGTTGCAGTACCTGCATTTGGAAAGACCTATCATAGCCTTCCAGCATCTTGCATTTGAATTTACGGGGGCAACTTTCTATGATAAGATGCTTTGTCCATATATAGGTGGGCCCATGGAGTCATTTGTTGCTATAGTTCTAACTTTAAATTTTGCAGATAGCAGCAATCATTTTATCCGAATTTTCAAATAAATTTACATCTTTAATTAAAGGAAATTTTTCTATATAATGAGTGATAACTCAAGTTATTCTCTAAATTTATTTATATTAAATCTAGTGACCCATGATATTACATGAACTTACTAATTATTAGATCATGTTGAAATTAAATCTCGTTCCTCCCTAAATTGGTATTTTTAATAAACTGTCTTTTCATCTCATAGAGCTTTACTGAAAATATTGAAGAAATTATTTCTTTGTTAATAGAAGTTTTTAAATTGAACATTTCACGCTTGCCCCTTTTCAATTATTAGGGGGTGGGTTTGGAATCTTATATAAGGTACTCTATCCTGATTAGAAATCCGGACGATTAAATGTAGCCATGGGGTATGATAAAACTGGATTAGATAAAAAAAAATTAAAAATAACTTAACAAACACTATTACCTTCTAATAGGGAGTGATGCAGCGTCGCATCAAAGACAAAATGTTTCTTTGCTCTCCAATTAATCCACCGAATTCAATTGTTCTCAACTCGCTCGTGTTCTCATGAGACGATTGCAATTCCGAATCTTCACACGTTCCGATTACTCAATAAGGAGTATTAATTGGAACCAGCCTTCTTAGCGGAATGACAACCTCCTCTCCACAAAACCCAATTGACTATCATGACCATTCACATCGTCAATTTCCTTTAGACAATCCGTTGTTATTAGTTTCTCCTGATTGAACCCCGTCATTTGCTCCTCCTGCCTTGCTGATTTGCCACCGCCGACGGAGCTTGCACCGCCCGATGTTGTCACCGTCAAGACACTGAGAGATACGGTCGAGAGGAGGGAGAAAGACAGGAATGGGGCCGATGATCAATGCGCGAGAGAGAGGGCAATTGGTTTGGGGGGAGGGGAATCGTGTTCAGATCCGAAGCTGTCGGCGGGGTATGGTATAGGCGGAAGCCGGTAGGGCAGAGTGGGTGGTGGGGGGAGTACTAGTCGGGGCAGCCGTAGGCGTAGGAGGGGTGGGAGTAGTCTTAGACATGGGGCGGTTTGGTTCGTCAATGGGGCCACAAGAGAGAGGAGCTTTCGGTGGCTCATCCCTGTCAGTCAAACAGTGAAGGCGTCGACGATTACACCAAACATTTAACAGGACTTTTAAAAATTCGGAGCATATTTGAAAGATTTCTAATCCCTCTTTAATCTATCTTGAGTTGTGGAATGGCAAATATTAATCACATTTCTAGAAGCTTTCACTTCACATAATTTTTGTGTATATAAAAAGAAAATCTTTCATAAGTTGATGTGTTAGTTTTTTTTTTTTATCTTTTTCACTATTAAATTATCCATAGGAGCTCCTCCATCAATCAATTTTTTTTTTTCAAAAAAATTTCATCTAGTATTATTAAAAGTCACCATCTTGGAGGATAGTTAATGGGATAGTACAATATTTATAATAGCAAAAGTGTCCCTAGTAATTATTTAAATTGTTAAAATATTTTCTAGCAACAATCGCGACATATTACATTACGTGTTGATGGCTACAAATCTTATGAGAAGCGGTTTTTTGAGAACTTGCAGAAACATTGACCTAAAAATGACTGAGCCAATACATATCTTCCTGGCAATTCAAAGAGAAGTGATAAAATGTAGGGAAAGAAAGTAGGGCAAAGCGTATCAAAGAGACTGTCCTAAATACGGTGATTTTCGCAAATAAATACTTAATCCAAAATCCAATCAGCTACTTTAGAGGTTCTGTCTCTGAAACATAATGATCATACTATAATATTTTTTTTCTTAATCTGCTTACCAAGAAAAGAAGAACCGGTTCGAACTTATTCGATAGCCATAGAATATTAAACAATGAAGAAGAGAGTTTGCTCGAACTCTCCAAGATGCAATACTCGTCTATAAATGGTCAGGAGATCACATCCCTCGGAGGAGCATAATCCTTCCCTAGAATAAAGGGAAAATTATTTTAAAAAAAAAACTCTAACTCTATTATATGGTGGCCAGCTCAATTCTTAATTTTTCATTTGGTTGATTTGTCTTAAACTTTATGATGATTTGTCAATATAGTCCTTAGAGTTAATTTTGATTGAAAATCACTAACGTGAATGTCAGCCATCCAACATGGTATGACCAGTATTAACATGGACAATTTTTTTCATTTTTTAAAAAATTTATCTTTACTTTTATTTTTCTTTCTTCTCTTTTGTTTTCTTCTTCTTCTTTTTTCCTTTATTAGATTTTTGGCTGATGGGTCTTCATGGCCTCGGCTACAGATCCAAGCAAGGGCGCAAAGGCCGGCGAGAACGAGGCCCCAACAACCCCTTTGCCTGGAAATCCAACTAAAAAAAGTAAGACAACAAAAGAAAATAAAATAAAAGGAAAAAAAAATAAAATTTAAAAAATTTAAAAAAAATTTGTAAAAATTGTCTATATCACAGTTAACCGTATCCACATAAACATTTTTCCCGGCCAAACTTGACCGGGAGGATTATATTGGCAAATTTTTGAAAGTTTTATAACTAAATTAGAAAATTTGAAAAATTTACAACAAAATTGATGCCATACAGTAATTTAGTATGTTTTGGATAATTATCTCCTAAAATAAAAAGCAACGACAGATACATCTATAGCAAGTTCATCCTTTGCAGGTGCTGAAAGAGCGCAAAACGCTCTAGTGTGCGGAAAAGCAATATTTAAATGAATAAACTAATTTGATTCCGGTCTCCTCGTTGTCAAGGATATTTCCCATCTTTTTTTTTTTATGGCAAAATGCAAATGCCATTTAGTAAAACATTATCGTAGTAAGATACCTCTTTGGCGAATAAAAGGGAGGATACCGTTTTAATTCTCGGGGACACTCCCCCAGCACACGGTTCTCTCTCTCTCGGCTTTCTTTTGGGGTAAATGTGTCATTGGGTACTAATTCAACATTTTTCGTGAGACGGGAATTTAGTTTGGAATGAAATGTATTATGTGATATCAGTTTGAAATTTTTTTTAGACAATAATAATACCAATTTGAGATTTTGATGATATCAATCATTACTTAAATGATCATCACCTACAATTGGAGTCCGCCAAGTATACCTAACTCATAAAAAAGTCTTAGTTTATATTATCCAAAAAATTTGTTTGCCCAACTGTGAAATTTATTTCAGGCGGAACCTTAGGCTTTGTTTGGTAACGTTTTTATTCCTCCCAATTTATGTTCTTTTGTTCCTCAAAAAAAAAAAAAAAAAAAACAGAAATCCGTTTGATCATATCAATTAATTTTTCTATTCCCTCGTATATAAAAAAAGCCGGGGAATAGATTTGGAACAGAAATAAGAAGTAAAAAAAATACTTGTTCCCGGGAATAATTTTTAGAAATAAGTTATTTTTTCTTTTCTTTTTCCTTGATGCCCTCACCACCGCCCCTATTTGTCGACCACCGCGCGACCACCTGCCGACTACCGCCACCTACCACCCGCCACTGACCGACCGCCTTCACCGCTCGCCAACCAACCGCCTCGGCCGCCTTTGCCGCCCACCACCCATCGACCGACAGCCGACCGCCTCTCGCCACCCACCGATCGATTGCCGGCCATTGACCATCGTCACCGACCTCCAACCACCACGGCCCACCGCCGATGACCATCGAGGCCGCCGCCCACCACCACCGCCAATGACCGTTGACCGCCCCTCGCCAGCTGGCCGACCGACTGTCACCATTGATCAACGCAGCCCTCCGCCGACCCTAGCCACTAATGGCACTGACGATGTCGACTATGATCATCGATGGCAGCGAGTAGCAGTCGGCGTCGTCGATGGTCATCAGCGATTGGGGTCGGTAGCGAGCGGCGACGGTTGATGGTAGCGGCGACGGTAAGAAAAAAAAAGAAAAAGATTAAAAGAAATTATACATTACAAAAAAATTTGTGAATCGTACTAAATGTACTCTTATTCTTTTTTTCATTTCGAGAATATAAATTTTATGTAGTTACCAAACGCATTCTTTAATTGAGAAATTGTTCCGAGGAATAGAAATAGAAAAAGATTATTTCTGAAAAGAAATTGTTCCCCAAAACAGAGGCATTACCAAACGGGCCTTTAGTTTCTTATGAATAATCAAAGCATGTGAATGATTGTATTGTAGGTAGATAGACCGCCCATGAAAGATTTATGATTGGCTTATTGTCCGAAATATAACTCATTATCATCACAAATTCCTAGACTTTTTCTCTTTTTATTTGAGAGACCTTTTTGCAACGTTAATATCTCCGTCCATCATCATCTTGCAGGCTTTTTATTGGAATATAATACGTGGAAACGACAGGATTTTGCAATTTACGTCAACGCAAAATCATCAGAGAAATAAACAAGAAATAATAAGAACATCAGAAATTTACGTGGTTCGATCTGAATATCGGTACCTACATCTACGGGGAGAGTCAGCAGCAAATAATACACTATAATCGGAGAATCAGAGTTTACAATCACTTACACGCTCGAATGTTTCCCACATCTAGATTTAACCCAAAAACCCAAAGTGTTTATAAATGAACAACTCACTTGGACATAAACTCATGGCACAAAATTACGCGCGTTCAAGCCGTACGCCAAAAAAAATATCTCTAGCGTCTTTTCTTTCTTTCATGCGGCTCCTCTCTCGGCGTGGACGTGCAGCTTCTCGCGGCACTTTCTTCTACGCAGGCTCCACATCCCTTTTTCAGCCTAAAAAAATGCACGCCCTTTTATATGTGCGTGCGCGCCTTGACTTTTGGGTCCCCACGAAGTTAACATCTTTGTGGCTTCTGCAGGCTTCCGCAAAAAAAGAAACTTTGCTCCCCTTTTTTTTCTTTTATTCTATTATTTCCCTTTGTAAATCTTCAAGAGTCCGGTGAATTTCCTCATCTAATTTGAAATCTACTTGGAAAATCTTTATCAACAAATTCAATTTAACAAATCGTTATCCGAATTCAAACTCGAGACATTAATTTAACACTTTCCTCTCCGAAGCTGAAGCCTCAGACGGCTAACTGGGACATCTTCTGATAGCAAACAATAAAGGAATGAAGCCCATGATTTTAATAACAAAAATAAAGGATTGAAGCTTATGATTTCAAGTAGTTATTACTGAATTAGCGCTTCAAGAAAAAGATACTAGTTACTGCATAGAACTAGTTGATGATTCAACTTCTTATATAGGTGGAGCTCTTGTAACGATTTTCTATCTTTCTATTTTCTTTCTCGGTTGCCCTAGACAGCAACATATATACAGTCTATGTTAAAGCCCGCTCAAGTTAAGGATATATTCTTGATTGCACAACATCTGTCAATAAATTACACTAACTAAATATATCTGCGTTAATAACTTTCATGCCCATAAAAATAACTCCTTAATTAATCAGATTTTGAAAAGGGTGATGTAATCCAATATTTATAATTAGTGGGTTATAAGTGATGGACATCATATGTGTGATGATCATACCTGTGACTTACCAATTAATTAGAGGGAGGAGAAAGATCAGTGGGGGATTCTAGAATTGGTTTTAAATAATAGATTTTCATGAAAATCAACCTGAACCGAAATTAGTAGAGATTCTAAGGTCGTAAATGGTTGAAGATGCTAGGGTTGCAAAGTTAAGGTTTGGTCTTAAATAATTTATCCTTCTGAATATCAACCCGAACCGAAGTTAGAAAAAATTCTGAAGTCCTAAATGGTTGAAGATGGTAGGTTTACAAAGTTAAGGGATTCTACACTTTATCATGAGGACTTCACCTTCTTAGCCACATCCTTGTAGTAATGCTTTATTCGGGAAGGAGGAAAGGGAGGAAAATGAGGGTGATTGTGACAAATTTTGGTGAACATTACCTGCCATTGGGTAAGTGAGGAAAGTATTGAAAATGAAAATTTGAGGGGAAATTCTAAGGTTAAAATTTGGGGGTAAAATTCCAAACTATGAGAGAGAACGAAGAGGAAATTCATATTTATTAGTATTTTCCTTTCCTTTTCCTTCCCCTCAGGTCTCCTAAGATAGAATTATTTTATGTGAGGAAAAAGAAAGGAAAAATTAAAACCTTTTCTCCTCTTTTATTCGGTAGATGCTACTAAAATTCAAGTCGTCTCAATTTGTAAAAGTATGTAACAGTTGGTATCGCCTCTCTCTCTCTCTCTCTCTCTCTCTCTCTCTCTCTCTCTCTCTCTCTCTCTCTCTCTCTCTCTCTCTCTGAGAGATTTTAACTATTGCAACCATCATGAATTCAAAACATCAAATTTATTCAAATTGGTTATTGTTTCAAGGATAATAAACCGATGAACTATATGAACTCCTTCACTGCTTTCTAACTTATGTTTTTCTATAAGAAACCGCTTCAATGCATTTCGTAAAATTATCAATTGCAATTGTAATGAAATTACGCCTTTTGGTCCAAGGGATATATTTTAATGATTACATCTATAGCCCAAAAACTAAATGGCCATGGCTTAATGATGGGATTTCATAACAATGCCGGAATGTGTTGAATGAGCCCGTCTATCTTCTACGATTTACACTCTTTTGCTAGGAAAAGCACAAAAGTGTCACAAATTTATTATAGTTGTGTACAAACTTTTCAATTATACGAATTTAATCATAAATATTTTCACAATTTGTCAATTGAGTCATTTCGACTAATTTTAATAAAAATTCGCTAACGCGAACAATGGCTATCCTACATATCAAAGCTAATGACATTGACGTTGAAATTTCCAAAAAAAAAAAAATGAATTTTTCTTTTTTTTCCTTTCTTCTTTTCCCAACAAGCCCTCACTAGCCACTAATGAGGGTCGTGACTAGGGGTGAGCATGATCCGTATGGGCGGTTCCTACCCTAGATCTGAAAACTGTCCACTAAGGACCGATTAGAAAAAGTTGGAATCGGGAACCGCTCTTTAATTCCATAAATCCACTTGGGAATCGAATTGCCGATCCAGTCTAGTCCCCAGGTGGGTCCATAAAATCGATCCCACCAAGCTTCATGCGTTAGCACTGTAATATGCAATAAAGAATTACACAACTGAATCACCTCATCAAAGACACTCCCAATTAGAGCCAATGAACCAACAATATTAGTATGTTAGGAAGTGATAAACAAGAAAGTACACTCACCAAACTCATTTATAAGTGGGCAAAAACAGATAGTTATCTAACATAAAAACTAATAATAGCCTAGGGATTTAGGTTATATATATATCGATCTGGTTCGAGAGGGCAATTCTACACTTGCAACTGGGAACCGAACCGATACATATCGATTCCAATAAATTGGAACCGAGAACTAGACCGGTTTCCTTAGGAACCATTGGTTCTTGGGCGGTTCAGTCCGAGTGATCTTTGGTTCTTTTGCACACCCCTAGTCGCAGCTCTCATCCAGGCCGTTCACTAGATCTGGGCGAGAGTTGCCTCGCTCTCGATGGGTGAGGCCACAAAGGCCTTGGGCGAGGGCGCTAAGGCCCTTGCTGGATTTAGGTGAGAATCAAAATGAAAAAAATAAATAAATAAGAAAGAAAAGAAAAAGAAAAAGTTACAAAAAATTTAAATATTATTAAAATATTATTTAAAAATGTCAACATTAGTAGCAATCATGCCAAATTTGCCAGTTGTGCCATATAGGATAGTCGACATCCATGTTAGTAATTTCCAACTAAAATTGATTGGTAGACTTAATTAATAAAATGTGAAAAAGTTTAGGACTAAAATGACATAATGAAAAATGTTTAAAACTGAATTGTGTAATAGGTTTGGGACCCTTTTTCCCCTCTTCATATTTAATGCAATCTTGAGCTATTCTAGGTTAACTATAATTATACCGAGACAATAACCACCTAAATTATTCCAACTTGATGTGTACCATAAATGCATTCGTGCACTTCCGCCATAGCTGATACCAATCCATATTTAGTTAAACATTTCAATAATGATCCCTTGACACTCCGTAGAATTCATCTCCAAGCAGAACAATTGTAGTGCTTTTTAATTTCTTATCTTTCGAATTAGGATTTCTTTTTAATAGTCGAAAAACGGCTTTCTGCAATCCTTTTCATTTGCAGCCAAATCAACATCAGCCATTATACCCTCGATCTTGAATTGATGGTAGAATTCTTATTTCTGTGACTATTACTTTGGTCCATTCTTTTGAGATTCAATATTCATATTTCATTTGAGCTAACTCATTGGTTTCTAAAAATTTTCATTTTTGCAATATGAATCAAGTCACAAATGAGGAAGTTGTCTAGTAACTCCTTAGGTAAAGCATAAGATAATGATATTCTTAATGAGACATTAATATTCTCCTTTAAAATGTTTAGTAACCAACAAGAAATCTCCCACTATTTTGTTAAATTGTGCCTTCAAATTGGCTAAAATTTGTAAACCGAAAATCAATGTTTCATTTCTGCTTGGTTATTCAAATAAGCAAAATCCAATTTAGAAACAAACTTTGTCTTATACTCTTTTGGAGAGATTATCAATATTCCTATGCTTGAGGAGTTACTTACACAAGACCTTCAAATCTTTCCTTTACATCAAATTATAACCCATTGAAAGCTAAGTCCGTAAATTCCTTTTTTCGAAAGCTAAGTGAGGCATCTATTTCTCGACTTTTAAAATTGAGGAATGAATTGGTCTACGGATTTGTTGTTGTACTGACATAATCTTGTTAAATATATCACTGTTACTCTAGGTATTGTTATGTAAAATTGGGAGTGGAGCGGCCTTTACATTTCTATCCAATTATACACTGAAATAGGTGGAAAATTAGTACACCATTTGAAGGTAGTTTTTTTATAAAGACAAAGGAAATAGCCTAAGTCTTAAAAATTCATTAGTCCCTATCTCATCATGTTGAGCAACAAATTGGTCAATATGCTCGACCATCGATTGGTCATTCTGGCAATGAAAATGGTGAAATCATATATTTTAAACCCCCTTGAAAGGGGTTGATTGTCAACCCATTTGGGATATAGTTTCTTATAAACATGCCTTATGCACTACTAGTTGTTACGAAAGTACTTCAGCCAATTGATCAGCCCATGGTCGATAAATTTGACCTTCCTGCCTCGTATGCAGGGACGATGGTTTGGTCTGATTATCCATATTGCATTTAATAAGAAGATTTTGACTATAAAGCATATTTCCAACATTTGGTGGAATGGCTACACTGAATGGCCTTATGTTATCAACATTTTGTACTGGCCTCATAAGCCTAATATTCACATTCGGCAAAGGTCCATTCTGTTGAACATTTGGATTTGTGAAATTATTGTTATTGTTTGGATTAATCTGACCATCGTTAACTTGAATATTTCATTAACCAGACCAATCAAATTTGCATCATACTGGCATTAATTAGATGTTGTAGGTCTTTGTAAAATTCTTACATGGGTTAAAATTACTTGGCCTAAATTATTAACATGATTAAAATTCCTAGAAATTGAAGGGACATACCATGGAATCGCTGGACTTTCTTGAAGTAGAAATGGCTAGTTGGATGATCCTAGCCCAGAAAAAGCATCGTTGACCGCATTGACAATCATTTGTCCAATCAGGTCAGAAATATGCCTCACAATTTAGTGTGCTAAGTTATTGTGCTACTCCTTAAAAAACCTTCGTATGGTTGAAACCACGCTCGGTTTTGAAGTCATTTCCCTTATTTGCTCATATTCCTCGGGATGTTAGCATTTCCTGGCCGGATTTCTTCCGCGGTCTGAATGGCAAAAGACTCAGAATATGTCAGCCGTATAATTGTCTGTGTGTGGTGATGAATTTGCACATGCAACATTGTCAAGCTCTTGTTGATTCCTTGTTCTCGCCATCAGTGTGTGCATCGGGATTCGCCCGAATCGGGAACTGCCCGAACTGGATCGGCCCGGCCAATTTTGGGCGATTCCCACCATCGGCAGTCTAGTTCCCAGTTACTATTCTTAGAACCGGTGGCCAGTCGATCTGGTTCTCGATTCCAAGGTGAGATCTAGTTCTCGATTCCAAGGTGATTCCAAGGTGAGAACCGGACTGACCAAACCGGACTAATTTTTTATATATATTACATATAAAACTTATTTTTAACTAGAGTTGTAATTGAGGTAGCAACATCTTATGTGGCCAAAAGACCAATAAAACTCTTCTTGTGACTCTTTATTTATAGAGAAAACCTACATGTTAGTTTCTTCTTCTACCCGATGTGGGACTTAGGCTCCTAGAGACCCTCATTCATCATGCTCACACACTCTCTCTCTTGCTCCCCTCACTTGCAAAAGACAAGGCACACCAAGTCTCCAAGAGTCCCACATCCACTACGTACTTAAAGAGCAAAAGAGAGATTGTCTATAAAACTCAAGCCAAGCACAACCTTTGCCATATTGTTCATGGCCTTTATGGTTAAATTAAGCGTGAAACATATAAAGTGCGATTGATATTCACGCAAGTGAAGTTTGAATTTCTTGCATGTGGAAACATGTGCAATTAGTATTAATGGATTGGGAACCAAATTTGAATGATTAGTCTGGAGCACAGCCACTTGTTAGTGGAAAAAAATAGTGCCGGAGCACAGCCACTTGTTAGTGGAAAAAAATAGTGCCGGTTTTGTTGGACTAGACCTGGATCTGAACCAACAATTCGGTCCGGTTCCCAGTCCACGGTTCCCAAAATTGGGAACCAGTTGGAACCGAACCGGACCAAAAATCCATCACCTCTACTCGCCATTAGACTTCCTTAAATAGAACCACAAATCGGGTATGTTAAAAGCATCCACAAAAAGTAGGTTCATCCAAATAACAAAAAATATTTCACACAAAAGTTGATTCTTGATTTTTAATGAGAACGGTTTTGTGGTGATTTTGGATAGAATAGTGGTCAAAGTGTGCAAAGGAAAGTGAAATACAAGGATTATAAAGAACAAATTGGAAATGAAAAGACTAGAAAATGAAAGGATTGAAAATTAATACATTTATTAAAAGTAAACCTATCAAAATGGGCCATAGACCCAAATTCTAACTCATATTTAATGGGTTAAGTTGTTATATGGATTGGTTATATTTGATAAATAGGTTATAAATAAAATTAGAATGGTAAAGCTCAAAATAATATGAGTGTTAAATAAGTCTATAACTTACTTAGACCCAACCCATCTATGTGACTCTTTTTACTTTCTCTCGTCGTCACTCGATCTCGCACTCTCATCTCCGTCTGGGCATGAGTTTTCAAGATTTGGTTAAATATAAAAGTATTTTAGCAATATGAATCGGCTAGATATGAGTTTCGTATAGATTTGTCAAGTATGGGTAACTAAATTTATATTATATAAAAATTGGTCAAAATAGGTCAAATAAATAAATTTAGGTTGAACTTTTTTCAACTCAGCCCATCCGTTTGATAGGTTTAAGTAAAACATAATGAAACTTAAATTAGTAGTGATGATTATGTAATTATAATGAAAATCGTGGGTATTTATATCCCACAAACCACGATTACAATAAGCGGTTATCACACTTAATGTAGTTACATTTACACATCCTCCTAAATTCCAAACGTGTTATTTGTTGGCAATCATTATCCATAAGCAGTTACAACTTCCAATGCTGTTGGGATGCCCAGCCGCTGTTCAGTTCCTATGCCTTTATTCGACATTCTAATCCATGTGGGTCTCCTTTTGTTTGCAATACTTAGTTAATATTCAAGGCTATTCCCTTGTACGCTCCATCAAAGAGTCATGATAATCGTTGAACATCTCTCAACTACCTTGTCGATGTCGATAGCACGTAGTTGTCGATGACTGCATCACATAGAAGTCGATGTCCATTCTGCATGGTTGTCAATTGTTCAATGAACTATTTTCATCAACGAATCTCACATAATCAATTAAACTCCATTGTTCGTCAATCACAAAGACATTGGATCTGACGTCGGCATGCTCGATCGTGAGTTGCATTTCTTTATTATTGTTTTTGTCAAGCATGGGTCACCAAGGTGTTGATTTATATGGAGAAACCCACGGATCTGAGGTCCCTACCTCTTTACGAGCTGCAAAGGGCCGGGAGGATGATGACAGGGGCACACAGGCAATGCAGTGGTGAAGCAATAGCTTAGGACATGTTTGGTAACCATTTTATTCCCGCAAACAATTTCTGATCGGAAATGATTCTTTTTTATTCTATTCCCGAAAACAATTCTTAAGCATTTTAAGCCGTTTTGTAACTGTTCAAAATTTTTATTTCCATAATAGAATTGTATGTGATACCGTTCCAAAAATTTCTAATCCATATCATTTTTTTTATTTTTTAATAATTTTATTACTTTTTTTCTCTTTTCTTCTTTTCTTTTTTTTTTCTTTTCTTTCTCTTATTCTTCTTCACGGTTAGCCGGTCGGTGGCCTTGGGATGACTGGCAACCGGCCAGACGAGGGCCGGCGACCTCACCGGAGCATTGCTAGCCCTCGGTCGAGCCTCGCCGATAGCTAGGCGAGGCTCGATCGAGCCTTGTTTGAGCGAGCTTTAGCTAGGCGAGGCTCGGTCAAGCCTTGGCTGGGCAAGCTCGGCCTCGCCTAGCCATGGCTGGGCCGAGCCTCACCCAGCCAGGCGAGGCCGAGGCTCGCCGAACCTCGCCCTGGCTAGGCGAGCCTCCGGCGACCTCGCCAGACCTTGCCCAACCGGTCGCCAACGACCAGCGGCGATGGATAGTGGTAGCGACAGCAGCAACAATTGAATAAGAAGAGAGAGAAAAGAAGAACAAGAAGAAATAAGAGAAAAAAGAAAAATTAAGTTGGCTTGATTCTGGAATTGTTCCCTAGAACAAAGAATCAACTTTTTTTTACTTCTCGATTCTGTTTCAAATCTACTTTCGGGAACAAAAAAATAGAAATTTGTTCCTAAAAACAAAAATTTTACTAAATGAAATTCTGTTCCAAATCTACTCCCATAAACAAAAGAAAAGAAATTTTCACTGTTTGGCCAGTTGCTAAACACGCCCTTAATGGCGGTAGCTCGCAAGCTCAACCATGGCAACAGCTCGGGCATAAAGGCATCAGAAGTGGGGTAGTGGCATCCACTGGAGGTCGACAGAGATGGAAAAGCGATCAGTGGGGCTTCGGCTAGCATGGCTCAATCGACTAGGAGGTTGCGGCAAAGAACGAAAGAAAAGAAGAAAAATATCAAAGAATTTGACGTAGCAATCCAGTTACACCAGCACTATTATGTTGACGATGATCGAACCAACACCTTAAAAAATTCAGCTGAGATTTAGGTGAGAGAATTTGATTGCATTTTCAAAGCTTGAGAGCATTAGTTCAAGTGAAAGTTATATAATTAACATATATATAAGTATTTATTGTTTAAGTAAACTAAAAAATTAGTATATACACGTTTTTTAAATTTATTTCCTTGAATTATGACTCCTCAAATTTATATAATTCTTAATGGAATCACATACTAAATAACCATGAACATGGATATTATCTCTCAAATTTTCCGTACGTCACTTAATTGGTGACCTAATTGAAATTTTCACAAATGTCATTCAAAAACCCAAGTTAATTAATAATTATGATAATATCCTAAATATTTTCAATCAATGCATAGAATTGTGGATGTCACACTCGATTCGTGGTGCCTGCACAAGTAAACCAAGCTAGCTCCAAATAAAAAAATATAGGCATATCTGAATGAATTTTTTTTTTTACTTAACTAAAATTTTGCGCTTCACGTACTCTGACCATTTTTTTCAATCCAGGATATCCAAATTTTCACAATATATAAATGTCGATACGTATAACATTATAACATATGTTTTCTCATTTTTTTAAAAAAAAATTTAAGATAATATTTTAAATTTTTACCAGACTTTTTGCTTTTGCTTAATGCCAAAAAAAGCATTTCTTAATTTGAAATAACAAGTAGGGATAAACATTGAGTTTGATTCAATCCGAGAAACCTGGACCAATCGATTCAAGGCTGGAATTTTCTACCGATTTTAAAGCCTCTTCAAGGGGAAGAAAGAGAGAATATTCTAGCACCGATCAAGAATCAAAACATACTCTTCACACATGAAGAAACAATAGCATAAACACTTGACTAACAAATTTTTTCTGTGATGAAACAATGCAACTTTGGTATGTTCCGCTCTGTATATTGACCGAGATGCTCGAAGCAGTTCATTATCGCGTGAAGCTCCTTAGCCAGCGTCGATTTTCACCGGAGGAAAAAGACGTCACGCAGAAAAAATCTTCTGAGCCCAGCCAGCCTCCAGGAGCTTCTCGTCGCCGGAATCCACGACCGATCACTCTCAGTCGCCAAAATTCGCTGTACATCTGTCTTCGGCCTCGACCGAAAGCAGAGCGCAACCTTGATCCTACAATTACTTCATCGCCGGAGCATATAAATCTGTTAGGCTCTGTTTTGTAATCCAAGAAGTCCCAATTGCTCAGATTTTCGTTCGAAACTCCGTCGCCGTCGTTGACCGATAGCAACGGTATTTCCGAGATCACGTTCCTCTGTTCGATTTCCAATCCTGACCGCAGCCTCTTCGTCAAGGTACGAATCTCTTCACTCTATTATGGTTTGCAAAATGTGGAAGCCACAATCGATGCTCGAATGAGTGTTAAATGATGAATAAGAGCTTATAAATAGATTATATATAGTTTGATGTCATCACAATAAAATGGATTGAAAGCGATGCGTCAACGATGCTTCTCTGTTTGTAAAAATGTCTAAACGAAGCTGTGCTCTTGTTTGAGGATAATCTTCTGAGTCAAAGTAATTTTGATGTTCATTTCATTTTCAAATCACAACATTCGTCTTTGATTCATCCATCTTGCATTCATTTTCCTGAGATTCGAGTTTGTGGCCGTATGTAAGCCCCTCCTTGTGTTCTCTGTTTTGCATATCTTCGCGGTCATCCATGGTTGCTCATGGAGAACAAATGGATTCCAATTGATGGACAGCTTTGATTTGAGGAAATGTTCGCGTTAGTCTATCTCTCCCTATTTTCCTTATCGCTCCACTGTGAGTGTTTGAGATGTCGGTGGTTGGTAGTTGCTGGTGGTCAATTTGGTGTTCCGGCGGAGGTTTAGTGCGGTGGACGGATGTGACCAACAGCGATTTGCTCTCAGCTTGAAGCTTGAATGCGCCGATTGTTGATTTAGGCTGCTCTGGATTTTAGGCGGAAGTTCTTGGCATTCTTCAATTGCCAAAGAAGGAAAACAATGGTAACAAGAAAATAAAAAGGAAAGAAGGATAGAAAATGAATGAAAGGAAAATATAGTTGAAAAAAGGGCTTAAACTGATTTTGGAAAAATTCGATAAAATTTGTCCTTAATTTTTTCAAAAGATGACTTAAAATAAAATTTGTTTCAAACAAGAGCCTAAAATAGTTATGGTAATCTCAAATAAAGGTCTAACCTTCAAGTCTTCCGACCAATCAAGAGTATTTTTGTGAAAAGATAAATAAAAATTTTCCTTTTTTTAATGTCATGTACATCTTCTTTGTCGTGAACAGCCAGTAGCTTGACCAGGTTCTCCAGCGTGATTGCGGAGGCCTCAACCTCCGACTTTAGCTTGAGGAGAAGGCACAGTCGTCCTTGTCGGCGGGGGCGGAGGGCTGGGGAGTGGGGAGTGGCAATGGGAAAGAGGTCTTTGAGCTCACTTTCCATGGCGGAGGGGGAGATTCTGCCGATGCGGTGGGGTTTTGCAATGGAATCAGAGCAGTGGTGGTGGTTGCGTTGTGGAGGAGGAAGAGAGGAGTGCTTGTGGATCTAAGAAAGGTAGTGTCAAGGTTTTGCGTTTGGGTTTGGGTTTTGTTTGTTCGTTGGCGCGAGAGTTCTGTTCTATTTTTTTTTCTTTTTTAAATGTCCCCACCAAGTGGAGTGGTCGGATTTGATGCTCGTACGTGCGCCACCGGTATTGTTGCTACTTGCTACACTGGGGCTGGTTGTTCTTACGTATGCCTTTACTAAGGCCGTTACTTTTCTATATCCCAGATTCTACCCTTCCAGTACTTGAGTTCCTTGCTCCGTAGATTTTTTCTCAGTTGAAATTAGAAGAAGAGGCACCACTTGAAGGACACTCCTGTATCCGATTGTCCTTTTCATCAAATGGAGACTTCAAATCCTCGGATTCCATATTGGGCATAGCCTCTTGCCTCAGAGCAAACGTGATTGGCCACTCTTCCCTGTTCATCTTGCTAGATGAAGAAGAAGATGAACAAGGAAGAAGCACAAAGAAATTTAAAAAAAAAAAAAAACTGTCTTTGGACAAAAGTACTCTTGATTGGTCGGGATTTTTGGCCAGCTGATGAGTTGAAGCATTTATTTCAAACTATTATAGCTATTTTAGACTTTTATTTAAAATAAGATTTATTTTAAACACTCTTTTAAGAAAATGAGGGTACTTCATACCCTTATTTGGAATGTTCCAATGAATTTTATTGAATTTGGGTTAAATGTTAATATGGTGAAAAAATGGGGCTGTATTCGGTCTTAATAAGAATTGAGATAGGACTTACTTTGATTTTAATAGAAATCGGCCTTAGATGGTTGTTTTCAAGAATGGGCTTCAAAGGCTTGTAACTAAGGGAGAATTTGTGTAATAAAGTTCGAATTACACCCATTAGTTTATACCTGTGAAACCATGTTGGACCATATTCGGATTGGGAACAAGGGTCCAGCCCAAGTCGCTGTTTCCAATAGTTAAAAAAAATATTAATAATAAAGAATTCGAAATTAAAATTTCAAAAATTAGTTAGAGAATTAGGTATTGATTAGATAGTCAGGGCTTAGAATTAGATTTACCTTAATGTCATTTAGTTGATATTCATGTAGTTTAGAGATTTTAGTGAGAACTTTTGTTTATAGTTTAGTATCAGACAATGAATTCAATTTGATTTGAACTAAGCTCATAGGGTTGCTATCTTGGAACTTAATTACAAGAACACATTATAGTTTTTGCCTAACTTGTATCGGGTTACTTTACTACATTTTACTCTTTACTCATTCTTTCATTACTATATTTGATGAATTGATTGTGATTCTTTTATATTGTTTTTCTTTCTAAATTGTGATTTGCATATTTTAGTTGAATGGTTGGATTACATTTCAAGACATAATAAACATAAAAGCATTGCATGGACACTTAGTAGACGAGAATCTTAGGATTCATAATTTTGTGTAAAGACTGCACAAACACCTTAGTTAATAATAATCAAGTTTAGCTACCGAAAGTGTGCTAATAAGAACTAATGTAATTAAGTCTTTGACCATAAATATTAGGTTGTGTAGGAAGTGCAGTATACTTCCATATTTCACTTTGGTTTCCAACTGACTGCAATAGGCTATAAACCTCATATGGAATTCTCATAATATTAATCAAATTTAAATGAAAATCCTAATGTCGCGCGAGATAAAGGTTTGAGAGAATTCAAGCCGATTAGAAACCATTAGTCCTCAACTCAGCATTACCTCTAAACCTATTATCCATGAATTTTGAGCCAATATACAATGCATTATCTAAACTTTTAATTTGTTTAATGTCGTTCTTGAATTTTAACTTAAACTGCAATATAGTCCCTAAACTTTTAATTCGCTCAATATTGGTCTTGGATTTTTTATACACATTCAATTTAATCCATAAACTATGTGAAAATGTTCAATATTGTCATTTTATTAATTTAAGTTCAAGAATAACATTACATAGTTTGGGGACTAAGTTGAATATATACTAAAAATTTATGGATTATATTGAACAAATTAAATGTTTAAAAATTATATTGCACATTTGACCAATGTTTCGGAATCAAATTGCACATTTTTCCTATCATTAACATGCTTGTTCAGGAAGGTTGCAACATTCGAAAGCAATACATTAGCTGATGGATGTGCTTGCATATAAGAGCATTGACGCATGCTCTATTTGTTCATGATTACTTCTTTATTTCCTCTCCGTTTGGAATTTAAATAAAGTAGATTTGATCGAATAATCTTGTCTATCATACTAGAAGATGCTACTTTCAAAAGCTATGCATTTCACGCTAGTAAAATAGAAGTTTAGGTTTTTCAATAAATAGGCTTTTGGGTAGACACGTGGCTTCTTGTCCTCTCAAGTCCAGTCCGTGAATCATTAAAGCGAAAAAAAGGACATTCGAAAGCGAAATGAATCAAAGCAGCGATTCCACTTGTCGCATTAGAATCTATCCACGAATTGACTTTGGAAAGGACACATAAGGCACTTGTCCATTGAAATTTCGACAACCAATATGGTCGAAGCTCCTTTTTGGACCATCACAGGAAAGACTTCTTGCAATATAATAATGCATTTGATAGTCAATCCCTTTTTGCAAATAATTTCTATTGATAAATAATTTTTTATAATTCTATTTCATAAATGAATTTCTAAACATGTGGACATATTTGATCACTGCACATAATTCATATTCTAGAAAGAGAAACCAAAAAAAAAAAAAAAAAAGAGAACTAGAATGTGTTTGATACGATTCTCAAAAAATTTTATGAAGCATAATTTTTTTAAATTTTTTATAATTTTTTGATTTTTATTTTTATTTTTCTTCTTCTTATTTTTCTTCTATTCTTCTTAATCATCTAGCCAGTCACTGACCTAACTCAAATCTAGCAAGATCAAACCTTGCCAAGAGCTGGCGAGGTCGTCGGGCCTCATTTCTGGCAGGTTGTCGGCCATTGCCTAGCTTGGCGACCAGTTAGAAAGGGAACAAGAAAAAAAAGAAAATGACTTGTTTTCAAAAATTGTTATCAAGAGTAAAAATATGATTTTTTTCTATTGCTTGTTTTTATTTCAAATTTATTTCTAAATAACTAATATGGTCTCGAGAATATAAAAATTAATTGATATTATTAAATAAATTTCTATTTTTTTAATCTCGACGAACATAAAAACAGAAATATAAAAGAACTGTAGTGTGATCAAATAAGTCATAATCCTCCCCAGCTTACGTGAAAGGACGGAGGGTCAATGGAAAGATAGAATCTCGAGCAAACCCTCTCGCGGGCCCGAAATGGCGGAGAGAACAAGCTGAACTACTTGGGACCTTTTTTGTCGTTTCCGTGGATTTTTTTTAGTTTTTGGTCGAAAGGACCCTTTTTGTCGTTGCGTGGATTCGGGTGTTGCCATGGATCCCGTCTCGGCCTGCTTCGTTTATTGATGCGTATCATTAAAACATACATCGATGAGATCAGCTCCGGGACAGGATGGCAGATGTTCAAGGTCGTGCTGCCATGTGTTACAGTAGCTGCATCCGGAAAGATCATGTCGATGTTCCAGAATCTTGAAATTAACAATTAGCGGGGTACCTTTTTTTGATAAGATGCTTTGTCCATATGTAGATAGATATATTGAGTCGTTTATCTTTATTTAGCTATTTAGTTAAATTTTAAATCAACGAATCATTTTTGAAGTAGATAATAACAATCATTTTATTCGACGGGTTTCGGCTTAATTTTTTAATGAATTCACATATTTCATTAATAAAAATAATTTTATATAGTGAGTGATAATTCTAATTATTCTCTAAACTTATTCATATTGAAAATAGTGGCATCACCACGTGATATTACACGGACTTACAATTACTATAGAATGTTGGAAATGAATTTCTATCTAAATTGATATTTCTAATAGGCCACCTTCACCTCAAACAAGAAAGGATTGAAGGAATTAATTTCTTTGTCAATAGAAGTTTTTAAATTGAACATTTTGAGGCTACCCCTTTTCACTTATTAGGAGATAGGTTTGGAATCCTATACAAGGTAGAGGTGAGCAAAAGAACCGGATCGGAAAAGCCTCATTTGCTCACGACGCTCATCGCTCCCTCTCTAGTAAGTTCAAAACCATAATTGCCATTTGCCCCTTTTTCTAGTTTCTTCACTCAGTCTCACACCTCTCTCTCGCAGTCTCACTCATCACTCATGATGCTTGTTGCCCCTCTCATAGCCTCACTCTTCGCAACCTTCCTGTGAGTTGCTAATCCCTCTTTGGTTAGAGTGGTCTACATGAAGAATCAAGTAGATTTGTGCCATTTGTGGCAAACTCTTGGAGTGATATTTGTGTTATGATCATCAAACTTTGTGGCGAACTCATAAGTGGTGAAGCTTGCAAACTTGCATGTACAACCGATTCGAGACACAACTGGTTCTGTGGACCCATTTGGAAACCCGACCGATGGTCTGGTTCTTAGGTGGGTTTAGAAACCAATTGATGGTTCACGGTTCTGAATTTGTGGACCTAACCCTTCATGAGTATTATAATAATTTGATCGATAATTAGTTAGTCTAGTGTTTTTTCAGAAAACTAATTTTTGTCCTTTTTGTCTTCACATCATTTTTAAATTTATTTTGTCCATTGGTGGCGAACGCATGGGCTATAATAGGATTGCCACATGGCAAATATTAGTCAAATTTTTTTAAGCTTTCACTTTACCCCATTTTATAAGATAAGATTTTGCTTGTTGAGTTTTTAGTGACATGTAGTGTAACTGAGCTGCCACGTGGAAAATATTAATCAAGGTTCTAGAAGCTTTCATTTGTTTTTTTTTTTCCTTTTACCGTTAAATTATCCATAGGAGCTCCTCCATCAATTATTTTTCACCAAAAGCTCATTGAGAATTATTAATACTCACCAATTTGGAAGATAGTTAATGGGATATAATATTTATAATAGCAAAAGCGTCCTAAGTAATTATTTAAATTGGTAAAATGTTTTCAATCATTAATTGAGATACATTTCTTTACATGTCAATGGTTACAAAGCTTACAGGAAAATTGACAAAAAAAGTTCTAAATCTATTGAATGGATATCAATTTACTTATAATTTTTTTTTTAACTTAACTAATTTAGTTTCAAATCTTTTAATGATTTGTCAATGTAGTCATTCCGATCAATTTTAATTGATAATCGCTGACGTAGATGCCACTCCTTCTATGTGGCATGGCTGACAAGATGCCAATCTTTCTATGTGGCATGGCCGACAAGACATGAATAATTTTTGTAATTTTTTAAAATAATTTATGTATTTTTTATAAATTTTTGATCTTTTCTTCTTCTTTTTTCTTTTCCTGCCGTTTTCGGTAACCCTCACTTTCGTGGTCAAGGGCCGCAAAGGCTAGAAAAAAATTCAAAACATTTATTAAAGATTCAGATATTTTTTAATAAAAATGCAAAAATTATTCAAATTAGCACAAATTGTGACACGTAAAACGGT
Source organism: Eucalyptus victrix (assembly GCA_016097545.1). NCBI lineage: Eukaryota > Viridiplantae > Streptophyta > Magnoliopsida > Myrtales > Myrtaceae > Eucalyptus > Eucalyptus victrix. Next base: position 29,331,770 of record CM027840.1, on the reverse strand, counting down.
CGTTACCTCCGTCAATAATTCTTTACCAATATTGGTTTGAAGACGCTATTGGCAAATCACTAAATGTTTAAAATTATATTGGCTAAATTGAAAAATTTAGAATCAAATTGACATTCATATTATGAGTTTAGAATTTTATTTTTTTTGTAATTATCCTAAGGTTACATGAAATAGTTTTTGAAAATGTACGGAAACATTGACCTAAAAATGAGTGAGCTAATGCATCTCTTCGAGGGTATTCAAAGAGAAGTGATGAAAAAAAATGTAGGGTAAGAAAATAGGGCAAAGCGTATCAAAGACATTATCATAAAAATGGTGATTTTTGCAAGTAAATATGAAATCTAAAATCCAATCATCTCCTTTAGATATTTTGTCTCGGAAACATAATACTCATACTCAAATATTCTTTCCTTAGTCTGCTTACTAAGAAAAGAAGAAGCTAGACATTGAAGAATAGAATTTACTCGATCTCTACAAAATGCAACACTCGTACATCAATGGTCAGGAGATCACATCCCTTGAAGGAGCATAACCCTTCACTAGAATAAAAGCAGTTCATGCTTTGTAGGTGATGAAAGAGGTCAAAGCTCTCTAGCGTGTGACGAAGCAATAATTAAATGAATAAACTAAAGCCCTAAGGTTTCTTTGAGTCTTTCTCTTCGTTCTCGAGGATACTTCCCATCTTTTTCAGGCAAAATGCAAATGTCAAAGAGTAAAAGATGATCATAGAAAGATACCCTCCTTGGCAAATAAAGGGAGGACCCTGCTTTGAACCCTGGAGGATATTCCCGGAACACACAGGTCTCGCGCACGCTCTCTCTCTCTCTCTCTCTCCCACTGATGGCTTTCTTTTTGCTGCTGTGATTAAGACAAAGAGACCCCTACTGGTTCACCATCTGAACAAGGTAAACCCTCCCCAGGAAAAAAAAAAAAAAAAAGTAAAGAAAGAAAGAGAGAAAGAAAAAAGAACATCAAGAGAAACCACAAAACCCACAGGTTTTCACTCCTTCCCTCAATATTCTGCATTTTCTGGGCATTCTCTTCTTTTTTGGTGGGTGTGTTTTGTTTGTTGTGCTCATGGATCTGAACTGGTTTCCTATTTTCCAAGGGTTTCTGGTGACTTCATTTCACAGAACTTTTACCATATGACTAAAGATCTTTGTGTTGCTCTTTTGATAATATTTCCAGGCTTAACATGTCTCACTCTAGGTGAGATACCACTAGTTTGTTGACCTAGGTCTCGTCTGATCTTTTCTTTTTCCCTTTTTCTGCCATAGAAAGAATTTGAGAAGAGATAGAAGGAAAATGGGGAGAGAGAAGATAAAGATAAAGAAGATAGACAACTTGACGGCGAGGCGGGTGGCATTCTCGAAGAGGAAGAAAGGGCTGATCAAGAAGGCTCAGGAGCTCTCCATTCTGTGTGACGCTGATGTGTCCCTCATCATCTTCTCAGCCACTGGCAAGCTCCATGAATTCTCCAGCTCCAGGTACTCAAAATATTAGTTCTTCGTAAGTCTCTAGTTTTTCCTCATCATATGATGCATCCCATGGAAATATTAAACTAATTTGGGACTTTCTATTTGGATGTGCAATTTGATCATACCTTTGGTGTGTGTAATGCAAGCGTGGGGGTGGGTGCGTGCGTGCGTGCGTGCGTGTGAGAGAGAGAGAGAGAGAGAGAGAGAGAGAGAGAGAGAGAGAGAGGGTTGCATATTTGGGCACTTCGATCGTCTCTTGAGAGATCAGTGCATATTTGGTTGCAATTCGTGCACAAAGTGTACTAAACAGAAAGTTAAAAAATTTGTAGATTGAAAGTGGAGATTTATTGTCTGATGATGGGGATGGTGATCAAAACTTCAACAGAACAGAAAGAGAGAACATAAAAGCACCAGCATATTTCAGATTTAGAACTCCCAAAAGGAGCAAAGGAGAAGAGATGAAGAAAACCTGAAATTCAGAACTAGAGTTTAGAATAAGATGTAGAAGAGAGGTATTTGGAATTTGTGCATATTTCGGTATCTAGTAATGAGCCTTTTTGTAGGTTTTTTTAGATGACTATTTAAGGAAATCAAATCAGATATGTATAATGAAAAGAAATATGGAAAATCGGAGCAAATATATCTCTAACATCCCGGTGCATAGAAGATGTTGACTTGAGTTCGAATACAAGTCTGAACAATCTTCAGTGGCTGAGATGCGGCGGATGAGGTGACTGAGACGTAGTGTTTGCCGGCCGCAGATGGTAGTGCTTCTTGAAAGGATGCGACCTTTCACGTCTCGACCTTTCACGCATCTCTTTCTGGTGTGCTGAACACTTGAGGCATAACACATGTTTTCTCTCTTGCATTTCTTTCCCTCCTCCTCCGAGCTTTGTTTTGGTATGTTTGTTTACACTTAAGTAGAAAGTGAAAAATATTGTTGGCTTTTCTGTCAAATCTAAAATATTATTCGAGTTTTAGAATTATAGGTTATGTGTCAACATTTACATATTGTGAAAGTTTCGGGAGTTTCAAATGTAAGGAAAGAAAGAAGTCATAATGTGTAAGTCATGAGATTTTAATTAAATGAAAAGAAATATAGAGGTTGATCCAGCCAATTATCTACCAGAAAATAATTCAACCCCAAATAGTCCTGACAGGCCTTGCTCAAGATTTTACAAACCGAGTTCAGCACTTTTACAAACATGTACCATGAGTATACTAATATGTAAAATACTAAAAGCAAAATGGGCATGATCCAGATTTGACAATCATTTTTCAACATGTACTGTACTATACCCTGGTACTTGCTGTAGTTTTGATCACACATTGAGCTATCTTTCGACAAACGTCATTGCTAGCTAATTGGGTTTGGGCTAACCCTCTTAATTTTATTTCCATCATATATAGAAAACCGAACCTCAGGATACCATCCACATATATCCCTTTTTTTTTTCTTTTCGGTCCCCACCATGTATACATATACCTAAATTTGAATGTAACAATGTTTCAGCACCATGATACGATTCACTATGCACACATATCTTGAGATGGATCACTGCACTTTGAATCCTTTTTTTTTTTTTTTTTTTCAATTGGGTCAATGGACTCTGAATTCACTTTGTATTGGGTCACTGATCATATCAGGGATAACTAGAGTCTAGGAACTGTTTATCCGACCTTCACCTCAACTTGATGTAGACTCCACAAGAGGTAAGCTAACTTTAGGCTACATAATCTGATCGACCCTCGAGCTGAGGGACTTCATCGACCAAGAAAAGTTCAGTGGCTTGATAGAGATTGGCGAAATTCCTACGCCTTATAAACACATTGCATATAGTTTCAGTATCATTGTCTTGTCTAAATCTTCCTCTGTGGGTTTTTTTATGTCCTTTTTCTGTGAAGTATGGAGGATACACTAACGAGGTATGTTCTCCACTCCAATAGCGTTGAGAAATCGGTCCAGCCATGTCTTGCACTCCAGGTGAATCACTTGCTTATTCATGCTTTCTATGTTCTCTTGAACTTGCGCCATATGTTCGTGGAATGAAACACATATTCTCCTAAGGAAATCATTCTATCACATTAAAAGGTTCCTCTTTGAATTGGCAAGCCTTACATTCTTTTTCCCTAAAGTATCATAGTGACATATATAACACTGATATGAAATGAAATGAAATGAATTTCTCATGGAGGATTTAATCTTTTTTTTGTGCTCGTTTTCTTTCTCTTAGAAAGAGAACAGCCATCTCGAAATGTTGCACGAGGAAGTGAATGATATGGCTCGCAAACTGAGGTACGTGCGTATGTTTTCCATGCTCGTTTGAGTCATAACTATGTTTTTCTTTTCTGGTTCCTCCTTTTCGCGGATCAGTTATATTTATTTCTAGTTTTTGTTACAGGCCGATGAGGGGAGAGGATCTGGAGGGGTTGGACGTGGACAAATTGGGACAATTAGAGAATAAACTTGAGGCGGGACTGAGCCTCGTGATCGAGACTGAGGTCTCTTCATTAACTTCTATTCATTAGGTTTTCATAAGAACCAAGAAAAGGGTCCCTCTTTTGTGTCGTTCTCGTTTCGCTCCTTTGTTTTTCCCCATTTTAGTTGTTCCTCTCTTTCCAGGAAGAGCGAGCATCCACCGAGATTAACAAACTGCAGAGAAAGGTTCACGTACACTAACTAGACCCTCGTGTGCATCTTTCATTATAAACATGATGCGGTTGGGTGAACCCTCCAAAAGATAATTTCCCATGCTGTGAACATTGCATAACGTTAAAGTGCATAGTCAAATTGCGCAGGTTGAGCAGATTTGAATTTATTGAATGCAACCATTTGATACAAAGACTTTATCCGTTGATTTGAAGACTTTTGTTTTTCTGAAATTGCAGGAAGCACAGTTGATTAAAGAGAACAAGCAACTTAAACAAAAAGTAAGATTACTTCCTGATAAACGATCTTGTTGCTAATGTATCCCCATGCATTCTTCTCAGTGTTAGATTTTTGCGGAAGCGTGTGTGTGCAAGTGTGTATGTGTGAAATATGGATGGATATAAGTGGACTTCTACAGTAAGGGAGTACGTATAAAAACTTTTATTATGATAATTGATATTACAAAGGAGGGAGCATTTCTTGTTTTCCACATCTCAAAACAAACATCCACTAACTCCTATTTAAGGTATTTATAGTCGTGAGTTACCACCTTACTCTACCGACTTTGAGTACAAAAATTAATATAAAATTTCAGCTTGCTTCTTGTCTCCTGTTTGTTGCGGCTTCTTCCAGATCTTCTGGTTGCTTCTCCATTATTCTCCATTTTTCTATTTTCTGCAGTTCCACAGCTTTTGTTGACTTTTGTTTACTTTTCTTTAACTTTACTTCTTGCTGCCCACGTAGTCTGCCTACGTAGTACCAGAAACTTTTGCCGCCAACTTTCTCCTTCTCCATTCTCCATTAAGTTAGTAGTTTCTTGATAATTTTAAAGAAAATGGTTCATAATTTTCCACAATCAGTGTCAAAAGGTGTTTATTTTATTTCGACAATTGCATATGACAACGATGATGACGATGATTTTACATCAAGGAAAGTTGGAAACCGTGAACTCAGGGAGTGATGATGTGGTTCTAGAAGCCGAAGGCATGTTGTTGGAGTCGGTTAACAACGTTTCCATCGGCGGCAATGGCGTTGCTCCTCTGGATGATGGTAGTTCTCATCCCTCAAGTTAGGGTGAGCAAACAAATAGAACTGATTTACTACAAAAGTATATATAATATATCTTGATGCGCTCTATTTTTGTTTTCTTATGGGAATTAAATTGATACATCTGGGAAACTTAACAATTTTTGGCCCCAGCCTATTGGAGTATTTTAAGATAGTGTTATCAGCTGCTATTATTGCGGATGAGTTTATGCGTCGGACTATTAACATTGGATAACTTTTCATTTAGGTTTCCAGTGTGGATATAGCATTGTCAAGAGAATTCATGCGTGATCCTTGAAAAGAATAATTATCCAATATATAGGAATCTATTTTACAAAATCAATATATTAAGCGCAATGACTCATTTATTTGAATGATCATAACCTGCTACTGCAGTCCGCCAAGTGTACCAATTTTATAAAGAAGTTATGTTAATTGATATTTATTTTTTGTTTTGTTTTTCCCTACCATGAAATTTTTTTAAAGGTGGAGTCAAAGGATGTGAATGTTAGTATGGTAGGTAGCTAGACTGCCCTAGAAGGATTTACCACTGGCCTCTTGCCTCTGATTCAACTCATTGTCATCTAAACTTCCGGGATCTTTTTCTTTTTTGCATTAGCCAAGTCACTTTGCTATTTGCTACACTAATTTCTCTGCCTATATCATCATCTTGCAGGCTTCCTTTCTGAAGCTGAAGTATCAGACAGCTAACTGGTGCATCTTCTGCAAGCAAACAATAAAGGATGGAAGCCCATATTTCAAATAGTTATGATTGAATTAGCACTTATTAGTCCCCACAAAAATGTTCATCAATACACATAGTAGATGATCCTATATATATATATATATATATATATATATATATATATATATATAACTGTCCTAATGATTCTCCATCTAAAAGTCTATCTTTGTATTTTCTTACTTCGTTGCCTTAGACAACAACATCAGTACCATCTATGTTGTTAAGGTCTACTTGGAGCAAAAAATTATCTTTATTAAGAACGTGCAATTGATTGCATGACATTTATCGATAGGTTATGCTAACGAAATATATCAATGTTGATGATATCTATGCCCATAAAATATTACCCCTTAATCAGGTTTTGAAACAAGTAATGTTTTCCCTTATTCCTAATTAGTGGGTTATAGATTATGAGTGATGACCATATTGTAATCTTTCGATTAATGGAAGTAATGGTTGTAGGAAAATATCGAAGCATTCTAGAACTGATTTTGAGAAAGTGGTCGCTTTGAAAATCAACCTGAACCTAAATCAAGAAGGATTCTAAGAACCAAGGTTCTAAATGGTTGAAGAGCTAGGTTTGCAAAGATAAGAGATTGCGAAGATGCCATTTTGTTAGCCACATCAGAATGGTTATGTTTTGTTTGGGAAAGGAGGGAAGGGGGAGGAAAATGAGGGGTGAATATGAAAAGCCAGGAGTATTTCACACTATTGGGAAAGTGGGAAAAAGTGTCGAGTATGAAAATTGAGTGGAAAACCTTATTATTCTAAAAAAAAAATTGTAAAAATTCAAATTTATCAGATTTTTCCTTTCTCCTTCATGTCCCAAGCATATAGAATTATTTTCCATGAGCAGAAAAGAAAGGTAAAACTAAAAAATTTTCACCTCTTCATGTCCCAAGCATATAGAATTATTTTCCATGAGCAGAAAACAAAGGGAAAACTAAAACTTTTTCTCCTCTTTCCTCCGATAGATGCTTTTAAATAGAGCCCTAGAAAATTTTGAGTCATCTCTCCTTATGAACATAGATCAATCTATAAAAGTAGGTAGTGGTTGCTACCACATCTCTCTCTCTCTCTCTCTCTCTCTCTCTCTCTCTCTCTCTCTCTCTCTCTCTCTCTCTCTGTGCACGCTTATTTCTTTTTTTTTTTTTTTTTGGAGATTTCACCTAATATATGTAATCGTCAAAATTGCAAATGTTTCGAAGTTAAAAGGTAAAAGATAAAATTCTGTCAAAACACACCCTAAGATAGTCCTATTTTAGTTGTGCATACACTTGTGAATCTAGTCATTTTTTTCATCTTATGGTTGATTGCTTGTTTTTAAATCAATATTGTGGGACTTCAATGTTTGATTAAGAGAATCTGAAAATTTTCTTTATAGTTCAGTTGTTCAGTCTAGACTACTGTTAATACCTAAATTTTGGTGATCCATTTAATCATTCATTAGTTGGGTAAAAAGTTATGGATCGATTTTAAACTCCTAGCCAAAAAAAAAAATCATTAAATTGCATAAGCATATAGGTGTTGAGAGCATTTGCATTGATAGCAATCGGGTTTGTTAGAATATTTTTTTTAAATTAAAAATTAACTATTATTAATTTTTTTTTAAAAAAAAAAAGAAGGGAAAAGTGAGACCGAGCCGGGGGCAGGCTGGCCCGGCCTCTTTCTTCTGTCCTTCCTTTTCATTCTCTTAGCTTGGGCTGGCCCAACCCATTTCCTTTCCTTTTCCCTGCCCGGCCCGGGCTTCCCTTCCTTCCTCTTTCCCGCACGCGCTGCTACAGCTAACGACGGAAAAAATAACGAGCGTACAAGCGCACAGGAGACAAAGCAACGGGGAGCGGCGTCGAGCGACACGCCCGGTCGAGGGCCACGCCGGCAGCGGCAGCTGTCATGGCATGAGGCCATGCGCGCCAGACGGACTTAAAAGGGAGAGAGCAGCCAGCTCTTCGGGGGGCTTTTTTTTTTTTTTTTTTTTTGGGCAATAGAGACCGAGAGAGGGAGGTCGGGAGAGTGAGGAGAGACTGAGAGTGAGAGACGGAGCAAAGAGCGAGACGGCATGAGTGTTCTTCGGTAATGGCCGCGCCTGAATCCCGGCCGACGTTTTTCTTCCCCCTGTATCAAGCTCACGGTAAGACCCGGTTGTCTTTTTTCTTATTTTTCCCGATTTGGGTCGATTTCCCGAGGGGTCCGGCTCGGAGGCGCGCGAGGCGAACCGACGTAGTTCGAACTATCGAGCTCGCCCACCGTCCGAAACCGCCGAGCCAAGCGGGGAGCATCATCGACCGCCCCAGTTTTCTTTCCATTGCGTGCCGTGTTTCAGGCCCGGCGGCCCGGCTTGCCGTTGCCCGGTTCGCGCGAGTTTCCGGCCCCGTTCGTGTGTGTGCTGCGATTTTTGGGTCTTGCTTGTTCGAACGAAATCCTTAAATTTTTTCTCCGGGTATGATCTGTTTCGGAGTGACGGTGGGCCCCCAGTCAGTGGTGTTGAGGTCGACGGGGCGAAGCAGTGGTCTAAATGGGAGTGTGTAGGGGGTGGCTATGAGCTGGCCAATCCTTGGCCGCCGTCCTGGTAGTCCTTGGAGGGCTGCGGTGTAAAAGTTTTCCTAATTATTATACGAGATTGATCTGTTAAGTCTCTATCATGTAATCCAAGAAGTCCCAATAGTTTTCAAAACTTTGTCACCTTCGTTGACCGATGTCAACGGCATTTCCAAGATCACGTTCCTCTGTTTGATTTCCAATGGTGACCGCTGCCTTTTCGTCAGGGTAGGAATCTCTTCACTCTCGTTTGGTTTGCAAAATGTGGAAGCCACAGTTGATGCTCAAATGAGAGTTAAATGATGAATAAGAGTTTGTAAATAGAGTATTCAGATGTCATCACAATTAAATGGACTGAAAGCCATGCGTCACCGGTGCTTCTGTGCAGTATGTTTGAACTGGTTACCATGTGTTTGTAAAAATGTCTGAACGAAACTGTGTTCTTGTTTGAGGAAAATCTTCCAAGTCAAAACACCTTGATGTTCATTTCATTTTCAAATTGCAACATTCGTCTTCGATTCATCCATCTTGCTTTCATTTTCCTGTGAATCGCGTTTATGGCCATGTGTAAGCCCCTTCTTGAGTCCTCTGTTTTGCATAACTTTGCGGTCATCCATGGTTGCTTATGGAGAACAAATGGATTTGAATTCATGGACTGAGCTTTGATTTGAGGAAGCGTTCGCATTAGTCTATTTCTCCCTATTTTCATTATCCTTGACTATGAGGTTCGAGATTTCGGTGGTTGGTAGTTGCTGGTGGTGAATTTGGTGTTTCCGACAATGATTTATTGGTGGTGGACGGATGTGGCTCACGGCGATTTGCTGTCAGCTTGAAGCTTGAATGCGCCGATTGTTGATTTTGGCTGCTCTGGATTTTAGGCATAAGTTCTGGGCATTCTTAATTTGCCGAAGGAGGAAGGAAAAAAAAACAATGGTAACAAGAAAATAAAAAGCAAAGAAGAATAGAAAATGAATAAAAGGAAAATATATTAGAAAAAAGGGCTTAAACTGATTTTGGAAAAATTCCAAATAAAAGTTGTCCTTATTTTTTTCAAAAGATGACTCAAAATAAAACTTATTTTAAATAAAAATCTGAAATGATCATGTCTCGAATAAAAGTCTAAGCTCCAAGTCTTCTAACTAGTTGAGCATTTTCATCCAACGATAATAAAAAATTTCTTTTTTTTTTTCTATCACGTACATCTTGTTTGTCGTGACCAGACAATAGCTTGGCGACGTCCTCTAGCATGATCGTGGAGGCCTTAGCCTCTGACCTCAGCTTGAGGAGGGGCCAGTCGTCCTTGTCAGCGGGGGCAGAGGGCTGGAGGTGGCAATGGGAGAGAGGTCTTTGAGCTTGCTTTCCATGGCAGAGGGGGAGATTCTGCTAATGCAGTGGAGGTTTTGCTATGGAATAGAGCGGTGGTGGTGGTTGCATTGTGGAGGAGGAAGAGAGGAGTGCTTGTAGAACTAGGAAAGCTAGTGTCATGATTTTGCATTTGGGTTTGGGTTTTGTTTGTTAGTTGGCATGAGAGTTCTGGTTTTTTCCCCCTTTTTTAAATGTGCCCACCGAGTGGAGTGGTCGGATTTGGTGCTGATAAGTGCGCCACCAGTATTGCTGCAATAGTCGGGCTGGTTGTTCTTGCATACGTCGTCATTAAGGCCGTTGCTTTTCTATATACCAAATTCTACCTTCCAGTACTTGAGTTCAGTGTTCCAGGAAAAAGAACTAGAACAACCACAAGAACACTAGCCAAACAACCGGCAAAACACAGCACAGCAAACACCAAAGATCAAAAAAGATTTTTAGCACCATTCATTGAATGAAATTAGAAGAATAGTCACCACTTTGAAGATGACAACCTCAAGGGCTTCACCACAGAAGATGATGCTGTTCCTTTTCTTCCAGATAAGTGTTCCGCAGATTTTTTTTCTTTGTTGAAATTAGAAGAATAGTCACCACTTGAAGGACACTCCTCTATCTGATAGTCCTTTTCATCAGATAGAGACTTCACATCCTCGTATTCCACATCGGGCATAGCCTCTTCCCTTGGAGCAAACATGATTGGCCACTTTTCTACGTTCACTTGTTGGATGAAGAAGAAGATGAATAGGGAAGAAGAGAAAGAAATTTTTAAAAAATTGTTTTTGACGAAAATGCTCTTTATTAGGCAGAATATTTGGCCAGCCTATGAGGTGAGGTCTTTATTTGAAATTGTCATAGTCACCTTAGGCTCTTATTTAGTTATTTGAAATAATGTTTATTCTAAATCATCTTTTGAGAAAATGAAGGCACTTTAAACCTGTATTTGTAATTTTTTCATTGATTTTTGTTGAATTTGGGCTAAATGTCACTATGGTGGAAAAATGGAGCTATATTTGGTCTTAATAATAATTGAGATAGGACTTCTATTTTAATAGAAATCAAGCTTTGATGGTTGTTTTCAAAAATGGGCTTCAAATGCATGTAACTAAGGGAGAATTTGTGTAATAAAGCCCAAATTACACCCCTTGGCTTAGACCCATGAAAACATATTGGACCATATTCAGATTAGCCACAGGGGTCTAACTCAAGTCCTTGTTTTCAATATATATATAAAAAATCAAAATTAAAAAAAATCAAAATTAGGTCTTGATTAGCTAGTTAGGTCTTAGAATTAGATTTAGTTTAGTGTCATTTAGTAGATATTCATATATTTTAGAGAGACTAGTGAGTACTTTTGTTATAGTTTAATTTAGGTAGATTAATCTATTAGATAAGGAGTACTTTTGTTATAGTTTAATTTAGGCAGATTGATCTATTAGATAAAGGAATTGAATTTGATTTGAACTAAGATAATGGGGTTGTTGTTATAGGGCTTAATAACAAGACCGTGTTATATTTTTTGCCCAACTTATATCGGGTTATTTTACTGCATTTTACTCTTTACTTGTTCTTTCATTACTATATTTAATGAATTGATTGATTGTGATTCTTTTTTATTGTTTTCTTTCTGAATTGTGATTTGCCAGATTTAGTTGAATGGTTAGATTGCATTTTAAGACCATAATAACCATAAAATCATTTAATGAATACTTACTAGATGGGAATCTTTAGGATTCATAATTTTTTGAAAAGATTGCATGAACACCTTAGTTGATAAATTATCAAGATTAGCCACCAAAAGCACACTAATTAGATAACTAATATAATCAAGTCTTTGACCCTAAATCTTTGGTTGTATAGGAAGTAAGGTATACTCTTGTATTTTACTTTGGTTTCTAGCTAACTCCAATAAGTTAGTGGTAACTCCTCATATAGAACTCTCATAGGGTTAAGAATTTAAATGAAAATCCTAGTGCCGTGCAAGGTAAGTGTTTGGGAGAATCCAAACTGATTAGAAATTGTGGGTCCTCAACTCGACATTACATCTAAACCCATCATATGTCGAGAGATAATGATACAAATGATTCATGAACTTTGGCTAATATACAATGTGACTTCCGAAGTTTTAATTTGTTTACGGTAGTTCTTGAATTTTAGCTTAAAGTGCAATGCGGTACATGAATTTTCAATTTGTTCGATGTGATTCTTGAACTTTTCATACATGTTCAACTTAATCCCCAAACTAAATTCTCTGTTGTCCTTCATTTAATTCTAGTTCGAAGATAATATTGAACATTTTCACATAATCTGGAGACTAAGTTGAATATTTAATTAAAAAATTATCAATCACATTAAACAATTGAAAGTTTAGGAATCACGTTCATATTGGATTAAAGTTTAGGAATCACGTTACACATTATCTCTATCATCAACACGCTTATCTGGGAAAGTCACGACATTCGAAAGCAATACATTAGCTTATGGATGTGCTCAAATATAAGAACATTGGCATGTACTCTATTTGTACATGATTAATTTATTTCCTCTGAGTTTGGAATTTAAATAAATTTGGTATGATTGAATAATCTTGTCTATTACACCTCAAGATGCTACTTTCGAAAGTGTTGCATTTCACCCAAGTAAAATAAAAGTTCAGGTTTTTCAATAAATAGGCTTATGGGTAGACTCATGGCTTCTTTGCACTCTCGAGTCCAGAGCGTGAATCATTAAAGCAAAAAGCGCACTCAAAAACGAATCAATCAAAGTCACAATTCCACTTGTCGCATTAGAATCTGTCCACGAATTGACATTGAAAAGGACACATAAAAGCAATGGAGCGCGAAGCGAAGGCGCGAGTCCAATGAAACCTAGACAACCAAGATGGTCGAAGCTCCTTTTTGGACCATCAGAGAAAAGACTTCTCAATGTATTGATTCAACGTTGCAAATGGAATTTAGTATAATACAAATATCAAAAGTCAAAACTCTTTGGATAAATGTAAATTACTAAATTTTTTTTTTGGTCGAATTACTAACGTAATTTACAAAGTGACTTTAGATTCAAATTCTATTTGACCAAAAACTTTTGCCAAGGATTTTAGCTTGCATCTTTCATTTTTTTTTTTTTTTTAGTAAAAATACTTAAACCCTTCGACAAACGATACGACACGAAACACCGACACGTCATTTCGATAAGGGCTTTATATAAAAATAGCCTACAATTAATTTAGAAAAATATTAAATAATATCATTCATTATTTTAATTTGTTACAATAATACATAAAACTTAGAGGAAAAAAACATTGTTTAAAGAAAAATGCTGAAATGATATTTTTAATAGCATTTTTTTATCACTTCTTTCATAGTAAAAGACCTTTTAAAAAACTAAAACCAAAACTGAAAAAAAAAACTGACCCCGTGTGTGTATATTTATAGCATTTTTATTACTTATTTTATTACTTCTTTTTGTATATTTATATTTTGATGTATTAAAAAATTTTAAAGATCGCTCCACATCAGGCAACCTTCAACAAGGGTCGGGACTCGGACCGCCTAGTTTGCGTGACCTCGGATGAGGATCACCAAAGGTCGTAAGACCTAGGCGGCGGTCACCGGAGGTTGTTCAACCTCCAGCGGCAGTCTCTTGGGTCACATGACCCAAAAAAGATTAACAATTACAAGGAGGGCCAAAATTAGAAAACTAAAAAATTAATGAGGGCAGTCTTGAAAGAAAAATATTTTTTAGTCTTGATTTCAGCATTTTGCAAATACTACTTCAAAAGATTGATTAAAAAAAGCATTAGCATTTCAGTATTTCATTGTTAATATTTGAGTGAAAGTTATTTTAAAATACTTGTCAAATATCCGAGTATTTTCTCAAAAGATTTTGAAGGCTGAAATCCTTTTAAGAAAATTGAATTTAGATTGCCATGATCCTCAACAGACAAATGGAATCACGAGCAAAACCTCTCGCGGGCCCGAGAGGGCTGAGAGAATAAGCTGAACTACTTGGGACCTTTTTTTTTTTGTCGTTTTCGTGTATTCGAAAGGACTCGTTGCGTGGATTCGGGCGTTGCCATGGATCACGTTCGACCTGCTTCATTTATTGATGCGTATCATTAACACATACATCGATGAGATCAGGCCCGGGACAGGATGGCTGAGGTTCAAGCTCGTGCTGCCATGTGTGAGGTTACGGTGGCTGCATCCCGAACGATCATGTTAATGTTCCAGCATCTCCAAATTAACATTTCGAGGAACCCTTTCAGCATCTTCAAATTAACATTTAGCGAGGAACCCTTTTTAATAAGATGCTTTATCCATATATTGCTAGATACATTGAGTCGTTGGTCTTTATTTAGCTATTCAGTTAAATTTTAAATCAATGAATCGTTTTAGGAGTAGGTGATAATAACCATTTCATTGGATGTCCTTAGTCTTAATTTTTTTAATGAATTTACATCTTTCATTGATGAAAATTATTTTATGTAGTAAGTGATAATATCGATTATTGTCTAAATTTATTCATATTGAAGACAGTGGCCTCACCATCCTGAACAATCATGTTGATGTTTGAGCATCTTAATTTATTCATATTGAAGACAGTGGCCTCTAAATTTTATGTTTGAAACAAAACACTCATGCTCTGATATTCTTTTCTCGTTCTATTTATGAAGAAAAGAAGAACCAGTTTGACCTTACTTTCTCGTTAAGTCGGCATGCAAAGTAGTCAATAGGGCATACAATCAAAAATTTAATAGTATATGATCCACCTTTTGAAAGTGAAAGGGACCTTAACGGATTCGAACTTCCCTCTGTTTAGCCGTTCATAAGTGACTTTTGACTAAGGTATTGAACACCGCTTGCAACTTGGAAGGAAATTCATATTTCTTGAGATGTGAGTCTAATGTGGAAACAATTTTCCGTAGGATATGATTTGAATTTTTCCCACAACAATATTTGGGAGAATTCTTCACAATGAATTTGTCGCTATAGTTGGATTTAAATCTCGTTGGTAGAAGGCAATTGATTTTTATCCAGGACATAATATTGGAGTAGGTGAGTGGTTCTTTTGGCAATGGAGAAACAAGTCATTTTTCTAGGACAACTTTGTTTTCCCTTCAATTCTAGTACAAGTAATTTGATCAAACATGAAGGAAATCATTAAAACTTCACCTATAATTTCGGTCAGATGGGATTTCCCACTTTCTGGGTGGATTAATTGAACACTTATGGGTGAGATAAAGGCAAAATATGACTTGCCGGTGTAGGGGGTTTATTTAGATTTGAAGGGGATGATTGGCTAAGTGGTTTTATCGCATTCATAGGAATATATTCATTCATACGAGCAGAATTTCAGGCTTTATGGTTAAGACTCAGCTTCACAAAACAACTTGGTTTTTATAAGATCATCAATGAGATTGACTCTAAAACCATCATTATCTTGTTAGTCCATAACTTATGATTGATAATGTTGGCCCTACTTTACTTAAAAATATCAAAAGAAATTGCCTTTGCTAATTGGCTCACTAATATCAAAGCTAATAAGTATTTTAATACTAGTTTCTTTTCATTACCTCTTAAAGAGTTATTTCATGTTTTATTAGGTGAAAAAATAGGGATAGCAAATTTACGATGTTAAATTTTTATATTCAGCTTTAGCTTTTTTCATTTAAAAAAAAAAACAATGAAATAGAGAGATCACCTGTCCTTGAAGGAGCATTACCCTTCGCCAAAATTAAAAAAAAAAAAAAGATAAATAAATATAGAGTTTATACTTCATAGGCGCTAAAAGAGCTCATAGCACACTATTATGTGGCAAAGCAATATATTTAGATGAATAAATGAAAATCCTATGATTGCGTTGATTCTGGTCAACTCGTTCTGAAAGATGGTTCTTAACCTTTTTTGGGCAAAATGTAAAAAATGTAGATGGTAAAGATATTCCTCTTTCTATAAAAGGGAAGACCGAGTTCCCTTTCCCGAGCCCCCAACACAAGCAGTCATATACGCTCTCTCTCTCCGTCCCCATCCTCCCCTCCCCCCGGGGCGCTTCTCTCTCTCCCCTTCTCTCCCTGGTTGCTTTGTTTTGTTTTTAGCTATGATCAGACAAACAAAAAAACATCTAATTCAGCGTCTGAACAAGGGGTGTTGTGCTCGTGGATTTGAACTGGTTTCCTGTTGTTCTAGGGTTTTCTGGTGATCTAATCTCACAGAACTTTCGCCATATGACTTAATATCGTTGTGTTGCTCTCGCTATATCAATTTCTAGGCCTCATGACGTCTTACACTAGATGATTTATTACTAGTTTTTGACCTGGGTCTCGTCTGATTTCTTATTCTTGTTTCTTTCCTTTGTCAATACATAGAAAGAATTTGACAAGAGATTTAAGGAAGATGGCGAGAGAGAAAATAAAAATAGAGAAGATAGACAAGTTGACGGCAAGGCAGGTGACGTTCTCGAAGAGAAGGGGGCTGTTCAAGAAGGCTCAGGAACTCTCCGTTCTGTGTGACGCTGACGTGTCCCTCATCATCTTCTCAGCCACAGGCAAGCTTCATGATTTCTCTAGCTCCAGGTACTCAAAAATTAATTCTTCATGAGTCTCTAGTTTTCCATCATCGAATTATATGCATCCCTTTGGTGCGAGAGAGAGAGAGAGGAAGAGAAATGGGGTGGGGTACTGAGGCGAGAGAGAGTGCAAAGTTGGGTACTTCGATTGTCTCTTGAGAGATCAATATGTCTGGTCATTATCCGTTGTAAGCACGCGTTGCAATTCCCACATGAAGGTACAATGTATAGAAACTTAAATTATATGTAGATCGAAAGTTGAGATCTATAATCTTACGATGGGAACGGTGACCAAAACTTCAAAAGAACAGCAAGAGAGAAAAGAACCAACATATATTGTCGCAACCTCCTTTTTTCTTCGGCGCCCGATCGGGGCGGGCGCCTTGCGGAGGCTAATGGTTCGGCTAGGTCTTTTTAGCCCGGACTCTCCCAAGTCCACCAATTCACGACTTAATAGTCCAAGTTTTTTAACTTGTAAGTTAATTTTAAAATGGAGTCGCCACTAATCGGTTTGAGGTGGGTCGATTAGAAACCCAAGCGAAATATCGGGAGAAATACTTGCTCATGCGCAACTAGAGAAATTAGGATCTGGGACTTGATTACACTAGTTAATCACTAATGCCCTTTCGGTACCTAATCTTGTTTAAACCCTGAGGCTTTTTGGATATTTGAGGGATTTTCCATACATTTATGGAGAAAAACATTTTTTGGGACCTTTTTCTAGGGATTTTTGGATTTTTTGCTATTTTTAGGAAAATATAAATCTTTTTGGCTTTTTCTGACTTTTTACAAATATTTTTGACATTTTTTTGGTTTTTTTGGGAATGTATGAGATATTTTTGATTTTCTGGAAAATATATATTTTTTTATTTTTTTATTTATTAAAATATTAATATATTTTTATAAAAACAACCCAGGTCGGGTTCCCCGGGTTGGGACCGACCCGAGTCGTCTACTCGAAAACCGTTGCGGGCCCGGCCCGGGATTTTTTCCTTTTTTTAAAAAAACTAACCGATTTTAGCCCACTAAAAATCTAGCCCAACACAACCCGGCCCACGTGCACAACCCGGCCCACTTTGAAGCCAAACCCTAAGGGAACCGGGTCGCGCGCCTGACCCGGATCCACCTTGCTTCGCGGCACCTCCTCCCTCTCTCTATTCGCAGCGCCAAAGGAGGGGTTGGGGCGATAGCTCGCATCGATGACGGCAACGACGTAGAGGACGGCGGCGGTTAGGTCTCGAGAGGGGAAGCAGCAACGGGGATGGCGTGAGCAGGGTTCGTCGTCACCTATCCTCGACATCGACACGGCACGGCGGCGCAACTTGAAGCGACAACGTTTGGGTTTGGTCAAGGCGACAGTGGCGGCACAGCTTGAGGCGCCATCGTCTGGGCTCGATTGAGGTGACGGCGTCACGACTGCGGTGGAGCTAGGGCGGACAGCGAGCGGCAGTGATCGAATGGCAATGGTATGGGGGCAGACGATGACGGCGACGGGAGCTGATCTCGCAGACGTTTCCCCCTTTCCAGATCTGGCGCCCAGACGATCCTTCCTCTTCTCCGGCTTCCTCTCCTCCGGATCTGACCTTCTTCGCTTCACAGCCCGACCTCTCCTCTGGATCTGACCTTTCTCCTTCGGCTTCCCGCACTTGGATCTCTCTCTTCCTCGGGCTTGCTTACCGCCGGCCTCCCCCTAAAGTCTCTCGGAGGGAGGTCGTTCGAGCTCGCGACCCGATTTCTCTCGCGCACTCACTCTTTGATCTCCCCTAAAGTCTCTCGAGGGAAATCTTCGAGTTCGCTGTGCCTTTCGATGGAGCTTGCGGCCTCCTATTTATAGGCGAGGAGGAGGTCGGTCGATGGAGGTTCAGCCGCCGGCCCTCGAACCCCGACCGGACTCCTGCGGCTGAACCGGCGTCCCATCCGAGCTCCTCCAACAAGGCGTGCTCGGCATTGAAGGAAGCCAATAATGGCGCTTGAGATCTATCTCTTCCGGCCGACGTCGGCCTACCCTCCTTGGCCGTAGGTTGTCCTTCGCGTGCGTGAGTTGTAGTGGCAGAGGGGAAGAAGAGGGAAGAAGGAAAAAGGAGAAGAGAGAGGGGGCCAAGCTAGGGGTGAAAAGGTAGGCCCTGGGCCCTGGAGGGCCCGTGCAAGGAAGAGGAACAGAGGGGGGGCTGGGCAAGAAGGCCCAACCCCAATGGGCTGCCTCTTTTTGTTTGTTTTTTGTTGTTTTGATCATTTATTATTTATTATCTGAAAAAAAGGAAAAATACATAAACATAGAAACTAATGCCTAATTAAAAACCTAATCAAAATTTAGGTGTCAACAGCTGCCCCTTTTTGAAGGTGAGCTCGTAGAGGTTGCATTCAAAGACAAATTGATACCTAAATTTTATCTATGCAGTAGGCTATATCTTATTCGGGACCTATTGTCTTAAGCAATATAACATTACACATACTAAGATAGATAAGAATATACCTGTAGTTACTTACCGGAAGTGAGTGAGATAGGGTGTGAACCCCGAGTTTGGCAAGTATCAAGGCGTCATCTTACCTGGTGACATGAGGAGGTTGCTTTTCCAGAACCCGAACCATTTTTCGGTTGCCTGTTAGAGCAATAAGTGGTTTGTCTAGGACCCAAACCTTTCTTCGGTCGCCTGTTCAGAGCAATAAGTAGTTTATCTAGGACTCGAACCTTTCTTCGGTTGTCTTGACGGGGAATTGCTTTTCCAGGACCTAAACCTTTCTTTGGTCGCCTTGACGGGAGATGCGCCGACCTTTCTTAGGGCATCTGTTTGTTGGGAGATAGTACTTGGATGATCACAAGTACAAACTCTTGGAGGATACCTGGATGATCACAAGTATCGAAAGGGGTGCTTGGATGATCACAAATACAAACTCTTGGATGATACCTGGATGATCACAAGTATCGAAGGGGTACCTGGATGATCACAAATACAAACTCTTGGAGGATACCTAGATGATCACAAGTATCGAAGGGGTACCTGGATGATCACAAGTACAAACTCTTGGAGAATACCTGGATGATCACAAGTATCGAAGGGGTACCTGGATGATTACAAGTACAAACTCTTGGAAAATGGAATATCGAGGACGTACCTGAGATATTAGTGAAGGTCTCTCACCTCCTGGTATGTGGAAATATCGAGGATGGGTCTCACATATTTGTGAAGGTCTCTCACCTCCTGGTAGTTGGAATACCGAGGATGTACCTTGGATATTCATGAATGTCTCTCACCTCCTAGTAATTAGGAATATCGAGGGCGTGCCTTGGATATTCATGAAGGTCTCTCACCTCCTAGTAAATGGGAATATCGAGGCTGGGTCTCACATATTTGTGAAGGTCTCTCACCTCCTGGTAATTAGGAATATCGAGGGCGTGCCTTGGATATTCATGAAGGTCTCTCACCTCCTGGTAAATGGGAATATCGAGGACATACTTGGGATATTCATGAAAGTCTCTCACCTCCTGGTAATTTGGAATATCGAGGGCGTGCCTCGCATATTCATGAAGGTCTCTCACCTCCTGGTAAAGGAAATATCGAGGACGTGCCTTGGATATTCGTGAAGGTCTCTCACCTCCTGGTAATTGGGAATATCGAGGACGTACCTGGGATATTCGTGAAGGTCTCTCACCTCCTGGTAAAAGGAATATCGAGGATGTGCCTTGGATAGTCGTGAAGGTCTCTCATCTCCTGGTAGTTGGAATACCGAGGACGTACCTTGGATATTTATGAAGGTCTCTCACCTCCTGGTAATTGGGAATATCGAGGGCATGCCTTGGATATTCATGAAGGTCTCTCACCTCCTGGTAAATGGGAATATCGAGGACATACTTGGGATATTCATGAAGTCTCTCACCTCCTGGTAATTGGGAATATCGAGGGCGTGCCTCACATATTCGTGAAGGTCTCTCACCTCCTAGTAAAGGGAATATCGAGGACGTGCCTTGGATATTCATGAAGGTCTCTCACCTCGTGGTAATTGGGAATATCGAGGACGTACCTAGGATATTCGTGAAGATCTCTCACCTCCTGGTAATTGGGAATATCGAGGACGTACCTGAGATATTCGTGAAGGTCTCTCACCTCCTGGTAAATGGGAATATCGAGGACGTACCTGGGATATTCGTGAAGGTCTCTCACCTCCTAGTAAATGGGAATATCGAGGGCGTGCCTCGTATATTCGTGAAGGTCTCTCACTTCCTGGTAAAGGGAATATCGAGAACGTGCTTTGGATATTTGTAAAGGTCTCTCACCTTCTGGTAATTGGGAATATCGAGAACGTACCTGGGATATTTGTGAAGGTCTCTCACCTACTGGTAATTGGGAATATCGAGGACGTACCTGGGATATTCGTGAAGGTCTCTAACCTACTGGTAAATGGGAAGATCGAGGACGTACCTAGGATATTCGTGAAGGTCTCTCACCTCCTGGTAAATGAGAACATCGAAGATGTGCCCCGCATATTCATGAAGGTCTCTCACCTCCTGTTAATTGGGAATATCAAAGACGTACCTTGGATATTCGCGAAGATCTCCCACCTCCTAGCAACATAAACTTGAATGTAGCACAAGGCTTACCTGGATGGCCGCACGCACTCAAAAGGGTTGGAATACCTGAGTAGCCGCAAGTGTACAAAATACTGGAATACTTGGATGAACACAAGTATTTAATGATACGATCTAGGACCACTTAGATAGGTCCAAGTGTTATGATGATAAGAGAGCATACCTGGGTAACCGCAGGTGCACAATGCGATGGAATACTTGAATGGCTACTAATGTTCAATGATACAATATTGAGGACAACTAGGACAGGTCGAGTGTCACGGAAAGGGAGTATTTTAACAGTGGCCGGTACTCAAAGACAAGAGGATAATTGGACAGTCACGAGCATCCAAACTTTAAAGACAATTCGAACAGATCGAGTGTCAACAGAGAGAGCACTTGAGTACGACAAGCACTCAAAAACAGGGGGATACCTAGACAGTCGCAGATATCAATACTCTGGGGACAACTCGAACAGGTCGAGTGTCGATAAGAGGGAGTACCCGACAAGTGGTGAGTACTTATAGATATGGGGATACTTAGATAGTTGCAAGCACCCGAACTCAAGGGACGACTCGAATAGGTCGAGTTTCAAGAAGAGAGTACCTGGACAGTGGTAGGTACTTTAAGACAAATGGGGATAGGGATATGCTTACCTGGCAATATCTTTGATCTCTGAGAGTATGTCTGCTATTTGCACAATAAGCACACATGATTGTATGTGTTGTAAATTCATGAGTTCAAATAAGATTCATGCATGACAATTTTGTCAGTTTTGCATCATCTGATTTCTACTGGGGAAAATTTTGAAAGACAACCTTCATTTAGAATGTAGATGTCTTGAGCATGCCAAATAAGGGACTTTCAATTTGAAAAGACTTTCTGCTCACTCTCATGGAAAAAGGCTATCCTGACAATTGATGCAGGATTTATAAGGACCACACTATCTCACTGTCATCATGTCAACAGGGGTCCAAGTATTCTCGCAAGTGGTACGACTTTACCAATGTGAGAGGCCTTTGTTGAAATTGTGATGAAGACTTGGTCAACGGCTCATCAAATGGGACCGTCGAGGTCAAGGCTCATGAACGAAGTGCCGCACGATCATCTCCGGGTTTGCAAGTCAAGAATCCTGCGAAAAGAGATAGAGTAATCTTGCTCGTACTTCTTCGAGCGATGCTTATATACACATGAAATCCTACGTTAATTGAAGTGCCATAGTCTGAAGAGACTTTTAAACACCTTTTGCTCAACTTCAACCAACTTCGTCGATTGGTCATCCTGGGGTCCAATTCTTTACCAATTGCACAATTTGAAGTCTCAATGAAGACCAGGATGAATCGATTTCTCCATCTCACAAATTTCCTTCAAAATCGATTTTTATTTCATTTTTCTCGGAATCCGATTTTCTAAACAAATAAATTCGGTTGAGGTCTAACTTGAAATCAGAAAAATCCCAAACAACTTCCATTCACCGATTCACTTACACCAGATGCCAAAAGTCTCTTCAAATTAGCCAATCCGAGTTTCCGTTCATTTTCCGAATCGGCCGCAATGATCTTCTGTAAAAATCCCGAACTTCCAACTTATCCTCGAAAGATGAGTCGACATTCCTAAAATTTATTGTGACATAACACAATAAAAAATCGGACTCAAATTGGTGGTTAATTTCACTCCGACGAGTTTTTAGCGTAACCTAGGGTACCGGGTAGTTTTCAGAACTTTTTAGGGCAAATGACCCGTGGTCGATTTTCTTCGAGCCACTCCGAACCCACTCAACACATTGGCGACTCTCGATTGTCGTGAAAATCTCGAGAATTCAAATACGGACACAGGGTACCAAAACGACAGCAAAATCAAACTAGTGCCGGTCGACGAGAATTTTCCAATTTAGTAGAGTCACCCAAGATCGGCCACACATCTCAGTCGATTGACCTATCTCTAATCTCAAATCGGTTTTATACTGTGCCGTAATGGCCTCTAAAGATTAGCACGGTCGAGAAGCCGATTCCTAGTCAAATTCTCAAGCCCATTGCCTAAAAATTCATTAATGGCTTCCCTGGGTAGTCTAGTTATCTCATGAGTGGCCAACTCAGAGAAAAGTACCGTAGTCACGTTGATGAAATGCCCAACTTATCCAATCAAAATTAGAACCTGAAAATCAGGATGTCACATGATGTTTTCCTTCATTTTTAATTAAGTGGGCTAGTGATGGACACAAAATTGATGATGGCCATAATTTGTGACTTGTCAATTAATAGGAGCATAATTGGAAGAAATAAAGGCAGCTTAGAATTGGTTCTAAGTAATCAATCCTTTTGAAATTCAACCTGAACCTAAATTAGAAAGGATTATAAGAATCAGTGTTTCACATGGTTGAAGAAGCTAGGTTTACAAAATTAAGAGATTCTACACTTTATTACTATGGCACCACTTCACTAACCACATCCTAGTAGTAATGTGTTGTTTGGGAAGGAGGGAATGGGGAGGAAAATCATGGGTAAATACGGAAAGTTTGGTGGACTTTAGGCTCTATTGGGCAAGTGAGAAAGTATGGAGAGTGACAATCTGAGTGCAAATGAATTTAAATTTTTTGTGGAAAAGAGAAGGGAATGAAAATTCAAGTTTATTTGCATTTTCCTTCTTTTTTCTTCTCCCCAAGTCTCCCAAGCATAGAATTATTTTTGGTGAGCACAAAAGCAAGGCAAATAAAAAAAAAAAATTCTCCTCTTTGCTCTAGTAAATACTTCTATTTAGAGACTAAGAAAATTCGAGTTGGCTCTCCTTATGAATATAGGTAAATCTATAAAAGTACGTGACGGTTGCTATCACATCTCTCTCTAGCTTATTTCTTTTTTGATATTTCACATATTGCAAAGCATTATGAATTCAAAAATTTAAACTTACTCAAACTTGATATAGTAAAAGTCAAATTGTAGATGTTATAAAATAAAAGTATCCCAAACACAAGTAGTCTTTTCTAATTATAGGTACTATTGTTCGCAGAGGGCTTCTCGTTACATGTCTGATAGGGCTTTTTCAAACCCATAATGGTCTTTTCTTTCATGATGTTAAATGCAATATTACTAGTCAACGTCAACCAAATGACACCCAACATATGTCCATCCAACAAATTTCAATAAGTTTCTTTCATCGACTCCAACTTCTTCCTAGTCAAGGTTAAGTGCAATTTTTTTGTTATAGATAATTCTTAAGATTTTCACTTTTTCTTTTGTTTGTCGTCATCGATCCGCTTCAACTCGACTAAGCCTAACTTTGATACCAATTATTATAGAAAACAAGCTCGAATAATAAAATATATGGAACAAGAAAATAAATTGGATACCATTTACTTGGTTTAGTTAGTATGACTTACGTTCATGAGGAGAGTAGCATAAAATTTCATTATAAATTAAGCGATATAATGGAGATTACAACCACACTCGAGTTAATCAAACAATCTCAGTGTTTCTTAGCCTCCTATTACACCCAACTCATGCAGTATTTAGCCCCAATTATTCTAATGAGATAACCTCTCAATCTTACGAAAGAATTGTACAAAATCGTAACCCAAAATATTAATGACTTCAAACCTTTAGAACACAATTCACGAGCAAAAGCTCCTCTCGGTTCCCACTTTATATATACAAGAGAATTGTATCCATAATAGAAACTCTCTTTTTTAAGCCCTATTTGGTCATTGATCAATTCTTGACTATTTTTGTTCTTTTGTTCCCAAAAAAAAAAAAAAAAAAAAAAAAAGAACAAAATTCCATTAGTAACGTCAGCTAATTTTTCTACTCTTGAGAATAAATTTGTTCAAATAATAGATTTGGAACAAAATCAATAAGTAGACAAAAGTTACTTCGTTTTTTATGGAGCAATACTAGAATCAAGCCAATTTCTTTTTTTCTCTTTGTTTTTCTTCTCTTTCTTTTTATTTTCTCTTCTTCCTCCTCTAGCTAGTCATCAGCCTCGGTGATGGTCAGTGATCAACCAAACGAGATCTGGCATGGCTCCCCAAAGGCCAGCAAGGTTGTCGGCTCTTGTCCGGCCGATCGTTAGCTCGAGTATAGGAGGAAGAATAAGAGATGGAAAAGAGAAAAAAAAAATCTCATAAATTTATTAAAAAATTAAAAGAAATTGTGTGCACAAAAAAATTTTAATGTCGTACCAAACACATTTATATTATTTTTCTATTCTAGAAATAGAAATTTTGTGCAATTACTAAATGCCACCGAATACTCGAAACTCATCCAGATAATAGAATAAAAAGTATATTTCTAAGCATAAATTATTTTCACAAATAGAATGGTTACTAAGGACGCACATGACAATATTTCGATTTCTTTATTTCTCTGTTTTTCTATTCTCCGGAATAGGTTTGGGAAATCTGTTTGGTAACGCAATTTCATTTTTCTATTTTTGGAACATATTTCTATTCCATAAATAGATTTGGAGCAAAAATTAGAAATTAAAATTTTTAGCTTTTCTATTTCTGAACAAAAATGAGAAATCAAAAATTTTCCCATCGTTCATTCTCGTCATCGCTTGTCACTCGTGGGATGCCGGACGATCGTCGCCGGTTGCCGGCCACCTGCCACTAGCCCCAACCACCGGCCGCTCGCCACCAGCCCCGACCACCGGCCGCTGACCACTGGCCACTGAACGTCAACCGTCGGCCACTGAACTCCGGCCGCTCGTTGCTAACCACTGATCGTCGAATGCCAAATGCCCACAGGTTGTTGGCCACTCATCGCTAATCATTGGATGCCAGAGGCTCACCACCAACCACCGGATGTTTGCAGCTGACCATCTGCCGCTCGCCATCGGCCAACAGATGTTGACCGCCCACCACCGAACTTCGCCACTGGCCACACGCCGCCAGCCTCTGGTCGCCGGACTCCTGATGTCGAACATTGGACGTCGAAATTCAGACGTTGGACACCGATTGTCGGTCGCCAGACTCCGAATTTCGGCCACTCGTCGCCGGTCACCAGACTCTGGCACCGAACGTCGGACTTTGGACTTCGACTACCCGCCGCCGATCATCGGACGTCGAACCCCGGTCACCGGACGTTGGACTCCAGCCACCAAATGCTGGTTGTTGCCACTCATAGAAATAAAAATTTTATTATGTTATCAAACGAATTTTTATTTCAGAAATAGAAATTTTGAATTGTTATCAAACGCGTTTCTTTGCTCAGAAACTTGTCTATGGAATAGAAATTGATTTT
The DNA here is from genome assembly GCA_016097545.1 of Eucalyptus victrix. Classification (NCBI taxonomy): domain Eukaryota; kingdom Viridiplantae; phylum Streptophyta; class Magnoliopsida; order Myrtales; family Myrtaceae; genus Eucalyptus; species Eucalyptus victrix. Next base: position 29,305,582 of record CM027840.1, on the reverse strand, counting down.
TGTTCCAAAAATTTTGTTATGCGAGCTCTTAAATCAGCCAAAATGACATTGTCTCCCCAATTGCCCTAAATCTAAAACCTTAAATCGGGCAAAATGCCATTGAAGCGCTGGAGCCCTAATCCCGAACCCTAATTCGATTTGCCCCAAATTCTACAGTCGAATATTGGGAATGGAGGGCAGGACTTTTAGCAGCGGCTCAAATTTCTCTCGTTGAAGCGAAGAAGAAGGCGAGCGTTTCTATTTTTGTGGGTTACCAAGTCCAAGAAGAATATCGTTGACTCGAATGAATCCCGGGAGAAGATTCTATGGATGTGCCCGATATAGAGAAGGGTCGAAATGCAAATATTTCGAATGGGTCGATGCGAAATTCTCTCACCGAGCCACAAAGGTGATATTGGACTTACTTGATGGATGTCATCAACCTCCGTCTACGCTCGTGGACGACTTGGACAATGTTGACTCAAGGCAAACTCAAGCATCTTCTGCTAACCATTTAAAGAATGCAGTTTCAAAGATGAATATTAAACGGAAGTGTTACCAAGCGTTTATTGTGTTGTTTTTTTTTTGTCTATCCTATTTTATGATGAAATATAAAGTACTGGAAGATGAGAAGAAGTTTCTCTGACTACCATAGTTGTAAATGAGAGGAGAAATGTACTTGTTTTGAATGAAATGTAACTTTTTTTTTAGGAAGATGAGAAGAAGTTCGTGTTGTCTACAAGATTGTTGTGGCTTTTTTTTTTTGAGCTGTCATATGTATTATGTATTACTTTTTGTGCTTATGGGGAAGTCAATGAAAGGGAATGAATGAATGAATGAATGAGATGATGTTTGTACTATGTTTTTGCTTATTCTCGAATATAAATCGGTAATGATGGAATGTATATTGGGTCGATGTGTTGTGGTGACTTCTTTACTTAAACTGAATGTAAACCAGTAGCAATGAATTGAATGGAGTTGCCATAAATTGAACCTTTGTATATATAAACCAGCAGCTTCTCTGGTTTGCTACGAACCACTATATACATAGGACGGACACGAGTGATTACTCGAGTGCTATAAGTTGTATCTAGTCATCACTTAAGTGTTAGTCGTGATAAAAAGAAAAATCATTTAAGTATCAAGTTATTATTAAAGATGATCACTTAAGTGCCATTTGTGATTAAAAGTGAACACTTAAGTATCAGGTCTTTTAGAATATGATCAATTAAGTGCCAATTTTTATGTACGTTTCCTTTATAAATTGCATCAGCCATCAGCTATTACCAACCACCACCACCGCCCACCACTGGCCACCATCGGCCTCCGGCCATCACCACCAGCCACACCAAGCATCACAGGTATCCACTTGAGCCACCACTATGCTGGTGGTATGCTAATATAGAAGTTGCTAGTGCCTTACACCAGCTTGCACCAACACTACCTGATGCAAGATGTGTATATTGCACACTTACATCTTTTTGCACCAAGTACAGCACAAACCCCCAACCCAACCCCTATAATAGACCCACTATCAATAGGCATCAGCAGTTACCACTGGCCACCACCACTAGCAACACCAGCATCCCAGCTACCACACCAGCACGTAGCCACCACCATAGACCCACCATTAGCAACCACTGTTGGTGGTGGGTCATGGGTCTGTTGCAAAATGGGTTCGTGCAAGCTAGGTTATGCACACTAAACTCTTGTACCAGTACTAGCTGTAGCAAAAGGCCCCAACTTAACCCCCATAATGGACCCACCACCACCAGGCTTCACCAGCCGCCGCCACCAACCACACGAGCACCCCAGTCACCACCATAGATCCACCACTAGAAGCAACAAGTAAAAGTAAAAACAAAATAAAAAAATGAAAAAGGCAAAAATGACAAACAACAAGATCGTTCCTTGATATTGAAATGAAGTTTCACAAACTCAATGACAAACTATTAAAAAAAAAATCAACAGTAAAACAACTGACTCATCAGCCCCACAAACGATATCCCATCCCATTTCATCAATCAATATACATAATGTCTCATATTCGTGCTCCTTTTGATGGACCTTTCACTTGATTCATAATCCTTGTACTTTTTCTAGCTGGACATGAGACTTCTTCTTTAACTGTCTTGGGATGCATTGATTCTTATGGAGCTGCAATTGTCCTTGGCTGAACTGATTCAGAAGGAGCTGCAATTGTCGTAAGCTGAACTGATTCAAATGGACCTACAACTAGGTTCTTCTTACTCTTCTTTCTTGTTGGCGCAGCCAATTTGTTGGCGCAGCTGTTGATTCTTAAGTTGGGCCTTGAGAGATAAGAACCTCTGAACTTCTCCCAGGCTGCAAAAAGAAAACTCAATTATCAACAAAAGTTTGCACCACAAATTAAATTAAATACATCCTATAAAATTTACATTAAGAATAACTGTTCAAGAACACTCATCTTTATAAAGGTCATAACCATACTGTTTTAGCCTCTTTCTAAGAGCTTCTCTTGTTCGAAGGGGAACGTCAATTTCAGGTACTTGTGATTGGTTATCCCTTTTTCTCGCATGTGATTTCTTGGGCTCTTGTTGTGGCTGTTCAGCTACAGCAAGGGCTTCTTCGGCCAATTCTTCAGCTAGGCATCTTCTAGATGGCATTCTTGTAGGTGGCTCTTGATTTGGCTTTCTTTTGATTGTTTTTCTATTTAGCCCTTCAGCTTTAATGACACCTTCTGTTGGCTTTTGTGGTGGTCCTTGTGATGATCCTTCTAGTGGCCTTTGTGTTGACCTTCGTGATGGATTTTGTGGTGACCCTTCAGTTAGGCCCTCTATTAGCAGCTGAGCTCTAGCTTGCCTTCTTCGAATATGAGAAAAAGGCAAATGACATCATAAATATAACATTAGGCCATATAACAACGTGAAGGAAAAATAAACACAAATTATTGAACTTATCGGGTATTTTTTTCTCTGTTGTTGCTGAAAAACAGTCGACTTAACTGGCCCTTCAATTACTTCGGTCAATCATTGTGCTGGCTATCTTCTACCTTGCATTGTTTGAACAGGCCTTTCGGTTTCAAGTACAATAGGGGCTTCGGCCAATTCTTCATGTGTCATTCTCGTAACCTGACAAAAACAAAAACATTACATACATGTCAATTATATCTATGTACATATTTGTTATAAACCATAAAGCAACATAAACACAATTGTCATGACTTACTGGATTTATTGTCGTCGACTGAAGAACGGTTGACTCACTTCGCCTTTCTATTTATCCTTCTTCAACTGTCCCTTCACTAGGCCCTTCGGCTGGCCTCAACTATCCCTGCTGCTTCCTTAATTGACAACCTTTAGTATTATGCTCTGCTATGTGGCAAAAAGAGCACCTCATCTTTACACCTGTCCTACTCATCCTACGCTGACATGAGACCTCTCCCTCCATCATTCTTCGTTTTCACTTTGGTCTTCCCATTCTCTTCTTTAGTGGCAAAGGTTAAGATGTTTTGCGATTTGTTAGCTCACAGAACTTGCTACTTCTGATTGGCTGCACCATGAATTGGTACGAAGCAAGATATTTCGGTTTTTTGTACCAATCATCAATGTAGTCTTATGTGTTGTGGCCCTTCAATTGAATGGCACATATGGCATGTGCACAAGGAATTCCACTTACTTACCATGTTTTACGTGAACACTTCCTTGTACCTAAATGGACAACATACTTATCAGAGCCCTACATTATCTCATATCCTTCATCCCCATTCCAAATAAATGGGATGACAATACCTACTTGCAGCCAAGTTCTCATCTAATTCTTAGCAATCCTAGGACCGCATTGCCTAGTCCACTTTGCAGCCTCATCCATTTGTCTGTGCAGTCGAGTCATGACCATAACCCTTATGTCTTCAAGCATCGAGATAATTGGTTTGCATCTGGCATCTATTATCCTCCCATTGAATGCTTCGCAGATGTTGTTATCGTTGTTATCGCACTTGAATTCCTCGCTGAAGAACGCTCCACACCAATACTTTGGTTCTGTTTGGAATAGTGCATCATAACCTTCCTTTGTCAATTGAAGCAGTTCTTCTTTGGCCATCCTAAAGTCAGTCATATTCGTGCTCTTTACTAGCTATCAAAATTGCAATTGCAGCTTGTCCATTTTATAGTTCTTTGCCTAATTTACGTATATGTGCCGCGCACACATTCGATGTTTGGCATAATACAACAACTCAGCTATTGTTGGAACCAGTCCCTGCAATAATTCAAAATAAGAAATGTAAACAAATGACTTGTTGATATTAAAGAGCAAACAATTGACCAAATCTTTCAAAAAGCAAACATTACCTTTTGTTTGTCGCTCATAAACACCCACCTTGCCCCATTTGTTATCTCCAAATCAGCCATCAAATTTTTTAGGAACCAGGACCAATTGTCCTTGTTCTCTACCTTCACAACAGCCTAAGCCAGTGGAAACATTTGGTTATTTGCATCTCTTCCAATTGCGGCGAGCAATTCTCCCTAGCACAAACCCTTCAAAAAACACCCGTCCAATCCTATAATCCATATACAACTAGATAAAAATCCTCGTTTGCATGCATTAAAGTAAACATAGAACTTATCGAACTTGGTCCCAATATCAGGAAGTTGTCTCTTCACGATCTCTACATACACTTTACTTGAAGGATTTTGCAGCTTACACTCCCAAGCATAATCCCACAAGTGTCCATATTCGCTGTTGTACTGACCAATGAGTATCTTCATCACTTTTTGCTTCGATCTTTTGCATTGATTCCTGGATATATTGATGCCAACCTGCTCCTTCACCAGTATCCTAAACTCAGTCCTTGGACAACCATGCACTTGTTACCATTTTATTTTCAAAATTAATGGAATAAGTATGTTCCTCTTGGTAGGCTCTAATCTGGAAGGATCTACTTCTCCTAACAAATGCGCCATAGATCTTCTATGGACAATTTTGTTATGAACACCTAACTCTTAAAAAGGTCTTAGTGTTTCTAATGAAGTCAATATTCCTCCATGCAGCAATGGAGTTCTTCAGTGTAGCTTCCCTAAATTGTTTCGCATCTTGAAATTTCATACTTACCGACAAAGTAGGAGAGGCAACGGATGGATCATAAGAAGGAAACTTACTTTTCCTTCTCTTTCTATGCATAGCTCCTTCATCTTCTTCAAGCTCATCTTGGGAAGTAGCATTCTCGAGACTTTCTTCATAATCAGTCTTCTCGCCAGCAGCACCAACATCTATAGAGCCTTCGACCCTTTTTGGAACTTCATCAGCTACTTGCAAAGCTACAAACTTATCTATCAAAAAATCTCTTTTCTTTCTTCTTGACTATACAAGCTCCTCGTCATCGTTATCACTTATGAAATTTGCAGCGGGCAACCCTTCATCATCATCATCACTTGATTCAACTACTTCCCAATCTAATCCAATGATTGTGACATCACCTATGTTTTCATCACTTTGGTGAACTGCATCTGCGCTCCTCTCCTCTCCATCATGTCTATCCTACCCTCCTTCGACCCTAACATCAATACTATCTTGAATACCATCTCCTTCTTGTCCTACTTGGGCACTCTCTCCATCATCATCTTCGTCCTCACTTTCATTGTACTCAACATATATTTTTACCTCTTCACCATGAAGATAATGGTATATAACATTCCTAAACCATTATTATCTTTTAAGCTTCTCAAACCATCTCTTAAGCCTTTCCCAGGAATACAATACAGCAACTTCTGAATTTTACAAGGTAAATAAGTTACTATATCCCTAACAAATCCTATATAAGATGTTTTCTTTATCTCGACAAAGATGGTGCCCTCATTTCCACCTTCATACTCCTTATCCTCCTCAATTACAAATTCTCCACCGTAGCAAACTATGACAGCGACATAATCCTTGTCATAAGCCATTTCCGCACCAAGAACAAAAAAAAGAATAATTAGTTTTTAGGACCACATCCACAAAGAACAATAGACAATTGCACATGGGAATCTCCCCACTCTCATGGACTTTATTAAACAGAGGTCCCCACACTGACAATATGCCCCTATATGACAGCCAAAAAAGAGGTCGCCACTTTAATTATTTACCTTATATTCCCTTAAAATATTAACAAAAAACAGAGGTCCCCACAACAAGCACAGCCCAAACAATTTTTTCTACTATCTTTTGCTGAACTAAATCTGCGATGTGAGAATGTACATCAACTTAATCAAATATATTTTTCCTATGAAATCACATATAGAAAATTAAGGCAAGCTTGATGTAAAAATATAGGGTGAAAGTTCTATTTTTCATCCAGCCAGGAGAAATCATACCCTACTCTATGATGTCTGGCCATTAATATATTGTGTTAAGAGGTCATTACACAAACCAAGAGAAATTCAGAGGAAAATCCAAGCCCTAAATTTATCCATTGCATAGTAGACTGATACTACATGTCAAAAGAGCTAATAGTTTATAAACTTTAAAAGGAGGTACTTACATATGGTTTCAAATTCGTCCCTTACAGGTAAACGAACTTATATAAAGTATGAAAACAAATTTTGCACTCCTCAATGTTCCCTGCATATATGTTGACTATTTGATTAGAAACAACAACCAGCAAAGAAGACTAAGGCCCCGCATGGAAACGTTTATGTTCCTTTTCTCGTTCCGGGATCGAAATAAAAAAAAAAAGTGTTTCGTTCCGAGGAACGGTTTTTGAACAAAAGAACGCGTTTGGTAACGTTTGTTCTAGGAATAAAAAATGAATAGAAACACGTTTGGTAAATTTTATTCTTTTTTTTTGTTTCTTTTAATTTTTTAATATTTTTATTTTATTTTCTATTTTTTCCTTTCTTTTTTATTTTTTTCTTCTTTCGGCCGGTCGCAGGGCCAACGGGGCCGGCAGCCTCGCCCAACCACGGCGAGGCTCGCCGACCCCCGGCGAGGCCGAGCCTCGCCGTGGTTGGGCGTGGCTCGGCCTCGCCTTGGCTGGGCGAACTCGGGCTCACCCAGATCCGGCGAGGCCGAGCGTCGCCGGCCCCCGGCGAAGCTCTCCCTTGCCGGATCTGGGTGAGCTTGAGCTCGCCTAGCCATGGCGAGGCTCGACCTTGCCGGATCTGGGCAAGCCCGAGCTCTCCCAACCAAGGCGAGGCTCGGCGTCGTCGGCGCGGGCGAGGCCGAGCCTCGCCGCCCTGCCGTCGGAGCCGAGCACCTGCGCCCCGAAGCCCGCAGCTCGACGCCGTCCCGATCTCACCACGCCATTCGCGACGCCGTCCGCCAGTCTTTGCCTGCGTCGCCCCGTGTCGATCCCGAAGCCTCTAGTGCCGCGCCGCCGTCGCACCGTCCTCCGGAGCCCCTCGCCGGAACCCTAGCCAAAGATCTCCCCTCGAGCGAGGTCGAGCCTCGCCTTGGCTGGGCGAGCTCGGCCTCTCCGACGCGGGCGAGGCTCGGCCTCGCCGGGGGCCGACGACGCTCCGGCGAGGTCGCCGACCCTCGACGGCGTCGCCGGCCCTCGACGGCCGGTCGCCGGCCATGGTCGAGGCCGGCGACCGGCCAAAGAAAAAAGAAGAAAAAAGAAGAAGAAAAGAGAAGAGAGAGAAGAAGAGAAGCGTTTCTTTTTGGCTTTGAAGAAGTGTTTCTTTTCTCCATAAGCAACTTTTTTGTGTTTCTTTTTTTTGCTCCAATTTTGTTCCGGGAACAAAAAAAAAAAAAGAACAGAAACGCAACCAAACGCGTTTCTGTTCCTTTTTTGTTCCTGGGAACAAAAAAAAAAAGTACAAAAGTGTTTCGGAAACATTTTTTGGAATGTTTCCATGCGGGGCCTAAAAGAACCAAAAGATCATAATCAAGGGAACAAAAGCATATTGATGGCAAAGTTGCGTGCTCTTTGCAGAACACTTGAGGGCCATTATTTCACACATTCCACCTTAATCTATCTATCATTTCCCACTTGATTCAATATTTCGTTTGACTCAAACACACTAGTTCCTAGTTCCACATTAGTCAATATTTCGTTTCACTAGAGTATCGACTGCAGAATTCATCGACTGAGGCAAGCATCTCCACGCAAGGGAGTAGCCAAACAGAACGCGTGCATTTCAACAGAATTTCTATTGGAGCCCTAATAAAATAATCGACCCCTAATTTCATCACAGGGGAGAGGGAGAAGGGGCTGAACCTAGAGGAACAACGATGGTGAACAGTGACGACGACCAACGATGGTGAGCGGCGATGACAACCAACAACGGCGACCGATGACCACCTCTGGGCGTGAACGGCGACGGAGAGAAGGGCCTGAGATCTACTGTGAACACGGACGGGGAAGAACGACGACGGCCAGGTGTGCTTAAGCCAAAATGACCTAAACGACGTCGTTTAACACCAAGGAAAAACGACGCCGTTTAGGTCAGCTCACTCAGTGTGGATGGACAATGTCGTTTTGTCGTCCATGTGGGCTTTTTTATTTTAAACGTTTGCCACATTAGTAAAAGAAGTCACCGGAAAATGCCACGTATGCAATTTAGCCGGATTTTCTCGCGAAGATTGTTAGGTCCCAACTCAGCATTATCTATAAACCTGTCATATCACTAACATGCTTGTTTGAGAGGGTCGTGGTTTTCGAAAGCAAAAATATAAGAACTGACGTGTACTCTATTTGTACATGATTATTGCTTTATTTCTTTTGTGTTTGGAATTTAAATAAATTAGATATGATTGAATGATCTCGTCCATCACACCATAAGATGCTACTTTCAAAAGCATTGCATTTCACACTAGTAAAATAAACGTTTAGATTTCTCAATAAATAGGCCTTTGGGTAGACTCATGGCTTCTTGTACTCTCGAGTCCAGTCCGTGAGTCATTAAAGCAAAAGGGGCATTCGAAAACTAAATGAATCAAAGCAGCAAATTCTACTCGTCGCATTAGAGTCTATTCACGAAATGAAGGACACATAAAAGGGATGGAGCGAGAAGCGAAGGCACGAGTCCGATGAAACCTCGACAACCAAGAAGATCGAAGCTCCTTTTTGGACCATCACAGAAAAGACTTCCGGAATGTGGACCTTCCAATCTTACGTCGAAGGATGGAGGGTGAATAGGCAGATAGAATGTCGAGCAAAACCTCTCGCGGGCCCGAAAGGGCGGAGAGAATAATGTGAACTAGTTGGGCCCTTTTTGTCGTTTTCATGGATTCGAAAGGACCGTTTTTGTCGTTTCGTGGATTCTGTGTTGCCATAGATCACGTCCCGACCTGCTTCATTTATTGATGCGTATCCTACACACATTCACCGATGAGAAGGAAGAGATCGGCACCGGGACAGGATGGCAGATGTTCAAGCTCGTGCTGCCATGTGTGAAGTTGCAGTAGCTGCATCCGGAAAGCCCGTGATGATGTTCCGGCATCTACAAATTAAAATTTGGCGAGGCAGCTTTCTGATACGATGTTTTGTCCATATATAGATATATACATTGCATGGTTCCTTTACTTTGTTTTGTTTTTATTCGTCGGATGTTTTACTTTGTTATTCAGTTTAATTTTAAGTCAAAGAATAGTTATTGGAGCAAATAAATAATAACAATCATTTCATTCGACGTGCTTAGTCTTAATTTTTTTAATGAATTTATATCTTTCATTAATTAAGATTTTTTTATGCAACGAGTGATAATTTTGATTGTTCTCTTAATTTATTCACATCGAAGATAGTGGCCCCATGATATGATATTACATGGCCATACTAATTACCATAGCATGTTGAAAATGAATTTCTCTCTTTAAATCGGCACCTCAAAGAGCTTCAAAGAAAGGATTGAATGTATTAATTTCTTTATCAATAGAAGTTTTTAAATTGAACATTTTCAAGCTTTACCCCTTTCCACTTTTTATTTTTGGATGGATCCACTAATTAGGAGATTTAAGGTAGTGGTGAGGAAAAAAAATAAAACCAGCTTGGAAATTATTTGAACCGGCCAATTCTGGAAGGTTCCCTATGTAAATATCAATTGAGTTTCCGGTTCCAAGTGTAGACCCACCCAAATCGGAGATATATATATATATATATATTAGATTTGTGTTTCAAAACCCTAACTATAGAGTTATTTCAAGCTTTCCCTAAGCCCTAACTCACTTCATTTTCCTCCAACGCACTCAAGTAGTCACACTCTCTCTTGCAACTTGCTCTCGAGGCTCGTACCCTTGCTCACCGCTCAGGATGAGAATTGCTCCTCTCACATAAAAAACATTTGCCCTTTTTTTAGTTTCTCCACTTAAGTCTCATGCCTCTCTCTCGTAGCCTCGCTTGTCGCTCATGACACTCGTCGCTCATGACACTCGTCGCTTCTCTTGCAGCCTCGACCACTAACAACACTTCTCCCTCTCTCTTTGTAAGTCCTCAGTTCCTCTCCAATTAGACTGGTATATATGAAGAATTAAGTAGATATGCGACATTTGTGGCAAACCTTTGTAGTGATTGTCATGTTACGATTGTCAAACTTTGTGGTAAACTCGTAGGTAGTAAAGCTTGTGAACTTGCATGTACAAACAACTCAAGACATGACTAGTCCATGGATCCATCTGGGTGGGTCTAGGAAGGAGTGGATGGTTGCGATTTCCAATTTCAGGATAAGAACATGCCCACTTTGGAACTGATTACCCCTAATACAAGGTACTCTAGGAAAGAACCCCTATCTTTGAAAGGGCTTATGTACTCCGCTCGTTAAAACTAAACAATGAAACTAAGAGAAAGAAAGAAGTAGCTCTTCCCACATCAAAGTCACCATTAAGTTACATCTATTTCACTAGTAACCCAATTGTCTTTTTTCTATTGGGACAGTTCCACTTTTTGTCATATTAATGTAGATGCATACAATTTGTTTGGTCTTCTAATGTTAATATGGCAATATATCAGAGGGGTATACCTCCTAAACTGAGATGATGATAATTCCAATTATAATATTCAAGAGGGTACAAAAATAACATTTACTACAAAAGCATTTATATAATTACTTTAGTATTATAATTCCACAATAAAATTGTAGAAATTGATATAGAAGAAAAGAGGAAAGTGTATAGAATAAAAGAGGAGAGCGTAAAAACTTATTAGGGTTTGTCGCTCCTCATACTTTTATTATTAATCAAATAATACATAATGACCATAATAACCCTCTCAATGTCAATGACCATTATAACCCTCTCACCCTTTAACACTCACTACCCCTCAAGCCGGAGCATAGATATCAATCATGCACAGCTTGTTACAAAAATACTCAACCCCATTGTTCCCTAAAGATTTGGTGAAAATATCAGCTAGTTGTTTACTGATACTAACATAACTAGTAGAAATAACTCCAGCTTGAAGCTTCTCACAAACAAAGTGATAATCATCTTCAAAATACTTGGTATTCTCATGGAATATTGGATTTGAAGTAATATGGATTGCTGCCTGATTATCACAACACAACTCCATTGGCAAAAGATTTTGAGTCCGAGTTCAACTAATAGTTGATGCTTCTAGAATAACTCATAAGTAGCTTGAGCCATAGCTCAATATTATAATTCTACACTGGATCTAGCAACAACACTTTGCTTCTTACTCTTCCAAGATACTGATCAATACTTATTTATCATAGTGCAGAAAACTAAAAATCTAAATTTCTTGTCCTTTTTGTCTTCACATCAATTTTAAAATTATTGCTCATCATATTGGTGGTGAACGCTTGGGCTACAACTGGATTACCACATGACAGATATTAGTCAAATTTCTTGAAGCTTTCGCTTTACCACATTGTATAAGATAGATTTTGCGTGCACGGGTTAGTGAACATATGTAGTATAACTGAGTTGCCACATGACAAATATTAATCAATGTTCTTGAAACTTTCACTTCAGGTACGTTTTGTATAAGTCAATGCGTTAGTTTTTTTTTTTTTTTTTTTTCATTTTCCTATTAAATTATCCGTAGGAGCTCCTCCATCAATTATTTTTCCCTAAAAGCTCATTTAGAATTATTAGTACTCACCAACTTGGAGGATAATTAATGGGATAATACAATATTTACAAAAGCAAAAGTGTCCCAAGAAATTATTTAAATTGTTCAAATCTTTTCAATCATCAAATGAGATACATTTTTTTACGTGTCAATGGCGACAAAGCTTATGGGGAAAACGACCAAAAAAGTCCTAAACCCATTGTAAATATACCATTTCAATTATAAACTTTTCAATTTAATTAATTTAATCATAAATCTTTCAATGATTTGTCAATATCGACCAATTTTGCCCGGCAAAATCAAGAATGGAGAGCTTTCCCCCTTTTTCCACCTAACTCTTAGGGCTGACATGGACACCATTGTCTTATGTGGCATTGCCGACATTGATGTGACCAATTTTTGCAATATTTTTAACAATATGTAATTTTTTGTAAATTTTCTAATCTTTTCTTTTTCTTTTCTTTTCTTTTCTTTTCCTACTATTTTGGCAACTCTCGCCATTGTGGGCAAGGTTCACAAAGGCAAGAAAATAATTAAAAATTATATAAAAGATTCAAAATTTTCTAATAAAAAAATGCGAAAATGATATAAATTAGCGTCGTTGTTCTACATAAAATAATCGCCATTCATGTTAGCAAATTTCTACCAATATTGGCTGGAAGGACTATGTTGGCAAATTATCAAAATGTTTGGAACTAAATATGCCAAATCGAAATGTTTAAGATGAAATTAACATCCATATTATAAGTTATCTTGACGTAAACAGTTTTTTGTAATTATCTCCCGGCTTTGAAGATGCACCTTCATAAGGCTATTAAGGACAAGGCGTTGACCTTTCAGCATGTTCCGGACATTCCTAGAAATAGAAGACTACAACGAAGCTAGGGGCTCCATCCATCTATCTTTGATTGATTGTGCTTGCCCTGTTGTTGTTGTTGGTTTTTTATCTGTTGTTCTTATTTGCTCCTTTTGGTTTACTTGTTGGATCCACAGTACCCTTACACTCTTTTTGACTCCTTTGTCTTTTGAGTGTTTGTCTCTTGTTGGTGCTGGGGCTCCCCCTGTATATGTTTCGGTAAAGTCTATACATATCTTACCCTTCCAAAAAGAAAAAAAAAAAACAGTTTTTTGAGAACTTACAGATACAATGACCTAAAGATGAGTGAGCCAATAAATCTCTTCCGGGGTAGTCAGAGAAATGATGAAAATAAACTTTAAAAAAAAAAAAAATGTAGGGAAAGAAAATGGGGCAAAACAGGTGAAAGACATTATCATAAATACGGCGATTTGGGAAATAAACACGTAACCTAAAATCCAATCAGCTCCTTCAGAGATTTTGTCTCCGAAACATAAAACTCATGCTCTAATGTTCTTTTCTTAGTCCGCTTACTAAGAAAAGATAAGACTAAAAAAAAGATGAACCAGTTTTATCTTATATATATATATATATATATATATATATATATTGGTAAGTCCAGTTTTATTTTATTTGATAGTCAATGAAGAAAAGAATTTGCTCAATCTCTCCAAAATGCAATACTCATACATCAATGGTCAGTAGTTCACATCCCTTGGGGAGCAGAGCCCTCCGCTAGAATTAAAGGAACAATAAATAAATAAATAAATAGCGAGTTCATGCTTTGTAGATGCTGAAAGAGCTCGAGCTCAAAGCAATATTTAAATGAATAAACTAAAGTCCTAGGGTTCGTTGATTCTGGTCTCCTCGTTCTCGAGGATATTTCCCATCTATTTAGGCAAAATGTAAATGTCAAATCGTAAAAGATAATCATGGAAAGATACCGTCTTTGGCGAATAAAAGGGAGGATCCCCTTTTAATTCTCGAGGATCTTCCCCCATCACATGGTTCTCGCGCACGCGCTCTCTCTCTCTCTCTCTCACTCTCACTGATGGCTTTCTTTTTGTTGCTATCCCACAGATCGTCACTCCCCTCAATTGTTCTGCATTTTCTGGGCATTTCCTTCTTCTTTTTTCTTTTTATGGGTGTGTTTTTTTTGTTGTGCTCATGGATCTGAATTGTTTTCCTGTTTTACTAGGGTTTTCTGGGGACTTAGTCTCACAGAACTTTTACCATATGACTCAAGATCTTTGTATTGCTCTTTCGATATAAATTCCAAGACATAGTAAGAATCTGAGAAGAGATACAAGGAAAAAGGCGAGAGAAAAGATAAAGATAGAGAAGATAGACAACTTGATGGCGAGGCAGGTGACATTCTCGAAGAGAAGAGGAGGGCTGATCAAGAAGCTCTCCGTTCTGAATGACGCTGATGTGTCCCTCATCATCTTCTCAGCCACTGGCAAGCTCCATGAATTCTCCAGCTTTAGGTACTCAAAATATTAATTTTTCATAAGTCTCCGGTCTCTAGTTTTTCATCATCATATGATGCTGTTAAAAAGTGATCCATTTTTGGAAAGCTCTAGACTATTCATGCTTAATGGAGAAAGAAAAAAGTTGGCGGCAACAACTTGCTCTAAGTAAGTACATGCATGCAAGAAAAGGCAAGAAGACTCTCAAATGTTGAAGAAGTTTCTGGTACGTGGGCAGCAAGACCACGTGGGCAGCAAAAAGGCAAAAGAAAAGAAGAGTCAACAAAAGCCGTAAAGCTGCAAAGAATAGAAAATACAGAAAAATGGAGAAGCAACTAGAAGTCCTCAAAGTCGGTTGTGTAAGGTGGTGACACGCCTATAAATGGGGGTTGTGGTGTCTGTTTTAAGTTGTAGAAAAACTACAAACACTCCCTCCTTTGTAATAAAAACTTTCATAATTAAAGTCTTTTTTTACCCATTCTCCCTTTGCCATTGTAGTCCATTTATATCCATCCATATTTCACACATAACACTTGCACACACACACACACTTCCACAAAAACTACCAACACTGGTATCAGAGCCACTTCTTTGGTTGGTATTGGGCGTTTGTCCTACCTACCCATTCCTAAAACTACCATTTCCAAATACCCACTAACTAAACCATGGCCAACTCTACCTCATCCTCATTTCCCATCCCCATTTTTTATGAGAACAACTATGACTTTTGGAGCATAAAAATGACAAGACTTATGGGACATCGTGGAAAAAGGTTAAACCATGGCCAACTCTACCTCATCCTCATTTCCCATCCCCATTTTTTATGGGAACAACTATGACTTTTGGAGCATAAAAATGACTACATTCTTGATGGCCCAAGACTTATGGGACATCGTGGAAAAAGGTTGTGAGGCTCCGCCAGAAGGTGCAAGTGTTTCGAAGGATCAACTACAAAAGAATGCAAGGGCACTACACTTTATCCAGCAAGTACTCTCAGAAACCGCATTTCCAAGAATTATTGGAGCGAGGACTGCAAAAGAGGCTTGATATACAACGAGAAGAATTTCAAGGATCGGAAAAGGTACGCATTATTCGCCTTCAAACTTTGAGAAGAGATTTTGAGAATTCTAAAATGAAAAATTATGAAATCGTACAAGAATATTGTAGAAAATTAAAGGAACTAGTTAATCAAATGAGAGCCTATGGAGATGGGATAACTGATCAAAGGGTTGTTGAGAAAATATTGGTGTCACTTACCAAAAAATACAACTCCATAGTTACAACTATAGAAAGAACTAAGGACTTGACAACCCTATCAGTTAGTGAATTAATTGGCTCTCTAGAAACACATGAGAAAAGACTAATGGCACAAGATAAAGATTCAGTTGAAAATGCATTTTAGTCTAAAGTAAATATACGGTCTCATCAATCTAAAAATGGTGGAAGGAGCTCATGGAAAAATAAAAAAAGGAGGAGAAACTATTAAAAAAAAAAGGAAAATTATCCACCTTATGGTATTTGCAAGAAAACAAATCATTTGGAGAAGGATTGTTGGTTTAAAAATATAAAACAATGCCGCTTTTGTAAAAGATATGGCCACGTAGAAAAAGATTGTCACTCGAAAACAAATAATCAAGCAAACTATGTAGAAAAAAAAAGTGAAGACAATACATTCTCCGCAGGCCAAGTGGCAAATGATAATAAAAGTGAAACATGGTACATTGATAGTGGGTGTAGCAATCATATGACGGGAGACGAATCTACATTCACTGATATTGATAAGTCGGCGAAATCCCAAGTAAAGTTGGGCAATGTTGTATTAGTAGATGTCAAAGGAAAAGGCACCATCGCCGTGGAAACGAATAAAGGCCCAAAATATATACATAATGTATATCTAGTCCATCGTCTTGCACAAAATCTCTTGAGTGTGGGCCAAATGATACAAGGTGGGTATTCTCTATATTTTAATTGAGATGCCTGCATTATCTATGATAAATATAAAAATGTCATTGCCTCTGTTAAGATGAAAAATAAAAATTTTCCTATTCGATGGAAATATGTCAAAGATATAGCCATGAAAGCTCAACTTGATGATTCATGGCTATGGCATTAAAGATTTGGCCACTTCAACTTTGTTGGGCTAAAAACTTTCCATTAGAAAAATATGATGAGAGATTTTCCAGCCATTACAGAAATTTCGGATGTTTGTGAAGGTTGTCTTCTTGGAAAAAAACAAAGACAGTCCTTCCCATCTGAAGGTGCATGGAGAGCTAAGAAGCCATTGGAACTTGTCCACACGAACGTGTGCGGTCCGATGAGGACACCTACACCTAGTCAAAATAGATATTTCATCCTATTCATTGACGATTATACAAGAATGACATGGGTATACTTTCTTTGAGAAAGATCAGAGGTTTTCTCTATCTTCAGAAAATTCAAGAGCCACATCAAGAATCAAAGTGGCCAAAGAATCAAAGTCCTAAGGAGTGACAGAGGCACATAATACAATTCAAAGGAGTTTAATAAATTTTGTGAAGATGAAGGAATCCATCATCAATTGACTGTTGGCTACACTCCAGAGCAAAATGGAGTAGCAGAAAGGAAGAATAGAACCGTCATGGAGATGGCGAGGTCCATGCTAAAGGAGAAGGGCCTTCGCAACACTTTTTGGGCAGAAGCAGTTTATATTGTTGTATACCTATTAAACAGGTATCCAAATAAAGCAGTCCAAAATAAAACTCCAGTCAAAGCATGGAGTGGACGGAAGCCTCCAGCAAAGCATCTCAAACTGTTCAAATGCATATGCTACGTCCACATCCCTGCTCAAAAAAGGAGTAAGCTAGATGAAAGGACGGAAAAGGGAATATTCATTGGCTACTGTGACCAATCAAAAGGCTATCGGGTTTACAACCTAAGAACCAAGAGGCTTATGATTAGTCGAGACGTCGAGTTCAACGAAAATGCTGCCTGGAATTGGGAGAGCGAGAAGATCGAGAAGTACATAACCTTGCCAAACATACCTGCTCAAGAGGAGTCAACGTCATAAGAAGAAGGAGAAGTACCGGATTTCACCACTCATGACATAACTCCACCAAGCTCTCCAATAGTAACGCAAGAAGAATCTACTCCAGAGTCTCCAGTACTAAGGGTAAAAGCCCTTAGAAGAATTTACGACATATGCAACTTTGCTATTTTGGAACTAGAAAACTATGAACAAGCATCCAAAGATGAAGTCTGGATAAAAGTCATGGAGGAAGAGATCAAGATGATCGAGAAAAATGAAACTTGGGAACTTGTCAATCGACCCGAAGACAAAGAGATCATTGGCGTCAAGTGGGTTTACAAGACGAAGCTCAATGCGGATGGATCAATCTAGAAGCATAAAGCAAGGCTTGTGGCAAAAGGATACTTGCAACAACCAGGTATCGACTATACTGAAACTTTTGCTCCCGTCGCTCGCCTTGATACTATTCGAGCACTCATAGCCCTAGCAGCACAAAAAGAATGGAAGATCCATCAACTAGATATGAAGTCGGCATTTTTAAATGGATATCTTCAAAAAGAAATATATGTGGAACAACCGCAAGGCTTTACAGTAATAGGCCAAGAAGAAAAAGTTCTCAAACTCAAAAAAGCCTTGTATGGGTTAAAACAAGCACCACGTGTGTGGTATAGTAGAATCGATGAGTACTTCATCAAGCAAAGATTCAGGAGGAGTATGAGTGAGCCGACACTCTACATCAAGACCCAAGGTAAGTCCGACACTCTTATTGTCTCTCTATATGTAGATGATCTCATATATATAGGAAACAATGAGACAATGATCCGAGAATTTAAAGAAGAAATGATGAAGACATTCGAGATGACGGACTTGGGCTTGATGAACTATTTCCTCGGTATTGAAGTCAATCAAAATGAAGGAATTTTCATCTCACAAAAGAAATATGCAGAAAAGCTCCTTGAAAAATTCAAGATGAGTAATTGCAAAACAGTGGCAACACCACTTGTGATGAATGAGAAACTATTGAAAAAAGATGGAGCTGAAAAAGTAGACGCTTCACTCTACAAAAGCCTAATTTTGAGTCTACTATATCTTACTACTACACGGCTAGATATTATGTACGTAACAAGTTTACTATCACTATTTACGCAGAGTCCAAGCCAAATTCATTTTGGAGTAGCCAAGAGAATTCTAAAATACTTACGAGGAACCACTGATTATGGAATTTGGTATCAACCTAGTGCAACAACTAAGTTGATTGGTTATACTGATAGCGATTGGGCAGGATCATCTGATGACAGGAGGAGCACCACTGGTTATGCATTCGCATTAGGTTCTGGAATATTTTCATGGATATCTAAAAAAACAAGACCCCGTTTCGATAAAGTGAAATGGGCATGTCGTCGACGTGCCTATGGTCTTTTTTCTCTGAGCTGATCACTCACGAGTTAACTAACCTATTGGGTGAAGCCGTTAAGGGATGTATCTGCAGTAAAATCCCTAAAAGCTACTCAATTGGTTGGATTGGACTAAAATCGCGTCTGATCGATTCTAACCATGAAATTTAAATTGGTTTCGGGAATCGAATATTCGAGCGTGTCACAATTCATTTTTAGGACCGTCTCATCGTCTATCAATTTATTGACAAGTTTGAAATTTCAAGAAAGAAATTATCGGAGGAAAAATCGAAGACCAGAAGAAAATAGAAAGGGAAAGAGAAAAGAAAAGAAAAAAATAAGACTAATGGTATTATATTATTTAATTTCTTTTCTCTCCCCTCTCTTCTTTTTCTCTCTCTTCTCTCTCCTCTCCCCTCCCCCCTTCGTGCGAGTACCCCCACCGACCGAATGCCTTTGCTAATTTCAAATTGGCTTCTCTTCTCTCTCTCTCTCTCTTCTTTTTCTTTTGACTAGTCAAACCCTTTCTCTTCTCTCTCTTCTCTTCTTCTTCTTCTTCTTCTTCTTCTTCTCTCTCTCTCTCTCTCTCTCTCTCTCTCTCTCTCTCTCTCTCTCTCTCCTTTCGTTCGAACGAACAAAACCAGAAGCAAAAGAAGTCGAGACAGCAGCAGCTCGCCTGAAGACCGGAGCTGCCGTTGCCGTCGCGGCCACGCCGGGCCGCCGTCTGCTCCACCCACGCGACACCGCGCACTCCGCCGCCTCACGCCTGTGCCTGTCGTCCTCGCCGTGCGCTGTCCAGCCCCGTTCGGCGTCTGCTCAGCCCTTGTTCCGCCCCGTCCGGGCATCTTCGGCCACCGTTCGGACCCGCCAGAGCTTCCCTCGCCCTCCCCCGGCCTTGCTTCGCCACCCTAGCCATCGAACCAGCCTTGGCCAGCCCAGAATAGCAACCCAGCGAGTGGGTTTCCAGCTGGTTCGGGCTCGCTTTTGGGCCGTTTCCGGGCCCCGAACCCGAGACCCGCTTTGAGGTTTATCGTTCCTCGCGTCGTTCACGTCGGATTGATTCGATTTACGCGCGATTCCGGTGAGTAATCTAACTAATCCTTGCTTAGTGGGCTAATTATAGTTAATGGTTGTTTAGTTTTATTTAATTAGGTTTAGGTGGTTAGATTAGTGTTTGTTAGTTAATTGAGATGCAAATTAGACAAATTAAATATGTATTTAGCAAGTAGACATGGTCTACTATTTATTGAGGGTAGCTCGGGATTTTTTCGACCCTTTATCGGGCTTCAATTTGACAATTCGGGCTTAAGTGGAATTTTTGGTATTTAAATATTATTTTTCGGAATTAAATTAATTAATTAATTATTTTCCGAAAATTCAACTCGGGATGCCCAAGTGACTAGAATATTATGCTGATGACCGTGGTGAAGTCCATTTATTTAATTGGGCTTTATTTTGAACTAAATTGAAATTTTAATATTATTATTTAATTTTTGAAATTATTTATTTATTTATTTATTTATTTGAAATTAAGGTTGAGATGGCCGATGACCGAAATCTTGTGCTGATTGTCATGGCGCAGTCCATTTATTTATTTGAGCTATACGTTGCATGGGATTAAATAAATTGTGATATTTTAAGGATTTACCCTAAATTGATTAGAATTGATTGAGATCAAATTATTGATTGGTAAATGGCCAAATATGTTTATTAAGCATTTATAATGCTTTGTTGAGTTGTAAAGTGAGTAGAATGGTGAGAGTGAATCAGAAGTACTTTGGGTTTGGACCGATCAAGTACAGTGTATGGGCCTACATGGTTCGGTGACTAAGGGTGTCACTGGCTAAAACAGCGCCTTAAAGAATGCACGTACCGGTCTATTACATATCTCATCATAGAAGTATGTGGTTTGGTGATTTGGGATATCGCTGGCGAAAACGGCGTCTTAAAGAACGCACGTAGCTGTCTATTGAATACACGATTATAGGCATGTGTGGTTCGGTGATTAAGGACATCACTGGCGAAAACGGCGCCTTAAAAAACGCACACAATTGTCTATTGAACAAATCGTTGTAGGCATGTGTGGTTCGGTGATTTGGGATATCACTAGCGAAAACGGCGCCTTAAAGAACGCATGCAATTGTCTAGTGGATATGTCACCTTGGCGAACTTAACGCCCGAGAGCATTGATGTGGCTCTGTGACCAAGTGCCCAATGGGAGGTTATATGATATGGAATCGATGACTTAAAACGGTCCATCTGACATGTAATCGACTAATTCGATTGATCAATGATTTGATCAGATTATCGTGATTTGAATGATTATTCGTTATGATTTATGAAGCGTTCAGATATAACCTTGAATTGCAGGTTGAGAATGAGGCCAAGGTTGACTCGTGTTGTGCTTAGGCAACCGAGTAGTGTATTAGTTCCCTAATTGAGTCTTAGTGGGGTAGAACTCGCTGAGACGTAGTCTCATCCCAGTTGTGGGACAACATTTCAGGACCCTAATGAGGAGCTAAGGAGGAGGAATCTGAGAAGGAGAACTTTGAGGTGAAACCTGAGGAGAAGGATTTTTGGAAGAAGAAGATAGTACCGAGAGGGATCTTGAGTACGACCCGGATGGACTGAGATTCCATCTTCTTTTGTGAACTCCATTTTGATGTGAATAGTTGTGAATAGTTGTGAAGTACTATGGTTTGTGTTTTGTATAAAAGTTTGGTTATAAGTTTCAATATGAAAAATATGGCCTTACTTTTCTATCCCATCGATTTACTGTCTGGGGATTTATAACTGCTTCCGCATGTGCTTAATAAATGAAAGGGTCGGCGATACATAGTCCTATGATATCGCATTATAAAATCGACCAATGGAGAAGGATGTGTGCGTTGCTGAGGATCGGGGCGTGACATCCCCTTTTTGTGGTATCAGAGCGCAGTTCAAGATTAGAGTGATAAGGAGCGTTGACCATGGGATAATTGGTAGGAAATGCCTTTAAATTCATGTTGTGCATGTCTGTGTTAGCTGAGTGCTAAAATTGTTTGTTGTTTAGATCGCTCTGTTTCTAATTCGGTGTTGAATTGGAAACAGATGTTAGTTGAGTAAAGCTACACCATGAGCGATCAAGAGCCGAGAACTCCTGCAAAGAGGACCAGTAGGGTTGTTATTCGAGGTAGGGCTCCGACTCGTGTCGGAACCCAAGGCGGACGTGGTCGAGCGCCAACATAGGCTAGCGCGAGTGGAATGATTCCACCTGTCATAGATGTTGGGGTAGCAGCCCCTAATGATCCCAGGGTGGATGGGATCTTGTGTGTTCTGGAAGCGATGGGTACTAGAATGGATCAGCAAGCCGCTACTGTTGAAGCCGCTGCCCAAGCCGCTGCAACCGTAGCTGCTGCCGTCGCAACTGCAGCTGCTGCCGCCGCCACTGGAGCTGCCCCTGCTGCCGCACCTGCAGCCGCACCTGCCATTGCTCCAGTCGCCGTGAATGTTGAAGGTCCACCGGAGATAGTGGTCGCTGCAAGACCAATCCATAAGCTGGTGAAGCATTTCCTAAGACTAAATCCACCGTTGTTCATCGGGTCTGGAGATCCCGAAGCTGCTTCTTCATGGGTTCAGAAGCTCGAGAAGGCGTTTGCACTGCTGATATGCAACGAGGCTGAGAAGGTAGTGTTAGCAACTTACCAACTGGATGGAGTTGCGGACACTTGGTGGATGACTACTCGTGAAACGATCTTTCCAGAAGGCGCTATTTAGGACTGGAACACTTTCCGTGAAGCCTTCAATGATAAGTTTTTCTCTAAGACTGCCAGAGAGGTGAAGATGGCAGAATTTCAACGTCTTCGCCAGGGTTCCCTATCTGTTGATGAGTATGAGGCGAAGTTCGCTGAACTTTCGCGATATGCCCCCGAGTTAATTGAGAATCCTGTGAACCGAGCGAGGAGGTTCAGAGATGGATTCAGACAGGATTTGAGAAGCGCCTTAGTCCTTCTGGATTTGAAGACTTATAACGACATATATCGGAGAGCTCAGAAGATTGAGAAAGATCAGAATGATAAAGCTGCCTCATCTGGATCAAGGTTTAGCTCTCATAGAGACAACATCCTCAAAGGAAAGAGGCTGATGTTTGGAAACAGATTCTAAGGCCCGCCCAGCAAGAAAAATGGATTTAATAAACCGATACCCAGTAGTGTTGGTGCATGTCGCTTCTGTGGGAGAAGACACGGGACAACACCGTGCCTAGCTAGGACGGGTGCATGTTTTGAATGTGGCCAACAGGGCCATATGGTCAGAAATTGTCCAAGGAAGCAAAGAGGACAACCTCAGTTGCCGCCGCCACCACCGATGAGACAGATAGGAGGGTATCCCTCTCAGAATGCACCACAAGGAGGACAGTAGAGACCTCTAGTTCAGGGCACCGTGTATGCAATTACCCAAGGTTAGGCAGAAGCTGCGCCTGGCATGATCACAGGTACGGTCTCGCTCAACGACCAACCTGCTTATGCTTTGTTTGATTCGGGAGCAACCCATTCCTTCATTGCCAAGCAATATGTTAGGATTCTAGGGTTGAGTTATGTATTGTTGAAGTCGGCAATTTGCATATCTACACCCTTGAAAGATAAAGTTATTGCTGCTTTGGGATGTTCGGGGTGCAAGTTAGAGATTGGTGAGCGAGTGGGGAAAATTGACTTGTTAGTCCTAGCCATGTATGATTTTGATTTGATAATTGGCATGGACTGGCTCACCAATCAACGAGCTAAAATGGACTACTATCGCAAGGCGATTTAGTTCCACGTGTTACGGGGTAAGAGCTTTGAGTTTGTCGGGAATCGAGGAGGACCCTCGATTTCCTTAATCTCATCGCCGGAAGCGCTCGTTCGTTAGACGAGGGTTGCCGTGGGTACTTAGCAACTGTCGTAGATACGACAGTTGATGAGCTGAAAATGGAAGATATTGCAGTGGTACATGAGTTTCTAGATGTCTTTCCAAAAGAATTGCTAGGATTACCACTAGAAAGAGAGATTGAATTTGTAATTGAGCTAGTACTAGGGACAGAACCGATCTCAAAGGCACCTTATCGACTGGCGTCATTTGAGTTGAAGGAATTGAAGGTGCAGATGCAAGAGTTACTGGATAAAGGATTTATTCGTCCTAGTGCATCACCTTGGGGAGCGCCAGTTCTGTTTGTTAAAAAGAAAGATGGTTCATTACGTTTATGCATCGACTATTGGCAATTCAATCAGGTAACGATCAAGAACAAGTATCCATTGCCGAGGATAGATAACTTGTTTGATCAATTGCAAGGGGCGTCAATATTCTCGAAGATCGACTTGAGGACAGGATATCATCAGCTGAGAATTATGAAGGAGGATATTCCTAAGTTGGCATTTCGTACTCGTATGGTCATTACGAGTTTACAGTGATGCCGTTTGGGTTGACGAATGCTCCAGCTGCCTTTATGGATTTGATGAACATAGTGTTCAAGGAATATCTAGATCAGTTTGTAATCGTGTTCATTGATGACATCTTGGTCTATTCGAGAAGTGATGAAGAGCATGAGAATCATTTGAGAGTAGTACTCAAGACCTTAAGAACTCATCAGCTGTATGCTAAGTTTAGCAAATGCGAGTTTTGGTTGACTCGTGTTGCTTTCTTAGGTCATGTGATTTCTGGGGAAGGAATCTCCGTCGACCCGAGCAAGATAGAAGCCGTGATCAAGTGGCCGAGACCATCGACAGTGACAGAGATCAGAAGCTTTCTGGGGTTAGTAGGTTATTACAAACGGTTTGTGGAAGGTTTCTCATCGTTAGCCTCGCCTCTAACAAAGCTCACAAAGAAAAACGAGAAGTTCATATGGACAGACAAGTGCAAGCGTAGTTTTCAAGAGCTGAAGGAAAAGCTGACTACCGCACCTATGCTGATGATTCCATCTGGTCCTGGAGGATTCGAGATCTATAGTGATACGTCATTTAGAGAGTTAGGTTGTGTGCTGATGCAACATGGTAGGGTTGTTGCGTACGCTTCCCGGCAGTTGAGACCTCATGAATTGAATTATCCGACGCATGAATTAGAACTCGCAGCCATCATATTTGCGTTGAAGATTTGGAGGCACTACTTGTGCGGAGAAAAGTTTCAGATCTTCATGGACCATCAGAGTCTCAAGTATTTGTTCTCTTAGAAGGAGTTGAACATGAGACAGCGCCGATGGATGGAATTGCTGAAGGATTACGACTGTGATATTCTATATCACTTGGGAAAGGCGAATAAGGTCGCCGATGCATTGAGTCGGAAGTCTTCAATAGCACAAATCTTGGTTAAGGAGTGGAACTTAATCGAGAGAGCTCGGGATTCGGAATTCAAATTTGAGGTAGGCCACTTTTCAAGTTTTATGGCCACCCTCAGAATTGAGCCGGATGTCCAGGTCAGAATTAAACAACTCTAACCAACAGATCCAGATGTACAGAGAATTCTTCAAGAGGATACCGATAAAAGAAAGGCTGATTTTCAAGTTTCTGATGATGGGGTATTGAGGCTCCATGGATGTTTGGTTGTACCTGACGATGTAGAGCTTAGAGAAGAAATTTTATCTGAAGCACATTGTAGCAGTTATAGCATTCATCCTGGAAGCACTAAGATGTATCAGAATCTGCGTCAACACTATTGGTGGTCAGGTATGAAGGCGGACATTGCCAAGCATGTCGCCAAGTGTTTGACTTGTCAGCAAGTAAAAGCCTAGCATTGCAAGCCGGGAGGACTTCTGCAACCTCTCGCGATCCTAGAATGGAAATGGGAGCATATCACGATGGATTTCGTGACTGGACTACCAAGGAGTCAAAGAGGAAATGATTCAATTTGGGTAGTGGTCGACAGGCTGACAAAGTCGGCTCACTTCATTGCAGTTCGAAAGGACCTAAGTCTGGATAGACACGCAGACCTATATGTGCGTCAAGTGGTTCGAATGCATGGAGTGCCGGTTACGATAACATCCGATAGAGACCCGAGGTTTACTGCTGCTTTTTGGAAGAGCTTGCAAGTGCTTTAGGTACAAAGCTTCAGTATAGTACGGCATATCATCCTCAAACGGATGGCCAGTCCGAAAGGACAATTCAGACTCTTGAAGACATGCTAAGAGCGTGTGTAATAGACTTAAAAGGAAGTTGGGAAGATCAGCTTCATTTGGTGGAATTCGCCTACAACAACAGTTATCAGCAGAGCATCAAAATGGCTCCTTTTGAAGCGTTGTATGGCAGAGCGTGCAGAACTCCAATATGTTAGGATGAAGTCGGGGAAAGGAAAATCACAGGCCCAGAGTTGGTTCAGCAATTAGTAGATGCCGTGGCAGTGATCAGAGGCAGATTAAAGACAGCGCAGAACAGGCAGAAAAGTTATGCAGATAAGCGTCGAAGGTCTTTGGAATTCCAAGTTAGTGATCACGTTTTTCTGAAAGTGTCACCAATGAGGGGAACTTCGCGCTTTGGTAAGAAAGGCAAGCTGAAGTCCGAGGTACGTAGGTCCATTTGAGATTCTTGAAAGAATCGGAAACCTAGCATATCGTCTTGCGTTGCCACCAAGATTGGCGCAAGTGCATGACGTCTTTCACGTGTCGATGTTAAGGAAGTATGAGCCTGACCCGACCCACGTGCTCAATTTCGAGGAATTGGACGTGGATGACCGTGTGTCATACGTTGAAAGCCCGGTCCAGATTGTCGATCGTAAAGAGCAAGTTTTGCGTACAAAGACCATTCCGTTGGTCAAAGTGGTCTAGCAACACCACGGTACTGAAGGAGCGACTTGGGAGACTGAAGAGTCGATGAGATAGTTGTACCCCCTCCTTTTTTTATCAAAGTGTGTAATGATTTAAATTTCGAGGACGAAATTTTATAGGAGGGGAAGAGTTGTAACATCCTGAAATTCGACCCCGTTTCGATAAAGTAAAATAGGCACGTCGTCGACGTGCCTATGGTCTTTTTACTCTTAGCTGATCACTCACGAGTTAACTAACCTATTGGGTGAAGCCGTTAAGGGATGTATCTGTAATAAAATCCCTAAAAGCTACTCAATTGATTGGATTGGACTAAAATCGCGTCTGATCGATTCTAACCATGAAATTTAAATTGGTTTCGGGAATCAAATATTCAAGCGTGTCACAATTCATTTTTAGGACAGTCTCATCATCTATCAATTTATTGACGAGTCTGAAATTTCAAGAAAGAAATTATCGGAGGAAAAATCGAAGACCGTAAAGAAAATAGAAAGGGAAAGAAAAAGAAAATAAAAAAATAAAATAATGGTATTATTTATTTTTTTTTTTTCTCTCCTCTCTCTTCTTTCTCTCTCTTTTCTCTCCTCTCTCCCTCCCCCTTCGTGCGAGCACCCCCACCACCGAATGCCCTTGCTAATTTCAAATTGGCTTCTCTTCTCTCTCTCTCTTCTTTTTCTTTTGACTAGTCAAACCCTTTCTCTCTCTCTCTTATCTTCTTTCTTCTCTTCTTCTCTCTCTCTCTCTCTCTCTCTCTCTCTCCCCACTCTCAAACTCTCTCTTCTCTCTCTCTCTCTCTTCTTCTTTCGTGCAAAATGCGAACCGAAGATAGAAGTGGAAGAAGAAGAAGACAAGCGGCAACCGCCGCCGAAGACCGGAGCAGCCACCGTTGCCGCCACGCATCCACGCCCCCGCCGCGCCCTCCGCTCCACCCACGCACACCACGCACTCCCCGTGCGCCTCACCCCTGCCCTTGTTTTCCGCCCGTCCTCGCCGTGCACCGTCCAACCCCCCGTTCGGAGCCTCCCCTTGTTCCACCCCGTCCGGCATCTTCTTCGGCCACCGTTCGGACCCCCGAGCTCCTCACCCCCCGGCCTTGCTTCGCTGCCCTAGCCACCGGACCAGCCTCGGCCAGCCCAAAGGCAGCAACCCCGAGTGGGTTTCTAGCTGGTTTAGGCTTGCTTTTGGGCCGTTTCCGGCCCCAAACCTGAGGCCCGTTTTGAGGTTTATTGTTCCTCGCATCGCCCCATCAGATTGATCTGATTTGCACGCGATTCCAGTGAGTAATCTCACTAATCCTTGCTTAGTGGACTAATTACACTTAAGGGTTGTTTAGTTTTAATTAATTAGGTTTATGTGGTTAGATTAGTATGGATTAGTGTTTATTAGTTAATTGTGATGCGAATTAGACAAATTGAATGTGTATTTAGCAAGTAGACATGGTCTACTATTTATTGAGGGTAGCTCGGGATTTTTCCAACCCTTTATCGGGCTTCAATTTGACAATTCGGGCCTAAGTGGAATTTTTGGTATTTAAATATTATTTTTCGGAATTAAATTAATTAATTATTTATTTTTCGAAAATTCAACTGGGATGGCCAGTGACCGGAATATTATGCTGATGACCATGGTGAAGTCCGTTTATTTAATCGGGCTTTATTTTGAGCTAAATTGAATTTTTAATATTAATTATTTAAATTTCGAAATTAATTAATTATTTATTTATTTTTAAAAATTAAGGTTGAGATGGCCGATGACCGAAATCTCGTGCTGATAGCCGTGGCGCAGTCTGTTTATTTATTTGAGCTCTACGTTGCATGGAATTAAATAAATTTTGATATTTTAGGGATTTACCCTACATTGATTGGAATTGATTGAGATAGAATTATTGATTGGTAAATGGCCAAATATGCTTATTCAGCATTTATAATGCTTTGTTGAGTTGTAAAGTGAGTAGAATGGTGCGAGTGAATCAGAAGTACTTTGGGCTTGGACTAATCAAGTACGGTGTATGGGCCTACGTGGTTCGGTGACTAAGGATGTCACTAGCGAAAACGGCGCCTTAAAGAATGCACGTACCGGTCTATTACATATCCCATCATGAACGTACGTGGTTCAGTGATTTGGGATACAATGGCTTAAAGAACGCATGTATTGGTCTAGCACTCACATTGTCGCATTATGGTTCGGTGATTAAGAACGCAAAAACATAGCTGTCTATTGAATACACGATTATAGGCATGTGTGGTTCGGTGATTAAGGACATCACTGGCGAAAACAGCGCCTTAAAGAACGCACGCAATTGTCTGTTGAACAAATCGTTGTAGGCATGTGTGGTTAGGTGATTTGGGATATCATTGACGAAAACGGCGCTTTAAAGAACGCACACAATTGTCTAGTGGATACGTCACCTTGGCGAACTTGACGGCCGAGAGCATTGATGTGGCTCTGTGACCAAGTGCCCAATGGGAGGTTATATGGTATGGAATCAATGACCTAGAATGGTCCATTTGACATGTAATCGACTAGTTCGATTGATCAATGATTTGATCAGATTATCGTGATTTGAATGATTGTTCGTTATGATTTATGAAGCGTTCAGATATAACCTTGAATTGCAGGTTGAGACTGAGGCCAAGGTAAGTCCTCTGACTCGTGCTGTGCTTAGGCAACCGAGTAGTGTATTAGTTCCCTAATTGAGTCTTAGTGGGGTAAAACTCGCTGAGACGTACTCTCATCCCGGTTGTGGGACAACATTTCAGACCCGATGAGAAGCGAGGAGGAGGAATTGAGAAGGAGAACTCGAGGTGAAACCCGAGGAGAAGGATTTTTGGAAGAAGAAGATATCCGAGAGGGATCTTGAGTACGACCGGATGGACTGAGATTCCATCTTCTTTTGTGAACTCCATTTTGATGTGAATAGTTGTGAATAGTTGTGAAGTACTCTGGTTTGTGTTTTGTATAAAAGTTTGGTTATAAGTTTCAATATGAAAATTATGGCCTTACTTTTCTATCCCATCGATTTACTGTCTGGGGATTTATAACTACTTCCGCATGTGCTTAATAAATGAAAGGGTCGGCGATACATAATCTTGGGATATCGCATTATAAAATCGACCAATGGAGAAGGATGTGTGCATTGCCGAGGATCGAAGCGTGACAATAAGACTGAAGACCAAATTGCGGACATATTCACTAAAGCATTACCAACAGCAAAATTCTAGACATTGAGAAGCATGCTCGGAGTATCACAAAAATGGATCAAGAAGGAGTGTTAAAAAGTGATCCATTTTTGGAAAGCTCTAGACTATTCATGCTTAATGGAGAAAGAAAAAAGTTGGCAGCAACAACTTGCTCTAAGTAATTACACATGCATGCAAGAAAAGGCAAGAAGACTCTCAAATGTTGAAGAAGTTTCTGGTACGTGGGCAGCAAGACCACGTGGGCAGCAAAAAGGTAAAAGAAAAGAAGAGTCAACAAAAGCTGTAAAGCTACAAAGAATAGAAAAATACAGAAAAATGGAGAAGCAACTAGAAGTCCTCAAAGTTGGTTGTGTAAGGCGGTGACACGCCTATAAATAGGGGTTGTGGTGTCTGTTTTAAGTTGTAGAAAAACTACAAACACTCCCTCCTTTGTAATAAAAACTTTCATAATAAAAGTCTTTTTTTACCCATTCTCCCTTTGCCATTGTAGTCCATTTATATCCATCCATATTTCACACGCAACACTTGCACACACACCCGCTTCCGCAAAAACTACCAACAGATGCATCCCATAGAAATATTGAACTAACTTGGGACTTGCAATTTGGATGTGCAATTTGATGCAAGGGCGGGGTTTTGTGTGTGTGTGTGTGTGTGTGTGTGTGTGTGTGTGTGTGTGTGAGAGAGAGAGAGAGAGAGAGAGAGAGAGAGAGAGAGGGGGGGGGGGTGGGGATTGCATATTTGGGCATTTCGATCGTTTCTTGAGAGTTCAGTATGTCTTGGTTGAAATCCGTCCTGGGGACGCAATATTTGGTTGCCATTCGTTCTCGAAGTATACTATACAGGAAGTTAAAAAATTTGTATATTAAAAGTCGAGATCTATTGTCCGATGATGGGGACGGTGATCAAAACTTGAAAAGAACAGCAAGAGTGAATGTAAAAGCACCAGCATATTCCAGATTCAGAACGCCCAAAAGGAGCAAGGAGGAGAGATGAAGAAACCTGAAATTCTAAACTAGAGTTAAGAATAAGATGCATAAGACAGGTATCTGGATTTATGTATATATTGATATGTAGTACATGAACCTTTTTAAGGGTTTTATCATATGACTATTTAAGGAAATCAAATCATATATGTATAATCAAAAGCGATATAGAAAATATATGGAGGAAATATATTCCTAACATTCCGGTGCATAGAGGATGTCAACTTGAGTTTGAAAACAGGTCTGAATAGTCTTCGGTGGCTGAGATGCGGCGAATGAAACAACTAAGATGTGGTGTTTGCAGGTCTAATGGTGGTGCTAGCTTCTCCAAAGGCCACAACTTTTCACTCGTCTCTTTCTGGTGTGCTGAACACTTAAGGTAGTAACACATGTTTCCTCTCTTGCATTTCTTTCCCTCCTCCTACGAGCTTTGTTGGGGTATGTTTGTTTACACTTAAGTCAAAAGTGAAAAATATTGTTGTTTTTCCATCAAAATCTAAAATATTGTTCGAGTTGTAGAATTACGCGTACGTTAGATAAGATTTTACGTGCCAACATTTACATATTGTGAAAGTTTTAGGAGTTTGAAATGTAAAAAATGGCCATAATGCGAATATATACAATACTAAACGAAAAGAAAAAAAATAAAGGTTGATCCAGCTAATTAGCTATCAGAAAATAATTCGGCCCCGAATAATCTTGACCGGCCTTGGTAAAGATTTTACAAACCTAGTTCAGCACTTTTACAAAAATGGACCATAAGCATACGAATATATACAATACTAAAACCAAAATGGGCATCATCCAGATTTACAATCACGTTTCAACATGTACTGTACTATACCCTTGGTAGTTGGCTTAGTTTTAACCACACATTGAGCTACATTTCAACGAACGTCATTGCTATCTTTTTTTTTTATTTTTTTGGCCGCCAGCCATGTATCAATATATCTAAAAATTTGAATGTGACAATGTTTCAGAACTATGAACACATATCTTGAGGTGGATCACCGTACTTTGAATACCCCTTTTTTTTTCCAATTAGGTCAATGAACTCTAAATTCGCTTTTTATTGGGTCGCTCTGATCTTATCACGGATAACTAGAATCTAGGAACTGTTTATCCGACCTTCACCTCACCTCAACTTAATGTAAGACTCCACTAGAGGTCAGCTAACTTTGGGCTACATCATCCGGTCGACCCTTGAGCTGAGGGACTTCATCGACCAAGAAATCAAAATTTACCGGCTTAATGTTAAAACAGAAAAGTTCAGAAGCTTGATAGAGATTGGCAAAATTCCGACGTCTTATAAACACTTTTCGTCAAGTTTCAGTATCATTGTCTTATCTAAATCTTCCTTCGTGGTTTTTTTTATGTCCTCTTTCTGCAAGTATGGAGGATACACTAACGAGGTATGTTCTCCACTCCAATGGCTCTGAGAAACTGGTCCAACCATGTCTTGCACTCCAGGTGAATCACTTGCTTAATTATTCCTTCTATATTCTCTGGAACTTGCGCCGTATGTTCTTGAAATGAGACACATTTTCTCTTGAGGAAATCATTCTATTACATTAAAAGATTCCTCTTTGAATTGGCAAGCCTTACATTCTTTTCCTTAAAGTACAATAGCGGCATATGAAACACTGATATCAATAAATTAAAACGAATTTGGCATGGAGGATTTAATTACAGGCAGATGAGGGGGAGAGGATCTGGAGGGGCTGGGCGTGGAGGAATTGGGACAATTAGAGAACAAACTCGGGGTGGGACTCAGCCTTGTGCTCAAGACTGAGGTCTCTTCATAACTTATATTCGTTTGGTTTTCATAAGAACCAAGAAAAGGGTACCTAATGTGCATTGTTCTCGTTTCGCTTGTTTGTTTTTCCATATTTTGGTCGTTCCACTCTTTCCAGGAAGAGCGAGTGTCGACCGAGATTAACAAACTGCAGAGAAAAGTTCATGCGCACTAACTAGACCCTTGTGTCCTTTCATTATAAACATTACGCGGTTAGGTCAACCCTCCAAAAGATTTTTCCCATGATGTGAACATTACATAACGTTAAAGTGCATATTCAAGTGGCATGGGTTGGGCAGATTTAGATTTGTTGAATGTAACTATTTGATGCAAAGATTCTATCTGTTGATTTGAAGACTGTTTCTTTCTGAAATTGCAGGAAGCACGTTTGATTAGGAGAACAAGCAACTGCAACAGAAAGTAAGATTACTTCCTGATAAACAATCTTACTTGTTGCTAATAAATTGCCATGCATTCTTCTTTTCTTCAAAAGAAGTGTCAAAAAGGTGGTTATTTCATTTCGGTAAATTGCAGATGAAAACGATGATGATTTTGCATCAAGAAAAGTTGGTAACCATGAACTCAGAGGGCGATAATGCGGTCCTAGAGGCCGAAGGCATGCTGTTGGAATCGGTCAACGGTCAACAACATTTCTGTCGGCAGCAATAGCGTTGCTTCTCTAGATGATGATAGCTCTCATTCCTCAAGTTAGGGTGAGCAAAAAAGTTGAACTGATTTACTACAAAAGAATAAATAAAATATCTTGATGCAACTTTTTTTGTGTTTCTTCTGATAATTAAATTGATACATTTAGGAAACT
The DNA here is from genome assembly GCA_016097545.1 of Eucalyptus victrix. Classification (NCBI taxonomy): domain Eukaryota; kingdom Viridiplantae; phylum Streptophyta; class Magnoliopsida; order Myrtales; family Myrtaceae; genus Eucalyptus; species Eucalyptus victrix. The sequence goes on along the minus strand of CM027840.1, from coordinate 29,272,334 downwards.
TAACAATTTTTAGCCCCAGCCTTTTGGAGTTTTTTTTAGATCTTGTTATCAACTGCTATTATTGCAGGTGAGTTTATGCGTCGGACTATTGACATTGGATAACTTTTCATTTAGGTTTCCAGCGTGGACATAGTATTGTCAGAGAATTCATGCATGATCCTTGAAAAGAATAATTAACTGGTGTACAGAAATATATTTTACAAAATCGATATATTGAGTACAATGACCCATTTATTTAAATGATCATAACCAGCTACAGCAGTCCACCAAGTATACCAATTTTATGAAGAAGATATGGATAACTTTTTAATTTTTCCCATTTCGCACGAAGGATCAAATCATGTGAATGATAGAATAGTAGGCAGCTAGACTGCCCAAGAAGGATTTACCCCTGGCCTCTTGTCTGAGATTCAACTCATTATCTTCATAATTTCCAAGACCTTTTTTTCATTTTTTTTGGCATTAGCCAAGGCAGTTTGCTCTTTGCAACATTAATTTCTCTGCTTATATCATCCTCTTGCAGGCTTCCTTTCCGAAGCTGAAGTATCAGACAACTAACTGGTGCCTCTTCTGCTAGCAAACAACAAAGGATGGAAGCCCATTATTTCGATAATAAGAATAAAGGATTGAAGCCCGTGATTCATATAGTTATGATTGAATTCGTGCTTATAAGCCGAAAAGTCTTTTCCTCTCTCTTCTCCTTTCATTGTCTTCTTCAACCTTCAACCATGAGGAGGGTTTGAGCTAGTCTCACCCTCCCCTCCATCTGTTTTGATTTTCTTCAAGCTTTTTGCACTTTTCCCCCTTTTTCTCTCCCAATCTAAATCCAAGAGCTGTGCTCTCCAGATCTAGTTCTAGATTTGATAGTTTAAAATCTCCAAATCTACTTCTAGACCTAGGAGTTGCTCTCTCTCGATTTAGATCTAGGTGTTTAATAATGTTTTCGATGACTCGATACCATTGTGCTCCATTCGTGTACAGGTCCATTTGCCTCCAGTTTCAATGATGATCATAGGAGCTCTGGCATCTTGCTAAACTATGAATATTTGCTCTTCCAAATGTTATATATGTGTTTGTTTAACCCATTTTGGTTGTCTCCATACAGCAATGACGTAGAGAAAGTTGAACTTAGGCACACCGCCAAATGGCAATGCCATAGTTATTGGAGAAGGAATTTCCAACGTGTGCTCATCACCGACAATGATATGAGATCTAATGATTGACCATCAATTATTTTGGTTGACAAATCAATTCCTCTAGAATAAGTGTGTGCTTAACCCTGCTGGTACTTTGTTGATCCTCCTAGTTTTTTGGATTTGGCTTTATTTTGTAGAGTTCTAGCCATTGTTCTGCTTCGATTTGCTTTACCATGAAAATCTATGTACTTTTCATGTATCCTTCTCATGTATCCTTTTAAGCCATGAATACAAATTTTTTTCAATCAAAAAAAAAATTATTATCACTTACTAGTCCCCCTAAAATGTTTATTGGTGCATATAGCTAGTTGATGATTCAACTTCTTATATAGATATAACTGTTACAACAATTCTCCATCTGAAGTCAATCTTTGTTTCTTACTTGGTTTCCCTAGACTATAACATCAATACAATCTATATTAATTGCTAAGGTCTACTTGGAGTGAAAAATTATCTTTGTTGAAGAACGTATTATTGACTGCATGACATCTATCTACAAGTTATGCTAACAAGATATGTCAATGTTAATAATATCCATGCCCATAAAATAATAGCGTCCGTGCCTCCGGTCCTCGGACGTGCGCAAGGGAAGGGGAAGGGATTCCTCTCCCTCTTGTCCCACATCGCTTAGGGAGGAGCTCCTGGGAGCCTTTATAAGGCTTGGGTGCCCCTTAACTTGTGAGACGCGTTTTAAAGCCGTGAGGACTCAGTGTCCAAAGCGGACAATATCACACAAGTGGGATCCGGGATGTTACAAATGGTATCAGAGCCGACTCCCGACAACGTGTGGGGCCACAGCGAGGACGCTGTGCTCCCAAGGGGGGGAGAATGTGACGACCCGAGCGACGGTGCACGGGGAGGAGGGATGGCGGTGCGTCCGCGCCTCCGGTCCTCGGACGTGCGCAAGGGAAGGGGAAGGGATTCCTCTCCCTCTTGTCCCACATCGCTTAGGGAGGAGCTCCTGAGAGCCTTTATAAGGCTTGGGTGTCCCTTAACTTGAGAGACGCGTTTTAAAACCGTGAGGACTCAGTGTCCAAAGCGGACAATATCACCCTTAAAACAGGTTTTGAAAAGAGTAATGTTTTCCTTTATTCCTAAATAGTAGGTTACGGGTTATGAATATCATATGAATGACACCATATTGTAAACTATCAATTAATGGAAGGCATGGTTGGAGCAAAATATCAGAGTATTCTAGAATTTATTTTGAATAATGTCCCTTTCAAAATCAGCCCGAAACTAAATTAGAAAGGATTCTAAGAACTAGGGTTCTAAATGGTTGAAGATGCTAGGCTTGCAAAGATAAGGGATTACGAGGGTGCCACTTTGTTAGCCGCATCACATCACTTATGTTTTGTTTGGGAAGGAGGGTAGGGGAGGAAAATGAGGGGTGAATATGAAAAGCTTGGTTTTTTTTACGATCCTTTGGGAAAAGTGTGAAGTATGAAAATTTGAGTGGAAAACCTTATTATTCTTAAAAAAAAACAATGACAATTCAAATTTATTAGATTTTTCCTTCCCTCTTGATGTCCAAGCCATAAAATTATTTTCGGCGAGGAGAAAAGAAAGGGAAATTTAAAACTATTTCTTCTCTTTCCTTCAATAGATGCTACTAAATAGAGCCCAAGAAAATTCGCCTAGTTGATGCCACGTCTCTCTTTGCGCGCTTATTTCTTTGTCTTTTGTTTTTTTGTGGAGACTTCCCCTATTGCAACCTTTATGAATTTAAAACATCGAGCCATCACAAATATGATATTAAAAAAAAAAATCAAAATTGTAGATGTTTCCAAGTTAAAAGGTAAAAGATAAACTCTCTCGAACACACTCTAAGATGGTCTTATTTCTGTTGTGGAATACACTTGTGAATTTAATCATTTTTTCGACACTAAGTTTGATTGCTTTTGTTTACATCAGTATTGTGGGACTTCAATGTTTAATTAAGCATATGAAAATTTTCTTGGCGGGTTAGATATCCAAAAGAGATTACTCTATATGAAAATCAAGAATCTAAATAATAATAAACTTATTGTACTGTCATCAATTCAATCTTAAACCTTTCAATCTGGCCAATTGAGACTTAAACATTTTTTACAATTTGCTGATTGGTCCTCACGGCTAATTTTGGTTGAAAATCATTGACATGGCAATCCAGCTAACCCTAGCCGCCTATGTAGTACAATCAACACTAACAAAGACGATTTTTATAATGTTTTAAAATCACCTAAATTTTAGCTTTATCATTTTTGTATTGCTTTTTCCTAAAAGATAGGGGAATATATATGATTGATAGTTGACTGGTCATTGGCCACAAGCAAGGGCCATGATGGCCCTCGCACAATTCTAGTGTGGTCAGTAAGGGCTCCATGGGCCTCACTTTTGGCCAGTAAGGGCTTGTTTGACAATGTTTCTGTTCTTTTATTTTTTTGTTCTTTTGCTCCCCGGAATAAAAAAAGCACAGAAATCTGTTTGGTAACGTCAATTAATTTTTATATTCCCCAAAATAGAAAAGTGGCCGAAGAATAAATTTGGAATAAAAACAAGAAGTAGAAAAAAATAACTTCTTGTTCTAGGTAATAATTTTTAAAAATAAGTTATTTTTTCTTTTCTTCCTACTTGGCCCCTATGGCCACTTGCCGCCGGCCAACCACCCCCGTCGATTGATCACTACAAGCCTAGCCACCGGCCAACCGCCCCCTCCAACTACCAATCATGGCCATATATTGTCGCCTTTGGCCATCAATTGCCACTTGCCAACCGCCGTAGGCTGGCTGCTGCCACTGCCCCCCGTCGCTGGCCAACTGTAGTCGCCTGCCACTGCTGTTGCCAACAATCGACAACGTCGGCGATAGCTGTCAACAACAGTAACGGTTGGCAACAAAAGTCAGCAACGAGCGGCAACAGTTGGCGGTGGGGACAAATAAGAAAAGAAAAAAAATCTTAAGAAAATAAAAGAAATTCTACGTTACAAAAAAATTTGTAAATCATATCAAACACATTTCTATTATTTTTCCATTTTGAGAATAGAGATTTTATGTAGTTACTAAACGCGTTCTTCTATTGAGAAATTGTTTTGGGGAATAGAAATAGAAAAAGACTATTTCTGAAAAGAAATTGTTCCCCAGAATAGAAGCCTTACCAAACGAATCCTAAGGGTTACTAGCCATCATCAAAGCCTCGACGACCCTTTGGTAAGATGAATAGCAAAAGAAAAGAAAAGAAAAGAAAAGAAAAAAATTCAAAAAAATTTTATAAAGAATTTGCAAAAGTCAATGCCAGTATCAGTTATCCACGTAAGACGGTCAATGTCCATGCCATCAATTTCTGGTCAAAATTAACCGGAAAGATAACATTGATAAGTCTTCAAAAGATTCAGGAATTGGTTAAATTGAAAATTTTATGACTAAATTGGCTATTGTACAATGGATTTAAGTTTTTTTGGACATTATCCCCCATTAAAATATGTTATTCTATGGTGCACATCTATACAGATAATTATGTAAAGTAAAGAGAACCTCTAATTTTTATTAAATCTCAATCAATTTTTCATCCTTAAATACTTTCATTTACTAATTATATGTATGTTGTATCCATGAATAACTAATTGTTAGAAGTTCTATCTCTCATAAGTTTCAATGTTAAGATTTAAATCTTTTCAATCCCACAAGAACCTTCTTAAACAAAGTGCAGATCTTAAAATATTTTCTCTTTTTACATATACAATTTGTTTGTATTGTGTACTTTTATCAATAATTTCTTTTCATTATATAAAATTTTAAATATTTTTACCAATGATTTTTTGTTTAATGTTCCATATGTCAATTTTATACAAGCATGCAACGAAGGTGATAAACCACCAATTTAATCCCCACATTTGTTTCTAAATAATCCCCTTGTAGCTATAAGTCCTGTGTTGCCCATTAGTGTTCAATTTAATTCACCCTAATGGTGAGGGATCCCAACTAACCAAAAATGGAGAAAAACTTGTAGTAGACTTGAAGGGAAGATCAAATTATCCTAGAAAGGTGACTTGTTTCTTTATTTAAAAAAAAGGAAAATTTTTCCAAAAAGTCATAAACCTTTTACACTTTTGCCAACTCAATCCTAAACCTTTCGAGCCAATTGAGTTCTAAACTTTTTCATATTCTGTCAAATTGAGTCAACCTGACCTTTCCTTGGGTAAACCTATTGGCCGAATAAATTCAATTGACAAAACACGAAAATGTTTATGACTAAATTGACAAAAGTGCAGCAGATTTAAGACTTTTTAGATAATTTTCCCTCAAAAAAACTCATGCTCTTTTTAATTAACACTCAGTGGCTGGGAGATGAAAATATTGATAAAGACAAGAAAAAAGAAGATGAAGGAAATTGGGAGATTGAGTGAAGATGTTGTTTGGATGCTAATAAGAGAAAAGAATGGAGTTATATCCAAAAGGACATAAGCGTCTTCTTATGATTTAAAAATTTGAGAATTAACGAGGGTATCTACGGAAAAGGAGAAAATTTTCTTTACAAGCTGCACATATCCATCCAGGTCCCAATTGGATGTGCGAAAATTGCTTTTGTTAATCAACACCAAGTGCCCAATTGGAACGATACTTGTCTTAGGAGGTGCTAGAGTGAGTGCCTGAGGCTCTCCAATTCCTCTGATGCATCTTAGTAGTTTTATATTGTACCCTCTTTATTGTTGGATATATTATTAATATAGTCCAAAATAATATGTTCACATACAAGCCCAATAGGTAAAAGCATGGTTATTTGGGTCCATATGGGCCGAAGCCCAATAACGTGCATATAAAAACTCTAAGGTTTCCCTACGTTGGAGGTAACACTGTTGAGCGTTCCAAACTTGACGTATCTTGGTGTAATACTTCAAGCAATTACTTCTTCTCTCTCAAACCTACTACTCCAACAATCTTGAAGTATTAGGTTCGTGTGTCGGATTTGAGCGAGTAAAGTGTCTTCTTGAAGATTTCATTAAGACGAACTCGCGGCTGTAATTTACTTTCGATTTCGATGGTGATATTGGCCGGGATTTGAGTTTGAAAATTCGGGTGACCGAAATCTTTGTTTCAAAAATCAAAAAATTATAGCCAATTTTAGAGGGTGAAACCACTTGGGCTTTGTTCTACTCATCGATACGAACGTTTTGAGTGGTCACTCGCATCAATCGGAGGTCGGCCGAAGAAGTTATGGCACCTAGAAGTTTCCATCTGAATTTCTAGCGAATTTCGAGAGCGAAATTTCTAGCGCATTTTGGGGGCGAAATTTTTCAGCGAGTTTCAATGACAAGGGCAGTCCACCTTAAGGTTTTTGGGCGTTCCAGATCCGTTTTTGGGGTTTATTTTGGCAAATTCCATCTCTACAGAGCGGTTTGATCAAGGTTAGGGGAGTTATTCAACTTTGTTGCTCTGAGGACCTCAAGGTGCACTCTTTCTAACACTTTGCTTTGATTAAAATGGCAAAGCGTAGTTCCTATGATATTATAAAGTTGCAATCTTTTGATGTTACTGAATTTCATGGCTGGAAATTACATGTTCAATTTGGCGTGAAAGAACGTGACATATTCTATACTGTATTGAGCGATTTTACATCTACCACTGAAGATGTGAATGAATATCAATGGAATAAAGATGAGGATTTTTGTAGAGATTACCTGCTGAACTCTCTAAATCCTAATTTGGCTATGACTTATAGTGAGTGTAAGACGGCGAAAGAGATATGGAATCACTTGAACGCTCAATTCCAAAAATAAGAGGGGTTATCTAAAACCCTCATAGTGGAGAAATTATTTGACTTTAAATTCACTATGAATTCAAGCATCACCTCTCAGTTAGTTGAATTTGAGAACATGAGGAACAAGCTGAAAGATGATAATTCTGATATGTCCGATAATCTCTTTGTTTTGAGCAAACTATCAACTGAATGGAATTCTTTCAAGACTGAAATGCACAGACTGAAGGTACAGATGGGACTGGATGAATTAAAGAGGTATATTCACATTGAGGATCAAAATATCACTAGGAAGAGTTTGGAACAAGTGGGACAACAAAAGTCAGTTGCCAACTTAGTTTCACACTCCAATAAACCTTAGAAAAAGTCCAAGTCACCAAAAGGTGAATCCTCTTTACAGTTAGAGGCCAAAAATACTATCTTCAAAAAGAAGAAGAAGGGCAAGTGCCATAACTGTGGAAAGTGGGGTCATTGGGCAGTAGAGTGTAAGTTGCCAAGGAAGCCAAATAACGACACACCACATAATGAGGCCAATATGCTAATTAGAGGATCTAAGCCTCGAGCCTTTATTGGAATGATAAAGAATGGAAAGGTCAGCATCTCTTATAAGTGGTGGTTGGACAGTGGTGCTACTTGTCATGCTACAAATGACAAGAATTTACTCAGTGAGGTCACAGAAGTGAAAGACACTGTGGAAAATTGCAATGGTGGTGAGGCAAAGGTGACTCATGCTGGAACTGCAAATTTGGTGCTTTCTTCAGGTAAATTACTAACTCTGAAACATGTTAGAGTAGTACCTTTACTTAAGAAGAATTTAATATCTATGAGTTTACTTGATAAAGCTGGTATGTCTTTTTTAACTATGAATGATAGAGTAACTTTATCTGTTAACTCATATTATTTTGGTTGTGCATTCATGGTTAATGATATGTATAGGTTGAGTTTAAATGCTGATAGCATAAACCATGTGAATTCTACTTTGATTGATCCAAAGTTGCTACACAATAGACTTGGACATGTGAATTACAGGAAAATGCAACATTTAGCTAAAACTCATAACATTCCATTAGATACTTCCATTCGATTTGATAAGTGTGAAGTGTGTGTACAGGCTAAAATTACTAGAAAACCCTTTAAATTGATTTCTAAAAGCATACAACTTCTTGAGCTTATACATTCTGACATTTGTGATTTTAGAAATTACATTACTAAAGGTGGTCGGAAGTATCTAATAACATTCATAGACGATTTTTCTAGATATTGTCATGTCTATTTGTTGAAATCGAAAGATGAGGCTTTTGAAAAATATAAGATTTTCAAGTCTAGAGTAGAAAATCAACTCAACTTGAAAATTAAGAGGTTTAGGAGTGATAGAGGAGGAGAATATACTATGTCAAGGTTCAAGGAATTTTGTGCTTCGAAGGTATAATACTTGAAACCACCGCTCCTTATTCACCCCAATCAAATGGTGTTGCAGAGCGTAAGAATAGAACGTTAATTGAAATGTTAAACTCTACGTTACTTACAGCTGGCATGCCTTCCTCCTACTGGGGAGAAGCAGTTCTAACTGCTAATCACATCTTGAACAAGTTGCCGCACTCTAAGTTGTCCATGACACCTTATGAGATATGGCATAAGCGCCCTTGTAGATATGATACTCTTAAGACTTGGGGCTGTATTGCTTATGTAAGTATACCGGATCCTAAAAAACCTAAGGTGGGATCTAGAACTATTAATTGTGTATATCTAGGTAGTGTAGAAGATAGCGCTACAAATAGGTTTTTAGATCTATCTACTAACATAGTGATAGAATCTAGAGATGCAGTGTTTTTTGAAAACAAGTTTATCAGAGATCAAGGCTTGAATGTTTCTGGATCTACAGATATGATTTCAGAATCTCCTGTAGAATTTGAAGCAGGCCCTTCTGACACTAATTCCACACAGTTGGCTATTGAACCAATTCCAGTTAGAGCATCTACAAGAGAGAGAATTCCCAAAAGTTTTGGTGAAGACTTTGTTGCTTACCATCTTGAGGATGATCCATTCTCCTATCAGGAAGCAATGAGATCTAGGGAATCTCTACTGTGGGCAGAAGCCATAGATGATGAAATGAGCTCTCTGCTGCAGAATCACACTTGGCAGCTAGTAAATTTGCCAAAAAGGGCTAAAGCTATAGGCTGTAAATGGGTGTTAAAGAAGAAACTGAATAGTGATGGATCAATAGCCAGATACAAAGCACGCTTAGTAGCTAAAGGCTATAAACAACATAGTGGAATAGACTATTTTGATGTCTATTCACCTGTGTGTCATCTATCAACTATAAGAATTCTTCTTGCTTTGGCATCTATTGGACACTTTGTAGTGCATCAAATGGATGTAAAAACAGCTTTCTTAAATGGGGATTTAAATGAGGAAATTTACATGGAACAACCAGAAGGGTATGTTATGAAAGGTCTTGAGGATAAAGTTTGTAAATTAAATAAATCTCTATATGGTCTTAAACAAGCACCTAAGATGTGGCATCTTAAATTTGATGAAGTGGTAAAGAGTTATGGCTTTCGGTCTAGTTATTCGATAAATGCCTTTACCATTGTTCTATGTCAAATAAGATAGTCATCATTTGCTTGTATGTTGATGACATGTTAATTCTTGTTCCGATCATTCTGTAGTGAGTGACGTGAAAGCTACTTTAGCTAAAGAATTTGACATGAAAGATCTTGGTATTGCTAATACTATTCTTGGTATGAAAGTAAGCTTTGAACGGCAAGTTATCTCCCTTAGCCAGACTCATTATATTGAGCGGCTACTTTCTACTTGAGGATACGATAAGTGTAAACCGAGTGAGACACCATGTGATTATAATAATAGACTGAGTCCTAATGAAGGGACCAGCGTGGATCAGTTAAATTACTCGAAACTGATTGGTAGTCTCATGTATGCTATGAGTTGCACTAGACCCGACATAGCCTTTACAGTTGGTATGCTGAGCCATTTTGCTAGTAATCCTAGTAAAGAGCATTGGGATGCTCTTAATAGGCTAATGAGATACCTTAAAGGTACTAAAGATTATGCGCTTTATTATTTTGGTTATCCTCCAATTGTGGATGGATATTCTGATGCCTCATGGTGCTCAAATATTGGAAATAGTAAGTCCACTAGTGGGTATATATTCACTTTGGGTGGAGCTGCTATTACTTGGAAATCCAAACGACAGACTTGTATTGCATTGTCGTCTATGGAATCGGAACTTTTTGCTTTAGCCTTAGCCGGTGAAGAGGCAAAGTGGATAAAGAATCTGATTATGGATATTCCTTTGACTCGGCTAAAGATTAATTCTTTAAGCCTATTTTGTGATAATCGAGCAGCTGTCCAAATCATCAAGAATACTCTCTTTAATTCAAAGAGAAGACATGTGGGACTGAGACATGCGTTGTTGGATTATCTGAGAGAACAAGGGGTTATCACCTTAATCGATGTGAGATCGAAGGATAACATAGCTGATACTCTCACCAAAGGTATGCCTAAAGATCGATTATTCAAAACAGTGGGGGAACTGGAGTTAAAGACTATATAGGCAAGTCTTAACTACCATTTACTTACCTGTGTTTTGAATTATCAAATCTTTCTTTATTGGCTACAATGATAAGCATAGTTTATATGTTTCATTGATGTTCACAATTGCTGACTAATTGAAGAGGGTGAGTTGTCTCATTCCAAATTTGATGAAGATGACTTTAACCTAATTCAAATGTTTTATCTGGAAAAATTGTGTCATTCCAAGCTTGATGATACAATTCAACTAGTTTGGACTATCCTTTTTGGTTAAATGATCTCATTCCAAACTTGATGCTAGATTATTTGACTTTAGGGAATCAGTAATTATGACATTCTAAATTGAAACATAGAAACAATTATTTACATAAGAAGCCCATTTGTCTTGTTCTTAATAGAAACTTGATATTACATGACTAGGTTGTTGTAAGTGACTTGACTATTGGTCTTTTTTTTTAAAAAAAACTAGACAATAGTTATTCTCCTACAAATAAACTTAAGTTGATGGCTCTTTGTAAATCACATTGTTTAGGTCTTGTTCATAATTTATGAAACTGGCTTGATGCTTATGACATAATATTATGATGCTTTATGACATCAATATATGTTCTTCTCCGCCTGATGGAATGTTGTTAAGTTTTTATTCAATTGATTGAATTCATGATAATATGAAATTCATATTTGACATTCTACATGGGATGGCAGAGATGGAGGAGGGCTTAATGAGTGGGATCTTGACCAAGATGACCTACTTGATGAATGAATATATATCACTTAGAGCGTGTGAGGACTTAACAGTTTACCTGCTATTGCCTATTTTGATGAAGTCCATTTACTTGAGACTTGCATTTTGCTATTTCTATTTTGTGGACATTATTATGCTTGTTTCTTATATTTGTAAGGCCTTAGACTATTTTGACTGGCCTACTTATACTTGATTAATATGCATATATTGGTTGTGAACGAATCGAGATTTATTTTGGGATTTGGATTTTTAATCTCAGAATAGATTCATAATAAGAATAATTCACTTATTTAGTTTGCACATGATGATTTAGTTTAATACTTTACTGCTGGAATACTCTTTGACCGATCCGAGTTGATTGTCTTGGACTGAATGTGGATAATTCATGTTTGTTTGAACATTACACTGACCAACTTATTGGATTGTGCTGTATGGTGAAATAGGAGGAGATTGTTGGATATATTATTAATATAGTCCAAAATAATATGTTCACATACAAGCCCAATAGGTAAAAGCAAGGTTATTTGGGTCCATATGGGCCGAAGCCCAATAACGTGCATATAAAAACTCTAAGGTTTCCCTACGCTGGAGGTAACACTGTTGAGCGTTCCAAACTTGACGTCTCTTGGTGTAATACTTCAAGCAATTACTTCTTCTCTCTCAAACCTATTACCTCCAACATTTATAACTTGTGCAAATGTTTCTTGGATCGTTTTCTGCAATAGATTGTTTGTGATAAATTATGTTCTGTTCCATGACGGCTGAGTTGTCTACAAGTATCCACCACTATTGTCGTGGTGTAGGCATTTTATTGTGTGGATTCTACTAGATGACCAACTTGTTTCATCTTGGATTTACTGTAGTACAGTTTGGTTTTAGCTCCTTATCATTCTATGGATTTTCTTGGTATTCTTCTTGCTGAACTCCTCTTGGTACTTTGTCAAATGCTCATCTTATGAGGATGACACCGTGTGACTCGCTTATGGCCCTCTATCTCTACCCTTTATTCATACGAATCAAGAACTCGAGGAAATTCGAGAAATTTGAAGATTTCTGGAGAAGTCTTGATGTTCTTTATAGTAGAAGCTATCAGGTTCTTGTTATGGGAGGCTCAGATGTGTTGGAACAAGCATTTCAATAACACACTACTGGACCTGTTACTCTTACGATTTTTTTCTCCACTACCCTTACACGATGCTCGTTATCCGAGGCTTGACTATGTCTGCTTATCGACCGTGAGACCTAATTTGGGACAATTTAAATGTGTAATTGATGGAAGATCCGTAGTTTGTAATTTCATATGATGCCTTCTTGTTTATGAAGGATTACACCAAGATTGCTAACCGAAACAATTCTATGATTTCAATAAAAGGAATAAAATATTCGTAGGAAATTGAGATGCCTTGTTGCTCGCACGATAACTATGCTCTTTTCTCTTTTTGCCTTTATATGAGGAGAGAGGAAGAGTGGCCCATCCTGAATGAATTGTGATGAGCCAACCACTATCCCACCCTTCCCAAGATTCGATATCGGGCGGTATATGTGGAACAGAGGATGCGGTCATGTCACCTTAGCTCTATCCGCATATTGCAAGTGGGGAAGTTTATCCACATGATGTAGTTATGCTCGAGAGACAAGTTGGCAAGGGATTCTTTCTTGACATGACATGGCTTGAAGGTACGCCATTTTGCACAACACGGATTTCATGACCCATTTATCCCTAAAATGTCCCGCTCGGTAGTGAATTCATAATCTAATTGAAGATTTTTATGGTTGTAATTAATTTCTTGCTTTCTCCAACATTTTCATCAAACGGTTAATACTTCAAAAGTAAAGAGTATTTTCTCATTATTTTGCTTAACAAATGCCCTAAAATGCTCGTTGGCACAACCCTGTCATTGACTGTAAGTTTTGATAGAGAGATTCTTGTTATATTCTCATTTCGATTTAAATGTTAAATCAAGAGTAAATGGAGAACGATAAATCCCCCAATTCGATAAGTAAATATTACATCTCATCATGAATGGAAACCAACCCCTAGCTTTAGAGAGAGATTTTGCATCTTTTGAATTTTTCACTCAAATCATTTCTAATTTGACAACAGGGTTTCGGACTTGCGATTGGGGCTTGGCCTATTTGGAAGTTCCTAATGCAAACTAAGCATATTATAGGCCTACTTTAAGCTGAGCCGTGTGTTGGCCATCTTTTAGGCATCATTTCTAACAGCTTTGCGTGAGAAAGCTTCTTGAATCTTTGACGAGCACCTCAAGGCATTCTCTAGCTACTCTCGATCCGGTGGGTGCGCGTCACGCAACAACACTGAACTAGTTCCAAATCCAAAAATATAGATCTCAATCGATTTTTACATTTTACGTTTTACTTAACAAAAGTATCATAATTCTCACATTTCAAATTTTTTTTCTAATTCAAGATATCCGAAACTTTCAATATATATAACTATTGATACATAGAACGGCATATATTTTTCATAAATTTTAAAAATTCAGATAATATTAGGGAATATGACGGTATATTTTGCTCTGCCCTAGTGCCCAACAAACAATGGTCTCAATGGCAAAAGACTTATTAAGAAAATGGAAGAAATTGGAACCAGTGGTCCCCAAAGATGGGCTTGATCATTCTACCAAAAAAAAAAAAGACGGGTTTGATCATGACAGGAGGATTCAAAGTTTGATCCCCATCTGGACATGTGAGAGGTAGTCGTGTGATGAACGAGAAAGCTTGAATCGAGGATTCTTCTTTAAGATCAATACTTCAGCCAATTGTAAATTTGATCATCGCAAGTCATCGTTTCTTTATTCCCTTTGCATTTGGTACTTAAATATGATGGATTTAATCAAACAATCTTGTTTTTCCGGTATTCGAAAACGGAATAAACCAAGGCAACAGCTTGGGTAGTCGCATCAGAACCTGTCCGCAAAATTGAGTTTGAAAATGACACGTCCAAGGGAAGGAGCGACGAGTCAAGGCAAGAGCCAATGAAATGTAGACAACCAAGGAGGTCGAGGCTCCTTTTTGGACATCATCACCAAAAGACCTTTTCAGAATGTAATCCTCCCGTCCACATGTCATAAATGGAACATAAAGGGCGCACCGAAGGAGCCGCATCGTCGAGAGATTTTCACATCGAGTCTTTTCAAAAGGGAGGTGAATAGACCGAGAGGTACGTGGAACGTTTCTGTCCTTTCGAGGACGATAGAGGATAAAAACTTTCGGGGGGCTCAAAAGGGTGCTGAACCGGCTGAGGTACGTGGAACGCCTCGGTCGTTTCGAGCACCATAGAGGTACGAAGTGTCGATAGGTTTATAGATTCTTGAATAATATGTATTGCAGACTCGTAAAGGGACATAGAATAAGATATGCATATCCTTTCGTACGGTATTTTCATAGATTGCTGTGTCGACCTATTTCGGACGTCGATGCATTTCATACGTGTATTAATGATTGAGAAGTGACTTTGACAAAGCTAATGTGATCGACTCCTTGCAGGATAAGGGATGTTCATGCTCTTGCTATGACATGTTGAGTTACAATAATGTGTGTATTTGGAAAGACATGTAATACTGTACCACCATTTGTGCATGTGGAGATAATTATCTAACAAGTTTAAAACCTATTGTACGGCTTTCAATTTAATCATAAATTGATCGGAAATCGCTAATGTGATTGTTGGCTGTCTAATGTGACATGATCAGTATTGACATAAATAAATTTATTTTTTATTTTTTTATTATTTTCTTTTTCTTTTTATTTTTTATTGTTAAGAGCCCCTTACCTCGTCAGCCCCTTAACTATATAAAAAAAATTATCAAAAAAAATATTTATACCAGTTTCGACCATATCTTATAGGATTACTAACATTCACGTCACCGATTTCCAATCAAAATTAGTTGAAAGAATTATATTGGCAAATTAACAAAAACTTTATAACTGAATTAGTGCAATTGAGAGGTTTAGGACTAAAATAATTGCCATAATATAAGTTCAGAACTTTTTGAACAATTATTCTATACGTGTGTTTTTGTATAAGTGTCTATGAAATACCCAACAAAATTTGAATTAGATATTCATGATTGCAGCGTTTGCAAAGATTTGGTTCTTCATATTCTCTCGACGTTATTTTGCATTAAAAATAGTGGACCCCCCATGTGAAGTTACATGTTGTTGCTAATAACAAGAAGGGTAAATACTACAAAAAATCCAAAACTAGTTACTTGTAAAAAATTTACCTAAAAATCTCAAACTAGTATGTATGTAATAAATTTGTCCTATATTAGTTTTTGTTATAATATCATTAAATTACTAAATTGGAAGATATATCACAGTTGACAGATATATTAATTTGAAGTTTTACCCTTCATTTCTCACGGGCATACCAATTTATGATTTTTTTTGTTATATTAATTTAATTTAACGGAAACTAACATATAGTAAATTTGTCACAAATGTACCATTTTAGAGTTTTTGATAGTCAAACAATTAGTCAGTGTATAATTATCGCAATTGTATCAATTTGGGATTTTTGATAATCAAAAAATTAATTTTAGGTAAATTTGTTACAAATGTGTTAGTTTGGGGCTTTACGCAATATTAATCTCAACAAAAATAAAAACTTGTGCTATGTATGGTTGAAAATTCATTTTGATTCTCTCTAATCTGGTATCCTTAATAGATCGAGGGATATTGTTCAATCAATCCTAAATTTATTGTAGAGAAACAAATTCAATCCTAAATTTTCTCATTTTACCAATTTAGTCTAAACCTTTGCACCAAATTACACTTAAGTCATTTCAACTAAATTACATGACAATGTGTCATGTAAGATGCCTAGTGATAATTAGATTATTACCTCAGTAATTTCTGACAAAAATTGACTTGAATAACTACATTGAAATTTCTCAATAAGATTTTAGACTAAATTACCAATAATTCAGGACTCAATTAGTATCTATACAATAGATATATGACTAATTGAATAATTTTCCTCAATATGTGAAATTTTTTAACAACTATTTTCATGTTAATATATATCATGACTTGACTCAAGATCGCGACCGGCGAGGTATTGATGTGATATCCTAGGAGCGTTATCGACCCATTTCTTTTCGATTTTGTTATTATGAGCCTACGCAAGTGTGTACAAGAATTGTCTCATAGATAACACAACATACAAGTAATATGGAAAACACAACACAGCACACTACTCTTCTATTACATCAGCACATTTACAAACCCTTTTTTATGGGCCTTTTCTTTTTATATCATGCTATATCTATCCACATAGCTCGAGGTATCCCTAACTCCTCTATGAAGGCTGCAACTTCAAACTCACCTACAAGTCTGAAAGAGAAAAGAGTGAGTCGAGGACTCATCAAATAAAATCACTAATTCTCCAATAGGAGGACGACTCGTTATTGAATCTAGCATGCAAACATCACTCACACTACAGCATCGATGACAAATCAATAGTAATTCCCTTGCTCTGCCTTGACTATAGGCATGTTCAATTTTGGCTTATCGTCAATGTATGATATACCTCAAATTTATTAAACAAACTCATCAAACAACATACAGCATGCACAAAGGTTCATTAACCCTCTCAAATTGTTCTTCCCATATTTTCAAGTGCTTCCAGCCTCAAGTTGGGCATTTGGCCATTAAGTCGAGTGTTCCATACTTTCAGAAACTTCCTGACTCAACTAGAGCTTCTCATTCTCATGAACGAGGCATCACGTCGGCGTAGGACATCTCATTCTCATTAATGAGGCATTCCGTTGGTGTGGAGCATCTTGTTCACATGAACAAGGCATCATCGTCATCTCGATTAGCAACGGCATCCCGTTAGTGTAGGGGCATCGTCGCCACTTGAGGTGGCGACGGTTCTTATATTTCATTAGGTGATCACACGTTGTGTATTACACAAGCCGGTTCGTTCTCTTTCATCTTAGCCGATGCAAATACGGCTCGAGGGCATGCTCATGCAAGTGTGTATGTCATGATCTATAACATCATAACTATACTAATATGTCAGGTGCAGTATGTCAGGCATAGTATGTGACTCGTGATTTGAACCGACACAGCTAAGTGCCAACCCAAAGCCAAGCATGGCTCAAAAGGACATGCTTTAATGCCAATCCAAGGCTAAGCCAAGTTCGGTCTGTCACACCTTAATGCCGATCCCAAGCTAAGCGAGGCTTGTCCGTGACTGGAGGTGTAATCATCCTTATGAATGCAAACCATACAAAACGCACATTGACTTGCACACAACTAAGCCTGAATATGCTTGGTGCAACATGTGACTCACGGCTTGAACTGAAATGTTTAAGCGCCAACTCAAAGCCAAGCAAAGCTCAGATCGACACACCTCAATATCAATCCTAGGCCAAGTGAGGTTCGATCCATCACACCTCAACACTAATCTCAAAACCAAGCTAGGCGCATCCATGACCCGAGGCATGATTCTACTAATGAATGCAAGACATGAGCAAACCATACAAAATAAATCATTGTAATGCACACGATTATGCACGATGAGTACACGACTAAATCAAACAACGTAGCACATTGCCTTAGCTGAGGGTTAGAGATTCCACTTATAGTTGACAAAGTAATGAGGATTTGATCAAGAAATGACCAAGCGGTGAGGGTGGTGGCAAGTTAGCCTAAGAGAGAAAGAGAGGAGGCGTGTAAGAGGAAAGGAGTGGAAAAGGGAAAGTGAGCTAAGGGTTGGGAAATGAAGGGGTGGTGCTTCATTTATAGGCCAAGCCTCATTTAATGCCCTTCACACATGGCTTAATGGACTCTTTTTGAGTGGCATGCCTAATAGGATGATTGGCAAGGCTATCTTGAAGAGGTGGCACACCTAAGTTCTAATGGAAATAATGAAGAACACTTGTTAGGCTCTTCATTGGTCCACTTAAGTTCATGAGTCATCACATAATCATGACTTGACCAACTTGTTGTTCAAGCCAAATCTCCTTGCAATCATTACCAAATCTTCACCTTGCTACCTAAGTTGGATGAGTTATGCCCTTCATTAATGGTCAGAACAAGTGGCCCAATAGACTCCCTTGGAATGACATGACTAGCTTGATGGCGTGGTACTCTAAGATTATAGGAAAATGATTAAGAACACTTGTCAATCTCTTTATTGGTCCACTTGTGCAATGAGTCACCCTATAATCATGACTTAGCCTAGCTTGCTCTCCAAGGTTAATAGTTGATAATTATGACTATATTTTCACATGGCCACCTAAGCTAATGAATCACCCTCTTCATTTAATGTCCAATATATGGTCATCATGAAGCTTGGATTTTGTCATATGTTTCATGCATTTCCTTGCTCTTCAAGCCAACCTTATGAAACCCTCTACCAAATTATCTTTATTTATGGACTAACTTCCAAAGAACGTCAAACAAACAAGAGAATGAGGCTAATGGAAGAGCTAACATCACTGGGCGAGAGTTTTTCATCTTCATGCATGATCAACTACCTTACTTGAACTGAAATTTGTGGTAAATTTATGACTGAGTGAGGCTGGTCGCGTAATCCTCTAACTCTAATTCTCACAAATATCCTCACAAAAAGAGCATTTATAAAAGGAGCGTTTATCTAGCGCAAAAGGGTGAGGAGTCGTCTCATTGACCAAGTGATACAGAGAACAATAGAGGAGAAGGATTTGTGTGTGGATTATCATTTTTCTGCTTCCGCATCAAGAATGATGGATTTCAAAACAGATGCGTTAATCTTTCTACTCAATTATTTATGTTCTTGTTCTGGTTATGGAGATCATGGGATTGCACGTTTTTCATCTTGCATCCTTGGCTTGATGGACTCACGGGTTGGTGAGGCTGGCTTGGTGATTCTCGCCCGTGGGTGTGCTCCGCGTCACTCACCTGCAAAACAAAGGAACAATTCTGCAGCTTGGTGAAGAATAGCGATGGCGGTAATAGAATGTCATCGTGGTGCAGTCTCTGAGCAATAGGTGGGTCGGTGACACAACTGGGTCTTCGAGTTGCATCGCAACTTAGCGCAGGTGACCTCCTCACGGTGCAGTAGCTTTGTCAACTCATCGTTGTTGCGGTAACTGGATGTTTTGTTGCCTCGCAGTGCAGGTGCAGTAGCTGAAGGCGCGGCAAGTTGTTGCCAGAGGAGGAAGCATTAGCGTCGATCGTCGGTGTAGGTGGCTCACGGATGATCATCAGGCGGCTTGGTCAAGACAGCAAGCTGGTCAAGGCTGGCAAGCAGCACCAACACCGGGGGAGTCTCGGACGCGAGGGTCGCACAGCCGAGGGTGTTCGGCCATGAGGCTCCTTTGGATATATGTATACACACAGAAAAAAACCTAAGTTAATCCGAGGGCTTAATTTAGGCCTTTACCAAGTGATGAACTCTAAAATCTAAAGCGTAATTCTTGATTAATCCCAATGGGCTGAATTCAATTAAGCTCAATGAGGCCCCGCCTTCTTGGCCAAATTTTTCCCCATCTAAGTAGATTCAATTCATTCAATTAAGCTCAAGACTATCCACTGCCAATTCGATTAAATGCATTTAATTGAAATATGATTCTGATAACTATATGCAATTTAATTATTATTTTTGCTAGTGTTTGGGATCAATCATTAATTTTCTATGCAGTGAATTACTGAACAGGACGCCATAATTTAAGTGTCAATAACACCGAGTAATGTGAATTGCACTAATATGTAGATAGGTTTTATTTTGAAGGTACAACCTACGTAATTCACAATCAAGTGGTATATATACTTCCAAGGTAGGTTACTTATGTGGTTTCTACCCAAAAGTTACTTAAAAATTTTAATGACGTTGAAAAATTTACAAAATTAAAAAAGAATATAAATGGTCCCTGAACTTTGGCAATGACTGATTGAATATCTATTAAAAGTTCAAAATCCATATTGAACAAATTAAAAGTCTTGGAATAACATTACATATTGGACTAAAGTTCAGAGACCGCATTTGAAAAATTCAAAATTGAAAGACCATATTGCACATTGGGCCAAAATATATAGGCCATTTGTGCCATTATCTCAAATTGAAAACATATCTTGAATGTCGACATCGAGTTTTTTTAATAGGGATTATTAGTGATGAATTAAAAGTATAGGCATAGTATCATTGAGTTGATTTTCACTATAACACCTTTATATAATAAAAAATGATAAACGTAAAAATATTTATATCAATCTCTTTATGTTGGCTTCTCAATTAAATCTACTTGTGATTGACATTTTCATATTTTTCACCTTTTGTGCTATTATTTATTTTCTTCCACAGCCAGCTAAGTGACCTTGAAGTGGCCACGTTCTGACTTGATACGGTAGCAGAGTTATGGTGACCAACAGAAAATAAAGTAAATTTATTTTTGATCGGCGAGATGGAGAAATTCAAAGCAATGATATGACGGCTAACTAATGAATGAGCAATGGCATGGCCTGATA
The DNA here is from genome assembly GCA_016097545.1 of Eucalyptus victrix. Lineage (NCBI taxonomy): Eukaryota > Viridiplantae > Streptophyta > Magnoliopsida > Myrtales > Myrtaceae > Eucalyptus > Eucalyptus victrix. The sequence goes on along the minus strand of CM027840.1, from coordinate 29,251,625 downwards.
GCTATGGTCGTACCGAAAAAAAATGAATATCTGTCAAATCTAACTTTTGATGAATGTGCCCAATCTTCTTCCTTATAACTTGGGTAAGGTCATAGCATTTGCACATCCTCCTTCATGGGGATTTGGTAGAATGGACTTTAAGTCTTCTTGATAAAATTCAAAATGAGGGAAGGTTCATGCAATTTGTTGAAGGGTTGATCCTTCGATCATAAAGCATCGTCCTAATTATACGCATGTAATTATAATTCCTATATAGAATATCAAAAATTTTAAATTGTTAAAAAATATTACGTTATATGTTAATGACTATAGGTCCAACAACAAACAGTTTGTTGAGAGATTATATAAACGTTAACATAAAAATAAACGAGCCGATACATATTTGTTGGGGGAATTTGAAGAGGAGTGATGCAAATCAAAAACAAATTGAGAAACAAAACGTATCGAAGACGTCTCAAATACGACAATGTATATGCAATCCAAAATCCAATTAGGATTCTGTCTTCAAAACAAAATGCTCATGCTCTGATATTCTTTTCTAGTTCTATTTATTGAAGAAAAGAAGAACCAGTTTGACCTTACTTTCTTTGTTAAGTCGGCGTGCGAAGTAGTCAATAGGTCAGACAATCAAAAATTTAATAGTATATGATCCACCTTCGAAAGTGAAAGGGACCTCAACATATTCAAACTTTCCTTTGTTTAGCCATTCATAAGTGACTTTTGACTAATGTATTGAACACCGCTTGCAACTTGGAAGGAAATTCATAATTCTTGAGATGTGAGTCTAGTGTGGAAACAATTGTCCGTAGGATATGATTTGAATTTTTCTCACAACAATATTTGGGAGAATTATTCACAATGAATTCGTCGCTATGGATGGATTTAAATCTCGTTGGTAGAGGGCAATTGAATTTTTATCCTGGACATAATTTTGGAGTAAGTGAGTGGTTCTTTTGGCAATGGAGAAATAAGTTGTTTTTCTAGGACAACTTTGTTTTCCCTTCAATTCTTCCACAAGTAATTTGGTTGAACATAAAGGAAATCATTAAAACTTCACCTATGATTTTGGTCATATGGGATTTCCCGCTTTATGGGTGGATTAATTGAATGCTTATGGGTGAGGGTTTATTCATATTTGAAGGGGATGAGTGGCTAAGGGTGCGTTTGGTAACGTTTCGTTTAAAAATTGTTTCGGGAATGTAAATAGAAAAAAGTGTTTTGTTCTAGGGAACAATTTTTGAACAAAAAAACGCGTTTGGTAAATCTGTTCCAAAAATATAAAAAGAATAGAAACACGTTTGGTAAATTTGTATAATTTTTTATTTCTTTTAATTTTTTAATATTTTTATTTTATTTTTCTATTTTCTTTCTTATTTTTCTTATTTATTTTTCCTTTTTTCTTTTTTATTTTTCCTTCCTTTTGGCCGGTCGCGGCCTCGGCCATGGCCGGCGACCGGCCGACGAGGGCCGGGCGGCCTCGCCCCACGCGCGAGACTCGCGGCCCTCGCCGAGGCCAAGCCTCGCCGTAGGCCGGGCGAGCTCAAGCTCACCCAGATCCGGCGTCGCCGACCTGGCGGTGGCCCAGCAAGGCCGAGTCTTGCCGACCGCTAGGCGAGCTCAGCCTCGCCGGATCTGGGCGAGATCGAGCTCGCCCGGCCGGCGCAGCCGAGGCCGACCTCACGCCTGGCTGGGCGAGCTCGATCTCGCCCAAATTCGGCGAGGCCGAGCTCGCCGGGCCACCGCCAGGTCGGCATCGCCCGGGCGGCCCGGCGACGCCGAGCCTCGCCGACCGCTGGGTGAGCTCGACCTCGCCGGGGCCGGCGAGCCTCGCGTGGTTGGGCGAGGTCGCCGGCCAAAGAAAAAAGAAGAAGAAAATAAAAAAGAAGTGTTTCTAAATTTTGTTCCAAAACAAGAAACAACTTTTTTTGTTTCTTGTTTTGTTCCAAATGTGTTTCGAAAACAAAAAATAGTTTTGGAACAAAAATGCAAACAAACGCGTTTTTGTTCCTTTTTTTGTTCCCAGGGAACAAAAAAAAAACAGAAATTTTTGTTCTGGGAATAAAAACAAGGTGCAAACAAACGCGCCTTAAGTGATTTTATCGCATTCGTAGGAATATATTCATTGATACAAGTAGAATTTTGGGCTTTATGATTAAGACTCAGCTTCGCAAAACAACTTGGTTTTCGTAAGATCATCAATGAGATTGACTCTAAAACCATCACTATCTCGTTAGTTCATAACTTATGATTAATAATGTTGGCCCTACTTTGCTTAAAAATATCAAAAGAAATTGTCTTTGCTAACTGGCTCACTAATCTCAAAACCAATAAGTATTTTAATACTAGTTTCTTTTCATTACCTCTTAAAGAGTTATTTTATGTTTTATTAGGTGAAAAAAATAGGGATGGGCTTTAGCTTTTTTCATTTAAAAAAAAAACAATGAAATAGAGAGATCACATGTCCTTGAAGGAGCATTACCCTTCACCGAAATTTTAAAAAAAAAGAATAAATAAATATAGAGTTTATACTTCACAGGTGCTAAAACAACTCAAAGCACACTATTATGTGGCAAAGCAATATATTTAGATGAATAAATTAAAGTCCTATGACTGCGTTGATTCTGGTCAACTCGTTCTGAAAGATAGTTCTTAACCTTTTTTGGGCAAAATGTAAATGGTAAAGATATTCCTCTTTGGCTATAAAAGGGGAGACCCAGTTTCCCTTATCGAGCCCACAACACAAGCAGTTATACACGCTCTCTCTCTCTCTCTCTTTCTACCACCCCCCCCCCCTCCCCTTCTCTTCTCTCACTGTCTCACCGGTTGCTTTGTTTTGTTTTTACCTGTGATCAGACAAACAAAAAACATCTGATTCAGCGTCTGAACAAGGTAAACCACATCCCCACGAAATATAAAAAGAAGAAAAAAATTCCAGAAGAATCACAAAAACTACAGATCTTCACCCCCCCCCGCTCAACTAACTTGCATTTTCTCGGCATTTTCTTCTTCTTATTTATTTACTATTGTTTTTTTTTTTTTTTGGTGGGTGTGTGTGTTGTGCTCGTGGATTTGAAGTCGTTTCCTGTTGTTCTAGGGTTTTCTGGTGATCTAATCTCACAGAACTTTCACCATATGACTCAATATCTTTGTGTTGCTCTCGCAATATCAATTTCTAGGCCTCATCACGTCATACACTAGGTGACTTATTACTAGTTTTTGACCTGGGTCTCGTCTGATTTCTTCTTCTCGTTCCTTTCCTTTTTCAATACATAGAAAGAATTTGACAAGAGATTTAAGGAAGATGGCGAGAGAGAAAAAAAAGATAAAGAAGATAGACAAGTTGACGGCAAGGCAGGTGACGTTCTCGAAGAGGAGAAGAGGGCTGATCAAGAAGGCTCAGGAACTCTCCGTTCTGTGTGACGCTGACGTGTCCCTCATCATCTTCTCAGCCACTGGCAAGCTCCATGATTTCTCCAGCTCCAGGTACTCAAAAATTAAAATCTTCATGAGTCTCTAGTTTTTCATCATCGTATCATATGCATCCCTTTGGCGTGCGACAGAGAGAGAGAGAGGGAGAGAAGTGGGGTGGGGGGCTGAGGCGAGAGAGAGTGCAAAGTTGGGTACTTCGATTGTCTCTTGAGAGATCACTATGTCTGGTCATTATCCGTTGTAAGCACGCTTTTTTTGCTGCAATTCCCACATGAAGGTACAATGTATAGAAACTTAAATTATATGTAGATCGAAAGTTGAGATCTATAATCTTACGATGGGGACGGTGATCAAAACTTCAAAAGAACAGCAAGAGAGAAAAGAACCAGCATATATCAGATTCAGGGCCATCAATATATATCTTTCTTCTTTTTGGCTACCCTTCAATAATTATACATGTACATAAATTTGAATATGCTGAAGTTTCATCAATTATAAGACGAAGAACTATGCTCGCACATCTTGATGTTGGTCAGTTAACTTTGAATCATTTCTTTTCTCAATTAGGTCAGTAAGTTCCAAGTTCATTTTTTATCAGGTTTGTTCATTTTACCCCTGGCGACAAACTCATCCGTTGATTCTTCAATATCAGTCTATTGTCTCTTAAGAGTGCATATTTGGGTACTTTGATTGTGTCTTGAGAGATCAATATGTCTTGGTCATGATTTCACACAAAGGTACAATCTATAGAAACTTTGTTAGAATTTGAATGTGAGATAGCTAGTATAAACACCTAGAGGGGGGTGAATAGGTGCACAAACAATTTATCGAGATACGGAAGCGATTCTTGGCAAACGGAAAGGAAATTCTTTCTTGATTAACAAAATGAAATACAATCAAGGTAAAGAGAGTAAGGAAGAGAAAATTGAACACGGGGTTTATAGTGGTTCGGCTTATTCCAAACCTACGTCCACTCTTCCGCACTGACAGCTCACCGGTTGGATTTCACTATGAACAAAAGAGAAGTTACACCACATCTTTCCCTTGATTCCACAGTGTAGATGTTCTATCACACCTCCTCAAGGTTTCTCACAAATATAGACTCTCTTTTGTATACAAGTATTCGCTCAAAGGAATTGTCTAAACAACAAGGAGCTTCAGACTTTAGAATTCTTCTATCGCGCACACCTTAACAACTCAGAACGTCTTCCTTATATACTCCTTTATGCCATCATACCCGTTGGCACTTACCAAAGGAATTCCTCCAATCTACCCGTTGGACGGAATCAATTAGGAAGATTATTCGAGCTATTAAAGGAACGTGTCGATAGTCCATCAATCATGTTCGCCCATACAATTAGGATCTCGGTTTTCATAAGTAGAACCTTCCAAGAATATTTAGGCAATCACTGGATCTTCAATCATTAATCTTCGATCAATCAAAGGATTCGGTTATGTCTTTTCCAGCCACGAGATCTTCTCCAGTTGATAAGGTTAAATCCTTAACGAAACATCCAGTTCTGGATAACATTTCTTCAACGGATTAGAGACTGTCAATGAGGATAGACTTTGAGTCTTGAGTCTGGCTGTCCGGGAGTCTTCAGACTTTAAGTAGCAGAGTCTGCAAGCCTTCAGACTAGACTGATGGAAACGTTTTGTCAGCTTCAAAACACTTCAAGAAGATTTCTCCAACAATCTCCCCCTTTTTGATGGTGACAAAACTTTCCTGCAGATTTGGACAACTTTGACCTGCAAAACATTTCTTAAACACATATGCATATCTTATAGAGATAAATGGCTAAATGAATAACACTAGACTCTGCAACCACAGAAAATAGGTTAGTCTAATATGTGATAAAGCCATCTATAAGATATCAATAATAGTCAATAGAAGCGGTCAAGTCCAAGTCTCGTTCAGTTCTCATCCAGACACAAAAATAAAGTCAAACAGATCAAAACAATCCACAAAATCCAACAAACAGTTCAACAAACCACACGATTAAAAGTCAAATTGTTCAAATCCTGCATCTCTCCTCCTTTTTGTCAGCATTAAAAAGGTTGAGATGAAAATGGAATAAAGTCAAGATTGCTTGGGAACACGGATAAGCTGGAAATCTCCTATAGAGTGAACGATGCCTTCCGGCCTTTTCAAGTCTTCCTTCAGTTGTGCAATCTCCTCACCCTTGGCATTGGCCTCGAATCGAACAAGTGAGGGCTTGGATTTTATCATTCAATGAACATGAAGAAACTTGACTCGCATTTTGCAAGTTTTGAACCTCGCATCCCAAGGCATAAATTTGACCTCGCATCTCCAAGAGAATATCCATAATTCTATGAAAATCGGCTGAGCTGTCGGTCTGCGTACTGGCTTCAACACGTTCTGCAGATGATGACATATCAGAATAATCTCGCAGATTTAGCGATGAAACTTCATGACCTTCTTCTGGAAATTGAGAGGCATAAACATCCTCTGGGTCTGCAGGTGAGCGACTGACTCCTTCACTTGCATCAAGATATGAGGACTTCGCTCCTTTCTCTTGATCTCCCCCTGTTTCCATGCCTACAGGTGGAGAAGAGTGTTCCTCAGGTTCTCCTTTTTCTCTTCTTTCTTCTTATTTCTCCACTCTTTCCTTCTCAGCTTCTCTTTCTTCTTCTTCCTTCTCCTCTGCTTCTTTCATCTCTACTTCCTTCTCCTCTGCTTCTTTTGTCATTTGTTCCGATTCTTTCTCTGGAACAGAATTACTTAAATTCTTCAAAGCCATTGCAGAGATTGTGAGATTTTCATCATCATCTTCATCTTCAACAATAAGAGCTCTTCTTTTCGGTTTTGAAGCAACCAAGGGCTCCTTTCCTTTCCTTTTTGAAGAAGAAGAGGGTTGATGAGCTTTGACTAGAGTCTTCTCCTTAAATTTCTCCAACTCCTTGTGCAGTTCCTTCAGACGCATTTTGGTCACCATCTTCAGTCTTACCACCATATGATCGCATGATCGAACACAAAAGATTTACGGAGGCTGAATATTCAGATGTCTGAATAACTTCATAACAAGGCTTGGGTAAGGGAGTTGACCTCTGTCCTTCATCATCTCTCTATACATGTGGAACATAACAGTGTGAGGGAGAGAAAACCTTTTCCCAGTGAGGATGGCATACATCAGCTTTGCCTCTGAACTTGAAACATCAGTCTTAGAGGTTGATTTCGGTCGAAGGCAATTGATCACAATCTTGTGAAGCAAGATGTTGAATGCACTCATCCTTAAGTAGGTGATCTTCTCCTCTGTTCTCCTATCCTTCACCAGTTCCAGTGTGGCCCGAGCAATGGAAACTTTGATCGGTTGATATCTTCCTCTTTCAACTCCTAACACATCTGCCAGCATATCCATATCCACAACATAGTCTTGATCTTTGACACTGAAAGAGAATCTATTCGCATCCAAAAAGCTAAGATTTGAATAGAAATATGCAGTTAATTCAGTATAGACCTCTGTAGTGTTGGAGCAGAACTTTTCAAGTTGAAGATAACTGAACTTTTCCCTCAAGTTCACATTCACAGCATCCAGAAAATCACAATCCACACTCCTAGGTTTTATTACCCCACGCTTCAGCAATTTTGAGTACAAATCCTTTTGTTCCTTCGATCTGAACAAATCTTCCCTTTTTCCTCGATTTTCAACCGCAACACCCATTCTCGGTTGAAATTGGCTGTACAATTTGTCATCATCATTCCCATCTACAAGATTCGGCCCCCAATCACGAGGATCACTTGGGATATTCGCAAGGGTTTCCTCAGCCACCCCTTTTCGAGCAATTCCCAAACTTTCCATTTTCCGCAAAAAGATATATTCGTTCCCATATCCTTTATCTTTAAGAAAATCATCAACATAGTTCAAGGGAGTACGAGTTCCTTTTAAGGCACCATATAGCTTGTAAATATAAGCGGGCTTTTGAACTCTTACAGGGTATGCATCCTCGATGATTTCTTCCTCTTGTTGATGATCAATGCCTTGAGGACTAGATGGAGGAGAATCACGCTACTGAGAATGTTGTGGGCTCGGTTGCTGTTCTGGAGACACTTCTTCTTCAATAAGATCGAAGTGCGTAGGCCCCTCACTCATTCGCTGTGGTCCCCTGCTTGCGATTCTCGAAGACTTTCTTGAAGATGACATCTTTCTCAGTTTTTTGGAAGATTCCTTGCTTGACTTTCCCAAGAAAGATGACAACTTTTTCGAAGATTAAACAAGGGAGAAAACGGGAATGGAGGATCGATGCTTTCTAGGGTTTTCGAGAGTGAAGTGAAGAGAAATCAACAGTGCACGATCGGTTAAAAAGAGAGATAAACGAACCGTCACAAAGGAAAATAAAAAGATGCATTTTCAAAATAACCGTCCTTTTTCCCGAAAATGGTCATTTCAAAAATAACTTCCTTTTTTGAAAAAGAAACGATGCAATAATTACGCTGATTAAATATAGCAACACAGTCTGACGATCGTACCTCTTCAAGATAATATTCAAGAGAGAGAGAGACTAACTTACAGTCTGACGGTCGTACCAAGACTAACTTGTAGTTAAAGTCTTGTAAGTCTGAGTCTGAGAGTCTTTAGACTTTGATTCCTCATACCTCAAAATGTTGAGTCTGGAACGGATAGATTCAAATTGATTTTTCTCCAAAGGCTTGTGAATATATCCGCCAGTTGGTTCTTCGAGTCAACAAATTGAATTGAAACATCTCCATTTTGAACATGGTCTCTAATAAAGTGATGTCGAATCTCTATATGCTTTGCTCTTGAGTGGAGAATTGGATTTTTGGTGAGGTTGATAGCGCTGGTGTTGTCGCAATTAATCTCCGTGCATGAGTCTTCAATTCCAAAGTCTCTTAGCTGTTGTTTTATCCACAGAATTTGCGAACAACAACTTCCGAGAGCTATATACTCTGCTTCTGCTGTAGAGAGAGCTACTGTACTTTGCTTTCTTGAAAACCAAGACATTGTCCTGCCTCCAAGTAGTTAACAAGTACCCGAGGTGCTCTTTCTATCGACTCTGCATCCAGCAAGGTCTGCGTCTGAATATCCAAGAAGAGTAAAGTCTCCCCTTTTTGGATACCAGAGACCAAAGCTTGAAGTTGATGAAACATATTTAATAATACGCTTTGCAGCATTCAAATGAGATTCTTTTGGGTCTGATTGAAATCTGGCACAAATGCAAACACTAAACAAAATGTCAGGTCTAGAAGCAGTAAGATAAAGAAGTGATCCGATGATACTCCTGTACAGCTTTTGATCGACTTTCTTTCCTTCTTCATCTTTGTCTATCTTCAAGGAACTTGACATTGGTATGTCAGCCTTTTTGCAATTGTCCAGTCCAAACTTTTTGACAAGTTCATTTGCATACTTCTCTTGATGAATGAAAGTTCCTTCCTCCAATTGTTTTATTTGAAGTCCAAGAAAGAAGGTTAACTCGCCCATCATGCTCATTTCAAATTCATCCTACATAGTCTTAGAAAATTTCTTGCACAGACTTTCATTAGAGGATCCAAAGATAATATCATCGACATATATTTGAACAAGCAGAAAACTTTTACTTTCTCTTTTAATAAAAAGAGTAGTGTCTACTTTACCTTTAACAAATCCATTTCGAATTAAAAACTTACTTAATCTGTCGTACCAAGCTCGAGGTGCTTGTTTTAAGCCATGCAAGGCCTTTTGAGTCCGAATACCGAGTCGATTTCTTTGGGTCTTCAAACCCTGGTGGTTGTTCCACATAGACTTCCTCATGGATGAATCCATTTAGGAAAGCACTTTTGACGTCTATTTGAAATAACCTGAAATTTTTATAACAAGCAAATGCAAGTAATAAACAAATTGCTTCTAACCTTGCTACCGGTGCATAAGTCTCGTCATAGTCAATCCCTTCTTCTTGTGTGTATCCCTTGGCCACGAGTCTAGCCTTGTTTCTTACGACCTTTCCTTTTTCGTCCATCTTGTTTTTGAAAACCCATTTAGTTCCAATAACTGATTTACCTTTCGGTTTTGGAGTCAATTCCCAGACATCATTAATTCTGAATTGTCTGAGTTCTTCTTGCATAGCTTCAATCCAGTTTCATCGGATAAAGCTTCTTCTATGTTCTTGGGTTCTATTTCAGAAATAAGAGCCACGGCATTAGACTCTTCTCGCCTTTTGGATCTTGTGCGAATTCCTTCATTGATGTCGCCAATAATAAGATCTTTGGGATGACTGGACTTATGTTTCCAGTTGCTAATTAATTTATCAGATTGATGGTCACTTCCTTCACTTGAATCTTCAACAGTTACTTGTTGCTGGTCCTTCAAAGTCTGAGCTGCTTCTTCAGATTTAGACTTTGTAGAGTCTGAAGCAGATTTAATCTCTTCAAGATGAGTCTGAATAGATTCATTTTGGATAGAGTCTTGGAATTTGACATTCATTGATTCTTCCACAGTTTGAGTCTTCTTGTTGTAAACTCTGTACGCTTTGCTAGTAGTTGAACATCCGAGGAAGATGCCTTCATCTGACTTTTCTTCAAACTTACCAACTCGATCATTTGCATTTTTCAATATGAAACATTTACATCCGAATACATGAAAATATGAAACAATTGGCTTCTTTTATTTAAATAGTTCATAGGGGGTTTTTTCTAGAATAGGCCTTAGAAAAACTCTATTGATAATATAGCATGATGTTGAAACTGCTTCAGCCCAAAACCGTAAAGAGATATTGCTTTCAATTAAAAGAGTTCTAGCCATTTCTTGAAGAGATCTATTCTTCCTTTCCACGACTCCGTTTTGCTCTGGAGTATATGGAGAGGAAAACAAATGTTGGAAACCAGATTCATCACAAAATTTTGCAAAATCTTGATTTTCAAATTCACCTTCATGGTCTGTTTTTATACTTGAAATAACATACCCCTTTTCATTTTGAACCTTTTTAGCAAATTTTTCAAAGTAAGAGAAAGTTTCAAACTTACTTGCCAAGAAATATACCCAAGTAAATCGTGAGTAGTCATCCACAATTACTAGGCAATATTTCTTACCTCCAATGCTCTGCGTTCTTGTTGGTCCGAAGAGATCCATATGCAAGAGCTGCAGTACACGGTTAGTGAAAACTTGATTTATTGGCTTAAAGGAATTTCTTACATGTTTTCCCAATATACATGGTGTACATAGATCAGACTTTTGATATGATAAATTGGGTAGACCACGAACAAGCTTCTTTGCTGAGATTTTGGCTATCTGCTTCATGTTGATATGCCCAAGCTTTTTATGCCATAAGTTCGCTTCGTCTTGGATTGAGATTAGACATTGCGATTCATCTGGTTTCACGTCCAAGAGGTAGATATTTCCATGTCTTCGACCCATGAATGACTGAGTAGAGTCTTTGCTGGTTCCTGAACAAGTACCCTCTTAAAAGTTGATTTTAAAACCGACATCACAAAGCTGACTGACACTGAGCAAATTGTAATTGAGCCCTTCAACTAAAGAAACATTGCTTATTATGAGGTTTTCAATCTTTACAGTTCCAAATCCTACTATTTTTCCTTTGATGTTTCATCCAAATGAGACTTTTCCACCATTCACTTGAGCAAGCTTTATGAAACAATTTGAATCTCCTGTCATGTGCCTCGAGCATCCACTATCCAAATACCATTTCACTTTTTTCTTGATAGTGACCTGCATTCAAAAAGAAACTCAGCTTTCTTTGGTACCCATTTTTTTTGGGTCCTTTTGAGTTAGTCTGATATACGGTTTTTGCCCAGACTTTATTGACAAGTTATCCAAACCATAGGACATTCTTTCTCAATTTGCACTATTGCATTTTGAACATCTAAGAGCATTACGACCTACCGGTTTTACAAAGTTCCTTTCAAAATGATTTTTGTAAGCATTTATTGTGGGTCTTTGTTTGATTCTTTCTTTTACTTTAGGAAAATCGATTAAAGGAATAGTTTCAAAGCATTCATTCCCAAACCAGATTTATTGAAATAAGATCTTTGAACATAAAGTATTTTTTCTAGTTTTTCAGATCCTAGAGAAAATCTTTTGGAAATATTTGAAATATCATTTTTCAAAAATGCATTTTCTTTTAAAAGATTATCTTTACTTTCTTTGAGAGAAGAAACATTCTGGTCTAAGCATTTCACTTTTTCTTCCAAAGCATTCTCTTGTTGTTTTAAAGCAGAATTTTCTTTTTTGAGTTCGGAAATTCTTTTAAGAGAAGTCTTAAGACTAAAACATAATTCATCAATGTATTTTGAAACTTTAATAGGGATTTTGAAGTTACTTACCTCAAATTCACTTTCTGAATCTAAATCAGTCTCGGAGTTTGATTCTGAATCTGATTGTGCCATTAGACATATGTTGGCATAATCATCATCACTATCTTCGCACTCCGTATCACTCCAGGTTTCAGCTTTGAGAGCTTTTCGATACTTTTCAATTTTTCCTTTCTTCTTCCTCAGAAGAGGACAGTTGGGTCTAATGTGTCCCTTTTTCTTGCATTCAAAGTAGACTACATCTTTGTTTGATTCATCATCTCCAGCAGACTTGGTCTGTTGCTTTTGAAAACTTTGTTTCCTTGAATTGGATCTTCTTCCTTTTCTATTTAGCTTTCTAAATCTTCTTATCATGAGAGCAAGTTCTTCATCATCCCTGTCGTCTTCAGAATCTGTTACATCAGAATCATCGTTAGATTTTAATGCAATAGATTTCTTACCTTTAGGATCTTCGTCTTCATTGATTCGTTCCACTTCATAAGACTGAAGGGTCCCAACCAACTCATCGACAGACAGTGGCATGATTCTTTGGGTCTCTCTGATTGAAGTTTTTATGTGATTCCAATCCTTAGAGAGTCCATGCAGTAGCTTGTTCACTTTCATGGGATAAGAAATTGGTTGACCTTGATTTTCAAGACCATTCACGATTTCTGTAAAACGACTAAACATGTCAGTTATAGATTCTCTTCGTTTCATTATGAAGGCTTCGTATTGACCGAGAAGAATGTTGATTCTAGTCTCTTTCACTCGATCGGTTCCTTCATAGGTAATGTGTAATTTATCCCAGACTTCTTTGGCTGTATCACAAGAAGATATTCTATTATATTCAGTAGATGATAAAGCACAATATAAAGAATAAATTGCTTTTGCATCAAGAGCTTGTCTCTTGATTATCTCTTCCTGAGTCATTTCGCTAGACTCAACAGTGTCTTTTCCTCTTTCTGAGACAGGAGCAGCTTTAGGAACGATTCCTTTTTCTACAACGTCCCATTCCAGAGGATCCTTTGATCTTAAGAACGCCTTCATCTTGTTTTTCCATATGTTGTAGTCCTTTCCATCAAAGTAAGGCGGTCTGGTGTTGCTTTGCCCATCTACCAGCCTTGGAGCCAACATACTAGACATGGATCTTTAACTCTGAAGTAAAACACTTCAAACAAAGTGAGTACACGAGCTCTGATACCAATTGAGATAGCTAGTATAAGCACCTAGAGGGGGTGAATAGGTGCACAAACAATTTATCGAGATACGGAAGCGATTCTTGGCAAACGGAAAGGAAATTCTTTCTTGATTAACAAAATGAAATACAATCAAGGTAAAGAGAGTAAGGAAGAGAAAATTGAACACAGGGTTTATAGTGGTTCGGCTTATTCCAAACCTACGTCCATTCTTCCGCACTAACAGCCCACCGGCTGGATTTCACTATGAACAAAAGAGAAGTTACACCACAGCTTTCCCTTGATTCCACAGTGTAGATGTTCTCTCACACCTCCTCAAGGTTTCTCACAAATATAGACTCTCTTTTATATACAAGTATTCGCTCAAAGGAATTGTCTAAACAACAAGGAGCTTCAGACTTTGGAATTCTTCTACCGCGCACACCTTAACAACTCAGAACGTCTTCCTTATATACTCCTTTATGCCATCATACCCGTTGGCACTTACCAAAGGAATTCCTCCAATCTACCCGTTGGACGGAATCAATTAGGAAGATTATTCGAGCTATTAAAGGAACGTGTCGATAGCCCATCAATCCTGTTCGCCCATACAATCAGGATCTCGATTTCCATAAGTAGAACCTTTCATGAATATTTAGGCAATCACCGGATCTTCAATCATCAATCTTCGATCAATCAAAGGATTCTGTTATGTCTTTTCTAGCCACGAGATCTTCTCAAGTTGATAAGGTTAAATCCTTAACGAAACATCCAGTTCTGGATAACCTTTCTTCAACGGATTAAAGACTGTCAATGAGGATAGACTTTGAGTCTTGAGTCTGGCTGTCCGGAGGTCTTCAGACTTTAAGTAACAGAGTCTGCAAGCCGTGAGACTAGACTGATGGAAACGTTTTGTCAACTTCAAAACACTTCAAGAAAATTTCTCCAACAGAATGTGCGCGTAAGCATAGCATAGTTTATATTTGATAGAGGATGGATAAGGATAGGATATTTTGAGAAGGTTTACGGGACAAGATAGTTCACTACTTTATAAAGATGGTTTTACATAGTTGAGGGAGGTGCTGGTGAGAGAGCCACATGATGTGGATTTTATGGTCAGCTCCACTCAAAACATGGAGCACTTGCTCCTTTATATAAGCTGCCAAAGTTGGTGGAGGAAGTCTCCACAGTTCTCTACTACAAATATCTGCTTTTATTTTAGAGTAACACAAGATGGAGTGTTCCAGAACAAATAAGAGATGGCGTGGATGTCTTCGTACATGTTGGCAGCTTGTTGGTTGTCTTTTCATCATCTGTTTCTCACGTCTACTAGAGTTGTCTAGATTGGACTAAAGAATTCCATGTCAGAAATTGGATCTCCAGAGTTCTCTACTACAAATCTACTATCATCTTATAGTTAACACAAGATGGAGTGTTCCAGAACAAATAAGAGATGGCGTGGATGTCTTCGTACAAGTTGGCAGCTTGTGGGTTGTCTTTTCATCGTTTGTCTCTCACGTCTACTAGAGTTGTCTAGATTGGACTAGAGAATTCCATGTCAGAAATTGGATCACAAATTCCAACTAACTTAAATATATACGTAGATTGATAGTTAACAACTATAATCTTACGACAGGGATGGTGATCAAAACTTCGAAAGAACAACAAGAGAGAAAAGCACCACCGTATATTAGATTCAAGGCTTCCAAAGGGACTTAGGAGTGGGGGAGGGAGGGAGGGAGGGAGGGAGGGAGGGAGGGAGAGAGAGAGAGAGAGAGAGAGAGAGAGAGAGAGAGAGAGAGAGTTCCGTCTTACTCTTGAAATGGCAGCAATAACTAGTGGCTTACAACGAGAGAGAGAGAGAGAGAGAGAGAGAGAGAGAGAGAGAGAGAGAGAGAGAGCCCATTCATATCATTTTATTTTTATTTTTCTTCTTCTTATTTTTCCTCTATTCTTCTTAATCCTCTAGCCAATTACTGACCTTGCTTAGATCTAGCGAGGTCAAACCTTGTTAAGGGCCGGTGAGGTCGCCAAACCTCATTTCTGGCAAGTTGCTAGCCATTGCCTAGCTTGGCGATTGGTTAGAAAGGGAAAAAGAAAAAAAATGATATTTTCAAAAAAATTATTCTTGAGAATAAAAATACAACTTTTTTCTATAGCTTGTTTCTATTTTAAATCTATTCTTAAATCACTGATATGATCTTGAGAATATAAAAATTAATTGATATTATTAAATAAATTTTTAGTCTTCTTTTATCTCAACCAACATAAGAACGAAAATATAAAAGAACTGGAGTGTGATCAAATAGGTCATAATCCTCCCCAGCTTACGTCAAAGGACGGAGGGTCGATGGAAAGATAGACTCTCGAGCAAACCCTCTCGTGGGCTCGATATGGCGGAGATAACAAGCTAAATTACTTGGGACCTTTTTTGCCGTTTTCGTGGATTTTTTTTTTTTTGGTCGAAAGGACCCTTTTTGTTGTTGCGTGGATTTGGGTATTGCCATGGATCCCGTCTCGACCTGCTTCATTTATTGATGTGTATCATTAACACATACATCGATTAGATCGGCTCCGAGACAGGATGGCAGATGTTCAAGCTCATGCTACCATGTGTTACAGTAGCTACATCCCAAAGGATCATGTTGATGTTCCAGCATCTTGAAATTAAGAATTAGCGAGGCAACATTTTCTGATAAGTAGAGGTGTTAAAATGGGTCTTAGACCCATATATGACCCATTTAAATCATAAATGGGTCATGTATAGATCACTTGTTTCAGACAAAAAGTAGTTAAATGGATTTAATAATTAAAGACTTTGATAGGTGGGCCTTAAGTGGGTCTTAAATGAGCTGAATTTAGAAGCCATTTTCAACCAAAACCTCACAATCTCTCTCTTCCCTCTTTAACTTTACAAAAATATTTTTTTTATAAAAATCGAAATTATAATTTTTTTATTTTAATTTTCTTTTCTTTTTTCTTCCTTTTTTTCTTTCTTCTTCCTCTGGTGGCCGGCAGCCGGCTAAAGAAGAAGAAGAACAAAAAAGAAAAAAGAAAATTAAAAATTAAAAATTTTATTTTAACAATAAAAATAATTAAAAATTTTATTTTTAAAAAATAAAAATAATTAAAATTCGATTTTTTAAAATAATTATTTTTAAAATTATAAAAATTTTCCATTAAATTTGTGTTGTATAAAACTATTTTAGCAATACCATTTTTAATATATATATAAGAAATAAGCTTGGAAGTATTTTAGTAATATAATCTTAAAAGAAAAAACATAAGAATAAGTTTTTCTAAATTTGGTTAAATATGAAAATATTTTATTAATATGGTTGGGTCGGGTATGGGTTGGGTATGGTCGGGTATGAGTTGGAAAATTTACATTATGCATAAAAAAAAAAAAAACATTGGAATAAGTTTTTTTAAATTTGGTTAAATATGAAAATATTTTATTAATATGGTTGGGTCGTGTATGGGTTGTGTATGAGTCGGGTCGGGTATGAGTCGGAAAATTTACATTAGGCATAAATGGGTTAATGGGTTAATTTGGATCGGACCATTAATGACCCGACCCAAACCCAATTCGACCCACCCGTTTAATAGCTCTACTGATAAGATACTTTGTCCATATATAGATAGATACATTGAGTCGTTTATTTTTATTTAGTTGTTCAGTTAAATTTTAAATCAACGAATCATTTTTGAACTAGATAATAACAATCATTTTATTCGGCGTGCTTCACCTTAATTTTTTAATGAATTCACATCTTTCATTAATAAAAATAATTTTAAATAGTGAGTGATAATTCTAATTATTCTCTAAATTTATTCATATTGAAGATAGTGGCATCACCATGTGATATTACATGGACTTACTAATTACTATAGAATATTGGAAATGAATTTTTCTCTCTAAATTGATATTTCTAATAGGCCACCTTCACCTCAAACAAGAAAGGATTGAAGGAATTAATTTCTTTGTCAATAGAAGTTTCTAAATTGAACATTTTGAGGCTACCCCTTTTCACTTATTAGGAGATAGGTTTGGAATCCTATACAAGGTAGGGGTGAGCAAAAGAACTAGACCGGAAAAGCCTCATTCGCTCAAAACACTCGTCGCTCCCTCTCTGGTAAGTTCAAAATCATAATTGCCTTTTGCCCCTTTTTCTAGTTTCTTCACTCAGTCTCACACCTCTTTGTCGCAGTCTCACTCATCACTCATGATGCTTGTCGCCCCTCTCGTAGCCTCACTCTTCGCTCCCTTCCTATAAGTCACTAATCCCTCTTTGGTTAGAGTGGTCTAAGTAGATTTGTGACATTTGTGGCAAACTCTTGGAGTCATATTTGTGTTATGATCATCAAACTTAGTGGCGAACTTGTAGGTGGTGATGCTTGCAAACTTGCATGTACAACTGATTCAAGACACAATTGGTTCTGTCGACCCATTTGGAAACTTGACCGATGGTCTAGTTCTCAAGTGGGTTTAGAAACCAATGGATGGTTCACGGTTCTTAATTTGTGGAACTAACCCTTCATGAGTATTAAAATAATTTGATCGATAATTAGTTTTTTTTTTTGGTAAAACTTGATCGATAATTAGTAAGTCTAGTGTTTTTTCATAAAACTAATTTTTGTCCTTTTTGTCTTTGCGTCATTTTTAAATTTATTTTGTCCATTGGTGGCGAACGCATGGGCTATAATAGGATTGCCACATGGCAAATATTAGTCAAATTTTTTTAAGCTTTCACTTTACCCCATTTTATAAGATAAGATTTTGCTTGCGGAGGTTTTAGTGACATTTTATAAGATAAGACTCATACTCAAATATTCTTTCCTAAGTCTGCTTACTAAGAAATGAAGAAGCTAGACATTGAATAATATAATTTACTCGATCTCTACAAAATGCAATACTCTTACACCAATTGGTTTGGAGATCACATCCCTTGAAGGAGCATAACCCTTCACTAGAATAAAAGCAGTTCATGCTTTGTAGGTGATGAAAGAGGTCAAAGCTCTCTAGCGTGTGGCGAAGCAATAATTAAATGAATAAACTAAAGCCCTAAGGTTTCTTTGAGTCTTTCTCTTCGTTCTCGAGGTTACTTCCCATCTTTTTCAGGAAAAATGCAAATGTCAAATAGTAAAAGATGATCATAGAAAGATACCCTCCTTGGTAAATAAGGGGGGGACCCCGCTTTGAATCCTGGAGGATATTCCCGGAACACACAGGTCTCGCGCACGCTCTCTCTCTCTCTCTCTCTCTCTCTCTCTCTCTCCCACTGATGGCTTTCTTTTTGCTGCTATGATTAAGACAAAGAGACCCCAGCTGTTTCACCATCTGAACAAGGTAAACCCTTCCCAGAAAAAAAAGAAAAAGAAAAAGAACGAAGGAAAGAGAGAAAGAAAAAAGAAAGAGAAACCACAAAACCCACAGATTTTCACTCCTTCCCTCAATATTCTGCATTTTCTGGGCATTCTCTTCTTCTTTTTTGGTGGGTGTGTTTCGTTTGTTGTGCTCATGGATCTGAACTGGTTTCCTATTTTCCAAGGGTTTTCTGGTGACTTCATTTCACAGAACTTTTACCATATGACTCAAGATCTTTGTGTTGCTCTTTTGATAATATTTCCAGGCTTAACATGTCTCACTCTAGGTGAGATACCACTAGTTTGTTGACCGAGGTCTCGTCTGATCTCATTTTTTTCCCCTTTTTCTGCCATAGAAAGAATTTGAGAAGAGATTGAAGGAAAATGGGGAGAGAGAAGATAAAGATAAAGAAGATAGACAACTTGACGGCGAGGCGGGTGGCATTCTCGAAGAGGAAGGGAGGGCTGATCAAGAAGGCTCAGGAGCTCTCCATTCTGTGTGACGCTGATGTGTCCCTCATCATCTTCTCAGCTACTGGCAAGCTCCATGAATTCTCCAGCTCCAGGTACTTAAAATATTAGTTCTTCGTAAGTCTCTAGTTTTTCCCCATCATATGATGCATCCCATAGAAATATTAAACTAATTTGGGACTTTCTGTTTGGATGTGCAATTTGATCATACCTTTGGTGTGTGTAATGCGAGCGTAGGTGTGTGTGCGTGCGTGCGTGCGTGTGTGTGTGTGTGTGTGTGAGAGAGAGAGAGAGAGAGAGAGAGAGAGAGAGAGGGTTGCATATTTGGGCACTTCGATCGTCTCTTGAGAGATCAGTGCATATTTGGGCACTTCGATCGTCTCTTGAGAGATCAGTGCATATTTGGTTGCAATTCGTGCACAAAGTGTACTAAACAGAAAGTTAAAAAATTTGTAGATTGAAAGTGGAGATTTATTGTCTGATGATGGGGATGGTGATCAAAACTTCAACAGAACAGCAAGAGAGAATATAAAAGCACCAGCATATTTCAGATTTAGAACTCCCATAAGGAGCAAAGGAGAAGAGATGAAGAAACCCTGAAATTCAGAACTAGAGTTTAGAATAAGATGTAGAAGAGAGGTATTTGGAATTTGTGCATATTTCAATATCTAGTAATGAGCCTTTTTGTAGGTCTTTTTAGATGACTATTTAAGGAAATCAAATCAGTTATGTATAATAAAAAAAATATGGAAAATCGCAGCAAATATATCTCTAACATCCCAGTGCATAGAAGATGTCGACTTGAGTTCGAATACAAGTCTAAACAATCTTTAGTGGCTGAGATGCGGCGGATGAGGTGACCGAGACGTAGTGTTTGCGGGCCGCAGATGGTAGTGCTTCTTGAAAGGACGCAACCTTTCACGTCTCGACCTTTCACGCATCTCTTTCTGGTGTGCTGAACACTTGAGGCATAGCACATGTTTTCTCTCTTGCATTTCTTCCCTCCTCTACCAGAAAAGAATTCAACCCCAAATAATCCTAACAGGCCTTGCTCAAGATTTTACAAACCGAGTTCAGCACTTTTACAAACATGTACCATATAAGTATACGAATATGTACAATACTAAAAGCAAAATGGGCATGATCCAGATTTGACAATCATTTTTCGACATGTACTGTACTATACACTGGTACTTTCTGTAGTTTTGATCACACATTGAGCTATCTTTCGACAAACGTCATTGCTAGCTAATTGGGTTTGGGCTAACCCTCTTAATTTTATTTCCATCATATATAGAAAACCGAACCTCAGGATACCATCCACATATATCCTTTTTTGTTCTTTTCGGCCACCCACCATGTATACATATACCTAAATTTGAATGTAACAATGTTTCAGCACCATGATACGATTCACTATGCACACATATCTTGAGATGGATCACTGCACTTTGAATCCCTTTTTTTTTTTCAATTAGGTCAATGGACTCTGAATTCACTTTGTATCGGGTCACTCTGATCATATCACGGATAACTAGAGTCTAGGAACTGTTTATCCGACCTTCACCTCAACTTGATGTAGACTCCACAAGAGGTCGGCTAACTTTAGGCTACATAATCTGGTCGACCCTCGAGCTGAGGGACTTCATCGACCAAGAAAAGTTCAGTGGCTTGATAGAGATTGGCGAAATTCCTACCCCTTATAAACACTTTGCATATAGTTTCAGTATGGGGGATACACTTTGTCTTGTCTAAATCTTCTTCTGTGGGTTTTTTTTATGTCCTTTTTCGGTGAAGTATGGAGGATACACTAACGAGGTATGTTCTCCACTCGAATAGCGTTGAGAAATCGGTCCAGCCATGTCTTGCACTCCAGGTGAATCACTTGCTTATTCATACTTTCTATGTTCTCTTGAAATTGCGCCATATGTTCGTGGAATGAGACACATATTCTCCTGAGGAAATCAGTCTATCACATTAAAAGGTTCCTCTTCGAATTGGCAAGCCTTACATTCTTTTTCCCTAAAGTATCGTAGTGACATATAAAACACTGATATGAAATGAATACCTCATGGAGGATTTAATCTTTTTTCATGCTCGTTTTCTTTCTCTTAGGAAGAGAACAGCAATCTCGAAATGTTGCTCAAGGAAGTGAATGATATGGCTCGCAAACTGAGGTGCGTGCGTATGTTTTCCATGCTCGTTTGAGTCATAACTATGTTTTTCTTTTCTGGTTCCTCCTTTTCGTGGATCAGTTATATTTATTTCTAGTTTTTGTTACAGGCAGATGAGGGGAGAGGATCTGGAGGGGTTGGACGTGGACGAATTGGGACAATTAGAGAATAAACTTGAGGCGGGACTGAGCCTCGTGATCGAGACTGAGGTCTCTTCATTAACTTCTATTCATTAGGTTTTCATAAGAACCGAGAAAGGGGTCCCTCTTTTGTGTCGTTCTTGTTTCGCTCCTTTGTTTTTCCCCATTTTAGTTGTTCCTCTCTTTGCAGGAAGAGCGAGCATCGACCGAGATTAACGAACTGCAGAGAAAGGTTCACGTACACTAACTAGACCCTTGTGTGCATCTTTCATTATAAACATGACGCGGTTGGGTGAACCCTCCAAAAGATAATTTGCCATGCTGCGAACATTGCATAACGTTAAAGTGCATAGTCAAATTGCGCAGGTTGAGCAGATTTGAATTTATTGAATGCAACCATTTGATTCAAAGACTTTATCCGTTGATTTGAAGACTTTTTTTTTTTTTCTGAAATTGCAGGAAGCACAGTTGATTAAAGAGAACGAGCAACTTAAACAGAAAGTAAGATTACTTCCTGATAAACGATCTTGTTGGTAATATATCCCCATGCATTCTTCTTTTCTTCAAAGGAATTATCACTGTCAAACGGAGTTTATTTTATTTCGACAAATTGCATATGACAATGATGATGACGATGATTTTACATCAAGGGAAGTTGGAAACCGTGAACTCAGAGAGTGATAATGTGGTTCTAGAAGCCGAAGGCATGTTGGAGTCGGTTAACAACGTTTCCATCGGCGGCAATAGCGTTGCTCCTCTGGATGACGATAGTCCTCATCCCTCAAGTTAGGGTGAGCAAACAAAGAGAACTGATTTACTACAAAGGTATACATAATATATCTTGATGCGCTCTATTTTTGTTTTCTTATGGTAATTAAATCGATACATCTGGGAAACTTAACAATTTTTGGCCCCAGCCTACTGGAGTTTTTTAAGATGTTATCAGCTGCTATTATTGTGGATGAGTTTATGCGTTGGACTATTAACATTGGATAACTTTTCATTTAGGTTTCCAGTGTGGATATAGCATTGTCCAGAGAATTCATGCGTGATCCTTGAAAAGAATTAATTATCCGATGTATAGAAATCTATTTTACAAAATCAATATATTAAGTGCAATGACTCATTTATTTGAATGATCATAACCTGCTGCTGCAGTCCACCAAGGTTACTAATTTTATGAAGAAGTTATGTTAATTGATATTTATTTTTTGTTTTGTTTTTCCTTACCATGAAAACTTTTTAAAGGTGGAGTCAAAGGATGTGAATGTTAGTATGGTAGGTAGCTAGACTGCCCTAGAAGGATTTACCACTGGCCTCTTGCCTCGATTCAACTCATTGTCATCTAAAATTCCGGGATCTTTTTCTTTTTTGCATTAGCCAAGTCACTTTGCTCTTTGCTACACTAATTTCTCTACCTATATCATCATCTTGCAGGCTTCCTTTCTGAAGCTGAAGTATCAGACAGCTAACTGGTGCATCTTCTGCAAGCAAACAATAAAGGATGGAAGCCCGTATTTCAAATAGTTATGATTGAATTAGCACTTATTAGTCCCCCCAAAAATGTTCATCAATACACATAGTTGATGATCCTACTTATATACACAACTGTCCTTATGATTCTCCATCTAAAAGTCTATCTTTGTATTTTCGTACTTCGTTGCCTTAGACAACAACATCAGTACCATCTATGTTGTTAAGGTCTGCTTGGAGCAAAAAATTGTCTTTATTTAAGAACGTGCAATTGATTGTATGACATTTATTGATAGGTTATGCTAATGAAATATATCGATGTTGATGATATCTATGCCCATAAAATGTTACCCCTTAATCAGGTTTTGAAACAATGTTTTCCCTTATTCCTAATTAGTAGGTTATAGATTATGAGCAATGACCATATTATAATCTTTCAATTAATGGAAGTCATGGTTGTAGGGAAAAAAAAAAAAAAAAAGGGAGCACTCTAGAACTGATTTTGAGTAAGTGGTCCCTTTGAAAATCAACCTGAACCTAAATTAAGAAGGATTCTAAGAACCAAGGTTCTAAATGGTTGAAGAGCTAGGTTTGCAAAGATAAGAGATTGCGAGGATGCCATTTTGTTAGCCACATCAGAATGGTTATGTTTTGTTTGGGAAAGGAGGGAAGGGGGAGGGAAATGAGGGGTGAATATGAAAAGCCAGGTGTATTTCACACTCTATTAGGAAAGTGGGAAAAAGTGTCGAGTATGAAAATTGAGTGGAAAACCTTATTATTCTAAAAAAATTGTAAAAATTCAAATTTATCAAATTTTTCCTTTCCACTTCATGTCCCAAGCATATAGAATTATTTTCCGTGAGTAGAAAAGAAAGGGAAAACTAAAACTTTTTCTCCTCTTCATGTCCCAAGCATATAGAATTATTTTCCATGAGCAGAAAAGAAAGAGAGAACTAAAACTTTTTATCCTCTTTCCTCCAATTGATCCTTTTAAATAGAGCCCTATAAAATTTTGAGTCATCTCTCCTTACGAACATAGATCAATCTTTAAAAGTATGTAGTGCTTGCTACCACATCTCTCTCTCTCTCTCTCTCTCTCTCTCTCTCTCTCTCTCTCGTCTCTGTGCACAGTTATTTCTTTGTTTTTTTTTGTTTTTTTTAGGAGATTTCACCTAATATACTGTAAACGTCAAAATTGCAAATGTTTCCAAGTTAAAAGGTAAAAGATAAAAGTCTCTTAAACACACCCTAAGATAGTCCTATTTTAGTTGTGGATACACTTGTGAATCTAGTCATTTTTTTCATATTATGGTTGATTGGTTGTTTTTAAATCAATATTGTGAGACTCCAATGTTTGATTAAGAGAATTTGAAAATTTTCTTCATGGTTTAGTTGTCCAATCTAGACTACTGTTAATAATTAAATTTTGGCAATCCATTTAATCATTCATTAGTTGGGTAAAAAGTTATGGATCAATTTTAAACTCCTAACCAAAAAAAAAAAAAAAAAAAAAAAAAAATTCATTAAATTGCATAAGCATATATAGGTGTTGAGAGCATTTGCATTGATAGCAACAGGGTTTATTAGAATCTATTAAAAAAAAAATTGATCAAAAAAAGAAGGGAAAAGTGAGACCGAGCCGGGGGCAGGCTGGCCCAGCCTCTTTCTTTTTTACCTTCCTTTTCATTCTCTTAGCTTGGGCCGGCCCAACCCATTTCCTTTCCTTTTCCCTGCCTGGCCCAGGCTTCTCTTCCTTCCTCTTTCCCGCACGCCCTGCTACAGTGAAGGACGGAAAAAAAGGACGAGCGTACAGGCGCACAGGAGACAAAGCAATAGGGAGGGGCGTCGAGCGAGAGGTCCGGTCGAGGGCCGGCCCGGCAGCGGCAGCTGTCATGGCATGAGGCCATGCGCGCCAGACGGCCTTAAAATGGAGAGGGCAGCCAGCTCTTCGGGGGGATTTTTTTTTTTTTTGGTGCAAGAGAGACCGAGAGAGGGAGGTCGGGAGAGAGAGACGGCAGGGAGAACGGTCTGTTTCGGAGTGACGGTGGGCCCCCAGTCAGTGGTGTTGAGGTCGACGGGGCGAAGCGGTGGTCTAAATGGGAGTGTGTAGGGGGTGGCTTTTTTTTTTTATTTTTTTGACAAGTAGTGGGGTGGCTTTGAGCTGGCCAATCCTTGGCTGCCGTCCTGGCAGTCCTTAGAGGGCTGCCGTGTAAAATTTTTTTAATGTGAGTTATATTAATTGATATTATAAGTTATCATTTTACGAAATTAATTTGTTAAGCTCCATTATGTAATCTAAGAAACTGCAAAAAATTTTTAATTTGAGTTATATTAATTGATATTGTAAGTTATCATTTTACGAAATTGATTTGTTAAGCTCCATTATGTAATCCAAGAAGCCCCAATAGTTTTCAAAACTTTGTCGCCATCGTAGACCGATAGTAACGGCATTTCCGAGATCACGTTCCTCTGTTTGATTTCCAATGGTGACCGTTGCCTTTTCATTCAGGTAGGAATCTCTTCACTCTCTTTTGGTTTGCAAAATGTGGAAGCCATAGTTGATGCTCAAATGAGAGTTAAATGATGAATAAGAGTTTGTAAATAGATGATGCATATTCAGATGTCATCACAATTAAATGGACTGAAAGTGAAAGCCACGCGTCACTGGTGCTTCTGTGCAGTATGTTTGAACCGGTTACCATGTGTTTGTAAAAATGTTTGAACGAAGCTGTGTTCTTGTTTGAGGAAAATCATCCAAGTCAAAACACCTTGATGTACATTTCATTTTCAAATTGCAACATTCGTCTTTGATTCATTCATCTTGCTTTCCTTTTCCTGTGAATCGTGTTTATGGCCGTGTGCAAGCCCCTTCTTGTGTCCCCTGTTTTGCATAACTTTGCGGTCATCCATGGTTGCTTATGGAGAACAAATGGACTTGAATTCATGGACTGAGCTTTGATTTGAGGAAGCGTTTGCATTGGTCTAGTTCTCCCTATTTTCATTATCCTTGACTAAGAGGTTCGAGATTTCGGTGGTTGGTAGTTGCTGGTGGTGAATTTGGTGTTAACGGCAACGGTTTATTGGTGGTGGACGGATGTGGCTGACGGCAATTTGCGGTCAACTTGAAGCTTGAATGCGCGAATTGTTGATTTTGGCTGCTCTGGATTTTAGGCGTAAGTTCTGAGCATTCTTAATTTGCCGAAGGAGGAAAACAATGGTAACAAGAAAATAAAAAGGAAAGAAGAATAGAAAATGAATAAAAGGAAAATATATTAGAAAAAAGTGCTTAAACTGATTTTGGAAAAATTCCGCTGTCCTTATTTTCTTTTCCAAAAGATGACTCAAAATAAAATTTATTTTAAATAAAATTCTGAAGTAGTCATGTCTCAAATAAAAGTGTAAGCTCCAGGTCTTCTGACTAGTTGAGCATTTTCATCCAACAATAATAAAAAATTTTCCTTTTTTTCTTCTATCATGTACATCTTGTTTGTCGTGACCAGCCAGCAGCTTGGCGACATTCTCTAGCATGATTGTGGAGGCCTCAGCCTCTGACCTCAGGTTGAGGAGGGGGTAGTCGTCCTTATCAGCAGGGGTAGAGGGCTGGGGGTGGCAATGGGAGAGAGGTCTTTGAGCTTGCTTTCCATGGCAGAGGGGGAGATTCTGCTAATGTAGTGGAGGTTTTGCAATGGAATAGAGCGGTGGTGGTGGTTGCATTGTGGAGGAGGAAGAGAGGAATTCTTGAAGAACTAGGAAAGCTAGTGTCATGATTTTGCATTTGGGTTTGGGTTTTATTTGTTAGTTGGCATGAGAGTTCTGGTGTTTTTTTTTTTTTTTTTTTCCTTTTTAAAATGTGCCCACCAAATGGAGTGGTCGGATTCGGTGCTGATAAGTGCGCCACCAGTATTGCTGCAATAGTCGGGCTGCTTGTTTTTGCATATGTCGTCATTAAGGCCGTTGCTTTTCTATATCCCAGATTCTACCTTCCGGTACTTGAGTTCAGTATTCCGAAAATTTTTCATTGTTGAAATTAGAAGAATAGTCACCACTCGAAGGACACTCCTTTATCGGATAGTCCTTTTCATCATATAGAGATTTCACATCCTCGGATTCCACATCAGGCATAGCCTCTTCCCTCAAAGCAAACGTGATTGGCCACTCTTCTATGTTCACTTGTTGGATGAAGAAGAAGATGAATAGGGAAGAAGACAAAGAAATTTTTAAAAATTGTTTTTTGACGAAAATGCTCTTGATTAGGCATAATATTTGGCCAGCCTATGAGGTGGGGTCTTTATTTGAAACTATCATAGCCATCTTAGGCTTTTATTTGAAATAATGGTTATTCTAAATCATCTTTTAAGAAAATAAAGGCACTTCGAACTTTTATTTAGAATTTTTTCATTGATTTTTGTTGAATTTGCACTCAATGTCACTATGGTGGAAAAATGGAGCTATATTCGGTCTTAATAATAATTGAGATAGGACTTCTATTTTAATAGAAATCAGGCTTTGATGGTTGTTTTCAAAAATGGGCTTCAAAGGCGTGTAACTACGGGAGAATTTGTGTAATAAAGCCCAAATTACACCCCTTAGCTTAGACCCATGAAAACATATTGGACGCTATTCAGATTAGCCACAAGGGTCTAACTCGAGTCCTTGTTTTGAATATAAAAAAAAAAAAAATCAAAATGAAAATTCTAAAAATAATCAGAATTAGGTCTTGATTAGATAGTTAGGTCTTAGAATTAGATTTAGTTTAGTGTCATTTAGTAGATATTCATATATTTAAGAGAGACTAGTGAGAACTTTTGTTATAGTTTAATTTAGGCAAATTGATCTATTAGATAAGGAATTGAATTTGATTTGAACTAAGATAATGGGGTTGTTGTTTTGGGGCTTAATAACAAGACCATGTTATATTTTTTGCCCAACTTGTATCGGATTACTTTACTGCATTTTACTCTTTACTTGCTCTTTCATTACTATATTTAATGAATTGATTGATTGTGATTCTTTTTTATTGTTTTCTTTCTGAATTGTGATTTGCTAGATTTAGTTGAATGGTTGGATTACATTTTAAGGCCATAATAACCATAAAAGCATTTCATGAACACTTACTAGATGGGAATCTTTAGGATTCATAATTTTGTAAAAAGACTGCATGAACACCTTAGTTGATAAATAATCAAGATTAGCCACCAAAAGCGTACTAATTAGATAACTAATATACTAAAGTCTTTGACCCTAAATATTTGACGTACGGACACCTGGAGTGCCAAAACTTGGCACGGGGGGAAACACTTAAGTACCAAAAGTTTGAAAAGTGATACTTAAGTGCCAAAATCGGAGCAAATTGAATCACTTAAGTGCCACTCCAAGCCTAAACTAAAATGTTGACGTGGCAATTTTCAGCGAAGGAAGTGCAAAACAACACTGTTTTTATGGCTAACATGGCTAAACAATACAAAAACAACGCCGTTTTGGTGCTAATGTCGTAAAAATTAATATAAAAATTAATTAAATTTAATTTAAAACTAAACTTATTTAAAATATTTAAAAATAAAATAAAAATATTAAAAAACTAAAAATTTAAAAATAAAATAATTTTTTAAAAAAACTAAAATAAAAAAACTAAAACATTTAAAACTAAAATTATTTAAAAATTTTAAAATAAAATAAAAATATTAAAAAAAGGGAGGGGACCGGCCCTTTCGACGGGCGAGGAGGCAACGGTGATGAGGGCTCGGCCCTCAATCGCCCGCCCCTTTTTTTTTTTTAATTTTTAGTTTTTTAAATATTTTTATTTTATTTTTAAATGTTTTAAATAAGTTTAGTTTTAAATGTTTTAATTTTTAGTTTTTTAAATATTTTTTATAATTTTTAGTTTTTTTGTTAATTTTTAATTTTTTTAAATATTTTTATTTTATTTTTAAATGTTTTAAATAAATTTAGTTTTAAATTTAATTTAATTAATTTTATATTAATTTTTTAACACATTAGCACCAAAATAACATCGTTTTTGTATTGTCTAACTATGTCAACATGTAAAATGGCATCATTTTGCACTTCCTTTAAATCGAAAATCGCCACATCAGCATTTTGGCCGAAGTGGCACTTAAGTGATCCATTTTGCTCCGATTTTAGCATTTAAGTATCACTTTCCAAGCTTTTGGCACTTAAGTGTCCCTCCGTACTAAGTTTTGGCACTTGGGATGTACTTCTGCCCTAAATATTTGGTTGTATAAGAAGTGAGGTATACTCTTGTATTTTACTTTGGTTTCTAGCTAACTCCAATACGTTAGTGGTAACTCCTCATATAGAACTCTCGTAGGGTTAAGAATTTAAATGAAAATCCTAGTGTCGTGCAAGGTAAGTGTTTGGGAGAATCCAAACCGATTAGAGACCGTGGGTCCTCAATTCAACATTACATCTAAACCCATCATACATTGAGAGATAATGATACAAATGATCCATAAACTTTTGGCTAATATATAATGTGATTTCCAAGTTTTAATTTGTTAAAGGTAATTCTTGAACTTTAGCTTAAAGTGCAATGCGGTACATGAACTTTCAATTTGTTCGATGTGATTCTTGAACTTTTCATATATGTTCAATTTAATCCCCAAACTAAATTCTTTGTTGCCCTTCATTTAATTCTCTTTCGGCGATAATATTGAACATTTTCACATAATGTATTGTGTTACCTTCCAGTTTGATACATGAATACTAATTCAATGCATTTATCAATATGATTAATAGAATCTTCTTATTTTTTTCTTTTTTCTTTTTTATTTATTATTAGATTTCGATCCAAAATTTTTTCCCTTTTCTAAATGTAGAAATATATCACCCTTTCCTATTCCTATACGAATAAAATTGAAAAGAAAATTGGATTGATTCATTTTAATCGAGAATTTTTATGAAAGCCTTTCATTTGCTTCTCTTCGATGGAAGTTTTATTTTCCTAGAATGTATATTAATTTTTGGCTTAATTCTTCTTCGATGATCGATACAACCACTTATGAATCTTTTTTCGGATTACACCCATTATCTCAAGTTTTGGATCGAACGAACAATTGAAAGTTTAAGAATTACATGCATATTGGACTAATGTTTAGGAATCACATTACACATTCTCTCTATCATCAACACACTTATCTAGAAAGGTCACAACATTCGAAAGCAATACATTAGCTTATGGATGTGCTCAAATATAAGAACATTGGCATGTACTCTATTTGTACATGATTACTTCTTTATTTCCTCTGAGTTTGGAATTTAAATAAATTCGATATGATTGAATAATCTTGTCTATCACACCACTCGTGGCGACGACCTAGTGGTTGAGCTTCAGTTCCTTTCGGGAGAGATCTGGAGTTCAAATCACTGTGTCGTCTGCCTTGTTGGAAAGGAACCCACGACTTACTCAGGGCAGAAAGGGTGGTGGTGACTCTCCTCCTCCCTAGGGTTTACTCCGTTGCGAAGCGGCGCACGAAGGTTCCCGGATACCAAAAAAAAAATAAAATAAATAATAATAATAATAATAATAATAATAATAATAATAATAATAATAATAATAATAATCTTGTCTATCACACTTCAAGATGCTACTTTCAAAAGTGTTGCATTTCACCCAAGTAAAATAAAAGTTCAGGTTTTTCAATAAATAGGCTTATGGGTAGACTCATGGCTTCTTTGCACTCTCGAGTTCAGAGCGTGAATCATTAAAGCAAAAAGCGCACTCGAAAACGAAATCAATCAAAGTCGCAATTCCACTTGTCGCATTAGAATCTGTCCACGAATTGACTTTGAAAAGGACACATAAAAGCAATGGAGCGCGAAGCGAAGGCGCGAGTCCGGTGAAACCTAGACAGCCAAGATGGTCGAAGCTCCTTTTTGGACCATTAGAGAAAAGACTTCTCAATGTATTGATTCAACTTTGCAAATGGAATTTAGTATAATACAAATATCAAAAGTCAAAACTCTTTGGATAAATGTAAATTACTAACTATTTTTTTTTTGGTCGAATTACTAACGTAATTTACAAAGTGACTTTAGATTCAAATTCTATTTGACCAAAAAATTTTGCCAAGGATTTTAGCTGCATCTTTCATTTTTTATATTAAAAATACTCAAACCCTTCAACAAAGCAGGCAAAGGGCTTAAGCTGCTAGTGAGCCAGATATGATGCCCATAGTCGTTGATTGAGATTGCTCCACCTCAGGCAACCTTTACACCGCCTAGTTTGTGTGACCTCGGATGAGGGTTGCCAAAGGTCATAAGACTCGGGCGGCAGTCACCGGAGGTCATTCGACCTCTAGCAGCAGTCGCTTGAGTCACATGACCCAAAAAAGATTAATAATTACAAGGAGGGCCAAAACTAGAAAACTAAAAAATTAATGAGGGCAGTTTTGAAAGAAAAATATTTTTTAGTTTTGATTTCAGCATTCCGCAAATGCTTCTTCAAAAGATTGATTAAAAAAAGCATTAGCCTTTCGGTATTTTTTTTCTTTTTTTTTTTATGACCTGGGAACTCCCGTACAGTCGGTAGCCGGCAAGGTAAACCCGGGGTGACGCTAGCGGAGGACCCACCACCCCGACATCACACTTAAGATCCCGTGCGGCGGCCGGTGGGATTCCTCCGAACTCCTCTCCTCCTCGCAAAGGATCATGAGAGCCTTATCCAACCAAGCCACCGCAGGCGGTGGTTTTCTTTCGGTATTTTCATTGTTAATATTTGAGTGAAAGTTATTTCAAAATACCCGTCAAATATCCAAGTATTTTCCCAAAAGATTTTGATGGCTGAAATCCTTTTAAGAAAATTGAATTTAGATTGCCATGATCCTCAATAGACATATGGAATCACGAGCAAAACCTCTCGCGGGCCCGAAAGGGCTGAGAGAATAAGCTGAACTACTTGGGACCTTCTTCTTTTTTGTCGTTTTCGTGGATTCGAAAGGACTCGTTGCGTGGATTCAGGTGTTGCCATAGATCACGTTCGACCTGCTTCATTTATTGATGCGTATCATTAACACATACATCGATGAGATCAGCCCCGGGACAGGATGGCTGAGGTTCAAGCTCGTGCTGCCATGTGTGAGGTTACGGTGGCTGCATCCCGAACGATCATGTTAATTTTCCAGCATCTTCAAATTAACATTTAGCGAGGAACCCTTTTTAATAAGATGCTTTATCCATAAATTGCTAGATACATTGAGTCGTTGGTCTTTATTTAGCTATTCAGTTAAATTTTAAATCAATGAATCGTTTTAGGAGTAGGTGACAATAACCATTTCATTGGATGTCCTTAGTATTAATTTTTTAATGAATTTACATCTTTCATTGATGAAAATTATTTTACGTAGTAAATGATAATATCGATTATTGTCTAAATTTATTCATATTGAAGACAGTGGCCTCACCATCCCGAACAACTGTGTTGATGTTTGAGCATCTTAATTTATTCATATTGAAGACAGTGGCCTCTAAATTTTATGTTTGAAACAAAACGCTCATGCTCGATATTCTTTTCTCATTCTATTTATGAAGAAAAGAAGATCCAGTTTGACCTTACTTTCTCTGTTAAGTCGGCGTGCGAAGTAGTCAATAGGGCATACAATAAAAAAATTAATAGTATATGATCCACCTTTTGAAAGTGAAAGGGACCTTAACGGATTCGAACTTTCCTGTTTAGCCGTTCATAAGTGACTTTTGACTAAGGTATTGAACACCGCTTGCAACTTGGAAGGAAATTCATATTTCTTGAGATGTGAGTCTAACGTGGAAACAATTTTTCATAGGATATGATTTGAATTTTTCCCACAACAATATTTGGGAGAATTCTTCACAATGAATTTGTCCCTATGGTTGGATTTAAATCTCGTTGGTAGAAGGCAATTGAATTTATATCCAGGACATAATTTTGGAGTAGGTGAGTGGTTCTTTTGGCAATGGAGAAACAAGTCGTTTTTCTAGGACAACTTTGTTTTCCTTCAACCTAGCACAAGTAATTCAATCAAACATAAAGGAAATCATTAAAACTTCACCTATAATTTCGGTCAAATGGGATTTCCCACTTTCTGGGTGGATTAATTGAACACTTATGGGTGAGATAAAGGCAAAACATGACTTGCCGGTGTAGGGGGTTTATTCATATTTGAAGGGGATGATTGGCTAAGTGGTTTTATCGCATTCGTAGGAATATATTCATTCATACGAGCAGAATTTCGGGCTTTATAGTTAAGACTCAGCTTCGCGAAACAACTTGGTTTTTATAAGATCATCGATGAGATTGACTCTAAAACCATCATTATCTTGTTAGTCCATAACTTATGATTGATAATGTTAGCCCTACTTTACTTAAAAATATCAAAAGAAATTGCCTTTGCTAACTGGCTCACTAATCTCAAAGCTAATAAGTACTTTAATACTAGTTTCTTTTCATTACCTCTTAAAGAGTTATTTCATGTTTTATTAGGTGAAAAAATAGGGATAGCAAATTTGCGATGTTAAATTTTTATATTCAGCTTTAGCTTTTTTTCATTTAAAAAAAAAAAAAAAAGAAATAGAGAGATCACCTGTCCTTGAAGGAGCATTACCCTTCGCCAAAATTTAAAAAAAAAAAAAAAGAATAAATAAATATAGAGTTTATACTTCATAGGCGCTAAAAGAGCTCATAGCACCCTATTATGTGGCAAAGCAATTAATTTAGATGAATAAATGAAAATCCTATGATTGCGTTGATTCTGGTCAACTCGTTCTGAAAGATGGTTCTTAACCTTTTTTGGGCAAAATGTAAATGGTTGTAAATGGTAAAGATATTCCTCTTTGGCTATAAAAGGGAAGACCGAGTTTCCTTTCTCGAGCCCACAACACAAGCAGTCATACACGCTCTCTCTCTCTCACCCCCCCCCCTCTCTCTCTCTCTCCCCCTTCTCTCACTGGTTGCTTTGTTTTGTTTTTAGCTATGATCAGACAAACAAAAAACATCTAATTCAGCGTCTGAACAAGGTAAACCACATCCCCACGAAATATAAAAAGAAGAAAAAATTCAAGAAGAATCACAAAACCTACAGATCTTCACTCCACCCCCCCCCTCAATCTCAACTAACTTGCATTTTCTCGGCATTTTCTTCTTATTTATTTATTTATTTATTTCTGTGGGTGTGTGTTGTGCTCGTGGATTTGAACTAGGTTTCCTGTTGTTCTAGGGTTTTCTGGTGATCTAATCTCACAGAACTTTCACCATATGACTCAATATCATTGTGTTGCTCTCGCTATATCAATTTCTAGGCCTCATCACGTCTTACACTGGATCCTGGGTCTCGTCTGATTTCTTATTCTTGTTTCTTTCCTTTTTCAATGCGTAGAAATAATTTGACAAGAGATTTAAGGAAGATGGCGAGAGAGAAAATAAAAATAGAGAAGATAGACAAGTTGACGGCAAGGCAGGTGACGTTCTCGAAGAGGAGAAGGGGGCTGTTCAAGAGGGCTCAGGAACTCTCCGTTCTGTGTGACGCTGACGTGTCCCTCATCATCTTCTCAGCCACAGGCAAGCTTCATGATTTCTCCAGCTCCAGGTACTCAAAAATTTAATTCTTCATGAGTCTCTAGTTTTCCATCATCGTATTATATGCATCCCTTTGGTGTGCGAGAGAGAGAGAGGAAGAGAAGTGGGGTGGGGTGCTGAGCCGAGAGAGAGTGCAAAGTTGGGTACTTCGATTGTCTCTTGAGAGATTAATGTCTGGTCATTATCCGTTGTAAGCACGCGTTGCAATTCCCACATGAAGGTACAATGTATAGAAACTTAAATTATATGTAGATCGAAAGTTGAGATCTATAATCTTACAATGGGAACGGTGACCAAAACTTCAAAGGAACAGCAAGAGAGAAAAGAACCAGCATATATCAGATTCAGGGCTTCCAAAAGGAGTTGGGGAAGGGGGAGGGTGGGGGGAGTCTGAGAGAGTTCCGTCTTAGTCTTGAAATGGCAGCAATAACTAGTGGCTTACAGAGAGAGAGAGAGAGAGAGAGAGAGAGAGAGAGAGAGAGAGAGAGAGATGAAGAAACCTCGAATTTCAGAACTTGGATGGAAACTTCAGGAATCTGCAAAGATATCTACAACAGTTTGATGACGTGGTCTCTTTCTCTTGTGCTGAAACACTTGAAGCAGAATCTGTGTTTTGTCCTCTGAGCTTTGTTTAGGGTGAGTTTACAAACACTTACAATGTACTATACAAAAAGGAGAATTTACCATATTATAGGAATATGTACTAGACTAAAAGCAAAATGCACTTGATCAAAGATTCTACAGTTCTCATTCAGCACTTTTACAAACATCTATTTTACCTTTGCAAACATGTACTCTAGTAAAAGGAAAATATACTGTACTATAGCCCTTGGTACTTGGTATAGACTTTATCTAACATGCACTATACTAAACTTTCATATCTCGCCTCCTGAGCTATATTTGACGCCCATCGCTGCAGGCTAGTTAGCCTTGCCCTAACCCTCTTATGCTTATTGGGGCAATACCTGTCACATATACAAAACCTAACCCAAGGACCATCAATGGGTGCGTTTGGGAACCACTTCCCAAAGCCCCTTCGGGGTCCAAAGCCCTTTGGGCAAAAAAAATGGCGTTTGGGAAAAAACTTTGGAAGGCACCTGGACAAAATGCTAGCATTTTTAAGGCTGAAAGCCCAAGGCAGGGGGGGACCTGCCTTGGGCTTTCAGCTTTCTCGGCATGCCCACGCGTTCTCGTTCACTCTTTTTTTTTTCCAAAATTGTCCTCATGAATTTTTTGTTTTTCCCGTTCGTGCCCTTGGATGAATCACTGTTCATCTTCTCCAGCCGATGCTGCTACAGGGACGCCGCGACCTAGCGATCGTCGTCGGAGAGTCGGACGACCTCCGCGAGTCGCGGCGTTGCCGGCGACCGTCGCTTGCCGCACCGTGTGACCTCCGCGGGGAGCTCGCCGAGGCCGCGCGACCCATCTGGTCGCAGGTCTGGTGGTCGCGACCAGATCTGGTGCCGGAGGCTCGGCGGCGACCAGATCTGGGTCGCGCGACCTTGCCGCCCCCGGATCTGGGTCGCGGCGGCGTCGCGCGACCTCCCGCGACCTCGCTGCCCCAGATCCGGGGGCGGCGAGGTCGCGCGACCCCGTCGTGACCCAGATCCGGGGCGGCGAGGTCCTCCCGCGACCTCGACGCCTCGGATCTAGGTCGCCGGAGGTCGAGGCGGCGTCGCTCGACGCGCGCGGCCTCGCCGCCCCAGATCCGGCGTCGCCGGAGGTCGAGGCCGCGTCGCGCGACGCGCGCGACCTCGCCGCCCCAGATCCGGGGTCGCCGGAGGTCGCGACGGCGTCGCGCGACCTCGCTGCCCCAGATCCGGGGTCGCCGGAGGTCGCCGGCGGTCGCCGGAGGTTGCTTGACGGCCGTCCGCCCTTGCCGGTCTTTTTTTTATTATTTTTTTTAATAATTTTTTTTATCACAAAACTCATTTGTAAATGTGTAAATTCCCCAAACGCTATTTTGCTCAAAGCACTTCACAAAGAGCTTTTAAAGTACAATTTGCCAAACACAGTTTACATTTTGAAAAACATCTTTAAGTCAAAGATCTTTGCATTTTTCTAAAAGCTTTACCCCAAAGTGGTTCCCAAACGCACCCAATATATATCTTTCTTCTTTTTGGGCACCCTTCAATAATTATACATGTACATAAATTTGAATATGCTGAAGTTTCATTAATTATAAGACACAGCACTATGCTCGCACATCTTGATGTTGGTCAGTTAACTTTGAATCTTTTCTTTTCTCAATTAGGTCAATAAGTTCCAAGTTCATTTTTTATCAGGTTTCTTCATTTTACCCCTAGCTACAAACTCATCCGCTGATTCTTCAATATTAGTCGGTTGTCTCTTGAGAGTGCAAATTTGGGTACTTTGACTGTGTCTTGAGAGATCAATACGTCTTGGTCATGATTTCACACGAAGGTACGATGTAAAGAAACTTTGTTAGAATTTGAATGTGCACGTAAGCATGGTATAGTTTATATTTAATAGAGGATGGATAAGGGTAGGATATTTTGAGAAGGTTTATGGGACAAAGATAGTTTCACCACTTTATAAAGATGGTTTTACAATAGTTGAAGGAGGTGTTGGTGAGAAAGCTACATGATGTGGATTTTATGGTCAGCTCCACACAAAACATCGAGCAGTTGCTCCTTTATATAAGCTGCCAAAGTCGGTGGAGGAAGTCTCCACAGTTCTCTACTACAAATATCTACTATTATTTTATAGTAACACAAGATAGAGTGTTCCAACAAATAAGAGATGGCGTGGATGTCTTCATACAAGTTGGCAGCTTGTTGGTTGTCTTTTCATTGTTTGTTTCTCACGTCTACTAGAGTTGTATAAATTGGACTAGAGAATTCCATGTCAGAAATTGGATCACAAATTCCAACTAACTTAAACATATGTAGATTGATAGTTAACATCTATAATCTTATGATAGGGACGGTGATCAAAACTTCAAAAGAACAACAAGAGAGAAAAGCACAACCGGATATCAGATTCAGGGCTTCCAAAAGGACTTAGGAGTGGGGGGAGGGAGGGAGAGAGAGAGAGGGAGAGAGTCCAGAGAATTTTGTCTTGAAATGGCAGCAATAACTAATGGCTTACCCGTAGGGAGAGAGAGATGAACAAACTTCGAATTTCAGAACTAGGATGGAAACTTCAGGAATCTAAAAAGATATCTACAACAGTTTGATGCATCGGTCTCTCTCTGTTGCTGAACACTTGAAGCAGAATCTATGTGTTCTCTCCTCTGAGCTTTGTTTAGGGTAAGTTTACAACATGTAGTAAACTAAAAACAAAATGTACCATAGTATACGAATATATACCAGACTAAAAGCAAAATGCACTTGATCAAAGATTCTACAATCCTCATTCAGCACTTTTACAAACTTGTACTGTACCTTTGCAAACATATACTCTACTACAAGCAAAATAAACTATACTATACCCCTTGGTACTTGGTATAGACTTTATCAAACATGCACTATACTTAACTTTCATATCTCGCCTCCTGAAGTATATTTTGACGCCTGCTGCTGCAGGCTAGTAATTCTTGGCCTAACCCTCCTACGTTTATTGAGGCAATACATGTCACATATACTAAACTTTCGTATCTCGCCTCCTAAGCTTTATTTTGACGCCCACCGCTGAAGGCTAGTTAGTCTTGGCCTAACCCTCTTATGTTTATTGAGGCAATACATGTCACATATACAAAACCTAACCCAAGGACCATCAATATATATCTTTTTTTTTTTTTCTTTTGGTCACTCTTCAACAATTATACTTGTACATAAATGAATATGCTGAAGTTTCATCAATTATAATACGATGCACTGTGCTCACACGTCTTGATATTGGTCACTGCATTTTGAATGTTTTCTTTTCTCAATTAGGTCAATTAGCTCGCAAGTTCATTTTTTATCAGGTTTGTTCACTTTGCCCCAAGCCACAAACTCATCTACTGATTCTTCAATATCAGTCGAATCAATCATCCACTTGATTTCATCCAAGCTTTCATCCTGTTCGTGGATAGTTCACCCAACTTCGGGTCCATAAGCAATGACGATTGCCCTATGAAGACTTTTTACTTGACATTCACCTGAGGTCACTCAACCTATTGTAGACTTCACAAGTGGTCAGCCAACTATAGGCTACATCATCTTCTATGTTCGACATCTTGGGTCAGTTATTGGTTGACCCTCGAGCCGAGTGACTTCATTGAAAACAAAATCAAAACTTACTGGCGTAGTGGCCAAAAACGAAAAGTTCAGTGGCTTGATTGAAATAGGTGAAAATCTTGCGTCTTATAACACTAGATACGTAAGTTTGTTGTCGAGTTCTGCGTATACTTTGAGTAGCATGTTCACTTTCTAAATCTTCCTTTGTTTTTATTTTTTCGTTTTTTATTTTTTTGGGTCCTTTTTTCTGTGAAGTATGGAGGATACACTAACGAGGTATTATGGTCACCACTCCAATAAAGTTGACAAACCAGTCCGACCATGTGTTGCACTCGAGGTGAATCACTTGCTTAGATATGCCTTCCATGCTCTCTTAAACTTGTGCCTTATGTCCAGGAAACAAGAAACATATTCTCCTGAGGAAAGCATTCTGTTATACTGACATATTCCTCTTCAAATGGGCAAGCCTTGCATTCTTTTACCGTAAAGTATAATACTGACATACGAAACACCGATATAAGTGAATTAGAACGATTTTCATATGGAGGATTTAACCTATTCTCATGCTTGTTTTTTGTTGTCTTAGATAGAGAACACCAATTGGAAAATGTTGTGCAACAAAGTGTATGATCAGGCTCATGAACTGAGGTGCGGGCCTATGTTTTCCATGCTTGTTTGAGTTGAAAATACGTTTCTTTTTCTTGTCTCTCCTTTCCGCGGATCGATTAGATTTATTCCCATTTCTTCTACAGGCAGATGAAGTGAGAGGATCTGGAGGGGTTGAACGTGGAGGAATTGGAGCAATTAGAGAAGAAACTCGAGGCGGGATTGAGCCTCGTGATCAAGACTAAGGTCTCTACTTAATTATTTTTCATTTGGGTTTCATAAGAACCGAAAAAAATGGTCCCTCATGTGTGTTTTTCTTGTTTCACTCTTTTGTCTCTCCCCATCTTGGTCGTTCCTCTCTTTCCAGGAAGAGCGAACATGGAATGAGATCAACAAACTGCAAAGAGAGGTTCGTGCACGCTAACTAGACCTGTGTGTGCATCTTTTTTTATAAACATCACTTGATTAGGTCAACTCTCCAAAAGATAATTTCATATGCTGCAAGCATTGCGCAACGTAAAGTACATACCCAAGAAGCGCCGCTCGAGAAGATTTAAGGTTCGGTGAAGGTCGTAATGAAAATACACAGACTCTATTCCGTTGGTTTGAAGACTATTTCTTTCTGAAATTGCAGGAAGCCCCGTTGATTAAAGAGAACAAGCAACTGAAACAGGAAGTAAGATTGCTTCCCTGATAATAGAAATTAGTCGTTGCTAATTTATGTCCATGCACTCTCTTTTTAAAAAGAATTGCCAATGTCGAAAGGTGGTTATTTGATTTCAATAAATCGCAGATGAAGATGATTTTACATCGAGGGAAATTGGTGACCGTGAACTCAGAGTTGGTTAACAACTTATCCATCGGCAGCAGTAGCATTCCTCCTCTGGATGACGATAGCCCTTATCCCCCAAGTTCGGGTTGGCAAACAATTAGAATTGGTTTACTGAAAATGAGTACATAATATATCTTAATGCCCTTTATTTTATTCTTCTGTTAATTGAATTTATATTTGCCTTTAGATGCTTTGTTATTTGGCCAATTTAACAATTTTTGGCTCCGACCTCTTGGAGACAATTCTTTTATTTTTGAAGTTATAATTAGCTGATATTATTGTGGTTAGGTAATGCGTCCGCCTAATAAGTTGGATTACTTTTCATTGAGGTTTCCCCGTGAGGACGTAGTGTTGTCAGGGTAATTTATACATGATTTTTCGAAATTAAAGTTGCCCCGTGTATAAAAGTTGACTTTGATTGATGTTCTTGGGTTTTTCTGTTTTTTGGCCCAACCATGATGTGAATTACAGTAGAATAGGTTTCTAGACTGCCCGAGAAGGATCTACCACCGGCCTATTGTCTACGATTCAACTCATTATCATCACGAAAGCAAAAAAAAAAAAAAAAAAACTCATTACTATCACAAATCCCAAGACTTTTATTCTATTTTGCACTAACCATGTCACTTAGGTTTCTATTTTGAGAGACCTTTTGGCAACATTAATTTCTCCGCTGATAACCTTTCTGCACTAACCATCATCTTGCAGGCGTCCTTTCCGAAGCTTAAGTCTCGGACAGGAGACAGCCAACAGGTGCATTTTTCTGCAAGCAATCAACAAAGTATTGAAGCCTTTGACTTCAATAATTGCAACGAAGGAGTGGAGCCTATGATTGCAAATAACTATCATTGAATATAGTTAGTGCATATAGCTAGTTGATGATTCAACTTCCTACATAGATGGAACTGTTGTAACTATTTTCCGTCTTAAAGAATTTGTACCATTGAATGCAGGATATCTATTAACAAGTTACATTGCTTAAATGTATCAATACTAGTAATATCCGTATGTAACGATCTGGAGATTTTCCACCAGCGAAAAGTCATAAATGATCCAAGATTACCGTGCAAGCCCCTCTAGTAGTGTTCTCTAAAATATTATTAGGGTGTGACAATATTGTAAATGTATACTATTATGGAGTATTCCTATAATAAATGTGGGTAAGTCGATAGATTGTTAGATTGAATAGATATCTACTATTGTAATTTGAGGAGCACTTGTATATGAATGGGCTTGCTCCCTCTCATTTGTAACATCTTATAAGTAATAGAAATCTAGAGTTTCCCTTTCTAAGAGCTTCTCTATCTACGAGCAACCTACTCAAGAAAAATCACCCCTATTTAATCAAATTTGCGATAGGCTAATGTTTTCCTTCATTTTTAATAAGTGGGCTACAAGTTATGGACACAAAATTGATGATGGCCCTAATATGTGACCTGTCAATTAATAGGAGCATAATTGGAAGAAATAAAGGCGTCTTAGAATTGGTTTTAAGTAGACCATCCTTTTGAAATTCAACCTGAACCTAAATTAGAAAGGATTATAAGAATCAATGTTTCACATGGTTGAAGAAGCTAGGTTTACAAAATTACGAGATTCTACACTTTATTACTATGGCGCCACTTCGCTAACCACATCCTAGTAGTAATGTGTTGTTTGGGAAGGAGGGAATGGGGAGGAAAATCATGGGTGAATATGGAAAGTTTGGTGGACTTTAGGCTTTATTGGGCAAGTGGGAAAGTATGGAGAGTGACAACCTGAGTGCAAATGAATTTAAAATTTTTGTGGAAAAGAGAAGGAAATGAAAATTCAAGTTTATTAGCATTTTCCTTCTTTTTTCTTCTCCCCCGGTCTCTCAAGCATAAGTCATATAATTAACACATAACACACACACACACACACACACACACACACACACACACACACACACACACACATATATATATATATATATATATTTATTATATTTATATTGTTTTAAGCAAATTGAAAAATTAGTATATACACGTCTTTTTAATTTATTTCCTTGAATTATGACTCCTTAAATTTATATAATTCTTAATGGAATCACATACTAAATAAACATGAACATGGATATTATCTCTCAAATTTTCCGTACGTCACTTAATTGGTGACCTAATTGAAATTTTCAGAAATGTCATTCAAAACCCCAAGTTAATTAATAATTATCATAATATCCTAAATATTTTCAATCAATGCATATAATTGTGGATGTCACACTCGATTCGCGGTGCCTGCACAACTAAACCAAGCTAGCTCCAAATCAAAAAATATAGGCATGTCTGAATGATTTTTATTTTTATTTGTTACTTAACTAAAATTTTGCGGTTCACATACTTTGACCATTTTTTCCAATCCGGGATATCCAAGTTTTCACAATATATAAATGTTGACAAGTATAACATATGTTTTCTCATAATTTTTTTAAATTAAGATAATATTTTAAATTTTTACCAGACTTTTTGCTGTTGATTAATGCCAAAAAGGGCATTTCTTAATTTGAAATAACAAGTAGGGATAAACATTGAGTTTGATTCAATCCGAGAACGCTGGACCAATCGATTCAAGGCTGGAATCTTCTACCGATTTTAGAGCCTCTTCAAGGGGAAGAAAGAGAGAGAATATTCTAGCACCTATCAAGAATCAAAACATAGTCTTCACACATGAAGAAACAAGAGCATTAACACTTGACTAACAAATTTTTTCTGCGATGAAATAATGCAACTTTGGTCTGTTCCGCTCTGTATATTGACCGAGATGCTCGAAACAGTTCATCATCGTGGGAAGCTCCTTCGCCTGCGTCGATTTTCACCGGAGGAAAAAGACAGACGTCACGCAGAAAAAATCTTCTCAGCCCAGCCAGACTCC
Source organism: Eucalyptus victrix (assembly GCA_016097545.1). Taxonomy (NCBI): domain Eukaryota; kingdom Viridiplantae; phylum Streptophyta; class Magnoliopsida; order Myrtales; family Myrtaceae; genus Eucalyptus; species Eucalyptus victrix. The sequence continues at coordinate 29,209,059 of CM027840.1, read as the reverse complement.
AGGAGCTTTCTCGTCGCCGGAATCCACGACCGATCACTCTCAGTCGCCAAAATTCGTTGTACATCTGTCTTCGGCCTCGACCGAAAGCAGAGCGCAACCTTGCTCCTACAATTACTTCATCGCCGGAGCATGTAAATCTGTTAGGCTCTGCTTTGTAATCCAAGAAGTCCCAGTTGCTCAGATTTTGGTTCGAAACTCCGTCGCCGTCGTTTGACCGACAGCAACGGTATTTCCGAGATCACGTTCCTCTGTTCGATTTCCAATCCTGACCGCAGCCTCTTCGTCAAGGTACGAATCTCTTCACTCTGTTATGGTTTGCGAAATGGGGAAGCCGCGATCGATGCTCGAATGAGTGTTAAATAATGAATAAGAGCTTGTAAATAGATTATGTATAGTTTGACGTCATCACAACAAAATGGATCGAAAGCGATGCGTCGACGATGCTTTTGTGTTTGTAAAAATGTCTAAACGAAGCTGTGCTCTTGTTTGAGGAAAATCTTCTATGAGTCAAAGTAATTTTGATGTTCATTTCATTTTCAAATCACAACATACGTCTTTGATTCATCTGTCTTGCATTCATTTTCCTGAGATTCAAATTTGTGGCCGCATGTGAGCCCCTCCTTGTGTTCTTTGTTTTGCATATCTTTGCGGTCATCCATGGTTGCTTATGGAGAACGAATGGATTCGAATTGATGGACAGCTTTGATTTGAGGAAATGTTCGCGTTAGTCTATCTTTCCCCATTTTGATTATCGCTCCACCATGAGTGTTCGAGATGTCGGTGGCTGGTAGTTGCTGGTGGTGAATTTGGTGTTCCGGCAGAGGTTTAGTGCGGTGGACGGATGTGACCAACAGCGAATTGCTCTCAGCTTGAAGCTTGAATGCGCCCGATTGTTGATTTAGGCTGCTCTGGATTTTAGGCGGAAGTTCTCGGCATTCTTCAATTGCCGAAGAAGGAAAACAATGGTAACAAGAAAATAAATAGGAAAGAAGAATAGAAAATGAATGAAAGGAAAATAGATTTTGGAAAAATTCGATAAAATTTGTCCTTATTTTTTCAAAAGATGACTTAAAATAAAACTTGTTTCAAACAGAGCTGGGTCGCGCCGGTCGTCGCAAGGTCGCGCGACCTCCAACGACCCAGATCTAGGTCACGCCTAAGGTCACGCGACCTAGAGCTGGGTCGCGGTGACGCGACTTGCAAGCGGTCGCTGGGACTTGCGGGCGATCGCCATGACTCGCCGAGGTCGCGTGACTAGCCAGCGACAGTCGCCGTAACCTTGCCGACCTCAGCCGTGACCTCACCGGCCTCTCGAGCTCATCTCTCATCAGCCACACCACTAGAGAAGAAGATGAACAGTAGAGATGAACAATGGACATGAGGCATTCTGAGAATGCCGAAAGCCCAAGGTAGCTTAGGATTTGCCTTGGGCTTTCAATCTTGCAAATGCCAGCTTTGCCTTGGTGCCCCTTAGAAAGCAGTTCTCAAACAGAGCCGAAGAGAGGAGTGCTTGTAGATCTAAGAAAGGTAGTGTCAAGGTTTTGCATTTGGGTTTGGGTTTTGTTTGTTCGTTGGCGCGAGAGTTTTGTTCTATTTTTTTCATTTTTAAATGTCCCCACCAAGTGGAGTGGTCGGAATTGATGCTCGTACGTGCGCCACCATTATTGTTGCTACACTGGGGCTGGTTGTTCTTACGTATGCCTTTACTAAGGCCGTTACTTTTCTATATCCCAGATTCTACCCTTGCAGGACGTGAATTCCTTGTTGCGTAGATTTTTTCTCCGTTGAAATTAGAAGAAGAGGCACCACTTGAAGGACACTCCTATATCCGATTGTCCTTTTCATCAAATGGAGACATCAAGTCCTCGGATTCCATATTGGGCATAGCCTCTTGCCTCAAAGCAAACGTGATTGGCCACTCTTCCCTGTTCATCTTCCTAGATGAAGAAGGAGATGAACAAGGAAGAAGCACAAAGAAATTTAAAAAAAAAAAAAATTCTTTGGACAAAAGTACTCTTGATTGGTCGGGATTTTTGGCCAAGGTGGCATTTATTTCAAACTATTATAGTTACTTTAGACTTTTATTTGAAATAAGATTTATTTTAAACACTTATTTAAGAAAATGAGGACACTTCATATCCTTATTTGGAATGTTCGAATGAATTTTATTGAATTTGGGTTAAATGTTAATATGGTGAAAAAATGGGGCTGTATTCGGTCTTAATAAGAATTGAGATAGGACTTACTTTGATTTTAATAGAAATCGGCCTTAGATTGTTGTTTTCAAGAATGGGCTTCAAAGGCTTGTAACTAAGGGAGAATTTGTGTAATAAAGTTCAAATTACACCCATTAGTTTAGACCCGTGAAACCATGTTGGACCATACTCGGATTGGGAACAAGAATCTAGCCCAAGTCGCCGTTTCCAATAGTTAAAAAAAAAATAATAATAAAGAATTTTAAATTAAAATTTCAAAAATTAGTTAGAGAATTAGGTCTTGATTAGATAGTTAGGGCTTAGAATTAGATTTACCTTAGTGTCATTTAGTTGATATTCATGTAGTTTAGAGATTTTAGTGAGAACTTTTGTTATTGTTTAGTATCAGACAATGAATTGAATTTGATTTGAACTAAGCTCGTAGGGTTGCTATCTTGGAGCTTAATTACAAGACCACATTATACTTTTTGCCTAACTTATATCGGGTTACTTTACTACATTTTACTCCTTACTCATTCTTTCATTACTATATTTGATGAATTGATTGTGATTCTTTTATATTGTTTTTCTTTCTAAATTGTGATTTGCATATTTTAGTTGAATGGTTGGATTACATTTCAAGACATAATAAACATAAAAAGCATTGCATGGACACTTAGTGGATGAGAATCTTAGGATTCATAATTTTGTGTAAAGACTGCACAAACACCTTAGTTAATAATAATCAAGTTTAGCTACTGAAAGTGTGCTAATTAGATAACTAATGTAATTAAGTCTTTGACCATAAATATTAGGTTGTGTAGGAAGTGCAGTATACTTTCATACTTCACTTTGGTTTCCAATCGACTGCAATAGGCTATAAACCTCATATAGAATTCTCATAATATTAATCAAATTTAAATGAAAATCCTTCACGGGAGATAAAGGTTCGAGAGAATTCGAGCCAATTAGAAACCATTAGTCCTCAACTCAGCATTTCCTCTAAACCTGTTATTCATAAATTTTGAGTCAATATACAATGCATTCTCTAAATTTTTAATTTGTTTAATATCATTCTTGAACTTTAGCTTAAACCGCAATATAGTCTCTAAACTTTTAATTCGCTCAATATTGGTCTTGGATTTTTTTATACACATTAAATGTAATCCATAAATTATGTGAAAATGTTCAATATTGTCCTTTTATTAATTTAAGTTCAAGAATAACACTGCATAGTTTTGGGACTAAGTTGAATATATACTAAAAATTTATGGGTTATATTGAATAAATTAAAAATTTAAAAATTATATTGCACATTTGACCAATGTTCTGGAATCAAATTGCACATTTTTCCTATCATCAACAGGCTTGTTTAGGAAGGTTGCATTATTTGAAAGCAATACATTAGCTGATGGATGTGCTTGCATATAAGAGCATTGACGCATGCTCTATTTGTTCATGATTACTTTTTTATTTCCTCTCCGTTTGGAATTTAAATGAAGTAGAATTGATTGAATAATCTTGTCTATCATACTAGAAGATGCTACTTTCAAAAGCGATGCATTTCACGCTAGTAAAATAGAAGTTTAGGTTTTTCAATAAATAGGCTTTCGGCTAGATACGTGGCTTATCGTCGTCTCAAGTCCAGTCCGTGAATCATTAAAGCAAAAAAGGACATTCGAAAACGAAATGAATCAAAGCAGCGGTTCCACTTGTCGCATTAGAATCTGTCCACGAATTGACCCTGGAAAGGACACATAAAAGGAATGGAGCGAGAAGCGAAGGCACTTGTCCATTGAAATTTCGACAACCAAGATGGTCGAAGCAGCTTTTTGGACCATCACAAGAAAGACTTCTCGCAGTATAATAATCGATTCACAAACATTCTATTTTTAAAAATAATTTTTATTGATAAATATTTTTTTATTTTATTTCATAAATGATTTTCTAAACATGTGAACGCATAAAGAGAATATGAATGTATTTTGTATGATTCTCAAAAAAATTTATGACGTATAATTTCTTTTAATGTTTTAATAAATTTTTTTTCATTTTTTCATTTTTCTTCTTCTTATTTTTCCTCTATTCTTCTTAATTTTCTAGCCAATCGCTAACCTTGCTTAGATCTAGCGAGGTCGAACCTCATTAGGGCCGGTGAGGTCGCCGAACCTCATTTCTAGCAGGTTGCCAGCTATTGCCCTAGGCAATTGGTTAGAAAGGAAAAAAATGGCTTGTTTTCAAAAATCATTCTTAAGAATAAAAATACAACTTTTTTTTCTATTGCTTGTTTCTATTTTAAATTTATTCTTAAATTATAGTAATTTTTTTATCTGGACCAACATAAGAACGGAAATATAAAAGAATTGGAGTGTGATCAAATAGGTCATAATCCTCCCCAGCTTACGTCAAAGGACGAAGGGTCGATGGAAAGATAACTCTCGCGGGCTCGAAATGGCGGAGAGAACAAGCTGAACTACTTGGGACCTTTTTTGTCGTTTCCGTGGATTTTTTTTTTTTTTTTTTTGGTCGAAAGGACCCTTTTTGTCATTGTGTGGATTCGGGTGTTGCCACGGATCCCGTCTCGACCTGCTTCGTTTATTGATGCGTATCATTAACACATACATCGATCAGATCAGCTCCGGGACAGGATGGCAGATGTTCAAGCTCGTGCTGCCATGTGCGAAGTTACAGTAGCTGCATCCCCAAAGATCATGTTGATGTTCCAGCATCTTGAAATTAATAATTAGCAAGGCAATCTTTTCTAATGAGATACTTTGTTCATATATAGATAGATACATTGAGTCGTTCATTTTGATTTAGCTATTCAGTTAAATTTTAAATCAACGAATCGTTTTTGAAGTAGATAATAACAATCATTTTATTTGACATGCTTTGGTTTCATTTTTTAATGAATTCAATTCTTTCAGTAATAAAAATAATTTTATATAATGAGTGATAATTTTAATTATTCTCTAAATTTATTCATATTGAAGACAATGGCATCACCATGCGATATTACATGGACTTACTAATTACTATAGAATGTTGGAAATGAATTTTTCTCTCTAAATTGATATTTCTAATAGGCCACCTACACCTCAAACAAGAAAGGATTGAAGGAATTAATTTCTTTGTCAATAGAAGTTTTTAAATTGAACATTTTGAGGCTACCCCTTTTCACTTATTAGGAAATAGGTTTGGAATCCTATACAAGGTAGGGGTGAGCAAAAGAACTAGACCGGAAAAGCCTCATTCACTCACGACACTCGTCGCTCCCTCTCTGGTAAGTTCAAAATCATAATTGCCTTTTGCCCCTTTTTCTAGTTTCTTCACTTAGTCTCACACTTCTCTGTCGCAATCTCACTCATCACTCATGATGCTTGTCGCCCCTCTCGTAGCCTCACTCTTCGCTCCCTTTCTATAAGTCGCTAATCCCTCTTTGGCTAGAGTGGTCTACATGAAAAATCAAGTAGATTTGTGACATTTGTGGCAAACTCTTGGAGTGATATTTGTGTTATGATCATCAACCTTTGTGGCGAACTTGTAGGTGGTGAAGCTTGCAAACTTGCATGTACAACCTATTCAAGACACAATTGGTTTTGTGGACCCATTTGAAAACCCGACCGATGGTCTAGTTCTCAGGTGGGTTTAGAAACCAATGGATGGTTCACGGTTCTTAATTTGTAGACCTAACTTTTCATGAGTATTAAAATAATTTGATCGATAATTAGTTAGTCTAGTGTTTTTTTCTAAAACTAATTTTTGTCCTTTTTGTCTTCGCGTCATTTTAAAATTTATTTTGTCCATTGGTGGCGAACGCATGGGCTATAATAGGATTGCCAGATGGCAAATATTAGTCAAATTTTTTTAAGCTTTCACTTTACCCCATTTTATAAGGTAAGATTTTGCTTGGAGGTTTTAGTGACATGTAGTATAACTGAGCTACCACGTGGAAAATATTACTCAAGGTTCTAGAAGCTTTCATTTGGTTTTTTTTTTTTTTTTCCTTTTTACCGTTAAATTATCCATAGGAGCTCCTCCATCAATTATTTTTTTATCAAAAGCTCATTGAGAATTATTAATACTCACCAACGTGGAAGATAGTTAATGGGATATAATATTTATAATAGCAAAAGCGTCCTAATTAAATATTTAAATTGGTAAAATGTCTTCAATCATTAATGGAGATACATTTCTTTACATGTCAATGGCTACAAAGCTCACAGGAAAATTGACAAATAAGTTCTAAATCTATTGAATGGATATCAATTCACTTATAAGTTTTTTTTTTTTTTAAATTTAGCTAATTTAGTCTCAAATCTTTTAATGATTTGTCAATGTAGTAATTCCGATCAATTTAAATCGATAATCGCTGACATAGATGCCAATCTTTCTATGTGGCATGGCCGACAAGACATAAATAATTTTTGTTATTTTTAAAAATAATTATGTATTTTTTATAAATTTGTTGATCTTTTTTTTTCTTTTTTTTTTTATTTTCCTGCTCTTTTTTCGGTAACCCTCACTTTCGTGATCAAGGGCCGCAAAGGCTAGAAAAAAAATTGAAAACATTCATTAAAAATTCAGATATTTTTTAATAAAAATGCAAAAATGATTCAAATTAGCACAAATTGTGACACATAAAACGGTTGTTACCTATGTCAATAATTCTTTACCAATATTGGCTAGAAAGACTCTATTGGCAAATCACTAAATGTTTAAAATTATATTGGCCAAATTGAAAAGTTTAGAATCAAATTGACATTCATATTACGAGTTTAGAATTTTTTTTTGTAATTATCCTAAGGTTACTGAAATAGTTTTTGAAAATGTACAGAAACATTGACCTAAAAATGAGTGAGCTAATGCATCTCTTCGAGGGTATTCAAAGATAAGTAATGAAAAAAAAAAAAGTAGGGTAAGAAAATAGGGCAAAGCGTATCAAAGACGTTATCATAAAAATGGTGATTTTTGATGAGATCTAAAATCCAATCAGCTCCTTTAGATATTTTGTCTCCGAAACATAAGACTCATACTCGAATATTCTTTCCTTAGTCTGCTTACTAAGAAAAGAAGAAGCTAGACATTGAAGAATAGAATTTACTCGATCTTTATGAAATGCAATAGTCGTACATCAATGGTTTGGAGATCACATCCCTTGAAGGAGCATAACCCTTCACTAGAATAAAAGCAGTTCATGCATTATAGGTGATGAAAGAGGTCAAAGCTCTCTAGCGTGTGGCGAAGCAATAACTAAATGAATAAATTAAAGCCCTAAGGTTTCTTTGAGTCTTTCTCTTCGTTCTCGAGGATACTTCCCATCTTTTTCAGGCAAAATGCAAATGTCAAATAGTAAAAGATGATCATAGAAAGATACCCTCCTTGGCAAATAAAGGGAGAACCCCGCTTTGAATCCTGGAGGATGCTCCGGGAACACACAGGTCTCGCTCACGCTCTCTCTCTCTCTCTCTCTCTCTCTCTCTCTCTCTCTCTCCCACTGATGGCTTTCTTTTTGCTGCTATGATTAAAGACAAAGAGACCCCAACTGGTTCACCATCTGAACAAGGTAAACCCTCCCCAGAAAAAAAAAAAAAAGAAAGAAAGAGAGAGAGAAAGAAGAAAGAACATCAAGAGAAACCACAAAACCCACAGATTTTCACTCCTTCCCTCAATATTCTGCATTTTCTGGGCATTCTCTTCTTCTGTTTTGGTGGGTGTGTTTTGTTCCTTTCCCCAATATTCTGCATTTTCTGGGCATTCTCTTCTTTTTCGGTGGGTGTGTTTTGTTTGTTGTGCTCATGGATCTGAACTGGTTTCCTATTTTCCAAGGGTTTTCTGGTGACTTCATTTGACAGAACTTTTACCATATGACTCAAGATCTTTGTGTTGCTCTTTTGATAATATTTCCAGGCTTAACATGTCTCACTCTAGGTGAGATACCATTAGTTTGTCGACCTAGGTCTCGTCTGATTTTTTTTCCCCTTTTTCTGCCATAGAAAGAATTTGAGAAGAGATAGAAGGAAAATGGGGAGAGAGAAGATAAAGATAAGGAAGATAGACAACTTGACGGCGAGGCGGGTGGCATTCTCGAAGAGGAAGGGAGGGCTGATCAAGAAGGCTCAGGAGCTCTCCATTCTGTGTGACGCTGATGTGTCCCTCATCATCTTCTCAGCCACTGGCAAGCTCCATGAATTCTCCAGCTCCAGGTACTCAAAATATTAGTTCTTCGTAAGTCTCTAGTTTTTCCTCATCAGATGATGCATCCCATAGAAATAGTAAACTAATTTGGGACTTTCTATTTGGATGTGCAATTTGATCATACCTTTGGTGTGTCTAATGCAAGCGTGGGTGTGTGTGTGCGTGCGTGAGAGAGAGAGAGAGAGAGAGAGAGATAGAGGGTTGCATATTTGGGCATTTCGATCGTCTCTTGAGAGATCAGTGCATATTTGGTTGCAATTCGTGCACAAAGTGTACTAAACAGAAAGTTAAAAAATTTGTAGATTTAAAGTGGAGATTTATTGTCTGATGATGGGGATGGTGATCAAAACTTCAACAGAACAGCAAGAGAGAATATAAAAGCACCAGCATATTTCAGATTTAGAACTCCCATAAGGAGCAAAGGAGAAGAGATGAAGAAATCCTGAAATTCAGAACTAGAGTTTAGAATAAGATGTAGAAGAGAGGTATTTGGAATTTGTGCATATTTTGATATCTAGTAATGAGCCTTTTTGTAGGTTTTTTTAGATGACTATTTAAGGAAATCAAATCAGATATGTAATATCAAAAGAAATATGGAAAATTGCAGCAAATATATCTCTAACGTCCTAGTGCATAGAAGATGTCGACTTGGGTTCGAATACAAGTCTAAACAATCTTTAGTGGCTGAGATGCGGCGGATGAGGTGACTGAGACGTAGTGTTTGCGGGCCGCAGATGGTAGTGCTTCTTGAAAGGATGCAACCTTTCACGTCTCGACCTTTCACGCATCTCTTTCTGGTGTGCTGAACACTTGAGGCATAGCACATGTTTTCTCTCTTGCATTTCTTTCCCTCCTCCTCCGAGCTTTGTTGTGGTATGTTTGTTTACACTTAAAGTAGAAAGTGAAAAATATTGTTGGCTTTTCTGTCAAATCTAAAATATTATTCGAGTTTTAGAATTATAGGTTATGTGTCAACATTTACATATCGTGAAAGTTTCAGGAGTTTCAAATATAAGGAAAAAAAGAAGTCATAATGTGAGTCATGAGATTTTAATTAAATGAAAAGAAATATAGAGGTTGATCCAGCCAATTATCTACCAGAAAAGAATTCAACCCCAAATAATCCTGACAGGCCTTGCTCAAGATTTTACAAACCGAGTTCAGCACTTTTACAAACATGTACCATAAGTATACGAATATGTACAATACTAAAAGCAAAATGGGCATGATCCAGATTTGACAATCATTTTTCAATATGTACTGTACTATTCCCTGGTACTTTGCTGTAGTTTTGATCACACATCGAGCTGTCTTTCGACAAACGTCATTGCTAGCTAATTGGGTTTGGGCTAACCCTCTTAATTTTATTTCCATCATATATAGAAAACCGAACCTCAGGATACCATCCACATATATCCTTTTTTTTTTCTTTTCGGCCACCCACCATGTATACATATACCTAAATTTGAATGTAACAATGTTTCAGCACCATGAAACGATTCACTGTACACACATAGCTTGAGATGGATCACTGCACTTTGAATCCCTTTTTTTTTGTCCAATTAGGTCAATGGACTCTGAATTCACTTTGTATTGGGTCACTCTGATCATATCACGGATAACTAGAGTCTAGGAACTGTTTATCCGACCTTCACCTCAACTTGATGTGGACTCCACAATAGGTGGGCTAACTTTAGGCTACATAATCTGGTCGACCCTCCAGCTGAGGGACTTCATCGACCAAGAAAAGGCCAGTGACTTGATAGAGATTGGCGAAATTCCTACGCCTTATAAACACTTTGCATATAGTTTCAGTATCATTGTCTTGTCTAAATCTTCTTCTGTGGGTTTTTTTATGTCCTTTTTCGGTGAAGTATGGAGGATACACTAACGAGGTATGTTCTCCACTCCAATAGCGTTGAGAAATCGGTCCAGCCATGTCTTGCACTCCAGGTGAATCACTTGCTTATTCATACTTTCTATGTTCTCTTGAAATTGCGCCATATGTTCGTGGAATGAGACGCATATTCTCCTGAGGAAATCATTCTATCACATTAAAAGGTTCCTCTTCGAATTGGCAAGCCTTGGATTCTTTTTCCCTAAAGTATCGTAGTGACATATAAAACACTGATATGAAATGAAATGAAATAAAATGAAATGAATTTCTCATAGAGGATTTAATCTTTTTTTCGTGCTCGTTTTCTTTCTCTTAGAAAGAGAACAGCAATCTCGAAATGATGCACAAGGAAGTGAATGATATGGCTCGCAAACTGAGGTGCGTGCATATGTTTTCCATGCTCGTTTAGTCATAACTATGTTTTTCTTTTCTGGTTCCTCCTTTTCATGGATCAGTTATATTTATTTCAAGTTTTTGTTACAGGCAGATGAGGGGAGAGGATCTGGAGGGGTTGGATGTGGACGAATTGGGACAATTAGAGAATAAACTTGAGGCGGGACTGAGCCTCGTCATCGAGACTGAGGTCTCTTCATTAACTTCTATTCATTAGGTTTTCATAAGAACCGAGAAAAGGGTCCCTCTTTTGTGTCGTTCTCGTTTCGCTCCTTTGTTTTTCCCCATTTTAGTTGTTCCTCTCTTTCCAGGAAGAGCGAGCATCGACCGAGATTAACAAACTGCAGAGAAAGGTTCATGCACACTAACTAGACCCCTGTGTGCATCTTTCATTATAAACATGACGCGGTTGGGTGAACCCTCCAAAAGATAATTTCCCATGCTGCGAACATTGCATAACGTTAAAGTGCATAGTCAAAATGCGCAGGTTGAGCAGATTTGAATTTATTGAATGCAACCATTTGATACAAAGACTTTATCCGTTGATTTGAAGACTTTTTTTTTTCTGAAATTGCAGGAAGCACAGTTGATTAAAGAGAACAAGCAACTTAAAGAGAAAGTAAGATTACTTCCTGATAAACGATCTTGTTGCTAATATATCCCCATGCATTCTTCTTTTCTTCGAAGGAATTATCAGTGTCAAAAGGTGTTTATTTTATTTCGACAAATTGCATATGACAATGATGACGACGATGATTTTACATCAAGGGAAGTTGGAAACCGTGAACTCAGAGAGTGATAATGTGGTTCTAGGAGCCGAAGGCATGTTGTTGGAGTCGGTTAACAACGTTTCCATTGGCGGCAATAGCGTTGCTCCTCTGGATGATGATAGCTCTCATCCCTCAAGTTAGGGTGAGCAAACAAATAGAACTGATTTACTGCAAAAGTGTACATAATATATCTTGATGCGCTCTATTTTTGTTTTCTTATGGTAATTAAATTGATACATCTAGGAAACTTAACAATTTTGGCCCCAGCCTATTGGAGTTTTTTAAGATGTTGTCGGCTGCCATTATTGCGGATGAGTTTATAAGTCGGACTATTAACATTGGACAACTTTTCATGTAGGTTTCCAGTGTGGATATCGCATTGTCAAGAGAATTCATGCATGATCCTTGAAAAGAATAATTATCCAATGTATAGAAATCTATTTTACAAAATCAATATATTAAGTGCAATGACTCATTTATTTGAATGATCATAACCTACTACTGCAGCCCGCCAAGTATACCAATTTTATGAAGAAGTTATGTTAATTGATATTTGTTTTTTGTTTTGTTTTTCCCTACCGTGAAATTTTTTTAAGGGTGGAGTCAAAGGATGTGAATGATAGTATGGTAGGTAGCTAGACTGCCCTAGAAGGATTTACCACTGGCCTCTTGCCTCTGATTCAACTCCTTGTCATCTAAAATTCCGGGATCTTTTTGCTTTTTGCATGAGCCAAGTCACTTTGCTCTTTGCTACACTAATTTCTCTGCCTAATTTCTCTGCCTATATCATCATCTTGCAGGCTTCCTTTCTATCAGACAGCTAACTGGTGCATCTTCTGCAAGCAAACAATAAAGGATGGAAGCCCGTATTTCAAATAGTTATGATTGAATTAGCGCTTATTAGTCCCTCCAAAAATGTTCATCAATACACATTGCCTGTTGTTAAGGTCTACTTGGAGCAAAAAATTATCTTTATTTAAGAACGTGCAACTGATTGCATGACATTTATCAAGAGGTTATGCTAACGAAATATATCAATGTTGATGATATCTCTACCCATAAAATATTACCCCTTAATCAAGTTTTGAAACAAGTAATGTTTTCCCTTATTCGTAATTAGTAGGTTATAGATTATGAGTGATGACCATATTGTAATCTTTGGATTAATGGAAGTCATGGTTGTAGGAAAATATCGAAGCATTCTAGAACTGATTTTGAATAAGTGGTCCCTTTGAAAATCAACCTGAACCTAAATTAATAAGGATTCTAAGAACCAAGGTTCTAAATGGTTGAAGAGCTAGGTTTGCAAAGATAAGAGATTGCAAGGATGCCATTTTGTTAGGCACATCAAAATGGTTATGTTTTGTTTGGGAAAGGAGGGAAGGGGGAGGAAAATGAGGGGTGAATATGAAGAGCCAGGTGTATTTCGCACTCTATTGGGAAAGTGGGAAAAAGCGTTGAGTATGAAAATTGAGTGGAAAACCTTATTATTCTAAAAAAAATTATAAAATTTCAAATTTATCAGATTTTTCCTTTACCCTTCATGTCCCAAGCATATAGAATTATTTTCCATGAGCAAAAAGAAAGGGAAAACTAAAACTTTTTCACCTCTTCATGTCCCAAGCATATATAATTATTTTCCATGAGTAGAAAAGAAAGGGAAAACTAAAAAATTTTCTCCTCTTTCCTCTAATAGATGCTTTTAATTAGAGCCCTAGAAAATTTTGAGTCATCTCTCCTTATGAACATAGATCAATCTATAAAAGTATGTAGCGGTTGCTACCACATTCTCTCTCTCTCTCTCTCTCTCTCTCTCTCTCTCTCTCTCTGGACACTTATTTCTTTGTTTTTTTTTTTTTTTTTTTTTTTGGAGATTTCACCTTATATACTGTAAACGTCAAAATTGCAAATATTTCCAAGTTAAAAGGTAAAAGATAAAAGTCTCTCAAACACACCCTAAGATAGTCCTATTTTATTTGTGGATACACTTGTGAATCTAGTCATTTTTTTCATATTATGGTCAATTGCTTGTTTTTAAATCAATATTGTGGGACTTCAATGTTTGATTAAGAGAATCTAAAAATTTTCTTCATGGTTTAGTTGTAAAGTCTAAATTAATGTTAATACCTAAATTTTGGCAACCCATTTAATCATCCATTAGCTAGGTAAAAAATTATGGATAAATTTTAAACTCGTAGCTAGAAAAAAAAAATCATTAAATTGCATAAGGATATAGGTGTTGAGAGCATTAGGGTTTATTAGAATATTTTTTTAAAAATTAAAAATTAAAAATTATTAATTAAAAAAAGAAGGGAAAAGTGAGACCGAGCCGGGGGCAGGCTGGCCCGGCCTCTTTCTTTTTACCTTCCTTTTCATTCTCTTAGCTTGGGCCGGCCCAACCCATTTCCTTTCCTTTTCCCTGCCCGGCCCAGGCTTCCCTTCCTTCCTCTTTCCCGCACGCGCTGCTACAGTGAAGGACGGAAAAAAGGACGAGCGTACAAGCGCACAGGAGACAAAGCAACGGGAAGGTCGAGGGCCAGGACGGCAGCGGCAGCTGTCATGGCATGAGGCCATGCGCGCCAGACGGCCTTAAAAGGGAGAGAGCAGCCAGCTCTTCGGGGGGATTTTTTATTTTATTTTATTTTTTTGGTGCAAGAGAGACCGAGAGAGGGAGGTCGGGAGAGTGAGGAGAGACTGAGAGTGAGAGACGGAGCAGAGAGCGAGACGGCATGAGTGTTCTCCGTTAATGGCCGCGCCTGAATCCCGGCCGACGTTTTTCTTCCCCCTGTATCAAGCTCACGGTAAGACCCGGTTGTCTTTTTTCTTATTTTTCCCGATTTGGGTCGATTTCCCGAGGGGTCCGGCTCGGAGTCGCGCGAGGCCCACGGTCCGAAGCCGCCGAGCCAAGCGGAGAGCATCACCGACCGTCCCGGTTTGCTTTCCATTTCGTGCCCTGTTTCGGGCCCGGCGGCCCGGCTTGCCATTGCCCGGTTCGCGCGAGTTTCCAGCCCCGTTCGTGTGTGTGCTGCGATTTTTGGGTCTTGCTTGTTGATTGCCCTGAGTCCCGGCACGAGTCCGAGCTCTGAACGTTCTGATTTCTCTCCCCGCAACCTATGCATCTTAGATGTTCGACAGAATGTTCGAACGAAATCCGTAAATTTTTTCTCCGGGTATGGTCTGTTTCGGAGTGACGGTGGGCCCCCAGTCAGTGGTGTTGAGGTCGACCGTGCGAAGCAGTGGTCTAGATGGGAGTGTGTTGGGGGGGTGGCTATGAGCTGGCCAATCCTTGGCTGCCATCCCGCGGTCCTTGGAGGTTGCGGTGTAAATGTTTTTTAACGTGGGCTACATTAATTGATATTGTAGTTTATAATTATACGAAATTGATTTGTTAAGCTCCATTATGTAATCCAAGAAGTCCCAATAGTTTTCAAAACTTTGTTGCGTTCCTCTGTTTGATTTCCGATGGTGACCGTGGCCTTTTCGTCAAGGTAGGAATCTCTTCACTCTCTTTTGGTTTGCAAAATGTGGAAGCCACAGTTGATGCTCAAATGAGAGTTAAATGATGAATAAGAGTTTGTAAATAGATGATGCATATTCAGATGTCATCACAATTAAATGGACTAAAAGCCATGCGTAACTGGTGCTTCTGTGCAGTATGTTTGAACTGTTTACCATGTGTTTGTAAAAATGTTTGAACAAAGCTGTGTTCATGTTTGAGGAAAATCTTCCAAGTAAAAACACCTTGATGTTCATTTCATTTTCAAATTGCAACATTCGTCTTTGATTCATCCATCTTGCTTTCATTCTCCTGTGAATCGTGTTTATAGCCGTGTGTAAGGCCCTTCTTGTGTCCTCTGTTTTGCATAACTTTGCAGTCATCCATGGTTGCTTATGGAGAACAAATGGATTCAAATTCATGGACTGAGCTTTGATTTGAGGAAGCGTTCGCGTTAATCTATTTCTCCCTATTTTCGTTATCCTTGACTATGAGGTTCAAGATTTCGGTGGTTGGTAGTTGCTGGTGGTGAATTTGGTGTTTCCAGCAACGATTTATTGGTGGTGGACGGATGTGGCTGACGGAGATTTGCTGTCAGCTTGAATGTGCCGATTGTTGATTTTGGCTGCTCTGGATTTTAGGCATAAGTTCTGGGCATTCTTAATTTGCTGGAGGAGGAAAACAATGGTAACAAGAAAAATAAAAAGGAAAGAAGAATAGAAAATGAATAAAAGGAAAATATATTAGAAAAAACGGATTAAACTGATTTTAGAAAAATTCCAAATAAAAATTGTCCTTATTTTTTCAAAACATAACTCAAAATAAAACTTTATATTTTAAATAAAAGTCTGAAATTATCATGTCTCAAATAAAAGTCTAAGCTCCAAGTCTTCTAACTAATTGAGCATTTTCATCCAATCATAATAAAAAAATTTCCTTTTTTTTTCTATCACGTACATCATGTTTGTCGTGACCAGCCAATAGCCTGGCGATGTTCTCTGGCATGATCGTGGAGGCCTCAGCCTCTGACGTCAGCTTGAGGAGGGGGCAGTCGTCCTTGTCAGCGGGGGCAGAGTGCCTGGGGTGGCAATGGGAGAGAGGTCTTTGAGCTTGCTTTCCATGGCAAATGGGGAGATTCTGCTAAGGTAGTGGAGGTTTTGCAATGGAATAGAGCGGTGGTGGTGGTTGCATTGTGGAGGAGTAAGAGAGGAGTTCTTGTAGATCTAGGAAAGCTTGTGGAGTTCTTGTACATCTAGGAAAGCTAGTGTCATGATTTTGCATTTGGGTTTGGGTTTTGTTTGTTAGTTGGCATGTTCCCCCTTTTTTAAATGTGCCCACCAAGTGGAGTGGTCGGATTTGGTGCTGATAAGTGCGCCACCAGTATTGCTGCAATAGTAGGGCTGGTTGTTCTTGCATATGGCGTCATTAAGGTCGTTGCCTTTCTATATACCAAATTCTACCTCCCAGTACTTGAGGTCAGTGTTCCGCAGATTTTTTTTTCTTTGTTGAAATTAGAAGAATAGTCACCACTTGAAGAACACTCCTCTATGTAGTAGTCCTTTTCATCAGATGGAGACTTCACATCCTAGATTCCACATGGGACATAGCCTCTTCCCTCGGAGCAAATGTGATTGGCCACTCTTCTATGTTCACTTGTTGGATGAAGAAGAAGATAAATAAGGAAGAAGAGAAAGAAATTTTAAAAAATTGCTTTTTGACAAAATGCTTTTGATTAGGCAAAATATTTGGCTAGACTATGAGGTGAGGTCTTTATTTGAAAGTCTCGTAGCCACCTTAGGTCTTTATTTGAAATAATATTTATTCTAAATTATCTTTTGAGAAAATGAATGTACTTCAAACCTATATTTAAAATTTTTTTTCATTGATTTTTGTTGAATTTGCGCTCAATGTCACTATGGTGGAAAAATGGAGCTATATTCGGTCTTAATAATAATTGAGATTGGACTTCTATTTTAATAGAAATCAGGCTTTGATTGGTTGTTTTCAAAAATGGGCTTCAAAGGCGTGTAACTAAGGGATAATTTGTGTAATAAAGCCCAAATTACACCCCTTAGCTTAGACCCATGAAAACATATTGGACCATATTCAGATTAGCCACAGGGGTCTAACTCGAGACCTTGTTTTCAATATAAAAAAATCAAAATTAAAATTTTAAAAAATAATCAGAATTAGGTCTTGATCAGATAGTTAGGTCTTAGAATTAGATTTAGTTTAGTGTCATTTAGTAGATATTCATATATTTTAGAGAGACTAGTGAGTATTTTTGTTATAATTTAATTTAGGTAGAATAATCTATTAGATAAGGAGTACTTTTGTTATAGTTTAATTTAGGCAGATTGATCTATTAGATAAGGAATTGAATTTGATTTGAACTAAGATAATGGGGTTGTTGTTCTAGGGCTTAATAACAAGACCGTGTTATATTTTTTTGCCCAACTTGTATCGAGTTACTTTATTGCATTTTACTCTTTACTTGTTCTTTCATTACTATATTTAATGAATTGATTGATTGTGATTCTTTTTTATTGTTTTCTTTTTGAACTGCGATTTGCTAGATTTAGTTTAATGGATTACATTTTAAGACCATAATAACCATAAAAGCATTTCATGAACACTTACTAGATGGGAATCTTTAGGATTCATAATTTTGTAAAAAGACTGCGTGAACACCTTAGTTGATAAATAATCAAGATTAGCCACCGAAAGCGCACTGATTAGATGACTAATATAATCAAGTCTTTGACTCTAAATTTTTTGTTGTATAGGAAGTGAGGTATACTCTTGTATTTTACTTTGATTTCTAGCTAACTCCAATAAGTTAGTGGTAACTTCTCATATAGAACTCTCATAAGGTTAAGAATTTTAATGAAAAATCCTAGTGTTGTGCAAGGTAAGTGTTTGGGAGAATCCAAACCGATTAGAGACTGTGGGTCCTCAATTTGACGTTACATCTAAACCCATCATACATCGAAAGATAACGATACAAATGATCCATGAACTTTTGGCTAATATACAATGTGATTTCCGAAGTTCTAATTTGTTTAAGGTAGTTCTTGAATTTTAACTTAAAATGCAATGCAGTGCATGGACTTTTAATTTGTTCAATGTGATTCTTGAGCTTTTCATACATGTTCAACTTAATCCCCAAACTAAATCCTTTGTTACCTTCATTTAATTCTAGTTCGGGGATAATATTGAACATGTTCACATAATCTGGAGACTAAGTTGAATATCTAATTAAAAATTTATGAATCACAATAAACAATTGAAAGTTTAGGAATCACATGCATATTGAACTAATGTTTAAGAATCACATTACACATTCTCTCTATCATCAAGATGCTTATCTGGGAAGGTCACAACATTTGAAAGCAATACATTAGCTTATGGATGTGCTCAAATATAAGAACATTGGAATGTACTCTATTTATACATGATTACTTCTTTATTTCCTCTAAGTTTGGAATTTAAATAAATTCAATATGATTGAATAATCCTGTCTATCACACCTCAAGGTGCTACTTTCAAAAGTGTTGCATTATACCCAAGTAAAATAAAAGTTCAGGTTTTTCAATAAATAGGCTTATGGGTAGACTCATGGCTTCTTTGCACTCTCGAGTCTAGAGGATGAATCATTAAAGCAAAAAGCGCACTCGAAAACGAAATCAATCAAAGTCGCAATTCCGCTTGTCGCATTAGATTCTGTCCACGAATTGACATTGAAAAGGACACATAAAAGCAATGGAGCGCGAAAAGAAGGCGCGAGTCCAGTGAAACCTAGACAACCAAGATGGTCGAAGCTCCTTTTTGGACCATCAGAGAAAAGACTTCTCAATGTATTGATTCAACTTTGCAAATGGAATTTAGTATAATACAAATATCAAAAGTCAAAACTCTTTGGATAAATCTAAATTACTAACTACTTTTTTTTGGTCGAATTACTAATGTAGTTTAGAAAGCGACTTCAAGTTCATATTCTGTTTGACCAAAAACTTTTGCCAAGGATTTTAGCTGCATCTTTCATTTTTTTTATTAAAAATACTTAAACCCTTTGACAAAGCAGACAAAGGGCTTAAGCTGCTAGTGAGCCAAATCTGATGTTGATAGCCATCGATTGATATCGCTCCACCTTAGGCGACCTTCAACAGGGGTTGCACTGCTAGTTTGCGTGACCTCGGATAGGGACAGCAAAGGTCGTAAGACCCGGGCAGCAGTCACCGGAGGTCATTCGACCTCTAGTGGCAATCGCTCGAGTCACATGACCCAAAAAAGATTAACAATTACAAGGAGGGCTAAAATTAGATAACAAAAAAATTAATGAGAACAGTCTTGAAAGAAAAATATTTTTTAGTCTTGATTTCAGCATTCCGTAAATGCTATTTTAAAAAATTGATTAAAAAAAAGAATTAGCCTTTCAATATTTTCATTGTTAATATTTGAGTGAAAGTTATTTTAAAATATTTATCAAATATACGAGTATTTTCTCGAAAGATTTTGAAGGCTGAAATCCTTTTAAGAAAATTGAATTTAGATTGCCATGATCCTTAGTGGACAAATGGAATCGCGAGCAAAACCTCTCGCGGGCCCGAGAGGGCTGAGAGAATAAGCTGAACTGCTTGGGACCTTTTTTTTGTCGTTTTCGTGGATTCGAAAGGACTCGTTGCGTGGATTCGGGTGTCGCCATAGATCACGTCTCGACCTGCTTCATTTATTGATGCGTATCATTAACCCATACATCGATGAAATCAGCACCGGGACAGGATGGCTGATGTTCAAACACGTGCTGCCATTTGTGAGGTTACCGTGGCTGCATCCCGAACGGTCATGTTAATGTTCCAGCATCTTCAAATCAACATTTAGCGAGGAACCTTTTCTGATTAAATGTTTTGTCTATATATCGATAGATACATTGAGTCGTGTGTTTTTATTTAGCTATTCATTTCAATTTTAAATCAATGAATCGTTTTAGGAGTAGATGACAATAGCCATTTCATTGGATGTGCTTGGCCTTAATTTTTTTTAAAGAATTTACATCTTTCATTGATGAAAATTATTTTGTGTAGTAAGTGACAATATCGATTATTATCTAAATTTATTCTTATTGAAGATAGTGGCCTCACCATCCCAAACAAATCATGTTTGAGCATACTTAAAATTAACATTTAGCGAGGCACCTTTTCTGATAGGATGCTTTGTCCATATATAGATAGATACATTGAGTCAGTTTGTTTTTATTTAGCTATATAGTTAAATTTTAAATCAATGAACTATTTTTGGTCTAGATAACAACAATCATTTCATTGGATGTGCTTGGTTTAATGAATATACATCTTTCATTAATGAAAATTATTTTATATAGTCAATGATAATTCCATTTTTTCTCTAAATTTATTCATATTGAAGATAGTGGCCCAACCATGTGATATTATATGGACTTACTAATTATTGTGTTGGTAATGAATTTTTCTCCCTAGATTGGTATTTCAAATAGGCCACCTTATCACCTCAAAGATCTTCAAAGAAAGGATTGAAGGAATTAATTTTATCAATAGAAGTTTCTAAATTGAACATTTTGAGGCTACCCCTTTCCACTTATTAGGAGATAGATAGGTTTGGAATCCTATACAGGGTAGGGGTGAGCAAAAGAATCGGACCAGGAAAGCCTCACTCACTCATGATGCTTGTCACTCCCTCTTCAATATGTTCAAAACCATAATTGCAAGAAAATTGTCCAAAAAATCATAAATATATTGCACTTTTATTAATTCAGTCATAAACATTTCAATTTTGCCAATTACGTTTGAAACATTTTTACTTTTTGTCAATTGAGTCTATCCAACAAATTTTGGTTTGAATTCACTAACGTGGATACTAGTGGTTCTACGTGACACGGCCAGTACTTATGTGGACAAAATTTATTAATATATTATTTATTATTTTTTGAAATTTAAATTTCTTTTTTTGTTTCCTTTTATTTATTTATTTTTTTAAGCTCTCTTCTTCCTCTGTCGATCACCCAGCTATGATCGGTAAGGTTGCCTTCACCACAATTTGGTAAGGGACGACCTCATGGGCCTTAGGAGTACCTCTTGCCTAATTCAGGTGAGGGCGAGGGCCTTGCCCTCGCTGGCCTTTGGCGAGGGTCATAGGCGAGGGGCGACTTCACCAGCTTCTAACAACCTTGTTAGTCGCAAGCAAGGCTTGACCTCGCCAGATCCAACGGCAAGAGCAAGCCCCACCCAGGATTTGTGAGGTCGTCCCTTGCTAGATCTTGGGGAGGCCAACCTCGTTTGAGGCTGAGCCTCACCTAAAGCCCATGGGGTCTCCCCTCGTCAGATCTCGACAAGGGTGACCTTGCTTGAGGCCGGTGAGGCCAACCCTTATCTATCATAGCCTCTAATCAATCGTCGGTCGATCAACATAGGAAGAAGAGGGCTTAAAAAAAAAATGAAAGAAATAAAAAATAAGAAATAAAAAATATAATAAAATTTATCCACTTAGCGAATTCTAGCCAAAATTGGTCGATAGACTTAATTCGCAAAAAGTGAAAATGTTTATAATTCAATTGAAAAAATTAAAAAAATTATAATTGAATTGGCAAAAATACAATAGGCTTATGACTTTTTGGACAATTTCTCCCCATAATTGCCATTTGCCCCTTTTCAAGTTTCTTCACTCTGTCTCACACCTCTCTCTCATAGGCTCACCACTCATGATCATCATCACCCCTCTTGCAGCCTTGCTCCCTCACGATATTCATTGCTCCCTCTCTGTAAGTCGCCAGTCCCTCTTTGGTTAGAGTGGTCTACATGAAGAATTAAGTAGATTTGTGACATTTTTGGCAAACTCTTGTAGTGACTATCGTGTTATGATGGTCGAACTTTGTGGCAAACTTGTAGGTGGTGAAGCTTGCAAACTTACATGTATGGCAAACTCAACGCTTGGCTGGTTCTCGAGTGGGTTTAGAAATCGGTGGGTAGTTCCCAATTCCTAGTTTGTGAAGTTGGCCCTTCATAGGCAATCCTAATTCTAGGATGGGAATAGGTCCACATTGGAACTGAGCACTCCTATTACAAGGTAATCTAGGGCAAAACCCCTATCTCTAAAATGGCTTATGCACTCCATTTGTTAATATTAAACGACAAAGCCAAGGACAACAAAGAAGCGGCTCTTCCGACGATGAAGTCAGATTAAGTTGCAACTTGGCTAGCCGCCTAACTGTCTTCTTTTCTAATGGTGCTGTTCCACGTTTTGTCATGTTAGTTTGATGCATACAATTTGTTAGGTGTCCTAATGTTAATATGACAGTGTATCAAAGGGGTATCATACTCAAGAGGTGTATAAACAACATTTATTCAAAAAGAAATTATATAGTTGCTCCAGTCATTATAATTCTATAGTAATATCACAAGTAATGGTTCCAGAAGTATATATAAATTGTAACTGAGCTACTTTTAATTTGTTACATATGTTCCATAAGTTGAGATAGTTATTTTAGTTTGGGATTCATCATTTATTGATTTATTCATTTCGCTTGAATCTGAAATGCTGTAATTTTTGTGTAAATCTTGCTCACAATGCTTTTATATTTTATAAACCGAGATGAGTTAGTTTAGTTAAGTTTGATTGCTTGTCTAAATCCTAATACTAGTGTTATTGCCTCTTAGAAATCAACATAAACCGATTTGCTTAAGTTTGGTTTCTTATTATGTTTATTATGATAATTTGATCGATAATTAGTTAGTGTATTGTTTTTTCAGAAAACTAATATTCTAATTTTTTTGTTCTTTTTATCTTCGCATCATTTTTAAATTTATTTTGTCCATCATATTGGTTGTGAACGCATGGGCTATAACAGGATTGCCATATGAATATTAGTCAAATTTTTTTAAGCTTTCACTTTACCCTTGCGGAGGTTTTAGTGACATGTAGTGTAACTGAGTTGCCACATGGAAAGCACTAATCGAGGTTTTGCAGCTTTCACTTCAGGTCACTTTTGTATAAGTTGTGTTGGTTTTTTTTTTCCTTTACTGTTAAATTATCCATAGGAGCTCCTCCATCAATTATTTTCCCCCAAAAGCTCATTGAGAATTATTAATACTTACCAACTCGGAAGATAGTTAACGGGATAACATAATATATATATATAAAAGCAAAAGCGTCCCAAGTAATTAATTAAATTTGTAAAATGCTCTCAATCATTAATTCAGATATATTTCTTTACATGTCAATGGCTACAAAGCTTATGGGAAAATTGACAAAAAAAAAAGTTCTAAATCTCTTGAATGGATATTAATTCACTTGTAGACTCTTTTAATTTGGCTAATTTAGTGTAAAATCTTTTAATGATCTGTCAATGTAGTCATTTTGACTAATTTTAATTGGTAATCTTTAATGTAGATGCCTATTTTTTTGTGTGGTATGACCAACACTAACATGAACAATTTTTGTAGTTTTTAAAAATAATTTATGTATTTTTTTATAAATTTTCTAGTATTTTCTTTTATTTTCTTTTTCCATTGTTTTTGGCAACCCTAAGCGAGGCAACACATAAATTCAAAACATTTATTAAAGATTCAAATATTTTTTATAGAAAATGCAAAAATTGTTTAAATTAGCACTCGCCGTAACACGTAAAACAACCGTTATTTACATTAGCAAATTTTTACCAATATTTGCCGGAGAAGGACTATATTGGCAAACTATTAAAATGTTTAAAACTAAATTGGTCAAATTAAAAAGTTTGGGATCAAATCGACATCCCTATTACAAGTTTATTTTTTATTTTTTTGTAATTATTCTGAAGCTTATGTGAAATAGATTTTGAAAACTTATGGAAACATTGACCTAAAAATGAGTGAGGTAATACATCTCTTCCGGCGTATTCAAAGAGAAGTGAAGAAGAAAAAAAATGTAGGGTAAGAAAATAGGGCAAAGCGTATCAAAGACATTATCATAAAGATTGTGATTTTTGCAAATAAATAATCCAATCAAATCCTTTAGATATTTTGTCTCCAAAACATAACACTCATACTCAAAAATTCTTTTCTTAAATTTGCTTACTAAGAAAAGAAGAAGCTAGACATTGAAGAATAGAATTCGCTCGATGTCTCCAAAATGCAATACTCATACATCAATGGTCAGAAGATCACATCCCTTGAAGGAGCATGCATAACCCCTTCACTAGAATAAAAGCAGTTTATGCTTTGTAGGTGATAAAAGAGGTCAAAGAACTCTAGAGTGTGGCAAAGCAATAATTAAATGAACAAACTAAAGCCCTAGGTTTCTTTGATTCTGGTCTCCTCGTTCTCGAGGATTCTTCCCAACTTTTTTAGGCAAAATGCAAATGTCAAATAGTGAAAGATGATCAAAGAAAGATACCCTCTTTGGCAAATAGCAGGGAGGATCCCACTTTGAATTCTGAGGATATTCCCCGAACACTCGGGTCTCGCCCACGCTCTCTCTCTCTCTCTCACTGATGGCTTTCTTTTTGCTGCTATGATTAAGACAAAGGGCGCACATGGAAACACTTCTGTTCTTTTTTTGTTCCTGGGAACAGAAATAAAAAAAAAAAAGTGTTTCTGTTCCGGAGAACAGTTTTTGAACAAAAGAACGCATTTGGTAAATGTAAAAAAAAAAAAACTATTCTTGGAATAAAAAAAGAACAGAAATACATTTGGTAGCTGCAGTCAATTTCTGTTCCTAGAATAGAAAAAAAAGAGAAATACGTTTGGTAAACGACAAAAAAATTTCTATTTTAAATTAAAAAAAAAACCTTTTCTTTAATAAAGTTTAAACTTGATATTGAATTCTCATTCTTATGAAATGCTCATTAATTTTATTTTGTTCATGGTTAGTGAAGACAAACATGACAAGAAAGAGCTCGGAATTGCCTATCGAGCGAGAAGTGAAGTCTGTGATCGGTACTTTGACCTTGACTTTTCTCGCGTAAATTCAGTCCGTAGCGAAGGAGCAACCCATAGTGCAAACAACACCCAAGCCGTTCAATGTGATCGTTAAACCAATTACAATATCATAGCATTCCTACTCAGAACCTTTTTGGTTTCAGTTTTGAGTTCGGTTTGAATCGTCCATAGCGATGAAGTAATCACTGTCGAGGGCTATTTGCGACTGAAAAGTGAGCCATGTGTGATCGACGGTTACTCAGTAACATAAACTGGTCGCTTTATGACTTTCACAGAACTTAAAAGAAGCTGAAAAAGGCATAAGGTCCGACCATGTTAAACGAGTGGATTGTTGACAAGACGCCCTCGTTTTAATTTCTCTTCTACAAGTTCAAGAATAAAAGAGTCGATAGAGAAAGTGAATAAATGCTACAAATAATCCCAACTCTGATAACCTAGACAGTTCTCAAAGCTCATCACCAAAAAAGGCCAGGAAGCAAACCTCGATGGAGCATGTTTAGGTAGTAAGCTCCATGATAGCACCAACAATGTCCCCATTGTGCGTCTTGAGAGCCTTCACGGCCTTGTTCCTCGAAACTCCAGCCTGGGTCATCACCAAGTCAATGTCGCGAGGCTCAACCCCAGTCTCATCGATCTCTTCCTCTTCTTCATCAGCCTGTGCTGCTGAGGCAGCAGCTGAAGTGTCTGTCCTGCCCATCACAGATCCCATGTCGGGCATCCTGAACCGCTGGGCAGCTTGTGTCTGCAGTTGTGAGCTCAAGTCTTCAATCTTCACCTCCCCAAATATGATATAAGTCTCAGAGTGAGGGCTCTTGAAGACATCAGGATTTGAGATGAAGAATAGGACCTGAAACACTAGGAATTTCTCAATAGCATGCCATTGTTTATATATGCAAATCAATTTCAACTATAATGAACTAAGACACTCCACTTTTTCAGGTCAGCTATAAATGGATCTTCCAAAGCCACTAGACACCATTTAGTGCTCTATAATCAATGAGACCCGCACAATTCAGAGTTGCTCTAACTTTTTGCTAAATTATATAAAGGATGAGGTATCAAATGCATGACAGAGATTTGAAAGAAAAAGCACTCACATTCTTGGTTCTTTTGATGGTGACCACCTTACACTGCTTACAGGTTTCATGCCAAGCTTCAACATAGCCTTGCGGCTCTTCTTCTCGCTTCTGCTCTGCTTTGAACCCCCATTTGCACCTGCCCATTCATGTAATTTGAGTTCTTAAATCCAAAAGCAACAGCTGACAAAATCAAATAGAAATATACTTTTGTTGGAATTTTCGAGAAGCTTCAGTAAAAAATCCTGCATAGCTCAAGCAGACTGCAAGTATATGCATTGTAGAGATCAAAAACTGCACCAACAAACTTGAGCCAAAACATAAAATCCAATGATACTCCGCACAAAAAACTTCCTCATTCACATACTAAACCAAAAGGAACCAGCCTTCTGCCAACCCAAAAGGAATTCGAGACTTGTGATTGTATGTTTGCATACAGTGAGCTAACCAAACCAATCCAAAAGCAAAAGTTTCAGATCATGAAATCCATCTATGGTTTACTAAGTTGAGTTCTAACTAAAATAGAAACCTCTCTATCAACGGATTACACACTAAAACTACAAAATATCAAATGAAACAGACCATCACCACACCCAGTCTTTCCCACAACTTAAAGTAGCAAACATCCGCATATTCAGTTAAACAGATAAACATAGCATCACAATTATTGCTATCTGTTGAAAATGCAAAATTTGAATTAACATACGCAGCAGTGACACCCTTTTGGAGATGAAAGAATGACCAGGATTATCCTAAACCAAAAATGATTTCCGCGGACATAGCACTTCCATTACTCCACCTAAACTAGAGTAGACCATTGGGATTCAAGAACTTCATCTAAAAAATCAACTCCGCAACACAACCTCAACAAAAACTAAACACACTCCAAAGGTCACACCTCGTAATTCCCCCGTACCATCCCATTTGCCCGTAAACAATCCCTTCTGGTTCAAATTAATCCCCCCAACGAAAAATAGCGAATGCACGTATACAAATCAGCAAACTTTCACACAACTACAAAAACCCAAAAACCGAGCGAAATCACACAACTAGCTTCCAAAATGTAAAGCGAAATGAATAAAAAAAGAAGAAGAAGAGAAAGACCCACCTTGAGCCCTATCTTCCTTATCGTCATCGTCCTCGTCGTCGTCATCCTCGCCGTCCTCCTCGTCATCCTTGTCGTCGTCCTTCACGTCCTCCACAATGGGTTCGTCGTCCTGCAACAAAAAGCGACGAACTTTGAACGAACCGAACCCACCCCCCACCAACCCCCGAACTTTCGCACACACCCAGTAGACGGACGGAGCTCAAGAACAACTCGGAAGTACTTGAGGCCTCTTCTCGGGCTCGGGGACTTGCTGGGTCTCGGGCTCGGGGACCTGCTGGGTCTCGGGCTCAGCGGGTTCCACGACCGGAGCTGGCAGAGAGCTTGCTCAAGCAGCTCGAGCGAGCAGTCGTCCCAGATCTGCCGCAGATTTGGGCAAGCAACGCTCGCTTGAGGCTCGAGCGAGCCGTCCCAAATCTGCCTCGCCGAAGCCCATCATCGACCGGAGAAGGAGGAGCACCAGAAACGTACCTGGATTCGGAAGCTTCAGCCGGTGAGTCGTCGGAGTGAGGAGTCGCCAAAGAGTCAGCCGAGTGGGAGCCGCCGGAGAGAAGGGAGAGACGCTGGAAAAGGGAGAGCACGAACGAACGAAGCTTCAGCTGAGAGCACGCACGAACGAGAAGCTTCAGCCGGTGTGTTCCAGTTTTTTTTTTTTTTTGTTCTTTTCATTTTTGTTCTTTTTTGGCTTTGAAGAAGTGTTTCTTTTCTCCAGAAACAACTTTTTTGTGTTTCTTTTTTTTGCTCCAATTTTGTTCCGGGAACAAAAAAACAAAAAAAGAACAGAAACACAACCAAACGCGTTTCTGTTCGTTTTTTTGTTCCCGAGAACAATAAAAGTACAGAAGTGTTCCAAAAACGTTTTTTGGAAACGTTTCCATGCATGCCCAAAGAAACCCCAACTGGTGCACAATCCAACTGGTGCACCATCTGAACAAGGTAAATCGTCCCCAGATAAAAAAAAAAGAAGAAAAGAATCATCAAGAGAAACCACAAAACCCACATATCTTCACTCCTTCCCTCAATATTATGTAGTTTCTGAGCATTTTCTTCCTCTTCTTTTCTGGTGGGTGTGTTTTTTCTGTTGTGCTTATGGATCTGAACTGGTTTCCTATTTTTCTAGGGTTTTCTGGTGACTTCGTTTCACAAAACTTTCACCGTATGAATCAAGATTTTTGTGTTGCTCTTTTGATAATATTTCTAGGCTTAAGATGTGTCTCTCTAGTGACATACCACTAGATTGTTGACCTAGGTCTTGTATGATCTTTTCTTTTCTTTTTACTTTTTCTGCCATAGAAAGAATTTGAGAAGAGATACAAGGAAAATGGGGAGAGAGAAGATAAAGATAAAGAAGATAGACAACTTGATGGCGAGGCGAGTGACATTCTCGGAGAGGAGAAGAGGGCTGATCAAGAAGGCTCAGGAGCTTTCCATTCTGTGTGACGCTGATGTGTCCCTCATCATCTTCTCAGCCACTGGCAAGCTCCATGAATTCTCCAGCTCCAGGTACTCAAGATATTAGTTCTTCGAGTCTCTAGTTTGTCATCTTCATATGATGCATCCCATAGAAATATTCAGTTAGCTTGGGACTTTCAATTTCGATGTGCAATTTGATCATACTGATGGTTTTATATGAGATGGGCTTAAGGCCCGTCCGCCCATGTTGGGCCTAAAAACCCGGCCCACAAGAGTAGGGCCCATGGATGAAAGGGCACGATTAATTATTTTTTGGAGGGACATATATATATATATATATATATATATATATATATATATATAAAAGGGAGGAGAGAGAGGGAGAACGTACCTCTTGGTATTAACATACGTACATCTCCCCTGTCCTTCCAACGCTCTCTTTTCTTCCAAAACGCTTAAGGCGACGCCGTTTCCCTTTTCAAGGCAAATTGACATCATCGACTTAGAATTTCTTCCTCGATCTTCGGCATCGGTGTCTAATCTATGGCTAACAAGGTACGCTCGAATCCGTGGTATGCTTTAGGATTGGTGATACATGTTTTTCCCGGGCTTCGCTTCCGCATTCATTTTAGGGATTCGATTTAGTGTCGAATCCGGTTTTCGGGGATCCGTTATTCCCAACATTGGTATCAGAGCCCTAGTTCATGTTTTTCTTGACCTGTTTGATGTTTTTTGATTGATTTTTAGCGAAAGTAATTCGGCCGTACGGATCGGGGCGAGAAATCCTGACACCCGAGCGCTATTCGTCCTTTTTTTTGAGTTTTCGTAAGTAGAAATCAATTTTTGAAAGCACTGGGTGAAAGAGGTCGTCGAGACGAGTCCGGCGACATGTCGTGCGTCGAGGGAAGAGGCCGCACGCGCCAGCACGTGTGGGCGCGACACGCCCAAAGCGCTGGCATCAGCCAACGCGTGCGCCACACGCGTCGGTTGGCGAACCGACACGTGCGCGTCGCCGGCGGCAAACCGGCACGCGCTGGTCGGTGAACTGACCAGTGCTGACGTCATGAGATGACGTCACGGTGACGTCACCCAATGGTCGGTAACCGCTGGGATGACGTTACCGATGATGTCAACGCCGACGACGGTTGGCCGGACGGTCCCCGGTCGGCGACCGGACCCGGACCATACGCACAGCACGTGTGCGGATGACGTGCGGATGACGCGTCGCACGTCGGCACTGCGCACATCGCGCGGCATGTGCGGTCGGTCCGTCCGACCTGGCCCGATCGATCTGACCAGTCCGTCCGATCCGACCGGTCCGACGACCGACGACCTGACTGTTGACCGTTGACCATGACCATTGACCGTTGACCAAAAAAAAAAAAAGGAATTTGTTTCTTTTTCAATCATGCCTATGTGGGTTATGAGTAATCTATTTTTAATTTTGCATTTGTTGCATGAATTATGGAAAATTGTGTATTTTCCCTTATGTACATTATAGATTATAAGTAATTCATTTTTAGTTTTGCATTTGTTGTAGGAACTATGATGCGTTATGCAAGGATACCTGCAATCCCGAGAACGGACGAGGGAATTGCAAGACTTAAAAGGCTGATGACAGAGTTAGCTGATTATCGGTGGCATGACGGTGATTTAGTATCACATGTGATCAAGGTCAATCAGATGATACAGGAAATCATCTGGAATGGTTATCTTATGCCGGATTTTGAGAAGGTGCTAGCTTTGATGAACACTCTTCCACCTGAATGGTAAGCAGTGTTAGATCGGCTATGGAAGGTCAATGTGGTCTCGGGTTATAGGAAACTGGTGGTAGCTTTTGTTAGAGAGTATTATAGGATTGAGTTAGCCAAAACTTCAACCCTTAGATTGAGCACCACATGGCGTAGAGTAAATGCGCCTTGGTGGCGACATGAAAGCTCTCCAAAAGTTTTTCCATGGTTGGTAAATGTGCCTTCAATTTTCTCAAATGTTTTGACTGATAGATTAGAATGGACATTCCCTATTTATTTCCTAGATTAATTATGTAATATTTACTACTTGATTGTTGTTGATGTAACAACCGATATGTTAGTTGTATTATGTGAAAGTATTGTTATTCTATTGAATGTTAGATTTTATTTGCTTTTTGTTATTACTGATTGCTGTGGGTAGTTAGCTGTGGGTAGTTCATAGAAGTTTTTGTAACTTCATAGAATTTATTTTGCATAAAATAATTATATTAATAATAATTTTGAGTTAGGATTTTTGGAGGATGATTGGAAACGTAGTGACCTTTTGATTTTAAAACCTTACTTGAAATTATTCATTGATATGATGGATCTGTGCAAAGTTGATGCATAAATGATAGGCATTAATTATTCGTGCATGTATGTCTAATGTGTTCAGATTGATGTTTTCAACAACAAAGAATGTGATTGTTAATATGAACGGCAACAATTGTGAAATATTGAATATAAAGATTCAATATGTGCTGGAAAAGAAAGAAGCACTAGAAGCTCTTGACCAAGTTATGGAAGATCTCGAGAATGCCATGCGCCACCTTGAGCTAGCTGAGGACCGCCTAACGGCATTTGAGCCGAAAATAGATATTTGCTATGCTGGTTCTAGCTCAGAAAGGGCTTTGAGCTCTAAGCGCAAGCATATTGATTCGTTCAATATATGGGAATGCAAAGGATCAAGTCTTTGTTGCAAGAAATCAAGAGTTAACCAACACAAGAGAGGAAAACGTCCTCAAGTGAAGAAAATATCAAGGGTGAGGTGTTACAATTGTGACAAGAGAGGTCACTATGCTCGCGACTGTCGTGAGCCAAAGAAGGTATACACCTCTTGTACATTTAAGAACTTTGCTAATGTGTCAAGTTCTGTATTATTGTGTGAATCTAATCCTTTGTGGACTTTAGATTCAAGAGCGACAGACCATATAGCGAAGGATAGAGGATCCTTCGTGGAATTCCGATGATACCAACTGGATCTATGTAGGAAATAACTCTAGAGATGAAGTTAAAAGGATTGACACCAGCCAATTGAACATGCGTGGTGGACGCACCTTGTTCCTACATGATGTTCTATATGCTCCGGAGATTCGTCGAAATTTAAGTATCTGTTTTGATGTTGGTTAAGCTTAATTTTAGTGTAAACTTCCATAATAGCAGTGTAGATTTGTATTTGAATACAAACTATTATAGTTGTGGTCACTTTCTGGATGGTTTTATTGTACTAAATGTTGACTATGGTGATATCAATATTTGTTATTCCCTTATTTCACGTCTTCTACTTTATATGATAATGATGTGAATGTGTGGCATGCTAGACTTAGTCATATTGGCCAACAACATATGAAAAGACTAGCCAAAGAGGGCTTGTTGGGCAACATTGAAAAAGTCGATTTGCCAATATGTGAGTATTGCCTAGCAGGGAAAACGACAAGGAAACCATTTGGAAAAGGTAAAAGAGCTGAATTTCTTCTGTATTTAATCCATTTTGACGTCTATGATCCAATGAATGTGAAAGGAAGACATGGGGCTGTTTATTTCATCACTTTTATAGATGATTATACTCGATTCGGAAATGTCTATTTGATTCTCATAAATCTGAAGCATAAGTTGTTTCAAAAGGTTTATGAACTTGGTTGAAAATCAATTAGACAAAAAAATAAAAGTATTTAGATCCGATCGAGGTCGAGAATATTTATCTGATGAGTTCAGAAAATTATGTGATGAAAAAGGAATAGAAAGACAGTTGTCTATTCTATATACTCCTCAACAAAATGGTGTTGCAAAGAGAAGAAACAGAACCCTACTGGAAATGGTTAGGTCCATGATGGCGCATGCTAACTTACCTATCACTTTTTGGAATAATGCGTTGTTAACTGCCGCCTATATACTTAACCGGGTGCCTTCTAGATCAGTTATTTCCACTCTATATGAGTTATGGACAGGTAGAAAACCGGACTTAAGTTTTCTTAAGCCATGGGGTTGTGCTGCTTATACTCATAAGTCCTCTCACAAGTTTGGGAAATTGGGTCCCAAAGGAAAGAAGAGTATTTTAATGAGATACTCCGAACACTCGAAAGGGTATGTGTTCATAGGTGAGCAGGAAAGTGGGAGTATAACTAAATTTGAATCACAGGATGTCACATTCTTAGTGGATGAATTTCCTAAAAAGGGCGAAATAGGGGAAGATTACTCATCATTTGAAACCTTGGATCAAGATAATGATATTAGTGGAGTTCGTCCAAGTTGGAGTAATATGAGAAGTGATGAATTGAATTCAACTCATTCTTAATTACAACCACATGATGAGATGATATCGTCATTATCTAATCATAGTGGGAGCATAATGGGGAATGATGTATTAAGTATACAATCTCCCATACGGCGAACAAGTTGCCAAAGTATTCCTCGTTGACGTTTTGACATTGAAGGGGAAACTTTTATGATTGCTGCGCAAGATGAGGATGAGTCAAGAAATTAATGAGGCTCTAAATTGCCCTAGTAAGGAAAAATGGATTTATGCAAATGAAAGAGGAAATTGAGTCAATGAAGTCAAACTATGTTTGGAAACTGGTTAATCTTCCAAAAGGACACAAAGCTATTAGGAACAAGTGGGTTCTCAAAATAAAGCGAAAGGCTGATGGCTCGATAGAAAAGCATAAGGCTCGCTTTATGGCCAAGGGGGTATAATCAACAGAAAGGAATTGATTATGAAGATACATTTTCTCCTATAGTGAGATTTACCTCGATTCGCATTATTCTAGCAATAGTAGCTAGTATGGATCTTGAGTTACATCAGATGGATGTAAAGACTACTTTCCTCAATGTAGAATTAGAGGAAGAAATATATATGGAACAACATTCTGGTTTCGTAGTGAAAGGCCAAGAAGAAAAGGTATGTTGACCTTTGAGATCGATATACAGCCTTAAGCAGTCATCGAAACAATGGTATATACATTTTTCATAATACCATAATGGCATATGACTTTACAATGATAGATGATGATCATTGTGTATATATCAAAAGATCCAAAGATCAATTTGTGATCATATCATTATATGTTGATGATACACTAATTGCCGCAAGTAATATGGAGTTTGTTAATACTGTCAAGAGTTGGTTGTCTTCCAACTTTGAGATGAAAGACATGGGTAATGTTGCATACATTCTTGGAGTTAAGATTTCAAGATTGAAAACCCATAGACACTCCTATTGCAAAAGGTGAAGGATTGAGCTATAGACTATGTCCAAGGACTCCATAAGAGAAGGAACAAATGAAACATGTTCCTTATGCTAGTGCTGTTGGAAGCTTGATGTACACTATGATGTGTAAAGACCTGACATATGTTTTGCAGTTGGAATGGTGAGTAGATACAATCCAACCCAGGTCCAGCACATTGGAAGGCCGTTAAAAGGAATACTATGGTATCTAAAGGGAATTGCTGATTATACGTTGAGTTATTAAGGAAAGGATCTGCGACTCTAAGGCTATTTTTATGCTGATTGGAGAAGAGATTTAAATGAAATAAAATCTATCTCTGGATTTGTTTTTTTACCGAATAATGGCACCATATGTTGGAGCAGTAAGAAACAAACGTGTATAGCCTTGTCCACAATGGAAGTTGAGTTCGTGGCATTATCAGTAGCAGTATGAGAAGGTGTTTGGCTTAAGAGATTTTTTGAGATCATTTAGGTGTTATTGAAAATGTTGCAAATTCATTGTTGGTTAATTGTGATAGCCAAGCAGCAAAAGTGTACACCAAAGATCCAAAATATCATGGCAAGATCAAACATATAGATACCAAGTATAATCTTGTCAAAGATATGATTGCACGAAAAGATATGAACTTAGAGTACATACTACGCATAGAATGGTAGCAGATCCTATGACAAAGCCAATACCTAGAGATGTGTTTTGTGGCTATATGAAATCTCTAGGATTGCGTGGAGACTGATGTACTGAATATTGTATTTTCCATAAGTGTTCACATTTGATGAATTTATGTTTTCATCATTAATGCCTATGAATCTTTGTTTGATCTTTATGCATCTTAATGCTCAGTGCATTACTTTAAGTTGAGAAGTATGTCGGACAGATAAAAGATTAGCCCATTCACATGGGTAATCACCTCTATTTATTATGTGATAAATAGAGATGAGACTGTTTTTAAGCTTATTATCTAGGTGATAATCGAGAGCTCAAGCTTAAAACACGTATGTCGCCTTAACTGAGTGTTAAGATGAGGACATAATACTTACTATGTCCGAAAGTAAAATACCCCACATATTTTACTTTATCTGTCTAAGATGCCAGATGTGAGTTATGATGAATTTTGTGAATGAGTAGATACGTGAACTCAAGTTAGACATTGGGTATGTCTGAACTATCATCTGTACGGTATTGAAGGTGTAGACATACGCTCCATGGAAAAGGAGTTAATACCGTAATACGTATTTCATACTACGTATGCATGAGACGACCAATAAGAATGGCAAAAAGTTTGATCTCAAATTTTATGTCGTGTGAGAATCTTGAGGAAAAGAGTTCCTCAATTTTAGTCCCCTCATGACTTTTACTTATTCTCAAGATTTCTATTTAGTGTTTGCTATCTTAGGATGTTGCCAATGGTCATGAGTGATTCGATCTAATGGGGCATTTCTAAAAAAGTAAGCTGAATTGAAATTGAGAGTTTGAAGGAAAGAGGAAGATCAATTTTGGAGAATCACATTGTAGTTTTGTATTCACCGGTTAACCAATTATGACTGTCTTTGGGATAATCATAATTGTGAATACATATATATATATATATATATATATATATATATATATATATATATATATATATCATTGTTTGAAAGAGATCAAGAGAGATATAAATGTGATCGATTGATCTATGGTACTGCATACTAAATCTACTCAGAATGTGATGTTCATTATGAGCTGCTATATATTCCTAACAGATGTATAGCAACGAGCTCTCAAAGTATGCTGATTGCACGGATTATTCACCAGTATGAATGTTGAAGAGAGGTAAAGAGAATCCTGTTCGGCCCACCATATGCGAGTGGGAGATGATGGTTTTATATGAGATGGGCTTAAGGCCCGTCCGCCCATGTTGGGCCTAAAAGCCCGGCCCACAAGGGTAGGGCCCATGGATGAAAGGGCACGATTAATTATTTTTTTAGAGGGGCATATATATAAGGGAGGAGAGAGAGGGAGAACGTACCTCTTGGTATTAACGTACATACGTCTCCCTCTCCTTCCAACGCTCTCTTTTCTTCCAAAACGCTTAAAGCGACGCCGTTTCCCTTTTCAAGGCAAATTGACATCATCGGATCAGAATTTCTTCCTCGATCTTCGGCATCGATGTCTAATCTGTGGCTAACAAGGTACGCTCGAATCCGTGGTGTGCTTTAGGATCGGTGATACGTGTTTTTCTTGGGCTTCGCTTCCGCATTCGTTTTAGGGGTTCGATTTAGTGTCGAATCCGGTTTTCGAGGATCCGTTATTCCCAACACATACTTTTGGTGTGTGTAATGCAAGCGTGAGGGTGTGTGAGGGGTGTGTGTGTGTGTGTGTGTGTGTGTGTGTGTGTGTGAGAGAGAGAGAGAGAGAGAGAGAGAGAGAGAGAGAGAGAGAGAGAGAGAGAAGGGGGTTGCATATTTGGGCACTTTGATCGTCTCTTAAGAGATCAGCGCATCTTTGGGTGCAATTCGTGCATAAAGTACACTATACAGGAAGTTTAAAAATTTGTAGACTGAAAGTTGAGATCTATTGTCTGATGATGGGGGTGATCAAAGCTTCAACAGAACAGCAAGAGAGAATATAAAAGCACCAGCATATTTCAAATTCAGAACTTCCAAAAGGAGCAAGGAGGAGAGAGATGAAGAAACCCTGTATTCAGAACCAGAGTTAAGAATAAGAAGCAGAAGAGAGGTATCTAGAATTTGTGCATATTTCGATATCTAGTAATGAGCTTTTGTTAGGTTTTTTAAGATGACTATTTAAAGAAATCAAATTATATATGCATAATCAAAAGAGATATGGAAAGTTGGAGCAAATATATCTCTAATATCCCAGTGCATTGAAGATGTCAACTTGAGTTCGAATACAAGTCTAAACGATCTTTAGTGATTGAGACGCTGCAAATGAGGCGATGAAACGTGACGTTTGCAGGCGGCAGATGATGGTGTTGGCTTTTTGAAAGGAAGCGACATTTTTCTCTCAATTTCACGCATAACTCTTTCTAGTGTGCTGAACACTTGAGGCTGAACACACGTTTTCTCTCTTGCATTTCTTTCCCTCCTCCTCCGAGCTTTGTTGTGGTATGTTTGTTTATACTTAAGTAGAAAGTGAAAAATAATGTTGTTTTTTTTTTCTAATCTAAGATATCTTCGAGTTCTAGAATTATGGTAGGTTATATAAGATTTTACGTGTCAACTTTTACATATTGTGAAAGTTTTAGGAGTTTCAAATATAAAGAAAAGAGTCATAATGTGTGAGTTACGAGATTTTAATTAAATGAAAAGAAAAATATAGAGGTTGATCCAGCTAATTAGCTACCAGAAAAGAATTCAACCCCAAATAATCTTGGCTGGCCTTGGTCAAGATTTTACGAACCTAGTTCAGCACTTTTACAAACATGTTCCATAAGTGTACGAATATGTACAATACTCCAAGCAAAATGCGCATGATCCTGATTTTACCATCATTTTTCAACATGTACTGTACTATACTCTTGGTAATTGTTGAAGTTTTTATCACATATTGAGCTATCTTTCGACAAACTTCATTGCTAGCTAATTAGGTTTGGGCTAACCCTCTGATTTTTATTGTGATTTATATCACATAAAGAAAACCGAACCTCAAGATACCATCCACATATATCCTTCTTTTCTTTTTCGCTGCCCGCCGTGTATATATATACCTAAATTTAAATGTAACTATGTTTCCTAACTATAAGACAATGCACTATGCACAAATTTCTTGATGTGGATCACTGCACTTTGAATCCCTTCCTTTTCAATTAGGTCAATAAACTCTAAATTCACTTTTTATTGGGTCACTCTGATCATATCACGGATAACTAGAGTCTATGAACTGTTATCCGACCTTCACCTCAACTTAATGTAGACTCCAGAAGAGGTCAGCTAACTTTAGGCTACATCATCTGGTTGAGCTGAGGGACTTCATCGACCAAGAAATCAAAATGTGCCAGCTTAATAAAAATAAAAGTTCAGCGGCTTGATAGAGATTGGTGAAATTCCTACGTCTTATGAAAACTTTGCATGTAGTCTCAGTATCATTGTCTTGTCTAAATCTTCCTCTGTGTGTGTGTGTGTGTGTGTGTGGGTTTTTTTTTTTTTAATTTTATTTTTATGTCCTTTTTCTGCAAGTATGGAGGATGCACTGACGAGGTACGTTCTTCACTCCAATAGCGTTGAGAAACCGGTCCAACCATGTCTTCCACTCCAGGTGAATCACTTGCTTAATTGTACCTTCTATGTTCTCTTGAACTTGCGCCATATGTTCGTGAAATGAGACAGATATTCTCCTGAGGAAATCATTCCATTGCATTAAAAAGATTCCTCTTCGAATTGGCAAGCCTTACATTCTTTTTCCTTATAAATATAATAGCGACATATGAAACACTGACAAAATGAATCCAGACGAATTTCGCATGGAGGATTTAATCTTTTTTTTGTGCTCATTTTCTTTGTGTTAGAAAGACAGCAGCAATCTTGAAATGTTGCTCATGGAAGTGAATGATAAGGCTTACAAACTGAGGTGTGTGCGTGTATTTTTCGTGCTTGTTTGAGTCGTAACTATGTTTTTCTTTTCTGGTTCCTCCTTTAGGCAGATCAGTTATATTTATTTCCGGTCTTTGTTACAGACAGATGAGGGGAGAGGATCTGGAGGGGTTGGACGTGGAGGGATTGAGACAATTAGAGAAGAAACTCAAGGCGGGACTAAGCCTTGTTATCAAGACTGAGGTCTCTTCATTAACTTCTATTCATTGGGTTTTCATAAGAACCAAGAAAAGGGTCCCTCTCATGTGTCGTTCTCGTTTCACTCTTTTGATTTTTCCCCATTTTAGTCATTCCTCTCTTTCCAGGAAGAGCGAGCATCGACCAAGATTAACGAACTGCAGGGAAAGGTTCGAGTACACTAAGCAGCCCCTTGTGTGCATCTTTCATTATAAACATTACACGGTTAGGTCAACCCTGCAAACGATAATTTCCCATGCTGCGAACATTGCATAATGTTAAAGTGCATATTCAAGTTGCGCAGGTTGAGCAGATTTAGATTTGTTGAATGCAACCATCTGATACGAAGACTCTATCCGTTGATTTGAAGGCTGTTACTTTCTGGAATTGCAGGAAGCACAGTTGATAAAAGAGAACAAACAGCTGAAACAGAAAGTAAGATTACTTCCCAATAAACGATCTTGTTGCTAATATATCCCCATGCATTCTTCTTTTCTTCAAAAGAATTATCAGTGTCAAAAGGTGTTTACTTTATTTCAATAAATTGCATATGATGATGACGATGATTTTACATCAAGGGAAGTCAGTGATCGTGAACTCAGAGGACAATAATGTGGTTCTAGAGGTTGAAGGCGTGTTTTTGGAGTCAGTTAACAACGTCGTCGTAGGCAGCAGTAGCGTTGCTCCTCTTGATGATGATCGCTCTCATCCCTCGAGTTAGT
The DNA here is from genome assembly GCA_016097545.1 of Eucalyptus victrix. Taxonomy (NCBI): domain Eukaryota; kingdom Viridiplantae; phylum Streptophyta; class Magnoliopsida; order Myrtales; family Myrtaceae; genus Eucalyptus; species Eucalyptus victrix. The sequence continues at coordinate 29,169,845 of CM027840.1, read as the reverse complement.
GAGTAAACAAATAGAGCTGATTTACTACAAAATACTGCATAATATATCTTGATGGGCTTTATTTTTGTGTTTCTTCCGGTATTTAAATCGATACATCTGGGAAACTTAACAATTTTTAGCCCCAGCCTCTTGGAGTCTTTTAGATGTTGTTATCACCTGCCATTATTGTCGGTGAGTTTATTTGTCGGACTATTAACACTGGATAACTTTTCATTTAGGTTTCCAGTGTTGACATAGCATTGTCAGAGAATTCATGCATGATCCCCAAAAAGAATAATTCATGCATGATCCTGGAAAAGAACCTTTGTTTTGCATGAAGAATCGAAGCGTGTGAATGATAGTATGGTAGGTAGCTAGACTGCCCTGGAAGGATTTACCACTGGCCTCTTGTCTGTGATTCAACTCAATATCATCATAAATTCCGGGACCTTTCTCTTTTTTGCGTTAGCCAAGTCACTTTCCTCTTTGCAGCACTAATTTCTCTGCCTATATTATCATCTTGCAGGTTTCTTGTCTGAGGCTGAAGTATCAGACAACTAACTGGTGCATCTTCTGCAATAAAACAATAAAGGAGGGAAGCCCATTATTTCAATGATAACAATAAAGGATTGAAGCTCGTGATTCAATCCCCTAAAATGCTTATTAGTGCATATAGCTAGTTGAAGATTCAACTTCTTAGATAAAACCAATTGTCGTGATGATTCAGTCTGTCTTTGCATTTTCTTACTTGGTTGCCCTAGACAACATCTGTACAATCTATGTTAATTGTTAAGGTCTACTAGGAGCGAAAAATTATCTTTATTTAAGAATGTATGGTTGACTGCTTGACATGTATCGATAAGTGATGCTAATGAAATATTTAATGTTAATAATATCCATGCCCATAAAATACTACCCCTCAATCAGGTTTTGAAATGAGTAACGTTTACCTTTATTCCTAATTAGTACGATACAGGTTATGAATATCACATGAGTGATGACCATATTGTAATCTATCAATTAATGGAAGGCATGATTGGAGGAATATATCGAAGTATTCTAGAATTGATTTTCAATAATTAGTCTCTTTGAAAATCAGTCCGTGCCTAAATTAGATTGTATTTTAAGAACCAGGGTTTTAAAGGCTTGAAGATGCTAGGGTTGCAAATACAAGGGATTACGAGGGTGCTACGTTGTTAGCCACATCAGAATGGTTATGCCTTGTCTTGGAAAGAGGGAAGGGGGTGGAAAATGAGGGGTGAATAAGAAAAGCTTTGGGTATCATACGCTCTACTGGGAAAGGAGGAAAAAGTGTGGAGTATGAAAATTGAGTGGAAAACTTTATTATTCTAAAAAAATTGTGAAATTTCACATTTATCAGATTTTTCCTTCCCCCTGTTCTCCCAAGCATTGAATTATTTTTGACGAGGAGGAAAGAAATGGAAATTTAAAACTTTTTCTCCTCTTTCCTCTAATAAATGCTTCTAAATAGTCCTAGAGAATTCGAGTCATCTCTCCTTTACCACACGTCTTCCTTCCCCCTTATGTTTCTTTTTGCTTTTTTTTTTTTTCTGGAGACTTCGCCTATTCAACCTTTATGAATTCAAAACATCGCACTGACACAAATTAGATGTTAAGTAAACGCCAAAATTGTAAATGTTTCCAAGTTAAAATGTAAAAGACGAGAGTCTCTCAAACACATTCTTAAGGTGGTCTTATTACTCTTGTGAATTTAGTCAATTTTTTATACCATGGTTGATTGCTAGTGTTCACATCAGTATTTGGGACTTCAATGTTTAATTAAACTAATATGAAAATTTTCTCCGTGGGTTAGAAATCCAATATAGACCATTGCATACAAAAATTAATAAAATTTTTCATAAAATCTTAAACCTATTATTCAGCTGCCTATTCAGTCTTAAATTTTTTAATTTGACCAATTTAATCATAAACCATTTGATAATTTACTAATTAGTCCTTATAGCCAATTTTGGTCAAAAATCACTAATGTAGCGACCTAATCAACCCTAGCCACCTATGTGACACAATGGACATTGACATATATGATTTTTATAATTTTTTAAATTTCCTAAATATTATCTTTTTTTTCTCTTTTTTGTGTTTGTATTTCCTAAAAGATGAGGGAATATACGTGACTGGTAGTTGACCGGTCACTAGCCACGAGCAAAGGCCGCAATAGCCTTCACACAACTCTAGTGTGGCCGACAAGGGTTCCATATGCCTCACCTATGGCCAGCAAGTGTTGGTAGCCATCCTCAAGGCCTTGCCAACCTTTTCGGTGAGATGAATAGTGAAACAAAAAAGAAAATAAAAAGAAAATAAAAAAGTTCAAAAAGTTTTTAATAAAAAAATTGCAAAAGGTCAATGTTAGCACCAATTCTAGGGTAGAACCTAAAACCAAATAACTGAAGAATCATACTAGTGAAAACCCATCCGATTACTAATTCCAAAGTATGCATGATGGGTTTTAGATTCCAAAAATTATGAAACTTATTTCGATGAGTAAGTTCCATGTTCTAAGTTGGTGGAACTTGGAGTAAGTTTATGTATTTTTTTTTGTCTCTATCTTCATATGATCATGTGGTATTTCATAGTGTTTGATGATAAGTGCGTAATGTAAAACATCTAGTCTAAACTTCTAATTTATGATTGATACTTTAATTTTGTTAATATTTCATATTCTTCTTATGTCTACATATATGTTATGATCAATGGATTGTAATAACAAGTGGTGGCTCTTTAAATATGATGATTTATTATAATCATTCAATCAATTATCATAATCATTCAATCAATAATATAAGGGTGTGTTTGGTAACATTTCTATTTAAAAATTGTTTGGGAACAGAAATAGAAAAAAGTATTTCGCTTCAAGAAACAATTTTTAAACAAAAAACGCGTTTGGTAAATTTGTTCCAGAAATATAAAAAGAATAGAAACACGTTTGGTAAATTTGTATAATTTTTTATTTCTTTTAATTTTTTAATATTTATATTTTATTTTTTCTATTTTCTTTCTTATTTTTCTTATTTATTTTTCCATTTTTTTTTTCTTCTTTTGGCTTCTTTCGCGGTTGCCTTGGCCATGACCGGCAATCGGCCGACAAGGGCCGGCGACCTCGCCTAGCCACGGCGAGGCTCGCCTTGGTTGGGCGAGCTCGAGCTCGCCTAGCTTGGCGCAAGGTCGGCCTCGCCAGGGGCCGGCGATGCTGGGCCTCGCCGAGGGCCGGCGACGCTTCGGCGAGGTCACCGGCCATGGCCGAGGCCGTCTACCGGCCAAAGAAAAAGAAAGAAAAAGAAGAAGAAAATAAGAAGAAAAAAGAGATAAGAAAATGGAATAGAGAGAAAAAGTGTTCCTAAATTTTGTTCTAGAAATAAGAAACAACATTTTTTCTATTTCTTGTTTCTGTTCCAGATGTGTTTTGGGGAATAAAAAAATAGATTTGGAACAAAAACGCAAACAAACGCGTTTATGTTCCTTTTTTGTTCCCTAGGAACAAAAGAACAAAAAATTTTGCTCCAGGGAACAAAAACATTTTTTACCATGCAAGGCCTAAGTGAAACTCGAGTAGACCATGGAACTGACTCTAGAACTAGTGACAAGGTAGGTTCCATGTTCCATGTTCCAAAAAATGAGGAACATGTTTCAACGGTAAGATCAAGATGGAACATATACGAAATTTGGAACTGTTCACCTTACCTAAAATGATTGTCATCCTTGTTATCTATTTTAAGCCAAAATTGCTCGGAATGATTATATTAACAATTTTTCAAAAGATTTAGGAATTAACAAAATTAAAAAGTTTAAAACTAAATTGGTTGTTGTACAATAAATTTAATTTTTTTTTGGACATTATCTCCACTAAAATCCGTTATTACTATGATGCCCATCGATATAGACCATTATGTAAAGTAAAAAGAACCCCCGATTTTTATTGGATCTCAATCATTGTTTCTTCCTTGAACATCTTCACTTGCTTTTTATTTAAATATTGTATCCATGAATTACTAATTGAATTAGCAGTTAATCTCTCATAAGTTTCGATGTTAAGATTCTAGTCTTTTTTATCCCACAAGAACGTTCTTAAACAAAGTGCAGATCTTAAAACATTTCCTCTTTTTACATATACAAATTGTTTGTATTTTGTACTTTTATCAATAATTTCTTTTCCATTAATTACAAAAATTTAATTTTTTTTGGTTATGTTGTTTTGTTTAACGTTTTATGTCAATTTTATACAAGCACGCAACGAAGGAGGTTAAACCACCGATCTATTCACCCCCATTCGATTCTAAATAATCCCCTTGTATCTATAAGTCCTAGGTTGTGTTTGGAGACCCATCATTAGTCAATTTACTCCACCTTGATGGTGGAGGATTACAACTTACCAAAAACGACGAAAAACTTGTAGTGGACTGCGAAGAAAAACTTGTACCGGATTTGAAGGAAAATATAATTACGTGGAAAGGTGACTTATTTCTCATTTGTCCTAAAAGCTCATGGTCTTATTTCTCTGTTCACCTCATTCGATTCTAAATAATTTCCTTGTATATATAAGTCCTGGGTTGTGTTTAGAGACCCATCATTCTTCAATTTACTCCACCTTGATGGCGGAGGATTACAACAAACCAAAAACAAAGAAAAACTTGTACTGGACTTGAAGGAAAAATATAATTACCCCGGAAAAGTGACTTATTTCTCTATTGTCATAAAGCTCATGGTCTTTTTAATTAATATTCAGTGGCTAGGAGATGAAAGGACTGATAATGACAAGAAAAAAGAAACTAAAGGAAATTGTAAGATTGAGTGAAGATGTTGTCTGCATGTAATAAGAGAAAAGAATGGAATTATATGCAAAAGTAAATTAGTATCTTCTTATGATTTTAAAACTTGAGATTAAACGGGGGAACTATGGAAAAGAAGAAAATTTTCTTTGCAAGTTGAATAGATCCATCCGAGTCTAAGGGTTCTATTAATATATATAAAAGATAACTGTATTGAAAGTCTTAAAACTTGTCACAAAAGTATAATTAAGTATTTAAACTAATAAAAAGTATAATCAAATCTTAAAACTTGTCAAATTAGTACAATTGAGTTTTTTTTTTTAACTTAGCTAACAAAAAAAAAATACTAATGTGGCTTCTTCTTTTTTTTTTTTTATAACATTTGCTCTCTCATAAGTGGCAATGATATGGCTAATAATGACACATAAAGTTAAAATGACATCGTTTTGGTCCAAATTTGATTTTTAGTATCAATCTTATTTGAATTAAATTTAAAAGATGAGGTGAATTTAAAAAATTAAATAAAGTTAGGTCTCATTTCTTTGGTCCTTGCCGCATTTGGTCCTCACCGCCACTACCCAATTCTAGTTTCTCCCTTTTTTTTTTTCCAAAAAATTAGCTTATTTTTGAAATTGAATTTAAATGAAATTTGTACTAAAAATCAAATTTAGACTAAAACGACGTCATTCTAGTAATGTAAACCACGTAGGATAGAGAAAATAATGAAAAAAAACCCACTTCAACATTTTCCGTTTGCCAAATTAGATGGAGTTAATAAGGAAATCAATTTAACCAATTTGACAAATTTTTAAAACTTGATTACTCTTTTAGTAAATTTTAGAACTCAATTACACTTTCGTGAAAGTTTTGGAATTTTCAATGCACACCCTTTAAAAAAATGATGCATTTGGCCATCTCTTTGCCATTCTAAAACAAAAGCAAGGATGTTTTTTTCTAAGGGTGTGCATGATAACTATTTTATTTTTCTATTTCTCTATTTGTCCATTCTCCTAAACATTTGGAACAAAAATTCGTTTGATAATGCAATTTTATTTTTCTATTTCTGAAATAGATTTTTTTTTCAAAAATAGATTTGAAACAAAAATCAAAAGTTAAATTTTTTAGTTTTTTCTATTTTTGGAATAAAAGTAAGAAATAAAAACTCTTTTCATTATTCACTCTTGACATCCCCTGTTGCCCACCTGCTATGTGGGATGCTGGACACTTGCCACTAGCCGTCAATTGCCAATCGTTGACTGCCGTTTGCCTGTCGTTAGTCGTCGAACACCAAAGTTGGATGCTTGACACCCACCGTTGAACATTGATCTCTGATTGCTAGATGCCCATTGTCGGACGTTGGCCGCTGGACTCCGGTCTCCAATCCCCAATTACTAGTTGCCAAATGCCCATTGGTCACTCACCGCTAGCCTCCCCACTTGCCTGGCCGTCTCCCATCGTCACTTGGGATGGAGAAATTTTCTATTGTTATTAAATGAATTTCTATTTCAGAACAAAAATTTTATAAGGTTATCAAATGTGTATTTTTGCTCGAAACTCGTTCGATGAATAGAAATATTAAAATCAATTTCTAGTAAAAATTGATTTTTGGAACAAAATGATTCTCATTCGCGCTCTAAGTAGTATCCTGATATTGATGGATTTTACAAAATCCATCAATCTCAACAACTTTTTCTTTTTTGACTCCACATGATTGTGATTAGATAGATTCCGGCTAGTAAGGAGGCAAATTTACTAAATGGATTTATTAAAATTGAACATGAGGAGTTACAACACATTACTACACATCCTTCTTGGTTTCCTAGTATTACTACACATCTTATTCAGATGTATCTTGTGATGAAATATAGATGAAAATAGGGAAGATCGGTTAAAATATAGGGAAGCATAGGCCCTGTTTGGCAACATGTCAAACAATGGATCGGTCCCGATTTTTTGTTCCCAAAATCGGTTTTGTACGAGAATCGCGTTTGGTAAAATTTTTGTTCCGGAACAATTTTGTTCCCAGAATAAGTTTTGGAGAAGATTTGAGAATAAAAAAAAAATTGATTTTGCGTCCGAGAATCGAGAAAAAGAATCAACAAAATAAAACCCTTCTTCTTTCCTTCCGCCATCCCGCGACCGTCGCCCCGCGCCGCCCGCTACCGGTCCGGCGAGCTCGCCGGAGGCTCGCCTAGCCAAGGTGAGGTTCGGCAAGCTCGTCGGAGGCTCGCCCAGCCTCGACGAGGCTCGCCTGTCCATCGGGGAGGCTCGGTCTCGCCAGATCTGGCGAGGCCGAGCCTCGCTAGGGCTGGGCGAGGCCCGCTTGGCCATTGGCCGAGCTCGCCTAGCCTGACCGGTGGCCAGGCGGGTCTCGCGCAGCCCCGGCGAGGCTCGCCGGGCTCGCCTAGCCCGGCCGATGGCTAGGCGAGCCTCGTCCAGCCCCGACGAGGCCCGCCTGTCCACCGGCGAGGCCAAGCCTCAGTAGGGCTGGGCGAGCCTCGCCCTTGGCGACGAGGCTTGGCCGACGAGGGCCAACCTCGCCGAGGGCCAACGACGCTATGGTGAGGTCGCCGGCCCTCGTCCGGCCGTCGCCGGGCGACCGGCCATAAGAAGAAGAAGAAGAAAAATAGGAGAAAAAGGAAAAAAAAAGAAAAGAAAAAATGAAAAAAGAAAAAGAAAAAAGGAAAAAAGGAAAAAAAAAAAAAGAAAAGAAAAAAGTAGAAAAAATTATTTAAAAATTAAAAAAAATAATTTGGAACATAATCAATAAACACGTTATCAAACGCAATTCTATTCCAGAATCAGAAATTTTAGACAGTTACCAAACACGTGTTTTTACTCAGAATCAGTTCCCGGGAACAGAATAAAAAATAATCATTTCTTGTCAAAATCAGTTCCTGGGAACAGAATTGTTACCAAACGCGCCCATATTCTCCGCACTTTCTCAACCATTCCTAGTTCCGATATTTATATATTTGTTCACCATGATGTTTAAAGTGAAATTTCCTTTTATTATCAAACCGTTTATTCTGATATTTTTGTATTGCTTTTATGATGATTTTAATGGTTATAGGTCTCTTCTGTTTCAGCCTCTGACCCCAAGTTAGTCTAAAGTATGTATTAATTGGCTATCCATGTGTGAGATGGAAATACAGATACTTTTCCCCTGTTGTTTACGATTTGTTTGGGCATCAAAATCTCATAAAACCAGAATTTTGCATGCCCAACTGCTGGGTTTTCTACCTCTTGGTCCATGGAAATTTGTTCTTCAATTGATATGTCCATCAAGTCTCAACTTCTTGATACTCAATCTACTTGGGAAGTCTCGAGTTATGCAGAGAATCCTTTTGCAGAAGCCACAACTAGGGGATTCCTTAATGTGAAAGTAGTCTTTTCAAATATCATGATCCCCTCTTGATCTGGATTCCTCTCAACTACCAGTGTGCACTTGCTATTCTAGGGTTGAATTCTTGAACTAGTTTGGAAATTGTTCATCTGCTCGACCCATTCTCGAAATCTGAGATTTATCTTTTGATTCCATTTCCTGACGTCCAAAAGTAAGTCAACTGTGATGGAGTTTTCGTCTTGTTTGAACTGGGCAATATGACCCCCACTTCATGCAGATCCATTAAATTTGCAGGTTCAGCTGATATTAGTTTGGACTTTTGTGCAGATCAGTTTAGCTTACCATAATTCCAACCATTTCTTGTTCAATGTAGCCTGGCTTCGCAAGTTAAAGAATTGCTTCCATCCCAAAGAAGCAAGTGGCTAGACTGTCCACCTCCCATCTGCCAATCAAGAAGAGTCTCACCCCAACAGCCGGATTTACGAGCGAGTGTTAAGCTTTCTATTTGGTTCTCATTGGTAATGTGCAAGCATCAATGTAGAGACCAAGTGATGCGATTGAAACGATGAGGAGTCAGAAATCGAATATAGTGGAGCATTTGACAAGTTCAGCTCCCGTTACAAGCGTCAGAACTTCACCAAGACTCGAGAAAAGATGGGATAAAACATCTGATGCAGCACACGTGTGCTCAACCCAGGAGTGTGTTGAAAACATCAGTCAAGGAGACCAGACTCTCACCAAGGCTTCGAGAGTAGATTGTCCAAATCAACTGAGCAACAGAGGGAAATGGGATATGTTGGTTGCATTCGCAGTTTCTGTTTTTAAGTGTGGCTTGGGGTTGACATGGGGTTTAATGCTGGATTTTACCGAAGAACCCTTCGAGGGTCTCAGTTAGATGCATGTATGTTCTTGCAACAGAGATATGCAATGGTAAGTCTCCTTGGGCTGTACGTTCTTGCAAATGGGAATTGATAAGTCGAGAGCAATCATTGCGTGTTCTCGGTTGCTACAGCGAATGACGTAGAATAGAAACTCACTTGCTGGGGTCAATGCTATAGACCGATGATGTAAATTACAAGCTCAGATGGAAAGACAGGTCGAGGGAAGACTACCAAAAAGGCACCAATTTCGAATGTCTCTTGTTGGGAGTCAGGGAGGAGTAGAAAAAGAATGCGTGTTGGGGGAGGACTTCGTAATATTGTATGTTGTAATCAAAAAATTAATTCGAGAAAGTGATAACAAAATAAATAAAAATTGGAGATTAGATACAGCTAATCATATCTCTTTAAGAAAATTAGTTCTTGCCGGTACTTAGCAGCTTCACGAACTTCGCCTCTTAAGATACAATACCTCGAAGCATTATACGAATAGGACTTTGTTGAACATTTTTTGAAACCGGCACATTTAGAGAAACTTGACGAGAAGGGATTTGAAGTTCTTTGTTTTTTCTTATAATGAAGATTTTGAACTCTATTTATAAAGTTTTAGAATTTGTGTATAAAAGGGGTACATGAATGATGAATTCAATAAATACAAGAATCTAGAAGATAATGAATTAAATGGATACAAGAATTCATGACATACATGGACTATAAATTAAGTAGATACACGAACTCAAGAGATGCATGAACTTAGATTAATGAGATACATGAAACTTACGTATCTTTTTTTTTTTTTTTTTCTTTTTTTGCTCACTTTCGTTGATCCATTAATGTACATAAATACAACATCTCTCCTTCAAGTTCTCGTTTTCAGCCACAAGATCGACATTCGCTGCTTCATTCATGCGTCTCAACTTGAGTCTTTTCATCTTCAGTGACCGCATCAGCACTAGTCACCCCATTAACTTGCCTCTTTACTCTCGCGTTCTCCTTTGAGAGAGGAAAAGTACCAAAAAAGTCATAAACCTATTGTATCGGTACCAATTTAGTTCTAAACTTTTCAATTGAACCAATTTAGTCCTAAACATTTTATTATTGGTACCAATTTAGTCCATCCGGCCAATTTTGGCCGACCGGCGTTGACGTGGACATCAGCCGGTGGCCTGACATGGACATCAGTCGGTGGCCTGACATGGACATCAGCCGGTGGCCGGATGCTGATGTGGAAATTTTTATGATTTTTTAATTATTTTTTCAATTTTTTAATTATTTTTTACTATTTTTTTTTTGTCTTCTTCCTAGTGGTGGCCGACGAGCCTCCGGTGAGGCTCGCGTGGCCACTGGGTGAGAGCCGCGAAGCCCTCGCTTGCGGTCGGCGAGGGTCGCGGCCCTCACCCAGCCTCTTCCAAGGCCGTCGGTGTGGAGGCTTCGCCCAAATCTGGGCGAGGCCAGCCTCAACCGCGGCCCTCGCTAGCCGCCGACGAGGGTCGCGGCCGAGGTTGGCCTCGCCCAGATTTGGGCTAAGCCACCTCGCCTGCGTGGCCCTGGGTGCGGCCCTCGCTCGGCCTCGCCCAAGGCCATGCGGGCAAGGCTAGCCTCACCCAGATCCAGGAGAAGCCGCCTTGCCGGCGGCCAATATGGGCGAGGCCAGCCTCGCCCGTGGCCCCTGGGAGAGGCCAAGCGAGCAAGGGCCGCGAGCCTCACAGGAGGCTTGCTGGCCAACACAAGGAAGAAGATAGAAAAAAAAAAAGAAAAAGAAAAGACAAAAAAAGATTAATAGAAATTTCGAAAAAATAATTAAAAAATCATAAAAATTGCCATGTCAGCATTTGTCCACTGACCGACGTCCATATCAGCGTCGGCTGGCCAAAATTGGCCGGATGGACTGAATTAGAACCAATAATAAAAGATTTAGGGCTGAATTGGTTCAATTGAAAAGTTTATGACTGAATTTCTACAAATGCAATAGGTTTATAACCTTTTTGGTACTTTTCCCCCTTTGAGAGGGCTCTGCTCTGCGTACAAGCGCTTCTCAATTCGTCCTTCGGCTTCTCGTACTTCTCCAGCACGTTCAACTAACTCGTTGATCCATCCCGTCAACAGCAGGTCAAGGGAACTCTTCATCATGCCATGCAGAGAATCGACAGCCCCCGCCATCCTGCAAATGGGCTTTTGTACCGCAGTTCAAATGGGATTTTGCTACGTTGAACGTATATGCTAAAACATATATCTTGCCGACACTGGATTACAACGCCACCGTTGATTGAAAACAGTCCCAAGTAGTCCTTGTCGATGGCGAATTCGGTCGGCAGCGGCGACCTATGTTGTCATTCCCTTTGTTCATTGACCGCAATTGTGATCGAGAGCTCGATCCAAATGGTCGAGGAAGAAGACGATATGGAGCAATTTGGCCCCCAATTTAAAGTCCATAATTGGGTTTACGAAGATGAAACCCAAAATCCATTCCCCGTAGTGAGAAGTGTTCTATCGTCCAATGTGTTCTCATTTAAGCCGTACAACCTACCTTGACTTAATATTGCCATTGTCCTGATCGATGCGAGGCCCATCCCTTAAGAAAGCATCAACTTTAACTCAACTTTCAATTTTGGTCTGAACCTTCCATTTTTCTTATAAAAGACCACCTATTTTATCACGGGTCCAATTCCACCCCAAATCTTTTTTATCTTTTAAAAAAATATCAACTTCGGCGTGGGCCCGAACTTTCCTTTGTTTGATAAAAAAACACTAACTTTCAGCTGGTTCCCAAATCCGGTCCTTGTGAAGTTTCCACCAACATTGAATCTTTAATGACATCATTGGACAAAAACTTGACAACGAGTGGATTTCAACATCAATCAACTTGATCACTTTTTAATGAGATGACAAAAAGTTTGAACCAAAATTGAGATCTAACTTAAAGTTTGTATTTTTTTATGAGACAAAAGATTTTAGATTAGAATTGGGACATGATCTAAAGTTTGTATAATTTTCAGAGATGGAAAAGAAAATTGGGCCAGAATCTAAATCTCACTTAAAATTAGCGTTTTTTAAGGAAATTAGACCATCCCCGTAAGTCTACCGAAATAAAAAAGAGAGCGATATAAAATTGGCCATATTAATCCCTTCCAATCCTTTTCTTTCTTCTCCCTCCATCTCCATTCTTCCGTCCAAACTCCTGATCGTTTTCAACATCCTCGCTCTTGCTCCCTAACCACCCCAAAGCGGAATCTAGTTCATTTGCTTAATATCATGAAAAAAAAAATGAGATTGGACTGCGTTAATTAAGTAGAAGGTCAGTATTATTAAAGTTGAAGTCTAATATCTACCAAAAAGGGAGATGATTCCCATACTTATGGTATTGAATCAAATTCTTATCGAACACATTCTAAAAGTAAAATCTTGAATGCATTAAGTTGATATAAGGGCAAACGCCCTTGAAATCATATGAAGTGATGGATTTGTTTAAATGCATGAAAGTCGATCAAGATAACAAAGAACCGTGACATAAAAAAGGAAAAAAGTCACAAAAAATTTCAAACTATACTCATTGTGATACATTTACTTTGAATTTTTTTTCTTAAGACAAGAACCGTCAATTTGTATTGTAGATATGTAACACATTTATCCTTCGTCAAGGCTCTTTTAAATCATTTTTCAACCAAGAAAATATTGTTTTTTTATTTCACTTAAGTTATTTAAACGCCATGTCAACATTGTTTCTTTAGCAGTGCTCATCAACAGAATCTTGATGAATGTGTCACACAAGTATGAATTCGGGACTTTTGGTCATGTCACAATGAGGATAATTTGGAGTTTTTGGTGGTTTTTTTTTCTAAAAAAACGTAGTTTAGTGTCTAATTCTTTTTGCCGACGGTCAGTGTGCAAATTGAACGTTCACCTGTTTTCTTTCTCGAGGAGAAATCGTCGTCAATTTAGTAATAAAAGAAAACTAATTACCAACAAAAGGCTACACACCCACTGAATTTACGCCTTATATATATATCCCATCCAGCACGCGTTTTCGGAACGAAGACCTTTTGACTTCGCCGAGTACACAACACGCACGGCTTCCTCGCCCTCGCCTCTCCAAATCCTCTCTTGCCAAGAAAGCGCGCAGAATTAGGGCACGGGAATCCCGAGCATCCGATTCGCTCCCCCCGAAGGAGTCGTCCCGTCGCCGCCGCCGCCGCCGCCGTCGCAGCCGTCGCTGCCCGGAGCGGACGCCGACCCCCTCCTCGTCCTCTCTCGGCCGCCGGTGGATGCGATCGCGTCGATGAAGAGCGCGCGGGGCCTCGAGGTGTTCGATTTCAAGGAGGAGGACGAGCTCCCCGAGCTGGCCTCTGGCAAGTATCTAGGGAAATTCAAGAGCCCTAGGGCGGACGATCGCTCGATTTTGAAGTATAAGTTCCTTGAATGTGGTACATTTGCCAGCTTTTTCTTTTACTTCTTTTTTTTGTTCTTTTTTCAATAGACTTTGGGCCGTGTATCGCGATCGTTCGCGAGTTAGGCGCTTCGTGTCCTTTCGTGGCGACTGCGTGGATGGCTGCGCTGCTGTTTTAGTTGCTGAGATGTGGGTCGGAAATTTTCCTTTTTCAGCGGGAACTTTGTTTGCGTCTGGGTTTTTGAATCTGAGTATGGAACGGTCGAGTGTTGCGTAGAAAACGATTGTCCCATCGAGGGTGAATCTGCTGGAATTTATTGTTTCTGATTTGGCAAACCAGAGGGGTGAATTTGGTCTTCGAAAGATGATTTTTTTTTTTTATTGTTTCACGGGTGCATTCGGTATCATTTAGCGATGGTGGAAGGGGTTCGTGCTACTTGCAGTCGCCTCCTTGTAAATGGGGGAATGTGATATATCAACATGAACAGTTATCGAAAAGGAACAGTAAATATGGGTCACAAAGTAGATAGAGATTATTAGGACAGCTAATCTTGAAAAAATCTGGTGAATTGCTCACCTTAAAAAGTGCAGACATCAGACTATAGGCAAAAAAATTCTACCCATGCCACAAAAATCATGCAGTCCTGTTTACAAGCATCTTGTAAGTGCATTTCAGTACCACATTGTTATTCCTTAATGCATTCTGGCAGGGTTTTGGACTAATGATGTTAGCAAACCTTATAGCCATTGCCTCGATTTTTAGCAATGATGCAAGGAGGATTTCAATTGCACACCAAGTTAAACATAAGTAGATATTATGGGCTTTCCATATATACTTGGAAAATTTTGCTGGTCTATGCCCTCAATTTACTAGTTTTCTTGTGCTTAAGGTAGTTCTATTCTTCTATAAATAGTTCTCGGGCTTGGTTTTTCTCAAATAGTCAGCCTTTTACATTACTTTTCTGACTCTTCTAATTTGACTGTAGTTGCCCCTGAATCAGATGCTCCTAGAAATGAAAGTGATAGCTGCATTGATGTTGATTCCCTCAATGGTGATCAGAGCAATGAACATTCCAATTCAAACAATGCTTCAGGCACAGATGATGAGGATGGTGCCACTAAAAAATCTGATGATGGACCAAAATCTGCTTTGGAGCTTGATTCTTTGGGTCATGGACAGCATGCTTATTTCGAGGTAGAGCACCAGGAATCTAGGAGTTCATTTTTAGTAGGGGAAATGAAAACCTCAAGCCCCAGTGCTTCTTCACCTGGAAAAAGTCAGTCAAATCGTGATGTATCAGAGGCTCCATCCAGTGTACTTCAAGTTAAATTATCTATATATTATGCTATGATACTGATATAGTAATTTAATTATAGTTTAACTTTTTGCAGGACGAATCGGTTGAGCTGAATTCTGACGATGGTGAAAACATGGATGAGCATGCATCATCTAGTTTTGCTTCAGATTGTGAGGATGATGGTTAGTGGCTCATGTTATATATCTATGGGCCTTCTTTAGCCCAAGATTGACCTTTTAGATGGTCTCTTCAAATGTGATGTTCTAATCATGACTTGCTTTGAAATTTCAGTTTCTTTAGATGGTCACCGTGTGAATTATTATGCCAATCACATGGAAGTGGTAAATCCTACATCTTTTTAATTATTTACTGCAATCGTTTTGATGTTATATGTAGAAATAATGGTCATGTATCTATGCATTTGCTAAATGAATGAGATCTAGATCCATGGGCACAGAAAATACTTATTGTCTACCCGCTGTCTTTGTGAACTTTTAACATTTCATTCTCCCATTAATTTGCTTTATTAGTTTCAAAGCTCCAGTAGTTTTATTCGCTCCTTTTTTTTACTTATATCTGACTCCCCTATGGTTTTTATGGTTATGGAGAATTCTCCACTTTCCGTTCTCATTTTAAGTGGAAAGAGAATAGTTGTTTGAGGGAAATATAGACAACTGTCGTTTGGTTCTTCTAGGAAAAGAGTTATAGAAGGTTTGTTACCATTTTCTACAATTGGAATGGGATTGAGAATACATTTCGTATGGGATCCATTGGCTAACTCTATTTTGCAATGTGAGTGGGAAAACTTATGTAAATAAGAACATGTACATGTAAAAATTGGAAAGCTTCAACATATCTCAAACCACTGCAACTAATTTTCCTCATTTGCTGGACTTACTCCCCTGTGGCTTTGCCTGAAGATGTATCTAAAGTCCATCTTTTGTTAGCTGAAGGGAAAATGGTGATGAAATTTCTAGGAGTGTTTTCTAGATGGTTCTTTTAGATGTTCTTGAGCAAATGGGTGATGTGACCAAGCCAACCACTTGAAGACACTAACATAAAGTTTACAGTGCTACATTATTCTTTGGCCAAAAAAAATAAAAATTAATCATTCAGCAACTACCAAGCACCAAGGGGGTGCAAATACATTGGGGAAAGGAGCTCAAGAAACCCAAAAAAGAGCTTGGTTACGAGAAAGTGTTTACAAAAAGAGAGGGAGAAAGTGGAATCATGGAAAATAGCTTGAACTACTGGTTCTATAACTTCCTTGGATTAGTTATAGATGAAATGTACTTTATAGGTAGTTGTGCAACAAAGCTACGCTCAAAAGAGGTTTCACGTTGCCATTGTTTGGAGTGAATAACATTATAACGGATGGTTAAAGATGTGTCATCCATTGACCCTAGCAGATTTTACATTACTTAGTTGTTCCTACTAAATATTCCAATGGCACATTCAGCCTGATGGCTATGTTAGAAAGATCAGATCCACTTAAGAGGGACAGCATTGTACATCTTGGTTAGAGATGGACTAAGGGATATGCTGAATGAGAAGTATATAGTGTGATTTTGAAGCACAAGATGTTATCCTAATCTTTTGTGTCTTTTCTCAAATAATTTTTGTAATTTGAATGTTTGTGCATTTTGCAGGATGGTGCAAATCAGGCAGTTGTTGTTCACTCTGAATATCTCATATATCAGGCTAACTATTACGTGGGTCCCCTGCTAACATTCTCCTCAAATTGTATCCAAATCAATTGTTCAACTACTTGTGAGAAAGAGAAAGACTTGTCACTTGTATTGGAAGTTGATGATCTCATTAGTATTTCGTGTCAGTGGTTACAGAAGGTAAGTATTCTCGATCCTCATCAGAGATATGTTTAAATTGCGAATCTACACTTTATTGGGCTAACATCGTGGAATTTAAACAGGTTCAAACAGTATTTGTTAAGCTCCGCATGATCTCCAAGGATTCATTTGATAAAGCTCACGATTCTTCAGGTGAGTGGAATAGAAAATCTTATGCACTGTCTTATGCTTCTTAAAACTGTATTGCATTGGAACACTAAGGACTTACGCATTTTGATTGAACAAAGGTGAAAATACTGGGGAAGAAAATTTATGTGATTGGCTTGTTGGTTTTTAACTGGTATTATCCTAAGCTTCTTGGGTGGAATGAAATATGCGTTTATTTTTTTGTATAATCTTACAATCGGAGTCATTCAAATTTTCTAAGTATTTTCCTAGTTTCACAAGGTTATTGCTATGTTTTCTGTTGATCTGTTGCTTGCTTTTTCCACTTCTGGTGTTGTTTGGCCTGAATTAACTCCTTTCCAGGCATTGAGGAGTTGAAGTTTGCAATTGTTGACCCAAACTGGTCGGTGAAGCAGGAAATGATTGTGACTTCAAATGTGAAATACTCAGCTATCTGGGAGATTGTCACTGGGTACGTAAAACTAGAGCAAGGTCTTCATGCCCATCTAGCTCTTTAGGATTTTTTTTGTTATGAATGGATCGATGTTGCTTATTTATGCAGACACAATTTTTCTTTAAATGGTTGGTAACCTCTCTGTACATTACTGATTTAAATGCTTAGTTGATTTTAAAGTCGCATGATATAAATGCTGTTGTGGTGAGTGTCCTTGCCTCAAAATTCGCTTTCACCTTAGGTTGCGCTGAGCAAAATATATGCGGGTTCGTGCAGTGGACCCTAGTCTTGGTCCTTTAGAAGATATGACGCTTTAATTTGTGGGTAATGTTTTTTGGAGGTCATGGTCTTTTATGGGACTTAGTGCTCATCTACTGACATTAGCCCCTTCGTACTTTGTTTTTGGTTGTTTGATGATGAAATTTAATTATCAAGAGTATCTAAAGGGAATCTGACTACGTTTACCTTATATTAGCTTAGAATGTGGCTGCTTTGTCATGCATATAATGCTTCTTAGGCTTTTGAAAGTTTGAACTTTGAATGCATGCATATGCAAAGTAGCCATAGTCTATTTCAAGGTTCATTTAGCATAAATTTGATCAAGTAGGCGACAGTTATTGTGTTCAGCCTAGTAGAAATCAGTATCGATGTTTGACTAAAAACAACTGAATATCTTTATATATGGCTTGTAACGTCATTTATTTATGTGACTTACAATCACAGGTTTATATATTATATGGAACTAAGTGGCCCCTTTTATTAGATTTGAGGTCTTGTTTGGCTAAAGGAAGCATGACAACAGGAATAAATAATTTGAATCTAAATAATAATTTATTTGAGTTATCATGTTTGGTAACTTCTTCAAATGGAAACGTGACTCTTTTATGGTTTATATATTGGGATTATAACCACCATTAATATTAGGTTTGTTTGTTTCCACTCAGATATAAGTAAAACGCAGTTGTTTTTCTTTCCTGCCAACGTTAATTCACAAATTCCAAAATTATCAAAAATTTAATGGTGAATCTATGTGCGAAATTTTATATGTTTTGAAAGTTTCAAGTGTTTCAGGTTAAAAAAAGTCAATTGTGCACACATCGCAAGATCGGATTGAGCAAAATTTGAAAAGTAAAAGTTAATTTAGGCATGCTCTTAGCAAACTAATAAACAAAAATAAGTATACCTACCGCTTCAACTGTCCTTACAGAAGTTGCCAAATTCAAGGTGTAGCTAGAGGTCCATATATGAAGTTACTGTTTGTGTCCTTTTTGTCCCATTCATTTTCTCTCTTTTTTTCATCTCCTCGCATGTTAATGAATGCACAGTTGGAGACCACTTTTCAATTCAAGTTGGGGTAGCCATTCCCCTTTATTTCTGGTGACCAAACACCATCAAGAGGCGAATAAAGATCTCACTCCTTTTTTTATCGATTTTATTGCTGACCAAACAATACTTGAGAGTTTTGCCGGGTGTTTATTCCTTTTCCTTGCAAGGATCGCATGTAGAGATTCTTGTAATTAACATGCTTCTCTTCTGATTAGGGTCATATTTATTTGGAATTGCAATGAAAGTAGATGCATTGTTTATTGTTTCATATTTAGTTTTGAATGCAATTAGTTTCTCCATAGTTGCTAGTTAGCAGGATGAAGTAAATCATGTGTTATTGCTTTTTATAGTGCATTCAATTTATTGTATGTAATTGGTAAATGCAAAGACAATGCGCATTGAGTTAATGGCCTTGTCTCGTTTTATTTATTGAATCGAATTACATTTTCCTCTTCTATAGTACAAATGGGCTACTGGGTCAAGGGGATTTAAGTGGAGAAAGGCACTACTTTCCCAAGTGAGTTACATTAACATATTTACCCATGCTTTTACCTTCCTTGGAAATGTAAGTTCTTTATGTCTTGATAAATTGTTGTGACTTGTAAGGTGTTTAATGCTTTTTGGTGCTATCCACTTCTGTTTTTATTGTTTACATGCAATGCGGTATGAAACATACATGTGCATTCAGCTCATGACAAAGGTTTAATTCACCACTTCACTAAGTGCAAATTATTATATGTTTGGGCAATTCATTGGGGCCCTGATTCCCATCTTACGGGCCATAAGGTTAATGGGGCATGAGTCCGGGATTTACCCATATAAGATGGGCTTCCTTGTCATTGAAAACAAAGATTGGATCATTTTTTAATTGCGTTGTGCTATATTTTTCTAGTGAATATGTGGGGTGTAAGTTTTCATCCAGGTGGTCAAAAGATTGTTTGGGGTTCTCCCTGTTTGGTTCAACTTTTAGAAGGGGCTTTGGGACTCTAAAGTCCCTTGGCCAAATGCAAACGCGTTTGGTTCGATTTTTTGGGTGACTTTGGCAAGATGCAATTGCATCTCCAAATGGTTCTAAGGGCCTTTAGCTCAATGCAAGGCTTGAGGTGCTTTGGGAAGTTGTATTTTGGGAATGCAAATAGCTCGGTTACTGTTCATCTTCTCCAACTTCTCCAACTGACTGCTGATGATCGGAGGCCGACGACTGCTGGCCAAGGAGTGGCGCACGCCGGTGACTGCCACTTGAGGGTCGCCCGACCTCGGCAATTGTTGCCAGACCTCAGGCGACGCCCAGATCGCGCGACCCAGGCAACTGATGGCTTGAATTGCGCAACCCAGGTGGCCGCCTAAGGTCACATGACCCCAAGCGATGGTTGCTGGGGTCGGGCTACTCTAGGCCCGGGGTCATGTGACCTCAAGCGACTGCTAAGGTTGCGCAACCCAATGCTTGGGTCGCGTGCTTGAGGTGGGCGACCTCAGGCGATGGCAATTGGGGGCGATTTGGCTGTTGGCAGCCAGATCCGACGGTGTGGCCGCCTGATCTGGCGGTTTGGCAGCCAAATCTGGCCAGTCCGGCAGCCAGACTTAAAAAAATTATTTTTTTTTTTTTTTTAATTTAATAAAAGTCCATTTTAAATGCAATTTTTACCAAACAATATCTTGCCCAAAGTCGTTTCACAATGCACTTCAAAACTACAATTTACCAAACGCTATTTGCATTTTTACAAACGCCTTTAGCTCAAAGGTATTTGCACTTTCCCAATGGCATTTGCCCAAAGCCGAACCAAGCGGGCCCTAAATCTTGAGTTGCTTTTGTGTTGTACTCTTTCATTCGGCTTTGGTGGAAATTATCCGTATTTTAGTTTATTGCAAATTTCAATCTGACTTTGAATAAAGTTTCCCCCATGATGAATTGAAGTCTTTGTTATAGTCTCTTACCAAAGATGTGAGCACTCGGAACAAGTGAGCTTGAATAGATGGGACACCATTTGGATCACATGTTTAAGTTCCCTTAAAGTTAGATTGCACATTTCATCGTTTTGATACAATTTCATTTACTTTGATTTATAAAAAAAACAAAATGCCACAATGGAGACAATTGGCTTAAACATCATCCTTTCTCACAACTGATACTTAATTTTGGATGCTTTTTCTTTGTCACATTTGGAGTACTTCATTGGAATTATGCGTTATTGACATTGTTAGCCTTTCCTTTATCACATTATTGGACATGTTGATTTCACAGTTTTGATGAGCCTTTTGAAGAATTTATCTATCCAAAAGGGGAGGCAGATGCAGTCTCCATCAGTAAAAGAGATGTGGATCTGCTACAACCAGAAACATTCATCAATGATACAATAATAGACTTTTATATCAAGTAAGCTTTCATTGTAACTGTCTGAATTCTCAGAAATACTGCTACCTTGATTCCCAACAAATACCTGCTTGGAAATTGGTCTAATTTGTGAATGACATATATTCTGATCAAGTGGAGTTTATTGATAGAGGTTTACTCCTTTAGACTTGGCAACATTCTTCAAACTGGAAGGTCTGTCTTAGCTATTTTGTTTGAGAGTTTTCACTAGGAGGTTCATCTTAGCTTTTTCTTTGAGAATTGACTGACACAGGTCACTGCTTTTACTTTGTCATTTGCCTTATCTACAATCTTCGTCCACATTGTAGGTACTTGAAGAATCAAATTCAACCAGATGAAAAACACAGATACCATTTTTTTAACAGTTTTTTCTTCCGGAAGCTTGCTGATCTAGATAAAGATCCATCCAGTGCCTCTGATGGCAGGGCTGCTTTCCTACGTGTTCGTAAATGGACAAGGAAACTTAATCTTTTTGATAAGGATTACATTTTCATTCCTGTAAACTTCAAGTAAGATGCAAACCAATCAGATGTTGCGCTTTAAGTATGTTGATGCAGCTTCGCTTATATTGACAGTATATATGTCCTTGTAACAGTCTTCACTGGAGCTTGATTGTCATATGTCACCCTGGTGAGGTGGCCAGTTTTAGAGGTATGTTTTGGTTCTTGGCTTTCTTCCTGGTAGTTTTTCATCTCTGTGGTCCTTGAGTTGCAAAATTGAGATAGTTGTGTTGATTCAGCTGCATAATGTGCTGCTTGTATTTCTTCATTTGGTATTTTGTGAACCTTCCAGATGAAGACTCAAGACAGTCCCCCAAAGTACCTTGTATACTGCACATGGATTCTATAAAAGGAAGTCACGATGGTCTGAAGAATCTTGTCCAAAGGTATGATAAGATTTTTGTAAACCACTTTTACCCTTATGAGAGGTGATTGAATTTAAACTGTGGATGGTGGGCCACCCAATGAGTGAAAATTTGAAACTTTATTTTACTTTTCTTTTGGGGGGGGGGGAGAATCTCCATCTTTGGTGTTAAGAGGTACAGCTAAAACCATTGTGAAGCATCAGCACTCGAGTTGACAACATTGAATTGTAGCTTTAGATGGTGATGTAGTGAGTGTATTTGGGAGGGGGTTAGTTTTGTGTCAACAGAGGAGGAAACTTTGTTGATGGATCGAAGGTGTATAGGGTGCGTTTGATTGGACTTTTGGGGAAAGCCTTTAGGAAAATGCAAAGGATTCTAAGTTAAAGGGGTTTTCCAAAATGCAAATTGTGTTTGTTAAATTGTAATATGAAAATCCATTGTGAAGTACTTTTGAGCAAAGTAGTGTTTGGAGAAATTATATTTACAAAGGACTTTTGTGGTTAAAAAAAAAAAAAAAAAAAAATTCATCAAAAGAACAATAAAGAAGTTGGCTAGAGAGGGCAGGCGGCTGCTGGCAATCGAAATCTGTCGTTAGTGGCTGACATATGAGGTTGCAAGACCTTAGGCGGCCCACAGAGACCACCAGCGAGGGCCGCCTGGGGTTGGGCGACCCCCGGTGAGGCCAACCAGGCAGCCATGACCTCCATGAGATGTTGCGTAACCTCGCCGCGACCCAGGCAACTGGATCTGGTTCGCAGAGGTTGCATGACCTCCAGCGACCCAGGTGACCAGATCTGGTTTGCAGAGGTTGCGCGACCTTGCCGCAACCCAAATCTGGGTCGCCAAAGGTCGCGTGACCTAAATCTGGGTTGCCGGAGGTTGCACTACCCTCACCGGGGGTCACTCGACTGCCTGCCCTTTGCCGGTGACCACTCGAAGCCATGCCGGTCCTGTTCAACAGAGAAGAAGAAGATGAACAGTCATCGAGGACAGAACCGGAAAAATGAAAAATTAGCGAGGATAATTTTTGGAAGAATTTTTTTAAACTAACACACTAGCTCAGCATGCCGAGAAGGCAGAGAAGCCCAAGGCACCTCCTAAGCTGCCTTGGGCTTTTAGCCTTTTGAAGGCTTGCATTTGGGAAATGGGGTTCAAAAAAAATTTTCCACCCAAAAGGCCTTTGGACGCCCAAGGGGCTTTGGGAGAGCCTTTCGCAAATGCACCCATAGTCATGTGAATGACCTTTTGGTTATATTCCTGTTAGGATATGTGGCTTGGCGAGGACAAGGTTGAAAAGAGCAAAGCAGCATCATGCCAGGGTCTTAACTTTGTGGAAAAGTGGGAGTAATGTTAGTAAGCAGTGCCAGTAGCACAAGACAGTCTGATGTGGCTTTCTTGGCTAGTAAGAAAAGGCCTAGGGTGGTTATTTAGGCTTTAGCTTTGACTGAACATCTCTTTCATATTTTCTTCAGATGATAACTCCACATCTTGGTTGTTTTCTTTTATTTTTTGATGAAGAGGTTTTGTTATTAAGGCTAAATGACATGTTCTAATTCGATAGTGTAAGAGGTATCTAATGATATATATGTATTTTGGTGCTTCTTAAAGACGTTAATGAAGAGGCAACATGTGAATCTCTCAACTGGTGACACCTGAACCTCTCCACTGATGATACATCTCTCGACATTAAATATTTTCCCCTTTTTTTAGTTCCCCCAAGATCTGGAAAAATGCTAGCTTGGACAGAAAAATAGAACTTTTTCTGACTAATGAGATCACCCACTTTTCCTCCTCAAGTTTCTTATAATTATTTTAAAATTTTCTACTACTTAACAAACAAATGTTAATCAAATTAATCATCTCTCGACATTAAATTTTCCCCCATTTTACTTCCCCCAAAGTCTGAAAAATAATAGCTTCGACGGAAAAATGAAACTTTTTCTGACTAATGAGATCACTCACTTTTCCTTCTCAAGGTTCTTATAATTATTTTGAACTTTTCTACTATGTAACAAACAAATGTTATCCAAATTTAAAAAACCGGTAATTAAGTAATAAAAACATGAAGTCATATTAGTTTTAGTCATTAATCTTTGATGATATAAACTAACAGACAACATTGCAATGCAAAACCAAGTCGATCTTTTTATGGTTGTAGGATAGGTAAGGTTATTAAATCTGACTGATATGTACCAGTAGAGTATCTCATAAACATGGAAACAAGGGATTTTCAATTTTTTTTTTTTTTTTTTTTGGGTGCTTGAGTAGTTTGAAATATGCATACCGTAAAAAATTATCCTGCTATCTGAGGAAAAAAAAAATGAAAATTTTGGTGATTTAAACTATGAATATTGATAATTCGATTTAGCTACCTTTTGATGATATATAATATTATGCTCTATTGAATTGGAAATTTGCCTTTTTCCCTGTGCATAGCACTGGCCATATGTCTAGAATTAAGATATCACTAAGGGGATGTCAATTGTGAAGTTTACATCTGAAGTCATTTCTACTTTTGTCTGACTAATATAGTAAAAAAGAAGGAAAAGAAAAAGTTTCATGGGTTTGCTCTTGTAATAATCATCTTTCTTTTGTATATTATCAAACCTTTTCTTCATCTATCCATTGTTGGACTGCACTTTGGAATCAATTGCATTGACTTTTTTTTATTTGGTGCAACAGTTATTTATGGGAAGAATGGAAAGAAAGGGGAAATGAGACATCAGAAGACATATCCTCTAAATTCACCAATTTGCGATTTGTCGCACTTGAGGTATGAATTGTTTGCTCTAGGTGCAATGTCTTGTCAGTGTTGACTTTTTGAAGAAGAATTGCTATAGATGCTGTTGCAATATAGATGGTATGAAAGAAAGCAAATCTTTCTATGACACGTCTTGTGCATGCACTGATATGCAGAATCATGTTATGATTGTCATGCAAATTCTTTGAATAGTGGAAAACCTGTTTATGAACACCATATTCCCCTGACAGGTTTGAACCTTGAGGTAACAAGAATATCTCTAAGTTTAGCTCTATGTTTGCCTCATGTTTGAGATATGAATGCAAGTGATAATTTGGTAACATTGATCATGAGAAATTCACAAAATGTGGGCATCCCCCCTTCCTCTGACCTCGGCCTTTGAAACTGTGAAAGAGGTCATCATATGGAAGTTGTTGCTATTGGCTCCACTCCAAGAGGTTTTGGAAAATTGATGATTTTGCGAGAGGGGATGAACACGTCTTCTCTTCCCAACATAGGGATGTCCTCATATTTTTTTTTTTTTTTTTTTTTTTGGGGGGGGGGGGGGGGGCGGTTGTGTAGATCATTGGTGGTCTCTTCATGGACTAACTCGTCCTATAAAAGACAGGTTGGCAGATTTGATGCTAGGGGTGTGCTTGCGTGCTATTGGTAAATTGGGAAATTATTTCATTATAATTCTGGTCAATAGAATTGCAATATTGCTGCTGAAATTCCAACTTGACTTGACTGGGCCAAGAATTTATCATGGCAGCAATTGAACAGGGGAATGTAGTTGTAGATTGTACAAGGTGCAGGTTTTCCCTTATGGCGAACCATTCTATAAGATAGTGAGTATCTTTATTTAAAATTATCTGGTAGATGTAATGAAGGCTTTTGGAAATTTCACATATATCTGTGGTGGCTGCAGATGAAACTGATCTCACCTTGGGCGCCAATGGGATAGTATTTAACTATGCCATTGGAATAAGCTATCAAATATTGTGCTGATGTACGGCTGTTTTACATATCATCTGATGGTCCTTGACCCCTGAAATAACTCCTGCATTTTCATCAGGGATTTAGTGTATCTTCTTATAGTTGATTGATGTATTTGGCAAGGATTCAAATAGTACTACTGACATGCTGTCTGACTTCCTGTTGTGATATCCAGTGGAAAGATATTAGGTTGGGAGTAAGATTCATTACTGTATTCAATTCCATAGATCACACACAGATTTTTCTGTAATCATCCTTGTAATTGTGTTGTAATACTGAAGGGAGGGAATGAATTTAATTATAGCTGCAGATTTCATCTACCTACTTTTTGGAGATCTTTTATCATGACCTTAGCTAAGTTAGAGAGAAAAATCTGTAGTTGCCTCCAATTCTGGTATCTAGCCTGTAACATAATCCAATTACATCACATAATTGTTTTAAAAGCATATGATAGTTCTAGTAGCCTTGATTATCTGAGGTCTACCAGCTAAATTAGGTAACAGAGTTTTGCCATTCTAAAACTTGCATTGTAGATGGAAGCAAATATTCTACTACTCTAGAGTTTAGTTGATAGCTAAAGATGTTAGATAATTTACGAGTGGACATTCTTTTCACGAATCAACTTTGCGTCTTAATCAAGAACTTGGGGACAAGGGATTGGACTTGTGTCATCCAACCAGCCAAGTTGTGTTAAATTCTTAGTGTGCCCTTCGTCCTTGCCTACCACTGGAACAACCTCAATGTATCTGAGACATTACTCTGTGTGTGGGTGTATGTGGCATGCACAATTGTGATATTTTTCCCGAAAAGATTTAACCTTTGTTATTTTATTGATCTCAGCTGCCGCAGCAGGAAAATTCATTTGATTGCGGTCTGTTTTTACTCCATTACCTGGAGTGTTTCTTGGAAGAAGCACCTCGTACTTTCAATCTGTTCAAGATATCCAAATTTTCCCGATTTGTAAGTACCTAACCAGTTTTGCCGTCTGAAATGTTATCATCCCATTTTAGACTGTCTGCCTGGACTGTCTGCCTCTTGGTTTTGCCTTAGAAGTGAATTGGTAAAAATCTGGTTAAAGGATGATTTTCTGAGGATAAAATTGTTGCAACTCCTCTGAGAAATGAGTCAGGTATGGTGTTCTGGGATTGTGATGCTTGTTTGGACTAATTTTGCTGGGTCCTTATTCTATGTTGGTCCAGTTCTTGAACTGCTCTTGTTTCTTCTCTTAATTTGATCTCTGTATCTGAAGCTTCTGCTTATATTTAATTTAACCATTGAAGCATTGTCCGTTTCTTTGGATTTTGCCACACTAAATAGCTTGTTTGCATCTTCTGTGGCTACTCATTCTTTTTGGATTTTGTGTGGCTATCAGAAACAAAAGTTTGATTGAATCTGCAACTTGTTTGTTTACGGTTTGGTGCTTGATATTGCAGTCATTGGACTGACACTTTTTGAAGTATGTAGCTTTAGATTATTTTCTATAATTTTTCGGAATCTTGAAAATTATTTTTGGTTCTTGGATACAAGGATCTGCTGCTCTATTTGGCGATACTGGCATCTATAACAAGATGGAATGATGTGTTTCTGGATGTGATAGATAATAGCCTGAAGATATATGAGACATGGTGTGGAATTAGGCAAAGCTTAAGTGATACATTCGCGAGAGAATATCAGCACTAGCTCGTCTATTTTGCTGAGTATTCTTAAGTGGGAAATGTTATCTTTGTCTCTGCTCTATGAAAAACATTCATTGGTTTTCTCTGCTTTTGGTATGATCCTTTTTGCTTTTTGACTTTTTTTAGTTGATTATTTACCTGATCCCGGCTCTTCAATTTTTTCAGCTTAGCACAGATTGGTTTCTACCAGTCGAGGCTTCCCTCAAGCGTACAGTTATTCAGAAATTGATTTATGAACTCCTTGATTTTCGGCCCCATAATGCTTCTTCAGCAGATTGTACTGAAGAAAATCAGTCCTCTAGAATTCTAGATGCTAGGAATGGAAACAAATGTGTAGACTTTACAGAGAAACATAGTCCTGTGGCAGCTTGCGGTTCAGTTGCCCAAGTTGACAAGGGTATTGAAATCAGTTTGTTATCTGATCCTTCAATGAGGAATTCTCAATGCCTTAATGAGTCAGGCCTGGTCCTGAGGGAGCTTTTTGAACCAGGAGCTGCTCCTGGTTCATTTCTTGGAAGGTGTCTTTCTTTTGACCAGCCAGCGTATTATCTTAATGGTTCTCTATCAGCAGTAGAGGTAATAAACTCCCCTTACAATTAGAATCTCTTTTCAGGTTTGAGATTCTTATTAAAGTACACTGCTTTCAAAAATCTTTTGAAGAGTAGATGGCTAAATGCTTTATAGATTGCTTTGGAAAGGTCATCGAAATGATAGCCAGCTTTCTTGCTGGGGAACTGGTAATATCAACCTGTTTCGGCAGCATTCTAGGTATCAGCTTAGACAGCATTCATGACTATAGAAGTTCCCCATAAATTACTATGGTTGCTGGAATTTTTTTGTGGAAATTGACAATCCTCCTCATTCTGTTGCGGAAGATCTAAAATTTCCCTTATTATAACTTCATATGTAATCAAGCCAAGTCGGGTTGAGACAATTGATGTTGGAACTCTATTATTCAAGTCTCAATCGACTCCATCACTTGACTTCAGCTTGGTTGAGCTTTTCCTTTTCAAGATCTAGATTAACTTGATAAAATTTGTTGAGCTTGATTCAGTTCAATTCTGATGATAGAAATCCAGTTTAAGCTCCCATTAATGCTCCGGAAATATAATACAACAACACTGACAAATTATTCCCTAATTCACTAAAATGGGTTGATGACATGAATATTGGACAATAAGTTGAAGAACAACACGACATTTATGTACTGCATACAAAAATTTAACTGCTCAAATAGGCTTGGAAAGCTGCTTGAGTCAAGTAGTCTTGAGCCAGGGGTTGAGTAATCAAAATTCAAGCTACTCAAGATTGACAAACATCTTGCCAAACTCAAAGTAGTTTGCAGTCGTGGTCAGTTACCCCTAGCTATACATGTGACAAAGTCTATCTCTCTACTCCATTCTCATCTGTGGTGACGCTACCAATCTGCTTTCTTCTCTATCACCATGTTATGGAAAGGCGGACGGACACCCGTATATCTCTATTCTTGTTTTAACTGATAGTTACTGACTTCTGTGCTTTTGTTATTTCCAGCCAGCAGATGAAGAAATCAGTACCCAATTTGCTTATGCGCCTTATGCACCTTCAGGAGAGTCAGATTTTGGAGAGATTAACAGAGTCTCACATGAAGCCGCTGGGGTTTCGTGTTCATCTGAGGGTGTCAGAACTGAGAACTTATGGAGACCAGGAATATCGGCACAAGGAGAGCACGGATGTCATGATGACTCAGAAAGAGCCATGTACACTTTAGATGATACACAGGACATGGATATTCTTGAAAGCAATGATAACAATCTGGCCAAAAATGATGCAAGTCTGAGTCAAGAGCTCAAAGCAGAAGATCTGCAATCTCTTCCCATGGAAAAATTGGAGCTTTGTGCAGATGGCCTTGGCTCTTCTGGGGACGTTCCAGAGGACATAATTGTGGATTCCCAGAACCTTGACACAATGAATGATAATGGCAACGAGCATGTGAATTTAGCTTTGCAGGACAACTTAGTCATGTCGTTGCATCACAATTCTGGGACAACCAATGCCATGTTGCATGGGGAAAGCGAAGCTGAGCTCGACCGGTATCCTCAAGATACCAAAGTCGCTGATATAGTGGATAACACGATAGCTTCTGATGATGTGGCAAAGACCCAAAGCAGGCAGGTGGAAAACGTAGATGGGCAGCCAAATGCGAAGAGGCTGCGGCTCACACCTCCATCTGAAGGCGGGGAACTCAGTGGAGACATCTCCGAGGATCTTCATTTGTGAAACGAGAGAACGAAGAAATTGGGGAATGGATGTGTCCCTCACGTGTTACTCTTCAAATATTTTTATGTTTAGAATGTCGCTAGGAAAGTGCTGATTTGCCATGCTGTGAATATTCCGATGGCTCAATAGGTCAATTGTGCTTTAGTCCAAGAATGACAAAACCAAAAATGCTGATGATGCATTTTTTTGTACTTGCTGTACAAAGCTGGTTATGGTTCACTCCCTCCTGCTTTTTCTTAAGAAAAGCTCAGACACGGGCTCGGTTCCTGAACAGAAAACAAAAATGATTGCCACTTTGTATGGAAATGCTAATGCGATGTGCATTGATTTTTCCGTTTACTCTTAGATTTTCTATATTATTGGGAACAAGAAGAAAGGAATTTGAGGGCTTCAACTTGACTCCATGATTTGTTAGTTCTAGTGATTTCTGCGGAAGGAAGATGGTTATTGGTTCTAGGTGGACTCGTTTCAGTCTCTGTGGAAATCAATCTTTGTGACTTCCGAAGATTGGAATCGGGAATGGACCGGCCGATTATGGAACTGTCGGGTCCAGATTGGTTTTTTGGTTCTATCCAAGGTTCGGTCCATTCTGATATATAGTTCTATCATTACGTTATCAAGACGCACCACAATGAACTAGTGGCATGGCTAGTTGTTTCTTGTTAGATGTATTAAGGGTAAAGTAGGCTTTGGAATCTTTAGGGCTTATTTTGTTGCCGAATAATAATGTATATATTAAATTTTACTAAATAATACAATTTACTTTTCCCTGTCACATGGTAGCAAAGCGAGGTTCTTAACCCTAATAGACAGGGCAACCACCCGCAGTTGTCGATCACTCACCGCCGTTGACCACTCGCCAAAATAGCTTGCTGCCACCGCTGCCACGGCTTGACTTCGCTAGCCCGTTTCTCTCTCTCTCGTCCTCTTGTGCGAGTCGCGTGCTTCTCTTCGCTTGACTTTGTTGCGCGAGTTGTGTGTCCTCACCATTACTGGAATTGGAGGTCCTCTTGTGGCTTAATGACTGTCCTGCTCCTGCAATCGTGAAGTGATATGATAAACTTGCTTCGACCAGATATTGGAAGTTCCCATGCCCTCATAGATCTATCTAATCCGTTGGCTAGGTGCAGATTTTTTTTTTTTTTTTTCAGCCTTTAGCTTGTGAGTGTTCGACCAATCTAGTTATGGTCTCTTGATTGGTGCTGTTTCTGCATTGTGGATACTCTATTATGTGGTGATTTATTTTTGATTGTGTTGAATATTGAATTGTTGAGATTGAGTTGCTGAAGAACAATATTGTGAGAATTTCCTTATTTTTTTAAGAGAATGGGTGATTCTTCAAAGAGTAAAACTTAGGGTAATCCTGAAAACAGTAATAATGTGATGGCTAAGGTGATTAATGTGATAACTAAGGTGATTTCATCTTCATCTAATTGAATAACCGATAAGAAGCTTAAGGGTTGTGCTAACTTTCATCAATAGAAAAAATTTGTGAAGCTTAGTTTGACAAGTAGGAATCAGACATTGGACTAAGCCTAAACCTAGAGATGATGTAACTTGGGATATTATTGATGCACATATCCTTGGTTAGATGGGAGAGCAATATAGTTGATCTAGTAACTCATATTGACACAGTTAGAGAATTGTAGGAGTATTTGAATATATTATACTCTGGCCAAAATAACTTGTCATGGATTTATGAGCGATTGGGAGGGTGCTCTATTACGCAGTATTTTGCTGATTTTAAGAGGATGTATAAGAAGTTAAATGTTGTTCTCCCCATTTCAGCCAATATTCAGCAAATACAACTTCAAAGAGAACAATTGGTTGTAATGGAATTCCTGAGAGGTCTAATTCTTGTATTTTCTAGGATATGGCCAAGAAGAGGATGTAAGGTAGAGGGCTGTATGTGCTTGAAGACACTCCTTTCATTGCATGCCCTAGTGTTGCATTTACATTTGATCCATTGTTGTATTGGTCATTCTTCTCTACATAGTTTTCAAAAGTTAGACTCTAGTTTTTAGGATGCGTTTGGTTCAGCATTCCTAGGGGATTTTTAGCCTCTAAAGCCCCTTGAGAAAATACTGGACCATTTGATAATCATTTTAAAGTAGCTTTCAAATGAAAACCAACATTTGAAAACCAACATTAGGAATGTCGAAAACCTGATACTAGTAGGGATTAGTTTTGAATTTTCAACATTTGACCAAATGCTAAAACTTATTCTTTTCTTCTAAAACTATCCTCACTCATTTTTCAAATTTCTAATTTTTCCCTTGTTATTATTTTTTTAAATTCCAAAATAATGTTAAAAAAATCAAATATATATAAATGCTAAAAAAAACTAAATACACTTTGGTCTTTTTATAAAAAATTATTTATATATTTTATTTTTTTTAGCATTATTGTCAAAATTTATAAAAAGTTGCATACGTTATTTTTTTATTTTAACAATTAAAAATTAAAAAAAAATTGATGAAGGGTTTGGTCTTTTAAAAAATTTATATATATGTATTTGATTTTTTTAGCATTATTTTCAAATTTATATTTAAAAAGTTGCATACATTATTTTTTCAATTTTAAAAAAATAAAAATTAAAAAATTGCGACGAAGGAATTGGTCTTCTTTTTAAATTATATATATTAGCATTATTGTTAAATTTTATATTTAAAAAGTTGCATACATCAATTTTTTTTCAATTTTAAGCAAATAAAAATTAAAAAATTCCTATGAAAGGTGTGCTCTTTTAAATATATATATATATATATATATATATATATATATATATATATTTGATTTTTTTATTGTCAAAATGAATATTTAAAATGTTGCATACATTATTTTTTTTCAATTTTAAACAAATAAAATTTAAAAAAAACTAATATTAATCATCCAAATGGCTTTTCAAATGTGTTTTCTATCAAACGACATTTTTCTTAAAGCTACTTCTCATAACATAATTTACCAAATGGCCTTTGTATTTGCCTAAAGTCTTTTAGACTAAATTGTTTTGCATTTTATCAATGGACTTTCAAAATGCTGAACCAAATGCACTATTGATCCCTTTCTAGTTTAAAGTGTGAGTTGTGTCAATTTGACAAATTACATCGTACTAGTTACCTACCTCAAGTCATTAAACAAGCGACATCTCCTCTTTTGTCACTTCATTCAAATATTTAGGATCCGAGTCATGTGGTTTTCAATTTGGGCTTTAGATTTTTTGTTGCTTTTGTTGATGACTACTCCAAAGTCACTTAGTTATATCGAATGAAAAATCATTTAGAATTGTTTTATATATTTCATGCATTTACAAAAACCCATACTTAGTTTAGTGTGCATGTTGAAGTTTTTTGAGTTTTGATAATGCTAACAAGTACTTTTTTGCACTTTTTTCTAATTATATGACTCAACATAAGATGATCCATAAATCTTCCTATTTAATACACCACAAAAAAATTTAAAAAAAATGGTGTTACTAAAAGGAAGAATAAACATTTATTGGAAGTTACTAGATTCATATTGTTTGAGATGAAAGTCCCGAAACCTTTTGGTTTAATGTTGATTGCATGCTATCTTATTAATTGCATGCCTACTTTTGTTTTGCAAGGTGGTATGCCATTTTCTATTTGTTTCCAAATGAGTTACTGTTTGTCTTACCACACTGTATTTTTTGTTGTGCCTATTTTATTCGTGATTATCGATGTGGAATATCAATAGTTAATCCCAAGACCATCAAGTGTGTGTTTCTAAGTTATTCTCGTGCTTAAAAGGGATATTGCTGTTATTCTCCATTACTAAGAAGATTTTTATAATTGTTGATATTTTGTTTTTTGAATCCACTCCTTATCATTATGTTCCAATTACCGTATTTGAATTGGATGAAAATTTATGTCACCACCATTCAGTCAACTACTCGAGCTAATTCATCAATATTTACATAGAAATCACATTTTCTTGAGGTTTATACTCGACATTCTTGTGTAGCTATTGCTCCCCCACTTCCTCGTCACCGGTATCATCATCTTCCTCTCCAGATCTGTCATTAGCCAACCCTCTTCTTATATCTAATCTTGATCCCCCTTGTATTCATTGCAAAGGTACACATGTTTGTACATAATAATATATTGCAAATTTTATCTCATATTCTTCTATGTCTCTTTATTTTAGATCCTTTTTATCTACTATTAAACAATTTCTTGTCCCCAACTCTATACCTAAGGCATTGGAAAGCTCTAGTTAGAGGACAACTGGTTCATTGAATCTTAGACTTGGTACCTTTTTATTCAGGCAAAACTACCATTAGTATCAATGGATATATATTATGAAAGTCAATCCTATCAATTATCATAGTACGTGTGGAGCGCGTTTGTGGTTTTTATTTATTTATTAATTGTTAGATTTTTATTTTTTAATATAAATTTAATCATATTTTTGTAATAAATTTTAAGACTTTTAGTATATATACTCCATGTAAGAATTATGGTAAAAAGAAAAGGAAAATATATTATATATTCCTCATGGCACGTGCGGGGCGCGTGTCATCTTCTTCCTCCTCTGATCCTTTCGTTTGCCCCCGCGTCCATCGGCGACGGCGACAGCAAAACCGCCATCAGCACATCTCTCTTCCTTCTCTCTCTCTCTCTCTCTCTCTCTCTCATGAAACTCCAAAGATCGCCGCCGACGCTTTTGGAGCGACATTCTCTTCCTCGATCTTAGATCTCCGGAAAACCCTTCCCTTGCCGCAACGGTCCGAGGAGCTTCCCGCCCCGCCGGAGAACTTTCCCTCGCGGTTTGGGACGGCGGTGGGTTCATCATGAGGCTCGGCCAGAGTCAAGGCCACCTGAATCAGTCCCAGAAGATGGCGCTCGCTGGACTTGTCGCGGTCCTGCTTCCGGTCTTCTTCCCGAACCTGTTCAAGCCCCTGGGGCGGGCTTCGCCTTCCATGTTCTCCGTAGGTTTCTCTCGCTCTTCCGTGAAGTCCCTCTCGCTAGGGTTTTTGGCCGTCGCTTGGTGTGATTTGATGAGGACTTGCGTTTACGAGGATCATTGTGTTGGTTTTCAAGTCACTGCCTCACCGCTTCAGTGATCGTCAGTGATTACCAAGTCACGGACTGTTCTCTGCTAATTGCTATTGAACGTGCGGGGAACATGCCGTGTAGTTTCGTGTGCGTCTCTGGAGAAGTATATCGGATCGGTAGTACCAAAAGGAAGTCTTTTTAGATTTATCTACGCTATTTTTCACAGTTAATGTCTTAATTATCCGTTTTTAAGCGTTGCACATATGAATTTTATGTTTGTTTTTTAAAAAAAAAAATTCTGCTAACCCAACTTTTTAGAAGTGCTATGTGTATATATGCAGTAATTGAAGGAACTGTTGCATGCAGGAATGGAATGCTCCAAAACCCAGACATTTGCCTCTGCTAAAGGCTGCCGTACAGCGGCAAATTGTGAGTTAGTGACATTCTTAACATAATTATTGAAAAGGAAATAATATTGGTCTGTCATTTGATC
This sequence comes from Eucalyptus victrix, assembly GCA_016097545.1. Classification (NCBI taxonomy): domain Eukaryota; kingdom Viridiplantae; phylum Streptophyta; class Magnoliopsida; order Myrtales; family Myrtaceae; genus Eucalyptus; species Eucalyptus victrix. The sequence goes on along the minus strand of CM027840.1, from coordinate 29,134,984 downwards.
TTTCTCTTTCTTTTTTTTTTGTTTTTCCTGTCTTAGCCCTTCAGACAACAGTTGGATCTATGGTCTCCGTTGCCTGATCAAGGATGGAAGCCCTGTATTCAGTCTGCAGATAATATGCGTGAGTGCTAGAAGCCACAGCTCCAGAGTCCTTTGTCTAGCGTTGTGTTCTTTTCTAATTTTACCTTGTCTGCTTCCTTTATTACATAAGTTATTCTTGGTTGGTATTAAATATTAAAGTATGTCCTTCTGATATAATATTTTGGACAGCACTGCCTGGGAAATCTATGGGCTACATCCAGGTTTTTCTTGATGGAGGCTTGAACCAGCAGAGGATGGGGGTAGGTTTTTTTGTGTTGTTTGATGCATATGCTTTTTGTAAAACTAACGGCAAGGATATGCATGTGTGATCGGTGTTGTTCTATTCTTGTACGACGCTGATTTCACCTCATCAATGACATTGTTTGCCCCTTACTCTTTTGTTCTGCCTTAAAGATCTGTGATGCAGTTGCCGTTGCCAAAATCTTGAATGCCACACTGGTGATTCCACATCTTGAAGTTAATCCTGTGTGGCAAGATGCAAGGTACTTGCTGATCTAATCTGGCCTGAACTATTTCCTCTGGTCTTGCATATGAATGGAGGGATAATTGATTTGTGTTTCATTTCTGAAGTTCATTTTCAGACATATTTGATGTGGATCACTTCATCAGTGCATTAGAAGGTGACATTTCTATAGTGAAAGAGCTTCCTAGTGAATATTTCTGGAGCACAAGGGAATATTATGCTACAGGGATTCGAGATACCAGAATTAAGATGGCACCTGTTCATGCTTCAGCAAACTGGTATCTGGAAAATGTCTTGCCTATTCTGCAAAGGTCAGTGTGTCAGATTTCCTGGATTGGAATGGATGTCGCAACATCTTATCCTCTCTTATAATGCATTTATTCATTGATAAAACACTTAAATGATTCTATATCTTAAGAATGCTGGGGTTCTACTCCTTTTCATTGAAGTCCCTTCTTCCTGATTGCTTCTTGTTTTGTGTTCATTTAACTGGAGCATGTGGTTCTTTACTTTGCTGATGGCAGTCACCTACAATAATATTCTTGCTAATGCCATCCTCATGTTTAATATATTTAGATACTTTGATCACCATAGAAGAATGTGAGTTTTTAACTTGGGAGTCATATATTGAATCCGTAAGGTGATATTACTAAATGATAAGATCAAATTAGGTAAAAGGAAAATTTGGAACTTAGTTTGGCATTATACTGTTGGACATTAGGTAAATGCCTGCAGAATGTACAGTTCATTGCATGTACCTTCATATGTCAGAACATCAACTCAAAAATAAAAAATAAAAAATAGCTCAGAGAACCTTTTGCAGGGAATTCAGTGCTTCTTGTTGGCTTAACTTGCATTAAAGTTGGAAGCTCCATAAACATCCATTGAATGTGAAGACATTTGAGCTCTCATATCTCAATTAAATTCATGGGATAGTTGGATTTCTTTAGGATCTACTGCATTTGGAAAATAGCCATTTACTGAGGGAAAGAGAAAATATTAATGCAACAATAAACGGAGAAAGGAAAGTGAGAAACATGATAAGGTGTGCAGAGAAAGTACCATGGAAGACCAGAAAACAGTTTTGCTGATTTGAAAAGAATAGATGGGAACCTAGATTGAAATGCTTCAAGTGAAATCAATTCACCAAATCTCAGATCTTGCCATTAAAGAGCAGCAAGTTCCAGCACTTCCATATGTGGAATCTCATAAGTTAATTTTCTCTGTAAGTAGTCCACACCAGATCACATCTGGGTTACTTGACTGCAACTGAATAGCAACTGCTAATCTTTTTGGAATACCCTTTCTCGTGTGAGAAAGGGATCCTTGGTGCAACAGTTAAGTGGTCACCGTGTGACCTGGAGGTCATGGGTTCTAGTTGTGGAAACAGCCTCTTGCAAAAATTGCAAGGTAAGGTTGCATACCTTATACCCGATGTGGTCCTACCCTTTCCAGGGGACCCTGCACATGAGGGGAGCTTTGTGGAACAGACTGCCCTTTTAACCAATTTTATTTGTGACTGAAGTGGACAACTCATGCTCCTTGCTGCAAACATAAATTGATAATGCTGCCTGTGGGTGACCATCATTTTTACTTAAAAAATTTGAGTTTTTCCTTGCCATTTAAAGATAGCTGGAACTTTTGCATCCATGCTAAATAATCAGTCATTGGAAATATAGTAGACAGAAGAATAGCAACATGAGACAGTTTTCATTGTTGCAGATTTGGAATTGCTGCTATTTCCCCATTCTCTCACCGTTTAACCTTTAACAATCTCCCACCAAACATCCAGCGCTTGAGATGTAAAGTCAACTTTGAAGCACTAGCTTTTGTTCCTCATGTCAGAGAATTGGGTGAGACCCTTGTAAGTCGCCTTCGTTACCCTGTTACAGAAAGTCAAGCAATGGGGAACTTATTTGTGAAAGATGGAAGAGAGCAGATGAGAAATCAGGGATCAGGAAAGTTTGTTGTGTTACATCTGCGTTTTGATAAGGTATGATACTTCCTTAGAGAGATGACAAGTGTGATTTTCTTTTTTCTTTTTGGGAAAATACCAGAAGCATGTCTGACTTTTTACCCAATGACCAAAAAATATCTCTACTTTCAAATTAAGAACTTTGCTACCTCAACTAAGCAAATGCATGCATTTTTTTACCATGTTGTAATTTCAATTTCCAAAAATGCCCTCCCTGTGATCTCACATCTACACACATCTAAACACTAATCAACAAAGCGCAAACCCTGCGTCCTTCTCAGCCACCACAGCCCTGCCAACCGCTGCCATGTTCTCTGGCTAGTCACCCTGCCCCCTCCAGCGCTATATCTTTGGCTAGTCACCCTGTCCCCTCCGCCGCCACCTCAAAGCCACTAAACCCAGTCTGTCTCAAGGATGATTCACTGCCACGCCTGGGGGGCCTTGATCTGAGGTTGCCTATGGCATCGCAACCTTGTATGAAAAACGGGGAAGAAGAGTATGACCTATAAAAATAGTCACATGCAGCACAAATAAGGAGATGCGACTCCCCTTTACTTTAGCTGCATCCTATTACCAAAGTTTACCACAATTTCGAAATAATTGTACTTTAAATGATTAAGAATTTGAATGAATGGGAATTTTGGAAATTGAAAATACATAAAGAGAAACCAAATCACAAAATTAAATGAATTATTGAAGAATACAAACATAACATGTGATAGTAATGTCTTTTCACAAGTTATCTTCTCAACATGTGGAACCCCCTTTTAGTGTATGTTAACATGTAGAAAGAAGTGAGAGTACGTGATGTCTACAAAAAATGACCCGGTGATCTGATCAATTGAACTGTCGCTTAGATGCCAGATCAGTTCTTCCTTTGGTTTGCTTTTAACTATTCTGATTGAAGGCCGTGCCTTTGGCTTGGTTTCAATTCATGATTTCATTTGCAGGACATGGCAGCTCATTCAGCATGTGATTTTGGAGGGGGTAAAGCTGAAAGAATGGCCCTTGCCAAGTACCGTCAGGTAATATGGCAGGGAAGGGTGGTGAATTCCCAATTTACCAATGAAGAACTAAGGGGTCAGGGTCGTTGTCCTTTGACACCCGAACAGATTGGGTTGCTGCTTGCAGCTTTAGGTTTCAGCAACAGTACACGACTTTATCTTGCTTCTCATAAGGTAACTTTTGGTCATTATCTACAAGGCACGTTGGTGCGCTTATTAAACCATTTTAAGCCAAGAACTGATAGAGTTCTATGGGCATTATTACGACGAAAACTTGTATGTTTTGGAGTTGAGATGCAAGCTAGCGATAAATTTTCAGGTGTATGGAGGAGAATCAAGGATCTCAACTTTACGCAAACTGTTTCCACTAATGGAAGACAAGAAAAGTCTCTCCTCTGCAGAAGAACGAGCAAAGGTCAAAGGCAAGGCTTCTATACTGGCTGCAGTTGATTATTATGTTAGCATGCAGAGCGATGTCTTCATCTCTGCTTCTCCAGGAAATATGCACAATGCTGTGGTAAGAACCGGACAACCCATGTCTTGTCTCCTTGAGTACCTGCAGTTTATTTAACTTATATCAACAGAATCCTGATAAGAAATCTAGAATTTGCTGCAATAGGACCTTGGGCAAATTTTCTTCAACAAGCTCTAGTGCCTTTTTAACTTTCTTTCAGTACAAAATCAGTTATTTAAGCGGGTTACTTTTGATTGGCATCATCAGCTAGGACATCGAGCGTTTTTGAACTTGAAGACTATAAGGCCAAACATGGCGCTTCTGGGGCAGCTCTTTCTCAATAAAAGCATGGAATGGTCAGACTTCCAGCATGCTGTCATAGAGGGACATAAAAATAGACAGGGACATATTCGATTGAGAAAGGAGAAGCAGTCCATATATACATATCCTGCTCCCGATTGTATGTGCCAAGCTTAGAGGATCGAAGTAGAGAGTCTTACGTAGCTCCTGGCATCTCTAATTAAAGAGCATGCTGCATCATGTGATAGTTAAACGCATCTGCTCGGTAGCATCTTTAAGTAGCTCGTTAGCCTATGCCGCACGGAATTTTCATGTCGATCTCTTTCCCTTTCCTGGTTTGTCTTTTGAGCTTATACTTGTTGCCGTGGGTTTTGTTTAAAATGATCCTCACAAGTAAAGGGCTTGCCTCTCTCTCTCTCTCTCTCTCTCTCACACGCGCGCGCGCGCGCATAAAAATGCAGTTCACATTGAGGCTTGAGAGGTTCGTGCATACAATCGGGGACGTGTTGAAAGACTAAATGGACATGATGGCACGGAGGGCGTGCAACGACATTAGTCCTGTTTTGACTTACTTTTCCAATAATTTTCTTCCTGGGCCACAGATGGACAGGAAAATCCTAATGTATGTATTAGCTCCCGACTAACTCGCTGCGTGGAACAGAAAATGGCGTCAGATGAACATCATCGCCGCTCTTCCAAATATGGAAAGAATAAGCTGGCTTGGTATGCATTTATTGGTTGAATGTCAATAACTTGCTGCCGGTCGGTGATAAAAATAATTAAAAAATTAAAAATATAACTCTTTGTTTCTTTTTTTTTCTCTCTCCTACTCCCTTCCCACTACTCTGTCAGCGGCCATGGACCTCGGATTTGCAGATTTCCGCAAGCGCTGATGACTCCGCCAGCGGCCATGGCTGAGCCAGTTCCTATGTCATCACTGCGGGCTTGCAACCACGCCGCCCACAAGCACGTGGCTCAGGGCCTGGCCCACAAGCACGTGGCTCACGGCCAGGCTCGTCCTTTGCTAGATCCAGAGCCATGCTGCTGCTTCTGCGAATGACACGCGCAAGGCAAGCATAGGCAAGGCATAGACCGGATTATTTACCCTTTGGAGCCTATACATCTTGTGCGAGGTCCTCACTGGACAGAGCAAAAGGAACAGATCTCTTTTTTATTCTCCAAGCAGACATCATGACCAGGCCATACAAAAGAAGTGGAGGATGCCTGGGAGGCAGACACAGGAAATCTGAATTCATCTTCTCTGTTTTTTAAGCCGATTGCTGCGGTAATACGATGAGCGTAGCCGAGCACAGAGGAGGATTCCAGCGCAACGACTAGCCCAGTACGGATCTGCAAATCTAAGCGCTCGCAGCCAAGGCTCTGTCATTTGCGTCATCTAAGCCTCTCCGTCATCACTCGCACCAATCTGGAAGTCTGAAAGAATCTGTGACAAGGACGCCCTGAGCGTGGGCTGTGGATGAGAGCTCACCTGTGGTCGTCGGTGACTGGATTGAGGAGATGACGGTGGCCATTAGGGGCTGTGAATGGAGGAGATGGCGAAGACACAAATTCCAGCTCGAATTTTATTTTTTTCATATTTTTCCATATCATCATTGCATGTCAAGTTGCGATTGGATTTCGGTGAAAAAGCAAATCACGTCAACCTATGTACGTCAGGCCGTACTACGTGACCTACTTTATCCTACCTCATATGGGAACATATATCCACTTAAAACTGCGAATTGGCATATTAAACATTGTCAAGTTCAGATGTGCTAGATCAGAGCACAAATTCTTCATTCAATTGATTATTTACAAGCAGTTAATTTAAATTGGAAGTGTATTAGCATATGCAGCCTTCAAAAAATACAGCTGCATGCACTTCTTTGCACCATTCCAATCAATCAACAGCATCACGTGAAAAATCGGCACTAACCAATTTCCTCTTTAGTGTCAACGAACATTCGGTTGGTGCTAGGAACTAGATGATGCATGGCCATCTTTCTTCTCCTTCCCACCCGCAGGCAGCCCAGCACCATTCCTTTGGGCAGCCAATTCCTTTGTCTCAGAAGGAGCAGATGGCGTTGTTTCTTCTTCAATGGGCAGTGTCCGTTTCGATCCCTCCAGAGCGACCCCCAGAACAATATTCTCTTCCAAGGGAGGCCTCGCCATTGATTTTGATGTGATGGGCCTTTCTCCATCCTCCTTCAGTGGTTTGGGAGTAAGATCTACCTTTCCACGTCCAATTTCTGTTGGAACATCTGCAGAATTCTCTGAAGGTTCCCTGGTTGGATTCACATCCTTTGCATTCGTTTTCAATATATCCTTCGAGGTTTCTAATGTTTTCTCCTTCTGTGGTTGCTGCACTTCAGTATTTATCTGGCTTTGAGGGTCAGAAGCCGATGTTGCTGAAACCTTGGCGCCAGAGTTTGGGGTTGCTGGTCCATTGACTTTATCATCTTTTCTCGAGTCAACTGTTGATGTAGATCCAGCCTTTGAATCTTCTATCAAGTCAGAAGTTGAGTTCATTTCAGCCTTGGTGTCTTTATCTTCACTGGCATGGGTCCCCTTGGTTGAGGCCTTACTTTTGTCATCACCATTGATTTTATCAGAAGGTTCAATCAAAAGGAAGGGACGATTTGCTGCTGCTCTGGAACGAGTGAAGACCGCATCAGCAAAAGGCACATTTTCTAGGTCAGCTTCACTGTATATTTTCTGAACTGTGCGGATGGGGGTAGCAAGTCGTGCACGATGATGACTGATAACCCTAAGAAGATCCAAGAGTATAGCTTCCTGTTTCATTGCAAGGTTGCAACATGTTGAGTAGAGTTTCCACAACAAGAATTGATAACATAAATAACATACACTCAAAATTCAATAACGAACATCTTCAGCTCACTGAGATATGAAAGCAGAGGTAACCCTCAGAGGCATTTATAACCAATTTTCTTTATTGCATACAAGTAGCCAAATATGCTATGTTCAAGAATTTAACTTAAATAAACAATGGTCCTTTGTCTTTGGCCTATTGCATAATGTTCCCTCAGACTCAAAAAGAAGAAAAAAGCTTGGTTGTGAGAATCCTAACCCTACAGAAACTGATCGCGATATAGGCTAAAAAACCAAATGGAAGAGAAAAAACTGCAACTGCTATGGTTACAAATATTACAACCTCAAGGAGGTACAGTTGGACACTCCTGTCATGCATGATTTGGAATAAAGGCCAATCAAAGTCAAAAGCCACACTGGTACAGTTTTTTGCAACTTAAACCATTGCAGCCCAGGAAATGTAGGGATATGGGTCATGCTACAAGAAAGTGGCTGGTAGAATTAAGGAGCCTTTAGATCGCATGGACTGCACAACTTTTATAAGTTCCAATCATTGGCGCACGTAGAAAGTTCAACAGGATAGTTACCATTTTCTTTTTTCCAACTTGCACAACATATTGCAAACGTAGAAAGTTCAACAGGATTGTTACTACTTTCTTTATTCCAAATGGAAAAGGCTGACCGTTAAAAAGCCCTCCAAGACTCATATCAATGAACCTATTTCATGATAATCTAGTGTATGCTACATATAAACGTGAATAAGCAACAAATGTACATTTCCCTGAGTAAAACAAGTACTGGAAAAGAATAAAACAACAAAAAGAACAGCAGTGTCATGACAAATGTTGTCGAAAGTCATAATGGCATAGGCGTATAGGTGTATATTTACCTTGACACATAGGTACTCTTCAAAATGAGATGTTTTCACAAAGCAAGATATCAATATCTGCAGGCCCAGATAATTCAGATAAAAGGTTAAACAATATATACAAGAATAATCATGCCAAGATAATATAATGAAAAACAGCGATCCATCATGCCAAGACCTTTTTTTTCTTTTTTTGCCAAAGTCCTTTGACTATGGAAGATAAATATAGTACAAGAGGTTGCATTAACTAAGAGAAGAATAATTATACTTATTACATTGAATATATCATATCCAAGTCTTTATTCACTATTGAGAGTAAAATCAAAAGAAGATAAGGTAGTGATCCATCCCTCCAAGACTATAGGAAAGAAAATATCAAAGAAAAGGTGCATTTAGGAAGAGAAGAATGTCATTTTCCTTAAATATTTCCACATCCAAGTCCTCATGCACTATTAGGAGCAAAATCAAAACAATATAAGGAACATGGGCTACATAGTTTTTATAACATCTGAAAGTTTACATCATATTCATCAGATTTATGTGAAAAAAATGACCTCAAAGAATGAAAAAAAGGTACTTCGAACTAAAGAGAATGCCAATCAAACTCTCAACAAACATTTAGCGTGTAATTTTTTTTGGCAAAGTACCACAGCATGTTTCATGACCAAAAAGTCAGATTAATGATTTACGGTAGAATTTGTCTTGCAAAAAATCAATGTCCTTTATATCCCAGATGATACACTAAAGCCAAAGAATTACCATTAAAGCCTGATTTTCTGGATTGATATTTTCCAGAAATACTCTTCGGTGCAACTTCTGCTGCTCCACTTGAGGGTTCTTCGCCAACACTTTGCGCATATCAGCGACAATATTCTGTACAAACAAAAATATGGACAAGTCAAAAAACTGAAAGCATTAATAAAAACTCAACATCAGTGGGTGAATCATGATTTTCTCACATTTATCTTGTGGACATCCAGGTGACTAACAGCAAGGTGTGTCTTGATGCGCCAATGAGTCTTCTGGCTAAGATTCCTCACGACACTTACAGTGAACTTGTGGTTTGGAATGTGCACTGCTTCACGATCATCACCTCTAATTATGGTTGGAGACCACCAACCAACATGCTGGTGTTTTCCAAATTTAGCAAAATGATTCGAAGTTAAAATAAGAAAACCTAATATACTTGTACATTAGTCCCAAGGGATGATTTCTTTAACTGGATTAGGATAAGAAAATCAAAGCTCACACCTCAACAGTACCAGAGACTTCATAGCCTTCAATCTTGGTTTGAATCCATTCGTTCACGATGAATGGTCGTGTAGCATGAATCATAACACTCGAAAGAAAATTTGTAAATATCTGGATGCACCAATAAATAAAAATAGAAGTCATTACACAAATAAGTTAATGGCTAAAGCTGATGTCACAGACAGATAATTAAATCCCTCTTCCTCAACATCATATGTATTGAAAAACAGTTGCTCACCTCACGACCAGCAAGGGTGAGAAGTACTGTACCAAGACCCCCAGCTGTCAGCCACCTCTGTGTGGAGAATCCAAGTAACTCCATAAACAATGATATTGCAGCAACCCACACTGCACTGTAAATAGCTTTTCCAGCAAAATTGAAACCCATCTGCCACACAAGAAGAAAATCATCAAAGAGGGATTTCCTTTTCACCAGGAAGCTTCCAAGACAACCGTGTATCATCCTGTGATAATGCTCCAACACCAGACGAATGCAATGTTGCAGCTAACAAGTAAAACATTTTCACACCCTTCCGATACTCTGAAACTGATACAGATAGCACTTACATGCGCAGATGCATAGCCATTACTATCAATGTTAATGGACACTCATGAGTGAGACTTGAAAGCAAAAGAAATCATACATTTCTTGTATCGCAGGCATCATTTGCTTCCATATAGTACTTCTGTGCTTGCTGAACGATGCTGAAAAGGGGACATCCATACCAAATACTTAATTGCAATGGTTACACTTAAAATAAGGAAACCTTGAAAAGTTTCAGTATAATCAGACATAGGAACACAACAGATGAACATATAGTATCTTGTAATACCACAAAGGAAGGGCTAACAAAGGTCAACACTGTAATTCTGAATCATGGACAGACTCTCAAATAATCTTCTCACTTTTTTAAGTTCTCATCGGAAGTCACCTGACTAACTGAAGACAGGTCGATATTTACTTGAATCCAAGACCAATTTGTAAAGATCAAACTCACCTTGATAAACAAAATGCAAAAGCCAGTACAGTCGACAATGATCGAACAAAAATAAGAAGCCGTTGCTTAACAGCTTGACTAGCTTCAGTCGGTAAAACTACTGGATCCAATGCTCTGTAACATAACCAATTCCAGTTTAGTACAATTAGACTTGCTGGGAATAGAACAGATGCCAACACATACCTAGACTCATAAAAATAATGTATGCACCTGCAAAGTAGTGTCACTCCAGTCCATACTATCAAAGGTTGGAAATATGATGTCATAATATAGTGTGTACTGCTCTTCTTCCAACTGTTGTCATTTTTCTGCATAAATTCGAAATAAATGTTAAAGCATATTATTTAATGAATAGATCTGTCAGAAAAGGAAATACTTAGAGGAGAATAAATTGTGTTTACATGAAGAAAGACAACCCTAACAAAACGCATGAGTGGACCAAGACCCCATGCAGCAAATGCAATGACACCAACTGCTGGGACCAGCTTAAATACCAAAGGGCTTCCACCCAGAGAATCAAATGACCTGCGCGTAGCACATTAGAATAAAATCGTTACATATTATCAGGAACTCTGAAGAAGTAACATATTCGATTAGCACCACTTTGTTCCAGCTAAAAGAAATTAAAAAAATAATTAAAAAAGAATTAGAAACATTTATGGAGAAATAAGTTTTCCTCACTCAATTAGAAACAACTGAATTACCAATTAGGGTTTTCTTTAGACAGAGAGAACATTGCAAATAATATCAAGACAAATATTAGGTCTTTATATTTATTGATGGCCCTCGAGGAGCCATATGAGGTGGTAAATATGCTATTTAGGCACTTGGGCCCGCTTGGGTCACATCTAGACAAGTACAAGCAAGGAAAAGAAATGTCTGACACAATCGGGGATTCGATTTAGTGCTTAACTGAAATGGCCACCCTAATCGAACTGACAAAGCTATTGTTCTCTTGCTTTGTTCCCTAAACCTCTGGAGTAAGCCATCAATCTAGCAGGTAGTGAATTGGAGAAGAAAGAAGAATACCTTCTCAAGACTAGAGCAACAGATTTTACAACTGGGACTTCTTTTCCGCCGCCAGGCACAAGAAAAGACCGGCAGAAGAAAATTTTATGTCTAGAAGATATGGGACGGACTGGCCCACGTCCCTTGCCTAAAAGACGAAGACGCGATGCATCTTGCCGCTGTAAATGCCATGTAGAATTTCAGTCTATTGAACTATCGTTCAACAAATTCTCGAACCTACATCATACATGGAGATACAAAATAGATATGCAAGCACCAGAATATCATAAAATAACTGCCAAAGCAGGCTTCATATCTGGAAAGGAAACGAAAAACAAAGAAAAGAATGCATGGACATGCGCAGATACAATGGACAGAAAATCATTTATTTTTAGAGTGCAGAATAAGTAACAGAAAGAATATTAATGATGACATAAATGACAGGCAAAGATTTATTTTCAGATTACAAGTATCAAACCCCACGTATCCATACCAAAGAATGCGATGAGAGATTGTTGCCCACAGACAGTAGCCGGCCTTTTTTCAGAACACTCTGAGTAATGGGCAGAAAGAAGAATGAAATCAGCATTGACAAAGAAAGCAAAAATAATTCGAATAGCTGTAGCCCGACGCTCTCTTACATTGTTTTGGTAACAGCATTTTGGATCAAGGAAAATCCCTAGTTCACGGGACAACTGCATGGAACTAGAATGGGCCATCATAGGAGAAGTGAAGAAGCCACCAGGAAGATGATAGATGACACAGATTCAGTTCAGATAAGTTCAAACCACAAAAAAATGCCCTCGTAAGGAATCAGCACTCCAAATTTCAAACTGCCGAAACAAATATATCGCCTGCAAAAAGTAAGAAAATTATGGGGAAGGAATTAAATTTATACCAAAATAGGCCATGTTCAGTGTTTGATTTGCATTCAGGGTTTTGCACTAAGCAATTAATAAAGGTCTCATATTCGTGCATCTAAATCTATAAGAAAGCATCATCCTGACTATAATGCATAGAATACATTCTCAATCTGGCTGTACGTGACAATCACGATGAAGCTATAACCCATTAAATTATGAGGGTGACTAGAAGAAACTAAAGACTACTATTATGATAATCGACAGAAGCACACTCTTCCAGCATTAGCAGAAGAATCTAAAAGCACCAAACAAAATAGATGTGGACACCTGACAGTAAGATTAAAGCGTGGATGCCATGGAATATTAGAATTCAAAACCTTTTAATTCTCCTTCAAACAGCATTGGCCACGCCTTACAAAACCTAAGATTTGATCCTAACATGAGCTACCACGCATCCAAAGAACTCATACTTGACCGTTACTGCAAAGAGAGCATACAGGTAAAAGACTTTCGCACATCAACTGCAATTTCTGGCGACCGCCACCGCACACATATCGCATAATGCCTCAGCACCCTAAGACCTTACACACATAGTCAGCATAGTTCGAAACAGTCTAATCCCAACCTCTGCACTACTCACTTGCCGGTAATTCCCGCCTATAATCAGTCAACAACTTTAAAAAATAAAAACTGTTCCAGAGTTCTAATTTCGACCGTCTCCGCAGTTTTAGGACACTGTTGTCTCGCAACAGTACGCAATCGAAACCGCGGGCTCAGTCTGCAGCCAAAACACTAGGGTTTCGAAAATGCGACCTCGTCCCCAAAACGCGCACCGACAATCAATCGCCGCCCGCCCGCCTTCCTCGACGCACCTGCTCGGGCAATCCGACCTCTGACCGCACGAAACCACGGCTGCGATCATCCCTCGGAAAAGCCAGAAGAGATTCGCTCGGGAAAAGCACGTCCAATCCGCCGAACAGAGAAATCGCGACGAGGTAAAAGACAGAGACACCGAAGGGCACTATTTTTCCCGGAAAATCAACAGGGAACTTTCCCGGGAAAATCGGAACGAACACGCGAGAGCGGATCGGCGTTTACCTTGGCGAAGTCGCGAGCGAGGCGTGCGAATGGGATTAGAAAAATCTCTCTCTCGGGTTCGTCGACGGATCGGTTTTCTTCAAATGGACGCTAACAGCCGAGAATTTTGTGGCGAGGGAGCAGCGCTCCTCCTGCTAACGTGCACAGGGTGCGTATTTCCCTCCCCCCGGGAGCCGACGTGGCCCAATGAGATCGGGACTTTCCGGATGTAGCCGGGGAGGTGGGGCCCGCGGAGTCTCGGCATTTGCAACGTGGTTTACGTGGCGGATAGACGCGCTTCCGTGTTTGGGTTCGCGTCTGAAATTTCTCTTGCGGAATATTTGCGGTTTTGCCATTTTTGTGTTTTTTTATTTTGTTTATTTCTGGGTAATTTCGCTTGTCTGGTTTCCGCTTCTCAAAGGCGACGGGACGCAAGGCAAGGACTTATAGGGGTCAAATAATAAATTATTATCTTTTCGGATTGTCTTTTCAGCCAAAGCTGAGATGGGCCGCCCCCACAAGTCGAACTTCGTGCTTCATCCATATTGAGATTCGAAGTGCCAATTTTTTTAACCAAAAAAAGGAAATGAATAATTGGGAAAAGTAAATAATTTAACCAAATAAATAAGCTTGACTAGACTTTTATGTTGATCAAAAGCGCTCTCTTTTTTTTTCCCGATAATTTGCCATATCATAAATTTGACTAGACTTTTATGCTTTGTTTGGAAGACTGAAAAAAGAGGAAAATGTGGAAGTAGGTAGAGAAAATTCTTTTCACAAAACATTTGAATTTTCTCAAACTTTCGGACACGCCTCTCATTTTCTTCCCTTCTTCTCTCATGAAAACAACGATTTAAGCTTACCAATTTAATTTTTTGAAAATTTCAAATAAATATCTAAAGTGCTTCTTTTTAAAAAAAAATGATTTGGAATACCCTTATTTTCTTAAATAAGAGCTTGAAGTTAATATTATTTCAAATGAGAGCCCGAAATGGCCATATCAATCTACAATAAGGGCCTAAACTTACCAATTGTGAAAGGCAATTTTATCTTTTTAAATTTTACAAATTTCTCAATTTTTCTTTATTTTTTTTCTTTTCTTCTTTCCATTAAAAAACAAAGGAAAACTCACTAGCTACGAAGGCTATAGCCTTCCCACCTATGGCCACCGCCCCACTAGCAATGGTCAATAAAGTCACTGACGCCTATACGAGGCAATTTAGTAGTTATGTTTCTCATCATTATTTGAAAGACCAAATGGTTGAAATGGAAAAATGGATGAGACAGATTCAGCTCATGCAAGATGGAAAATATGTCCTTCCTTCACATCCACTTTCCCAACCTTGGCAAACGATTCCAATGGAAGTGGGCCCTTTCAAGACTACATCAATTGCCTCAATTATTGAAGAAGCTCCAAAGACGGATCAAAGAAATATTGTTATGCTTTGAAATTGTATCATAGCAATGGAAAGGCAAAGAAAAATTAGTTTAAAAAAGAAACCGGCTCCTGAACTCTTTTAAGAGCCTTCCTCTACTCATATGGTCTCAAATCCACTTGAGATTTATTTGCGAGATCAAAGCAAACAAGAGATACCAACTATTGCTATGTTCGATTCCGCCAAGCAAAATATCTCTCAATCGGCCTCAAAATTAGATTCATTTTCCTCTGAAAATACTTCAACCTCTAAGCCACAAGCACCAATATCCCGCTTACTTGCTATCTTTATGGCCGACCCCCCCTAAAGCAAAAATGGAATTAAATTCATTCGAGCCAGAAATAGTACACCTTTGTGACCCAAACCTAGAACAAAGGTCTACAACCTCAAGATACTACTTCACACTTGATGATATCCCATATTGCAAATCACAAAAAAAAAAAAAAAAAATTACAAGAGTTTTATGCTTGACTCAACACTAAATCAATTTTGGTTAAAAGTTGGTACAATATATTGACCGAGTTTGTGAGTAGATTTACCATAAGCCTAAAAAATTGGTGGAGAACTGTTTTTGATTAGGATCAAATAACATTTCAACTTCAAATAGATTTTTATTATGTCATCCCGATTATCCACTAATTCTTTATTGGTAAATAAGAAGTTGTTCTTTTGCTTAAAGGAAGATAATTTTTTTTTAAAGAAAATGCTACTTTTTAAGAAAAAAACATATGAATAAGCATTTTTAAGAAATGCTTAAATTATTGTATGCTCTTAGAGCTTATCCAAATCTGAAGCAAGTATTCTTGACCTCCATTCCAAAAGAAATTAGACAAATTGTGGAAAGATTCATTCAAAATAAGTAGAAAGATTGTTGCTAATGTTCATCTTAGAGAACTCCAACAAGAAATACATTGGGCTCTTGATGATCTTTGCATTTAAATGAAGACTTTTAGGAGTTATCTTAAGAGCAAAAAAGAACTTGATCGGGCTTGTCAAAAGCCTGAGTTAAGAATCAAATGTTCAAAGAAATATTATTGTGATGATCCTTCTTGTAGTGATCGATGTAAGAAGCGAAGACACTTCATAAGATTCTCTTTAGGCCATATAAGGAGAAGGCATAAATGGTTATTCTTGTGGAAAAAATGCACCGGAAGGTTTTCTTCTAGAAAGCATAGAAAATTTGAGAAGTGTTATATCTACAACAAGAAATGACATTTTGCAAAGAATTGTCCAAAAGCTAGAGGTAGAAATTCTCATTTGATTTAGAAAATAAAAACATAGACTAAAGTGTCACTCTAGGATGATGATATGGAATCAGTCTTTTTTGAACCTCCTACAATCCAAGATCTTTATGCATACACTCATTCTATTCTCTTATATTTCCCTATTAAAATATATCTATCCAAATATGATAAGCCTATATATGTTATTGTCCTCATTGACATTAGAGCCAATGTTTCTAGTCTTGATACAAAGATACTTTCAAAAATAATGGACTTCATATACCCGATATTTTAACTTTGCTTCTGGATATACCTTTGCTATAAAAGTTCGAAGCAAACTCATCACCATATAATTCTTTCCTAGTATTCGATCACTACCAAAAAAAGATGGAACGGTTGTTATTAAATTTAGTAAGGAAAAGGAAGAAGCCACTTTTTCTATCTTTTTATTATTTTTATGATGCAACATTGTGCAACCGATGTTCCAGTTGATGATGGCCATGCAGATCCAAAGCCTATGATTGAGTCTTTTGACCAACGAGGATGACCCATTCATTATTACAAAGATCTCCGGACAAGACATTGTTTTGGGATCTTGATTATCAATGTTCCCTCTAGATGAAGAAGAGGAAAATAGACCATCTAGGAGAAAGAAAATGTCAAAAGATAAACTTTACCAAAGTTACCTTGATGGAGACTCCATCATCATATTTGTTGGTGAATATGAAGGAAATTATTAATCCATGGTCTCGTATGAACCATCTCGATCACACCCTCCTCCAATAGTCACTTAACCATGTAAACCTCTTCCACCTCTTTAGTAACCACCCAAAAAGAAACCTTCACTCTAAAAGCCAATTGTCTCACCTTTCGACAAATCCATCTGCAAATTGATTAAGAAGAACTCTTTTTCTCTAGAAGTACCCAAAACACCCTAGCTCCAATGTTTCCCAAAGCAAGAACCACCTCACATCCTTCAATCTATTTGTATGTTCCAATCTTCAGACTTTTCACCTTTGGAAAGATCTTCTAGTGCCTTATTCCTCGCATTAGAAGAATTTACAAATGCTCAACATTGGTTCTGTCATATGCTTAAGGTCTCAAATTCTATAGATATTGATGATCATGGGAGAGAAAAGAATGTTATGGCTTCGGAGGCTGTTTTGAATTGGCAGTCATAAAATGTTTTAGTCTAAAACAATGTCCTTGACACCAAACTTTCAACTATCCAAGCTCTCAAAGTTGAAAGACTCATCATAGAATACATAAGGCAAAAGGATAGAGATGGCTTGGACAATTACGAAGTTTGAAGCATTAAAGAAAAAGAATTCTAAAGAATTTAAAGCCACAAGGAAAAAGGAGTTTGAAGCAACATAAAGAATAGAAATACTTGGCTAAAAGTATTATTTGGCACTATTTGACATTATTTGGCACTGTTGATGTATTATTTAACATTGCAAAAGTGAAAAATGTCTGTTAGAAGCAAGTTTTTCATCTGTTAATATAAGGGTCAAATAATTGGTCATTGCCAACCATAAAGAGTCCGTAAAATTGTGTTTAGTGTTTGTTTTATGTTACATGAGGTAGTGCTTGTAAACACTATGGGGCAAAACACTTCCTTCCAAAAAATAATATTGTATGGTTTGATATGAATCCCAATCTTCATTTTTGCTTGGTATGATTCTTTAAAACTAAGGATGTTCTGATCAATCTTGGTAGTATGCTCTGCACTTACCACAATGTAGAAACTCCTAAAATTTCTCATGATAAAAGTCAACAAATGAAGAGGAATTTGGCAAATAATAGGCAATCCCTTCCATTGTGCATGTGAGATAGCATACATGTCACTAAAAGGGTATGCAAAAGAACTAGGACCCTCCCAAACCGCTCGGAATAGGACTAGAACCGCCTGGAACCGGTGGTTCTTAAGGGAACCGGTCCGGTTCCAATTTATGGAAACCGGTAGGTACTAGTCCGGTTCTCGATTCCATGGATGGATCTATTCACCTGGACTAGAGTGATTATGTTATAATAATATATTAATTTTTAATATTAAAAAATTCAAAATTAGCAAATCTAAAATTTATGGCTCCAATCACCATCTTGTCTCAATAATCTACTTTCCTACTCCATCTCGTCTCTCTCAATTCAAAATCTCCCACAACTCTCTCTTGCTCTCCGATTCAACTCCGGATCTACTCATTTCCCTTTGAGTCCTAGTTTGAACTTGGCAAAATAGTGAGTTGGTTCTCTTTTTCCCCCTTGAACTTGAACTCTCTCTCCACGTCGTTGCCATCCTCATCGCCACCTCCGCTTTCACTATCACTATGCTTCTACCTCCCCTCTTCCTCCTCCCCCTCCTTAGGCTTCTCCCCCTCGTCCTCATTTGCAAGGACATGGGTGAACTCGAGGTCTAAGAACAACTCATCATCCCCATTGTCCTCCTCATTATCAGTCTCGAGGGAGGAGTGAGAGACGGTAAAGGTGGTGGTGAAGATAGTGGTGGTGGCCCGGGATGAAAGCAGCATGAGGGTCATAACCATCGTCATGGAATTAGTACTTGAGGAGAATAATGCTACCATGGTCAGGAGAGCCAAAATAAGCAGATGTGGGGAAGGCGAAAAGGGGAAGGCGCGAAGGTTGGACCGATTCTATGGATCCACCTAGGAATTGAACTGGACCGGTTCCCAAGTGTGGATCCATGCAACTAGTGGGTGGTTCTTAGTTTTAATTTTTCAGAATTGGTTATTAGTGAGCGGTTCTTGATTCTAGGTCGAGAACCGCCCACCCGACCATGCACACTCCTACATGTCACAAATTCTATTTTTGTTTTCCCTTGCTCATATCATAGGCAAATTTTCTAGTAGATCTTCTGGTTTACCAATAAAGAATTGGTGGATAATTTGGATCACATAATGAAAATTTTTTGAAGTAGAATTATCATTTGATCTTGATTGGAAACAATTTTCCACCAATTTTTTAGGCTTCTAGTAAATCTGCTCACAAACTCAATCAATATATCATACTAACTTTCAACAAAAATTGCTCCAATGTTAAGCCAAGCGTCAAACTCTTATAATCTTTCTAGTCATTTGGAATATGGGATATCATCGAGTGTGAAGTAGTATTTTGAGGTCAAAGACCTCTGGTTTGGGTTTGGGTTTGGGTCATGAAGGTGTACCACTTTTGACTCAAATGATTCCATTTCTACTTCTTAGGGTCAACCACAAAGATAGTAGGTAAGCAAGATACTATTGTTTGTGGCTCAGATGGTGAAGTATTTTCAGAAGAAAAGGAATCCAATTTGAGGCTGAGTCAGAAATATTTTGCTTGGTAGAGTCAAATTTAGCAATAGTTGGTATCTCTTGTTTGCTTTGATCTCGCAAAAAAACTTGAACTACATTTGAGACTATATGAGTAGAGGGAGGCTCATTAAAAGGTCCATAAACTAGTTTCTTTTCTTTACTAATCTTTCTTTCCATTGCCCTAATATGGTTTTGAAGTGTAATAATCTCTTTAATTTGTCTTTGGAGCTTCTTCAATAATTGAGGCAATTGATGAGGCCTTGGAAGGGCCCGCTTCCATTGGAATCATTTGCCAATGTTAGGAAAATAGATCTGAAGGAGGGACAAATTTTCCATATTGTGGGAGCTTATCTATCTCCTCAATTTTTCCATTTTAACGTTTGGTCTTTCCAATAATTATGAGAAACATAACTACCATATTTCATTTGCTAGAGTTTCTTTCGAAATGTCTTAAGTAATTTATTTGTAACAAAAGCCATTTGATCAATTATCTTGAGAACATTATTCTGGGTCAAAGTATTTTATGACTGCCAATTCAAAACAGCCTTAGCAACCGTGACTTTTTTTTGTCTCCCATGATCATCAACATTTGTAGGGTTCAAGACCTTAGGCATATGATGTAATTGACGTTGAGCATTTGTAAATTCTTCTAATGTCGGGAATGGGCACTACAATTGAATCTTTTCAAAAGTGGAAAGTTTGAGGTTGGACTCTCTCCTGAATCTATGCAAGGGTCATCTGCCCCCACATAGCACCCGCGAACCTCGCCACCCTAGTCTGGGGGTGCTGCACAAGGGCAAGCGGGCGACCCTCACTAGCCATCCTTGTTGCCCCACTAGCGATGGGGTGGCGGCCACTTGTATTCTTACTCCTTTAAAAAAATGAAATTTTTTTAATCTAATGTAATTTAAATTGCACTTGGACGAAAATATTCTTGATTGGGGCAAATTTTTTGCCAATAAGGTAGGCCTTTATTTGAAATGGTTATAATCACTTCAAGCCCTTTTTGAGACTGATATGGTCATTTCAAACCTTTATTCAAAACAATGTCAACATCAAATCTTTATTTAAGAAAATGATGGCATTTCACTCTTATTTGGAATTTCCTTTAATTTTTAGGTACTATTTATGAATTAATATATCATAATTATCGAGGTAGAACATAAACTTTGAAATAACGTAAGTATAGATATGCTTTGAGGACATAAATACAACATGTGAACATTTTGGCAAATGGATCACTTTAAGAGGAAGTCATGTCACAAATGGAGTGGAAAAACTCTAGTACGTGGGAAGGAAGACGTATCTCTATATCAATTTGATGCAAAGTCGAATTGGTGCTTTCTTGAAAATTACAAAGATATGTTTCGTGAAGCTAGGTGAGGTTCGCCATTTTTGGCAAAGTAGAGGAAGTGCCTGCCAAGTGATAGTTTGTTTATTTCAAGCAAGGTTCATTAATTAGTTCAGATGAGGTTTTGAGCTAAGAATAACCCTAACGGCTAAGAACGGAATTTAGTGATAGGATTGATCGATTAGTTCAGGTTAGTCATGTAATTGACGCAAAAATTACTTTATTTCATCTCACCCCAATTTGTTTCGACTTTCAAGGGCCTCTGTAGGTATCTATGTTTATCTATTGGAAAAAGTACCAAAAAAATTCCTAAACTTATTGCATTTGTACCAATTTAGTCATAAATTTTTCGATTAAACCAATTTAGTCTTAAACATTTTCACATTAATATCGATTCAGTTCATCTTGCAATTTAAGCCATAAATAAGTGACATAGATGTTGGAGACCCTATATGGCATCGCTAGAGCTGATGTGAACATTTTAAAATGATTTTTTACTAATTTTTCAACTTTAAAAAAAAATTGATTTTTTTTTTTTTTTTATTTTTCCTTTTTCTCCCATTTTTGGACTGTGGCTAGTGTTGGCCATTGCTAGCAACCAGCCACAGATGGAGGTTGGTAAGGTTATCATGGTCCTCGCTAGCCATGGGCGAGAGTCGCCCTCGTTAGATCTAGTGAGGGTAGCCCTTGTCGAATCGAGCAAGGGATTGCCCTTCGCCACTTGGGCGAGGGTCGCCCTCATCAATCGATGCTAGAGGCTGCAAGGGCGACCCTCGCTAGATCCAATGAGTGTCCGAGCCCTTGTTAGATCTAGTGAGGGTCACCCTTGCTTAGGCCGTGAGGATTGTGTCCTTGCTAGATTTGGCAAGGGCTGCTCTCGCTTAGGTCGTGAGGGTTTAGCCCTCACCAATGCCCTTATTAGCCCGCTTGTGGCCGACGAGGGCCATGACGCCCTCCTTGGCCCATACTTGTGGCCGGCTGTTGGCATGGTCAAAATTAGTCATAGTCCAAAGAAAGGAAAAAAATTAAAAAAAGTCAAAAATTAGTAAAAAAAATTATTTTAAAATGTCCACCTTAGCGCCAGTGATAACATGTAAGATCCTCGGTGTTCACATCACCAATTTTCAACCTAAATTAGCCAAATGGACTAAATTGGTATCAATGTGAAAAAGTGTATGACTAAATTAAGCCGATTGAAAGGTTTAGAATTGAATTGGCATTAATGAATAGATTTAAAATATTTTTCATTCTTTTTCCCTTATCTATTGGTTTGCTCTTCTTCCATGTCATTTTTTTTAACTGTAGAGACCTCTTACTGCCTTAAATTGACCACATTATCCCTTGCTCACTTTATTATGCTCTTGGACTTGAAATTTTTTAATTAATTCTACACACAATGAAGACTAAGTCTATATGGGTCCGCCCTTGATTTAGAATTATTTATTCTTCTTCCTTCTTCAAATTCTTCTTCTTCTCCTCTTCTTCTTCTTCTTCTTCTTCTTCTTCTATCACTTGTTTCCAAAAAAAATTATATTTAGCAAATAGCCAACTTTTATTGTATCAATGAGTGGTAAATTTATTTATTTTTTATTCTATACTAGTGCAATCATTATTTAAACACGAAAAAAAGCCACCAAAAATCTTATGTTCATTGTGACAAATTTATATTGAATTTTCTTTAGTAACATAAATTTTTTTAAACTATACCTATCATGATATATTTATCTTAAATTTTCCATTGTGACGTTAAAAACCACTCCAAGCTTGTCAAAGTTTCAAAAAACAACATTGTATCAATGAGTGGTGAATTTATTTATTTTTCATTCTATACTAGTGCAATCATTATGGGTGCTACTTTAACACAATTTGCATAAATTTTTTTTCTATCGTTTTGTGACGTTAAGGTAGCTTGTTTTTTTAACGTTGCTACTTTAACACAATTTGCCTTTCGTCGTTTGTGTAGGTATTTTTTTTTAACGTTGCTCATTGAAGATAATTTGACTGAGGATAAATGTGTTACACAAATACAAACTTGGGATTTTTTTTATGTAAGAAAAGGTTTAGGATAAATATGCCACAATAGGTGTAGTTTGAGGTATATTTTGTGGCTTTCTCCTTTATGAAATTAACCCAAATACATGTAAAACAAAAAGCAAATGATGCGGATGTGGTTGTATGCATTTTTTCTCACTTTCTTTTTTCTTTCCCCTTCATTTTCTTCCTTGGTTTGGTGACGCTAAGAATGATGGTTTGGGAAGTAGTAAAGACTAAGGAGGAAAGAAGAAAAGAAAAAGGAAAAAGAATCTCAATGGAGGGTAAAATATATCACGCATTAACAAGTTTAAATGCTTGGTGCCATAACAAAATGGGGGAATGTGTAACATGAGTATAATAAGTTTAGGATTTTGGGTGTCAAAAAGGGTTTAAGGTAAATGTATTACATGAGTAAAAGTTTGAGATAAATTTGTAGCACGAGTACAAGTTTTAAATTATTAGTCACTTTTACCCTATAAAAAATCATCTAGTGATTTGATGAAAAAAATGGAATAATAGATTTATCGAATAAAGTGAAAGTTAAGCATTTAAAATAAATGTAGTTTAAGTAACGATACATATTAAATTTACAGTTAAGCCAAATGTATTCATTAGAATATACAACACATTAAAACAATAATTAATTAATTATCTACCAAATAAATTATTTCTTTTGGAAAACATGGATACCGATTCTGCCCCAAACGAAAAAAGGCCATAAAAGGAAGAAACCAAATAAAAAGAAGAAAATAAGTAATAAATAATCCTAAATCAAGAGTGAGCTCCACGTTTTTAACACCCGTTGTCCGGGTAAAATTGTAATCGAATAATTTCAAGCTCCAAAAGCATGCCAAAGGTGGGGAGAATAAGTGCAGAGAAGAGAATAAATACGGTCATTTCAAAATGGAAAGGATGTTTGTAGTAGAAAAAATGGTGTGGAAAAAGCCCGAGCCTATTTAGATTATCATTTAACGTGGAGATGTTTCTTTCCATCTCCTCTTATTTTTCTCCTCCTCGTAAATGGCAATTTATCCCAAGGCCCAAATCGCCAGTCTAGAAGAAAAATATCTAAAAGGGGGTTCGCACGTGTGGAGGTGCACGCGCGTGTCAAAGAAGCTCGACGGCCATCGAAATTCAAACGCGAATCGAGAGGAGGGAAAAGAGAAGACAAAAAGCTTAAACCGAAAGAGGCCATCATCAATGCATCCTCCTCCTCCTACAAAAAGCCCTTCTTCACTTCATTTTCAAATCCTTCTTACCGTTGAGAGAGAGAGAGAGAGAGAGATGGCGAGAGGGAATCGGCGTCCGAAGCTGGCGAGGCCCGCCGAGCACAGCTCTTCCTCGTCCTCGCCGCGTTCGGCGACCGGAACGCCTCCTCCTCCGGTCGCCGCCGACGAGCCGCCGCCGCCGCCGCCGCAGCAGTCGGACTACGATAAGCGAGTTCGCGATTTGGAGATGCAGAACAGAGCTCACCAGGTTCGCCCTTGCATCGATCTGTCTCCTGTGGAAATGCCGGCGTTGGATGCGTCTCGTTAGTCGAAGTCGAGGGCTTTGAGCGAGTGAAATCGTTTTCGGCTGATTGCGTGTTTGCTTGAACTGTCTTCGGCATCGAGTTTCCGAGGGCGCGGTCGTTGATTGTGTGGATCTACATCCATTGCTGGAAGATCGCCTTAAGGATCGAGAAATTGTTTGTGAATGTCCTTGTGACGGGATCGATTACGCCGAGTATCTTCAGTTGCTGAAATCGAGGACAGAGCTTTGGATGAATCCGTGTCCAATCCTCTTTTTTTGTGTCTGCGCATGTGGGATTTTGCTTTTGTTGACCCCGGTAGACGTTTCTTTCACGCATCCTTGTCTCAACCAGTCTGCAACGCAGTTTGTGTTCTAAATATTGTGGTCCACACCTAGCTGTGGTTGCGTAATTTTGTCTCCCGTTGGGAAAATCCTCTTTTGATTGCCATTGGAGCGACTTGCTTTTTTCGGCGACCAACAGAGCACAGGATTTGTTTCCAGGATATTGAATGCCATTTGCCTGTACGCTTGTTTCCAGGAGAATCATGAAATTTGTTAAAGAATCTTGCATTGCTTTTCTATGGGATTTCAATGGGCTTAAGTTCATGCGGTCTCTACCTATAAGTTTAAGCTTTTGGGTGTTTCTGACCAGACTTTTGCATGTGGTCCTTCATAAGACATTACAAACTCCTTTTTCTTGTGTTGTGGCAGAAAGAGATCGAGGAACTGAGAAGCAAACTAAGCAATGCATCTGTCACTCCTAATGACAGCATGCGCAAGATGAAGGAAGGCTATCTTCAGAAGTTAAATGCGCTTGAAGAGCAGGTCATATTTTCATCTATTAGATTTGCTTATCTGACAGAACATGAAAATATTAAATGATTAAAAAAGCACCTGGCTTAATTATGTTATGCGGTGGTGGATTTAGGTTAAGCAGTTGAAGAAGAAGCAAGATGTCCAATCCCAACTTTCGACGCATAGAAGAAAAAGTGAAGAGAGCACAAAGCATTTGCAGGACGAGATTCAAAAGTTGAAAGCTCAAAAGGTACTTTTGGGGGTTGTGCAACTAAGTTGTGCTCTTTGATTTCACCTCTACATAACTTCATGCTTCACTATATACTCTATAGGTTCAACTCCAATGCAAAATGAAACTGGAATCCATGCAGTCCAGGTTGTGCAAGGCTTCATTGGAAAAAGAAATCCTTCAGGTGCATAAACTAGTTGTCATTACCTTTTTCATGTCTTACTCATCAGAATTGTATCTGTTTAATTTTTCAGACATAGGGACACATGAGATGTCTAAGTAAATCGTCAGGTCATACTTGACCATCAGATTAAGAATCTGATTGACACATTGTAATTGGTTCCATGGAATCTCTTTCCTCCCTAGTTAAATATCTGTCAACATATTCATTAGATAATGTAAGGGTACAAAGGTCCTTAGCTCCTGGTTGGGAGAAAGCTAAATTCAATGTTACTTGATGCTTGGAATCTGCTTAAGCAGCCTTCACTTTTCTTCTGATGTCAATGCAAACGGTCAGATGCTTCGTAAGTTCATTTTCTTGTCATCAATCACTACAACTTGCCTGCTTGCAAATTCAGGATTTTGTTCTCGTGAATTTGTTGCTCAAATAAGAAACTGTTTGTCTGAAGAGGGGTGTTTGGCAGCATGAGCTAATAATAGCAGTTCTCTATATGTTACTCAATATACCTTTCATAGTGCAATAGATTCTCACATGCTGATCTATTTTCTTTTAGCTTAAGAAAGAGGGAAGGAGAAATGACTATGAGATGCATAAACTATTGGCATTAAACCAGAAGCAAAAGATGGTAAGATTATGTTCCTGACATATATGTTACACTACTGGAACAATTCTTTTCACCATCTAGGATTTTGTGTCAGGTTTTGCAACGAAAGGCAAAAGAATCTTCTGTGGCTACGAATCGCCTAAGACAACTAGTTGAATCTCGAAAGGCTTTATTGCACATGAAAGCTGGTAAGTGGTTTGATTGCTCCATACACTCTTTCAATGAGTACAATGCTGTACCTGACCTTTTTGTTATCTAAAACATCTCATGTAGGATCCAGGAAAGGAAATACTTCCGGGATTCAGGTATGCTAAAGCAATGGAAAACTGATCAAGGCGGGGAATTAAATGGAAAATACCTCCATCTATGTGTTGGTTTCTACTTTGACAACTTGCATATCTGCTCTGACCAGATTGATACTTTAAGCATACCTCCAGTGGAATATATGAGATGCTAGTTGATCTTCTTGGCAACTATCTTCTACCCAAATGTGTTGGTTTCTACTTTCTAAGTCTTGAGCCATGTTTTAATTGCAAAGATTCTTCAAAACTGTTTTCCTCCCCTTGTTGTGCTTGTAATACAATGGAGTAAAACCTCTTCGCAATTTATTCATGGAACTTTCATCCACATTATGCATTCTGGCATGGAGTTTTCTTTTTCTTCTGGGCCAAGGTTATAAGTGTTCTGTAAGCCATGGTTTCACATCAAAGGAAACTCAAATGCACAAGTGAATAGGAGCTGTCACTCAGGAACCCTTGCATGCAATCACGAAGTATTCTTGCTTCAGAATTTCCACTCATAACTATGATTTCCAGGCTAGATGAACAAATAATATATTGGACTTATTGATCATGTAAATGTAATGATATTTAGGATGGTCAGCTTTGAAGCTCTTATTCTACTTTTAATTGATGGCACTGCTGCAGGCTATTGAGCAAGAGCTTGAAGTCACGTCACATATAAATGAGATATGTGCTGAATATGAACATCAATTAGAGATGTAAGTCCATTATTTCTTTTCCCTGGTCATAGAAATTCCTGCAATAGAGCTTAAATTCTTTTTAACGTCTGGTTCTTGTTGAAATTGGCTTGTTATTTTATTGTGTATTCAAATCTTGGTATTTAGGGATTTCTGAGAGAGAATAGTGTCAAAAAACTGTGTTATCATGCTTATTACCTCCAATTGAATGGTATGCAGCACCAAGGGATTTGCCAACACTTGCGTATCTGATTTCGACTACTCTCAGCATTGTTGCCTTTTACATGTCTTCTTGTCTTTTCTTTCTGTTTCTTTTTTCCCACTCCATGTCGCTGAGATCCCAGAATAGTTTACATTAAGTTTTGATCATTGCAAGGTGTAGCTAAATTTGTACCTTTTGTGGTATAGACTTGAAACTCCATATGGCATCACCACAGCATGACTTGCATAATTCAATAAGCTATGCCAGACACAATGATGCAATGATGTATTATCTGTTGTAGCTCTAGAGAAAAATTGACTCCTATTTTAGCACCAAAGAACTTCATAATGGCTGTAATAGTTAACAAGAATACCTTGAATTGCTTTTTAATTTGACTTCAATGGAATTTTATGTACTTAATGTTTTCCGTAATATATTGTGGATTCGTTTTGGATAACTAGTGAAATTGTTCAATTTGCTCTGCCCACAATTATGGTTAAGCAATTTCAACACATAGCAAATACAGACCATTGCTCACATCTATTTATTCCAGAAGTTATTGTCAACTTCCTCAAAATCTTGATGAATAAACCAGTGTTCTATGTTGTAACTTCTACAATTATTCTGCAACATGTTCACCTGTTTAGGTTTTATAGTTAAAAGTTAGATGTAGCAGAGATTTTCGTTTGTAGAATGGAAGTCACGTATGAAATATAATCTAGAGGCAAGGTTAACCATAGAAATGATGTAATTCATAATCATGCAAGGTATCCCCAAGTATTGGTGGAATAATGCTCTTAAAAGTGGGGAGTATTATTCACATAGTTTGTTAGTCATGTCGTATCCATACCTCATCTTTTATATATTTGAGAAACGGGTTTGAATACAATAAGCGATACACAAGATATGGTTCTAGGCAGTTTTTTCAGAATTAGAGCGGTGTATTAATATCTCAAGTTGACGATTTGCTGTTCAATTGGTTAGACTGCCACTTTGATGTGTACTGCTGCAATGAAGCTAAATACAAAATATAAGATTATACAAGCATAGAGATAAAAGTCAATCATTTAAAGTGGTTTAGAGTGTGTGCCGTCAGTGGAGGTTCAAAGTTTAACTTGCTGGCCACACCAATCATGCATTTTTCTCAATAGATGCCTAGACTAAATGTATTCCTTGAAAATAATTGTCCAAGTTGATCCTCGCTTTCTGGCCAACAGCCTATTCCATATCCTGGAGGGCAGTAATTGAAACCCTCCTGTCTACCATGGTTTACAATTTTATGGAAGTTAAGTTCAAACTGAATACTTGACTGGCTCACTGAATTGATCTCGTTGAACCGGGTGAAGCCTGGTTTTCACCCGGTTCTGACCAAATTGTTTACAGTGAACTGGTTTGGAAGGGGAAGCGGATGAGAACAAGGCTCAGTTTTCGGTTCAACTTGTAGAAGGAACTAGTCTGGTCCTGTGAACATTTAGGGAACTCGTTTATCCTGTGGTTTCTTTAGAATCTTCATTCAAGCTTACTTCTCTAAACATAATGCCCGAGATTCTCTACACGGGGGATATTCTCACATTTTGTTGGATTTTTATGAAATTGTTTTGGTACTCACTTTTCTTTTTTGATTAACATTAAAATTGTTCCCTCTTTGCCTCCTTTGTTGCTAGGATGGCGGATGAGATTTTGAAGATCAAGGAAGAAACTGAGTCACTAAAGCAAGAGAACCTCAAGTGAGCAAATGTTTTGCTTTATTTTTGGCATTGGGAATGATTCATTTGTGCAATGGCCTTGGGACTGATTTGGGTATGAGTGTTGCAATTAAACCTCAATGCTTCCTGCCGACATTTCTCATTGTTCTTTTACACTTTTTGAAGGCTCTTGTTGGAGAACAAAGAACTTGAGTGTAGAGAAGATCCAGAGCTGAAAGACTTAAAAGAAGATGTAGTCCAACTGAGTCATATGCTTCACAAACTAGAAATGCCGAAAGCAAAATTCTCACCTCTGGAAGAATTGCAGGTTAGTATAGCTATCCAACTTTACTTCAGTGTCCATTAGATCATCAAGAAACCATAGATAGACAACAAGGAGATTGATAGCTCTGCTGGGAAATTTGAAGCAACAGTGTTTTTCCTCGACAAAATTTTATTACATTGTGCAAGGTGAAAATAATTCATAATTTGTGTGGTTGGATTATTAGGGGGACTTGAGTCAATCTTCCGTATCAATGGGGAGCAGCAGTGAACAATCAAATACAAGTACACATATAGTGGAAACTTGTGAGAATGTTGCTGCCAAGGGGGAAAATGCTTCAGCCATATGCTGCTCTTGCAGTAAGAAATCTTTGTGCAAGACGATGAAATGTCAGTGCCGAGTGGCTGGGGGCAGCTGTGGGACATCATGTGGTTGTTCACATATCAAATGCACCAACAGGAGCTCACTTGTGGTCAAGTTGGATGAAACCATCCCAACACAAGCAGTGAAAGGAAATGGAAACTCGAAATGTTCAGGCAGTGCAGAAGCAGAGAAGGTCCTTAATGATAATAACGTGACGACACTTCAGAGCATGAACGGGGACTCAGTTGCAGTCAAGGTGGATGAAACTATGCCGACAGAAGCGGCTGAAGGAAATTCAAAAAGTTCAGGTGGTGCTGAAGCAGAGAAGAGCAACATTCTTGATTCTAGAGATGCAACCGCATCTCTAATTGCACCTGTCACACAGCCTGCTGAGATAAATGATAACTGTGGCCTCAAGAAGATGCCTCTATATGATATTGCCAACACACTGGTATCGTATTCCATTTTTTCCCATAACAACTTTATAAGCTAAATGAGCTTGAACCCTCGGTTTCTTCATTTTCCTACTTACCATGCAGTCACCGATATTTAGAGCAAAGACCTTGTCTGCTATTTTTGTTAGGGTATGAGTAATTTTCCTGGGCTTAACAGATCTCTTATCATTGCAGATGAAATCATTTGCGGCAAAACATAACCAGAGAAGGAAAAGGCGAACTGAGGTCCCCAAGTAGCAAAATTGAATCATGGAACAGCCTGAAGTCCCTGGAAAGCTGGACTCTGAAGACTATAAGCAGGCAGCAACATCCAGTGGTATAGCTATCTGCTACTGGCTATGACTGACAAAACTCAACTGGATCCCATTCTCCAAGGAGGAGAATGTGAAGCCCAACCAACTCATATAAGCTCCGACTCAGTTTTATCCCGGCGGTTTGTTCTTTTTTTTGTGAGCAACCTTACAATAGATCATTGTTTGGATAACTACAATTGAAGATACCACAGGAGATGTCTTTTTGAAGTTGATGAGGAGGTTTGATTTGACATCAGAGGTTCTGATGCCACATTCTTTGTTGTTTAATCAATGGAAGATCGAATGAAAAGTGAAAAGACAAGACTTTGTGCTTTACTTATATCTGGTTTTTAAATGTGAGATCGAAGTTACTGGTATGAAAACTATATCATCCTTGGCTGTCTTACAGAATAGGATTACACCTCATCCTTGTGATTATCCACAAGTAATGAAGCTAGGAGTTCTATCTACCTGCCTAAAAAAAATTCCTAAAATAAGAATGTCTTTGGAAAAAAAAATTCCTAAAATAAGAATGTCTTTGGATGAATGCTAGGAGTTCCATCTACTGCCCTTCTTTTTTTCAATGGTAGAAGCCAGTATATAAACGATGGAGATGGATGCTTCAGCTTCCTGTTCCCTTGCTTGTGAGAGCCTGTCGCACTACAACCGAGATCAGCATTGCAACCGGAGACCTTTCTCGTCAGTAGATGGAAGTAGTGCAAGGGGCTTGCAAGGCCTGAATATTTAGCACTAGTCTTATATCAACATGTAAATTCACATGTAATTTTTCGGAACATAGATGCTATTATAAATAGACTAGTTTGTATAGGTGGTTTATGTCGACAGCTCATCTCATTATGCTTTGTTAGTGAACCAATGTTAATTTTACCGACCCCCGCCCCCCCCCCCCCCCCCCAAAAAAAAAAAAGGTTATGTTAATTTCACCTAGTATTGGCATATGAATTATTTCTTAAAAATAACATATTAAAATGCATCAAAGCATGTTGATTCGGCTAAATTGAAGTCCGCGTACAGTAATTTTTTCTCATGATTGCATTGTGTGTGGTTGTGAATTGCCCACTCGAATAGTCAGGAAGTGCAATCATTAACATAGCCAGCCACATTTCAGGCCGGCCATAGGCATACACATTTAACTATACAACTGCATTAATGAGACATCCTTTCAATTTGGGAACAGACACTTGATAAAGTGGCAATGTTTATAATTTTTTTTTCTTTTATGGTGCGTTTGTTTTATAGAAAATGAATTACTTAAAAATCATTTCTTTTAAAAATAATCACTTATCACTTACGAAAATGAACATAAGAAAAAAATTCCATTATCTACGAAAGTGCTTAAACATAAATTATTGTTGATACCAAAATATTTTTTATTAATTAATTATTTTAAATTATACACGTAATTATTTTTAAGAAAATAAATTTTAAATTATTTATTTTTCGTGAAATAAATGGAATCTTAGTAAGAATTGCAATTAGTTATTGAGACCGTTGATGCTGAAATTGTTTGAAAGACAACGAATTTGTTCAATGGACGTGAAGTCTAGCGAATGCATGATAAGGACACCGGGTCCATCTACTTGCGACCGCATCTTTTGACAACCTACTCCATTCTACTCTTAATCCTAGGAAAAACGATTCCCGACACGGGCTTAATTTATCTAAATACCTCACTTATGCCCCTCACTTAAATGATGGACCTCTTTGATTTCGCACATATGACTCCTAAAACCATCCCCGCCATCGAGGTTGAGGTATCAAAATGATTCGTCACCCTCCCGACCCTCGATTTGCCCACTCCAAAACTGCTTTATCGATGGAAGTTGATCTTCCATCACTGAATCAGTTCGGATAAGATTCTTTCGACATTGAGCTTCATAACCCAGTAATCCATTTGACTTGTAACAGATGCCGATCCTGTCGATCCATATGAGTAGAAATTCTTGATTGCATTCTCAACGCCGAGGAACTCATACACGTCCTTATCAAACACTGGGTTGATGCCATGTCATTCATCCAGACTGAGATCTTGAAACTGGCAATTCCTTGAGACACAAAAAGCTACTGATCTCTTGACAATGTCGTGAGAAGCTCGGAAAGAGATGCCTTAGAAAATGTATCAAAATTCAGACACATTCCGGGGGGCTATAGGGCAGTGATTGAAACCCTTTTGTCCACCTCAGTTTCCAATTTCTTTTGAACGTTAAGTTCAAACTGACAACTTGAAATTAATTCACAATTTGTGTTGTTGGATTATTAGTGGGACTTTAGTCAATCTTCCCTATCAGTAGGAAGCAGCAGTGAACGAGTACACATAAAGCAGAAACTTGTGAGAATGTTGCTGCCGAGGGGGAGAATGCGTCAGCCGTGTGCTGCTTTTGCAGTAAGAAATCTTTGTGCAAGACAATGAGATTTCAGTGCCGAGTGGCTGGGAGCTGCTGCGGGACATCATGAGGTCGTTCGCATACCAAATGCACCAACGGCTGCTCACTTGTGGTCAAGTTAGATGAAACCATCCCAACCCAAGCGGCCAAAGGACATGGAATCTTGGAATGTTCAGGCAGTGCGGAAGCAGAGAAGGTCCTTGATTCTAACGATGTGACGACACTTCGGGGACTAACTCGCAGTCAAGCCAGATGAAATTATCCCAAGAGAAGTGGCTGAAGGAAATTCGAAATGTTCGGGTAGTGCGGAAACAGAGAAGGGAGCAACATTTTTTATTCTAGAGATGCAACCGCACCTCTGATTAGAACTGTCATGGAGCCTTCCGAGATAAATGATAATATCGGAGGAGGATGCCTCTATATTATATTGCCAACACACCAGTATCGTACTCCATCGTTTCCCTTACCAACCTTTTAGAGCTAAATGAGCTCGAAGCCCTGAACCCTCGGTTCTTTCATTTTCCTACTTACCTTGTAGTCACCTATATTTACAGCGAGGCACCTCCTAGTCTGCTATTTTTGTCGGCTATGAGTAATTTTTTCTGACCTTAACAGACCTCGTATCTGTGCAGATGAGAACATTTGCTTCGAAACATAACCATAGAAGGAAAAGGCGAAATTGAGGTCCCAAAGTAGCGAAATTGAATCGCAGAACAGCCCGATATCCCTGGAAAGCCTGACTCTGAAGGCTAAGGGGGCAGCAGCATCCAGTGCTATACCTGTCTACTATTGGCGAGGACCGACGAAGCTCGACTGGATATCATCCCCCAGGAGGAGATTGGGAAGCCCAACCAACTTATTTAAGTTCCCCCTCAGTTCTATCCCAGCGGTTTGTCACTTTTTGTTAGCAACCTCACGGTAGATCGCCGTTTGGATAACTAAAGTCGAAGATATCACAGAAGTTGTCTTTTCGAGGTTGCTGAGGAGGTTTGATTTGACGACAGAGGTTCTAATGCCACATTCTTTCATTGATTAATCAACAGAAGACCTAACCAGAAGCGAAAAAGCATCACTCTATGCTTTACTTACATCCAATTATCGAATGCAAGATGGAACATCCTTGTGATTATCCACAAGTACAAGTAATCGATGCTAGGAGTTCTATCTAGCTGGCTAAAAAAACTTCCTAGAATACGAATTAATTTTTCGACAAATTGCATGCCTTGTGTCCAAAATATGCCCCTCCATGGTTGGGGATAGGCCTTCATCGAATTAGTTCAGATCAGATTCTTTCAATATTGAGCTTCCTAACCCACTAGTCCATCTGACTAGCAACGCACTCCGATCCCCTTGATCCATACGAACAAAAGTTCTTGACCGCATTCTCAATGCCGAGGTACTCGTACACGTCCTCATCAAACACCAGGCTGATCAGATTCTTTCAATATTGAGCTTCCTAACCCAGTATTCCACCTGACTTGCAACACATTCCAATCCTGTCGATCCATATGAACAAAAGTTCTTGACTGCATTCTCAACGCCAAGGTACTCATACACGTC
Source organism: Eucalyptus victrix (assembly GCA_016097545.1). Lineage (NCBI taxonomy): Eukaryota > Viridiplantae > Streptophyta > Magnoliopsida > Myrtales > Myrtaceae > Eucalyptus > Eucalyptus victrix. Next base: position 29,100,900 of record CM027840.1, on the reverse strand, counting down.
CTTATCAAACACCGGGCTGATGCTCTGTAGTTCATCCAGACTGAGATCCTTAAGCTGGCAGTTCTGTGAGACACAAAATGCTACTGATCTTCCAACAATATCATGAGAGGTTCGGAAAGGGATGCCCTGGAAAAAAATATCAAAATTCAGACACATGCCAAGATACAACAGACGATAACTCCGCCACATGAAATCTATTGTGAAATAGGACGAAAGTCCCATAAAGTTTGTAAATCACATTTTCTTGGGTATAAGTAAAGCAAGATAGATACCGGTTTACAAGCAAGAAAGCTAAACAGCCAAAGGAACAAAGAGAGTGCAAGTGCACCAAATAGATGCAAGAGATGCTTTTCACTTCTTCGGCATGAAGTTAACAAAGGGAATACAGAACACTGCCCAATGACTATAACCACGTGGTCAGAACTAAAAGAAAGAAAAATGAAAGAAAAGGCAGTGAGACATCATGCAAGACTTACTACCTTTTTCACGAGGTAATCAGCAAGTGTTGTGGCATCAAGGTGGCCAGCCGGCAAAGCCCTGTATATACGCTCCTTATTGTAGGTAATATTATGAGCGAATTCTGCTGAGACTTCAAGCATTCCCAAAATTGTCTTTACACTATCAAATACAGGTTCCTTGTCCTCCTGTCTCATTAAAGAAAATAACAGGAAAGAGGATAATGTTCTTCAGCATATAGAAGCTAGTCGGAGCTTTGTCAAACTAGATAACCAATCTCCTACTACATATTGTCTATTTTATACTTCATGATTCTCCAAGAGAATATGCTTTAAGTATTCCAATTTTCCAGCTATAATGAACACATCACAATCACAGCAGCATTTAATAGTTTTAAGATCAAACTTAGTATCCATCTATAAACTATGAAAAGCCTCTTGACATCTTCCTGGATGTAACACAAAAATTTTCAACGGGCCAGGAATGTTTTCTTCAAGTGCTAATGCCAGGGACAGGCATAGAAAATCATCAATAAATTGAAATTAGCAAATGTAATCTACCTGCAGATCACGATTGTAAGATGGAGGAAGGCCCTTACACAAGGTCAGGAGGGTAACAAGGTCTCCTATGACTCTGGCTGACTTTCCACGGACAAGTTCCATTGGATCAGGATTTTTCTTCTGAGGCATTATGCTACTTCCAGTGGAAACAGAGTCGCTTGGTGTAATAAAGCCAAACTCCTCTGATGCCCACAAAACCCACTCTTCACCAAGCCGCGAAAGATGCACGGCTATTATAGAATTGGCTGACAAAAACTCCATAACAAAATCTCTGTCCGACACTGCATCAATACTGGTTAAAACATCAAGCATCAACAATCTCTTCCCAGAGCCACTTGAGTAATGAAGCGCTAGATATGAAAAACAGACATACAACAGGATTAAAAATGTACTTCATCCCAACAGTATAAAAGCACAAGAGAAACAGTGATCCTCTAATCTTGATGGTCTAACTGCTAAAGTGTCTCATGAGAAGATGATCGTGGACATCCACAAGATTTGACAAAACAAACAGGCACCAAAATGTCAGTTTGAAGGAGATAAAGAGCATATAAATCTTCTTGTTTCAAGAAGTTGTCTGGGTAAAGTTAAGTATTAATTGTACGTCACTTTTTCATTCATTTTCATGTGAAAGGAGGACCCCGAAACTTGTACCAATCAAACACCAGATGCATGACTGACCGATTCACTTAATAAGAAGACATCTTGCACAACAATTTCAAGGCCAATGAGAAGATATGTAAATAATATGATACAGCACAACCAAAATAACCAAGTCCACATTATTTGCACCAAAAGAATGGTTTATCTCCAAATGGAAAGCACATTGCTAGGGCATCTAACTCTGCATACATGATTGGGTCATACCTATTACGCATAGGAGCTGAGAACCCTAGCTTCTCAGCAGTCATAAATCTGTCAATTGGAAGGCCAGTTCCAGCCAAAGCACATGCCCCAAGAGGGCAGAAGTTGAGCCTGGCTCTGCAGTCTACTAAACGACCAATATCACGCTCAAGCTACAAGACAAAACAGTGTAAGGTTAATTTTTATAGCAACCCAATAAACTAGCTTTAAAGAGCAGAAATAAATATTGTGTTCTGACAAATGAAGAGGTAACGTTTACCATACAGTGCATGGTTAAACACCTTATAACATCACATAAATCATGGCATATTTAGGAAGCACGGGGCTTTAGTACTATGCCCAATAGTGCCAATCTAAGAAACCTGCTTCTATACAAGAGAGGAATAAAAACATAACTATATGGCATATGTTTAGAATTAAAGCAAAGCATGTCAGCCTAAGATAGACTTGTCAATTACATAGACTATGACTACCTGCTCAACATATGCTAAGAGGTGATGTTGCAACAAAACTGGTTGGGCCCTCTGCATATGTGTGTATCCCGGAACAATTAAACCCTTGTTCTTTATAGCTAAGGTCACCAAAGCCACCTGAAGATGTGCAATATATGGAATGATCCTATCAATAGCATCACGACACCACAGACGGAAATCAGTCTGAACTTGATCATTCCGGCTTCGAGCTGTATGGAGCTTCTTCGCTGGCTCGCCAATCATATCAGTTAGTGCTGCTTCAATGTTCATGTGCACATCTTCTCTATCAGCCCTCCACTTAAACTCTCCATTTCCAATCAGTCTCTCAATCTCACTCAGTCCTTCCAAGATTTTATCTCTGTCACTGTCATCCATCAGTCCCTGCAAGAACACTGACATAAGAACTAAGCACCAAACGTGTTTGGCCTTACTCGACCCATCATTGAGTGTGGCTTTATCTTTTAGAGACAATCGTAAGAACACAATAATGGCCACTGGATAATTACTCTTTCATGCTTTCACATTTGCAAAGCATTGCGTGCTTTCACTTTAGCGTCGGGAAAAGTACATAAAGAGTCCTAAACCATTCAATGGGTTCGCTTAAGTCCTGAACTTTATCTTAAGAATGCACTTAGGTCCTACACGTGGGGAATTCTTAAGTGAAAGATATGGAATTTTAACTACCTCCATCGAAAGGAGGTGATTGCATTTTTAAAAAAAAAAGTTTATAAACTAATTAAACCATTTGAAAGATTAGAAGAAAGACACAGAGCACTACCAGTATTTGACAATACCAAAAAATAAAAAAAGACAAAAGGCTGGAGTGTGATTGTGTATGTCTCGTGAATAATCAAAATGCCATTTGCAAAACAAAATGTCAATATGGGTTGCAAACCATCTTCTGAAAAAAAGTCTGCTTTCTCCATCTCCTTGCTCGCAACTCTGAAACACACGCATGACCAGAAACTCCTCTATCCGCGTTCATTTCGCGTCATTATCAAATTGCAGTCAGTAGACAACTCCCACACAAAACACATTCACCCCCGCCCCCCGCGACACTTTCATCTCCTTCCACAAAATCACTCTCGACCAAAGACATTCAACCCAAACTTTCCTACACCGAAACCCGGCTCGCCAATGCGAACGACAGAACGAAAAAAACGCGTCGTGAGAACGATCACCTGTTTGGCCAGCATAGACGCATGCGCCTTGCTTCCCCTGATGTCCTGCCTGTACAGCTCCTTGTCGAACGAGATGGACTCGGTGAACCTCTCGACCGTCTCCGTCACGCTCTCCTCGAACCGGCCCCCCCACAGCTTCGCCTCCTTGGAGTTAGGGTTTCCGTCCGCCGCGGCGGCGGCGGCGGCGTCCCCCATGGCGACCGCGGTCGGGGGCGCGCGGAGCCCGATCTTCCTCGAGAGAGACGAGAGCGGCGACCGGCTCAGCTTCGGACGCGACGGGATGCGGCTCTGCGAGGAGGAGCGCGCGGATTCGGCGAAGAAGGGGGGGAAGGCGCGAGCAGCAGCGGCGGCGGCGGTCGACTCCATAAGAAGAGTTCGAATCTTTGTCCGTATCGACCGAACGAGAGGGGTTTTCGGGAGTCGATGGATTTTCGGGGTTTTAGGCCTAGCTACGTTGATCTTTTTTGTCTTCCCGCTACGAGACTGTAGAGAAAGACATGGGAGAGAGAAGCCTGGATTTTATATTATATTTATTAGATGGTGCTAAGGGATGTGCACGGTCTGGGCGAGCGATTCTCAACCTAGAACCGCAAACCCTTGCTAAGAACCGGTTTCAAAAATTTAAAATCGGGAATTGCCCGCTAGTTGCATGGATCTATCCAGAAACCGGACCGCCGGTCTGGTCCAATTTTAGGATGGATCCATAGCACCAGTCCAATCTCTATGACTTTCTCTTTTCGCCTTCAATTGGTTATGACCCTCGCTCTGCTTCTGTTTCAGCCACCACCACCATCTTGGCCACTGCCTTCGTCGTCTCCCACTCCTCCCTCAAGACCGACAATGAGGAGGACAACGGGGATGATGAGCTAGAGTTCACCCGTCCTTGAAGATGAGGATGATGGATAGAAGCCTGATGAGGGGGAGGAGGAAGAGGGGAGGTAGAAGCGGTGTGAGCCCAATAACGAAGAGGACTGTGAATGCAGAGGTGAACAATGATGTGGAGAGAGAGTTCAAGTTCGAGGGAGGAAAAGAGAATTAACTTACTGTTTCGCCGAGTTCGGACTAGGACTCAAAGGGAGACAAGTAGATCCGGAGGTGAATCGGAGAGGAAGAGGGAGCTCGAGGAGATTTTGAACTGAGAGAGATGAGATGAAGTAGAAGAGTAGTGAATTGAGATAAGATAGTGATTTGAGTCATAAATTTTAAATTTGCTAATTTCGATTTTTTTTAATATTAAAATTAATATATTATTATAATATAACAAGTCCGATCTAGGTGGATGGGTGGGTGAATCCGTCCATGGAATCGGGCACCAAACCGGTACCCATTGATTCTCATAAATTGGAACTAGAAACCGAACCAGTTCTCTTAAGAACCATTGGTTCCAAGTGGGTCCCGATTTTTTTGCATGTCCCTAGATGGTACACATGAAGATTACCTTAATATTCCCATAATCACAACTTTAATCTAATGATAAAGTTTTTCTTTTATTTTCTTGTCTACTAGCTACCCGCATTAATTACAGGAATTCTATTGAACAATGTACAATATTTTCTTGCCCTTGTAACATTTTAGAATACACATCAAACCCTTGGCACTATCTTCTCTACAAGAATCCTCTAGAATAGTGTACAATTCCCTTATTACCCACACTTGAAATGTTTTGGAGTACACAAGAAACTCTGGAACTTTTAAAGCGCAAATAATAATCATTCTATTCAAAAAATCAATTTTTGACTAAAAATGGGCTTCTAGTTCTATTCACTAGACGAATTTTTTGGCAAATATATGAGTTTGATAATAATATAAAATTTCTATTTCTGACTTTCTCTTGAGCAACCGATTAATAGTGAGGGTGAGCGATGAGAAGGGTTTTTATTTCACATTTTTTTCAAAAATAAAATGAAGAAAATCTTTACTTCTCATTTATGTTCCAAATCTATTTATGGATTAGAAATTTATTATAGAATTAAAAAAAAAAATTACATTACCAAATGAATTTATATTCTAAATCTATTTCCAAGATCAAAAAAATAGAAAAACAATATGGTTATTATGTGCGCCTTAAAGTCTTACCCGATCTTCTTGAATGATCTTTGGTCCTTTGCACGGATGTAGGATGGAAGACAAAAGGGGAATAAAAATTGGCAAAAATGTGAAATTTTCCGTAATCTCTTAAACCCCTCCTAATCATCTCTCCTTCCCTCCTTCCAAAACCCTTTCTAAAATCCCCTTTGACCCAAATATTTAACAAATTTATTTATGTGTGGGAAAGCTCATTATTTAACCATATATCGATTAGTTGTGATTTTGCAAGCATATGGACCCAATTTCCTTAAGTTTGGAAAGTTTACAAAGGAAGAAGTGTAGAGCAGAATACTTGGTTCTGCAAAACAATTGGGTTTGTTGATGAATGCTTCGGCCTATAGATTTAAATATTGTTGGAGTTCCTTAGTTGAAGATTTAGCTCGTGGTGATTGTTATTTAGTTTACAAAGAGGATAAGGAAGTCGGGTTCTATGTGGTAACAAAAGTTGCACTTGTAACGAGTTGACATTTGTACTCCAGCCTAGTGGAATTCAACTTATTTTGGCTATTAGAATTGGAATAGAGTAGGCACATCGATTAATCTAGTTTGTAATTTCTCTTTACCCATATTCTATAATATTCAAAGTTTCTAATAAATTTTAGTGCTAGAGCATTTTTCTAGACTTTTGGACTTTTGGTTGGAAAACTTCTGACTATTTTGTTAAACACGTGAATAGGAAAAATTGTCATTTTCAATGCACCATTTTTGTTGTGTTATTTGTACTCAGTGCATTGGCATATATATATATATATATATATATATATATATGAAGTTATTTTAATGACAATTTGAAAAGCTTGTTGTTGATGATATGGTTTGTTTCCCTTTCTTAAATTGATTGAGTAAATCTTGGGTTGGTTGATTGAAATTATTCAATCTCTAGCATTGAAAACTAAATCTGCAGGATAAAAAAAAAATCGTTATATATATATGAATTTGTGTACATATAAAGCTTCAGAACAAAAAACAATACAATTCCAAATTCCCAAATTTCTCCATTTCATGTCATGGTATGAAAGCCTTCATTTTTCTGGCCTAGCTTCTGCGACATCTTCCCGATTGCCTCCGGTCAGTCTTGTAACCAAGTTGTTGCAAAAACATAATAACCTGCAAAACAAGGTTCATTCTATGTGGGAATTAATAGACCGAACCAACTTTCTCTCTCATTGATACCATGCAAAAAAAAAAAAAAAAAAAAAAACCAAAATTTAACCTCTGGAGAGCCATGATCTAGATACGCCCGTCGTGAAAGAAGTTTCTTACCCGCCTTAGATTCAAGTGTTGGATCAAATTGATCCAGCTCATGAGCAACGGGCTTTGGCCCAAAAATTCATCAAGGGCAATTCAACCCGACCCAATGGCCACTAGTCCATGAGTTTATGTATAGGGCCAACCAATCCAATGGAAAATCGGGCCGACCCAACTTTCAGCCCAAGAATCGACTCAACAGGGCATATCCGAAGGAGATATGGCTGCTACCTTGGAGCCCAACCCAATGGAGGCGGGCCTTTCGTTTTCAGGACTAACCAAAATGGTGGGTCGGGTTGGTTATTGTTAGGTTAGATACTTGAATTAGTTGCTGCGGGGTTTAGGACAAATCCCTACCTGCCCCTTCAATTCAGGTATCTGTCGTACCCAATTTCGACCATCAACGGCCACCCAGAGCCTAGCGATTTGCTCTTCACATAAACAACCGGCAGCTTGTAATTGCAGCTCATCAATTAACAGCTTGTTGGGCCAAACAACTATTCAACCAAGTCTAGGGATTTCCGACAAGCACTTGCGACGAGAGATGAGAACAGTCCCAACCGACAGCTAGCTCCAACGACATTGGCACAAATGCGACTAACTTATATGCACATGGATTGGGAATTGCGTTGCTCCTAAGGTCGTGGCCGAAATCCCACCAATTGAGTATGAGTGATCAGGTCCAGGGTGGGTAGGGTCTAAACCTAGAACTTATACCCAATCCTGTTATAACCGGTTCCTCTTTTCAGGATCATATACCCAACCCTGTTTATATTAGACCCTATATCCAACCCACCATGTTTTTCTGATCCGGTTCCAAGGTCAACCCTGTTTCCACTAGAACATATTTTACAATCTCTCGATATGCTATACGATTTTGAATTTTATATTAATACGCGAGAAAATAATATAATCCTCCTAATTTGTATTAAAACATTAATCATTTGTAATAAATAAATACGTGAACTTTTTGACTAAACGAAAAATTAATGATCCACAAGGCTAATTATAATAAATAAAATCATAAGGCAAAGAATTAGTAACAAACATGGGTCTAATATTAGTCTTATTACCACAACTACTATATGAAACTACTCATTTATGCAAGCATAATTCCTCCTACAAAAGAGAAATTAGGCGAGTCAATCCATGTGATACACAAAAATTTGGCAGTGACAAATACTGTCTGTCCATCGGATGGTGCAAGAAGGAGCCGATGAGGGAGGGAAGCAAGTGAGGACGAGGAATGTCCTCCAGTGCGTGTTTGAGAGAGCCAAGAGGAAAAACGTCGTGTGATTGCGAGAATAAAAATAGAAATCAAGAGAAAAAAAAAAGGTTTTGAACCTTTACTTCCAAAACCAGTCAGGGAACCGGTTCCAAAACCGGTCCAGGACCGGTTTTCTAGGTGAATAATCACTCAAAACTTGTTCCCAGACCAGTTTAAACCAGTTCTGAATTTTAAGAACCGGTTTCAATGGGAATTAGTTCCTGACCCTGTTTTTTGAGCGGGCCAGTCCGAGAACTGGGTATACCCGCTCCAGTTGCACACCCTTGCAACGGAGGACTCAAAAATGATATGGGAAAACATCCGTGAAATATACGATAAATTGGATCGAGTGAAAAAATTTTCACTCACCTAGGCCTTGCTAGAGTTGAAGTAAAGGAACCTTTCGGTTATTACTTGCTTCAACCGACTCTTAACTCTTTGGAACGAGCTTAAGGTGGGCAAGGACCCAAAAGCACTTTCAAGCAATTTTGGACCATCAAGGAACGAGAGAATGTGACATGGTTCTTTCTAATTCTGAATAATAGTTACTCTTTCTGATCATAAATCCTTGCCATGGAGCCCGTTTCGCCACTTGGCCAAGAATATCGACTTGTCATTCAAGAGGAAAATCAACGCCTTGCAACCTCTGAGTTAGCCTAAGTGGGTGAAAGTGTGATACTTGTGGCTTTAGTGAACCCATCGCAATATTCATCCTTCTACATGGACTAAAGATCATTTATGCCCTAATTTGGATTCTCTAAGTACTCATTATCCCGTTTCTTCTTATATTTCATTTAGTCAGCTATCACCAAAGTACATGTATTGTATTAGCTGTATATTCGAGGAAAAGGAACCCTCTTCCAATGATAAGGAAGCTTATGATCTGCATTAGCAACAAGCTATGGAAGCTGAATTAAAATGCCCTCCTAAAAAATCCTACTTGGGATATTGTATCGCTACGTCCACATTGAAAATCAATTGGTTGCAAATGCATGTACAAGATAAAGTAAAGGTAAATGGTTTTGTTGAGTGTTACAAGGCTTAATTAGTAATGCTTCACACAATACCGAGATTTTGATTATCATAAGACTCTTTCCCTGGTAGCAAAGGAGATGACTGTTATTCCTTTTTATCCATTGTGGCCTTTCACAATTGGCCCTTACAGTAAATGGATGTCCACAATGGCCTTTATTCACAATGATGTGGACGAAAAAATCTATATGGATCTTCCATAGAGTTTACGTAGACCGGGAAAGTCTCGAGTATGTCATTTTCGTAAGCCCCTATATGAACTGGAAAAAGTTTCCTAGCATTTATATGCCAAGTTTAACATTGCACCCAAAGATGCACAATTTTAGTGTTCCATATATAACTATTCCCTATTTACATGGACAGAGGGTACATTATCATTTTATTTATCGATATATGTTAATAATATACTTAATATGTGCCCTTTGGGACCTTCTAAGTATTTCCTTGGTATTGAGATTGCCTGGTTAAATTATACATGTACTCTACTATCCAAATTAAAGATTTGGGACCTCCTAAGTATTTCCTTGGTATTGAGATTACCCGATTAGACAAAGGAATCTTCCTTAGCCAACGGAAATTTGTTTTTGAAATCATATCACAAGTAGGTATCTTAGGAGTAAGCCCGCTGTTATTGTGATTGAGCAAAACGCTAGGCTGATGGCACTTAAATATGACACAGGATTATCGTAATCATCAACATCTAGTGAAGACCCATTGCTTAAAAATCCATCAAGCTACCAACAACTTGTCGAAAAATTCATTTACCTTACCATGACTAGACATGATATATGCTATGCAGTGTAGATTCTCAATCAAATTTATGCATAGTCCGATGTAGTCCCATTTGAATGAAAGTTGTGAAGTACTTGAAGGAATATCCAGGACTTAAAATACTTTTATCTCGAGATTACAACATGAAGATGACAACCTATTGTGACCTGGACTATGCTATCTGTCTAATGACCTGAAGATCCATTATTGGTTTTTGCAATAAATTGGGAAAGTCGTTGATTTCATGAAAAACAAAGAAACGATCCATTTCATAAGCCAAATCTGAATATCAAGTTATGGCAAAGACCATCTGTGAAATATTCTAGATATAGGGTTTACTTTCAAACATTGGCATACGAGTTGATGGCCCAACTATGTTGTTCTACGACAATGATGCTACGCTCAAACTTGTGGTGAATGTAGTCATCCATGCAAAAGCAAAGCATATAGAGGTTGGCTATCATTTCACCCGAGATAAAATCCAAGAAGGAATAGTGACAACAAGAGGAATTGAAACCATTGAACAACCTATAGATATTTTTATCAAAACACCTTGTCAAAGATAACACATATCTACTAAACAAGCTAATCGTTTTCGACATATACAAGCCGCTAGCTTGAAGTGTTGGAGATATGTTTGCTTCCCTTTCTTAGATTGACTGAGTAAATTTCCAATTGATTGATTGATTCAATCAATCTCTAGGATTGAAAACAAAACCTGCAGCATAGAAATATATCGTTTTGTTTATTATTTCATATATATGGCTTTGTATACATGTAAGCGTTAGAATACAAAGGAATATAATTTCCAATTTCCGAAATTTCTCCATTTCATGTCATTTGTGATTAATTCCAACGACGATAAGAGAGAAATGAATGGAGAGAAGGGGAGATTCGCCATAAGTTTTTCTAATATTTGTTGTGATCAGTTTTCACGGCATCCATTTTTGAAGGGTTGCAAAAAAAGTTGTGCTAAATAATCTGGTTTTAATTTATTTTTTAGCATCAAAAGTGATTAAGTTCGCTTGATAACATCTAAATATTTTCATGATTGTAATTGCAAATGTATTGTTAAAATCCACCAAGAATATCAAGAGTTCGATGCATGGCAAGGGATCCATTGCATTCATTAATCAATTTTCATCTATTACCAAACAAGTCTTGTTATCTAATTTGGCATTCCAAACCTTGGTTTAGCAATACATTCAAAAATTAAATCGTCATTTTCATTGAAGTGAACGATGTCAATCACGAACAAGAACTAGGACTATTTAAATTACAAAAATTTTAGAAAAAACTGTCAGGTCTAACGAATGAATTTTACCACTTCTCCATCCCATCTGATGAGAAATCACCCATTTGTTCATCTGAAAATGATATTTTATAATTATTTCTCATATGTAAATGGCAATTAACATGTTACACTAGCAATTGACCAATGAAAAGATATAAATTAAGTTAGAAGTTGAATTTTACCTGGCATAGCATGGCATGTGATTTTATACATGTACAACTCATTTCATTCCAAAAATTTCCCTCAGTTCAGCGAGTGTGGGATATAGAAGTATTTCTTCAGAGTGCAGGTATAAACATTTACATAAAAATGTAAGTATTTTACTATAGAACTTGAAATTATCGATACTTAAAATCTTGTACTTGAGCATTCGGTATTCGTTTTCCAGTCTTATTGGACTAACAAGTCCACGGGGCACATGATGAGGAAACTTTTTGCGCCTTCTTTGGCCATATGACTCCGATTGGCATGTGCCATCAAAGAGGAGTCCTAGTCCATATGTACTCATTTAGGGACTTGCGTCCATTGAAACGGCATCGGTATTTTTCTTCTTTGGGTACACTAATGAGTTGCTATTTAAACTGGGAATAAACCCATGAAGATCTCCGATCCCGTAAACGAGGATCCAACCTCTGTTTAGAAACAAATCAGTGGGCAGTTTGGCGGTTAGTATCTTTAGGTATTCTAATCTATCAGCGTACACAAAATTTTCCCAAAAAGAAAGATGCTCACATATGCAAAGCGAGGAATAGTTTTCAATCATCACATCCCGGGATAATCATGAGGTTAACTCCATTCGCCCAATGGTTGACATTATAGCAAGCATCATCATCATCATTGTGATGTATGATTGGACAAACAAACTAGAGAGAGAGAGAGAGAGACAGAGAGACAGAGAACCGATGAAGGAAATGGGTGGCCCAATCCTTGAGTGTGAGCAGATGAGACTCAAGGGAGATGCTTCGTCAGTCATAATCCCTTTTTGTTGTCCTAATCAAGTGGACTTGGATGAGCCGAGAGGCCAAAACCAGCCACCAAATACTTCAAGAGAAGCTGACCACTGGATCGCCACCAATCATTGCTTCCAGGCCAGGCCAGGCCCCTCATTCAAGCACTCCCTCTCGTCTTGTCCTTCTCTGCGGTGCTCTTTTGTTGCCTAGCTTTCGTGTTCAATGACCAACTTGAGAAGCAGAAAAAGAGGCCGAAGCAAAGAGCCGGGATTGCGACTTCACTGCTAAACCCCACTAATCAAATTGGCCCCCGGGAGTTCGAAGGGGACAAGAGCATCGTGGGCTGTCACGAGAAAGCGTATTTGCGCGCCGCTCCGGGCTGGTGATTTGGGGGGTCGGGATTCGGGATCGGGACGTGTCGGGAGATAAAATATTGTGGTGGTGGAGGAGGGGGCGCGCTCGGGTAATTGCCGGCTTTTGCAAATGAGATTGATCGATGATGGGGAAGGCATGACCTTATTATAATAATGAGTATGTGCGAAACCAAGACCTTTTTCTTTTGTTGCGCTCCGCGTGCGAACTTTGCAAAAAAAAGAGGGAAGAAAAGTGTAAAAGAGGGACGAGGAAGCAAAAGGAAGCAAAAGGGGACGACCCCTATTTGTCTGGAACTTAGCATTACATTATGCGAGAGGAGTGATGCTTCATGATTTTTATTTTATTTTTCGCATATAGATGGTGCCGATATTTTGTTTTTTTTTTTAAAGAAAGAAATGAAATGAAATGAAAAAGGTGGGAGAAACAAAAGAAAATAAAAGAAAGAGAGGAATGACAAATTATGTTGACACATTTACATCATAATACTAGTGGATAGCCTCGTTTCAGTTTTTGAGGAATGTGAGGATTTGGTAGTGTTTGACTGTTCTTGTTTTCTAGATCTTTTCAATCACAGCAAATTATCTATCTAATCTACTTTTCTTTTAGAATATCGTTTTATAATTTTCTTTTATGTTTTCAGCCTCGTGGAATTGACTCATGAATCTATTTTTTTAGAATATCGTTTTATAATATATTTTTCTCATTTAGTCATGAATCTATTGTAAGGATGCTAATTTAGCCATAAACTTCAAATTTTATCAATTGAGTCATAGACCTTTGCGTGAAATTTTAATATAATCATTCCGATCAATTTTTGCTAAAAGTCATTGACGTGATAGTCCAATCATATTATCGGTTGTCTTACGAGACACACTATTATTTAGTGATTAATTTAAGATATATACCACGCTCAAATTCTCGACACCCTGACTTTAGGAATGTTGAGTTAGTTGGTCCAACATACAGTCCCGATGATTTCATATGATGACTACACCTTGCTAATCGTTCATTCATTTCAATCTACATGTGTATGAAAATATCTATCATTGAACCCTTTTGTGCTAAGAAATCTCACGAGAGAGTATTTTAATTTGAGTTGGTCTTAAAATGAATGCAATCTCCAAGGTCTTAAAATGAATGCAAGCTCCAACCAACATCTAGTCGTTAATCACCTCTTGTAAAATGAGCAATTACTCCCTCTCTTTTAAACAAATTGAAAAAGTATAAATGCGAGTCACGTACGTTCTAATATTATTAATATGATCTCACAATCAATTTAATATTGTCCACATTAATTGGTTGAGGTTTTATTGTTCACATTAAATTATGTGATGACTATGATGACCCCCCAATTTAAAAATAACTGTTTGGAGAAAGACATTACCCGTAAAGATTTGAATAGACATATAAATAAGTCATCTAAGTCAAACCTTCTCGCAATTTTGATTATCTGTTAATTGAAGAACACTCCATCGATGTTGAAACAGCAATTGATTAGAAATGCCTATTCACGATTGTTTAAACTTCATGTTTCTATTATCGACTTCATCAATGGCTCTGGTAGTCGCCGGCCTATGCAAATGAGATTAATCTATGATGGGGGAAGGCATGACCTCATTGCAATAATTTGTATGTGCCAAACTTACCTGCGTTCCGCGTGCAACTTTGCCCCAAAAAAGAGAAGAGAGAGAGGGGGGGAGGGGAAGAAAAGTGAAGGAAGCAAAAGGGGACGACCCCTATTTGTTTTGACACTCAGTATTTACATAATGCGAGAGTAGTGACGCTACAAGCTTCTTCTTCTTTTTTCCCACATAGATGTTGCCGATATTTTATTTTATATTTTTTTACAAAAGAAATGAAATTAAATGAAAAGGAGGAAAAGGAGGATAAGCAAAAGAAAGAGAAAGAGAGGAATGACAAATTAGGTGTTGACACATTGACATCATAATACTAGAGGATAAGCTCATCTCATTTATCGAGGATAGTGAGAATTTGGTACCGTTTGACTGTCCAAAAAAGCCATCTATTTTTTCTAGATCTAAAAGATAGACTATCTATTCAGTCACAGCAGATTATCTATCTAATTTATTTTTTTAGAATATTTTTTATAATCTACTTTTATATCTTCAACCGCATGAAATTGAGAAAAAATTGTCAAATCAAATCTAAATCTATTATAAGAATACCAATTTAGCTTTGAAATTTCAAATTTTATCAATTAGGTCATAAATCTTGGCATGAAATTTTAATATCATCATTTCAGTCAATCTTCGCCGAAAATTGTTGAAGTGATGGTCCAATTATTGCCAATCATCTTATGTGGCAGTAATCGACTTCAAGTAAACACTACGCTCAAATTCTTTAGACTTTAGGAATGTTGAACCAGTTGATACAACACATGTGTCCCAACGGTGTCACTATGATGACAACATCATGCTAATCATACATTCATTTCAATCAGCATGTGTGTGAAGACATCTATCATCGAAACCTTTTGTCCCGTATACCTGCAAGAGAGTTGAGTCAATCTTAAAATGAAATAAAATCTCCAACTAACATCTAGTTGTAATTCACCTCTTATAAAATGAGCAATTATTATTTTTTCTTTAAATACATAGAAAAAGGACAAATACGAGTCATGTATATATACTAAGCTAAATCTGGACATTAAATATGGTGGATCACGCGTGGGTCACATTAAATTTGACAATCCATATCGAATTTAATACAAGTACAGCGCCTATGGAATTCTTGCTCAAAAGGAAAACTAAGTAATGTAACAAATTCCCAAGTGTCTAAAAGTAAAATCAAGGGCAAATGTCACAAAAAAAAAAAAACTCTAAACTATATCTATTTTGACAAATTTACTCCATAATCTTTCTATAATATCAAAAATCACAAACTTATATTTATGTGACACATTTATCTCAAATTTGTATCCGTGTGACATATTTACTCTAAAAATATGGCGTTATAGAAAAATGTCGGGATTTTACGTGTTAAAAGATTTTAGGGATAAATGCATCACACAGGTAAAAGTTTGGGATTTTCGATTTCATAGGAAAAGAATTTGGAATAAATATGTCCAACGGGTATAAATTTAGACTTTTTCGTGTTATAAAAAATAATTTATGATAAATTAATCAAAGCGATAAACTCTGTAGTCATCACTTTATAGTCTTTGATGACTTTTTCTCTAAAATCAATAGGCGAAATTTCCTAGCGAGTAGGTGAACTAGCAGTTCCCCGCCGACCCGGTATCACGATTGTGCTCATAATTCCCGTAAAATTAATCGAATCACAATGAATTATTCCTCGCCAACTCTTATCTCCACACATGAGTGCGGTATGTCACGTGGTCCGATGTTCGGATTTCCTTCCACTATGTTTCGTGTTTTGTTTTTTTATTCTCTCCCGTGTGTCCTGCGAAGCTCCTTCCTTGTGCAGCACATGGGCGGGTTTGGCTTTGGACTATAACTTGAACCGTCGACGCACGCAAAATGGATGGACTCGGTCCGCCCACGTCACCGCCCCAAGCCTCCACGGGTCTGACGTGGCACCGGAGGGCCTCCGCTCCCCTGCGCGCGACCCCACCGTATTCGCCCGCGCCTCCCACCTCCGCACGCCTGCTATTGGACCAAAAACCCCAAATCCCGGTGCGCACTGAAAACCCCAAAGTGCCCCCTGCCCGTCGGCCACAAGAAATTAGTAAATTGGGCTTTGTTGATAATTACAACTTTAAAATCACTCATTTCAAATAAAAATAAATTAATATCACGAAAAATTATAAATTAATACATATATATAATAAATTTACTATAAATTAATTTTCTGACCATTAAAAACTTTAAATTGATAAATTTGTGATTATAAAAAAACCCAAAGCTATTATATAAATAATAAAATTGGATTAATATTATGAAAAATCACAAATTAATTATTGAAGAAGAGTGAAACTTGTTGATTATTATGTGTCGTTTAACTTGATAATAAAATCTAACGAAAAGTTAGGGAGGATGTTGATTTGGGTTTTTTTTATTGATATTTGCCCGATCATTTATTTTGTTGAAAAATACAAATTATTATTCTTTAAAAAGCGCTGAGAGGGAGAGGGTGGCGTGATCTTATTCTTCTCGGTGTGCCCGACCTCAGGCAATAGAAACTTCCAGAACTGTAATTAAAATTCCCTTTTTTGCTTGCCCTGTTAAATAATAATGATAATATGTGTGCGTGAAGTGAATTGTGTAATGCATAAATATAGGTGCACGGCTAGAGAACAAAAAGCAAAGGGGCAAAAATAAAAAATTCCATTTCGGCCTCCCCTTCTTCAACCTCCCTCCCAGAACGATAGCTCCTCCTCTCTGCTGATCCAGAGAGAGAGAGAGAGAGAGAAGAGAGAGAGAGAGATTGAATTCGTTCATCGCTTCGATTTTGCAGAGGATGCAATAAATATCAAACCCCCTTCTTTTTGTCCGCCTCGAGGTATGTCCGCTGCGAAAGTTGCTTTCGACGACGTTTAGGATTTCTTCTTTTTCCTTTCTTTCTTCTTCATGCCGATTCTGGGTTTTGAATCTTCGCTCGAGATTCGAAGTTCGAGCGTCGACCTCTGGTCGAGGACCCAAATGGGTCGTCTCGAGCTATGTTTTTGAGCTGAAAAGTGGAGAAGAAAGACGAAAGTTTTGATTTTTTTCTTTCTGGGTAATTCGAAGTGGATTAAACGTTGCGTGGGTGGCTTTAAATGGCGGATTTTTTTCCCGTGAAGTTGGTTTAACAGGAGACGTGCGCGTCATGGTTTGCGCTAGCTTGTTGGAGCAGTAGCTGGAGAATTTATTATTAATTCCGGGGTTGCTTTTTTTTAGCTTTGCTATATTTAGCTTGGCCCTCGGGGCTTGTGAAGATGAAAAGGGAAGACATTCAGGGAATATGTGGGCTTGCCGGCTGGATTAGTATTCTGTAGTTGATGATGTTGTTGTCTTCTGCTTCGTTTTAGCGTCTAACTTCGCTGTTTATACAGTAGAAAACTGCATTGCATCGTGTGCTGGAATTTCTGTCCCCTGTGATTGATTGCTTTTGCTTCTAGCGGAAGGAAGATGAGATCTTGGGCCCTCTTTTTCTTCTTCCTGTTTCTGTTTGGATTTTTTGATCATGAAGATAACGTGGCATGTTCGCTGAAGATTCGTGCAAGATTCTAAGTATATGATTGTATGATTATTTTGGGGATTGACCAGAAAGAAAGTGCAATTGTCGATCCTGTCAGCAAAAATCCCCTTTTGAATATTTGGATAGAACCTTTATTTTCGAGGTTTCAAAGTTGCTTGTTTGATTTTCTTTGTCATCTGTTCTGACAATTTGATTCCTGCAGCAGGTGAGGAATACTGACTATTTGCTGGGCTCGGAGTCCATAACAATTGTTTGTAGAGCAAATCTTTTTTGGATATATGGCTTTGGCATTCACCAATCTCTCGTGGTGGCTGCCGAGTGGGAAGCACAAGGAGCCAGGGAGACCAAATGGGTCTTCTGGGAATTCCGTGTCTGATGCAGGCATGGAATCTGATAATCTTAAATTTCCTTTGGCAAAGAGTAGGGCCGTCTCCTCATCAAGAAATGTCAAGAGAAAATGGCACAGTCGGGAGGAACGAAAGATTGACAGAGAATATGATATTGTTCTGGTGCCTCCTGATGGGGGTTGCATTTCAGGTTCTGAATCTGATGATTTGGAATGGTCAATTGGATGGCTGGAACCTCATGGGCCTGGATTCCAGAGTGACGATGACTCTGATAACAGTTTCGCTGTGTTGGTTCCGTGCTATGGGAAGGTCCCTGACTATCTGATGGAGGATTCAGAGAGCAAGATTGTGGGTGCTGTTGCACACATTACTGAGATTTATCCTGTTGGTATGTTCTCTCCAGCTCCACATTTTCTTTTTAAGAACAGTCAACTTGGCAGATAAACAGATGAAATGCTCTTTATTGTTGTGATGGTTGTCCTGTGCTAATCATGAAATCTTGCCATTCATAATATTCTTTTGGGTCTCTTTTCTGTCGAATCTCAAGATTTTGCACAAGTGTTGATAGCTATACGTTAGACCAAGATAGAACTTCTAGTTTTGAAATAACTTGTCGAGTTAAGTGTATCTAGTCTGGTTGATGAGTTTTCGGTCCTGCCAAAAGTAATTAAGTCAGATGTGATTCTAATTTCCTGGGAGCTGTCTCTAGAGAAGCTGTTTGATATCATTCATATGTTTGTGTGGTGATGGTTGGGACAGGTGTGTTGTAGAACATTGGTTTTCCTTTCTTTCTTTTCTTTTTTGAACATAATTTATTAGAAGAACTGTATATCAGGAGTTCCTCCAAAGCAGTAATAATCTCACCTTCTGAAGGAATTTTTGAAATTGACTCGCCGTACTTGCTCTGATATGGCCACTACTATGGTAGTCTCAGAGTTCTCTGAATTATTCTGCTTGGTCTGTCATGCTGGTCCTTCAACCATTTTACAGGGTTATCTTGTTACTAGCAAAAGGCTTGCCCGACAAAGGTAGAAAGTGTACTCATTTGAGGAGAAATGGAACTGGCAAACTGCTATATTCTGTTTTTGGAGTTAAAAAGTTTCAGATAGAGCTGTTTTCAGTATCAGTAGAACAACTTATGATGTAGATCCTTAAATACTTAGAGATGGGTACTTCTCTGTGGAGTGACTGAGTATTGCTTTTAAGCTAATTGTCAATGATTGACTGAATTAAAATCTAGATTGTCTGAATTTTTTCTGGCAACTGTACTTTCTATACATTGTCTAAAAATTCTGCAAGGTGAGAGATGCTACCACATCACTATCCACATTTCAGATGTCTGTTGGTTTACAATGTCCTGCAGTAATGCCGTTTTGTTTCATTTCATCCTTTTGTTCTGCTGATATAGTGGTCTTCATGCCCACGTCATTAGGTTTGTTGTTCTGCTGCAAGAATAGATGTGTGAGAGATAGTTTCTTTGATGATGTTTCCAATAGTTGTGTCATGATTTCCAATCCTTACCTCATTGAACAATTCTTTATGCAAATCCTTAAGCCGTCCCTCTTACCATTTCAACCATTCTGTTTTATGATACTTCTAGCCAAACATTATGATTTGCCAATTAGTTTATTTGAACTACTGTAATTTGACCACTAATTCAAGGTATAGAAAATGTCTACCACAGTAGAGTACCACAAACAACACCTTCTTCCTCTGGCATCTTTTATACAGGGAGTCCTTAACATCTTTTTTTATGATGCTTAGTTCTTAATCCACATCTTCTTCTTCTTCTTCATCAGAGAGCGAGAAGTATATGGAACAGTGGCTGGTTACCCTCCAAAGCAGTTGATACGCATCGAGAAGTTCCAAGTGACGACGATCCCCATGTGCTGAGGGTACAATTCCAGGCGAAGCAACGCTTCGTCAGATTACAATGATCAGCACATGGAAGGTAGATAAAGAAAATAAAAAGATACCGTTCTGTTCTATGACTACTACTACTAAGAAGTCGACTTACTCAGAGCAAACTCATTGCTGCATAATAAGCAGTATCAGTACTTGAAATTGCTAATGTGTTTCTATGGTAGTGGGGCTAGAGGAAGGTGAATGAGAAGGATAAGAGGGAGGGAGGTGGTGTGCAAGAGTGTATGGGTGTGGGCGCGCTTGAAATTCTTTGGTGTAAATATCGTCGCAAGAAGAGGCCTAATGCTTCTGCCCCTGTTGTGAATAGTATGTAAATAATGTGAATATCTCGTTATTAGTACTCTCTCTCTCTCTCTCTCTCTCCCCCCCCCCCTCTAGAAAAGTTCACTTTGCATGGCCATTATAGCTCCAAGTGTATGGAGTGAAGTTCCTTAGAAGAGAGAGATGCATGTTACAAGATGAAGTCAAAACGTGGGAGTAAAATGTGGGTTCTTTCTGCTCGTCGGACAGTCTCTGCGTGCGCTTCGTCATCATCCAACGCATGTCAATGGCATTTTCTTGCATTTAGGGACATGCCAATGAGCATACATCGCTCGACGATGTTCGGCACAATTAGTTAAAGAGTGTGAGAGATTCTTGATTGAGGATTCACCCATTCGACCCGATCATCCGTCAGGGCGATCCCGCACGGTCACAAAATCTTATCTTACTTGGATCGTAAGACTCGAAAGGTGTTTTATGGGTTTTCAAATGGTCAAATCTTCGGGTCGGTGATGGTATAATGTGAACAAACTATAGATACATGTGCGCGTGAGGCTTGCGTCCCGCGAATCTGAACCCTCCCGCGAAACCGGTTCAGACAGCGACCGCCAACGTGAATCTCGGAGCGAGAGTCGAGGATCCTACTCATCAGAGGTCGGTTCGAATAATGAATTCGGGGACCCTTCTTGTCTGTTGCGTGTTCTTGCTTTTTTCCCTCGACTTAGAAGTGCGTCCGTTTACCGAGTCAAAAAGGTTCCGAGAGAGAGAAAGAGAGAGAAAAGGCAATAAAGAAGGAAAGAGAAATATGGTAGGCGAGGGGGCGAGAGGCTTGAAGGATACGCATTGACGAAGACCCGTCCACGCCCGCCCGGCGTCTTTACCGAGTGAACGGGTCATTAGTTTCCTGGAAACCGAGCTTCTCAGTCGACTTGTCTACCTACCCAAGTCAATTTTGAATTTTCCTTGCCTCCTAGAGCTAGATCTCCCCTCGGGGAGGAAGAACCCGGTCAGTTTCAATCGCATTCCGGGTCAGCTTCGTGGAAATCGGTAGGTTTGGTCGCTGCTTGGATGTTTGCGGGCAAAATCGTGCGCAGTTTCAGAAGGATGTATAGAAAATTTCCATGATGCTTGGTAATGAAGTCTGATGACAACCAGTCTTTGGGTGCTTTGTTTTTTTTCCGGCTCTACAGGTTTGTTGTTTAATTGAATTTCGAATGTCAGGCAGGAGTGATATCGACAATAAATAAAAAGCAACAGTTTTGCTATATATAATTTATAAAATGTTGAAACAAGGATAAGAGTTTTTATTTAAGAGGATTCGCTTATTATTATTATTATTATTATTATTATTATTTTGCCATGAAGATCGATGCATTGATAGTCAATAATGATTGACATCCATACGAAGTCCACTCACGATTCCACCACCATTTCCCCTCCTGGCCAGTGCTCCCAAAAAGCAGCTTCAATGAATCCACCATCACAACTTGAACTCCATCACCACCACCAACATAAAAGGAAAAGAAAGCTAACCTTAGTGCACAACACATGCGCTTTTGTCTTCTTTGCTTGGAGTGCCGCCTTTGTAATCCGTATTATACGGCTATTAGCCCCCTGCCGAAAGAGCTAATGTCCCGTCGAGACATACTTGCACGCTCCGAGCACGCAGCAAGCCTCGCCGCACATCCACCCTTTAGTGGCTCTTGCCTCATCCGATGGTGCATGCCGCTAGTGAGATTTTTTTAAGTATAAGGACGCATATGATAACTGTTTTATTTTTGACAATAACTATTTTTCTGTTCTCAGGAATATGTTTAGAACAACAATCTGTTTAGTAACGCAATTTTATTTTTTTATTTCTGAAACAAATTTTTAGTTCAAAAATAGGTTTAGAACAAAAAATGGGAAGCAAAAACTTAGTAGCCCGCCCGCCTGTAGTCGCCCACAATTTGCCGCCACCGATTGCCGTCCACATCGGAAGCATCTTGCTAGTCATCACCCACCACCTACTGTTGTTGGCCACTGTCCGCCATCACCTTGCGAAGGAGAAAAATTTTGCGTCATTATTAAACCCGTATTTTTGCTCAAAAACTCATCTAGAAAATAATAAAAAAATCTATTTTGAAATATAAATTAATTTTTATAATAAAATAATTATCATTCACGTCCTAAATATATAAGTCATTGCCCCAATCATACACCGGCGGTCCCCTGACTCTGCCCGCAACAGCAGATGCTCCTCTTTTGTGAATTCACGTCCTAAATAATTATCATTCACGTACAAGAAAAGCCCACTTTTGACTTTTACGTAGTTAGCAAAGTGATGGGCCCTAGTCTATACGTGAATTCCGCACTCCAAATAGGCTCGAGTTCTTTAGCTATTTGAAAGGGGTGATGAAAATGAACAGAAGACAAATTTGGTCGACACGGCCCCAAAAATTATTTAATCAGTTCTAAATTTATTTCATAGATGTCACTTCAATCGTAAACTATCCAATTTTGCTCATTTAGTTCTAAACCTTAGTATAAAACTTTAACAAAGTCTTTTTGATCAATTTTTACAAGAAATCATTGATGCAATGATCGGTCATTGACGGGTGTATTATGTGACATGCTGCTACTTTACCGATTTCCGATATAATTGGTCAGAAAGATTATATTGGAATTTCGCATAAAATTTTAAGATTAAATTAACAAAATTGAAAAAGTTTATTGGTAAATTGACATATGTTAAATAGATTTATAACTAATTGGAAAATTTTCCCACCTCAATAGATTATGTGGCGTTGATTTTCTTCTATATTGTCAAATTAAAGTTAATTTATATATGTACGTACGTACGTACGTATGTATACACTGACCCCCCACCCCTCGTCCCGATTAAAATATTTTTTTACATATGTTTGTTTTGTTTTATAATTTAGTATGGCGTTTTAGTTTTTAATTGTTGAATTGTGGAAATAGATATGGATTTGTACACAATATTATAACTCACGCTCACCACGTCCGCCATCCACCGCGCACGACCACGGCGGGGGTATGAAACCGCCGCCCACAATCCGCAGCTGCGGCTTCGAAGCTGCCGCCACCGACCTCTCGCCACCGAGATCGCCAAGACCTCCATCTCCCTCTGCTCTATCCTCGGATCTAGGTCTTGCAAGCCGTCCATGACATCGACGACCTCAAATTCAAGGTATTCATCGGTCGCCGGCGACTACGTGGATGACTTGCTCCACCTTCCGTGACACTGAGGAGGGGGGCGGGGTAGAGAGTAGTTGGTGGTGGCTCGGTGGACCGCCGCGAGCAAGGCGACGGAAGGTGGTGGTGAATAACAGCAACGGGAAGAATGAACGAAGGAACATAGCAGGATAAATCAAGGAGTCCAATTTCGAATGGAAATAAACAATGAACGAGCGTCACTTAGTAGGCAACGTTGGAAAAATATGTCTTTAAATTGGGTAGAACAATAAAGTCGGATATTTAGTGTAATCAAATTATACTTTGAGGTGTGATATCACTTTTAAAGATTTATTTGCTCCACAATGTTACTAATAGTCATCGGTAAATTCCTCCATAATATAATAAAATCTCAAATAAAAATACTAGCTAATAATTCTAATATTTCTCCAGATCTCTAGGGAACAATCAGAAACAATTGCTGCATATTCTTTTGAAAGAAAATGGAAAAAGAAAGAAGAAGATCTTTATTGAACAAACACGTCTAGTCATTTATAGCAAAAACAAGAAGTTATATCCAAACAAACACAACCTTCCAAGGATTAAGAAGTTATGTCTAAATAAGTACGAACTCTAAGATAACTGTTGAAAGAAATAACAAAATTATGAATTAAATAAATAAAAAATAATCATAACTCCTTCTAAACAGTCGCACTTTTTCTTTTATAAAAATAAATCAGAATTTTCCAATAAATAAAAATAATAATCGTTGATTATTGTCAAAACTCATCCACGTGTGCACTCACATCTCTTTCGATGTGGGATAAAGATAAGGCACCTCTTAATTTGTTTTACAAACAAATTACCAACAATCACCTACTTTGTTTATAAAACAAAAAAAAATGTTAAAAAATATGTATATACTGTCAAAATTTCTGTGAGATTAATATACATACATAAAAATCTTTTCGAGTTAAACCTTTACTTAGTATAAGTATCTCAAAACTCTATCAAAGTGACAAATAGCTCGGCTTTAAATTTGTACTTTTAAATAATAGAATCAAACATACCGCGTATATCTCTTGTTTCAACGAGAAATTCTTTATTACTCTGCACTATTGCAGTCTTGTGCTTGATCATGCTTCATGAGCTCTCTAAAAAGTAACACTAACTTTAATAAAAAGTGGCACCATTTCTAAACTCATATAAGTGAAGAATCTACCATGTGTTTCTATTACTATTAACACATTAGAAATTTATATTATATTTCGATAAGAATTCAATTCAACATATAAAACGTAACAGATGATACTGACTTTTTATATTAGAGCTAGCGTCAATATCAACATTCAATAAATTATTCTTACTCATTAAACCTTGTAACTAGTGATATTATAGAAAAAAGTCGAGTCACCATTATTGATGACTTTAATTAAAGGGTTTCAACTCTATTTCTTGTGAAGTCATTATCATCATGTTTCCTGCTAAAGCTTTTGTCAAGGGATCGGTTAGATTATTACTTGATCTCATGTAGACGATTGTTATGATATTATTTTTATTCAATTGTTTCACATATTCAAGTGTTAGACTAATATGTCTAGATTTACCTTTATAGGTGCTACTATGAAATCTTGCTAAATGGCCTATCGCAATGGAGAGAAAAAGGAGGCATAGAATTAGACCATAATTTGATATCCAACAATAAATTTCAAATCCATTTAGCCTCTTTCCCAATTGCTGTTAAAGCAACCATTCAAATTTCATAGTTGAGTGAGTTATGTACATTTGTTTCTTGCTCATCCAAGAAACAACACATTCACATAATATGAAAATCCACCCACCCACACTTGTTATCCAACTAGTATCGATGTATCCTTCTAATACAACCGAATAATTATTATGGAACAATCCCAAATTTGTAGTCAGATAACTCAATGTTCTATACTCAGATTACTAATATATCTACTCAACTTATTCATGGAATAAGTAATATTGGGTCTAGTTAAATGCATCACATACTTTAAAAACCCTATAGCACTCGCATATTCAAGTTGTCCTATTGCTATACTAGTATTATAATTAAATTTTGATACTGAAATCAAATGAAGTACTCATTTCTTTGAAACCAAGATGTTTAAAATTTATTTAACATCTTCTCCATGTAATCACTTTGGCTCAAAGAATAACCCCCACTATCTTTTAACTTTAATACTCAAGATAGTATCCAATTCACCCAAATCTCTCATTTTAAAAATGAAAGTTAGATACTTCTTAGTCTCGATGACTCTAGTCATATTGGTTCAAACAAAAAGCATATCATCATTAATCATGGCTCGAAAGAAACCACAAATAGATGCTTATTCGGCTTACTTCTTCTTCTCCTTCCTTGTTTTTTTTTCATGCCATTGTTTATGTGCTTGCATAAGCCCATAATGACATACACATTCATGTACATATCAATTTGGGACATCAAGCAATCGGGCCAATTCCAATTAATCTTGTACTTGAATGCATGACTCAAAATATACTCAAGCACGAAATGAATCAAGACCAAATGTCCCGTTCACTCACACAATACCAAAGTTCTGCATTTTAAAGTATCGATTTTCCTTTGCTGATAAAGGTTAGAAATTGTTATGTGCAGAAATAAAAATCCCATGGTACAAATGATATATCAGAGATAGACCCTTCAATTTACTCTGACCAATTGATTCATTCCCTGTACATACAAAATTCCATCCACAACAAAGATCTTGCTATAGAGAAGCAAGAACATAGACACATGCAGACGAATGTCTCAATAAGAGAAATATACCCAGGATATCACCACTAGCTAATCATGAATGAAACACTATGAACTTCAATTCCGTTAGAAACAAGAACCTGCATTGGAGGAAGCTTTGGTGGCCATTTGCTTGCTTGGCCCACGACCAATCCGAATTTTATTTAATTGACCGCATCAAACTCGACGATATGGGTGGGATTAGCAACATTCAACAATGGCGAGCGACTCAGTCCAATTCAACCTGGCAAAGGTCCAACTCCAGACCAACGAAATAAAAAATGGAATGAAGCAAATAATCGAGAATATTATCACAGTCAATATGATCATTTTCTTCCCAAATTTCAAACAATGAAATCACACACCTTGGTGAGGGTGTGCGCAAGAGCACAATCGGCAACTCTAATGCTGATATGATTACATTGGTAGCATCGACGCCATTCTCCGGCAAGCAATCGCCGTTCGCAATATCTCACGGTGACGCGTCACGGGTAGTGACGTTATCTTCGTCCTCCCTCGGAACCTTCGCTCTCACGTGTTGGTAATTTGTTTATAAAACAAATGAAGAGGTGCCTTGTCCCACATTGAAAAGATGTGAGTGCGCACGTGGACGAGATTTGGCACTAACCAACGATCATTATTTTTATTTATTGAAAATTCGAATTTATTTATATAAAAAATTAATTATAAAGTCTTGTTGAAACAAGTGCGACTATTCACGAAAAGTTACAATTATTTTTATTTATTTAATTCCGAATTTCTTATGTCTTTTCAACGTAACTTTTGAGACATACTTGTTCATTTTACAACCTTTCCCGAAAGGTTGTCTTTGTTCTTTTGCAATCTTTTGAAGAGTTGCATCTATTCGAAAGACAAATATAAGTACGTTTGTTTTGAGATCAAACAAAAATCTTCTTCCATTTTTTCGTTTTCTTTCAAGAGAAACTACAACCATTGTTTCTAATTGTTTCCTATGAGAGACCCTGGAGAAATACTAGAATTGCTATCTAGTATTCTCACTTGAGACTTTGTTGTATCCTGGAGGAAATTTGCCAGTGACCATTAGCAACGTAGTGGGGCAAATAAATCCTTAAGGAAAGTGATATTACGCCTCAAAGTCCGACTTGAGTACTCTAATGATCCGACTTCATTGTTCCACCCGATTGAAGCCATATTTTTCCAACAATTTTAAGGAGTTATTTTTTCTGCAACAATGAAGTTGGAGTTAATTGAAGTCAAGTTTTGTCAGGCACATTCGTTTGCTTTGCCACCAGTGCAATTTTGCTCGAATCGAGAACCAGGGCCGAGGGCTTTGGTGAAACTTCAGAGCGTATTGATGTGGCGGGACAGTTCAGTTATTTCTGGCAAATCTCATGACAATCACATTGATATATCTTATGCACAGATGATACAGCATCACCAGAGGGGGTGAAGAATATTTTGCAAGCGGAGGACAACATTCAGGATATTATGGAACTCTTAGAACAAGGATGATTGTGTTTTGGAGGAAGCAAAATGAAGGAAATCCTGATGGATATCAGTTGATACAAAAAGAAGATGTGCATACGGAGGAGACTTCAAACTCTTTGGCAAATATATCGAGTGATCACATGCCATGACTTCTTGCATGTTGATCTGCTCCATGAGGGCGTGATATTCGACAATAAGTATAGAACGTTGGAGAAGACTACTTGGAGTCAGCAGAAAGATTTGATCCTCGAGAACGCTCATGGAGACCGATAAAGGACATGAGCACGAAAAGAGGGGGTCATTCTTTGTTCGTCTTGAACCAAAAGTTATATGATGTAGGAGGCTACGATGGATCTAAAATGGTGGCGACAGTGGAGCTTTTCGATCCTCGTGCTGGTTCGTGGATGATGGTGGAATCGATGGCCGATCTCACCCGTTGAAATATTTAGTCGCGAGAATTCGAAAACAAAACCATCTTTTCTCGAACGGATGGTGAATGAAACGTATTGGCATGGATGGCGGTTGGGACCCAACGGCAGTCACGAGGGACGAAAGGACGTCAATGGCGTGGCTCTTTCTACGTTTAGCCATCCACGTGCTTTAACTGGTGCATGAACCTCTGACCCGGCGGGTCGTGTCTTTTCGCCAGCGTGCCTGCCTCGGTTGAACCAGATTGATGCGGTGCTTGGTTTTTGTCGAAGAGTCTCGGTTGTTGTGCAGAGTGCGCGCCATGGTCGCTGGTTTGCACGAGAATCACCGATCCGGTGTTCAACTCGGGGCGGGGGTCGGCCCTGACGGAGAAGGGCACGGTGGAGATGGAGGCGAGCATAATGGACGGGGTGGGAAGGAGGTGCGGCACGTTTTCTGGTGTGACGATGGTGAAGAACCCGATCTCCCTGGCCAGGCTCATCATGGACAAGTCCCCCCACTCCTATCTTGCCTTCGCAGGCGCCGAGGAGTTCGCCCGCCTCCACGTCTGTACTTTCTGCCTACTCCCATAGACTTCTGCTTCTCCTTTTTTTTTTGCTCACGTGGGTCTCGCATTCGGGTCACGAAAATCATGAACTCCTCTCAAGAGAAGCGTTTCTGCGGCATGTATTAACGGACGGTCTCGATGAACGAGGACATGGAAGTACTCGACACGGTGGAATGTTACAAAGAGGGTCTCGGATGATAGGTGATTGACCAAAAGGCTTTTGAGAAGAGGTGTTATTTCTCTGCAATCGTGGTATGACAGAAGATCGAGGTCCTACACTTCGGTTCGGTCCTATGTAAGTCGAGCAGGGGAGCATGATCTCGTTGGGATTGCTGCACTTATTGTGCGCGGTCAAAGCTCTTTATATGTTGTCAGGTTTCTGCCTACCTTCAAGCGGACAAGCTTCCTCAATAACTAAGGAGGATTAAGGATGTCGTTGTGAGTACGGTAAAAAATAGACTTAGTCATCGGCAGGGGAGAGAATTTGAAAAGAGATGAGCTTAGAATTAAAAAAATAAAAATAAAAACCCAAAAGAAGGAGATAAGTTCATCCAGGGAGAAGTTGAGAAAAACGCCAAAGCAGAATTTGGTCTGTCCCTCGATGGCTTCCACGGACGCTGATGATTATCGCTCATTGCCATTGGCTGTATTTTGAAACAGCACAAAGCATGCTCTGCTTGGTTGAGAGCCTGAAGCGACTGCATCTCCGTCGAAACTTTTCGTTGGCTAGTATTGCTTCACTTTTCTGTGGATGACACAAGTAGATGTGACCGAAATGTTCCTATGTTTGCCAATTGGTGTCACATTAATGGCACTGATCAAATTCAGGAATAGTGGGGGTCACTGCACCCACAGATAGGACAATTGTGAAAGTGAAGGCAAATGTTGGGTCATTCATGGATGTCTTGGAGGACTACTTGAGAATGTACCAAGGTGTTGCTT
The DNA here is from genome assembly GCA_016097545.1 of Eucalyptus victrix. NCBI lineage: Eukaryota > Viridiplantae > Streptophyta > Magnoliopsida > Myrtales > Myrtaceae > Eucalyptus > Eucalyptus victrix. The sequence continues at coordinate 29,071,303 of CM027840.1, read as the reverse complement.
TTTGCTAATCGGCTTATATGGTAAGGTATGCGATATTTTTATCTCCATGTTTAGCACGTAAACTGCTACACTATTTGTCATTGAGGGTTTCATACTTGCTCTTAGTCTTTAGTCATTTTGGCGTGTGTGTTCAATTCCATGTGTGGGATAATGATACAATTGAAGAGATGCGATATGCCCCAATTTAAGACTTCAGTAACAAGAAATGGTACGCATGTGTATGCTTGAGCTATTGATCGTTGTAGGCGGTTGACCAAGAAAGGTGAGTTCAATCGCAATGCACTACGAGATTGACACGAGCGTGTGAATTTTGAACTAGAACTGGAAATTGTCTATAGAATTTTGGTATCGTGTGATTGAGCTAGACTTTTGGTCTTGATTTGTTTCATGCTTTAGTATTTTGAGCCATGCATTCAAGCACAAGATTAATTGGAATCGGCTTGATTGCTTGATGTCCTGGATTAATATGTGCACAAATGTTTATGTTATTATGGGCTTATGCAAGCACATAAGCAGTGGCATGAAAATTCTATTCAATCATATTATCTAATGGTTTCAAGCATAATAATGTTAAATTTATGGTTTTGCCCTTGCATGCAATTTGATGAGAAATGAGGTATGGCTCTGATTATACCTTTTAGAAGGTTTCGGATTATACAATGTTGTTGATTCCATTCCTAGAATTGCTGGTATCTTCTTTTCGCCTCTCTCAATTCCAGTTTATGCACTTATGATACCTCGATACTCGATTCGCTTGCATTTACTGAATTTTTAGAGAATGTTCTTACATGCATGGGATGATATGTAGTGCTCTATTTATGGAGGCAATCTGGAGGTACTGAATGGGTTTTTTGGGTGTCCCTTGTTTGGTTCTAATGTGTTCTATTTGCTGTCCTTGCCCCTCATAGATTTGATTCTAAGGAATATCATAAATGAGCCAAGAGAGTAGAATTGCATTGGTTTTCTATTTTGATGTATGTACTTCATTGAGCATGAAATTTGACAATGCAAAGTTTTGATTGGATGCCTCATGAAATATTCTTGTGGTGGGGGTATCCGAAGGGGACTTGAAGTCATTGAGACTAAGAAGTATCTAGCTTTCATTTTCAAAATGAAATATTTAGGAGAAGTAGATACTATCTTAAGTATTAAAATTAAAAAATAGTGGGGGTTATTCTTTGAGCTAAAGTGATTACACGGAGAAGATGTTGCATAGATTTAAACATCTTGCTTTCAAATATATGAGTACTCCAGTTGATTCCTGGTGGAGAGTTTTTAATGTGAGTGATATTGGTTTTTGATGTATGCGATACATTATCTAGACCTGATATTACTTTTTGTATATGCAAGTTGAGTAAATACTAGTAATCCAATATAGAACATTGGAGGGTTATCTTATTGTTCTATAATAATTCGGCTATATTAGAAAGATATACTGATGCTAGTTGGATTGCAAGTGTGAGAGATAAACAATCCACTAATGGATTAATTTTCACATTACGTGAATGTGTTGTTTCTTGGGTGAGCAAGAAACAAATGTGCATAATTCACTCAACTATGAAACTTGAATCGTTGCTTTAGTAGAATTTGAGAAAGAGGCTAAATAGACTATGAATTTGTTGTTAAATATCAAATTATGACCTAGTCCTATGCCTCCTATTTCTATCTATTGTGATAGTTAGCCTACTTTAGCAAGAGCCTATAGTAGCACCTATAACTGTAAGTCTAGACATATTAGTCTAAGACATGAATATGTGAGACAATTTATTAAAGATGGTACCATAACAATTGTCTATGTGAGGTTAAGTAATTATCTTGCCGATCCTTTGACGAAGTCTTTACCAAGAGACATGTTAATAATGACCTCACAAGAAACGGGGCTGAAACCCTTTAATTGAAATCACCAATAATGGTAACCCGACCTTTTTCTAGAATATCACTAGTTACAAGGTTTAATGGGTAAGAACAAGTTATTGAATGTGATTATTTGATACTGATGTAGCCCTGATATGAGAAGTCAGTATCGTCTGTTACGTTTTGTAGGTTGAATTAAATTCTTAATGAAGTATGATACAAATTTGTAATGTGTTGATAGTAACAGAAACACATGGTAGATACTTCACCTATATGAGCTTAGAAGTGGTGCCGCTTCTTACGAAAGTTAGGGTTACTTTCTAGAGAGCTCATGAAACAGGATCAAGCACAAGGCAATAATAGTGCGGAGTAATATAGAACTTCTCGCTGAAACAAGAGGTTAGTGTATGCGTGGTATGTCCGGTTCTATTATATAAAAGTACAAGTTTAAAGCCAAGCTACTTGTCACTTTGATAGGGCTTTGAGATACTTACACTAAGTAAAGGTTTAACTCGAAAGAGACCTTTATGTATGTATATTAATCTCACGGAAATTTTGGCTGTATATTTCTAACGTTTTATTTTGTTTTTGTTTTATAAACAAAAGTGGGGGATTGTTGGTAATTTGTTTATAAAACAAGTGAAGAGGTGCCTTGTCCGACATCGAAAAGATGTGAGTGCGCACGTGGACGAGATTTGGCACTAACCAACGATCATTATTTTTATTTATTGAAAATTCGAATTTATTTCTATAAAAAATTAATTATAAAGTCTTGTTGAAACAGTGCGACTGTTCACGAAAAGTTACAATTATTTTTATTTATTTAATTCCGAATTTCTTATGTCTTTTCAACGTAACTTTTGAGACATACTTGTTCATTTTACAACCTTTCCCGAAAGGTTGTCTTTGTTCTTTTGCAATCTTTTGAAGAGTTGCATCTATTCGAAAGACAAATATAAGTACGTTTGTTTTGAGATCAAACAAAAATCTTCTTCCATTTTTTCGCTTTCTTTCAAGAGAAACTACAGCCATTGTTTCTAATTGTTTCCTATGAGAGACCCTGGAGAAATACTAGAATTGCTATCTAGTATTCTCACTTGAGACTTTATTGTATCCTGAAGGAAATTTGCCAGTGACCATTAGCAACGTAGTGGGGCAAATAAATCCTTAAAAAAAGTGATATCACGCCTCAAAATCCGACTTGAGTACTCTAATGATCCGACTTCATTGTTCTACCCGATTGAAGCCATATTTTTCCAACATCACGTCACCATTCCTCCAATGCAGGACGCAGGGAGGACGAGGCCCGCTAGAGATGCGAGGAAAGTCCCCACAATATACTGATAGATCACCACCATCTCCATTTCTTTCTCCTTTTCCTTCTTCGAATGAATCGACCAATGACACCCGGATGAGGAAGATGGAGACGGAGACGACGGAATGGAGATCTCGTGCTCTCCTCATCTCACCCGGTCTCAGGCAATGCCAAACTGTAAGCTTGATTTCTTGTTTGGTCGTGCCCTCTAGTAGCAATGGCGTGAGTATGGCGAAGTGTCGTGGCTATTCACTGCGGAGATCGTCGCTGACTAGTGCATGTCGATGCTGGTGTGATCTGATGCTGAATAAGAATGTGGCCTCTCGGAACTCCATGATTATTTAATAAGCGTTTTTTTTTTTTGCGTGTGGGCATCTTGGCACCCCGGAGATAGGCAACTGGGCCATGACGTTTCTCGAGTAAAAATCAAATTAGGCTTGGCACTTCAGGTTGCGATTCCTTGATTTTCATGTACTCTTGGTCTCGGGTTTGGGCGCCCATCGTCGTGGAAGGGAAGCCTCTGTAACTGATGTCAAAGATGAAAGATGAAGGCATTGGAAAGAAGACCGACTCCATCGTTGCAAACTAAACCCTTAAAATTATTGGGAAAATATGGCTTTAGATTAGGTAGAACAATGAAATCGGATATTTAGAGCAATCAAATCGGACTTTAAGGCGTGATATCATTTTTTAAGAATCTATTTGTCTCACAATATTGCTAATGATTACTAGCAAATTTTCTCCAAAATACAATAAAGTTTCAAATGAGAATATTAGATATTAAATTTTAGTATTTCTCCAAGATCTCTCTAGAAAACAATTGGAATTAATTGTTGTATATTCTTTCGAAAGAAAATGAAAAAATGAAGAAGAATTTTTATTGAACAGACACAACCTTTCAAGGATTAAGAAGTTATATCTGGACAAATATGAATTCTAAGATAACCGTTGGAAGAAATAACAAAATTTGGAATTGAATAAATAAAAAATAACCATAACTCTTTCTGAACAGTTTTTATGGTTGTCTTTGTTTTATTTTTCACACGTCATATCTTCCTCTTTACCATAGCTGGTATTAGTGAAACCAATAATAATCCAAGCAATTCATTTGGTTTCAAAGTAATAGAAATGGTATGAATTGGATATATATCTCAAACTCGATAATGTCGTATCAAAAACACTTTTAGTAAATGGAGGCAGTCTATTCATGTGTGAATATAGATTTTTTTTTTTTTTTTTTTTGGTTAAGTTATTCTAGAACTGTGAAATCTATCTTTAGCATGCTAATTAGATTAAGAGGAAGTATCAGAATATCCATTTTCAGTATATGTCGTTGTTGATCTCTAGTCCAATTATAGCCATGGAATATTTTGCCAAGTTAATCGAAATTTCTAAATTCTGTTTCCGGCAAGTCTAATATAGAATGGAAAGGTGGCGCTTATGCAAGCTTGTCACTGACAACTCAGGATAAGACCTCTTTTTTTTTTTTTAATTCCTTCTTTTTTTTTTCCCATTTCACCAATAAGAACTGATTTCTCTACTTCCCAAAATGTAATAACATTAATCCATATAAAAACCAAGTTCTTTTGACAACGTGATCACCGATTTTCGCTAAAACCAGATCTCAGAGCAGAGTGCCAGTATCATATTTGTCGTGCTGGTCATGATGGGGGTGAAGATATTCTTTCCATTAAAATGAATTATTTGAAAGTAACATATAAGCAATACTCTCTAATCGATTTGGATAGTGTAGACGAGTATAATTTCGTTAACATAAATAAACCAATTCAGAAGCTCGGGATCTACTTCTTCAACATTATTCTCGATAAAAAAAATCTTTTTTTTTTTGCAATAAAAATTCTAGAGTTGACAAGGATAGACATCAAGGTAAAAAAATCCAGATGTGTTTGGGCGAGCAAATGTCTAAATTAAGAACGTCACGCATTTTTCTTTTTCTGTCTTACTGTTTCCTTCATCCTCTGTCCAAAAATGGCAGATCTCAGCATTGCTTCGTGGGCATGCATTTTCTTTTTCTTGACCTTTTCTTTTTTGGCCTTTTTGACCCTTTTGGGTATATAAATAAATAAATAATAATTAGAGGATGTCAAAGGATTTGACAAGTAATGCGGATCCTCTGCTCCATGTTTAGGCAACGTTGGATGGGACGGAGGAGTTTCATTCCATTGTCCTCTCTCCCTTGCATGAGACCTGTCTCTGTCCATCATCTTCCTGGCTTCTCTGTAATGGCTTAAACTTTGCACTTCAATCTTGCTTTGCTTAATCGTTTTCCAAATTTGATGCCTTGATAGAGGAGAGTAGAGGGAGAGGATGTTGCAGAGAGCAGCAAGTAATGCATATTCATGGTGGTGGGCAAGCCACATCAGGACCAAGCAATCAAAATGGCTTGAGCAGAGCCTCCAAGGTGGTGCTTCCAATCCAATTCCTCCATCATTTTGTTCATCTTTTAGAAACTCGTGCTTTGTGGAATCATAGTTTCGTAGATCTTTTGGTTTATGTGGAAGAAAAATGTTGGACCTGAAACAATAGTGAATGAATGTGGTGGTTTAGAGAGGAGGGAGTATAATTCAAATGATTGATTTCTAGGATGGAGCCGAGGACTATTTTGCAGTTCCGGGTTTCCAGATGCGGAATGAGAGAGCGGGGATCATTAGTGTTACGATAGGATTCGAATAGATGAAGTTTGCGATTTTGCTAGTGGAATAAAGATTTTTATTTATTCCTACCACAGGTTTTGAATCTTTTGATCAGTCCATGGACGATCTTCATAGATGGGGCAAGAGAGATCTCTTATATCTCAAATAACATAAGATCGACGACAGAAACCATGATTGAGGTTCAGAAAACCTAAACCAGTCTCAAATTGAAATTGGCATCAAACCTGCAGACATTTATGTAATCCTAGCCTTCTTACCTGCACGATGTGCGCGTTTGTAGAAAAATGCCATTTCAAAAACTAATTCAACATTTCTGCAGACGAAAAAAGCTCTATCTTTCTTAGTTACTTTTGATGTTGTGATATTTTCTGCATACATATATGTTAGATTTGCCCAAAAAAAAGAAGTTGAAGTACATCATGAACAGAGTTTACAGGATGCAGCACGATGAGGTATACAGAAGTTTAGTATCGAATGAACCAAAAGAGCCAACCTAACAGGCGTCGTAGTCGTGTATGTTACGGTCGCGACATGATTGAGTCGATGTATCTGTGTGTAGAGAAAATCCAAAAGCACTGATATGCAGAGGTTCAACTGCAGATATTGAAGACAAGGTCCAGAGCACGCTGAAGATTATTGATGGCGATGGTGACTCTTTCGCGAAGCGAGCCGAAATGTACTACAAGAAGAGGCCGGAGCTCAAGGGCTTAGTGGAAGATACCTACCGGGCATACCGAGCTCTAGCCGAGAGATATGACCTCTTATCCAGAGAGCTTCAAGGCGCCAACCGCAAAATAGCCACGGCTTTTCCCGATGAAGTCCAATTTGACGTTGATGATGACGATGACGAGCAAAGCTTCGCCGGCAGATTCTCTGAGAAGCTGTCTGACGGTGATCTTCCTGATGCCACAAAACGGCGCATTCCTAAAGTGCCAAAGCTCCCTGCAAAAGAGTTCAGCAGCCCGTCAAAGTTGAGCTCGAGGAAAACAAAGCTGAAGAAGAACTCGAGCGGCGTCAAGACTTCCGTCACTCCTGCTTCCGGTTTGACCAAAGCCGAGGCTCTAGAGGAGATCGACAAGCTTCAGAAAGGAATTTTAGCGCTGCAGACCGACAAGGAGTTTGTGAAGAGCTCGTTTGAGCGCGGGCGTGAGAGATACTGGGAAATAGAAAACCAGGTAATGGAAATGCAAGGCAAAGTTTGCAGCCTGCAGGATGAATTTGGAATCGATACCATCATCGAGGACAACGAGGCTCGGACTCTAATGACCACGATAGCTTTGAAGTCTTGCAAGGAGGCCTTGTCCAAAATGCAGGAGCAACAGGAACAATCAGCCGAAGAGGCGAGAGAGGAACAGGAAAGAATCAAGAGAGTACACGAAAAGCTCAAATCTCTCAAAGGCGAATTTCTTCCTGAAGAGAGAACCACTAAGGACAATGTGGAGGAAGAAAATTCGGTCGGTACCAGTCCAAAATCAAGGAGTTTGGTCCAACAAGACGATGACTCGAGCTGGGATGGTCAGAAAACGGAGGAAGTTCTCAATTCCGATACGAAAGCGGCGCTCACCATGTCAGAATTAGCAGAGAGAGTTGATGAACTGGTCGACAAGGTTATCAATTTGGAAACCGCGGTTTCTTCCCAGACCTCTCTTGTAAGGAGATTGAAATTGGAGACGGATGGCCTGCACACGCACATCCGGACCCTCGAAGATGAAAAGGAAACTCTGATGGAAGGTTCGGACAATATGAACAGCAGGCTTAAAGAGTTGGAGAAGGAAATGCACCGGATCAAGACCCTGAAGCAGAATGTCAAGGACCAAAACCAGAACCTCATCTCTCATTTTACAGAAGCCAACTCGAACCTCGACCATCTCTCAGAGAAGTTGCAGAATGTGAAGCTGGATGAGGAGGATGAGAATGGCGGAACATTATTCCATGAAACGAAAACCGCTGGTACGAACGCTAAACAAGGAAAGGAGATTGAAGAGAATGAAGTGCAGCACGTCTCTGACGACAAAAGAGATGCGGAGGCAAAGCGAGAGGAGAATAAGGACAGTGTTCCTACTTTCGATGATCCCATCAAAGCTACGGAGGAAGAGATGTATGTGGGATCTGGCCCTGCTAGCGAGTTTGATGTTATGTCTGAGAGACCCCAAGAATCGGTGCAGCACGAGAAGGAAGAGAACCATGATCTGTTTACCGAGACTCAGGACTCACAGGATGACAACGAAGATCATCCTGACTGGAGGCAGATGTTCTTGACTGGCGTAGAGGACAGAGAGAAGTTTTTACTAGGGGAGTACACTTCGGTTCTCAGGAGTTACAAGGATGTGAGGAAGAAGCTAAGCGACGTGGAGAAGGATAACAGGGATGGCCTCTTTGATTTGGCGATGCAGATCAGGGAATTACGAAATGAGAATGCTTCAAAGGACGAGGAGATCATGGCTCTTCGCAAAAAATTAGGCACGCCGAATGGGAAGCTGGATGGTGCTGAAGACGTTGCTGCATCAGAAGATAAGGCTACGAATCAAGAAAATCCCCAAGAGAGCATCCCGGTCGGATCTAGCTCTCAAGAATTGAGTCCATCGTCGCTGCCGAAGAAAAAGCAGCCGCTCTACAAATTGCTGCTTCAACATAATTTCCAAGGTTTCACGAAGAATCCTTCTACTAGAGAGGTAGACACCAGAGGAAGTAGAGCTCCAGCTGTTACTACCATGGAAGAGAAGTTCCGAGTGGAGATTGACGAGCTCCTAGAGGAAAACATTGAATTCTGGTTGAGATTCAGCACGTCGATCCATCAGGTGCAGACTTTCCAAACAAGTTTCCGCGATCTACAAGTTGAGTTATCAAAGTTGTTTGATGACAAGAAACAAGATTCAAGCTTTAAGCACCAATCTTTGAAGTCTGACGCTCGTCCGATATACAGACACTTGAGAGAGATACAGACCGAACTCAAGTTGTGGTTGGAGCAAAATGCGCTATTGAAGGATGAATTGGAGAGTCGATTTTCTGCCTTGTGCCGGTTACAGGACGAGATAACGAGAGTTTCTGACCCGGGGTCTGCTGCTAGAGATCCCTCTCTGAGTGAGTATCAGGCTGCGAAGTTCCAGGGCGAGGTCCTGAACATGAAGCAAGAGAACAACAGGGTCGCCGACGAACTGAACGCCGGTCTGGACCGGGTAAAGAAGCTGAAGGCCGAGATTGAGACAACCATCGCAAGACTAGATGAGTATCTCGGAATTTCAGCATCAAAAAGCCATCCCCCCCAAAGGTCAAGAATACCCTTGAGGTCCTTCTTGTTCGGGGTCAAGCTGAAGAAGCAGAAGCAGCCATCGATCTTTGCATGCGTTAGTCCTGCGATGCAGAAGGACAGCGACCTCGGAGGCGGCGCATTGCCTACTTAGCTTTGATTCCTCGAGTCTTCATACTTGTTTGAATTGTACATGTACATGATCTGTTTTCGAATTCTTAATGTTGGGTTGTGATAGCATAGAATATTGTGCAGAATGAATGGGCCGCAGTTATATTTCCGCTGAGGCAAGTTGCTGATATCTTGCGGACAGGTCATTGCATGAACCCGAAGTGTTCATGCGTTTTCTTACCACTAGAAAGGACAATTTCCCGGAATCAAACTGGCAGCTTCTGCTTCTTTTTCCTGTCGAGTTGACAAGAGATTAGAGGGGCAGTAATTCTGTGGCCTTATTTTCGGATGAATCATGCACAACTTTAAGAAACATACATGCATAACCAGGGAATTAAAAATAAAAACGAGGCATGCATATGCGGTCCTGAGGTATCTCCACGGAGAACTTACTAAAAAGTCTGATATGTACGGAAAATCGGTGGATTAGTTCTGTTTTTTGAAGAAATGAAAATCGGTGGATTAGTTCTGCTTTTTGAAGAAATGAAGCCCACTGATATACATGATCTTTTCAATGATAAAATGATACAAAGAGCGGCCCGAAACTATATGTCAACCTCATACGGTAAGCGTCCAGAGCACCGCTTCGCTTCCAGATTATAGATCCATCTATTCAGATAGAAAAATAGACTAAAAGACAGACAGACAAAACAACACCGATGGACAACTATCATTTGCTTTTTCATTGCTATATTCTGAGAAATATTACAAAGCTCAGCGAGCACCAAATGCTGGAAGTTTAAAAATAATAAGCTGGAAGCAAAAGGTCATGTAAAATTTCTTTGTTTCAACCTGCATAACAATCTCTAATCTACTAGATCATCTAAATCCATCCAAACTAGCTTGTGCCGTCTACTTCTTTGCTATGTTCTATAGATACCACGCCTGCCGCGTCAACCTGCAAACTTCCGTTCTCACAGTTCTTGTCACGATTTTCATTTTCACCCTCAGCCCGGGTGCTCACCACGGCACTTTGATCACTTACAGCCACTGGTGCATTCGATGCCACATTAGACTTCTCAACTGGTATTTCATTTCCTTGCTCTACTTCTGGTTTTACCAGAACCTTGTCATCTTCAGCAAGCTGCTTTGCAGCATTGTCTAAAGCAGAAGTTCCATCTTCTTTGGTCGGCTCCTTCATCACATTTTTCGGTACAGAATCAACCATCTTCTCATCATTTTTGGCTTCTTGATTCAATGGAAGCTCAGTGGCCACAACCGGGGAAATATTACTTTTCTGTAAGGAGATAGCTGGTTCTTTAGCAGGAGCAGATGGAATGCTGGCAGTTGCAGAAGTCGATTCTTTCTCAGCAGCAGAGCCTGCATGGCTGGATGTAACAGCGAGCCCAGTACTTCTAAAGTTTACACCAGGATGGGGCCTGGATTGGGTGGCACTGCCACCAGGAATAGAAGAAGGTTTAATTAAAGAACCGGAAGGAATTATGTGTACGGCATTTTTTGCCTGGGCAGCCTTCAGAAGCGAAGCAGCATCTGAAGGGGTTGCAATGCGAGCCCCTGCAGCAACTGCTGCAGCTTTTATTCCCATAGAATCAGGACTCATATCAGCTTTTGGCGATGCTTTTTTCGGGGGAACCCTAGACTTTGGTGCGATACTTAAAGATTGCACTGAAGAAGATCTTTGCTGTGAAATTTGCTGAGATTGATGGTGGGCCAGCCCAGCAATGTTCCCAGGGAAAGGAGATTCAGCAGCAGCCGCAGGCTGTGTAGAGTTACCAAAGGTACCATTTGGTGTTGCTCCTGCTTAAAGGAAAAAAAGGAAAAAAAAACATGTTTAATCTGCAGATTTATACAAACAAAACCAACTACAGAACTTGGTGTAGAAAAGTCAAAGCCAGGCAGCTCAAAATTGTGGCACAGGCAGAGAAGTCTAGATACACTGCTAACAATTTATATTTTTTTTGGTGAGCATAATAGTTCTAGGATTTATCCAACAACCACCGCGCTTCATTCAAACAAGTAAACGTACTACAAGATTCACTTCACCAGATACTAAAGAGTAGTCACGCTAAGAAAGAGTTGTGATAAAATGAGACACAATGAATCATGAGGCAGTAAGTAAATCAAGAGGGATGCACCAAAGTGCATGAAAGTCAACCAATTAATTAATAACTATTAAACCATCAATCTGCAAATCATTTAGGAAGAAATTCTTTGCTGGCAGATAGAGCAAACCTGTTCTTGAATTTTTCACAGGCATATCGAGGGCTAGAGACACCGCATGACGAGCAGCCAGTTGTGCCTCAGAAAGCTGTGGCCCCGTTGAATTCGCAATCCCCACATTCAAGTTTCCATGCCGTTTCCGTATAATGGCCCACCTCTGCACATGAAAAGGAATTCGCAAGATAAACAGCAAGCGCAAAGCAAAGACAACTTATTAAACCAGCGTAGCCTAACCATGTAAGGTTAACAATTCATTAAAAAAGGAAAGAATCCTAAACCAAGAATTATCATCAGAAAATCTTTCTCTAATCTCCCACTGTAACAGGTTACATCTGCTATTCATCGGCCAGGAAAATGAACCAAGAAAACTGCACTTGATGACTCTACTTTTACAACAAAACCTCAACCTGTCTACTGAGGAGAAAATATGTGCACGCGCGCAAGAGAGAGAGAGAGGTCTCAAACCTGAGAAAGCTGTGAAGCAGTCCTATCTCCCTTAAAGTCTGCTTTCAGAATGTTTGCCCAATTCCCTTCACCACATTTCTGTACAGCAGCAATGAGTTCCAAGTCCTCTGCCTCAGACCATGGTTTTCTTTTCTTTCGAGAGGCATTGTTGACACTTGCTAATCCATTTACATCCAAGCCTTCATTAGATGTTACTGCAGGCAGAGGCTGCTTCCGAACAGAAACCGGTACAGTAATATTCATGCCCTGTGTATAACAAGGAGGTTGGGAACTTTCAGAAACTCTAGATGACTGACCATTTGGTATATTTATAGTCAATGGGGCCTCAACGGTCGAGTTACTCTGGAGGCTGGGGTCACTTGTTATACCAGAACCTATTAGAACCTGCATTGAAAAAAAAAAAAATCTCTTTTTGAAGACAACCAGAACAAAGCTCTGATTCAAACCTAAAATTCACAAAGGATGTTGAGGATCATGCACATGCATCTGTCCAATGAAATCAATCTTCTAAGAGTAGCTTCCTAACAGTACAGAATCTGCATAATAACCAAGCCACCTGTTGGACAACTAACTTTGGCCTGTTGACTTGTATGTTGTTTAGACAAATAAAATCTCTAGCATGCAGCCTACTGTGCCACTGCCTAGGCTTCGGAAAATGAGCCAAAAGAATCAAATAAAACTGGAGTGACATATTTCTCAGAATGTGATATGAGCTCATTTGGATGTTATCTAACAAGAATATGATGATCCAGCCCACATAGCTTGCAAAAGAAAAGACCCTGCTTCTCTAACTCAATACAACTTATGATGCGTGAAATAACATTGCTGGAGCAAAGACTTCCAAGGAGAATCAGCCTACCATGGGCTTCACATCCCCATCAAGTAAACAAGGGCTACAGTAATATGTGGACCATCGCAAATCATAGAGAATCATTCATGAGCAAAAATACCTATATCGAACACATCCTCAAGACTCAACCTGATCATCTACAAAATTTTGGGATACAAAGTGGCATATCTACAAACTTAGAAAAAAAAAAGCCATTCATAGAGATACATCATATCATATCTGCAATCTCTATTTAAGGAGTCACATGTTTCATCCTGCTCAATAGTTTAGCGTTTCTTAAAGTATCCAATATCACTTGTCTAAAGGGTTTTCAAGCCTTATATTCATGCTCTCTCCCTCCACCTATAAATTTAAGCTTTTGAGTTGGACATGAAACCCAGCTTTCGCCCTAAATTTATTTTTTATACAAGGGTCCCATCCATCAATTCCATGTGCCGTCCTAAGTCTAATTTGCAAGTTAGAGAAGGCATTTAAATATCCTACATAGCTTGCCCTTTAGGTTTATATAGGCCTTATATTCATGTTATCTCCCTTCATCTATCGTCTAAGTTTTTGGGTTGGACTTTCTAGTAAGCATCATTCTGAGATCCATCAAATAACCCCCATTTCCCTTACCCACAGAATACTGGTAATTGTGAAGGTCCAACCCTATGCAGTTTGAAAAGTTCAGCTGTACTACCATCAAGTAGCATACCATTTGCAAATAACTAAAGTAATTTCAATTCCACGTCCACGTTGTGATGGATATCTCAATAAGTTGCCCAAAAATAATTGTTAACTGAGGTTCCTCTTGCAGCTGTGATGTAAATAAGTTGCAGCATAAATTGCAAAAAAAAACTACCTTGACACAGGCTGCAGCCTCCATCGAAGCTTCAGTGCTCACTGCAGGAAATGCTTCCAGCTCATATTCTAGGTCACTGTCATCATCCTGAAAAACAGATTTTGATTAAATGCAGTGCACAACATGATCATACCTGACACTTGTTAGATAGAATATAAGATGTAAACTAGATAGGCAGACCTTTAAACTACGTGACACAAAAGAAGGGAACACAAACTACTCGAAACAATGATAAATCTTTGCTTAATAAGCCACCAGTAAGAAGAGGAGGAGGAGGAGATGCAGAAAATGAAGAATAGATTCTGCTATTAACAATGAAAGCTTACAATCTCAAGCAAAAGGCATATAAACAGCAGTACTAAATAATATTATAATTCTGACCATATGAAAACGAATGATGAATGAGAAAGTACCTAATTGACAAAACTAGTAGAGAGAAGGTTGTTTACTACAGAGTACTTTATAGTATTTGCCTGTAGGATAATGAACTACTCAACTGTCTCTCAGTGACATTCAAGAGAAACTCCATAGCACAGAAAGTAGAATTTTTCTCAGCAAATTGAACCACCATTGACCCACTACGCTAATTTGGCCTTGCATCACATAAATTAAGAAACAGTTTCCAAAATCCAAGCATGTTTCTTCATGAAGAAACAACTGCTTTATTTCATGTTTATGTCTGATGGAAGTGAAGGCCATTAGAGAAGATTATCTAATTGTAAGGAACATAATAGTATAATAGGAGCTATCATCTATTTCTACTAGTTTCCCAGGGCTTTAGAAGGCTACACCAGTTCAAGGAATCACTGGTGACAGCATAATGTCACTTTTCATCAAAGGAAAAGATAAAACTCAAAACTCTGTAGAAAGGCATAAGGACTGTCCAGCTTGAAAGGCATATTTTTCACTCTGATAACCTTGAATGGCGCAATTCTTCAATCCATCCTCAAGCTTTCTAGACATGTAGGATGTTAGAGCTGCTTTGATAAGCCAAGCCATGGCGGGGGATTCTTAGCTAACCACTGCCACTGCCTAAGACCAGCAATGTCAGTTCATCATATTGTCCCAAGACAAATGACTTCTAAAATCTCGGAAACCTTCTTCATGAAGAGATTACCACTTCTTTTCATGTATGATCCTCGAAGACTAAAACATAGGGATTCTTCTCCGAGAAGGGTCTGATCACCCTGGTTTCAAAGGTGGTACTTTTAACTCTGAGATGTCAACATTGAGAGTACGCTTTGGTGGCAAACAAGCCACTTTTGCTACTCTAGAAATTTTCTCCAAATTGCATGTTGCACAAGATAGGATGATCAATTAATGTCCTCAGTTTTCAACAAAGAAAGTTGATCTAATCATGGCATATTAGCGGGCACATATTCCTCCACTCAACCAGTTAGTAGACATGTGCAAAGAATCGGCGTTTTTATGACGCTACCGATTTAAAAGTCATATAAACACACATCAATCTTTATATTACAATCGGGACTTCCTAACTAAACCCACGTTACCAACTCATTAAAGCAACTATAGCTCAAGAATATCGCGATACAAATGTTACAAATCAGTTTGACAGCTTTGAATCCATCCACAAGCAAAAGAGGGCAAATGCACTCATTCCTCCTATCGCGAAGCCGAGAAAGATAGAAGACCCGAAAACTCACCAGAGGCTCATCCCCGTCCTCCAATTTCTCCGGCAGCGTACCACGATAAGCCAAATGCCTCCACAGCGTACGGTACTCCCTGGCATTAGTTATCCCAGTCGACGTCTTCTTCACCAGCTCATTCCAATCTACCTTCACGCCCTGAAACTGCGCCACTTCTTGAAGCAAACACAGCACCACGGTCGCTGGATACCTGCCCAAGAAGCAGACCCACTATCGCATCAGGCAGAAGCACACTAAACGACCTCCTACCCAGAATTGATACACACCCAAACTCATCTGGGGACCCAACAGAAATTACAAAAAGGCCATAAAATCTACTCAATTTGAAGCCGAGCGAGAGAGAGAGAGAGAGAAGAAGAAGGCGAACCTCTGCAAGAGGGTGGAGATGTCTTCTTCGCTGATGGAGCCCTTCCTCTTCTGGGGTTTCGATTCAACGACGGCTTCGTTCATGGCGAACGAGCATCGTATGAGTGCAGAACTGGCGGAACAATCAGCGCTCGCGGGGCCAAGAAATTGAGCCAGCAGGAGGACCCAAAGGTCGAATTGTTAACCGGCAAGAGAACCCAAAGATCGAATTTTTACTCAGCAGAAGCGACTGTCCCTAGCAAGAGAGAGGGGTTGGGGAATTGGGTGGGTTTCGGATTTCGACAGCCGACGTGGGAGCGGGAGAGACGGCTCGGTTCGGGCGGGTCGTTCTTTCTGGGAAGGCAGCAGGAAGTAGAGAGAGACACACACCGAGTCCAAAATCAAATTGCTTTTTTGTCATCATTGGGTTTTCTCAATTTCACCCTAAACTTTCAATTTCTTCACAATGTTGCCCCAACTTTTCAGGGTACGTTGACTTCCATAAATTTTTGGAATGAGCATTGAAATCGATTGGTGCCGGGCAGTTCTTGATTCTCAAAATTTGAAGTCGGTATAAATCCAGTCTGGTCCACGGTTTCAGGTACAGACCGAACCGTCCAGACCGGATCAATAATTCTTCTTTATTGCCAAAGGGCTAGAAAAGAGAACGGAAACGACGTTCATAAATAAACACATTTGCACTCTATGAGAATGTTTCGTTCCTTGTAAGAGTTTAAAAACAAGTTCTTTTTAATCCCTTGTCCGGTTCCATTGTTCCAGTCCTTGTTAAGGAATAGGGAAAACAAAAAACGAAGAAAGAAATCACGCCCATTCTTGGACTTGCCTAGGAACTAAACAACATTGATCAATCCAGTTCCAGAGTTAAGTGGGCCGATTACAAGTTCTACGAATTGGAAATCGACATTTCTAATATGGTTTTCGGTTTCAAGATAGAAACTAACCTACCCTAAAATAGATTACCTCTAATAAATACGATGAATGTGTCCCTCTCTCCACAATTCTCAAGTATTCATGAGTCAAAATTTTCACTTTCCTATTTAGAATTCCTCTTACTTTTCGATTTTTTTTCTAATCATGCACTCGCATTTTATAATTGCTTCCAACATTAAATGCTCACGCCCTACGGAAACTTACAATTTTAACTCGTAAAATGTCATATGATTTCTTCAAAATTCGAAGGTTTCTATCATATAATTTTGCTTGAGAAACACACAATTGAGATAAAAAAAGAAAATTCAAAAAGCTCCCACCTCCACCGTATCTCAAATTTGGCTTCACAAACTCTATTTTGTCAAATATTTTCGTCCAAAAATTCAATCGGGATTCATTCTAATTGCACTCAAAATAAGACAACGAGCTCATGCTTAATGCCCATCACATTTGGTTAATCCAGCCGTTGCCCTGAAGCAAACACAACTCTCCGACACTTCTTTGAGCTTGAGCAACTACCCTCATCAATTTCAACAGAAAAATAAAGATTCATCTACAAAATTAGATGAGACAACATAGGATAAGACTAGCATCAAGAAATGATCAAACGAAAGATAAGAGTCATGACAATTCCTATATATATTTGATATATCATAACAAACAATACCTCGGTCTACTTATAGGCTACATCGGTCTATTTATAGGCTTTTCTAAAATAATTATTCAAGGCAATCAAATCGAGATATGTAGAGAATTAATGGAAATATATGTACAATATTGAGAGATAATTACATAGCAATTTCATAATTGTCTCCAATATAGGTAAATATCTTACAGGAAATTTTTAGAATTCCTAATATAATATTTCTAGAAAGACTTGCGAATGCTCAAAAAAAGCACTGCACGCAAACAAAAGGGAAAAATAAGGATTCCTCTAGTAGGATGAGCACTTCCACAATCTTTCCATTTACGAGCAGCAGGTCATGAGACAGTTTTTTGACCCGAGACATTACCCCATCTATCTTGGATCATCCTACTGTAGAGAAATGAGAGCACCAGTTGCTAACTGGACGAAGTTGAGATAATTTCTCCAGGGTGCTTAAGTTTGGGAATCAAAACAGTCAAGATATGGTTCAAAGATATAGGAAGCCGACTTTGGACTAATTGGGTTCTAAGCAAATCCTTAAAAGGTTTAATTGCGTTCTCGTCCGGATCTCCGGATAATCTGAAAAAATAGAGAGGGGTGTTGTCAGGTAAGGGGCAAGAATAATATACTGAGTTGCCAGGTAGAGATATAGGAAGCTAACCTGAGCTGAAATCAATTCCCCAACCACATCATCCCATTTTTTTTGGTAAAAGATCCCAAAGCAACCGTCAGGACCTGAAGTCTCTGCTCAGCTGGAACATACGAATTTTTTGTTTTGACTTCCTTAAGTTCCACATTTACCACAAGATCCTCATTTACTTGCTCAGTTACTTTCCCGCTCAATTAGGCCTTCCAAACCGCGCAATGTATCGCCTCCTCCAGACTTGAAGGGAAGTTTATAATGGTTTCGAAGAGCACAAAAAAATATCCTCCTGCTTCTCAGGCACCTCCTCCTGTAATCTTTAATTTTAATGGTCTGATCTGGAGAGAAAACTCTGTACATCTGTCCCCATTGTCGGTCCAATTGGTTATGGCTGTGTTGATGCCAATGCATTTCCTCCCTTAGCCCATGCCAAATCGAGTTCACCCTTTTAATTGCTCCTCCTCTTCCTCGTACTGCTCAACCACCCCATCTTGCAATTTCCCAAGTAGCTCCTAGAATAGCTTACTTTTCTTGTCATTGACTGGGCCAGAGCTCTCATCTCACTTGATCAAAGCACTTCTACAATCGACCAATTTTTTAATTGCCTCTCTAAGAGAAGTACTCTGAAGAGAAGTACTCTGAACGTTGCAGAGTTCTTTAATTACTTTCCCTATACTCTTCAAAAGCGGTCCCTATGCTCTGAAATCTGAATCTTCTCTTCCCTCTCTGATCTTGAATGTTAATATTGACCACCAAAGGACAATGATCTGATGCCATGGCAGGTTGGTGGAAGACCCCAGTCCTCCTAGACCACTGAGACATCCCAGTCAGCATTTACCGCTCCGTCAATTCTCTCTCTCACCCTATTTTCACCTATCCCTTTACTGCCCCATGTGACCTTCTCCCCATGAAAGCCGATATCGACCAAACCAGCAGCATTTACCACTCCGTCAATTCTCTCTCTCACCCTATTTTCACCTATCCCTTTACCGCACCATGTGACCTTCTGACAACGAAAGCCGATATTGACCAAACCAGCAGCATTTACCACTCCGTCAATTCTCTCTCTCACCCTATTTTCACCTATCCCTTACTGCACCATGTGACCTTCTGCCCACGAAAGCCGATATCAACCAAAGCAGCAGAAGACAACATGTCCTTGACATTCTCCACATTCCTTTGCGCCTTGCAACTCCCTCCCTGCTTCTCTCCCTTCTTAATTCCATTAAATCACCAATACACATCCAGGACTCATGGACTATTTCAGTAAATTTCTTAATTTTTTACCACAAAAAACATCTCCTCTCAAAATCTGGATCAGTACGAGTCCGACTATTTCTCCTCAAGTGCCGTTGATCCATGTTAGTCACCTCAGTATCAATGAATTGGATACTGCAAGACCTGAAATCAACTATTTCCTCCACCATAATGCCAAATCCCGGGGGATTCCATTAGGATTTAAATAAATTGCCTGCTATGCACTTACAATTCATTGCCTGCTATACACTTACAATTCTCCTCCACCTTTCCACCTTGCCTCTCTTATATACTGTCTCCATAAGAAACATACCTGAACTGAAGGCTTAAACTACCTACATAGTGCCTCTAACCTTCGAATTATTGAAGTAGGCCTTAAAACCTCCGCGATTCCAACTTATGAAGACCATGGCACCAGGGTGGCCAAGACCGGCCTGCTACCACAGCCTTCGGAGGTATATGCAAAAAACATGTGATTCATGTACTAGAAATTCCATTCATTTCCCAATCACTACTTCAATTATCTGCTTCCTCACTCCACCACCTTTTCTCCTCCCACTTCATTAAAGGACTTTTAATTTTTCCTGCCACCCTCCTCTTCTTCCCTTTCCCCTCTCTCTATTTTCAAATTTAATGCCTTCAATTTCATCTGTATCTAAGAAGGTACCGACTCCTGAAGTTCATTCACATCTCCTTCCTTCACCAGCTTCTCATCACCCGGTGGAAATTGTACAATTTACAACTCAGCCTCATCTTTTCCTTGCAGGCCAGGTTTTCCCAATTCTATAGGGGCATATTACTAATTTCAAAGTCCATTATGAGGTGACGATATGCCCCCAAAAAGTGGTAGCAAACTTGTAGTTACATTACATATTGGGCCACATGATTGCATGTGATTATATATGAAATGCAATTTAGTCAAATATCATCTATAAACGTGAGGAATGATTTAGGGACTACTTTCAGAACAATATATTGACGTTTGTTAGTAATATGTTTATAATTATTCTGCTAGTTTTATATACTTATATGATGAATTTATTCTCAATAATCAGTCATGTGTTGTCGCGTAATTATTACTGTAAATAACAATACATTAACGAACTATTCTTCTAGTTTTGTATATATATTTATGACAAATTTATCATTATTAATTAATCACATGTTATCACAATTATAAATAACTATATGTTTACAAACTATTCTTCCCATTTTATATCTATTTATATGACAAATTTATCATCAATAATCAGTCACATGTTGTCACGTAATCACAGCTATAAACAATAATAAGTTAATTAATTATCCTTCTAGTTTTATATATATAACGGATTATCTCAATAATCATCACATTGTAAGCAAAATTTGATAAGAGTTAACGATGAGCAACACCTTGTAATGGATCCTTAAAATACATGCGGGGGCAATAAACAACAATCCCAAAGGCGGAAGCAATAAAAGAGGAAAAAGAACATCCAGTAATTATAAGTTGAATAGAAAAAAAAAAAGGAAAATTCTGTATTGATTTATTGGCAAATGAGGGGAACCCAAAAAAAAAAAAAAAAAAAAAAAAAAAAAAAAACCCTTCCTGGGGTTTTAGCCTTCGTAGTCAGAATCGCGGACTGTCCGGGACTGCAAAAGTTATCTCGCCTCTTCCTCTTTCCTTTTTCTTGGGTCTTCTCGTTTTTCCTTCCTCGAACTCGAAACCTCGCAGCATTTGGTTGCAGAAGGATCCCTGTTCCGAGCGTTCCGAGCGCGATTTTCATCTCCTTTTGGCTTTCGTTCTGTGCCCAGAACCCGCGAGGAGAGCCCGAGGAAGCAGAAATTCCTTCTCAGTCCGTTCGTCGCGCTTGATCATCATCTCGTCGTTTCGAAACAAACGATGCCCGCGAGCGAAGGCTTCTCAGGTACCAAAGGTTTCATCTTTCGTGTCTGATTCTCTGCTTCGTGTGTTCGTCTTGAAAAGGGTATGTGCAGATTTTACTCTCGCTCGCTCTCTTTCTGAGGATATGTTGCCGACGTTGGAGTCTTTCTGTGAAAATTCCGGAATGTTCCCTGTTCTTTTATCTTTCGTTTCGCTTGGTGGGTAGCATCATATGCGAGAACCCAGATGGACCATGCTTCTTTTTCTGAAAATCTGATCATGTACGCTGTCAAAGTTGGAGCCTTTCCTTCTCGAGCCTCCCTCTTTTTGCGAGGAATGACTATCGGCTGAGTAAATTACGGCTGACTTTTGATGTGCTCAAGTGTGTAAAAGCATTGCTGTTCAAGGGGTTCTATTGCCCTTTCCCTTCTTTGTTCTTGTGGAGCACTGCCGTCACGATTTCTTTTGATTACCAGCGTGCGTGGAAGGGGATGTAATCTCTCTGGCGCTTCGTGAATTCTGCGTTCATTGAGCAGAATGATCACATTGTTCATCTTTTTTGTGTACTCCTGAAAATTATAATAATGATGAAATTATGGTTGATACCCTTTTTTGGCAAATTGCAAAACTTTACAAGAGGAGATTTCCCTCCGCTTGAGAAAATGCTGATCTTTTCCCCTGATATTTTGCGGAACATCAGTGACTCCTACTAAGAACTTTGGGATGAATAATGCCCACTAATTTCATCCCCGGGTTTACTATTTTTTGGTTCTGATCTTTCATTGAAATTTCTGTGCATGCTTGTTTCTTGAAGTGGTAACCTCGAAGAAGGAATCCTTCTTTTCTTGTTTTACTTAAAGTTCTGAAGATGGAGATCAATCTTCTCCCCTTCCCTTTAGAGTGCTTAGAACTCCCCCCCCTCTCTTTCCTTCCCTCCCTTCCTCTCCCTCTCTCGGTGCCCATGTACACAATGGTGGGCATTTCCACTTTTAATTGCCTTTTTGATATTTCCGAATTTCCAACTTCATTTAATCATTGATGATGTGTTTTTGGATAAAATGCAGGTGTCTCAAATTGCTACGTGTTCAAGAGTCGGTTGCAAGAGTATGCACAAAAAGTGGGACGACCAACTCCAGTCTATGAGACCATAAAAGAAGGTCCTTCGCATGAACCTTCATTCAGATCAACGGTGATTGTTAATGATGTCAGATATGATTCTTTACCTGGGTTCTTTAATCGGAAGGCAGCCGAGCAGTCAGCTGCTGAAGTTGCGCTGCTGGAGTTAGCGAAGTCTGGTGAAATCAGTGACTGCATTTCTCAACCAGTTGTAAGTTCTATAGGCACTACTAAATAGAATTAAATTGTAAATATATTTTATGGCACGCCCATGATAATATAGGTGTTCTTATTTTTGTAATGGAACACAATTTTGCAGAGTTAGTACATATAGTTTAGAAATGAGGAGCTATTTAATATTATGATTGCCGAATAGTTTAATTATAAGTGTGCTATGGTGCCTGCAAGACCTCATTAAGCAATTGAAGTATTATTTAACCTACTCCGATCATATTGATGGTATTCTATGTGTCATGCACAAGAATTCTGTTGTACATGTGCATACTTAATATTGAGGAGATGATTTGATTGTTTAGCGGTTGATGTATGATTATCTTGGTTAGTAAGAGAAAGGTACTTAATCCTGGTATGCCTCATTAAGCAATCAAATTGCATTACTTTAGATTCCAAATTCATTTTTGCAAGTCTAAGATGTAGTTGAATGATCGATTCTATTTCACTGTTTCCCTTGTGGCTATTTTCTTTGCTTTTTCCTTTTTCTTTTTTTTGGGCTAGATCATTCTTTGCATTTAAATTAGTTTGTGACCCATTTTTATGCCTATATGAGTTGGACTTGTTATAATGATTGTTCTTTGCAGCATGAAACGGGGTTATGCAAAAACCTTCTTCAAGAATATGCACAGAAGATGAATTATGCGATTCCCCTGTATGAATGCCGAAAGGATGAGGCACCAGGGAGAGTGCCTCTCTTTTCATGCACTGTTGAGATTGGAGGAATTCGTTATATTGGTGCCACTGCAAAAACCAAGAAAGAAGCAGAGATTAAAGCTGCTCGAACAGCTCTTCTTGCCATACAGTCGAGCACACCCAAATCATGTGAGAAACCGATCACCAACTCTCAGCTGACAGTCGTTCCATGCAAAAAGAGAGGAACAGAGATGGCTACTAATGCTGAGGACACTGGAAATCCTCCAAAAGCAAAGAAAGCACGCTTCAAGAAGAAATCGTCGAAAAGGAAGCTCTCCGTGGATAAGTTAGGCAATAATCCGTCTGGAGTCTCAGAAGGTGCATTTGGATTGTTGGCGTGGGACTTGGGGCGCAATAAAAATGGAAATGAAAATGAAAGCTGTGTGAACATTGCTAATGTGGATGCTCCTAATTTTCAAATTTTGCCGTGTCCAGCTTCCAATACCAATCAAGGCAACCTTGGCACTCAAGGTACGCTCCTTGTCCCTCATGGAGATGCTAGTGCTTTGTCGAGGGAGACAAATAACATTTCTGGAGTTGATGAAGTGGCTTCTGGCTGTGCTAACATGGAGAACTCGAGTGGCATTTTTGGGTTTGACTTATCTAAAGAAACTATCTGAAATATTGCAAATCGTATTAGGAGCTAGATAATTATTTAGTGGAAGCTTACTTTTTTATTCTTTTAAGGATAGAGCTATTGTCATCTTTTGATTGAACAATTAAGTTATTAGCAAACTTGGTCTGGAGCCACATAGGTGCTATTGTTTTGGGTGCGAATGCTTGTTCCTGAACAATTAACAATATTCTCAATGAGAAGAAAATTTAGATGTATTGCATGATCTTGTTATGTTGAAGTTTCTCTTGATTTGCGTCTCTCGACTGGGTTAATTCTCATTTCGTTCTCCTTCTGAAAGATTTAGATGTACAAGGCAATAACATCTCAAGGTAGAAATGCACCTTAAAAAGCTCCTGTGATATTGAAGCTATCACGTTGTTCAGGCCTCAAGGTCAAAAGTAAAGGCATAATACATCATAGTACATGGACCGTATAGTACCCAAGCAGAAACGTTTCTCTTTTCTTCTTTCCTTTTTGGGTACGATTCATATTTTCTTGTTCCCAGCCGTGCTCTCTTCTGTATTGACTGCTTTGAGGGTGTTGGGAATGTTTTGGAAGTTCTGATCTCTTCATTAGTCCATAGACATGGAAGAAATTGACCTGCTAAGCGCGACCCAGAACACGAGTGACATTGTCGAGGTTTCCTGTTGCAGAGGTGACACAAATCTGAACTGCAACAACCGTGCAATGAAGAGATGGAGAGACTTGATCCCCAAAGTGAAGAGCTCATTGCTCGTTCTCTTCCCGGCAACTCCAAGCAAGTTACCTGCAAAAGTGGATTTTAAATGCCGTAAGACAAATTTTATCAGGGACTAGTCGATACAATATAGCAGTTCTAAGTGGCCAAAATGATAGGATCACAATAATCTCTCTGGATTGATTGTTATGTTTAGTGGTCATACCGAAGTGCTCTGCAAGCCGCAAGTAACCTTCAGCCTCTTTCTTCTCCATGGTCTGTTGAGGCCCATTTAAGCAAAGGCTGATAAGACCACCCACAAGTAGGCCTGAGAGTGCACAGAGAATGGTGACTCTGTCAACCCTCTTGTTGAATTTCAGAGCCATCATCAAATCTCAGAAGCCTGATCCTCCTCTCCTTTGTCCTTGTCTTTGGCTGGTTTTAGCTGTACTCAAATCAGCCAAAACGATGGAGATTATAAGCGAGCACACACACTCTCTTGCTTCTTCAAGACCACCAAGAGTCCCATATTTATAGATGATGCTGATGCTTTTGGTCAAAACTGGCTTGAATTTAATTAATGTTTGGTTGTGTTTTGAAGCTTGTTTTCAGAGCTACCAGATCATAAACTGCAGAAAAATGTACTTGAGGTGCAAGGTGACCCCACCACCAGTTGTGTTATGACTTCTGAGCATCAAATTAAGATAATGGAGAATCTGAGCCTTGCCAAGCACGTAGTCAACTCTCACTTCGATGGGCTTCTTTGTTGGATCAACAAACTTGTGGATCCGGATGCAAGCCCAGTTTCCCCTTTCTTCTTCTTTCATATTCTTGTTCAATTTTGAATGAAAATGAGGAGTGCCTAATTCCAAAAAAACACACCAACTTTAAGTCAGCATGACAATTTTGGCCCCATTATTTTTTGTCTTGTAAAAAATCACCAACTTAAATCTCAAATCCGGTCCCCCTCAACTTAGAACCATTGATTGTCTGATTTAACTATTCTACTTCAGCAATAAATCCAAGTGACTTGTTGGCTGGATTTAAAGCACTATTTACTAGCTTCTTCTCTAAGCCATAGCTTGGAGAATAATGGCGAAGCTATTCATTGTCTCCTACACTCATTGACAAGTAAAAAAGGTCTCCTCATCTTTTCGGCCAAATTTTGCTGTTTTGTTGTAATCTAAAGCTATAGACCATTGCCCATCGAGAGACGCCATGGGCAAGATCCGCCAAGCTCACAAGTAAATACCTTCTTTTTTTCCTCATGAATAAAGGTGACTTCAAAAGAGAGTCAACAAGGGGCTAGATTTAGGATAAGGTTGAAAGTTGGTGATTTTTAAGGAGAAAAAAAAAAAAAAATTAAACAAGAATTGTTGCTCAACCTAAAGTTGGTAGGTTGGTGTTTTTTTAACAAGACAAATTAAAGTTACGGCCAAAATTGTCACTTTGACCCTTTTTTCTAGAATTAGCCCAAAGGAGAAAAGGAGAACATCTAATAAGTCTATTTGGAATGATCTTTTCATTTTTAAATCTCACGTAGCTTTTTAATGCCAAATGTTTGAATCCTTTTTGAATGTACATATATATGTGTATGTACGTGTGTATTATATATATAGCGACTGTGAAAGTAACTCTCTCGTCTCTAGTTTTCATCCTGCAAAAGCATCCTAGAATGCTTTGAGAAGGTCTTTATCCAAAGTTATCAAATGCATATTAGGTCTTATAGCGAGGTCTTTCTGCAGATAATATCAAGAGCTACTAAGCAAGAGATTTGCGTAGATATCTTCCTGCAATTTTCCTCCGCCGCCATCACTAAATTTGCAAGCCGGCGGTGTGGCCGCTGCCAAAGAATGGTAAAGCTGTGCTTTCTTTCGACTCACCACCATCATGCCTCGCTTTCTCTCTTTATCACCACCACCATTGCCCCTCCCGCTCGGTCTCTCTTCAACGGTGACAAAATTTGCTTCAGTGAGATCGCGCAACCATGAATCGAGGCGGCACGATCTCTGTTCGAGATCTCACCGTGATCACTGGGATGTGCAACTCCTATGCAAGGTCCCGTGACCCCGACATCATGTCGCGCTGCGCCACCTTGTCGAGCATTGCTCCACCGTGAATTCACTTGCGATGAGGCAGATAGATACAAAGGTTCGGGCCAGGATTCTTTAGTGTGGAGCGCATAAAGAAGTTACAACAGAGTTAGAATCGTTTTTTTCTTTTCATTGATAAATCCGTGGAAAGATACAGCATCACAAATTTACAGGTAAATCTTGTCAGTTGGCTTCCTATGCTCTTTCAAGTAACGAACGAATTCATCCACGTAGCCATCATTTTTCTTCTTATTTCCGAAAACGCCCTTCATTTCCCTCGCCGCCGCCCTCACCGGCTCCCCCGCCTCATCCACCATGGCCAACCGGACCGCCCCAGCCACTGACTCTCCCGTGAAAGACCCGTCCATCTCATCCCTCGGCACGTCGACCGCGACCCCCTTCGCGTGCAACAGCCTCGTGTTAAGCCCTTGCTCATTCATCACGGGGAACGTAATCAGGACCCGCCCGAGCGAGAGGCCCTCGATGATCGAGTTGTACCCGCAATGAGTCAGGAACCCCCCGACCGACTCGTGCCGCAGGATCTTCGCCTGCGGGGCCCACCCGGAGTGGACGAGCCCTCGGCCCTTCACTCTCTCCACGAACCCGCGCGGCAGGCTCCCCAACCCGTCGTCCCGATCCGACCCGGGCGGCCTTCGGATCACCCAGAAGAAGGGCAGCCCGGACATTTCCAACCCGAGGGCCAGCCCCGCCAGCTCGGCTCCGGTGAGCGTGGCCTCCATGCCGAATGCCACGTAGACCGCCGAGTTGGCCTCCTGCCCATCCAACCAATCTTTTATAAATTCCCAAATCGCTCTGCCTTCCACCTCATCGCTCTCGTCATCATCCCCTTCGTCCGTCGGAGGCAAGAGCCCGACCGGCAAAACCGGCTTGTCGCCGTACAGCTCGCGCAGCAGGCCGAGCCACTCCGGCTCGAACTCCTCGCAGGTCCGGACCACGACCGCGTCGCTCTCCCCGATCGAGACGCCGAAACGCACCCCGTCGTCCGTGGTCTCCACCCTCGCCTCCGACCGCTCCGCGACCCTCGCGACCTCGTGCGGGAGGAAAGCCAGGCCGGACCCGGCGGGGATCCACGGCGGGACCGCGGTGAACTCCCCGCCGCCGCCGCCGCCGCCGGGCTGGAACCTCCTCCCGGAGGCCAGCTCCCGCGGGGGGCCGAAGAAGGAGAGGACGGAGGCGGCGAAGAGGCTGAGGAAGGCGTGGGGGACGCGGAGCTCGGCGGCGAGGGCGGGGAGCCAGTGGGAGGCGTAGTCGTAGAGGATCCAGTCGGGGCGGGAGGACTGGAGGAAGGAGCGGAGCGCGGGGAGGAGGGCGTCGAAGGCGGGCTTGAGGAGCTGCTGGTGGCGGTTGGGGACGTCGGCGGAGGACTGGGCGAGCGGGGGCAGGGCGGGGGTGTCGGGGAAGGGGAGGGGCACGAGGGCGACGAGGGGGGACAAGTGCGCGGGGATCCTGGGGAGCCTGGAGAGGTTGTGAGGGGTGGAGAGGAAGGAGACCCGGTGGCCCCGCCGCGCGAGGAGGGTGGCGAGGCGGAGGAAGGGGATGAAGTGGCCGACGGCGAGCCACGGGAACATCGCCACGTGCAGCGGCGCCGCCGTTCCCTCGCTCTGCTTCGTCGTCGTCGTCGTCGTCGTCGTCGTCTCCGCCATGGCGATGGAGCTAGCAGATGCGATCCTGGTTCTGGTCTGTGGTTTTGGAGTTCTGCCTCATTTTATTTTTTTGTTATCTTTTTGGGGTGATGCACAGAATTTTGCGAATTAAAAATTCAAAGCAAGCCGCCTTGCTTGAATTGGGAGGTGAAGGGCCTTGCTTAGATTTAATTATACATCTGGCCCGTACGTTCTTTGGGGTTGTATACAAATTACCCATGAATTCTCACTTTTTGCAATTTACTCCCTGGCCTTTTAAAATCGGTGGCAATGTGCCCCAGCATTGACCGGTAAATTTTTCTTGCAAGTCTGGTCATCATGCAACTAGTTATGAAAGGCAATCATCTATATATGTGAGGAAAAATATAGGGATATTTCAGACATATTTTAGAACTATATATTCAGGGGCATTTGGCATTGACTTTTGTAAAATTATTGTCGGAAATAGGGTCGTGCGTCTGCAATGTGTGTTTTTTATAACCAAGTCAACCCCGCATAATGATCATGTGCTCTCAGTATTCGGAGCTCAAAGCAAAATGTATAGGACACATTGTAACCGATTTGCAAGAAGTAAATTGTGAAAGTTGAAATGTGGGGGTAATTTGCCACAATCATAGAAATTTGGGATGAAATATGTATATTACCGCAACTTTCTAGAGTCAGGATTTGGTTAAGAATAAAATTCAATCATAAATAATGATATATTGATGATATGGAGCTATTTTTAGAAAGAAAAATGATTAGAAGAGGTATTATCACTTTGTGAATAGTGACGATACCCTCCTAACTACACATTCCCAAGTGTGTTGTCAAGCAATAGATTTTATATGGTATAATAATAAATTTTGTCAGGAATGTGTGGTTAGGACAATACTGTCACTTTATGAAAAGTGACAATACTGTCCTCTAAGCATTGCTCTTTTAAAATTAGGATTTAAAATCGCTTGCTTAGGCTTGCAACCGGTAAATTAATCTAGGGGGGTGAACTTTTTGCGTTGTTTGGGTAATAGGTATAATTGGCATAGGATTCATTCAAATAACAATGATAATGACATTTATTTTTTTGTCAAAAGAAAATAATATTCATTATTCAAATGAGAAGTATATAGACTTCATGGCAAAACAAATTGAAAAAGAGCAAAACACGGAATACTTCAAAACAAAGCCAAATCCAAAAAATAATGAGATTTAGCATATACTCATTTCACAAAAATGGATCCATCAACAGCCAATTGTTGGACCTTGTATCTTCACTAGTAATGAGCATACGTGGGTTATTCCTTCTCTAATAACTACCGCATTACCTGTTGGTGGTCATGCCTAAATTCGGTTACCTCTAAATTGTTGTTGTAAAGAGACAACCAAAATATATTGAACAAACACAAATCTAACTTTTGGAAGATCAAATCTCTTTAGTTTAGCGAGATGTGAGAGTTCCTATTATCACTATTAAAGCTTGAGGTAGATGACATGTACATGGATGGAGAAGAGGGGTGTCGAATCCCCTCCTAGATCTAAATTGGAAGATGATAGCTCTCAGATCTACAACTAATCATGACAAAATTTGATGTAAAAGGGAAAATGGTGGAAACGATATATATTTTGTAGATACTCGACATACCTCTTTACAATATACAATCTCCTATTTATAATACAATAAATGATTTAACTAAGGAATTGATGAAAGGAGATATAAGGAATTGAATCCAATCTTGGATTGATATAATTAATAGATCATAATCCTAGATAATTTTATATTGATTGATTGTGATCGACTATTAATCCTTGCATATATTTAGCATTCCCACTCAAGCTAATGGTTGATATATATCCAAGACGCCTAACTTGCTTAGTAGATTTGCGTGCTATCTTTAACATAATGGCTTGGTAAAGATATCGGTAGGTTGTTCTCAGATTCCAATTCCATTTGTCTTGATTATCCCTTTTTGGATTTTATTTTGAGTGTAATGGCAATCTACGTCAATATATTTCGTTCTCTCATGAAATATGGGATTTGCCGCAAGTTTTGGTGCCGCGTAATTGTTGTAGAATAAATTTGCTAGTCCCTTAACCTGTACCTCGAGGTCAGAAAGCAATCCTTATATCCAAACTATTTCGCAGTTTGATATTTAGCTTTAATAGATGATAATGATATAGTTGACTGCTTCTTCGTTTTCCATGAGAGTAAGGACTTTCCCAGCTTAATGCAAACACCAATGATTGATCTTCGACTAATGGGACATGTGGCATAATTTGTGTTATAGTAAACTCTAATTTCTATATCACAATCTTGAGAGAAGTATCCCAAACTTTGGACATTTTTTGAAATATTTTTGACCTTCAAGACCGCATTCATGTGAGACTCCTTCCATTTATGCATGAACTGACTGAGTGTTTGTATTGTATAATTTATATCCAATCTAGTCATGGTAAGACACATGAGTTTCCCTATAAGCCTCTGATAGCTGGATGGATCTTCAATTAGTAGGTAATCAATCTAAGAAAATGATTCGATGTTGTAATCAATCGTGGTTAACTTAATATTCTATTTGATAGTAATAACGGCTAGCTTACATCCTGATAATCTTATTTCGGATATAATTTTTAACACAAATTTCCTTTGGCTGAGAGAAATTTCTAAGTCTAAGCGAGCAATCTCAATACCAATGAAATATTTGGAAGGCCCCATGTCTTGAATACGAAAAGTAGAGCGCACATACTCTTTAAAATTATAGATGGCCAATTCATCATTCTCTATAATAAGTATATCATCAACATAGATTATTAGGTAGATTGATGGCATACCTTTTGTCCATGTGAAGAGGGCATAAGCATGCTTGGATTGTTTGAAATTGATGGCTGTAAGAGCTATGGTGAACTTCATATACTATTGCCAAAAAGCTTGTTTGAAGTCATATAAGGATTTGCAGATTTAGTCCATATGGTTTAGATATGAGGAGTTGATTTAATATTATGATTGATGAATAGTTGAACCATAGGTGTGCTAAGGTGCCTATAAGACCTTATTAAGCAATTAAACTATTTTTCAACCTATTCCAATCATATTGATAGTATTCTATTTGTCATGCATAAGAATTCTGCTGTATATGTGCATACTCGATTTGAGGAGAAGATTTGATTGTTTAGCGGCTATTGTATGATTATCTTGGTTAGCAGAAGAAAAATACTTAAATCTCACCCGGCCTCATTAAGAAATTAAATTGCATTCCTTTAGATTCCAAATTCATTTTTGCAAGCCTAAGATGTAGTTGAATGATATATGGTATGTACTGCTGTATACATACCTAATAAATAGTAATGAGAATTCATAACAAGTTCCTCCTCAGTTCCATGATTCTCTTCCTTTGTCGCTGGAATTAGTCTTAGTAATTAACAAGATTGATTTCAGTACATCTAGTCTAGTTGAAATTTTTTCATCCATCTTCGACATTTTCCATCATGTATAATACATGTTGGTGCAAATGTGAAGTCTTTCAGGATGTAGCTGAATGATGTATGGTTTGTTGTACTGCTGTATACATACCTAATAAGTAGTAATAAAAATTTATAATAAGTTCATCCTCAGTTCCATGATTCTCTTCGTTTGTCATTGGAATTGGCCTTGACAATTAATAAGATTGATGTCAATACATCTAGTCTGGTTGGAATTTTTTCATCCATTGACATTTTCCATCACGTACAATATATGTTGGTGCAGATGTGAAGTCTTTTAGGAATATAGTCGAATGATGTATGGTCTATTGTACTGTTGTATACATGCCTAATAAGTAGTAATGAGAATTCATAACAAGTCCATCCTCAGTTCCATGATTTTCTTTCATTATCGATGGAATTGGTTTTGACAATTAACAAGATTGATGTCAGTACATCTAGTTTGGTTGAAATTTTCCCATCCATCTTCAACCTTTTACATCACGTACAATATATGTTGGTGCAAATGTAAAGTCTTTCAAGGATGTTTCTGATCCTTTTATCTTTCCATAGTCTACGACTACAAGATTAATTCTGTTTATTTGTTTCCCTCGTGGTTGTTTTCTTTGTATTTCTTCTTCTTCTTCTTTCTTTTGGCCAGATCATTCTTTGCATTTATATTGGTTAGTAATATATTTCTGTGCCTATATGAGTTGGACTTATAACAATGATTGTTCTTTACAGCATGAAACGGGGTTGTGCAAAAACCTTCTTTAGGAATATGCACAGAAGATGAGTTATGTCATTCCCCTGTACGAATGCCGAAAGGATGATGCACTAGGGAGAGTGCTTCTCTTTTCATCCACTGTTGAGATTGGAGTAATTCGTTATATTGGTTCCATGTTTTTAATACAAAAAGTATAGCGCACATACTCTTTAAAACTCTAGATGACTAATTCATCATTCCCTATAATAAGTATATCATCAACATAGATTATTAGGTAGATCGATGGCATACCTTTTGTTCATGTGAAGAGGGCATAAACATGCTTTGATTGTTTGAAATCGATGATTATAAAGATTATGATGAACTTCATATACTATTGCTGAGAAACTTGGTTGAAGTCATATAAGGATTTGCAGATTTAGTGCATATGGTTTAGACATGAGGAGTTGATTTAATATTATGATTGCTGAATAGTTGAACTATATGTGTGTTAAGGCGCCTACAAGACCTTATTAAGCAATTAAACTATTATTTCAGCCTACTCCAATCATATTGATAGTATTCTATGTATCATGCATAAGAATTCTGCTGTATATGTGCAACACGATTTGAGGAGAATATTTGATTGTTTAGCAGCTACTATATGATTATCTTGGTTAGTAAAATAAAGATACTTAATCCCACCCGGCCTCATTAAGAAATTAAATTGCATTCATTTAGATTTCAAATTCATTTTTGCAAGCCCAAGATGTAGTTGAATGATGTATGGTTTGCTGTACTGCTGTATACATGCCTAATAAGTAATAATGAGAATTAATAACAAGTTCCTCCTCAGTTCCATGATTCTCTTCCTTTGTCGCTAGAATTGACCTTGGCAATTAACAAGATTAATGTTAGTACATCTAATATAGTTGGAATTTTTTCATCCATCTTCGACATTTTCCATCACATACTATACATGTTGGTGCATATGTGAAGTTTTTTAGGGATGTAACTGAATGATGTATGATTTGTGTACTGCTATATACATGCATAATAAGTAGTAATGAGAATTCATAACAAGTTCTTCCTCAGTTCCATGATTCTCTTCCTTTGTCGCTGGAATTGGCCTTGGCAATTAACAAGATTGATGTCAGTACATCTAGTCTGGTTGAAATTTTTTCATCCATCTTTGACATTTTCCATCACGTACAATACATGTTGGTATAGATGTTAAGTCTTTCAGGGATGTAGCTAAATGATGTATGGTCTGTTGTACTGCTTTATACATGCCTAATAAGTAGTAATAAAGAATTTATAACAAGTTCCTCTTCAGTTCCATGATTCTCTTCTTTTGTCGCTGGAATTGGCCTTAGCAATTAATAAGATTGATGTCAGTACATCTAGTTTTGTTGGAATTTTTTCATCCATCTTCGACCTTTTCCATCACGTACAATACATGTTGGTGCAGATGTAAAGTCTTTCAGGAATGTAGATGAATGATGTATGTTTTGTTGTACTGCTATATATATGCCTAATAAGTAGTAATGAGAATTCATAACAAATTTATCCTCAATTCCATGATTTTCTTTCTTTTATCGCTGGAATTGGTCTTGACAATTAACATGATTGATGTTAGTACATTTAGTTTGGTTGGAATTTTCTCATCCATCTTCGACATTTTACATTACGTACAATACATGTTGGTGCAGATATAGAGTCTTTCAGGGATGTTTCTGATTATTTTATCTTTCTATAGTTTACGACTACAAGATTGATTCTGTTTATTTATTTCTCTTGTGGTTGTTTTCTTTGTATTTCTTCTTCTTCTTCTTTTTCTTTTTTGGCCAGATCGTTCTTTGCATTTATATTAGTTGTAACCCATTTCTGTGCCTATATGAGTTGGACTTGTAACAATGATTGTTCTTTGCAACATGAAATGGGGTTATGCAAAAACCTTCTTCAGAAATATGCACAGAAAATGAGTTATGCGCCCCTGTACGAATGCCGAAAGGATGATGCACTAAGGAGGGTGCCTCTCTTTTCATCCACTGTTGAGATTGGAGGAATTCGTTATATTGGTTCCATGTCTTTAATACGAAAAGTATAGCACGCATACTCTTTAAAACTCTAGATTACCGATTCATCATTCCCTATAATAAGTATATCATCAACATATATTATTAGGCAGATTGATGGCATACCTTTTGTCCATATGAAGAAGACATAAGCATACTTGGATTGTTTGAAATCGATGGCGGTAAGGGCTATGGTGAACTTCATATACTATTGCCGAGAAGCTTGTTTGAAGTCATATAAGGATTTGCAAATTTAATGCATATGGTTTAGACATAAGGAGTTGATTTAATATTATGATTGCTGAATAGTTGAATCATAGGTGTGCTAAGGCGCATACAGAACCTTATTAAGCAATTAAACTATTATTCAGCCTACTCCAATTATATTGATAGTATTCTATGTGTCATGCATAACAATTCTGCTGTATATGTGCATACTCGATTTGAAGAGAATATTTGATTGTTTAGCAGCTGTTGTATGACTATCTTGGTTAATAGGAAAAAGATACTTAATCCCACCTAGCTTCATTAAGAAATTAAAATGCATTCCTTCAGATTCCAAATTTATTTTTGCAAGCCCAAGATGTAGCTGAATGATATATGGTTTGTTGTATTGCTGTATACATATCTAATAAGTAATAATGAGAATTCATAACAAGTTCCTCATCAGTTCCATAATTCTCTTCCTTTGTTGCTGGAATTGGCCTTGGCAATTAACAAGATTGATGTTAGTACATCTAGTCTGGTTGGAATTTTTTCATCCATTTTCGACCTTTTCCATCACGTACAATACATGTTAGTGCAGATGTGAAGTCTTTCAATGATGTAGCTAAATGATATATGGTCTGTTGTACTGCTGTATACATGCCTAATAAGTAATAATGAGAATTCATAATAATTTCCTTATCAATTCCATGAATCTCTTCATTTGTTGTTGGAATTGGCCTTGGCAATTAACAAGATTGATGTTAGTATATCTAGTCTGATTGGAATTTTTTCATCCATCTTCGACATTTTCCATCACGTACAATATATGTTGGTGCAGATGTGAAGTCTTTTATGGATGTAGCTGAATGATGTATGGTCTATTGTATTGCTGTATACACACCTAATAAGTAGTAATGAGAATTCATAACAAGTTCATCTTAGTTCCATGATTCTCTTCCTTTTTTGCTGGAATTGGCTTTAGCAATTAACAAGATTAATGTTAATACATCTAGTCTTGTTGGAATTTTCTCATCCATCTTCGACCTTTTACATCACGCACAATACATGTTGGTGTAGATGTAAATTCTTTCAGGGATGTTTTTGATCCTTTTATCTTTCCATAGTCTACGATTGCAAGATTGATACTATTTCTTTGTTTCCCTTGTGACTGTTTTCTTTGTATTTCTTTTTCTTCTTTTCTTCTTTTCTTTTTTCTTTTTTTGGCCATATCGTTCTTTGCATTTATATTAGTTGTAACCCATTTCTATGCTTATATGAGTTGGACTTGTAATAATGATTGTTATTTGCATCATGAAACAGGATTATGCAAAAACCTTCTTCAAGAATATGCACAGAAGATGAGTTATGTGATTCCCTTGTACGAATGCCGAAAGGATGAGGCATCAGGGAGAGTGCCTCTCTTTTCATGCATTGTTGAGATTTGAGGAATTCGTTATATTGGTGCCACTACAAGAACCAAGAAAGAAGCAGAGATTAAGGCTGCTCGAACGGCTCTTCTTGCCATATAGTCGAATACACCCAAATCATATGAGAAAATGATTACTAACTCTCAACCGACGGTCGTTCCATGCAAACAGAGAGAGACAGAGACGGCTACTAATGCTGAGGACACCGAAAATCCTCCAAAGACAAAGAAAGCGCACTTCAAAAAGAAATCATCAAAAAGGAAGCTCTTCGTGGATAAGTTCGGCAATAATCAAATTCAGAATATGAGAAATTTGAATCTTAGAATTAATGACACTGTTCCATCTAGAGTCTCAGAAGGTGCATTTGGACCGTTGGCAAGGGACTTGGGGCTCAATGCAAATAGAAATGAAAATAAAAGTTGTGTGGACAATGCTAATGTGAATGGTCCTAATTTTCAAATTTTGCAGTGCCCAACTTCCAATACCAATCAAGACAACCACAACACTCAAGGCACGCTCTTTGTCCCTCATGAAGATGCAAGTGCTTATTCGAAAGAGACAAATAACATTTCTGGAGTTAATGGAGTGGCCTCTGGCTATGTTGACATTGAAAACTTAAGTGGTATTTTTGGGTTTGACTTATCTAAAAAAAGGAAGTACGGATACCTGAAGTGCCAAAATTTGGCACGAGAGGACACTTTAGTGCCAAAAATTTCGAAATCTACACTTAAATGCCAAAATCGGAGCAAAATTGATCACTTAAGTGCTAATCTGGCCAAAATGCAGATGTGACATTTTCTGGCGACATGCTTAATCGACGTGGCATTTTTTTTAATTAAAAAAAGCACACATGGAGGAGGAAAACAATGTCGCCCCATCCACTCTACCGTTCACACCAGATCCGATGTCCTCTCCATTGCCATTCACAGCTCACCGTTCGCAAGTCATTGCTCATCATCGTCGATCATTGTCGTCGCTTGCCGTTGTCGCTCGTCGTCATCGCTCGCTCAGGTTTGTTTTTAGGGCTCTAACTTGAAATTTGGGGGTCAGCTAGGAAATCTTAGGCTTAGATGATATTGATGTAAGATTTATGGCTCGGATGTGGTGTTAGAACCCTATTAGGGGTTCGAATTGACAGTTTAGGATCGACCTCGAAATGTAGGGCTCAACGTAAGGCTCGACGGGGGGAAAATTAAGGCAAAGATGTGGTGCTAGGTACTGTGATGTGTGATTTAGGACTCGGATGTGAAATTGTAATTTGCGAAAGTAATTTGTAAGGGTTGGATGTGAAATGTGATGTCGATGGTGATTGTTAGGGTTTGAAGTAGTTGTTGTCCGGATTTCTAGGCTTTTTTTTTTTTTTTTTTTAAATTGCAGTGTTAAATTGGTGTCATGAGGACTCATGCTTATCTATGAGACTTCTCCATACTTTAAGGAAATGCGACATAATCAAAGTAGCAGTCAGGTAGGGAACTCTATTTGTCCTAAGGGCATTTTTCCAATCAAAGTCGTTGTCGTCTGACCTGTGTGTCTTTTTTCTTTTTATTCTTTTCATTAATAAAGAGTGTAGGGACCTCCACATGCAATTGTCTATTGTTCCTTGTGAATGTGGTTCCAAAAGTTAATTGTATTTTTTTTTCCTCTTTTTGTTGCAGAAATGACTTATGATAAAAACTATATTGATGCCATTGTTTGGGGAGGATGAGTGGGAGTATGAGGGGGGAGGGAATGAGGTATTATTTTTGTGGATATAAAAAATGCATCTTATATTGGATTTGTTAGGGATATAATAACATATTTTCCTTATAAAGTACAAAAGTTGCTGTACTATGTTCCTAGGAAAGGTTTGAGAGATGGTTTGAGAAATTTAAAAGATGATAATAATTTTAGAGATGTCCTATATGATTATCTTTATGGCGAAAATGCAGAAGTATATGTTGAGTACAATAATGATAGTGAGGTCGAAGATGATAATAGAGATAGCATCCAAGTAGGATAAGGAAGAGATGATATTCAAGCTAATACTGAGATTAGGGATGAATGAGGGCATGATGGATAAGACAAAAAGGAGAGGGGCACAGATTCAATTCACCAGAGTGATGGCGACATAGGTGATGTCACCATCCTTGAATTAGAATGGAAAGTAGCTGAATCCAGTGATAGTGATTGTGACATCCTGAATTTTCAATGTTATTTTCAATTATATTAAATCGGGCTTTTCATCGACATACCTATAGTGTTATTTTCAAAACCGATCACTTGTGAGATAACTAGACTATCTAGGGAAGTCATTAAGAGATTTTAATGCAATCGACTTGAGAATTTGATTAAGAATCGACTACTCGACCGTGCTCATCTGCAGAAATCATTTCGGCACAGTAAGATCAATAAAGAATCAAAGATAAGTCAGTTCGATTGAGAAGTGTGGTTAAACGTGGGTGATTCCATTAAATTGCAAAATTCTCATCGATCGGTATTAGATTGATTTTTCTATAATTTTGATACCTTGTGCTTGTATTTGAAATCTCGAGATTTTCATGGCCATTAAGAGTCGCCAATGTGTCAAAGAGGTTCATTATGGGTTGAAGAAAATCGATCACGAGTTATTTGCACTAAAAATTTATGAAAGCTACCCGGTATCCTAGGTCACGCTAAAATCGCACCAGATCAAAATTAACCGCAAAATTGAATCCGATTTCAAAAATTGAAAGTTCTGTAAAGTCATAAGTCATTTTAAGAATGCCGACGCAATTTCCGAAGATTTTTCTGCAAACTGAGATTTTTGGGAAAAAAGTCGAGTAAGAGCTGTTCTTATCCAGGAAAATCAGAGGACTGTTTTTTATTGCAAAATTGGGAAGCAAGTAGGTTCTATTAGTGAGGAAAAATGTCAATTTGATTGAGGTCTCGATATTGGAATTTTTAGAAGCTGAATTGAGTTGATTCATGAAGGATTGAGATCTAATTGAAGGAAATTGTGCACAAATTCGTGTGCCCCCATGGACATGACTTGTGGACCATTTCAAAAGGCTTCTATAAGGGATTTTGTGCTGGAAATGTTGCTGTGGAGGATAGCTTGCAAGTGGGATACACCAAGAGGACCGAGAGAATGAGAAGGAAGACCATGGTGGCCCCTTTCAAGCCAATTTGTCCCCCTCTCTCCTTCCTCCTTGCTACCGTTGAGCAGCTCCTTTCCTAACCTCTTCAAGTTTCAAAAATTTCGAGAGGACAGAGCCAACAGTTAGCCGAAGCCGCCACCAACTCATTCGTCCTCCATTAGCTCGCCGGATCCCCGTCGCTGCTCGTCGCGCGTTTGCCCTGCCTACGCTTGTCTTCGCCATCCTTGGCCACCGTCTTGCTTCAGCCGTGAACCCAAGTGACCCCTTAAGCTAGTTGCAGTAGTCTTGTCATCGCTAGAGCCACCAGATCGCCCGCTTACCGCTGTGAACCCTTGCCAAAACTGCTGCAGCCTTCGCCTGCCTGTTTCAACTTCAGCCGAACCATCGGCCAGCCTTTTCAGCCACAGAACAGAAGCCGAACCAGTGGGTCTCCAAGTTGCTGTCGGACTCGTTTTCAAGGCTTTCTTGACCTTTAAAGTCAATCCCGCTTTAGAGTTAGTCGAGCCTCGTCGCGTTCCCATTGTTTTGATCTAAGTGGATCACTTATCAAGTGAATTTAACTCACTAATCTTTGTTTAATAAGTTAATGATGCTTAAGAGTTGATTAGTTTAGACTAAGTTTAGATTAGACGGATAGTTAGATTATATTAGTAAGTTAATTAATTGTTATTGCATGTTAGGTGATTAGAGTAGTGTAATGAGATCCTAGACAATGCTCTAATATTTATTTAGAGTAGTTTGGAAATTTTCCGGTTCCGTCTCGGCTTTTAATTAGGCTTTATGAGCCTAAGTTCTATTTATTGGCATTTATTAATTATTTGTCATAATTATTTAATTAATTATTTATTTTTCAGAAATTAGACTGGGATAGTTGGTGATCGAAATTTCATGCTAATTGCAATGGTGTGATCTGTTTATTTAATTGACTATTATTTTGTGCAAATTGAGTATGATTTGTGATTGGAGGTATTTATTCCAAAATTTAATAATTTCATTAATTAATTAGAAAATCACCAGACGTCGGTTTACAATGCCAAAAATGGATTTGTGGACTGTTGAAATTAGTGGGATTTTAAAAAGTATTAATATTGTATTTTGGCTAAGGCCGACGATGTACCCACATATGATTATTTTTATCGGATATGATAAAAATTGTGAAAGTGTTAGATGATCAGCTTCTGGTGAACAATAATTTATCAGCTTTAGACGAATAATAATTTATCAGCTTTGGGCAAGCTACATTATCTATCTTCAGCTTAAGGTGAGTAGTCTTGATTTGATATAACATTATAGATAGTATTGAATGAGCTAACCTTGGGAAGGTCGTGATGACATGTAATCGACTGAGTCGATTAATTGATGGTTTGATTTATTTTAAGGAATTGAAATGTTGTGATGGTTGATTGAGTTTATAAATTAAATTGATTTGTAGGAAGAGATTGAAGCCAAGGTAAATCTTCCGACTTGTGTCTGTGCTTAGGTAGCCCTTAGGATATATTTTATTCTTGGTTAGGTCTTAAGGGGTGAACTCGCTGAGATATCGTCTTACCCCATTGTGGGATAACATTTTCAAGTCCTTAGATGGCAACTCCCCTAAAGCATTTTGGACAGCGTAAGAAGGTCACAGAGTAGACGTCTTACATTCCGTTATATGAGAGCCCTAGAGGCTGGACCTATGAGCTAGTAAGGTACATAGTCTAGGTCGATGCAGGTCTACCCAAAAAGGTACCCTATAGATACAGATCATGGTATTGCGAGGCTCAGGATGGCCAAAGAAAGGGTCCTATATACTGGAATCTAAGATACATCTGTATGTGTTGGAGGTTGCTTTTGGAAAGGGCTCTTCAAACCCGCGAGGAGGTTCGATGGTAGACTCAGTGGACCCTGATCTTGAAAATCCAAGATCCCCTGTGTATTCAGCATTAAGCTCTAGTTAGAGTGTAGAGGGAGATGACGAGGAGGATGAGGACCCGTAGTTATTTGGAAACCCCCCTGTTTTGTAGACCTAGCTTTTATATCTTAGCTTGTAATATATACAACCTGGTTTGCTATGTATATATAAGTGCGTTGTTGGTTTGAAAAATTATGGTTCTAATTTTTTGTGTGTTATTATTCGTTTCTACATGTGGATTAAAATGAATAGGGTCGGCGATGCGTCATGAAATGTCGCTATTTAATTGACCAGAGAGGAATGGGCATGTGCTCGAAGGATTATGGTGTGACAATGATGATGACGATGAAAGGTTGGTTGCTGAAAATTTCTTAATCTTAAGTGATGACGACGGCGAGGAGCTTACATAGTCAAGGAAAAAGAAATGCACTTTTTGTCAGATAGATTTGCAACTTTGCAGTAGCTGATGAAGTTCCAAACAAAGACGAAGGCCTTGCAGGTGCTGGCCAGGAGACAGATTATGAAGAAAGCATCGACATTGCTACTTCCTAGGACGAGCTTGAAGAAGATCAATGAGCTGTGCATAGAAAGAAAAGTAAGTTTCTTTCCTATGATCCATCTGTTGCCTCTCCTACTTTATCAGTAGGTATAAAATTCCAAGATATGATACAATTTAGGGAAGCTATACTGAAGAACTCCATCGCTGTACAAAGAAATATTGATTTCATTAGAAACACTAAGAACTTTGTAAGAGCTAGGTGTTCGTAGCAAAATTGTCCATGGAAGATTTACGAAGCATTTGTTAAGAGGAGTGAGTCATTCCAGATTAGAGCTTACCAAGAGGAACATACTCGTTCCATTAATTTTCAAAACAAAAGGGTAGCAAGTACATAGTTGTCCAAGCATTTCTTCGATTTGATCAAGCTAATGCCTGAGACAAAAATACTGACTTTAGGATGCTGGTGAAGGAGCATGTAGGCATCAATGTGTCTAGGAGTCAGTGCAAAAAAGTAAAGTAAAAGGTGATAAAGATATTTATTAGTCAGTATGGTAAGAAATATGGGTAGGTGTAGGAGTATGCTTGTGACTGTAGGCTGCAAAACCCTTCAAGTAGAGTGTATGTATAGGTGGTGGAGAGGTCACTTCCTGATAGTGGGTCTAAATTCGATAAGTTCAAATGAGAATGACATAAACTTCATGGCAAAACAAATTGAAATAAAGTAAAACTCAGAATACTGTAAGGCAAAGTCAAATCTAGAAAACAATGAGATTTAGGATATAATCGTTTAACAAGAATAGATTTATTAAGTAAAATAATCGACAGCTAACTGTTGGACCTTGTATCTTCGTGAATAATGAGCATACATTGAAAATTCCTTCTCTAATAACTACCGCATTACTTGTTGGTAGTGTACACCTAGATTCGGCAAACTCTAAATTATTATCATAAAGAAATATAGATATAACTTTTGGAAGAGCAAATTTCTTCACTTTAGCAAGACGTAAGAGTTCCTATTATTACTATTAAAGCTTGAGGTAGATGACCAATACATGGACAAATAAGAGGGGTGTCAAATCCTCCCCTAGATTTAGATTGAGAGAGGATAACTCTCAGATCTAAAACTAAGTCGGAAGTGTTCAAACTCTTAAATCTAAAACTAAATTGGGAGAAGAGAGCTTTCAAATTTAAATTTATAGAGAAAAAAATAAGAAATGAACGATAAAATAAACAAAATCAATAAAAGAGGGAGGGGAGGGTGAGACTAGCTAAACACTCTCTAATGGCCAAAGGTTGAAGAAGAGAATAGAGAGAGAAGAGAGGGGAAGAGAAAAAAGACTTTTTGGCCCCTTTCTTGCACTCAGTTAAGACTCCCAGTCTGAGAAGAGAGTGAATAGATGTGAAGACTTCGAATTTGAGATTAGAGAAGATCATAGGAACCTTGATGTTCGAGTCGAAAGTCCTTAGGTTTACAAACCACACCAAGTGAAGGACGTCTTTAGTCCAAAGAAGCACCTTGGGACGTTTTGCAACTGTCCCTAGATTTTGCAAATTAGGACATCACTAACTAGGCCTCCCATAATTCTTGGGATAAGTACACTAATGGTGCCATAAGTTGTGCACGCGCTCACTTTGGTGCCAAAAGTTTCCATCGGATCACTTAAGTGCCAAAAAATTTGAAAAACGCTCACTTTGGTGCCAACTCCGATCCGGTTGGCCAGAAATCCGACGTGGCACTTTTTTATTAATTTTTTAAGCTGTGTGGCTCACCGGAGAACACAGTCAGCATCCTAACACCAAAACGACGCTGTTTGATGTCTCCCCCAATTCAAAACCCTAATCTCCGGCCGTCGCCGTCCTCGACGGTCCTTGCGCTCGGCGGCCACGGCTTCGACCCCGACCTCAACCCCAACCCCGACGATGGCTACTCAATGGTAGCGGCTCCGACCTCGACCTCGACCCCGATGATGGCCACTCGGCAGCCGCAGCTTCGACCCCGACCCCGACCCCAACCGCGACGATGGCCACTCAACGGCCACGGCTCAAACCCCGACCCCAACTCCGATGATGGCCACTCGATGGCCGTAGCTTCGACCCCGACCCCGACCTCAATGATGGCTCCTCGGCGGCCGCAGCTTCGACCCCGACTCCGACCCCAACCCTGATGACGGCCACGGCTTCGACCCTGTCGAAACCCTAATTTCTTCCCCAATGAGTTAAACGGCGTAGTTTTTGTGAGGCCATCCATGTAGGACGGCAAAACGATGTCGTTTAAGGCCTTGTCGATTTTAAAAAAAAAAATCACGTGATTATTTTGGCCGGAATCTTTTGCCGGTGGCACCAAAGTGAGTGTTTTTCCTCCGATTTGGCACTTAAGTGATTCAACGGAAACTTTTGGCATCAAAGTAAGCGCCGTACACAACTTATGGC
Organism: Eucalyptus victrix; assembly: GCA_016097545.1. NCBI lineage: Eukaryota > Viridiplantae > Streptophyta > Magnoliopsida > Myrtales > Myrtaceae > Eucalyptus > Eucalyptus victrix. Next base: position 29,027,453 of record CM027840.1, on the reverse strand, counting down.
ACCATTAGTGTACTTATCCCCATAATTCTTCAACACAAGCAACTAGGGGCGTTTCTCTCGCGTTCCCAAAGGAGAACATGCATTAACACATGTTAACCAATGGCATAGAGCATCATGTGTTTCTCACATGAAAACCATATTCCATTCTCTTGGCCCATTTGATTGGAAAATGACCCAAGAATTAGAAAGGGTTTTGTAAGGGTGATCATGGACTAGATCGTATTCAAAATCGAACCGGTCCATCTTAAATCTAAATCAATTGGTTCTAGGATTGAATTCCGAACAAATCCCCTAAATTTTTCATTTTTCTTTTCCGCAATTCCATGTTTAAGCGTGGGTGTGGTGTGAGTTTAAAGCATGACCCCCTTTTTTTTATTCGTTTTAGACGTTAGTTAGTAACTTGTTTTTAAAAAGTAAAATTCTAGCTAGTTCCCAAGTTTGTAACCCATGAACCTACTCGGTTCTCCTAGGAGTCATCCTTGACTCAAACAAGTTAGGCCAATCTTGGTTGGTTCTCAAATTGAACCTAAATTGCTAATTATCCCTAATGACTTATTACGAAGGAAATTCTAAGCACATCAAACTCTCCGACTCCCTTATTACGAAGGAAATCCTAACTACATTAAACTCTTTGACTCCCTCTAGTGGTAACCTTGACAGCTTGAGCTCTAGTGAGTGCAAGACAACAAACAACTATTATGAAAAATCATAAGTTAGAACATTTTCAACCAGATCCATAATTGAGCAATTGTGATCAGCATTGGAGATGTCGAGGTCAAGAACTAAGATAGAGGAATCACTGGATGTCGGGGGTAGAGCGGCACCAAGGCAGCTGGCGTTGAGTAACAACAGGGAGATTTAGATAATTAGAGTGATAGACTTGCAATGAGGTAGAGGAAGTCAAAAGGAGTTACGAATCTCTGCAAATGAACTAAAACTATATAGTGTGAAGATAGAGAAACCAATGATGACGTATTGTGCAGTGAGAAAGGCTCGTGGGGCCTAGTGGAATAAGCCTATAGAGCCACAAATAGAGTGACATGCTCACCTAATTTTACCAAATATGTCTTTTTCGCTACCAGGACATATCATGCACCACCATATGCCACACGACTCATAAAAACACTTGATTGGTTAATGGTTCTATATCAACATGTCGCTTAGTACGACCCAAGCACAATAAACCCTTATCCCATGCAATCAAGTCACCAAATTAATCAAACTCGATTGGAAACTCACTAATCGGAAGTGCAATGCCAAGAGGTTCCCTCTAGCCAAGGTCGGAGGAAAACCCGACTCATCACATCGTTGGGTAGGAACTTGTCTTGTTTTTCGTTTTTGGGTGCGATACAAATCTCTCTTCAAGTACACAATCCAAATTTGTTCATTGTTTTTTTTTTTGTCAGAACAGTAAAAGAATACGTTTTTGAGAAGAGGAAAGTGGGGGCAGTAACTCGTGAACATCGGCACCCTTTCGGGCCCTGTCCCAAGGCCTCTCTCTCTCTCTCTAAATAATACCTCTCTTTCTCTCTCTGTCTAAAACACACAGGGAGCACCACCCCTCCACACTCTCATTTTCACAGTTTTTCAGAATAAGCCCCTTCTTCAAAAAAATCATCATCATTCGCAAACCCTCAAATCCGTCCTCCTCCCCCTTCCCCCCACAAATTCCGCCATTCCCTGCCCCTTCTTCTCTCCTTCCGTCCTCCCCCCCCCATAAAAATCGAAGCTTTCCTCCTCTCCGCCCCGCCGCGGTCGTTAGGGTTCCGCCCGCCCCCCGCCCCGCCCCGCAATTCGGGCCAACCCCGCCCTGTGATGCGCCGGACTCCGCCCTGCGCAGCCGGAATCGATTCCCCCCAATGTACGCCCACCCTCACCACGTGAACCTCCCCAAGCCGATCGCCGGCGACGAGGACGGCTCCGGGAACTCCGGCGGCGACTCCATGGAAGGCTCCCACATCCGGTACGAGCCCCAGGCCCTGGATGACGGCGCCACCGCCGGGGCCAGCATGGGCGGCATGATCGAGGACATCCCGCCCGACGCCGTCTACGTCCCCGGCTCCGGGGCGGACATGGGGATGGCCGGCGGGGAGGAGGCCAGCCAGCTCACGCTGTCGTTCCGGGGCCAGGTCTACGTGTTCGATGCTGTCACGCCCAAAAAGGTGCTGATTTGTTTGTGTGGTGCCCATTATGTGATTAGGATTGCCTATTGTAGTTGGTTCTGGTATGCGTTTTGGGTTCTGGGAAAAGCTTGATGGGGGAATATGGAATTGAAAGCCGAATTCTTTTCCAGTTTTGAGTTCTGGAGGGAACAGTGGGAAGGTCGTTTTTTTATCTTGCCTTTTAGCTTTTTTTTTTTTTTTTTTTAATTCGTGTTTTGTTGTACACACTGTAGAGGATATTACTGGAGGAGAGAAAGAATGCTTTCTTTGTGACCTCTCATTGCCATTGAAGAGAGGTGGGTTTGTGATGCTCGTTCTTTTAATAACATATAACTGTCTCTTTCCATTAACTTTCAGGTTCATGCTGTGCTATTACTGTTGGGAGGATGTGAATTATCATCTGGGACGCAGGGCGTGGACTTGGCCTTGCAGAATCAACGGGTAGTTCCATTGAGTGTGTGGTTTGCTTTAGTCATGGCATTTTTGTATTTTTCACAGTAGCTTGATTTGATAAAAGTGTGTGTTCCATAGGGTGTTGTGGACTTTCCTCCTCGGTGTAGTCTACCACAAAGGGCAGCTTCCTTGAATAGGTTTCGTCAGAAGAGAAAAGAGAGGTGCTTTGACAAGAAAGTTCGATACAGTGTGCGTCAAGAAGTTGCACTCAGGTTGGTATCTGATAGATTTCCATTTTCATTCAGCATATCTTTTAATGATTACAAAACTCTTTGGTGAAATAGAAGTTTCCGTGAAGAATGAGCTGTAATTCAGTAGAAGGTGAAACTTTTCATATGTCTAGTGAGGTAGGGATCCGATTGTGAGCATCAAACTGGGATCTGCTGCTAGGGAAGGACACTTGTTTGCCATTAGACCTGTAGCTCTTTCCCTCACTAGTTTGGGGCTACTAGATATAATTTGGACAAAATCTTTGTTGTATGGCATCGGTATAAATAATCCTGGTTTTATGTTAGTTTCATGCATCATTTCTTGAGTTTTTTCATTTGGTCGTTTCATGCCAGGCTTTATTGATAATTGATGATCAACTTCCTTTTTTAGTATCCTACCCCAAGGGGTAGTTGATTCCCTGCTGCATTTTTGAAAGAGAGATGTCGTGAACCATTAGACGGTGGTGGAATACTTGCCCGACCACCATTGTATCTGGTCACCCTCTCACAGATTTTGAAGTAGACTTCAGATTTTCTATTGCTATGCAGTTTTATGCGATGTCTATGCAATATTTGCCAGCAGTGGAAGTTCATCTTTAGCCTGACTAGCTCCTTTTTCATATCGATGTCCTGAATATTTAATTTGTCTAATGAAGTCTTTTATCTGGCACAACACTTCTGACCAAGTGCTGCTGGCTCTGCGTCCTATTTACTAGAGCCGTGTGTTAATAGAAGCACTGTGAGTCAGATGTGGGGAGAACTTTTTCCACTATCAGCTAGTGTGTAGGACTAAAGCCTATGTGTCGCCCCTTGTATATGTGCTTGTTGTGATTTCCAATCCTATGTGTTGCCTGTACTGGAAATATTAGTATCACTGGGATTGTGTTACTCAAAGTATATTTTAGTGAGCCTACGTGTTGCTCTTAATTTATATGTTGTGGTGATTGGGCCCACGTGTTGCCCTTTTCAAGGCTTTACTGGTTTTGTGCAAAGTTGTGCTATGGATATCTTGAGGTACAAGTTACATATAGGGGAATTTTTATTATGTTTACACATGCATTTATGCTCACTCCCACAAGAACGTTTGTGAAGGTATCAACCTATTTTCAGGGTTCGTTATAGCAAATCTTGGGTTTTGGTCCTTATTATATAAAGCATTCTGAAGATGACAATTCAAAGACTACAATCAGGCCTTTAGCAATGAGATTTTTCAAGAAAAAAGAGCAAATTGAACTTTCCACATGAGACCCTTGTCTGCTTTGACATATATGTTAGCTTCAATTAACTGGGTTTGGAGTTGGTGGGACTTGATTAGAAAAGTTACACAAGTTAAAGAATTTGATTAGAAAAATTGAGAGTTTAAGAACTTGATTGGAAATCATTAGCATATTTAGGGACTAACAGTGAACCTTTACCTTTATCATTCAAATGCCTTTTCTTTCCGGATACTGTCAAATACCTTCTTCCACATGTGTTGTTCCTATCCTTCTTTCACTCTACTAGAGTTCATCTTTGCAGTTATAGCTGGTGTGTGTTTTACATGCCTTTTTGTACTCTATAAGACCAACATTGGATGTAGAATGGGTCCTGCCTGTTGGGTGGATTTATCACTGAAGATGTATGAGTATCAGTGTGATAATGCTGTCGTCTTGTGGAATTTTTCCAATAGGCTATTAGTAAACGAGTTCTTTATTTCTTTATGTTGATATTCAGCTAAAACTTCAAGAAAAGAAGCATTAAAGCATCTGAGTGTTGTCTTTTAAAGTGGCTTCGAAGGGAGAAAAAGACAAGCTCCATCCTGGAATCTGTTCTATCCCTTATTAAATTATATTAATTTCTATGCAATCGCAAGTGAATTCATCTCTTGAGTCCGTTGGAAATGCCAACAACTAATTTTGCTTATCAGCACATATACTTGGTTTTACTAATTTACTAGCAGAAATTAATTATGGTGGATTTGAAGCCCGAAGGAGATTATTCTGAAAGCAAAGTGATTTTCCCAGGGTTCAATTCGTTCTGAAATAACTGCTCTATGATTATTTATAAGTTCTTATTCCAAATCAAGCAACAACATGTAACTTTCAGGATTTGCATTTGATTTGAATCCTGCAGACACAAAATTGTTTGCAAGTGCAACTCCAAATAAGAAAGCTAGTATGGATGAATTGAATTAATTAAGAACCACGATATGGAGGAACTGAAATCGCAGCAGAATTGGGCATTACACACAAAGATAATTACATGATAAATGGAAGTTAAATGGGGAATCTATATTGAGAGGATACTTTCAGTGAAAGTGGTGAATACTAACACAGCAAGGTTATCCTCTTTCTCTCTCTTGAAACAGGCCTTCTTGAAGCATAAAGTATTCTTTACATATCTTGATTGGGCATCTTCGAAACGGTGAAATGGTGTCTCCTTATCTTTAGGGAAAGGTTGTGTGTGCATCACGCATTCTTGGACATTAGACACCTCATGGTCATGGCTTCCTCATAATTAGAAGGAAGTGCCAATTTCCCTTTTTTAACCTTATTGAAGGTATAGAAAGTAACACTAATGCGACTAAAATATTGGCGAACATTGTTTTCTAGTCAGGAATGAACAATCTTACTGCTAAGCAGCAAATATTTGGTACTAGAAATAATTGAGAAGGTAGGTGTGTACCTTTACCTTTATGGTTCTTTTCTGCTTATTGAATAATTGATATATTTGTCATGTTGATGTTTGATTGATTTTCTAAAGCATCTCTATTAAGGAAGTATGAATGCTGAGAAGTATGAATGCTGATCCTATGTGTTTGAGCTGGGGAAGTTCTTAGTTTTAGTTAATAATCTATTTGGTTCCTGGTCCTGCATTTGCATTCTCCATGTGCCGATCGATAAACATGTCAGTTTTTCTCATAAGTCATTAAGTCGTTCAACTTTTTAGTTCTATAAAATCGAATCAGCATCGGAAGTCCTATCAGTAGGTTATGTTATAACTTGATTTAGGTCACCTTAGAATGTGGTCTTTTTGTGGAAGATATTTTCTGTGGCAGAAATAGTAGCTCATTGTACAATATATGGTTAATGTAAGGTTCTCTCATGTTGAACTATGAGAATATCCTATTTTGGTGCATTACTTGCTGTCAGCCTAAACCAAATCATGACTGGAATCCTCTTTATACCCTTGCCACTAGAAATTCTTCTGAAGACCATGTCAGTCAGAGATGGCTAAGTTATCTTGTGTGTGAAAGTATCTTATGTCTCCTTTGTTCATGAGATGCACTTTCATGCATGAACTCTTTTATGTTATGATACTATTTTCACAAATTTTCCCTTGTAACAATATGGTTTAACATGCTGTGAATTTGGTTTGACATGCTAGGCTGACTCATCTCAATGAATAAGTTGTTTCAGTGATAACTTTACTTTTCTTTGTAATACTCTCACTATTGTTGCTGTTGGCCATTACATGCAAACTGTAATTATAATGATCTCATTCATCAGGATGCAGCGAAACAAGGGTCAATTCACATCATCCAAGAAGTCCGAAGGGGAGTCTGGTTGGGGCTCAGCACAGGATTCTGGACAAGATGAGACACCACAAGAAACATGGTGAGTTGGTCACTGTTAATATTTGACTTCTATTGATTCTACCTCAAGTAACGACTTTTTTTGTTCTCATATACTGTTTGTATTAACAATTGTATACTTGTGGTGATTCTATCAGTTGTACGCATTGTGGTACAAGCTCGAAATGTACTCCAATGATGCGGCGTGGACCATCAGGTCCAAGGTCTCTTTGCAATGCTTGTGGTCTATTTTGGGCAAACAGGGTTTGTATCTTATCCATTATTCAGATTGTCATCGCATGCTTGTCATCTCTTAGCAAATATTTTGTTATTAAAATTTGACATTATATGTTGCATGAATTTATGATACTTCATTGAGCCTTGGTGAACCTGATCTCTTGTCATCACAAAATGCCTTGGGCTAGCACATTGCAAGAATTGCATTAATCTGGCCTTTAGGACTTAGGAAAAGCAAGTTGTAATTGCCTTGCTAGTAGCTTTCCTACCTCGTGTTGTCAATTCTTTTCTTATGTCGGCACTGCATGTGCTTGTATATGCATGTATATGTGCGCAACATGGTTGCATTTGTGAGAGCGTGCATAGCTATGCTCTTGCATTAGTTCTCACTTTTTTCCTATCGGAACTGTTTTGAGTTGCCAAATACGGTCTGAAATGCCTTGATTGTCTTGTTGAAATTATACAATTAGACAAAGGGTTTGCCGGAAAATTTCATTTGTTGACTTTTAACGTTTTGTGTTATCTACCCATGAATTCAAGCTGCAATGATGGCTTTGCTGAGCTACCAACTGCTTGGCCTGTTGTGCTGTTTTTGACATTTTAATGGCATTTAGGATGTTTAATTGGCTATAGTTTGTCGAGTGCGCTACGAGCTACTTGTTTGAGCTCTCTTTTGGATATTGATGCCTCCATACGAGATTCAACTCAAGGATGCTATGTTTCGCAGTGCATTATTTGCCAAAATTCTTAAATATTATTCGCAAATTTGTCACTGAAGTACTGTAATGCAGATGTTAGGGCTGTCAAATTTAATGCATTTCCTCTCTTGAGCATAGAAAATCTTTTGGAAATAATATCACAATTTTCATATCTCCAAGCCCTGGATATTATGGACAGGCTCCTTATATTGTCGTCAATAATTTCTTTATAACATTATTTTCAAGGAATATGTTATGCCTGTCTATTTCTTTTTGATAGATTAATGTATTAAATATCTAAGAGAGTTGAGAGATGATTGCAGTTAAGACTGTAGAGCAAACGGAGAGTGGTTCTTGCTGATCGTCTAACCAATGCCATTTCATTATTAGCATTTCTAAATTCATATCTTCTGTCATTATCTTCTTCACCTGAGCTGGCTATTGAAATTATCACAAGTTCAGTGTTGAGGGGAAGCACAGTTACATCTCAATTGAACTGCTTGCAGTCTACAGCACTTTTGGCTTTCAGTACTCCATGCTTTTCGAGTCGTTGTCCCAGTATTTTATAGTCTACACTAAGTGTTACGCTGATATTGCTCTGGGATTTGTTGGCTCTACTAGCTTTCACTGTATACTACATGCTGGGTAAAATTAGACAAAGTTGATAGGGTTGACTTAAGATGTTGTGGCATTAGGAAAAAGGCATTAATTAAAGTGGGTTAAACTTCAAACAGGCTTTCTTCTGATTCCTGTACTTGTGCTGGAGTGTGGTCTTTTTGATTCTGAATTACTGGTTGTGTTCTTCCCATTTATTATCCATCAATTAGCTTTCGCAGTATCTCTCGTAATGGACTTATTTTTGGGGCCAAATATTCCTGATGGACTTTGCAGGGGACCTTGAGGGATCTTTCCAAGAGGACCCAGGATCATCCTCTTACCTCGGCTGAACAGGCATGTTTTATTCGAACAAGTTTTATTACTGCTATCTTGTGATCGTATTGTTTTTAACGTGATGTATATTCTGAATCAGTGTGAAGGCGAGGTAAACAACTCAGATTCTGGAGCTGGCATTCATCCAAACAACAGTCTCGTTAGTTTCTCAAAAGCTGACTCTGGAGCTTTGATAGCTGAACGCTGAACAAGTTTGGTTTACAAGTTATAGTGGACACTACTTGCTGCAGGGTTTGGTCAAGTGGGACGTGTCCAGTAATTTTTTCTGCTTGTGCTATTAAATGTACAGTTATCGAACTGCTTGCAGAATACAAATCATTTTACTGTTATTCCTTTGCTATTTGCTCTTTGATGTACTAATTAGGGGTTCCTTACAAATTAGCTCCTCTAGTTGCCCCAGATTCAAAACACATTTTTAGGTCCCCATCGGCTTGACAATGAAATGATATTTAAGAGTTTGTCTTGCTCTTGGGCATGTTTCTTCGGCGACTTTTGCTTTCAAGTCTCGTTAAGTGAAAGTTTGTTTAGAAAACCGTTTGAACCGATTCTACTGACTAATATCTGTCAAGAGCTGGAACTATTATTGCTTCCCTTGGCAGTGAAGAAGGGCTGATGATGGCTGTTCGGTTGGTGGTCACTGGTCATTATTTCTTCGAGGGATTTTCTAGGGTTAGTTCTTGGGACGCATGTTTCGGTGTATGGAATTGGTTAAGAATTGTCATTGTCTAAAAAATTGTGTAAAGTGTATTTGGGAACTAGATGCTTGGCCAGTATATGCTCTACGACAAGTGAGGGATAAGGGTGTGTTTGGTAACGCTCCCATTTCCGGGAACAATTTCTAAGCGTTTTAAACCGTTTGATAATTGTTCAGAATTTCAATTCTCGGAATAGAATTGCATTTGGTACGATGTGTAAAGTTTCTACTCCAAATCATTTCATTTTAATTTTTAAATAATTTTATTACTTTTTTTTTTCTTTTTTCCCTTTCTTTCTCTTATTTTGCTTCTTCAAGTGGTTGATTGTCAGTAGGCCGGCCAATGACTAGCCAGACAAGGGTTGGCGACCTCACTGGAGCGTTAGGCCCTCGGCGAGGTTGGTCATCGTCGGCCGAGCCTTGCCGGTGGTCGGGAGAGGTTTGCCTAGCCACTGGTGAGGCTCGGCCTCGCTAGACTAGACCTCCCTCTAGCTTGGTGAGTCCTCGGCGAGTTTGTTAGATCGGTTGCCAGCAATCGGTGGTGGATAGAAACCGTGGTGGTGGCAGCATATGAAGAAGAAGAAAAGGGAAGAAGAACAAAAAAAAAAAAAGAAAAGAAAAGAAGAACAAAATGGTAGAAGAACAAAAAAAAAGAAAAAGGGAAAAGAGGTTTTTGATTCTAGAATTATTTCCGAAAATAAGAATTAAATATATTTTCAGGAACAAAAAAAATAGAAATTTGTTCTTAAAAATAAAAATTTTATCAAACGCAATTTATTCTAAATCTATTTTCGAAAACAAAAGAATAAAAATTAGCATTATTTGATCGGTTACCAAACATGTCCTAAAAGTTTCCATCTACGATGTTTGAGGCATCAAAACTACGAGAATGTTCGGGGGATTAATTTGAGTTCAAACGTGGCTCATAAAGCAACCGTTTGTATGCTTATTGTATGCTTAGCATGTTTCATGTCCAATTCGCGATTGTGTCAGTTCTCGGAGAAAGAGTGGTCACCCCATCTAGCAGCCTAATAAAATTTCTGGTATAAAGTGGAAAAGCTGTCAGTTCGATGAATTAGTAACATCGAACCAAGATAAACATCAATTTAACAGACATCCTCATATCACAAGAGGTTCTTAACTATTTTTTTCTCACGAAGTTCTTAAATATGGGCGGCAAAGGCTCGGCTGACACTGAAGGACGAGGATTAGTGGTAATGGTGGGTCTCGGACCAATGGGTTCAACACGAGTGCGGCAAACGGCTCTTAGTCACGTTGCCTATGAAAGAAAATAGGCCTCATCAATCCGACACAACCTAGTCACGACAATGGTAGCTAGAAGCAAGTCATAAATCAGTCTAATTCCGGTTGGTGAATTTGTTGACTTACGATTCTGAATCTCCCATCCACAATTTTTTTTAACATCAAGTTTTTCATTTCGTTTTTCAACGATACTTACGTGTAATTAGTTTTTTTTTGTTACTAAAATGCGTGTAATTAGATTTGTAATGCTTTGTAGTAGGGGTGAGCATGATTCGGGTTGGACCGATCCACCCCCTAACCCTATGATCAACCCGCACAGTTCAGTCCTCAATTTTTGGGACTAAGAACCGACTTTATTGAGCTTGGGACTAAGAATCAGACCGACCTAATGGGTTTAGTTCGATTCTAGGGTCAACTTAATACTAACCGATAATTTTTTTTTTCATTTTTTATATTCCCTGAAAAGGCAACGGAGGATCGAACTAACCCAATGGGTTCAGTCCAATTCAAGGGTCAACCCGAGACCAACTAAAATTTTTTATTTCATTTTCTATACTCCCTAAAAAAACAATCGAGGATTGGACTGGCCCAATGGATTTGATGACGAGCAAGGTTAACTAAGAGAGGTGAGTGGCGAGCGTCAAGCAAAGTGAGCGTTGAGCGTCAAGCAGAGAACAACAATCCAAGCAAGCATCGAGTAACGAGCGACATGAGTGACCCAAAATGAGCGAGGTAAGTGTCTAGTAGAGAGCGAAAAATTTTTTTTTGATTTTGGCAAATTGAAAAGTAAGATGACAAATAAGATAAAAGAAAACGAGTACTAGAGGAGGATATCGTAAGGAGCTTTTCATGCCCTTTTGGACACTATGAGGATCCCTCACAAAAATATTTTTTTTTCCTTTTGTAAATTATGGTTGTTGATATCGTAAAAATCATCAAAAATTTAAGTTATTAGAGAATAGTGTAAAAGTACTTGAACCCTTCATTAAGGAGTTATTTCATATTGTTGACGCATTTTATTTTAGGGTTTTCTCTATGTAAAAAAATTATAAATAATATATTAGATATAATATAGGGTTGATTCGAGTTGGACCGACCTAATCTCCCTGGGAACCGGATCAGGATCGGCAAGGTTGGGCTAGTCCAAGGTTGACCCTAGAACAATGCTTAACTCTTTTACATAGATCTTAGAATATTTTGGAAAGATGATTCTGTGGATTTTTCAAAAAGGGAAAATAAAAATGGTGTACCAAAAGTGTTGATCAAAACTGACAATGGCGTCATTTTTAGACCTATTTATGTGCCTTGTTTGTGGCAAGCAGAGGTAATCAGTTCTTAATCCAATCCGATGCCAAGTTTTTGGGATTGGGAACTGGACTAGCTAGTCCTGGGAACTAGTTGGTTTACTATGTTGGCAATAATTTTGTGATGAGTTGACACATTCAAGGGATAAAAAAAGTAGTTTTGTTTCAGCAAAATGCAAACAAATATGAAGTATGAAACAGTCAAGACTCGACCTATGAAATAGCTTATAGAATTCATTAGAAGCCGCCTTGGAGAATGGCACGATTCGAGATATGATTTTGTTTTTGAGAATAGAATCTTTGGCCTTGCCATCCTCTAAGCACGGGATCATCTTGCTCAAGGACTTCCCATGCCTGAGCAGGAACTTCATGAGGCTTGCTTCCTCCTCGCAATCCAAAAAATCTTGTGCGACTTACCCAAGGTGCAGCAATTGAAGCTCTCCATTTAGGCATGAAAATTTTCTAATTACTAGTTTAAAAAATATATTTATATGAATAGTTGACCTCGATCCCACTCTAGAACCAAGAATTGGATTGACCAGTGACCGATTCCCAAAATAGGAACTTGGGATCAGACGCCCGTGGAAACTACCCAGAACCGGTTGGTCCAGTTTGGTTCAGGCGGTTCCCATTGCAGACCCCTTAGTGGCAAGCCTCCTCCAGCCAAACTGGCACACATGAAGCTTTATCTGTTCTCCATCTATACTTCAGCCATCTATAGACTTGATCATTTGATAGCGATGGACGGGCTGAGTGGATCTTCAAGCCTGGAGACTCCTGGTCAGATTCGTCCGTGATTGAACGAGCTTTGAATTTTCTCAGTGAAAGACTCCAACCCTAGAAGAAATTTCTTTTGCCTAGGATTTGTACTTTGAGCTTGTGTGGTTAGCGAGCCACCGGACCCCTGATCGACTCTACCTTTCAAGAACCAATGCGACGAAGATTTGCAGGTGCGAGGACCAATTGAGATGAATTTAAGGCGAGGGAGTCGAACTGGAAAATGAAGAAGAAAAGAAACAGTGCAAGAAGCACCGTGCTCTTAGTGGTAATCATCACAGCCAGTCCTCATCCCAGCAGACATCCGAAATAACCTAATACAAAACTATGGAGCTAAGCAGAGACAACTCATGAATCCCGTTTGTTGTCCATCTCTCTTTCCGGTGTGGTTGCCCCCGCTTTCTACAACAAGAAGCAGAATTTTTTAAATTTGCATTTCTTTGCCGGACTGGATCATGTCTCCCCATCAACCTCGTTAAAGGGCACAAGACCAGTTCACGTATCAAGGTACAAGATCGAGTGTTTTCACGTCTCATCTTAGTGCCAGATTTTGTCTCGATTCTCGATCAACGAACAAGAAGGAAAATGAAAGTCTTGAATTTTCAGTCCTAGCATTAATTTTATTAAGTTTTCAAGATGTAATAATGCTAGGCAGATTAAAGGGTTGCTGAGCATGTATGGTTTGCATTATCAAATCGATATGAGTTTCTGCGTATCTTTATTTAGAGGTATAATTCTGCCCCTGTACATGCTTCCGGCTGGATCTATTTAGTGACAATGGGAGATGAATTTTACATTGGGAACTTCATGCTGGTAGAGATGCACCTACATAAGACATTCCCACTAGATGATTATATTTTTTACTTCCTAGTCTGATGTGAAACACTCTCCGAGGTTGACCTTGAAGTTTCTGAATTAGCTTTCATCTATTCAGGCATCAGAAGTACATATTTGTTTGGTTGGACTAGTTTTCTAAACCAAGAGAAATTCTCAAATTTATAGTGCAGCATGCAGCATGATTGATTCCTTTGGTATTCTTGTAAGAGGCTTTGTTGAGTGGAGTGGAATATTGGTCTTTACCAGAAGTGATGTGTTTGGTGATGGAGTGGCTGGATACTTCATTTCTTACGACTTTCTCTTTGACAATATTTGATTTAAGCGAATCTTGAGCCGCTGGGTATGCATTTTGCCTTCCTCAGCTACGGAAGGTCTTTCGTAGGGGCATAGGGCACTTATGAGCACAACATAGTTTCATTAATTTTGTAGTTGGTGACGATAGTATTTACATGATTCAAAAGCTTTGATCACATGCTCATAAATTTCACATCAAAAGTACATAGTCTTTGTTGATTTTGTACGCATTTATTGTTTTTGCTTACTTTTTTTCTCTCCCTATTTAGAATTGAGAGTTTGAACTCTTTTGATCTAGTTCTAAATTTGGATGCTATCTTCTCTTGATCTAGATTTGGGAGTTTAATAAATATGTTTTTGGGGATTCGATGCCCCTATGCTCTATTTGTATTTGGGTTTTTGCCTCTAGTTTTAATGATGATCGCAAGAGTTTTGTCATCTCGTTGAATCACGAAGATCTGTGTTTATTTAACTTATTATGGTTGTTTTCGTATTATGATGGTGTAAAGAAAGCCAAACCTAGGTGCACACCACCAACTAACAACATCATAATTATTGAAAAAAGAATTTTCAGCATGTGCTCATCATTAATAAAGACATGAGATCTAATAATCGGCTACTCATTTTGCTTGACAAATTTGTTCATGTGAAATGAGTTTTTGTTTAACTTTGCAATTGCTCCATCAATCCTCCTTGTGTTTTGGATTTGATTTTGTTTTTATGAAATTCATACTCTATTTGAATTTGCTTTATCAAAAAGATTATGTACTTTTGCCTCATTTTGAGTAATAAATATAATTTTCTTTCAACCAAAAAAATGGGGAACTATTAAAATAGTCTTAAATCTATTGCGATTTTTCTAATTCAGTCTTAAACCTTTTTATTTTTTGTCAAATTAGTTCTAAACTTTTTATAATTATGTCAATTTAGTCTATCCTACCAAATTTGATCGGCCGACACTGCAATAAATGCTAACCGTCTGGTTGACAACGATGTGACAATTTTAAAATATTTTTTTTTTTCAAATTTTTTAATTAATATTTTTTCTTTCTTTCTTCTTCTTCTTTTGGCTAGCAAGGTGACTTCATGGGCCATTGGCAAGGCCTTGCCGTCGCGGGCAAGCTCATGCTTGTCGTCACCATACTAGGCAAGGTCTCATTGATAAATCAATAACTTTAAGTGTGCCATCGGCAACTTGCTTCATTGGAAACTCTAATGTTGCATTAAAATAAATTAGACCAACCAACGTTGGGTGCTGACAAGTTGATGTCAGCACCTGAGATTTAAAGATATATTTGAATAACCCTAACCTAATTTGAAGAAAACAAAGCAAAATTCAATCAAAATTGGAGAAGAACCCTAACTCTAAAATTATGGCAAAATCCGTCAAAGCCGAAATTGGGATTCTTGGCGCAAGCCAATGAAAGGGAGAGGATTTGTGCCCTTCATTGGTAAAGAACCCTGACTCACAAAGAGGCTCTCACACTCTCTCTTAGGAATCCCATGGCCGTTTCTTTATTTCCTCCACCGACGAATCTAAAGCTCTCAGAGCAAGTGCAGGGATAGAGAAGAGACGACGTTGATGGATGACCGAAGAGCGTCGTCGTCGCTATCGCCGAAGTCACCGGATTATGCTTCCAAGTCGAAGCAAGAAAAGACAGAGCAAGAGTAGGCAAAATTGTAACAACTCGGTCTTCCGAGGGATGGGAGCAAAGGGGCTAGGAATGAGCCGAATCCCATATCACATGGGCAAGATAAGGTAATATGCCATATAAGGTGTGGCACTAGTTTTAATTCGTTATAAAACCTTTTCTGGGTGAAGTCGAGAACAAAATTGTGAAGACATAAAGAAGACACAATCATTGTGAATAGGGCTGAGATAGGTAGAGAGAGAGAGAGAGAGAGAGAGAAAGCTTCGCAAGTGTTTTTTATGGAATCTATAATTTTCACAAAGAGAATTTTCTACTTGAACTTAAATTAAAGTCACGTGATTGAAAATATAATTTAAAATGTCAAGTATAACGAATTGTCAAAATAGGCACTCAATTGAACAATTTTATGTAAATATGACGCTCAAGCAAGCAAAAAAAATTATGACATTTAAGTAAGTATTGTATGAAAGTTAAAATATGTATTTTTCATTTTAGCAGGAAAAATCATTAATCAACTTCAACTTCAAAAATAACCAAAGGCAGAACGAGATTATGCAATTGAATTGAAATATCTTTATGGAAGGAAACTCCCTAGTAGTAATCTTTCATTAATTTCTTTAATGAGTTTTTTTTTCTTTTTTCAAGCTTATATTGGACCCAAAGAAAAATATGTGTGGCTGATTATTATTTAAATATGTTTTTTTTGGGAAAGTAGCTTTAGTCGGACCGGTTTTGGAACCGGTTCTTACCCTAGTGTCTCTCTCTCTTCGCGCGCTCTCTTCGCGCTCTCTCTCTCTCTCTCTCTATACGCAGCAACAAGCCGACGGCCAGCCGCCATCGCTGCCGCCGCCATCGAAGCTCTCGCGCGGAATCGGGAAGCACCCCGCCGAGCCCTCCGGTCTCCGTTCCCCAGGTCGCGCCGCCCACGATTCGAGCGAGCGAGAGCAGGCAGCGTCGCGGGTCTTCTCTCGCTTTGCTTCCCGTGGCGCCCCGAAGTTCGTTCGGGGGAATTTTCGCGAGCCAGACTGGCGGGACGAGCCACCATGGAGGAGACAAGCAGTTCACCCGACAAGGAGACCGTGGGCAGGTTAGTTTGTTCCGGGTAGCCTTTTGTTTCTCTCCAGGAGGTTTCTGAAACAAGATTTGATGAGAACCCATGTGTATGGAGTTAGCTATGACGATGATGTCTTCTTCTTCTTCTTCTTTTCTTGTGTGTGTTTCCATTTGAGATAGTTGGTGGGTTTTGTGGGGTCTAGCAACAATTTGTGATTATGAATTTCTTGTTTTTTTTTTTTTTTTTCAGAGATGCCCCTCAGTTGGCTGCAGCGTTGAAGGAAATGAAAGAAGGGCTGGATACGGTGAAAGCAAAGGTGCAAGCTTTAACTGCAAAGGTAGGCGAGATTTAGGAGCCCAATTGGGTTGTGTTATATGATCTCTTTCAGTGCACGAATAGTTGAGAATGGAGCACTTCATCAGTTTTCTTTTGTGTGTGTGCGTCTCATTTTATTATCTCTCTTTTTTTTTTTCTTTTAATTTGGACATGACATTATCGTCAGGTCGTCGTCGCGTGATCATGTGTTTTCCTTTGGAACTTAGTTTGAGTGCCAAAGTTATACATCTCCTTGATATGATGCTATAATTGATTTGGAGTTGTACCATACACCAGGTAAAAGCAAATCAATTTCCAACAGCAGAAGGGATAAGCTACCTTGAAGCGAAACACCTACTTCTTTTAAGCTATTGCCAGTCACTCGTGTATTATTTGCTGCGGAAGGCAAAAGGACTTTCAATTGATGGTCATCCGGTTGTTCGGAGCCTTGTAGAGATAAGATTATTTTTGGAAAAGGTTCATATTCCCTATTGCTTCTTGTCTAAGTTTCTACCGCCTAAAATATGGTACTTATGAAATCACTATCTTCTTGCTGAATCAGATCCGACCGATTGACAAGAAACTCCAATACCAAATTCAGAAACTCACGACGATTGGTAGAGGTGCTGCAGAGAGCACTACCTTGAATGAAAAGGCAACAGATGCTCCTCGGAGAACTGAAGATTTGTTGAAATATCGTCCAAACCCAGACATGCTTGTCAGCAAATCAGATACAACTGCTGAGGTGATTTTCTAACCAAAAGTTCTACTTGAGCTCTGCTTTATTTATTATTTGGCAACCCAATTGAAGAAAAGAATATGCTGTCCGACTTCTAAATCAACTGCCATATGGTGTAGGGCGGTAGTGGTGTTTATAAGCCTCCCAAGTTTGCCCCGGCTTCAATGGGGGAGGACAAGATGTCAAGGCAAGAAAGAAATGCTTTAAGAAAGGAGAAAGAGACTCTACGGCAAGCTGGGCAGAGTGACTATGTGAGAGAATTGATGGATGATTTGCAGGGGAAACCTGAAGAGGTAAGACTGAATCCTTCAATGATGTGATAGATTATCGTCCTTAGTAGTGCTTTTCCTGGGTTGGTGGAGCAGCATATCCTCATTGGGATAAGGGAGGATGAAGTTCTCTTTTGCCGGATATATGTATTCCAAATCTTTTGCAAATACATGCATGACCTTTCAAATTGTTGTAAATAGGCACACAATTATTTGAACATTCTTTTAGTCCCCTTAGAAAAAGAATTCCCCAAGATGAAGAAACATGCATTTTTACATAACGATTGATGTGAGCTCCAACATATTTAAGATGTTATTTACTTTGTCGTGTAGCTTTATTTACTATCTCTTGATTAATCTAATTAGCCAAAGAAAGAATTGAGATTCAGAACTATCTCAAAATCAATAAATAGTTAATCTTCAAAATCAATCTTATTTTGGGTAAAAAAAATGCGCAGTTCTTTCTCTAATGAATTTCAAAGGGCATTTCACTATTTTATTATTTTCAGCCTATATGGGTCATTTTTTAATCTGTGTAAGACTAATAGTTGAAGTGTTTTTTCTAAGCCTTTTGGGTGGGGTGGGTATTTTCATCTATTTGAAATGATATATCTTTGAAAATATTAAAGATGAAGTGTTTGCAACATACTCCACAGGTTGGGTTTGGGGGGGTACTTATCATTAACCTGTCTTTTTTATTTTGAACAATATCTTCCCCTCATTCTTTTTGTGATATTTTATGTAGCTATATTGAGCTATTCCACTTGCATTGAGTATCTTTATATCATGTAAAAGCATCATTACATTATTTACTTGTGTAATATCAGCCCATAAAGTAGCAGATTCTTTGATTGTTTATTTAGTCACTCTATGATTCTGACGTGGCTGATGATGATATATGCAGATTCGTGAAGTTATTGGGACCGAAAGTAGGGAGCTTGCTACATATAAGGCAAAATGGGAAGAGCGTGCACGGCGAGAAGAGGAGCTTTTCACTCGAGCTCCTGTTACAAAGTTGGAGAAAAAGAAGCAGAAGCACTTATTGAAGTCAAGAAATGGGTATGCTTATAATGAGCTAAATTAATATATTCTGTTTGTGACTTATCCCCTGGTTTTCTACATCCTGTGGTGGAATTCAATTTAAAATGTTATTATATTTATGTTTTGAATGCTTTTGACCTTTCTTCTCCTGTCCTTGCCAGGTTGCTTGGCCTTACTGACAGCTTTTACGATGAAATCAAAACCTTGCCTTTAGAGGATGATGGTGGTGAAAAGATGTCTGGCTTTGGTGGTGGTAGCAGCGGGATCAGAAAATTTAAGAAGCACAAGGTACTCTTGAATATGTACTCTTGCTTTTGTATTTGCTTTCATTTTTAGTTTGCCCACACCATGACCAACTTACTTTGCCACTGAGCCAATTTGTGCGTAAGACTTTTTAGGACTGGGAGGAAATTGATATTACATCTGTTAGTCAGTTATTTTTATTGTGTAGGACATTTCCTCTCTCTTACATTGTTTCTTTTTTTCCTTCTCGTCTGAAAGAAAGTTTGAAATAGTTTACACTATTTTTGCTATTATCTCTCTCTCTCTCTCTCTCTCTCTCATGACATTTTCTTTGGGCCTATTTACAGAGAAGGCATTGAAGGAGAGCTTTTCATTTTGTGAAAATATCTTGTGATGCATGGCTGCCGTTTGAGCAAGAATGAGGCAGAGGGGAGTGAATGCCATTTGGTTGATGGTGCAGTTTTGCTTTACTGGAAGAGTCGTAGGTTTCATAATGTAACAGAAGGCTTGTTCATTATGATCTCAAATATTACGTAAATTTCATATATTATTCATGTGAGATCACAACTTCATCAAACCAATGTCTCCTTTTTGAATTTTTTAAATGTTATTCTCCTTTGAGCCATTGTAAGCTTTTTGGATTCTGGGTCTAAGCACCTGTAAAAACCACTCATAAAGCACGGCCAAAGTACCCAATCGATGCATTTTCTGGCAAGTATTGATGTTACTGCATTCTCCGATTGCAGTAATTGATGAAGTTGTGAATACTCTAGCTGCTTCTTTTCTGGTTGACATACTACAATTTTTTTTGCAATATGATCGTATCATGTGCTGGTAATCAAACCATTGTCGGAACTCAGGAACATGACCTTGTCAAGGCTAGGTTGCAGATCTTGTGATTAACGTTTTTCCCAGTTGGAGCCCTACATTCCCTGTTCATGTGCTGCAATTTTGTGATTAATGTTTCCAGCACCTTCTGATCTATGTTGTACATCAGAATTAATGTTTCACTGCACAATCCACTGCTGACGGATTCGCCCTGAATACTTTTAGGGTAAAAAATGAGTTTGTAATATTTAGAGCCCCTCAGAATATGACTTTGCCAAAAATTGTGTGCAACGTTTTCTTTCCCTGGTCTAGGATTTGAAAGTTCGGATTTGTGAAATCAGATCAAAACTTTCGAGTCATAAATTATGTTAAATTTGACTAGAACTTAAAATAAGTGGACCTTCAAAGACCTATGTCGCATCTAAAAAAAGTAAATTAACATTTTCTTACCGATAAAATCTCAGTTTGTAGAAATTTCAAAGTTTAAACTTGGGGAGAACAATTAGGTTCCACCCGAAACCTACCGTCGGAATCAATTTCAGAATTTTTTAAAGTTGGAACCTATCCTAGAACCTTGATTCTATCCTATCACAAGTTCTAGGATTCATACTGTATTTTTTATTTAACGATTGTAGAGAATTATCACATTTAAGGACTACCATTTATTATTATAATCTACTAGCCATAACTTGTATTTAGACACATGTAAAACATGAAATGTTAACAGAGCAGAAATCTTAATTATGGATATCATCGGAAATGAAAACTTAAATTAGTAGTTGTAGATTATTTACTCATTATCGGATGCCATAAAAAACAAGAAAAATATAAAGATTTGCATGAGGTTTCATACTAAAATTTGTCCATCGAAATCAGTTCCCTAACTTTTTAGATCCAAAGCTCACCCTGCATACCCATAACCCGAAACCTCACTAATTCCCACTGATCTGGTTTTACCCTAAAGCCACGCTCATACCTCGTTTAAACCAAGGTACCAGCATGTACTATTTCTTTTGCTATCCACATTTTAATATGCACTTTCTGTTCTGAACTTTTCAATACAAATAATCATGTTATTTACCAAAGATATATGTTTTATGTTAATAGTTTGTATTAGAGAACATATCTAAAAAGTTATTTCTGAACGTGAAATTTAGTGACTTTGAAGTACATTATACTATCTACATTATCTTACCGTAACTAATAAATCACTTCCTGTTGTAACTTCATGCTCAAAAGAAGCCTGCGCCTGTCAAACCATACTCTTTGACAAGGGATATTGTTTTCGTTTGTCATACTAGAGCGATCCGTGCTCAGTTAGGTTTCAAACATGTCCTATCGATATGGAAAAATGAATCAATGAGGAAATGATATAAGCGGACCGATTATAGGATTTAAAATTTAATCCAGGATAATAATAACCATAGTTAGAAATGATTGTCAAATAAAATCTTGTTAATCATAAACTTGAAGAGCTGGGACTAGGACGTCAACATCAGGACAATACAGTAGAGCCATTTGATTATACTCTAGACAACATCACTTCATGAACACTCTGCATATATGGACTAATAAATGGAAGTTATACAAGAACAAACTTGATATGCAATATGAAGGTTCAGCAGCTTTCATTTGAGTGAATTTACCTAAAGAGTAATCCTATCTTTGCCACATTTACACTTGAAAAAGAGTCAGATCGATTGAACAAAACAATGCCAGTGGATTAGTTGAGGGTCCAGGCTATCATTTTCTCATGGGCAATAAGTCTGTTCTAATCACTTTTTGCAGCCTGCCTTTGGGGTACATTGTAAAGAATAAGACCTAGTACAAGAATGATTCCGCCAATCACAAAAAGGGACTTAAGCTTGCACCTTCGGGGAGATATGGCAATGGACGAGAAAGGACATAAATTGAAATGGGAACTGCCAGACAAAGAGAGAGAGTCAGTCAGATATTTACAACATGTGATGACAAAAGCATCTGTGTGCACGAGAGAGAGAGAGAGAGAGAGAGATGACCTGACAACATTACGGTAAGAGAAGCAACAATAGCAGAAGAAATCTTCACCAGATTGAGCAACGATATATTGAACATAATGTTGGTAGTTACAAAAATTAATGGAAGCCAAGGTGCCCCATCACAACCTGACCATATTGCACAGGTGAAAAGAAGAATTCAACATAAACTAGATGAAAGAAGTTAATTGGAAAGGGAACACATCAAAGGAGGTGCACAAGGTTGTAAAAAGTCAAAGGACTATCTAGTATAGGACAATTACACAAATTCATGAGCAACTTACTAAAATGGGATGCATAATAATCCTAGCAAAGGATTTTTACCATTTCGCCTCAAGACAGACATAGAGAAATGGTCCGTGTAGAAAACCAATCCAAAGTTTTTTTAACAGGGTTAAGAGTTCATAGTCTTTCTCCTGATAACTGGATGCTATCTATTAGCACACATACTTTGCACAAATAATGTGAAGATGCACAACATGTTCCAAACTCAGAAAAAAAGGAACTAAATTCTAGTTCTCAAAGATTAGAGCAAATGTACATAATTCAAGATAATGTGAAAAATCAGAAAATGATGTTCTTACTAGAGAGAGGTTGAAAATTTACAAAATTAACTGAAATAAGAGAATGATGATTGTCCCTAAACCTTGCCCTTTTAAAATAAAAAGATCAAAACTTCAGTAGATGAGATGGATGGACATGACCACCATTTGAAATAAGGATTATCCACAGTGGATAAGTAGTTACCCTCATCTGATGGATGAGGAGTTCTGTTAGTGGTTGTGGACATGTAATTGTAGACAACGTAATAGGGTTTATGGAAATAATCACCAAGAGAAATGGTTGTGCCCTCTTCCGTATTTCAACAACATATCTTTCAGATGGCTACGTGAAGATGTAATATTTTACCTGTGGTGTTGGCTCCAATATTTAGAAAGCAACCAGCTCCTTCTTTCAAATACTGAGGAAGCTGGGCAAATGGTATGCCTCTCAAATTTGATAGAAAAGGCAGAAATAGAAGCACAAAAAGAGCCTGAAAAAGGACATCAAAATGAACAGCGAGTGATGCATCATTAGAAGAACTATATCTGTCACTGCAAAATCTTTGAATGACTTTCATTCACTATGAGAATTCTTGATATGGTCACAGGTAAAGACCATCCTTTTTTCTTTTCAATCAGTACATGTACCTACCTTTCAGTCACATTGTTATTGCACCATGACAAAATTAACAAGAAATGGTAATGGTCTACCCCTCAACAATATATTTTCTTGCACATTCTCCTCTAGGTCTGAAAAAATTCATGGAAAAAGCCTAAAGAAATGAACAATCAAACACTTCAATAATCAAGGTTGTAAAGAGTCAACATACGAAGTGATACAAACGTTACCCTAAACGACTAAGTCTTTGTTTGCTACTTCTTCTCCAATGGGATACTACTTCTGACATAAGATTTGGCACAGGTTTACCCATGGGAAAGCGCGATACTTGGTTGTCAACAAAAGATAGACATGATACACACCCATATTGCACCATGACATTTCTACACTCATATACCATGGTCATCTTCAATTCTAAGGCGTAGATATATTACATTGTTGCTCTTCTTTAACAAAAAAAAAAAGCTGTTTCCATCACTTGACTGATAAATTTATGTCAGACTGTGAGACCCAACACCAAACAGAGAGTTTTCTTCTGGTAGTTACCATCACAACATGTTATGATGACAAAGTTCTAGCATGAAAGTTCAATGGAGACAATGAGAATTACCTGAAACCCAGATCCAAAAGAATTGACAACAAAAATGTCGAGTGACTTCTCCTGAAAGGATACAAGTTAGGAGACATTCAATAAGTAGTTAGCCAACTTCACCTATACTGGATACTGGGATTCAGCAGATCATCTACCTTAAGGCGTCTTGCAGCATCAATAAAAATAGATTCCTGCCCATTGAAGAAAATTTAACATTTACCATTTTGCTCACATGAGAATACAATCTGTTAAGACTTAGAGAGTTTTCCTTTTCTGACCTTTATAATAGAAGCACCGGCTTGAAAAGCACTGGAAGCAATCATCACCAATGGCCACGCAAACTCAATCCCCGATAAAATCTGACCAGAATTAGACCCACTGAAAAAAGAGCAGGAAAATGCTGGTAACTTATAGTCTATTGCATGTAAAAACCTTACAAAAGTGTGTGTCCCTGGTCAACAAGGCTCCCTCCCCACAATGCAGGGTTGGGGAAGGGTCATCTAACAAACACAGCCTTCTCTTGCTTCTTGCCAAAGAGGCTGCTTTCATGACTCAAACTCAAGACTTCCCAGGTGCTGGTAGGTAACTATACCTTTACAACCATGGCATTACAAGTAGAATCTTACAATCGATAAAGCTATATCAGCTCTTGGCTAGCTATCATATCAATGGATGCATCTGTCGTACCCATGGCACTTGCTGTCAGTTTTTATATGTTAAGTTCCATCTTCATGAGAGTAAGAACAACACATGAGAGGGAGAGTTGGAGTATTTAGATATTGACCATGTCTTTACCTAACTGTTTATGTTATTGAGTAAGTTGGCAGCGGTCCCTCAATACTTCACTACCCATGCTTCCTTACCTAGAGACAAAGTTGGATCTATCTTTGGATTGCGGCACAGAACGTACTGGTTCCTTTTCCTTCATTAAATGAATTTATTGCGTAATGTGCATCGATAAAACATGACCAGTCATTTGAGTCATTTCTATAACAACCAGATGTAATTGCTAAAATGACAAATGAGGAGCACCAATGAGCAAATGCTTTTCTTCCATTCACTATTAATGATTAAATTACCCGGCAGAAAGTCGAAGCAATGTGATGAAAGTGAATATTGTTCATATTAAACAGCTGGAAAAATTCATGAGTAGAGAGATTATTAACAACTTACAATAGACTATTCTGGTAGCTTTCCCAGAAGAAAAAAAAAAAAAAATCAATAGAATATAATATGGGTAATGGTTATCTCAATGCAATAGGTGCTGTAACTTCATGTTATGGTGGATTGATTTATATGTGACTGATGGAGCTCCTAGGAATTACTTACAAGCAGTTCAATGCTTTTAAGGCAATATCTACATGATTGAATGTAAAATTTCTCGAATCATCTTTCCTACATATTTAACATTTAAAAATCTAAAAGCACAATGCAGGAAGATGCCAAAATTAGACAAAAGGTTCAAGATACATATGAGATAGCTTTCTTCATGTTGGTGTTGAAAACGAGTCCAGAAACAGTAGTGTCTTAAAACGAAGCAAAATATCAATTAAAAGTTATAAACTTGACAGAGAAAACATTTTTTTGATTATTTTATCTGTTGGAAGAAAATATTCACTGCAAATTTATTTGAATGAAGAAAATGAAGGTCCAATTTAATAGGATAGTATTTCATGCATATATAGGGCCAATGTTGCAACAAGGACAACCCAATACTTCATATCAACATGATGATTGGATAAGTTGCACGAGCCATAAACAACAAAAAGAGACTAGGATACCTTGCTACAGCTGTTACTACACCAGTAGCTACAAGTAAGCAGCCAGTGATTTGATTTAATGAATACTTCCTACCCAGAAGAACAGTTGAGAAAGTCAGTTGCCACACCAAAAATGTCTGCAACGGAGAGGATAAAAAAAGAAAGCCAGAAGAACAGTTGAGAAAATCAGTAGCCAAAACAAAAATGTCTTTTACAGAGAGGATAAAAAGAAAGCCATCATTGCCAGATGACATGCAAACTATTCCATTGACACTTTGGTTTTCTAAGAGGTAGTTCACTTTTTTTGAGTAATTAAAACAGAACAAGTCAATAGATCATATTCACAATTTCTATTTCATGGTAATTGCCTGGCAGATGTCCAAAAAACTTGACAGGACAATGATTCATTTCTATCTTCCAATATATGTTATTAACAATTTAACAGATGGGCTCTTGTAAACCCAGATGGACATAACAAATTCCATAAGCATGTGTTCAGATGGGAATTTCAGTTTTTATATCCTCACAAAATCAAAAGTACCTGGCTCAATATGGGTATGGCGGGTCCAGGGAGCATTGCTGCATAAGACATGAAGTTTCAGAATTCCAACTTTTTAGTTATTAACAGCTTCATAAATAGACTCTTTCCACTCAACAACCGCTTTGAATTTTCTTCTACTTTACTTTGTGTAGGCTGCACAGCTTTTTTTTTTTTTTCTCTTTTCGAAAGGAAAAAAATAGTAATCTATCTTCTGGAGCTGTCTTTTTGGTTTTGTAGCAAGCACATCAAAGTTCACTGTCATGATTCTTCAAGGTAAACTACTTTCTTGGCCATTCAAGTTTCTCATGAATTTTGATCAGATCACTACAATTTCAAAACTTCAAATCAGTTTGCTGTAAGTCTAACATGGTTTTCACTGTGCTAACTCTTGTCTCTTTTTTGTCAAAAACCTAAAGAAGCTTGCACGGCATGGCACGACACAGAATAGAAGTGCCACATTAAGCCTCAGTATGTGTCATGTCAGCTTCTTGTTAGGTCCATAATCGGAATATAACAAGCAACCTCAACCAATACTAGTTCAAATGAAAAATTTTGAAATTACAGTGCCAGTCAAAATTAGAACCGAGAGAAGAATAAAGCTGTTGGAATCACCCTAGTTCTTGGCAATGCTTAGTTGGATTAATCAAAGACAATTTTTTTCCTTACTAGCAAGCATGAATGAGATGATTCTTCCTCTGCATGGTAGACCACAAAAACATCCATACCACTTTTGCAGACTACCAATGAATTGCAACCTTTTAAACACCAATAAAGCCGCACAACTCATCTAAATAATTACAGTCGTTCGCCAAAATGCCATATAGTACCTCCAGCAGACATCCCAGTAACTACTCCCAGGGCTTCAAGCATTCCAATGGCCACAAACCGCGATTTGGGAAGTGCTAACATCTCGCCGGTAACTATCCCAACTCGATAGCGGATGTAAAGAATCGAAAAATAAATTGCCACGTACCTGCGATTCACCAATAGGCACGCACATTATTGAAGGGTGGGTTTTACGAATTGGTCGAGGAAAGCGCGAGCGACGCGATAAGGAGTTATGCTCAGCACGGCAGCTCTATGAACTGGAAGTGGCAACGTCGCGTTTGACGGATAACGTGGCACGCCATTTAACGAAGCAGGTAGCAGCAATGAAAAAAAGCACTACAAACTGATCAAAGATTTTCCATTTCAGAACCGGCGCAGCGCGGAAAAGACTCACCCGAAGGTCGTGACCTGCGCGAGAAAGAAAGGATACTGCTTCATGGGGACGAGCGCGAGCTTGTAGAGCACGCGATTGGCGACGGCGAGCGCGACGGTGCCCGCCGCGGAGCCGGCGATCGCCAGGCTACCGTCCGGAGACGCCCGAGGAGGGCCTCCGCCGCCGCCGCCGCCGCCGGCGGAGGCGCGGGCGCGGGATCTCGGGGCCGGAGCTCGTCGGAGGAGGCGAGCGACGCTGCGGCGGGTGCGAAGCGGCGGGAGGTTGGGAGGGAGAACGGCGGAGGGAGGGAGGCGGCGAGGGAGAGGAGACGACGGCGGCGGCGACATCGCGAGGAGAGAAGGGCGGTCGGAGCCATGGAGGAGATGAGAGGGAGGCGGCGGCGGAAACGACGCCGAATGCAAGAATCCCATCAATGGCGGAAAAGGAAGGAGGGAGAGGGAGAGAGACGACGGATTTGACCACGCCACTATTTTATGTTCAAGCGGTTGCAATTTTTTTTTTATTCTTTTTATGTTCATTTAAATGGAATGATTTTCCGTTGATTACTTGAGTACCTTAACTTTTTAATGGTGTCTATTCAAGTGTCGAAAATTTGACATGGTATAGCATTGGTAGTGTGTGTTTATAAGAATTTACGACACTCAAATGAGCGATTTTAAAGTTATGTAGGAATTAAGTTATCGGGAAAAAGAAATAGCCATTGCAATCAAGTGAGTTCCATACATAAATTATTACGTTTAAATGATAAAAAAAAAATTATAGCACATCAACAAGCACCGTACCAAAGTAACACATGTAATGTTCTTCCCAAATCTGTTGTAATTTAAGGGGTACTAACTGTATCTCAAAATTCTTAATTTTTGAAATCGTCCTTTATTTCCATCCCTCCAATATCTTTCTAAACATGCTAAAATTTAAAGATTTTTAAAATTGGTACGATATGGTCGATAATGAGATTAAAGAAAGATGAAAAGCATACCTTTACTAATCCTCAGTTTACCTCGGTTTGCTTGACTATTGTTTTTTCTAGTTGCTCTTTTACAGGAATTTTCTAAGATTTGGGTAGTTTAATAAACTTAACGAACAGAATTCAGTTTCAAAAGAATATTACTGAAGTGATGTTTAAAATATTTATCTAAAATCCCTCTCTAAAGTTAAATCTATAATGACTTTGCCTTCATGTATAATTCCGTGATTTAAGTTCTATTTTGAGCGGAGTTCTTTGATTTTTAAACTCTATATAACTATAATTTAGATTTGAGATATGTTGATTAGTAAAGATTACCAATAAGGTTCAAACTCATTTCAGAAAATCTCTTACAAAATTCAACTTAGCCATATAAGTGAGTATGAGGATATGAAGTTCATATAAAAGTGAATTGAAAATAACGCAAGCTGATGGAATAAAACATTATTACTTCGACTAGTTCAAACAATCTTGTATTTTCATAACAATGTGCAAGTTTTGCATTTTCAATAAACACCAACCTTCACCCTTTCCAACTTATAATTTTGATAAAATAGTTATCCTCAGATTATTTTCTAAAGTTAAAAGATTTACATGAATTACCAGAATTTTTTTATGTCCAGCATCTCTTCACATAAATTAAAATTACCGAATGTCCAACGACATAAATCGATCATAAGTTCGCTCCGACATGAACGATGGTAAATTTTCCCTGCTGTTATTTTAATTTCTATGCTTTGATTATAAATCAATGTCATCATCGATAGACCATTAAACACCGGAATCATTATGCTGATATGAAAATCTGCTGTGTTCATTTACAGATTTAACGAACGAACGAGAACGAAAAAATAATACACTTCAAGGACCCAATCGGTAAAAACAAACGTCAAAAGCTACATCATATATTCACAAAATAAGAATCTAGCGGTGCCTTGATCCCAATTTCAGGAGAAGCACTAGAATTGTAAGTGCATAATTATTATCAAGCCAAAAAATTAAAAAAAGGAAATTGACAATTAAAATATAATCAAATTGTGGAGTGCAAATGTCAAGGAAAGAGATGGCAAAGCAAAAAAAAATTGCCATATGCTTTTGAGCAGCAATTATACAACTGTACAGTGATATAAACATGTATGACCAAACATCTCAAATTCCAACCCGCTCAATTCTCTCCCTTCAATCGTTTTTTGATCTGCGGCATTTATCTACATGACTAATTGAGCCCCGAACGGGTCTTAACCAAACCCAAAACCTTCATTTGCCTCATGAATTGCAAGCAGCAGCCTCTCCTCCAGGTGCTCTTTGGATGGATATTCCGGTAAATCCAACTGATTAAAGCTGTAAAATATCAAGAGATGATGTAAGCAAAAGCTTTAGCTACCGAGAAAAAGTCACCAGGACCGTTCCTACGAAGTGCTCACACAAATCCAGAGCAAGGCATTAGGCATGCATACGCAGAGAGAGAGAGAGAGAGAGAGAGAGAGAGAGAGAGAGAGAGAGAGAGAGAAAGCACTAAGTTCTCAAATAATTACCAAGTATGAGCTGAAGGCAAGTGATCAGGGCTTCCATAAGCCTTGTGGATCTGAAACTTTTGAGAGCCAGAAATACCTTGAAGAGCGCTAAAGCCCTCCAAAGGTACCTGCAATTGTGACAATGAATACCAATAGTCAGTTGAACTTCCAAAAAGGGAACTTTGCTTCTGTAGATTTGCTACTGTCAGCATTCTTGCCTCCTAATCGGTTGACTCTCCCAAGAGAATAAAAAAGTACAGCACGTAACATATCTACGTAGAGAACAACCTCAGGTAAACCCCAGCCTCCACAAGAAGAAAAAGTGGTTTGCTGGGTTTGCGCTCATGCCTCAACATTCATAAGGCTTTTCAATGCAAATAAGTAAATTCCTGCTGATTCCACATTTGCTTCAAGACTTATCACACATTACCCTTAATAGACTCAAGATTCACCTAAAAAACAGCTTTTGACTGTAGGAACACTTTGTTCACAGCATGAAAAATTAAAGCCACTGATGAAATAGCCTAGAATGATAATCCTACATAAGTATACCAAAGCTGCGAATTTTGAAGCCAACACTATGGAGATATAACAATAAACCATTCAGACTTAAGAAAAACAACATCCATAATGCCAACCAAGAAAAATAGCATCTAACTTCATAAGATAAGAGGACTACAGGTACCTTCGAAGTGCCAGTAACAAATTGCAAGAGCCGAGCCTTATCTTCCTTGCTAAAACCTTGCACAACCTCCCAGAACCACTGAATCACAGGAGATGCAGCACTATAACCTGAGTACTCAGTATTTGCCCTCAAGTCGTCCACTGTAACAACCAATTCAAACTGTTAAAACGCTTGATGAAAGTTTTTATTATAATCTTCCACATTTTGTTAAACTTGATGCCAGTAAGAAAGGAAAGATGAAAAGAAGTCAATTCTGGAGGAAACATACAGTCAATATCAGGGAGCCCACTTATCAGTAACTCCAATTCCTTGTCATTAAATATAGAGATTAGATCCCTAGGAATCAATTCATTGAAGCCTTCCATAAAAGCATTAATTTGAGGACGAATAGCAGTCGTTAACCGATGCTCAGCAACCAAATCAACATACTGGTGCTTGTTCTCCTCCGTGACTTTAATATTCCGTCCATTTGGAATCAATTCATGATCAGTCACCTGCATTTAATAAAACATGAAATGAGATGTACATAAAACCATAAATTAATGAACTGTTGGCTGGAAGAGACATTACTTGAGTTCTCTCATATAATATCAACTTCTCCTCGTCAGCATCAATGATAAATGTAAGGTCCAGCACATCAGTTATGTCATTCTGCAACACAAGGATGATCGCATAAGAAAAAGTGGGAGAAAAACAACAATAGTCCTGATAATTGAAGCACAAACAAAGATAAGAAGAGTTTGCCCAACCTCGAGCATCCACTTTAGGTTTTTAAAGTAATCAGGATCAATTGCCTCAATGTCATGATAGGTAACCTTTGCCCCCAAGATATGCTTATAAAAAGATCGAGTAAAATGGACATCCAAGAGTTGCCCATCAAAGAGTGCTTTGCCAACCTAAAAGCAAAAGAAACGGAGAAAATTAAACACTTGCTAAATCACAAACGAACACAAAGGGAGTGCATTAAATACTCACAACTCGGCCAATAAATTTGAAGTATGAGAGATGCTCAGTTTGGTAAACAGAATTAGGATTTGGCTGAAACGTTGATTCATTTCCAACTGTTGTAAACAGCAATGCCCCCTTGTCAAAAATGACCCTGGACAGCAACTGATACCACTCTCTCGTAAGTCCACCTGCATCAATACCTTCCTCTCCTTGGAAGTTAACAGTCAATCTCCCCTTCAAATCCTGAGTGGATCTCAAGCGCAATTGATTATATGAGTCCTCAAGAATGTAAGCTCTTCTAACTGAAATTCTTAGAGGACTATGATGATGGTCGTGCTGATGCTTTATCTTCGATCTGAAATGAGCTCGTTTGTTGTCAAAATCAATGAAGCGAGGAACTTTCAACAAGAGAGAAAAGGACTTCTCAAGCAACCCAGGGTTTTGTCGGATGAAAGCATTCAATAGCTTCCTATGTCTCTCTGAAAATTTCACAAAAGCAACATTCTTTTCATCAGCTCTTCCAGAAGTACACAGGACTCTCTGCTGACCAGTACTTGTGCCAACATCATCAACCTCAGAAACCGCAACGATCCCCAAGTCATGACCAGGACCTGTCTGTCCAGGATGCAGCTTTTCAGCCACCACGAAGAAAGATTCTATGTATGGCAAGATATTTTGAGTCCCAGCAGGAAGAGGGGTCGTCATGCCTGATTGTACAGATTTCGAAATTTTTCCAGAAGCATGCGAATCCAGCAAAGATTCGGAATAAGTCTCAATCTTGCTTATACAAGCACTTAACTCTAGCCACAAAGGCTCCAAAGCAGAATTAATGTCTGAGACTTGAGAAAGAGCAATGGCATACTCCTCAGGAACAGTCTGAATCTGTTGATCCTTCTCTTTGTCTCTCAGTGTGGCCACAAGGGAGCTTAAGGCCTGCAGGACCCTTAAGATTGCAGCTCCTTCAGAAGAAGTTATGCTGAGGAGTTTTTTTACTGCTTCACCAAACGCATGTAGCTCGTTCATTGCCGATTTGGTCAAGCTTTGAACAGCATTAGCCAACTCAGTTATAAACAGATGACAATGAGTTGGAGCAGCAACAACTAATTTCTTCACAACCTCTGCTACAAGACCGTAAGCATTATCTGACAACCTGTATTCAGAAAACAGAAACAGTTATATTTTAGCAGTTTAAAAGGATCGTTGAAACGAGATTTTAACTCATCGAGCATATGCTTGAAAGGATAATAGTAACCCATAGACACCATGAGAGAATGTGGCTTTGATGTTTAAAATAACATTTCAGAAACAAATCTAAACATCCTATATTGACTCCAAAGGTGAAAATAGTGCAACACGCTAATGGACTCCCTCCTTCAGACCTCCACTGGGGAAAGAATGCAGGCAGACAAAAAATAGAGAAGATAAAAATGAAAAACAAAAATGTTCTAAATCCCATATGAAAGATTTCAGAAAAAGAATATAAGTGAGAGAGGTGATAAGACAGCATCCAGAGCACCATATGTGGTCGTGGTCATGTATTTAGGTAAAGATTAGTACAGAAAATAAGCAAATAAATGCAAAAACAAGTAGTTTCAACAATACCCTTCTTTTGCGAGCAATGAGCAGAGAAGACGAAGTTCTACTTGCGGCAAATTAGCAAGTATAGAGTGAGCATCATTTTCATCTTTTTCAGCAGAAGTCGAAGGCTTCTCATTGTCAATTTTAACAGATGCGACACCAACTCCAGGTGACATTGCAACAGGTTCAGTGTGTGTGGTATCCAAAGTAGGAACCTCAGGCACGGATGAAACTGTGCCAGATACCGCAGACTTCTCAGGTGAATTTTGTTTTCTCTCAATGTTATCAACAATCACCTCCAATAAACTTAACAGCTGCACAGGATTAGAATGAACATTGTCAGATCCTTTAGGTTGCAACGTGAAAACATAAGAAGAATTAGTGTTTTTTCTTTTCTTTACTGTTCTTTTTTTTTAAAAAAAAAAAAAACTATAAGATGGACTACCTGTTCAAGATGTGCTATGCTCCTCAGATACAGAGGTTGATTCAAAAGCCTCAATAGCAACTCAATAGGCAAACACTCATCCTGATTCTGGCTCTCCTCTTCCATAACCATTACAGCTTTCCCACGTGACTGATCAGAACATTCAGGCTGGACTTGGCGAGACAATTTAAGCTGAAGCAAAATCTTTGCTACGAAGGGATGATTGCGGGCCAAGTAAGTCATGGTTTCAAGAACTCGCCGGGACACCAAAGGAGGGACTCCTACAACAATGAAGGCACACGTGAATGAATTTAAAATATAATTGAGGTATCACTCCTATTGGTAATGAAGCAACAGCAATTAAATCAACTAAAAGAACCATGGAAATGATTTCCAATGGAAGAAAAATATCTGCTACTAAATAAATTCCAATTTGTTGAATAGAAGACAAATCGAAAGATGGCCCACCAGAAGCTTATTAACAATGTCCAAATGCATAGAGATGGAAAGAACTTAAATACGAGTAAGAAAAAAGCAAAGAAACTTATCATGCAAATTGGCACTAATGACATCTTAGAGCACACAAGATAAATTCATGTCTGG
This sequence comes from Eucalyptus victrix, assembly GCA_016097545.1. NCBI lineage: Eukaryota > Viridiplantae > Streptophyta > Magnoliopsida > Myrtales > Myrtaceae > Eucalyptus > Eucalyptus victrix. The sequence goes on along the minus strand of CM027840.1, from coordinate 28,993,870 downwards.
TTATATCCTCAGAAAACTGACTATTAACAAATGAAAGCAAAATTGCATAAGGCCAGATTTCTCAGGGCAACCTAAAATACAGATTGTTAAGATATGTTCCATAATCAATATGAACCACAAAAGTAAAACAAGAGCTACAGGAACGTCAGTATCAGGAACATTGTTCAGAAAAAAGAAGAAACAAACGAATCATTATCACCATGGATCAATTAACATATCAATTAGGAGCACCAGAAAGGACATGACTAAGACCAGCTCACAGAAACTCAACATAAAATTATTACCATCTAAAGACTGGGGACGAGAATACATCACATTATTTTGACAAGCATAAAGACGAAATGATGGCTCAGCAGCATTCAGACCATCAATGGGCCTCCTGGTATCAAGCATCAGCATGCCCATGAGAATTTTCACCAGCGCAGTTCTGGTATCACTATGAGCACATAGATTTAAGAGAAGCCGCTGGAGCTGTCCCTTATAGAGAGGCTACCAAAAAAAAATGCAGAAGATTAGCATATATTAGGCAATATCAAGCAGAACTTATACTGAAAACAACATACCTGGACAACACGAAGCAAGCGAATCATTGATTGTAAAGCTTCAGTATCAACCAAAGGAGCTCCATCTGCTTCAACAAGCTTTGCTCCCAAAGACCGACGGGAACCAAGGCCTCCACCAATTCTCTCAATGCTGGATCCCGAACCTTCAGTTCGTCTAGATGACTCACCTCTACGGCTTCTAGGATACATACCAAAGAGGGTACGATTATGGTATCGATTAGCAAATCGCTCACGCAACATGTTTGCCTCAGCAACTAGCGCAGGAGTGAGATTGGCAAGAACAGCATCAGATGACGTAAGAAGTACCTGCAGAGAATAATTAGATTAATCAAGATAGAATATAACTGCACAAGTTCCCTAACACAGATTGTACTTACCTCTTCCCGCAATTCTGATGGAAATGTAGCAATAATTGATACAGTGTCCATTTCAACTGGTTGACCTTCCAGTTCTTGAGATTGATGAAGCCTTTGCGCTTGCTGTTGTGCTAAAACTTCTGCTCTAATGTCTGGGGGAAGGGCTGCCAGAAACTCTGGGTCAATATCTCCTGTATTCTGTGGTTCAGCACTTGCAGGTTGAGCAACCTGGCCTTGCTGGGCTGAAAGAACTTCAGCCCGCAGCTCCTCAGGAAGAGCATCCAAAAATGCAGGATCTATAGAACCAGAAACAGCATCGCTGTTAACCTGTTGCTCTGTCGATGGACTATCATGCTCTGCCTCTTGGCTATTTTCTGGAACTTCTGTTACACGATCAAGTGATGTCTCTCTAGCTGATGCAGTGGCAGAATTTCCAATCGACAAATTGGTTCTTCTAGAGCGTGCAGCCAGTGGATCACCCAAAGCACTCCTATCGGCACCACCTTGCCTCTCACCACCATCATCCTGGCCATCTGCACTTCCAATTTCAACATCCAAACTCCGAAGACTTTCCCCGAGAGTTGCACCACTTCCCCCACTTTCCTGGCTTACTGCTTCAACATCTCGTACAGTGGCATCACTGTGTTCGAACTGCATCTCAACAGGCTGAGCCTGCGTAGCAGAAGCATCAGGTTCTTGCATCGATTCACCACGTGCATTTACCATATCAGCATTTTGAGAGCCTTCAGTTATTTCAGTTGCGGGTGCATCCCCATGTTCATCATTAGCATTGCCTTCAACAGCAATCTCTGGCCTGACACCTTCAGATTCCTGCTGCTGAGTAACTTCGCCTCCATGTTGAAGCTCTGCAGCCGTGTTCTGTTCAGAGGGATTTTCAGCCATTGGCCTTCTCAACTGGGAAACAAGCAGCTCTTCTAGACCTTGTGGAATCATAGCTGCACCCGAACCACTAGTTTGCTGGTTCTCATCAACCCAGAGGTTCAAACGATGTCCATGACGTCCACTTCTCAGTGACCGGAAAACAGAATCCAGCCGCGTTGAGGCACCCTCAATGTTCCTTTCAGAGAAAACTATATCGGCCACACTTTCTGAGGAACAATAGTTAATTGTCAGAGACATATAATGTAGACTTCCAATAAGATACTGTATGAAAGATAAACAACAGCTGGAATGAAGTCTCTAGCTGTTTTATCAAAATAGAAAATAGAAAATTTAAAGTAAACTGAGAAGCTATAATAAGGTTGCCCACCTGAATGTCTCTGAGAGGATAAGTGAACTGAGGAAGTTGGTCTAGTTAAAAGAGGATGCCTGGAGGGAGCTGCAGTGCTACCACTCCTACCCAAAAGATTATAAATAGATGTGGTACGCCCATGACGTCTGGAACCAAAAACTTCCACTGGCATTAAGTGCAGAGTTTCATTGGGAAAAGTATGATTTCTTCCAAGAACCTCAATATGATCAAATACGTTAATTCCATTAATCCCTTCCTCAAGCCTAAGTATAACACCATCTTCATCGTCCTCGTCATCTTCATCATCTTCTTCCAGGACCTCCTCATCAAAATCATCATCATCATCCATATCATGTTCATCTTGATCTGTGTCAGGGTGTGGAAGATGATGTACTTCATCTTCCTCCAGATCATTATGATCCTCGTCATCCTCATCATCATCTTCATCAACCTCATCCCCCTCATCACCCGACATCTCCTCATCGTCGTCGTCGTCGTCATCATCTTCGTCAATATTTTCTTGCACATGAGGCTGGATTTCAAATCGTATGCCAACGGTATCAATGCCATTTTCAAGACCCCTAGCTTCTTCAGAAGATTCATGCATGTAGTCATCCTCACTGCCGGGAGCAGAACCTTCATCAAGATCCTGATCATGCTCCATATCATCTGTCACAGCCTCAGAACCCCCAAAAGTCTGTAGAGTATTGCTATGATCAGCATTCTCCACAGCCAGAGACTCATGATTTGACTGAAATGCTGCTTCCATGGACTCAGATGCCACACCATTGTTATCTGTTTGACCAGATTGATTGGGATCAGAAGCTTTGGGTGAACTTTCACCCTTCCCTGTGGTAGGATCAACAGAATGAACATGCTCCTTGCTTACAAGCTCAAGAGCTTTTATAAGCCCTGTGACAACTTTAGGGGAGTCAGCATGATCTAGGTCCAAAACCTTGAGAAATTGTGTGAGCGATTTGACAAGACCAACATCAACAAAAGTAGCAGAGGCTTCCGCTGAAATATAAGAGCCGGTAGGTGAACGCGCAGCCAGGACATCATTAAGAAGATCAACAAAAACCTGCATCTCACCGCCTGTTGATCTACAATCTTTAGATGTATCAACAAATTCATTGAAAATATAAGTGATCTCTGTAAAGACCCTCCTTCTTGCCTCCAAAGAGCGAACACAAGATGCCACCAAAAACTGGCTGGCCCTGGATGACAGTTTATGCCTCCAATCTCCATCAATCTTCTTATCTTTCTTGGAGGTTTTAGCACATGGAAGGAACTTGCGGAGAACATGATTATATATTCCTCCACCACCAACTTTCTGATAAGGACCCCTGCAGCTGCTTAGATCAGCATCTTTTCGAAGCAGAACTTGAACAGAAGTAGGATACAGCAAAAGAATCTCAGTCATAAGCTTCAAAACAAACACAACTTTAGCAATCGACACTGATGCTTCAACATTAGAACCTTCAGACTCGTCCACTGCATTGACAACAGCTTTCCCTTTACCCTTCACAGCCGCAACATCAACATCCATATCAGTTGATGATGGGGCACCCTGGGTCCCTTCATCTTGCGATGGAGGTTCAAAAGTACAAATCAACTCCAATAGAAGTTCAATCACGCTTAGGAAGCTCTGAGGATATCTGCGATGAGCCTTTGCACTCTTAGAGTTTGAATCAGGAAGTTTGCCCAGTCCATTACCCTGAGTCACTGAATTCACATTACCCAAGGAGAGCTTCCCATCATTAGCTTGTGGCTTCTCTTTCTCCTTCTCCCTTTCTTTGTCTTTGCTCTTGTCTTTTTCACGATCCTTCAGCAAGACAATGTATGGCCTTTCACCTACCATCTCAACTTGGCACACAGCTTGAGCTGCCTGCATAAAAACAACTGGATCCCGCGAAATGACAGAAGTCAAATTTAGTAGGAAGTTGCGGGCAGTGACCCTTCCGTTGGAATGCCTGTTAGCAGCAGCCATAAGGCTGTGCCTTATCTCAGATTCCATTGCTTGCTGCAGTGTTTGAGGATCTTCGAGCACGTGACAGATGATTGTGGCAGCAACATTGTCAAAGCCTGGGAAGAGACTATGTGTAGGCAAAGAAAAGAGCAAGTTCAAACCCCCAGCATCCAGAAAGCTCACTGCAACTGAATGGGTTCTGGTAAGAGTGGCACATAGCTGCAGAACAGCATGCGTCGTTTCAGATGGTAGCTGATTTCTGATGTAACTGCAAGCAATTTCAATCAGTCTCTTCTGCTCGTGGATATCCACATGCTTAGCTGATAATCCCAATGCAGGCGGCAATTTGCTTTTCTTATCCTCATCAATAGAGATAGATGCCTGCTGGACGCTCACATCATCCTTCTTTAACTGATCCAACATTTCCGTACTGAACTTATTATCCACCTGCAACAGCCTATCAACAGCAAGAAAAGCTGCTGTTACCCACTTAGGAACCTGACATTTCTCCTTGTCTTCAGGAACAGAACACCAGGTGTAAAGTAGATTTGATGCAAGTTCTACCAACCCATTTGTTAAGGCAATTTCCCGGGCTGCAACATCCTCATGAAGAATCAGAGCAAGAACGTGGAAAAGTGCAGAAAGGAGGGTATTTTGTCCACTATCAGAGACTGAACCACAATTCTTCAGCTGGTCAATCACAAAAGAGACAATGCTAGACCTGTATTGCCCCTCATTCTGGGAAGAAATCGTCATAAGCAAGTCATGAACTGGAAAAGCAAGCGATTCTTTCGTCTGAAGGAGCTTCACACAAGTTGATAGCAACTCCTCCACAGCAGGTAGATGAACTGTCTCTGCTTCAAGCTGCCGTGCACTATCACTCGATGCATCTTCCTTCTTGTCTGATTCAGAGTTTCCCAGGGAAATGGCAAGTGCACGAGCAAGTTCATCATCTTCCTGTGCTTCCTCTGGATGAGAAAATAACCACTCCATTGCCAGCTCTACACTATTTGATCCCACTTGCCTCAAAGCTTCTTCCGCCCTTGACCGAGAAAATCCCATCTCCGCCATGGTTGAGATAGTGCTTTCACTAGGTGGTGGACCACTAATACGAGAACTGACACTGCTATTTACACTCTTCACTTCAACCCCTGAAAAAATGTGTCTAATGATAGAAATAACAGTTGCCAAAAAATCATTACTGCAATCAGTAAACTGAGGGTGAGTCCATACAGGAAGAACAGCCTTCAGAACCACAGAATGAAGCACTTTTACAAAAGTCTCTGCATCCCGTGGAAAAGCAACTTCGCCACTTGTCAAAGGTTGAGTGAGCAAGTGTTTGGTAAATGGAGACAATATAGATGATGAGGTCACCAGGTGGTCCATAAGTTTACCATAGCTAGCTAGAGGACCATAGATCCATAAGTTCTCTGTATCTTCCTTTTCCTGTTTTACATTTCCATCATCGGTCTCCATGGGAGAAGCAGGAGCCTTGTTAACAGCAAAGAGCAATTGGCTGGTAGCCTCAAATGTAGTCAAGACTGATTGAATCACCTCATGTCCATACAAGCAGTTTAGTAGGACTGGATTACAAGAATCTTGCCTGTCCATCAGAATCCCATCGATGAAATCAATGACCTTACCAAAGTAGCGGCATTTGGTTGATACAGAAACCTCTGATCCAGGGGGATTCTCACATCTCCCAAAAGCCATATGATCAGATGAAATTGACGCAAAGGTTGATGCCACTACCTTTGATGATGGGGTTACATTCACTGTATCATCCCGTCGCCGAGAAGGAAGTAACATCACCTTCCCCAACTCTTGAAACAGATGAGTTATGTGAAAGGAGAGTGACCTCACCATGTCACAGCAAGAAGCATAGTAGGACCTTTGTTTGTCAAGCTCCTTTTTACCAGCAGCATCCAAAGAATCAGAATGATGTGTCTGACTGGTAGATCCAGTACGCAGGCTTGTAGGACTGTCAGTGCTGATTCTTTGATGAAAACTAGTAGCACGACCGAGATCACGATACAAGTTTATGAGGTCAAAAAACTGAGATTCCATGCTCCATCCTGAAGACCTCCGCCTGAACAACGGATCAAGGAACTGCCTAAAGGAATTAAACCGCTGCTCTTCAGTTTCATTTGAGTTGATTTCTGATTGGTGCGGCTCAGTGGAAGTTCCCGCAGTTTCCTCAATTTCTAGTTTGGCATCTTCAAGCTGAGAAATCTGCCACATAACTTCACGGTGTACACGTCCAATGTCTTCTAGAACATCTTTACTGCCATTGGCAAATTCTGTCAGCAATGCAGTAACCCAGCGGTTGTCTTTAGAGGCAGCAAGGAATAGAAGGAACTCAACAAGGGAAAGCGAAGAAAATACACCCTCATCCAGGCTCATCCTGGGATCAAGCAAAAAAGATCCAGAAAAGGCAGTAAAACCAGCCAAAGCTTTCTTCAGATGTTCCCTCAGAGCAGAACAGAAGGCTCGAGCAAGTGGAGCAGAATGATGTTGTGTAAAACCCTTGAAAACCATGGTGCTATGCAAGGCAATGGACATCCCCTCAGATGACTGGGCAATGCTAGGCTGTAACAAAAGCTTCAACAATGCATCTATGCCAGACTTCTCAACAAATAACCGGCATGTTTCAGAATTTTCCATTGTTCTATGAACCAAGACCATCAAGTGAAAGACACATAATTGAATGAACTGCTCATCACTGACGCCTTCAGCAGCTGAATCGACCGAACCAACCAGACAGCAAGCACCATCATTTTCCTTGTACTCAGCATCCATTTCCATTGCAGCAGTCCCACTTAGTTTTCCTGAAGTTCCTATGCAAGAGCTCTCCCTCGAAGAAGAAATTTTATCGACAATTTCAATGATTATGTCAACACCATCACTTCTCAATGATGATACATGGCGCAAAAGCTCTTCCACTGCATTTGCCAAAGGAACAATGGCTTCATTCATAGCAACAACATATTTCTTACTGGTAAATATGTCAACCAGGAAACGTAGAGCTTTAGTTTCTTTAACTGCATCAACACCTTTGGTATTAAGACAGATTGCGCCAAGACCATTGGGAATACATGTGAGAGCCTTAGCAGATGGTATAACTCCAGCAACAACTGAAGTTATAAATGAATTCGGGAGACCCATTTCAAATAAGGTGGACAAGCAAGTAGGATCTTTGTGGATAATCTCACTCATTAGTGTCACAGCTGAGTGATAAATGTCACCACCAAATTTTTCTACATTTCCGAATATATGCGAAAGTGTGGCAGCAAGAGAAGTGTCCTGTGTGTTTTGGGATCTGCTGGGGTTTGTAGGTGAGTATGTAGCAGATCCAAGGGCCTTCAATAAAACCTTGATGAGCCTTTTCTGAGTGTTCAACAGATCATCGCTGTTTCTTGAGCATTCACCAACAACCACGGACTCATCATTTCCACCCGTTAAGCCAATTACTCTAGTAACTTCCAGTTGCAATCTCTGCACTAACAGCTCAACTCCCCCTAGTTCCCTGAAATGAGATACCGCTGAACTACTATAGTCCATGAGCTTTTGAATAGTCTTCACAGCTAAGCAGACAAGATGCATATGGCTAGGATAGGAGTCTTCTAGAAGGGGTAAGAATGTTGGAAGCATCCCCCAGCCTCTGATATTATTACCTTGAGTTGAGGATGAAACTATGTTGAGCATATAAAACTGAAGAAGTGCTTCAACAAAGGCAAGAGATGATGGATCACTGGAGCCATTTAGAGATGAGACAGCCTTCTGGAGCACATTAAGGAGAATTGTACGGTGGGTTGCTGTAAAACTAAGACTTGATCCACTCAAAATCCGTGCACGTTCATGAGATGATATGTATGCAGCTAACTGAGCTCCCAAAGCAAGCATTGCAAGTGTTCTAATAGTTCCAGGAATAGATTCTTCAGAACGCACAATCCTAATAAGCTCATTTGTATACTCTGGCTCATTAGCAAAGAATGACGCGAGCTCATCATGTGCATCATTAGATTGAACTACCACAATGAAAGCTAGAAGGCAAATTCTACTATATAGCCTGCATGTTCTGGCAGAGCGAAAGGCATGAGCATATCTGATTCTAGTAAGCAATGCAAATCGGAGATCGGGAGGTACATCGTACTGCTGAATGCATTGCTTCATAAGAACAAGATCATCCTCCTTTCTCAAATGAAGATCTGGAATATGCACAACTCTGGAGCTAGAATTGGGTGAGTGACCGCTAGTTCCCTCACTTTGGGAATAGACACCATTTAGCTCAAAATAGAGGGTGGAGCCCAGCCGATGTTGAGACTTGTCATATTCATTATCCGCTTCTGATGGAAATAAACAAAGCCCTTCCTCTTGCAATCTCTCATTTGCTACAACACATGAATATAAACCCAAGCCCTCTTCTTTGCTGCCCCATCCTTGTGCCAGAGATAGGAGATAGCCATTTACTGAGCCACATCCAACTGACTTTCCGCTGCCATGGAGCTTAGATGGATTTATTTTTACCAGTGCGGACAAAGTCTCTAATGTGGCTATCAGGATTTCAGGATCAGTTGATGAGAGTAGGAGCTTGAAGTGCTGCACGAATACGACTCATGTTATGTTGCCAAAAAACAGCAGCAGACATTCGCGTTACATTATCACAACTCGGCACAGAATCATGTCACGTAATCAAATTTGAGGATTGCTTACCTCTAGTCCCTCAAATGAACTTTTGTTGTGGCAGTTCTCTAGTATTATTTGCATCACTCGCAGAATCTGTAAAACGGCAAGTTTCGGAAAAGGACTTTCGTCCTCTCCAATCTTATCCGACAAAAGGAGGTCATTCCTACATGACAGATAAGTCTTGAAATATGTGTCAAAATGAAGAAACAGCGGCCTCCAATGATGGAAATTTCCCTACAAACAAATCAATGCAAAGCCCAATAGTTAGCATGGAAACATCATTCAACAAGCAGAAAAAAATTGTTTTGATTACTGCAAAGAGAAAAACCATGTATCACCTTATCATACTCCCAATTAAAACCAGAAAGGGGAATTGCTATATCTTGTAGTGGACTTTGGATAACTTTCTCGATGAATGATTTGACCTTGGGAGGCTGCAAGCCATAAAAGTAATACCATTATATATACTACAGCAAGAAGAATGAAAGCAATACTTTCCTCTCCATTGGGCAAATGTTTAGTGGGAAAATCATGAAATTGAAGAGGAAAAGGGAAGGTAGCAAGTAAAAAATAGCATAATAGGTGCCTAATTCAATAAAGCCGCCCACACAAGCAGTGAGTCACAAATTTGAAAAGATAACTTTCAGCATATTCAAGTCATCCGTTCCAACATATCTAATCGCATCCTTTCCCCGCTTGTCTCTTCTATGCAAGCCAAGTTCTAACTCATCCATTAGTTAATGTAGGATTCATTAGGATTCTCCTGCAAGTAATCACAAAGGAACTTGCAAACAACGTTGTCAGGTTTGGTATCCTATCTAGGATCACTTGGAGATATTCAAGGATCGAATCATAGGATAGGATCGCAGATAGTAAGATCCTACAAATTTGTTGAATTGATCCTAAAATATGCAATTCTTACTTAAATAAGTGCAATAAGATGCATATTAACCTTAAAAACAGGGAAGCCCAAAGGTAGAGTCCCTCATGTGAGAGACGCTTAGGTTTAAATTCTTGCTCGCCAATTTTCAAAGAACAAGCAAAGCACTCGGTTAAAAAAAAAAATTATAATAATAATCAAGAAAATGTAACAGCATAAAATCTCCTTGTCCTAGTTTTTCCAAATTTTTAAATCCTGTATTCCTACTCTCTTGTGAGACAAATACCTTCTCTTTCTTTATCTCACAGGATTAAAAATATTTTACATCAATGTTGGACCCACAATCTCTAATCTACTTTCCCATAGTCCATAACGAACCTCACTTTCACTCACTATTCTAGGGTTTTCAGCTCTTTAGAGTTTAGCTGACATTCCAATCAGTACACACCCAAAAAAACCGCACTACTTGACCAAGTCAAATCTGGTGACAAATTCTTAAGAATGTTCCAGAGGTAATCAAACTCATCTAGTTGCATAAGGACAGAAGCTTCTTCTCTCTTGTCTCCAGCGGACAGTACAGTTCGGAGAGACAGAGGTGGTCAATGACCCATCTCATCATTGCCTCAAGACTGAAGAAAGTGGCGCTCCTGCTGAAAGGCAGAATTGCCCTATAAAGCTGGATCGGTGGAATTGTAGATGGGATCGTGATCCTACTTGATTATTAAGATCTGCAGCATGATCCCACCCCAATACCAGCAGACTACGATTTTCTTATGATCTGAATCATTCAGAGGTTTTTAAGTCATATGATCAACAATCCTACATTCCAAAAACGTGATCTAACAACCATGCTTGCAAAACAGATTCAGCAATTTGAATTTTTCTCTTATATGAAATGTTCGCTCCAACAACTCTAATATAGATTTCCTACAAACAACAGAGAGTTGTTAAGGTCTATTTGCATCTAGATATTAATTATAGAACCATTGAATAGTAGTAACCCCACAAGGACCCTACTAATGCAATTCAACAAATTGCCTTGGTGAAAACAAATAGTAATGCCACCCATCGCTAGAAATAGAAGCTAGAAAGACAACCAAGCATCTGCTGTAATATTTATTGGCTAGAAAGCAACCATAGAAAAGGTGACCCTAACTGGAGTACAGGCTAGCAAGACGAATAAACTAAGTATTGCATTACTTCTTGTGTGGAAAACGGTGCATATTTGCTAAGCCAGTGTAACAAAAGAAGGTAGAGAAACACTCGACAAGAAAATAAATCTAAGCAAGCACACATCAAACAGCACCGAATCCATATATTTGGCTTTGCTTCTCAGAAAGGCATATGTTGATAATCTAAACTCATGCTCGTACGAGTTCAATTAACTCGCTATTATCCAAATTTTATGATGTTTGATAAAATTTCAAATCATTAGTGAGGTAAGCAAGGCAGTGGTCCATCACCAGTCAGCACTCCATACCGGCAATCACATGAGAATGAAGAAATTTCTTATTCTCGCAAACACAATTCATAGCCCATGAAAGATGCTGAGTTATCTACAAGGAACAATATTGAAAAAGGCACTAACACAGTATGTCCAGAGTAGGAGATAAAACAAAGCGATAAATGCATCGATCACATCTATAACAAGAGATCCAGCACGTCTAAACCAATGTAGGTCAATCAACTATGGTGCAAGATGAACTAGAATATGACCTAAAACATATGAAAGAAACCATACTACATGGCCTGGAAAAATATTGAAAAAGGCACCTGCAGTATGTCCAGAGTAGGAGACAATATGAAGCGATAAATGCATTGATCACAAATATAATAAGAGATCTAGCACGTCTAAACCAATGTAGGTCAATCAACTATGGTGCAAGATGAACTAGAATATGACCTAAAACATATGAAAGAAACCATACTACATGGCCTTGAATTACCATAGACCTACAGCTAAATTTCAACGGATTTTCAATAGAGATGATAGATTAACATTCAATAAGCAGAAATTAAGTCCTGGACCCCTCATATTCAGTTTTATTTTTAACAGTTTAGGAATGGGTTCTAGTCAGTGCTTCACAAAGTGTGAATGCATAAAAGTGTAACTTGCTGGACATGAGCAAATTTTTAGATGTCTAGCTATCCATTACTTTCTCCTATTCACTTCAGATATCTCCTTAGTGCATATAATCACCAACTATGTGATACACCATAGAGGCCACATAACTTGATGAAAAAACGACAGCTTATGAGCAGGCATGGGACATGTACCTGCACTCACAGAATAGACACATACCCTCAATCTTATGCCCATATGCCTCAAATGGGAAAATATAATAACAATTACACAACCTATGTAAACCTATTCTAAATGCAACCGGCTTTAATTACCACCAGTACTAAAAATAATCAAGAAATCAGTCTATGCAATCCCGCCGAAGTTTGGTTCTTGGGTTACACAAGAATTCTCTTTGGTCTAGCATGAACGAAAAACAAATGAATCACATACAAAGTCATCCAGATGGAGTCCAATGATACACTACTCATTGGAAAAGAAAATATGGATAGATTGCAAGGATTAGTCCATGACGGTCCGCTCCAAAAAATTGCTCACAGGCCTTATTTATCAACCTCAAAATTTTTAAAATAAGGATTACTAGAAATGACTTCCATCTTAGGCAAAATAAATCATTAAAAAGTCTTTATTCTACTGCATACATAAGATCTGCCTATTACTTCACACAGCCAAATTAATCACCACATTCAATGAATAACATTAGATACAGCTGTGGTTTAACCATAAAATACAGCAAAACACCAAAACTATATTGAAGCCAAAAGACCCTTTGGAGACCCATACAGCAAAGTACAACTCACAAGTTTTCATGCCCTAAATCTCAAGAATTCTTTTCAACATAAATTTTATTCATTTTCTGGTACATGTTCAAAATTTTTATTTTTGTTATAATTATATTTTCTACTAATGTTAGCTCTCATTTAATTGGAGTAGGAGATTAAAAAAAATTTCTAAAAACTCATCTTGACACCCAGTATGTTCTATTCAAACAGATTTTGCTTGTTTTGAAGTTTTGCAAAATATTGTAGGATCTAGAATGCAAAAATGGTCAAAAAATGGGCTTTCTGGAAGAAGCTTTTTATATTTGCACGAGTGATACCGGCGAAAGTGCAATTTTTGTGAATAGGGTGCCCAACAGAAAAGTAACTCCTCCATTGAATGACTTTCCGAGAGCCTTCTCCACACCCAGAAATGTTTCATTTCTATATGCACCGTCAGGAAAAACGACGACATGACCACAGAGCCAAAGCTAGAACCCTACAAGAACCTCAAATAAACAAAATGAAGCACCAATACCAGCCAAAAAAAATGACTAACAGAGCCCACAGGCTGTGATAGGGGACAATCAGAGAACACCATATTCCAACTAATCAACAATACATAACGTAAGGAACTCAGCCGTAACAACCCCCCCCCCCCCCGGGGCGCGGGGAACGCGGAACAACACGAACGAATTCGTAAGGGCGGACACAGACGCCCTTACGCAAGCAAGCAAAAGCCCAAACAACCTCGCCTCCACTCACGCTCGCATAGGGCAACCCACCCCCCCCGGCAAAAAAAAAAAAAAAAAAAAAAAAAAGAGCGATTCGAAAAAGAAAGCGACTCACAGTGTCGGAATCCATCCTGACGGAGGGACCGATGGCGGTCTCGCCGGACAAGAGCTGGCGGAGCCTCGACGGCAGGCTCGATCTCAGGGACGCCATCTCGCCTCGCCCCGAGCCTCTTACTCGCAGCTACCTGCAAACCCGACCCGAACCAAAAGAAAAAAAAGGAGTCAGCGCCTACGACCGCGAGAATCCCCAAACAGCGGCGGCGATCGGTGACGGCCGCCGCAACCGAATCCCTAAAAATCGGCGCCGCCCGAACCCCGCACAGATCAGACCACGCCTAGAGAGAGAAACAAGAGAGAGAGAGACGGAATAGGAACCTGAGAGAGGAGAGAGGAGGAGGAGGAGGAGGAAGCGGATGCGCGCACATCCGAAGCTTCGACTGTGCACACCAGAAGAGCGAAGAGAGAGAAAGCAGCGAAACCCCAGACCGAAGAGAGAGAAAGAGAGAGAGAAAGGGAGAGACTTTGGAGGTTGCGTTTTGGTGTCGAGTGTGAAGGGAGAAAGGGGGAAGAGAGGGGACGAGAGGGGAGGGGAGGGGAGAGGGGTGGAGTCGTCGCCGTCCCTCCCTCCTCCTTCGCCTTTGGTTTTTATAATATTGGGTTTTTTTTTTTTTTTTTTGGCCCCTTTCCGCTCGGGCCGAGAGTGGGATGCAGCCGGGTCGGATCCTGTCGGGTCGGGTCCCCCCTTCCCCCACCTTCTTTTCCCCCACGGAAAGCAAAGTCGGTTTCGATAAGGAAGTCGGTCTTCCCTTTTCCACGTTTGAATTTTCTTCCCCTTTTGCTCCCCCATGAAAGAAGGCGTTGCTAAATTTATGATTGGGGGGAACGCTTGCGCATGGAGGATAGTGCTGGGATTTGCTCGCCTAATCATGCGACGTGTGCTTATTCAAGCATCTCTATTGACAATATCCGTGCATAAATATCGATTGTCACATCAGAGCTTAGGAGGGATATCTTTTCCCTTCGACGTCTAGGCGGCACAAAATGATATTTGTGTCGCGAATTAGTAACGATGAAAAATGATAATCGAGTGATTTTGAAATAATATTTTTTAATTTAGATTCATGCCACATGCACAATTTCCTTATATTTCAATGATCGATATTATTTCTGTCACTTGGCAACACAATGATAATCCCACATTGGGAGGAAAAAAAAAAAAGATTTTGCTCTTGATGCTAGGAACGATGGATGATGGAGAGAGATGATATGACTTTTAGGAAAAAGAATAGCAAAGTTCTACATAAAGATAAAGATGAGTTCAAAATGGAGGGAGCGGAAGGTGGTTACCTCCATCGTAAGTTTAGAAGGTGATACCTGCATGGGTATAAATCAGATGATTACTTCGAGATAGGGTCAAATAATCTTTTAGGATTTTGTTTTCTAGTTCTAAAAGAATAATAGTGCTTTCAAACAAAAGCTAGCAAATATGCCTAGGCGTTTTTGTTAGTGGTGATCAGTTCGAGGGTGGAAGATTCCATCCTAGAAACAGGATTCGACCACTAAGAGCTGGTTTCAAAATATAAAACTAATTGGTCAAATTGTCCTCACTTCAAAAGAGGTGTGAGATCTAAGAGTAAGTGATGAGGTCAGGGACTAGAAGTGATCAAGAGCTAGAGTGAATGAGGGATCAACAAGGCCAAAGAACACTGAGAGCGAGAGAGAGAGGGAGGTGAGGACACGAGATGAGTGAGGCGAGAAGCGAAGAGGATTTTAAGGTTTAAGTCTAAAAAGTTAAAACATAAAAATTAAAATATATATATATGTACTAGTTATATCTAAGTGGTTAGGTGGGGTTGTTCCACACCTATAACCGGAAATCGGATTAATACTCACCGGTTCTAGCAAATTGGAATTAAGAATTGGACGAGTCCCCATAAAAATCGTCGGTTCTAGGCCGGTCTAGTACATTTCAAAACGATTCCTGATTCTTTTGCATATCTTATATGTATGTCATAAAATTGACAAATGAAAATTTAAAAATAGAAAATTAAATGCATCTAGTTAAATGCATCTAGTGTTACTATTTCGCAATGCTTACGGGCATATTGATGGGCAGGCGGCTCCTTCATTTTTAATTTTTAGAATTCTCGCTTTCACATTATGTAGTCACTTGATAGTGAATACTTCAAAGTATTTACAATTTCTTTTAATATTTTTTAATAGTTTTTTTAGTAACTAAAGTAATTTGAAATGCAGTTTGTCTGTTACAAATATTTTAGTAACCAAAGAATTTATTTCAAACGCGCTTTGTCTGTTACAAATATCACTAATAGGAACAACAGATGAAAGGATGATCTTGCGTGGAAAGAGAGAAATATTTCAAAATTTGAACTTTTTCGTATCTTAGTTTAAATTACAAAAGATCCAAGTTTTAAAATTGAAATTAGTGAATCGTCTTCTTCGTTTTATATAATAGCAAGGAGGCAAGTTAGCAAGGTATTGACTCGGGTTGCAAGAATAGTGTAGCTGTAACGACTTAGAGAGTTTATTTCTCTCCTTGTAGTCTTGGTTCAAATCTTGTCGGAAGCATTAAACGAGTAAATTCTTTAATGCCCCAGGTTTCTTTTTTTGGTCAATTAAGGCCCCAGGTTGATGTGAAGAAAATTTACCTTAATATTGGCCAAAAATATGGACCGGTCAAAATACGTGAAAGCTGGTTTGGAAACCACATGGCCACTTAAATCTGAAAGGGAAAATAAATTGCAATAAGGCAAGTTTAATCAAAGTATAAGTATTAATAATAATGAAAGTTCATCCATTTATTTCGTCCAATTCTGGTAGTTCCAAGACTAGGTTAAGGAATTCAGTAGACCTAGACCTGAGTTTTTAAAAAATGAGATTGTAACAACCACGCAATTTGAGGGCTCATTGAATGCTCGCCCCACTCCTCGATCTTTTAGATTTTTGTAAAAAATGAAAATGGATTGGAAATGTTGCACCAATCGACATTGTTTTTCAGACTTTTATTTGTCCCTATTGCTTTATTAACTCGTGGTCTGGCACGCACTGCTCGCCAGTCAAAATTGCCGATAAAGTTTCACATAATGCTCTCATCATTAATTTTACTTTAGAGTTGGTGCATTAAAAGTTCGAAAAATTATCATGAAAGTATAATCGAGTTATAAAACTTATCTAGTAAAAATGTAATCAAGTATTTTCATCAACTTTGTCAAATTTGATTGATAGAAAAATGCCGCATGACATTATTAATGTTTTTTTAAGGACAAGTGATGCTAATGCGGCGCCATGTCAAAAAAAGATTAAAAGAAAAGGAATAACAAAATTGGAACCAGAGGAAAGGAGAGAGAGAGAGATTGCATATGGTCAGGAGTGTTTGAGGGGAGCCACCACTGTTCCGACTTTGCCGACCATTGGCAAGCGCCGGCCAACATTCACGTGGATGTTGCCATGGGATTAGAGAATTTCATGTAGAACACTCGCCTCGGCCACGCTCGGATCTAGACATTTTGGTTCAATTTGATTTGGTAGGGTTTTGCAACTAGGTTTAAAAGTCTTTGCTAGTGAGTGTTTGTGGTATCCACACAAGCGTCACCTAGCCCGCGCAACCCTTGCCATTAAAGTTATAAAGGCGATGGTGCCCCCTTAAACACTATCTACAATATCTCTCTCCCTCCTAGATACAAGTTCTTTTTTTTTTTCATTTTTGTTTTTAATGTTTTTCTGATGTGGCACTTGCTTGGCACTAGCATCATTAATACTTGAAAAATATTAATAATGTTATGTCGGAATTTCCTATTAATCAAATTTGAAAAAGCTAACAGAAGTTCTTGATTGTATTAACTAAATAAGTTTTCGGCTCAATTCTATTTTTATGACAAATTTTAGGATTTCTATTGTACTTATCCTTTGAATTTTTATCTTAATTCTAAGATGTTTGTGTACACACGTGGGAAAAAATTATTAAGCAATATACGTAAGCTAGTTCGAAAAAAAATTAAACGATTTCATATGTATGAGCACATGCAAGGAAACTTTAAAGTTGTGATTCTTATCGGGGCAAATTAAGCAACTTAGAAGGGATAAATAGATTATTTTTACAAAATTTGAAAATTGCGCGGAAATCAGCAATCAAAATGTGAAAACCAGAAGAATCATATATTAACGAGATGTGGTGATGTTGATGTGAAACAAGTCAGATAAAAAAAACAATCACGTAGCAACTTATAATGATTTGGTTTTATCGCCAAGCCTATATCTACTCTATAAACTATATATGATTGGAATGTAGCATTGAACACTTTCAGCTTGTTTAAAATTTTTTGTCCAATCCTTTTGGCTTCAACGGTCTTCTTTTATATAAACATCTTCAATCTTCCCATTAGAGATAGTCTTTAGAAGCAAGGAGCCATTAGGATTCTTTGCAAGTTGCTGTTCTGAAATTAGACTATCCATACATTCCTTTTTTTTTTTCTTTGTGAACATTAGCAGGGTTTCCTGAAATAGATTTTGTGCCGTGAGGATTCTTTGCAAATTGCTGTTCTAAAGCTAGACTATCGATGCATTTTTTATTTTTATCTTTTGTGAATGTTAGCAAGGTTTCCCGAAGTAGATTCTGCCGTTGCTATTGCATTGCCAGTTGCTCTGATGGTGCCAACAAAAGCTGTTTTCGGTTCTCTTAACAATTTCCGATTCTTCTAGTGCACTATTCCAGTTGCCAAAGGCTGTATTTAAGTCTCCAAGAGCATCCTCTAATATACATTGCTTTACACTACCATCGTCAATGACTTGATATTCTCGTGTTTGATATCAACATCATCACGAGCCAATTATAATAGTCAGTCAATGCCGTTTATAGATCAATGACTTGATATTCTCGTGTTTGATATCGACATCATCACGAGCCAATTATAATAGTCAGTCGATGTCGTTTACAGACAGGTCGTATAAGGACAATTTGCAATCTCTTTTTCTATTGAACTTACCGAGCAACTCAGCTATGAGATGTCTTGTGATGAAAAGCTAATGACGATGGATTCACCACATTGCTTACTTTAGGTTTTATCAAGATCTTCATCATTAGTTTTGGTACAAGCTGGGCTTTAAAGTCGTCATGAATATCATTGCTATCCTTATGAAAACATCATGAACATATGCACTTATCATAATAAATATTATACCGATGATAATTTTGGAATCATCAAAATTCCTACAGATGTTTCTCCAACAATTTTGACCCAACTTTCCTTATAGGTATTTAGCAACCTTGCTTCTGCTGGCCACCAGTGCAATTGTCCTAGCCATTGCCCTTTTATGATGAATTAACCATACTGGAGGGCAACTTAGC
Organism: Eucalyptus victrix; assembly: GCA_016097545.1. Taxonomy (NCBI): domain Eukaryota; kingdom Viridiplantae; phylum Streptophyta; class Magnoliopsida; order Myrtales; family Myrtaceae; genus Eucalyptus; species Eucalyptus victrix. Next base: position 28,975,164 of record CM027840.1, on the reverse strand, counting down.
CTAGAGTTGTAATGCCTCTCCAATTATATGGGCCAAATCTCTTGAAAATAATGCTGATGTTGTGATCATTTAGGAAGAGTCACTTCAATTTTCGCACTAACAATAATGTCTCAGCACCATATATTAATCTTTGGCACTTAGCAAACATTATTTTGCTTGCAATTGGACGGGAAAAAATGTGTCCTAAAATCATAATCGAAAATTAGTTCAAGAATTCAAATTGAACCGAAGCAGAGTATAAAGGCCAATTTTGTAATTTCCCTCGACTTTTTATTTGTCCATACTACACTGGGGCCACATGTTCATCTCTGGTGCTTAGTTGGCATTTTCTGTGGATATTTGGAAAGAATATGGAATGTGTCATGTAAGAGCGATGGAGGATCAGTTTTCGCATTAAAGTCCGTCGTGAAATAAAGTATGGGATCAAAATCGAACAGTGACAATATTAGATGAACCAACTTTGTGAGTAGCCCAAGAAAAGTGTTGATTCATCGATGGGATCCACAGATTTCCTAGCTGAGTGGCTGGATGACTTCCTTAAGAAGTCCGGTAATAATTTGTTGGGGTCCAGTGTTTACTTGTCCGGCTCTCGATAACCCCCTTGAGAAGGTCTTGTTTTCAATGCTCTTTTCACTTTCATGGCCAAAAGTAAGAAGATTCTCTTCTTCTTTTTTCCCTTTTCTTTTGTCTTTTTTTTTTTTTTTTTTTTTCACTCTTCCAACTTTTTCTTTGCTTTACCTTTCTTTGAATTAGGGTTTAACTCTCGCATAAGGTTTATACAACTATCAGTGTCAAAATAAAAGAATGCTTACGTGAATGGTTGAAATGTGAAATGATAGAGAAAGAGCTAGCAAGAGAAAGAGAGAGCGGGGGATCATGAACGTTTCCCAGATTGCGAAAACTACCAATTTGGAGTACGGTAGAGGCGGTGAGAATTTTCGGTGGAGCAATGAAATGCATAGATGGAGGAACGAAAGGAAGGGCATAATTTCTTATACAGCCATCAATTAGATTAAGGAAAAGTCATAATGTAAGTGAAATAGACATTGATTTCAATTTTATGTGTAATTGTGTTAGAATAGTTCAGTTTTTATAGTTCTAGGTTTTCCCCAGTAAACGATTCAAAAGACACATACATACAAAAAAAAATACAAAATAAAAATTGGAGCCAATTGCAATTGACACAGAAAAAGAACATATATCTATATAATTGGAACCAGAGAGAGACTGCAATAGAATCAATATATTTTTCTATTTTCTCGTATATGTATGATTTCTACGTATATGAGGATTTTATTACGAAATCTTTTTCCACCTCTTAGCCTTTATCGTGGCTTTAAAAACGTTAGTCTTTCATTTGCAATTTTTCTTGGCAATATCTACGCGGGCGAAGCTTGAAAAATCATTTCATATTATTTTATTTACTTAAACATTATGTGTAGTTTAAATTGTCGACATATGGTATTATAGAACTACTATAAAATAATAATAGTGAAAAATAGAATCAAAAGTTGAAACGCAACGAGACACTCCTATCTATTTGGCAAGAAGCTTTGCCAAACGATTATTTTGCTATATTTACGTCGTGATTATGAATAGAAAAGGCATTTAAATATCCTAAAAAATTTTATTTGGCTAGCCTTTTTATCTGATAAAGCAAATTCAAAGTTTTAGGGATGAAAAACAGATTTTTCCTTAAAAAAGTAGTACAATTGTAAATGGGCAAACATATTCTTTGAAAGTAAACTGAATCTTTAATATTTCAAATGATTAATTGAAAGTCATGACATTTAAATTGATATTTTTTAAAAGTTATGATACTCAAGTTTTAACACTTAAGTAAGCATCGTGAAAATATTAAGGCACTCATAGCATTTTTATTCTGAAATTTTTTAATCGCTTTTAAAAAGTTGGAGGAGGTTCTGCACCTTTAAGATTTATCATTTAATACACGTATGAACATTTACTTTTTTGTTGTCTTAGAAAAAGTCGTGGGAGGCGTTCGAAAAAAGTCTTAAAAAAAGGGTTTGAGCACAATTGTCTTTCACATGCTTGTAGCGATTCTTTAAAATTAATGAATTTTGCAACAAATAAAGCATGTCATTTCTATTATAATTTAAAAATTTAGAATATAAATTATCATAATCCTCATAACTGCCTTCCCTTGGTGGTTTATCTCAAGATTACCACGTTACGTGGTCCACGCTTATTCTTGCCATTGTTAAGTAAGCACAAACAATAATAACATAGCCAATCATATCCCCACTACTTTAGACTTAGAATAGACATTTGATCAAGAAATCTTATTCGAAGTGGAATAATAGCAAAACTCAATTTTCATTCAAATTTCAATTATTTTCTATCAAAGGCTCGACAAATGAGTGACGAGAACATGAGAAATCGCAGGTATCATTTCATCTAATTTCTTGCAAATTATTTTGGGTCAATTTCTTATAAAAACAAGAAAAATTTGGGGAGGCAAAAATAAAAAAAAAAAAACCAAAATTAGGGCAAAAACCTAGGGAAAGCGAGCTCCATGATTGCGATTGTCCACGGACCCTACGAAAGAAAAAGCAGATGCGAGCCCCATGGAATATTCTCTTATTTATCTGAACATGCGCTTAATTACATATCTTTTCTCTCCTTTTCTTAGTATTTTAAAAATGAAATTGATTGACGTCTTATCAACACCATCTCCCTCTTTCTAATCTTTATAAAGTTGACCATGCGACGTCACTAGAAAAATATTAACTTTTTGATAATTTATTCCACGATGGATATCCTTATACGTGGAGAAGCTATGATCTTTTGAATGGAATCAAACGCTCCACTAGAATAATTCTCACCTTTTTTTCTCAACCCTTTTGGGTGAAAAAGAAAATTAAATTGGGCACGCTATATCGCCTTTTTCTCGATGGAAAGAGGTGTAGAGTCGACGGTGATTGTGTTATCATTTGATTATATTTTAATAAGGTTGTTAGCTTGAGCGTTACTATTATTACTATAATTATTAGGATTAATACAGCAATAAAACATCAAATTGATACACATGCGATAAATTTATCCCAAACTAATTTTTTAATTACCAAAATTCTAAATTGATACATTTATGATAAATTTACCCTCTATTAATTTTCGTTAAATTAAATTAACACAACAAAAAACTCCAAACTAGTACACTTGTGACAAATATAAGGATAAAACTAATTTAGCAATTTGACATTAAAATTTAACATAAATTAATAAATGGTAAATTTGTCATATGTGTACCGACTTAGGTACCATTTTTAATTTTTCATGATATTAAGCCTAATTATTATTCCTATTTCCAATACCCTTCTTATGTATGTTTATACAAATTGATTTTATTTTTGAATATGTTGATTACAAACACATGAGAAAAATCGGTACATTGAAAAATGGTAAGCTTTCAACATTATTTACTCACCAAGTTAGTGTCTTTAGGGCACTCAATTAAAAAAAAAAAAAACTCCTAAAAGTCCTTATTATAAGAATTTGTAGAGCAAATGCCAATTAAAAGGGTTAATATTATGAAAAACCTCAAATTGGTATATTTATGATAAATTTACCTCAAATTAATTTTTTGACCTTAAAAAACTGTAAACCGATACATATTTGATAAATTTACCCTAAATCAATACACTTGTAATAAGTTTATCATTTGTTAGTTTTTATTATGTTTTCTTGTCAAATTACTGAATTTGATGATAGGTGATTTTACTCTTTATTTGTCTAGATTTGTTATTTTTATAGTATTAATCTAATTTAATGGAGGTTCTATTTATCACAATTGTACCAATTTGTGATAAATTTATCATAAGTGTACCAATTTGAGATAACTTTATCACAAGTGTACTAATTTAGGGTTTTGGGGGTAAATTTGTTACAGGTGTATCAATTTTGAGTTTTTTGTAGTCAAAAATTAGTTTAAACTTTTTCGCGGTATTAACTCTAATTAAACAATCAAATAGAAATGCTATGTTGACCATTTCTCGTGATGTGTGATGAATAATGTCGACCATCACGTTTATGCTTTAACTGGGAAATATTAAATATCTGTGCCATATGTAAAGATCAGTTTTAAAATTCGGCGCCTGCTCTCTAAATGACTATAGTAACCCTCTAATTCAAGGATGCGGCATAATACCCCTAAGTTTTATTGGTAAAAGTACATGTTGCGTATAACCCATTCCATCCACAGGGCAGCCCACCACAAGTAATTGCATGTCTTTCCTTCTTCGATTTATTTACCTATACAATAACAAATGAATAGAAAATGAATTGCTCTCCCAATTTACTTGTCAAGAAAGTGCAATTTAGTTTTAAAATTTATAAAAAGTATAATTAAGTTATCAAACTTATTATATTTATGTAATCGAGTCATTCCGTTCTCTCCATCCAATTAAGTTGATGGGAGATACCGATGTGGGTTGTTTATTATTTTTTCCTATTAGATGTGGCTAAAACAACGTCGTTTTGGTCTAAATATGATTTTAATAAAAATTTTAATTTTAATTTATAAAATCTACGTCATTGTTTTGGCCATCCTCAACCTTGCCGGCTTGGTTTCTCAAAACTCTCTTTTTTTTTTTTTTTTCAAAAGTTTTTTAAAATGAATTCAAATAAAATTTGCATTAAAATTTAGATTTGAACCAAAACAACATTATTTTAACTACATGTTTTAATGATGCTACTGCCATTTTACCATGTTGACGGGAGATGCCGATGACACACAATGTGGCTTGTTTATTTATTTATTTTATCATGCATGGCTAAAACGACCTCGTTTTGGTCTATATGTGATTTTTTTTTAATAAAATTTTTTTATTCACAAAATGGCGCCATCATTTTGGCCATCCCCAACCTTGCCGGCCTAGTTTCTCAAAACTCCCTTTCTTTAGTGTTTTTAAATTTATTTTAAATAAATTTACATTTAATTACATTTAAACCAAAACAACTTCGTTTAGCCCTACGTTAGATGTTTTAATGACATCATCGCCACATAACAGAGAATTTTTTTTTTTTTAAAAGCCATGATAATATTTTCCGTTAACTAAATTTGATAGAGTTAACGGATAACTCAATTGCACCAACTTGATAAATTTTATGACTTGATTACAGTTTTTGTAAATTTTATGACTCGATTTTATTTCCGTAACAAGTTTTAGATTTTCCAGTACATTTATCCCTAAAACAAATATATCCTTTTAAATTTCTACTGTAATTGATTTTTCTCGTAACAAGCTTTTTCAAAGATTAAAATAGAAAAACCATCGAAAATAGAAAATTGTCCACTACTTAGACTTGAACCTTGTTCCTACATGACCTGATCAATTTGATCAGACATTCCCATCTGTTTTCATTGTTCAACTCTTCAATAAAATGAAAAAAAAAAAAAAAAAATCAAGAGCCCTACCCTCCCTCTCTATCTATCCAAATTGAAGGGCAAAATATACATCAACTGGTATGCTCTCAGGCTAAATTCAGGAACCACCCACGATCTAAAATAAGGAACAACTATTAAGCTTCATTTAGGAAGCATAGTGAAAGAAAGAGAATGTAAAAATAACTTGCGAACACAACCTTATCATCTTGTTTAGATTAATAATATAGGGCACTACCATTTGCCATTCCTTATTTATGTTCAATTTGTTCACAGGAAGAAAAATGGAATCAAAGTCTTGCTACCATCTTTGGTAATTATTTTAAGTCATTAGCAACATATTAAACATGATCATAGCCCCTATGAAAATAAGAAATTAAGACTCTTCATCCGAATATGATATTCCCAAAAGAACACCCATTAAGGTGAAACCAAGAAAGTGGAGAAAATCATTTTATTTTATTTTTTTATCAGTAATTAGCTGTATATAGAACCCTAGATAAAATATAGAGTTCGTTGAAGTTGATGGTAAGAGAAAGCACGTGCAAGCGGAAGAAAAAAATGACAAATTATGGATAAATTCGGGTCGGACCCTCCACATTCGGGTCGGACCACCCTTCCCCTATCCTTGTCCTTCCTACGCGGTAAGCCGATCGCCTGCCATCCATCCATCCATTTGGTCAAGGTCTTTTTTTTTTTTTTTTTTTTTTTTTTTTTTTTTTTTTTCGGTAATGTAAGCATTGTATTAACTTTTAACCAAACACGGCTATCCAGGCTTACAGCAAGGGTCTCCACACTAAAACTTATACTCATAATGGCAGACAAGTCATAACGAGTGAAATGGTGAGGAAAAAAAAAAAAAACGAAAAGGGAAGTCAAGCATGGACAATCCTCAACAAAATTACAAAGAGGGAATAGACACTGCCGAAGAGAAGTTAGTGGGGTCGAGTCCCCAACCTCTTTGGATCCTCCTGTTTTTTGGTGTGTCGAGAATGTGATTGAAGGTAAGTGCCTTGTCCTTGATAGCTTTGATGAGATATTAGTCAAGGTCTTTTGTTGCCCGCCCTTTCGATTCCTGTTGCCCGCCCTTTCGATTCCGAAAGAAGGAAAAAGAAAAAAAAAACAGAATTTTGATTGACCGATAATTATTAAGAAACCCACAAAAATGTTGATGGCTAAACAACACGAGAAATCAATAAAAAGTAAAAGTAGTAAGAATTAATACTAAAATAAACAAAAAAAGAAAGAGCTTCAACAATTTGAGTTTGGCTGTAGCTCAACTAAATTTATCTCTTAATAATCAAATTGTTCTTCAAAACCTAGGGATAATTATTCAAAAGCCATAAATCTATTATACGGCAACAAAATTAGTTTTAATCTTTTTAATTGTGTCAACTGAATCTTAAATGTTTCGACGATTTACCAATTAGATCATAAACCTTTGAATTTGTGATTTAGTTATAAACTTTTTGAAAATTGAATCCTAAATCTATTATTTGGATAATTGGCCTGAAATAATACATTAGCAAATTGTCAAAAGGTTTGTGACTAAATTGGCAATATTGAAAAGTTTAAGATTACATTTGACAAATCGTCAAAAAATACAAGACTAAATTGATGCGATTCAAAAGTTTGGACAAAATTGACTACTATATTAGATGTTTAAGACTTTTTGGACAATTTTGTCCACTTACCTATGAAGAACTTCACATAACTATGAAGAAACTTCACCGATGACAATCTAAGCTAATAGAAACCTTTTTATATTTCATTTCGTGTTCACTTTTCTTCAATTAGATATTGAAAATTAAAATGTTATTGATTGATTTTACATCATCAATGGCCAAAACCTCCCCATCATGAATCCAAAAAGCCCACTTACATTGAATTCAACATTCATTACATTTTTCGGGAAAGTATTTGGCCAGATGATATGCTTGCCAATGTTGGCATAACAAAACGTTTGGATACAACATTGTACTCGCAGCCTCCTAGAAAATTATCTCATGTTTTGCTTAGTGATAAAGTTGGGATTGTAGACTTTAAAAGATGATTTTCTTAGTTTTGTATCTTCTATTTACCGGGAAAAAAAAAAAAAAACCTCTTATATACAGACTAGTGTTCTTACCTGTGCCTTGCACGCGGTTCTCTGCATGACTTAATTTTTTTCCAGGCCACTTTAATTCGAAACAATGCAAAGCAATTAGAAAAGTAAGATAAGCATAAATTAGAAATTACCAAGATTTCATGTTTTTAATTGTAAAGGAAAAGTATGCGGCCTTAAGCCTACGAGAACACGTCAAAAAGTTACAAAATTCAACAGTATACAAATGGTGGGAAGGTGGAAGCAAAGCGAAGAGACGACGGAGACCACCAAGTCGATCCAGCCACCCTTTTAAAAGTCGTGCTCGAGATTCCCCGTCGATTGAAGTAATTCAAACTTGTATAGTTTATTTGCAAGAGGATCTCTCGTGATCTTCGGTGTCTGCTCTCTTAATAGGGGTATCGATGGCTCGAGTAGGGTTCTTACTGATACCTGACCAGACCCGAACATGTCATAAGCATGGTCACTATGAACCGAGTTGAGACCCATCCCCTCAAAGAACTTGAATCGAAAAGCCTAACAGTCTCGATGAAGAAAATGAAAATGGATCCAACAACCTTTCCTTTTCTAAGAAAAAAACAGTCAATGACATGCAAAACCGAAGAGCTTCTAGTGGATTGAAAGTTGTGGGTACAAAAGGAAGGGGGAAATTAGAGATGCACTTACCAATTGCAACATCGAAACCAAGCCGGCCATGTACTTATTTTAATTATTCAGGAAAAATGAATTTTACTGTAGTGCTGCATATGGTTGACCTTTTCAAATGTTCATCCCTACTTGGTGACTATAAATAAATTTATGATGAATAATGCCCAAAGTCAAACTTACACATATAACTCTATATGAAAATTACCTAATGAGTCATAAATATTTTATGAATGTCAATTTGGTTTCAAACTTTTCAATTTTCTCAATTTAGTCTTTGGTTCAATTTTTCTAGAGAGCTTTCGTCCAAATATTGGCTTTAGGAAAGTTGAAAGCCTCATACTAGTAAGCATTTGGCCAAATGCTAGAACTAGATTTTTTTCTTCCAAACGACCCTCATCCATTTGTTAGTTTTTCAATATTGCCCCTTTGTGTAACTACTCTTCTTCCTCATGTGACTAGCCAAATCTAACCAACAAAGGGCCAACGAGTGGCTAGCGAAGGGTCAGCGAGAGTCGCCTAACCCAAGCGATCTCTACTAGAGGTTGCACGGCCTTAGGTGATTGCCGCTTGGGTCTCACGACCTCCAACGACCTCAAGCGTCCATTGCCTGGGGTCGCGTGACCCTTATGACACTTGGGTGAGGGCAGCCTGGGGTTGCTAGACCTAAGTAGCAGTCACTTGGGTTGTGCAACCTTAGACAACCATTGCTTGGGTCTAGGGTGATCCTTGCGACTTAGGTGGTGATCGCTTGGGTTGCGCGCCATCTTGGTCACATGACCCTCGTTGGAGGTCACCTAAGGTTGAGCGACCTCAGCCGACAACGGCCAATGCTAGCTTTGGCTTGCACGCGAACGTAGCCTTTCGTTAGCTGTGGCGAAGGGTTTAAGTTCTTTTTTTAATAAATAAATAAAAAAAAACTATAGTCAAAGCCCATTGTAAAAAGATTTTTGCTAAACACTCCTTGAATTCAAAGCTCATCTATAAAGAATTTTTACCAAATACAATTTGCATTTCTTCAAAAGGTTTTTGACTTTCAAAATTTGCATTGCATCTAAAGTTCATTTGTAAAGCTGAACTAGACACATCCTTAATCTTTTGTGTCCAATCCCAATATAGTCATTCCGATCAATTTCGCTACCAATTGCTGAGGTGGCAACCCGATCATTGCTAGCATCTTATGTGGTACACAATGTATCATAATTTCTGATGAAAATTGATCCGAATGACTAAATTTGAATTTCGCATAAAGGTTTAGAACTAAATTGATAAAATTAAAAAATTTATGATTAAGTTGGATTTGGAACAGCAAATTTTGGACTGATTGAACAATTTCCCATAAGTTTGTAAGTATGGGGGGATGACACATTCATCCTCCTCCCCGACGCTGCCTCTTATAGATTACCATTATTAACTATATATATACCCAAAAAATAAATAGAAAACAGTTTAAACACAACAAATAAATATATACATCTTCAGTGACTAACGATGTTAATCCAACAAATACCATTTCAACATATGTGTAGACATCTCAACTTATCCAAACTCCAACTCCTAAAAATCCCTCACCGACTTCGCTCTTGTGCTTATCACCAGTAGCTATAGAACAAACTATTGTTGCTCGGTAAGTAGTACAAATCCATTTTAAGCAAATTGGACATCCAATAGGCACTTTTATAATAGTGCTAGATATAGATATATTTAGATCTAGCATATACTGTATGAACAAGAACATAGATGAGTTACATCACTTTAATAAAATTTTATACATATCAGAAATACTCATTCAATCAATAATATCAAAGCAAATATCAATAATCCAATCTATTGATCAATCTAGTGCTCAATGACAAGATATTATCACTCTTAAAAGCTCATAACAAACCAAGATTTCCCATGACCATCTGTTGATTGATCAAGTGCTCAATGTTAAAATATTGTCACTCTTATTGTCCCCGACAAATTACCAAGATTCCCTGTGACAAAGGTCTTCACCCATATTAGTCGGTGGCTCAACCAAGTAAAACATTTTGAAAATAGTATGCTTACTTACGACCTTTCAATAAGGACATATCATGATGACGGGAGCATAAAATCTCTACCACGATCCTCCAATCAGCTATACATTTCATTATTTTTATTTTATAAAGCAGGTTCATCAATCAATATTTACATAACTTTTCGCAATTCCTTCGTCAAGAAGAATATATTTTATAAAGCATTGCTCAATACCATTTGACAAATAATCCACTTCTAATACTTGATCATGTCATTTTAAATAACCAAAAAGGTATCAAATGATCGATTTAGCTTGATGTAATATGCTTTAAACACCACCTTTTTCTTTTAAATGAATATTATATCCGTTGATGCCTCTTTACAAATCATGGAAGAGATAAGTGCCACTTACTTGAAAATGCAAAACCAAACAACCAAACCTACCTTTAGTGAAAAAATTCGAAAATTCAAAACAAATATAAAAATCAAATAGATAATTGCCCTAACTAAGAGTTCACTATTTAAGACTATTCGGTATCAAAACAACTCTAACACACGGGTGAAAAAGCTCACCAAAGTATGACAACTACTATTGTTTGATATGTCAATAATTCACACACCAAATTTGAAAGGTTCATTTGGAAATCTATTGACGCCTATTTTAAGTGGGTCTAGAATAATCGAATAGTTAACTCGACATACTTAAAAGGCAAACTCACCTTTGATCCAAAAGATGGCTAGAGATGGGTGGAAACCAACGCCAAACAAATTAGCTTGAATCTAGTTCCATTAGCGTGCAACAAACTTTAAAATATCATCCCGAATAGACAGCAATCCTAGGATCAACTTCTATCAAATTTCATAGTTCCACAAAACCCTGAACTTTCTTTATAACACATTTCGCAGTATTATATCCTCTTGAATCCACCCAGCAATCTAAAACCCGAGCTGGCATGAAGTTATAGCTTAATTAAGAGAATTTGTTCATAGGATTACAACCTCTTGACTTTTTCTACTCTTCTATTTTCCCTTTGCAGCCGGCGGAAGGAAACCGGAAGGGCTTACAAAATGGTCTTATGGGTTTGAATGAGACATTTGGGCTGGGGCTTATTGTTTATTTTGAAACCCTATTGTCGCACCCTTGGCACAGAATGAGTAAGTGGTCAAATAATGTACGTGGTCTTGGTGCACAAAGGGAGAAGAAAAAAAAAAGCTAAAAAATAATTAGAGAATGCAAAATATTATTCAGAAATGGGGTCACCACGTGCTCGCGTCCATCGTCTTCCGGTTGCTTCATCATCAAGTTTGCGCCTTCATACTGTGTCGTTTTTGAGCAGTCAACCGGTGAATTTACCTCGTCCCCTCTAAATTTTTAATCCAAAGAATTCTATGTGACCTGCCCAAAAGGAGAAGAAAGATGGTCTCACATATTGGAGCATATCAAGTAATTTAACTAACCCGATTGAGCAAAATCGAAGAAAGGCTTGGAAAGATTTCATGGATATTCAATGCGCTTAATGTTAATTTTCGTGAGTAAATAATTTGCAGTGATTATTTTCAAACCATTACTCTTCAATGTAAGCATTAAGTGGGTACGGGGAGTCCGATCCGGTGATGGTCTTTACCCTTCCATGTAGGCATTTCGAAGATTACAAAACGTAATGAATTAGATGAATTATAGAAATAATTCATGAACCTTACATTTTATTTTTTTATTGCAAAAGCTCATTTCATTCAAAGCGTGCCATAAGAGGAGTAAAAAGTTTGAGTTTCAGGACATAACAAATCCAAAAGTAGGGGAGTAAGATTACGTTTGGTCGTCTGGATTTTTAATCGGGATATGACTAGATAGGACATGATATGAAATCCTAGGTTTTTTTATATCTTGTCCATTGTTTAGTGAATCACAGTATTAAAGTTGGATATATTCACATCATATCATGTACATTTTTTTGATATAAATGGCATGTCATTATAAATGAACCTAAATGTTTATAAATAGAGATGATGAAAATATCTCCCGACACTATTTATTTTTATTTTATATTTCCTCTTTTTTATATTATTTTCTTTATTATTTCTTTTTTCCCCTTCATCATTCTTTAATAAAATTTTATCAAATAGTAAATTGTACTAACATACCTAAAATACATAATAAATTTAACATTTAATTTATAGATTGAATGTTTATTATGAGATAGAATTGCAATTGAATATATAAATTAAAATAAGATTAATTACAAATATAATTCTATTTTTTATTTTTAATTTCTTAAATTAGAATTCAAACATTATTTATATTGAAATATAATTTCAATTTTGTTAACTTAATAAGTTTGTTATCCGAGTAATAACTTTCTTATTATGGACATTAGAAATTCTATCCACATTTATTTCACCTCCCCATGAGATAATTTTATCCTACCTATATTCCTCTTATATCCGACTTTATCCTGTCCTGAGCGAACATCAAACGAGGATCCAAAAGTAAGGGGGATTAAAACCTAATTTTGAGGGAAAGTGTTACAAAATTGGGCTTTAGCGACCCAATCCGTAATCTTATTTTGGACTCTTGAGCAATGGGCCAAAGTGAGTTTGGGGAAAAGAAGATGAACAAGTCTGAGCACTCTTTGAAAAGTACATGTTCATGCCATGTGACTTGAGCTGCAACGATTGGCTTCCAAACAAGGGACAAATTGCCACCCCAAAACACCATTTCAGTTCTGACTGAGCAAGTGCAAACCGAAGCTGTTCGAGGACACCTGGGGTTGTTTCTGCTTGAGATATTTGGCTGGGATTTCACCTTCCGTGCGAATCCTCCGATTAGATAGTAGAAAAGACGGGCAAATAGAGAGACTGAACTCGCAAGTTTGCACAAACTGGAAAAACCCACTGGTTATGTGCATACTAAAGGACCAAATGTAATTTCAGTCCTTGGGGGAAAAATGATGAAATTCTAAGGATGAATTTTCAATTTTCAAATAAAATCTGAGATAAAAATGGATTTTTAGATGTGAATTGGAAGAACCTAATACAAAACCACCGATTGCTAATTTAATCACATATAAAAATTGTTAGTAGGTGCGCATCCTTGATGGGGAACATTTAAATTTTTTTTTTTAACATATCAAGCATTGTTGATTACTTCAGATACCTATAAATATTCAATGTCAAAAGTTAGCTTTTTCACATGTGCCGTGAGATTGACCAATTAAGTATAAAGTTATGCATTGACGACTATGGACTAGGTTAAAAATCCTATAAGGAACGTTTTCTCCTTTAATGCATGTTTCTTTATGTTTCCATTTTATTTCTATACATAGCAGTAAGAGAGCTAAATGCTTCTGGTCTTGGAAATTTGACTCAAAACAAATTGGACAAGAACACAAAATGCAAACGTCCTAATCAATATTTTTTTTTAATTGATGGACGTTGAAGTTGGGTTTTACAGACTAAATTGACACAGCATGGAATATTCTTGGGCTGAATTACATCGATGGATTCATTTGTTTTCGAGCTTCTCATTGCTTAACCAGGCTATTGGGCTCAATGACTAAGAAAGAGTAACCCCAAAAATCGGCCCAAATCATTTTAACTGGATCTTCTTAATAGTTTGGTGTGCCTGTATTTTTTTGTTTTCATTTTCTGAGGATTGATATTATGGAGCTGAAATGATCGAGAGCGAATCTTGATTTATTTTTTTTAGGGGTCAATGATTATTTCAGTCATTAGTATGGTGGTCTTACACTTACGAGTATGATAAATTCAATATCATGTAGGTTTTTTTTTTTTTTTTTGTAAAAAAAAATACGGAATCTAACCAATCTTACAACTTAAGTTTAACTTGAGAAGAAAAAATTACTAGAGGAATCAATGAAAAACAACAAGGATGTAAGAAATTTACATGGTTTAGGAGTTATGGTACCTACTCCATAAAGAGAGTCAATTGCATAGAATTCCACTATGAATATAGGGAATTATAGATTATAATTGCTCAAGTATTTTTCAGCCTTAAATTACATCAGGGAGGCAAAATCCGCAAATGTGATCTAACAATTTCTCATGAAAAACTCACTGAGAAAACTGACATAGAGAAACCAAATATTCTTCATGTCTGTTCTAATTTGTGATAACTAAGCAGAGTTCTGATTTTATTTGTTGTTATATGTTTTGCAATCAACTCAGCCAGTTAAGCTTGTCGGAGTTGACTAGTGAAAAATGTTGACCTTGTTTTGTTTAATTACTCTCTCTCTCTCTCTCTCTCTCTCTCTCTCTCTCTCTCTCTCTCTCTCTCTCTCTCTCTCTCTCTCTCTCTCTCTCTCTCTCTCTACGGGATTGCCAATGTTAACTAAAGGTTGCAGAAATGCCCAAAATCATGTTGTTCCCCCACCTAGACCTTCACTGCCTTCTCCAAACCTGAATAAAATTGCCGGCGAGAGCTGGCGAGAGCTGGCAGCCTCTGCCCGCTACCCTCGCCACAAACGACGGCACAAATGAGGGTTTGCAGGCACATGCCGCCGCCCCTTTCAATACCCCCGTTTTCTCTTTATTTTTTTTTTTTTCAAATTTTTAGCCTTTTTTCTTTTTTATCAATGCCCGTTTCTTTTCATTTTGATCCTTTCTTCTTCGTTCCTTCTAATTTTTTCAAGATTTTTCCTAATGTGGCACTTGGCGGGGCACATTGGCACCACATGTCTTGAGAAAACAGTAAAAATGTCAATATTTTTTATTAGCCAAATCAGATGGAATTGATGGATTGATTTGATTGCATCAATTTAGTAGATTTTAGATTCAATTGTAAGTTTTCAAAACTTTTGTTTCAAAACTTCCACTACACTTATTCCTAAAATCAATAACATATGTGTGAAAAAGATATCTAAGATTCCTAAGAAGCTATCTGAATGGTTCTCATTTGAAGTAATTTGATGGATCACATGCGTGCGTGACTCTGTGCTTAAAGCTTTATTCCATGCATGAGGACGAGTCATTTTTTCACACACTTCAATATTCTGTGCTATAGAAGGAATCTCTCAATATTCTGTGCTATAGAAGGAATCTCGACGTGTTTGAAGATGCCATAATCCCCCTTAATCCAATGCGTTGCTACATCCACCAACCACAAACGACGCTGTACGTCCCTCGTCGCGGTGTCTCAGAAAAAAGAACACTTGGTTTCTTATTGGTCATCGGAGAGCAAGCAAAATGGGAACTGAAAGGGGGTTTTTGGAGATTGTGCTTTCCCTTTCTCTCGAACAATGTGATGTGGTTGAGCCGATGATCGAAACCCTTGTCTACCAACTATTTTTTCAAGGACCCTGCCAATTGGCCGACACTGCATCCGAGGTTTCTCAACACGAATATATAATGCTGCATCCAATTAAATTTATTAATAATATGTCACGCAGAGCTAATCGCATCATACGAAACTATATTAAAAAATTTGTATTTGAATGTGGTCCCCCGTTAATACAACTATTTTTTCGAGGGCCAAAAACCCTATCCCACTTCTTGGAAGGATGCTAATTGGCCAACATTACATCCGAGGTTTCCCAATGACGCGAATATATAATGATGCATCCAATTAATTTATGAATAATATGTCAAATAGAGCTAACCTCATCATACGAAATCCTTTAAAAAAATTTGTATTTGGATGTGGTCCCTGAATAATACAACTATTTTTTAAAGGGTTGAAAACCCTATCGCACTTCTTGGAAGAATGCTAATTGGCCGGCCTTGCATTCGAGGTTTCCCAATGATGTGAATATATAGTGCTGCGTCCAATTAATCTATGAATAATATGTCACATAGAGCTAACTGCATTGTACGAAATTGTATAGAAATTTTTGCATTTGGGTGCAATCCCCATATATTCTTGGAATGTGATTGAAACGATATGATAAACTAAATGTATGCAATACTAGCTCTTCACATACAACGGTTTTCTCAATTTCTCTAGCTCGGTTGGTTCATGCCATGAAACGAATAGGGGTGGAAACGTACACAAGAACAAGGAATGATACAATAAGGCAAAGGAAATGAGATGGCGGATCATTTAGTTTTGGATGTTCACTTATGGTAAAAAGGAAGATAATGTAGGTATCGAAGTCGCTTATGTCAAGTATAGTTATGTATGCAATCACATCAATAAGCAGCCCAACCTAATCTTTGACAACTCAATTTATTGCAAGGTTTGTAAACCATGTACTACCAGCTCACTCAATTGATGCGTAGGTGGTCTCTGGTGGCCATATTTCTGCATTTGATAAGGATATTTATGAACAGTCAATCAGAAGAAAATGAGAAAGCTCTTAACTGGGTCTTGGCTCTCTTGGCACTGTCAAGAACTACAAGGACAGCACCTTCTGCCGTCTTGGTTTGTGCTATTCATCGAACTTCGCCTTTTTTGCCATCAATTTGGTTGTCTCAACGGTGAACAAAATTAACTTGCATGCACTTGTCCAAGCTCAAGCTTATCTCTCCATCAAGGCATCAAACCTCGTTAGATGAATTTGCTTATGTCAAATTCCTCTTTTGAGACTTCGCAGGAGTCAATGATATATAAAGCCCCATCATTGGAATGAGAATTCCTGACAGATTTGCATTCTCCGACCCATCCCTATACCCAACGGGTCTATGGTGTGCAAAACACAATCCGTTTGGTAAAGTGTGATCGTTTGATCACAAATCGACCAGTGGCAGGGATATGAACAAGAATGGAATAAAATAATAGATTTGAGTCCGCCATATTGTTCTCACATATTGCGTTAGGTGGACACAGCATATCGAGAGTATTATATGAAATAATGACTATCCCAAAAAAGATGCTTTTCAAATTAATGGATCTTTGAATTGGAAGGGAAGATCCACCTTTTCTTTTCCCTGTCTTTACCTTTCCTTTTGGTGAAAGCAACTAAGGAGATCACACAAGTGATTGCTTACAACATGCGATAATCATCAAGCCTTTCTAAATTCCCATGCGACGGCAGTGAGTTTGAGTAAGTCATGCCGCAAAATACAACTCATACAGATTCTTTCGTCAACTAATCACTCCCGTCCTGGATCCTTATGAATACATACTCTATTCTCGACAATGCATGTGCGTGCCAGTTATGAATTGATCATTTAATCTTTTTCTAATAGAAAGAGTTTGATGCCCTCTGAGAAAAAAAGCTTATTTTTTCTTTCCTATGTTTGTGGGTGGTCCAAAACAGAGAATTCATACAGGGGACCACTAAAACCCTAGCTAACAACTTTTCGAGGAAGCAGGCAACAAAAAAAAAAAAAAAAAAAGAGAGTATATAAACCATCATTTCCAAAGCCATCTTTAGCACGGTCCTAGGTTTTTGTCTCGTGCCTATCTGACCAAAACGCGTACTTTTCCATATGCACATGCCTTTATTAGCTACACTAGCAAAAGGAGTGAGTGGAGGACCATAAAGAGTGCTGGAAAATAAAGGAGTGAGGGAGCAACATAATTGATGTCATTAAGGATCCCTTTTAGGTTTATCAACACATAATAAAAAGAAGAAGTTCGTAAAATGTTCTTTCTTGATAACGTGTTAACAGCAAATTCCGACCGGACGATTGATGCAGAAATAATGAAGAGAGTTTTTATAACGAGTTTTCTGTCATCCTTTTATCAAACATCACTGCCAAGGCCACTTTAGAATATAGTATAACACACTTCCGCAGCTTAATGAGGGCATGCTGTAATTGATCAGAGCAAGCGAAGCATCTCCCAATTCCTTTAGTAAGTTTAATCAAGCAAAATTGTTTGCTTGCACTTCAAATCGAACCAACAAGTAAACTACTTAAAGCATTGTATCACAGTCATATCTAGTAAATATAAGTTTTTCTTTGTACACACGTTAAGGTGGAGCCACACACTCGGCAATACTCATAATAAACAACTGTTATGAATGGGTCATCTGTCATCTATCTTTCTAACGCCATTTTATAAAAATTATGGTGACAGTTTCAATAAATAAAGAATCATATCATTTCGTATTAAACATTATAATTTTCTTACAAGGGGTTGATGAATAGATATGGAGCCAAGTAGGAGATTAGGTGTTAGACACGGATGGGATATTTTAAAATAATTGTGGCATTGAGAATTCTTCTTACCACTTTAGCTAAACTATCATGCTCATTGGTATTCTCAAAATGGGATTAGACTGTGTGACCTAACGCGCGACATTGTTATCGGTTGATAGAGCACTAAAGGCAAGTCATTTTCCATACTCAAAATGAGCTTTTTGTCAATTAACCAACCTACTCTTTTTTTTTTTTTTTTTATTTTAACAAGTCGATGGACAAACAAAGAAATTAGGGTTTGAAGTTGTTTTGGTTGGAAGGTTTGAAGTTTGGTTCGAAAGAGCTGCCAGTACAATTTTATGTAGGCGTGACAAGTACGTCGACCATGATTTAGTCTGTCAAAGATTAGCTAAATGGATGGACAAGGTCTCGTTCTGTGGTTTCTCAACAAAGTTGAGCTCCTTACCTTATATGGAAACCTCCAAAAAGCTGAAAATCAAGGGCAATCTTTCCCATTATTGACATGTGGATGCACTGAGATGTGCCCTTTCGAGGTCTACAAGGAGCCAATGGATTCATGTGTTGAATCTGTTGATGAGTCATGACCCATATGATTTTGTCTCTTGGGGTAGTACCAACTTGAATTTTACAATACAATTTATCATCTATATGGCAATCTCATCCCCTATTTCATCATTTCTCTCACTATATCCGACTATCATGGCAAAATCCCATGTGGATATGTCGTGGTACATTTCTCAATTGATTATTCCCTCCACCCTGAGAAAATTAGGAAAACTTGCAACTTTGGGAGAAGTTTGTTCTATACTTATCAACAGCCATATCCACATGGGATTTAGCCATGAACGTATTTTGTGTTCATCATATAACACATAAAAAGCTAGTTCAACAGTATACTGTCACAAAATATAAAGTGAAACGATCATAGTGTCCAAAAACATGTTAAACATATTTACAAAAAGATATCCTGTATAAGCATGGTTTATGTGTTTATCATGTTCACTAGTAAATGTATATTTCCAAAGAAATGTATACATCGTGTTGTGTTGAAACTTGGCAGGATGGCACATTTGATAATCGTATTGATCATGTCATGTCGTGTGACTTGTTTTAGTAGGCGTGCCAAGTTATTTCAAAATGTTTGTTCAGGTTAACTATCTTTATGTTATACCTCAATTTAAGAAAAATTGTCCAAAAAATCCTAAATGTATTGGATGATGGCTAATTCAATTATAAACTTTTTAATTTGACTAATTTAATCCTAAACTCTTTTACGATTTTTCAATCCAGTCCTTCCAATTAGTGCGGAAAATCCCTAAAATGGACATTGACTATTCTATGTGGTACGGCCGGTACTTATGTAGATGATTATTGCAACTTTTAAAAAAAAAAATTGAATGGCCGGTCGTGGTGCGAGGGCACTCCTCGACTATGGCCAGTCATTAACTACTAATGAGACTGGTCAAAGTTAGGCGGTGAATAAAATATTGCATAGAGTCAGTTTATGAATAATATAGCGCCAGAGCTAATCGCAATCTATGGAGCTGTAAAGAAATTCTAGTATATGGGTGTTATGCCATTTACTTTTAGAATGGTAAACTTAATCTATGCAGTACGTACTGCTCAAGAAAAAGGGTTTTCCTAATTCCTCCGACATGGTCGGTCCATGCTATGAAATGAAGAGGGTGCAAATCTGAGTAGGAAAAGGAACTATACGAAAAGGGAAAGGGAAAGCAAATGAGATGGCATATTGCATAGTTTTTAATGGTCGATTATGTAAATAAAAGAAGATAATACAGGTCTCAAAGTCGTTTATGTCAAGTATGGTGGCCAATGTGATCACATCAATAGACGACCTAACCCAATAATTGACGACTCAACATGCTCAATTCCACAACCCTACTGTCGATGCTTAATCGATGCTTAGGTGGTCTCTAGTGGCCATGTATTCTTATTTCATAAGGATATCAAGAACTAAACATGCTCAATTCCGCAACCCTCTTGTCTTCATGGTTTAAGCTCTCCATCGAACTTGGTCATTGTTGCCTTCAATTCGGTGGCCTCAACCATGAACATTCCTTCCAGCCAAAAAAGAGAATCATGAAAACATTCACTTGTCTCCGACGCCTTTGTCCAAGCTCATCTCTCCAACAAAGCATCAAACCTCTTTAAATGAATTTGCTCATGTTAAACTCCTCTCTTCAGACGTCGCAATAGCCAGCGATATATAACACCCCTTTCATAGCAATGAAGCCTCTAATTCTTGACAGCTTTTCATTCTCCGACCCATAACTGTACCTGATGGTGTGTGTGGTGTCCACTACAGGAGCCCTTGCACGAGTATGACCCAAGTTTGATGCATGCGGACGGGAAGCGGTGGTCATTTGATCAAAAATCAACCAGCGGCCGGGATATGAACAACGGTAGAATACAATTATTGATCCGAGTTCACCATATCATACTCACATATTGCGGAGTTGGACACTGCATATCGAGAGTATTATATAAATATGACGAGTATCACAATAAAGATATTTTTCGAATTAATTGATCTTTGAATTGGAAGGGAAGAGCCCACCTATTCTTTTCCCAGTCTCTACCTTTCCTTTTGGTCAAAGCAATGAAGGAGATCATGTAAGTGATTGCTTACAATATGCACTGCCAATCAAGCCTTTATTATATTCGCATAAATGCGGGTGATTTGACTAAGTCATGCCACAAAATACTACTCACGCATCTTCTTTGGTCAACCGATCACTCCTTCATCGAGGCTTATCAACGCGTATTTTATTCTGGAAGATGCAGGTGCTTATCAATTGATGAATCGAGCCTTCAATTTTTTCCTAATAGAAAGAGTTTGATGCCCTTATAAAAAAACCTAGTTCTTTTTCCCATGTATGTGGGGGTTTCAAAACAGGAAATTTTTAAAGAGCACTACTTAACCCTAGCTAACGAGTTTCTCGAGGAAGCAAGAAAAAAGAAGTATATAAACCATCATTTCCAAAGTCATTTTTGGCATAGTCCTAGGATTGTGTCTCGTGCCTATCTGACCAAATTTCATGATTTTCCGTACACATATGACTTTATTAGCTACATTAGCAAAATGAACGAGTTAGTACATAATTAATGGAGCGAGTGAGCAAAATAATTGATGTCATTAAGGACTTTTTTGGGAGCGTTGATGCATATTTAGAAGGAGATGTTTGTAAAACGTTCGTTCTTGATGTGTTAACAGCGAGTTCTGGAAGGAGGATTGATGCGGAAGTAAAGAAGAGAGATTTTAGAACAAGTTTTCTGTCATCCCTTTCTGAACATCACATGCCAAGGCCACTCAAGAATATGGTATAACACACTATGCGCAGCTTAATGAGGGGATCTTGTAATTGCTTAAAACAAGTGATGCATCTCTCAATTCCTTTAGTAAGTCTAATTGAGTAAAACTGTTTGCTTGCAATTCGTATCTGACCGACAAGTACACGATATGGCATTGGGTCATAGTCATATTTAGTAAGACGTAACATGTTTTGACGGTTTCTCTTTGTACATACGGTTAGGTGGATGTTCAACAATCCATTTCCTTATTAGGCAACTGGACAATTCAGTTGAACCGCTTTTCTTGGGTTAAAGTTCATGTTGAAGACAAATGAGAGTAGAGAACTATATGACATGAATCATTTTGGGTTGGGGAGGGGGGTTGTTTCAAAACAACCAAGGTGGACCCTGTTGTCTACGTATCCATGATCTATTCAGTAGCATAAAGTCACACACTTGGTGACACTAATAATGAATAGTTGTAATGGATAGGTCATTTGTCACCCTTCTTTCTAATACCATCTTATGAAATATTTTATATGGTGATGGTTCGAATTCATAAAAATCACATCGTTTCATGTCATAGGAGACAATTTTCTAACAAGGTGGCCGGCAAATAGATTCGGAGCTAGATGGAAAATCAGGCATAAGATGCCAATGGGATAATTTAAAATAATTGCGGCATTTCGAATTTTTCGTGCCACTTTAACTAAATTGTCACGCTTGTCAGTGTACATAAAATGAGATTAGACACTTCACCGAATGTATTACATTATTATTTGCCGACGGAAGGTCAAGGCAAAGCCATTTTCCATAGTAGAATGGAGCCATTTTTTGATTAACCAGTACTTTTTTTTTCCTAGAAAGTTGCTCGTTAAATGAAGAATTAGGTCTTGCGGGTGGGTTCGAAGAGCTACTATTTTTGTAGGCTTGAGAAGTGCATCATAATTTAGTGTGTCAAAGACTAGCTAAATGGAGGGACAACGTCTCGTTTTCTGGTTTCCTACCAAAATAAAGGACTAACGCGCGTGCACGGTGAGCTCCTTACCCTATATGGAAACCTCAAAAAAGCTGAAAATCAAGGGCAATCTTTCCCATTATTGACATGTGGATGCATTGAGATCTGCTCTTTCGAAGTCTCCGAGGAACCAATGGATTCATGTGTCCAGTCTGTTGATTAGTCATGACCCATGTGGTTTTGTCTCTATGGATAGTACCAACTTGAATTTTACAATACAATTTATCGTCTATATGGCCATCTCATCCCCCTTTTCGTCATTTCTCTCACTATATCCGAGTATCATGGCTAAATAATTGCATTGCATTACAATGGGAATAAAAGGAAGAAGGAATACTATGGAGGGTTCAATAAAGGGTCAAATGAGAAATAATTAAGCCTTTATTTATTTTGTAAAAAATAAATGATTCGGTAAATATTTTTCTAAAAATGATCGCTTACAATAATTAGTCAATAAAAATATTATCATCATTGACAATTATTTATGTTTAAACATTTTTTATGGATGATGAAAATATTTTTCATTTATTTATTTATGTAAACAAGACAAATGATCATTTTTAGAAAAATAATTCCAAATCATTTATCATCCGCAAAGCAAATGAAGCTTAATATTAATTGCCAAAAGGCTTGCTTATTAGTTCGAAGTTTTTTCATTTGTAGCTAGAGAAATGAACGTGAATTTTTCTCAACTAATCATTGAGCTCTCAAGTGAAGTCAATGCTAATTAGGATAGAAGATGTAGACACATTTGCGTGTTATCTACTTTATTTACATAGGATTTTGATGCTTAATCAGATAATGACATGCATGGAAGAATCAATTAATGCCTTTGCAATAGTATGTTTCGATTTATTTCTTAGCAAATACTTTATGAATCTCTTTTTGTCTCTTCCCCTCCTAAATATGAGGTCATGAGTGTCTTTATTTTAATTTAATTATAATTTAATGAGGCATGATGATTTTAAAAATCTTTTAGTTCACGTCTCATCACTTTTTTTTTTTGTTCACTTTTGTTCACGGAGCAATTACAAAAGTAATTAACATAATCTTATCGGTATTATTTCCTAAAATATATTTTACATTTCATATAATAAAAATTTAATCCAACTCGTGGTGTTGTGGATCTTCTTTCATCCGATCTTCTGATTAGTGAGTCATACATATGAAAATCACTCACAAGGGGCAACAAGCAACATCCCAATATTTGTGAACTTGTAACCCATCAATCTAATCTCCAACTAGGGATAAAGGGCGATATAACTTGAATGGCTAAATGCCTAATCACATTACATTGTGTTCGTCTATTTTTTTTTTTTCCACATGAACTCGAGGATAAAAAACTAACGGATCGACATTCTGTCTGCCCTATTCAATTGATCTGTATCCTTTGTCGACTCATTGTTTGATTCTATCCTCTTTTCTGCTCAACCCCACCTCTTGTGGTGCGTCTTACTAGTTTTACTCTTTGTATCAAGAATAATACTTGACCAAATTTTTACCAAAATAAAGTCTATTGACTAGTTATCGACATTCTATCATCAAAGTGCATGTGTCGCGGGTACGTTTCTCAATTGATTATTCCCTCCACCAAAGGGTAATTAGGAAAACTTGCAACTTTGGGACAAGCTTGTTCTCTATTCATCAACAGTCCACTAATCGATCTCCCCCTTGCTCAATAATCTAATAACTTGAAATTTATCCTCTCGCATTGAACAAAGAATCTCCATGGAGGTGCCAATTTGGAGCTTGCTTTGTTAATGCATGTCCTTAACCCAAAAAGGAGAACGACAATAGTGTCGTCGTCAAACTTGGGATTTTTCGTTCTCCTTTGTTTGGTAGCGCTTCCCAATTTCCTCAAAGTGGTAACCTTAAACTCGTCTGGGTAGTGGCTTAACGTTTGGCGTTCCCACAATCTTATGTCAAGAACAAGACCTCTTTCTGTTTAGCAGATAAATTGACATTCCCAACCTATTCTCTGTGAGAGGATAACGTGTTAGAATAAGTGAAACGGCACAAGTCTGATTAACTACATGAAACTGTTCTCGATCAAAGTCATATGCACTAAATGCATGAACTTAACCGATTCTCTTGTTGGCAATTCTCGACATGACCCCTTTACAAGACATGACAAGGTGCACGATTAAATAGGTTTCGATTTGGTATAAACAGGACGTGAATGACTTTCTTAACCCATTTAGACAAGTTTTGGCATGTTAAGTTAATGTGCTATTTATTTCAAAATGACACAATTAGACACAATTAGACACGTTTTAACACGTTCATAGTTCATATCATATTTGAAGACCTTTTTATGTTTAGAAGTTTAGAAAAATCACACCCATATAAAAAAGAATAAATAGTAAAATGAAAATATATTTGGGGATACAAAAGTTATTAAAAATAAGAAGAAGCTAGTTCAATAGTACACTGTAGATTACTAAAAAGTGAAACGATTCATATTGTCTAAAAACATGTTAAACATATTTACAAAATGATATCCTGTATAAACGTGTTTTATGTATTTATCATGTACACTTGTAAATGTATATTTCCAAAGAGGTGTATATATCGTGTTGTGTCAAAACTTGACATGATGACACGTTTGATAATCGTATTGGTCATGTTGTGTTATGTGACTTGTTCTATTAGGCGTGCCAAGTGATTTCAAAATGTTTATTCAATGTGCCATGTTCAAGTTTGCCATATTCATGTTATAAATCAATTTATAATTAATTGTCAAAAAAGTCTTTATTGTATCATATGACAGCTAAATTAATTCTAAATTTTTTAATTTGATAAATTTAATCCTAAATCTTGTTATGATTTTTCAATATAGTTCTTCTGACTATGGTACAAAATCCTTAACATGGATGACAGCTGTCCTACATGTAATGGTAGGTATATACGCAGATGATTTTTGCAATTTTCTGAAAGATTTCTGATTTTTTTTTTTTTTGGGTCATTTTGCCTATGGCCGGTCATTGTCCATTGCTGAGACTGGTCAAATTTGGGCGGTGGATAAAATATTGCATAGAGTTAGTTTATGAATAATATAGTGCGAGAGCTGATCGCATCGCAATATATGGAGCTGTATAAAAAAATTCTAATATTTGGGTGCGATGCCGTATACTTTTAGAATGCTACTGATTTAGTCTGGTAAACTTAATCTATGCAGTACATACTCTTCACGAGTAAGGGTTTTCGTAATTCCTCCGACGCGATTGATCCATGCTGTGAAACGAAAAGGGGTGGAAATTTGAGTATAGAAAAAGGGATTATACGAAAAGGAAAGGAAATGAGATGGCATACTGTATAGTTTGGTTGATTATGGTTTAAAAAAAAAAAACAGATCATAAAGGTATCATAGTCGTTTATCTCAAGTTAGGTGACCAATGTGATCACAAATAAGCGACCTAATCTAATGATCAACGATTCAAAGGGTTGCAAGGTCCGCAACCTTGTAATACCAGCTAACTTAATCGATGCTAAGGTGGTCTCTGGTGGCTGTCGTCATGGTTTTAGCTCTCCATCGAACTTGGTCATTCTTGCCTTCAATTTGATGGTCTCAACCATGAATTCCGACGGGTTTGTCAAAGCTCACCTCTCCATCAAGCATCGAACCTCGTTAAATAAATTTGCTCGTATTAAGTTCCTCTCTTTAGAAGTCGAAGCAGTCAGTGATGTATAACACCCCTTCATAGCAATGGAGCCTCTAATTCTTGACAGCTTTGCATTCTCCGACCCATACCTGCACCTGACGGGGTGTGTGGTGTCCGCTACAGGTGCTCTAGCACGAGTATGGTCATTTGATCACAAGTCGACCAATGGCCGGGATATTGACAAGAACTAAATAAAACATTGGATCCGAGTCCACCATGTTAAAGTGACATATTGCGGTGAGAGCTCCTGCATATCGAGAGTGTTATATATATATAGCGAGTATCCCTATCTTTCCCTTTCATTTTGGTGTAAGGAAGAGCCAACCTATTCTTTTCCTCATCTCTACCTTTCCTTTTGGTGAAAGCAATGAAGGATATCATATAAGTGATTGCTTACACCATGCCGTACTCATCAAGCCTTTCTTATATTCGCATAACATGCGGGTGGTTTGAGTAAGTCATGCCACAAAATACAACTCAGCTTCTTTGGTCAATCAATCACTCCTTCACTGAGCCTTATCAACACTTATTCTATTCTCGAAGATGCAGGTGCGTACCAGTTGATGAACTGACCACCCTTCAATCTTTTCTAATAAAAAGAGTATTTTCTCTTCTCTCTCTTTTTTTTTGGTCAGACAAATGGAAATAATTTGATGCCCTTATAAAAAACTTCTATCTTTTTTCCTATGTTTGTTGGGGGAAGGGGGGTCCAAAACAGGGAATTTGTATAGAGCACTAACAACTTTCTGGAGGAAGCAGGAAAAAATAAGTATATAAACCATCATTTCCAAAGTCATCTTCAGCAGAGTCCTAGGATGTGTCTCGTGCCTATCTGACCAAATTACATGATTTCCCGTACACACATGGCTTTATTAGCTATTCTAGCAAAATAAGTGAGTACATAATTAGTGGAGCGAGTGATCAAAATGATTGATGCCATTAAGGACTTTTTCAGGATCGTTGATACTTATTTAAAAGGAGATGTTTGTAAAAAGTTCATTCTTGATGACTTGTTAACAGCGAATTCCGGTAGGGCGATTGATGCGGAAGTTAAGAAGAGTGATTTTCGAAAACAAGTTTTTTGTCATCCCTTTCTGAACATGACATGCCAAGGCCACTCTTGAATATAGTATGACGCACCCTTCGCAGCTTAATAAGGGGATCTTGTAATTGCTCTTAGAACAAGCGATGCATCTCTCAATTCCTTTACTAAGTCTATTGAGTAAAACCGTTTGCTTGCAATTCAGATCAGACCGACAAGTACACTATATATGGCAATATGGCAATTTATGTCATAGTCATATGCTAAGGTGAATGTTCAACAATCCATTTCCTTATTAGGCAACTGGACGTTTCAGGTGAACAACTCTTTTTAGGTTAAAGTTCATGTTAAAGCCAAATGAGAGGAGAGAACTATATGGCACAAATCATTTTGGGTTAGTGGGGTGGGCTGTTGTTTCAAAATAAACAAGGTGGACCATATTGTCTATATATTCATGATTTGTTTGGTATTGTAGAGCCACACACTCGGTGATCCTAACAATAAAGAGCTGTTACGAACGGGTCATTTGTCACCTTTCTTTATGATGCCATCTTATGAAATATATTCATGATGACAATTCGAATTCATAAAGAATCACATCATTTCCTATCAAACCAAACAATTTTTTAACGGGGGCCGACAAATTGATTCAGAGCCAAATGGAAAATTAGGCGTAAGATGCCAATGAGATAATTTAAAATAATAGTGGCACTCTGAATTTTCGTGCTACTTTAGCTAAATTGTCATGCTTGTCGGTATACACAAGATGAGATTAGACACTTCACCTAACGCGTTATATTATTATCTGTGGACAGAGGGCTAAAGGCAAGCATTATATTATTATCTGCCGACAGAGGGCTAAAGGCAAGCCATTTTCCATACTAAAATGGAACCATTTTTTGATTAACTGACATACTTCTTTTTTCCTAGAAAGTTGCTCGTTAATTGAAGAATCACGTTTTGCGGGTGGGCTCGACAGGTTACTATATTATGCAGGCTTGACAAGTACATCATGATTTAGTGTGTCAAGGACTAGCAAAATGGAGGGACGAGGTCTCGTTTTGTGGTTTGCTACCAAAATGAGGACTAACGTGCGTCCACGCTGAGCTCCTTACCTTATATGGAAACCTCAAAAAAGCTGAAACTCAAGGGAAATCTTTCCCATTATCGATATGTGGACGCATTCAGATGTGCTCTTTTGGGGTCTCCAAGGAAATGAGTCATGACCCATGTGGCTTTGTTTCTCGTGGTAGTACCAAGTTGATAACACGATACTATATATAATCTGTCGTCCCCCTTTTCGTCATTTCTCTCACTATTTCCGTGATAATTAGTTGCACAATGAACTTAGAATGATTAGAAGAAAAGAAAAGAGTGGAAAAATCATGTAGGTTTTTTGTTATTTATAATTTCTCAAAGTTCAAGATCTTAATTGAAAAAAATGAAAAAAATATACTTTACTTAATATAATAAGTGTAAATCAAATACTATCTTGAAATGAGATACATCTAAATAAAATTTCGTTCGACACTATACTTCATTTTTATTAATATATAATTTCATCTTACCCAAATATGTTTATATTTGTACTTTGACTATGAGAATGACGACAAAGTACTTATAGTAACTTGACTCAATTAAGGTTGCGTAACATGGACTAACTATTATTAATTAATTGAAATTAGTTTACATATAAGAATTTGATTAAGGAAATCCCTTATAATAAATTATCAATTATATATTTGACATTACCCGCGATTGAACAATAATCGTCGTGCCATCATCGGAGTGGAAATAACAATGTGGGTATGTCTGTCAATTAACTATTCTCTCGAACCCAAAGCA
The DNA here is from genome assembly GCA_016097545.1 of Eucalyptus victrix. NCBI lineage: Eukaryota > Viridiplantae > Streptophyta > Magnoliopsida > Myrtales > Myrtaceae > Eucalyptus > Eucalyptus victrix. The sequence continues at coordinate 28,946,070 of CM027840.1, read as the reverse complement.
AATTAGGAAAAATCGCGACTTCGGAAACTTCTTCCTGGGCTTCCCATCAACAGTCCCATCTACCTTTCGATCTTCCACTTGCTGAATATAATGCTAACTTGTCACATCGAACAGAGAATCCTAGTATAAGGCGTTGATTGGGAGCTTGCTCTGTCAGTGCATCTTTTTTTTTTTTTTTTTAAACTCAAAAATGGAGAACGTCACCGTGCTGTTCTCCAACATGGGACTTTTCTTTTTCGGGTTTGGTCGCCCTGCCGATTTCCTAGCGAGGCAACCTTAAAAAGAGCGGAAAAAGGGGCGTCTTTTCCTAATCGCGCTACTTTTTTTCATCCAACTACTCTTTGACACGTGGAGCCAAATAATTCCTGGTCCTGGTAGCGGCTGATTTATTTATTATTTATTTCCTTTTTCTTCTAGAAAAGCATTTAATGATGGTGACAGGACCATGTCACATGTGCTCCACTCTAAATGGAGACCGAAAGGATAAGGGACTAGAAAGTGAACCGGCAGGTGCTAGAAAGTCTCTTCGACTGCAATATGTATTAGTAAAATGTCTATATTTAATTAGTTTTTAAATCGGCAATTTTTGACATGACCCATTTAATACGACAAGATACATGATTAATAGGTTTGATATTGGCACAAATGGTACGTGGATGGACCCACTTAGCCTATTTAAATAGGAACTGATATGTTAAGTTAATGAGTTAAAAGTGTTATTTGTTTTGATGCAACATAATTAGACAAGTTTTAACATGCTCAATTCTTACGTCTAAAGACCTTTTTTTTTTAATCTTTAAAAGTTCATCCAGATAACAACATATCAAAGAGAATAAATGATAAAATAAAAACATATTTTAGGGATTTAATAGTTATTAAAAAATAAGGAAAATCAATTCAATATAAAATTTAAATTTAATGTGAAGTGCAATTATTAAATTTGTTGCATTTGGGTTAGCCATATTTATGTTATACCCTGTTCAGGGATAATTGCCCAAAAAGTTCTAAGTCTATTGTACAAAAGTTAATTTAGTCCAAAACTTTTTAATTTGACAAATTTAGTTATAAACCTATTGATGATTTTTTGAATCGAAAATCGCTGATGTGGGCATCACCATCTTATATGACACAGTTGGTGCTGATGTGGATTACTAATGCAATTTTTTTAAAAATTCTGATTTTTTTTCATATTATTTTCCTTTTTCTCTATGGCTAGTCGTCGGCCATTGTCAAGATAGGTAAAATTTGGGTGGTGGATAAAATATTACATAGAGTTAATTTATGAAAAGTATAGTGCGAGGGCTAATCACAATGTATGGAATTGTATAGAAACTCTAGATTTTGGGTGCGATCTCGTATATTTTTAGAATGCCATTAGTTTAGTCAAGTAAACTAGATCTATGCAATACATACTTTTCTTGAATAAGGGTTTTCCTAATTCCTTCGACACGGTCGGTCCATGAGATGAAGAGGGGTGGAGATCTAAGCAGAAAAAAGGGATTATATGAAAAGGAAAGGAAATGAGATGGCATACTGTATAGTTTTTTATGGTCGATTATGGTAAAAAAAACATAAAATAATGTAAGTATCATATTCGTTTATCTCAATTTTATTGACCAATGTGATCACATCAATAAGTGACCTAATATAATCATCGACGACTCAAATGGCTGCAAGGTCCGTAACCATGTCATACCAGCTCACTTAATTGACGCTTAGGTGGTCTCTGGTGCCATATATCCGCATTTCATAAGGATATCAAGAACCAGACATGCTCAATTCTGCAACCTTATTGCCGTCATGGTGTAAGCTCTCCACCGAACTTAGCCATTGTTACCTTCAATTCGGCGGTGTCAACCATGAACATTCGTTCTAGCCAAGAAAACATTCACTTGTCAAAATGTCTTTGTCCAAGCTCATATCTCCATCAAGCATCAAACCTTGTTAAACGATTCTGCTTGTGTTAAATTCTTCTTTTTAGACGTCGCAGTAGTCAGTGATACATGAATCCCCATTATAGCAATGGAACTAAATTCTTGACAGCTTTGCATTCTCCGACCCATACCTGTACCTGATGGGGTGCATGGTGTCCACGACACAAGCCCTTGCATGAGTATGACCCAAGTTTGATACATGCTTATTAAGTGTGATCATTTGATCACAAGTCGACCAATGGACAGGATATGAACAAGAATGGAGTAAAGTTATTGATCGGCGTTCACCATATCATACTCACATATTGCGGTAGGTGGACATTACATATTGAGAGTATTATATGAATATGACGGGCATCACAATGAAGATATTTTTTGAATTAATTGATCTTTGAATCGGAAGGGAAGAGCCCACCTTTTCTTTTGGTGAAAGCAATGGAGGAGATCAAGTAAGTGATTGGTTACAATATGCAGTGCCAATCAAGCCTTTCTTATATTCGCATAACATAGGGTGAGTCATGCCCCAAAATACTACTCACGCGTCTTCTTTGTTCAACCAATCACTCCTTCATCGAGCCTTATTAATACATATTCTATTCTCGGAAGAAGCAGGTGCGTGCCGGTTGATGAAATGAACCTTCAATCTTTTCATAATAGAAAGACCTTACGAAAAAAAAAAAAAAACGTTTTGTCTTTCCCAGGTTTTTGGGGGTTCTTCAACAGAGAATTTGTATAGAGCACTAAATCTTAGCTAACAACTTTCTCGAGGAAGCAGGAAAGAAGTAGATAAACTGTCATTTCCAAAGTCATCTTTAGCAGAGTCCTAGGTTTGTGTCTCGTGCCAATCTGAGCAAAATACATTATTTTCCATAAACGCATGACTTCATTAGCGACACTAGCAAAAGGTGTGAGCTAGTACATAAGTGATGGAATGAGTAAGCAACATAATTGATGTCATTGGGGACTTTTCTAGGAGCGTTGACACATATCTAAAAGAGAAGTTTCTAGAAAGTTACATTCTTGATGCCATGGTAACAGTGAATTCCGATAGGGCGACCCCTGAAAACTAAAGAAGAGAGATTTTAGGACAAGTTTTCTGTGATCCCTTTCTGAACATCATATGCCAAGGACGCTCTAGAATATAGCATGACACACTATTCGCAGCTTAGTGGGGGGATCTTGTGCATCTCCCAATCTTTATAGTAAGTCTAACTGAGTAAAACTGTTACCATGATTTGACCCTTTCTCTTTGTACATACGCAAAGGTGGATGTTCAACAATCCATTTCATTATTAGGCAACTGGACATTTTAGTTGAACTACTCTTTTTAGGTTAAAATTCATGTTGAAGAAAAATGAGAGGAGAGAACCATATGGCATAAATCATTGGTTTTCTTTCTTTTCTTTTCTTTTTTCTTGGGGGTTGTTTCAGAACAAAACGGTGGGCTCTATTGTCTACATATACATAATTGGTTAAGTAATGTAGAGCCACACGCTTGTGATGGAAAATTGTCCAAAAAGTCTTAAACTTATTGCACTTTGTCAATTCAATCTTGAACTTTTTAACTTTGCCAATTCAATTATAACCATTTTCACTTCTTATCAATTGAGTCAATTCGGTCAATTTTGAAGACTTTTTGAACAATTTTCGCTCGGCATTGTCATCGCTTGATTGACGCCTACTGAGGCCACCCTCGCCAAGCCAGGTCGGCCTCGCTTGGCAGGACTTTTTGGACAATTTTCCCCTTGGCGACACGAACAGTAAATAGTTGAGATGAATGGGTCATCTATCTTCTTTCTTTCCTACGCTACCTTATAGAATATTCTCATGGCGACGGTTCAAGTTCATAAAGAATCACATTGTTTGCGTTAGACCAAACAATTTTATAAGAAGGGGCTGGTGAACTGATTCAAAGTTGAATGTTAAATTACGCATAAGATGCCAATGAGATAATTTAAAATAACTGCGCCACTTAGAATTCTTTGTGCCACTTTAGCTAAACCGTCATGCTTATCGGTGTACACAAAATGAGAATAGACGTTTGACCTAACGCACCACATTATTATCTACCGATGGAAGGCCGAAAAGGCGAGCCATTTTTCGACTGACCAACCTACTCTTTTTCCTAACAAGTTGCTAGTCAAGCGAAGAATTTGGGTTTGAAGGTGGGTTCGAAAGACCTCCTAGTACAATTTTATGTAGGCTTGATAAGGACAAAACGCATGAATTAGTGGGTCAAACATTAGCTAGATGGAGGGATAAGGTCTCGTTTTTTGGTTTCCTACCGAAATTGAGGACTAACGTGCGTGCACGCGGGGCTTGTTACCTTATATGGAAGCCTCAAAAAAGCTGAAAATGAAGGGCAATCTTTCCCATTATTGACGTGTTGACCGACACGTGGGTGCACTGAGATGAGCTCTTTCGGGGTTTCCGAGGAACCCGTGGATTCCAATGTGAAATCCGTCGGATGAGCTATGACCCATGTGGTTTTGTCTCTCGTGGTAGTCCTAACAAGATTTTTTTTTTTGGACGAATAGTACTACCAAGCTGAACACACAATACGATATACAATCCCCCTTTCCTCATTTCTCTCGCTATTTCCTTGATAAATAATTGCACAATGAACTGAGAATGACTACAAGAGAAGAAAGGAGAGGAAACAATCATATATGGTTCTTATTTATAATCTCTCAAGGTTCAAAATCCTATTTGAAGGATGGAAAAGACCGACTACTTAATATAATAGGAGAGATCGAGTAATATCTTAAAATAGGATACAACTAACTAGAATTTCATCCTACACTATAGTACTCACCTATTAATATATAGTTAATAGGTATTATGCGGCTTTTTTGCAATTATGTTTCTATCTTTATTTTGCCCATGAGAACAACAATAAAGTGTTTATGGTGATTTGGCTCTGATTATGATTGCGTAGTATGCACTTATATATGCGATTATTCACCATTAGAGTACGTATAACTACATAAATATGGAAAGATCCCATAACATATTTGCATTACCTGTCCTTGAACAGTAATCGTTACGCTATTATTGGAGTGGATATAATAAAGCAGTATGTTTATCAATTAAATATTATCTCAACCACAAAGCAAATCAGGAAAATTTTGCAACTTTGCGACAAGCTTTTTGGCTGCCCATCAACAGACTCCACCATTCGATCACCCACTTGCTGAATTATCTAAATGCAACTTGACATTCATCCTGTCACATGGAACAAAGAATCCTGATATAAGGTGCTGATTGGGAGCTTGTTCTGTCAGGGCGTGTCCTTAAACTCGAAATGGAGAACGTGGTAGTGCTGTCGTCAAACGTGGGACTGTTCGTTTTTGGGCTTGGTCGTCCTTTCGATTTCCTCCGGAGCTAACCTTAAAAAGAGTGGGAAAAGGGGTGGGGTGGGGTGGCCTTTTTCTAGTCACCCTACTTTCCTTTCCCCAACTACCTTTCGACACGCGAGGAACAAATAATTCCTCCTTTCCTCGTTTTTTTTTTCCGTTTCTTCTCAAAGGTGGTTGGTGGTGTTCACACGATCATTTCACATATCCTTTCGGTCAAGGATGAGTGGATAACAAGTTAGAAAGTGAAACAGCGGAGGTCATAAGTCTAATCAACTTCATTTAAACTTTTATGGATCGAGCTTAGTTATAAGCCAAATATCAGGATTTAACCGATTTTTTTACTTGTAATTCTTGACATGACCCATTTGATACGATAGGATACACAGTTAAATAGGTTTGAGTTTGGCGTAAACGCTACGTGGATAGCATATTTAAGTTTCTTAGATAGGAATTGACATGTTAAGTTTACGAGTTAATATGTCATTTATTTTGACGTCATATAATCTGACACGTCTTAGCACGTTTAGTACTTATATAAAAAGACCATTATATATTTAGTAGTTCATCAATATAACAACATATTGAAGAGAATAAATGGTAAAAAAATAACATATTTTATGGATTTAATAACCATTAAACATAAGGAAAACTAATTCAATAGTATACTTTCAATTTAACATGAAGTGTAATTACTCATATTTCTAGAAACATGTTAAATGCATTTAAACAAGCCATCATGTATAAATGTGTTTTATGATACTCTAGTTGATGAATGATTGTATAAATGTTAATATATCATGTCGTGTCAACACATGATACTAGTATCATATTTGATCATTGTGTTAATCATGTCTTGTGTTACATTCGTGTCAAGCTAGTTCAACACAAAGCGTTATATGTTTAAGTGAGTCATATCCATGTTTTATCTCTATTAACGGGGCTTGGAGGGTATCTCGCGAATTTTTAAGTAACTTGATCTTCACGGCACTAATCTTAGGTTATCTAGAAAAGTATATATTTTTTATCTTTTATTTTTTCTTATCTTGTTTCCTCTTTGATCCTTTTTCCTTGTTTCAGGAAAACACTTGTGTTGCCACATTGTTGTTGTTACTGCTATGTTGTCATTATTACTGACCTCCCTTCTACCACAGGACATCACCAATCCTATTCATCACCTCTCTCCGCTCTATGGTTTTCGCCCCTCCCCACTTTCTTTGAAATGAAAATTGTCCAAAATATCTTAAATCTATCACTTTTGTTAATTTAGTTATAAACATTTTAATTGTTCAAATTAAGTCATAGATCTTTTCACTCGAATCCATCCAACCAATTTTTATCGAAAATCGTTGATGTGGACGTCCACCATCCTCCATGGCACCACAGCACTAAAGTGATATTTTAAATTATTTTTTAAATTTTTTCTTTTCTTTATCCTCTTTTTTTTTTTTTTTTTTTTTCCTTCCCTTCTTCCTCAAGCTGGTCATCAGGCCTTGATGATGGATGACAACTAGCTAGAGGAGAGGAACAATGAGATCAACCTCGCTGTCATTGGGCAAGAGACCTCCCTAGCCTTGGGAAGCCTCGCCTAATCACTAGCAACAAGAAGGAGCTTTGTAAGCTATTGGCAAATATTGGGTTTGCTCTTTTTTAAATCAAGTTTCAGGGACGATTTGCTATTTTGTTCTAGTTAGGTCACAAATGGACAAAGTAGTGGTCAAAGAGATCGTCGGCCCTTCACAGCTCGGCCAACCACTAGCAACGATGAGGTCGACTTTGCCGGCACCCGCCTCTGACTAGATGTTGGCCATTGTTGAGGTTCGATGACCAACTAGAAGAAGAAGGGAAGAAAAAAAGAGGAAGAAAAGAAAAAAGTAAAAAAATTTAAAAAAAAGTATTAAAATATTATTAACAAATATCCACATCAAGCATCGGCCGTTTGTGCCATGTAAGACGATTGCCATTCACATCAACATTTTTTTAGCAAAAATTGATTGGATGAATTCAATTGGCAAAACGTAAAAGATTTATGACTGAATTAGTATAATTAAAAAGTTTATGACTAAATTGATAAAAATATAATAGATTTATTAATTTCTGGATAATTTTCTTCTGTGAATGGGGACAGAGAAGTAGTTATTACAAGCATCACACGAATAGCCACCAAGCCTTAGGTAAAACCAGATGAAGATCAACCAAGGCTTATGACCTTGGATTTGAGGTCACAACCTCAATCTTTTGAGATGACTTTAGAGAGAGATGACGACAACGACGGTGTGTAACAGGGGATGACGATGTGGCGAGTACAACAAGCCAATGGAGGCAAAGGGAAGGGGGAGAGAGGGTGGCGAGAGGTGTTATGGTTTTAGATAATGTGGTGGTTTCCCTATAATTTACAAGCATCTTGACAAATTTTAGGTGATTGATTCCCAATCCTTTAGTGAAATCTTTTTAAGCATATTTGGTAGCATGGACAAGAAATTCAATGAGGTAAAAAGCTATTACATTCAATGTTTGGAGGCACTAGTGCAACCAAATAAATATTCAGCTAATTTATTCAGGCACAAGAGCGGATTATAAGATGATAAAGTGGAGTACCAGGACCACTTGCCCTTGAACTTTTCCAAACTCTTCATTATCATCTTTAAAAGCTCTTTTTGTTTAGAATTGAATGCTTAATCCATTTGATCATTTTGTCCAAATTAATCTTTCCAACAAATATATGAATGATAATATCGACGTGGCCATTCACGTCAGTGTTAACACTTGGTTAATTTCGCCTTAAATATAAGGCGAAAATTGAGAAATACAAACCCTAAAGAGAGCAAGAGGAGAGGATGAGAGGGAGGAAGGGAAGGCTAGGTGGGATGTCCACATATCAATAAGGGTTCGATGTCTTGAGTTGGGCTTGTACGATCACAACAGTGGTGGTTGTCATTGACACTGACACATTTTTAAAAGAAGAATTTGATATTCATATTTGACGCCAATGAAAATCTATCTAATCACCTATTCACAGACTTTAAGTCACAAAACATATGACGAAATCATTACGTCATTTCGAGTATACTTTTGACTTTGGGGTTCTTCCTTTTTCTATAAATCTGACAAAATTGACTTTTAGAAATTAAATTCTTTAAACATCAGCTTGTAAAATTATATACAACAAACTGACTTATTTTCAACAATTTTTCTGAAGCTTCAAAGGAGCCCAGCAAAACGCTACCGAGAGGGGGGGGGTACTTCGGGCATTTCCGGATTTGTTGGGGCCGAGCCAATCATTTTTTCCCCCTCCCTCATTCCTTTCTTCGGCACAGTACCTTAAGAATTCGAATGGGCGCATCCACGTGTCGATGATCTATACGCTCAGGCGCAGCGCTCCAGAACACCCCCCGGATTATATATAAGCCGAGCACCTGATTGGTCCACGTGTCACCAAATACCAAAACCGCCGGTGGGTAGGGGGACACAGAGAGAGTGAGAGGGAGAGAGCGGTTTTGAAGCTACCGTCACATAGGACTTTCCTTATATAGCATCGCGCCCTCGCGTGCAAGTACGGCCAAAAACGACGGCCGCGAAACCGCTGTTGAAGCTCCCGCCGCTGCGCCGTCGCGCCTGTAAGTTCTCCTCTCTTTTTCGGCTCCGGTCGCGCTCCGCCGTCGCCGTCGCCGTCGCCTTCTTCTTCTTCTTCTTCTTCTTCTTCTTCCCCGTCGCCGCCGCCGCTTGAAACAATACTTTCCCTTCGCTCTTTCCTCGCATCCGATCGCGAGACCCGCGGCCGAAATCTCTTTCTCTCTCTCTCTCTCATAAAACTCTCGCGTAAATCGGGAGGCCTTATCTCCATCTCTTCTGCTATTTTCGTTTCCAGTTCCAATATAGGTTTCGATTTTGACTTCCCTTGGTTCTCCGCCCGAATTTTCGTTCCTCTCTCTCTCTCTCTCTCTCTCTCTCTCTCTCTTCTCGTTCCGATCGATCTCACGCGCTTTAAATCTCTCTCTCTCTCTCTCTCTCTTCCTCTGGGAGCTGAAGCTTGGTCGCAAGCTTGACGGGGATGGGGAGGGGGAAGATAGTGATACGGAGGATCGACAACACGACGAGCAGGCAGGTGACGTTCTCGAAGCGGAGGAATGGATTGCTGAAGAAGGCGAGGGAGCTCGCCATCCTTTGCGACGCCGAGGTCGGGGTCGTCATCTTCTCCAGCACCGGCAAGCTCTACGACTTCGCCAGCTCCAGGTCAGTGGCTTCCCTCTCTCGTTTCCGAGCTCTTTCTACGCATTCGATGATCCGTACGTCTTTAAGATTATTTTTCCTGCTGTTTCGCACGGATAATTAAGAAAGTTCTAATGAAAAAAGGAGAGGTAAAGTTTTTCTGTACCATTTCACTTTAACAAATAGGTTCTTTGTGGCCGTTAGCGGTCTCTGTGGTTATTCGATGCTTGTCGATCCCCAATCGGCGGAGGTTTAATCACTTTGGCATAGCATTTTTCTAGCCGTTAGACATTGACAGATCTCCAGGTGCATAGAGATTTAGTTGGAGGGAGGTGAGAAAGAGGATGATGATGATGTTGCTAGGTTGCTGCACTTGACTCAGTTAGGATCATCTTTCCTGTGCCATCTCTGATATGCTACTTTTATGGTGACGTTGACATTATCATATAGAGTCGCGAAGCTAATTTCGTGTTTAGTCCAAGAGGATTCAGAGCTATTGAGCAAGATTTGGTTAGTGGAGAAATTACTGGTTTTGTTCGCCAAAAGTTTCATATTCAAACCCAATTAAACCCTGCAACATTAACCCTAAATCCCCAGCCTATGAGATACGATCTTAACCTTGTGGATCAAGTAAGATGAGACGGAGATAAGTAACTGAAAGTTGTGAAACACTACATGGTTTGGGATTTTTATTGAGACTTTAGTTCAGTGGAACGGACCTTCGCTTTTATCTAAGGGTGACTCCATTATCGTTTTCAATTGGACTGACCTAGGATCGACCTCTGATAGTCCTTAAACACAACATCATTCTAGTGCCTAAGAAAGCTTAAGATGTTTGAAAGATCTTAAAAGTTCTAGCCATCTCACTATTTGAACTGTCATCATCTATTTATAACCTCTATCTTGGACTTTGGTACTGTATTTTAGGGCACTCTTCCAAATGAAACGAATCTAGTGTTCACGCCTTTCATGTGCACCATGTGCTCTCTTATTTTCTTTCGGTGCCGGCCACCATTAGCATAATAGTACATAATGACAATCTCGTACTCTTTACTGCAAAACCAGCTTTTGGGTTTTGGAAACACTTTTGAGAATCAAAGTTAGTGGAAGACCATAATTAAATAATATTTATTCTCCATCTTAGTAAATCTTTTTGCAACCATATCCAAATCCACTATAATTTAAACCTCAAATGATATATAGAGCATTTTCAAGAGTAATTATAGCATACACTGTCAGTGTTATTAAAAAAAAAATTCCCAAATCCACTTTTGGTATTATGGATAGTGAGAGATTGAATGTTTAAAAACCTTAAATGAAGAGTATTAAGATGTTATGCGTACAACTTTCTTCATACTAGCAATGTATGCTATGATTTTGTTATTTTTAGAACAATGTCTTATCTCAAAATAAAGAGATCTACTCTACCTCTTGTATTGCTTTAGGATCTTGTTCACTTCAATTCTTCCTTAATCTAAACAAGCTTGTTAGTAAACTTAGCCTCTGCACTAAGTAAGTGATTCATCGAATCAATAAGCTGTGAGTCACCTCTATTGAAAATCTCATATAGTAAAGTAGTATAATATTAGAGTGATCGGTTCTAAAGTGAATTGGTTCCAATCTAGAAGTGACAGCTGACTCTGTTACCTCCAGTTCCAAAAGAGTGGAATTGGAAATGAAACAGAATCGGCTGTAGCTAGTTCTACCTTGGAAGCACCCCATTTTTATGTTTTGGGTAGAAATTGAAATTATTATTATAAAATATAAAAGTTGCGTAGTTTCATTATAGAAAATATTGATTAGTCAAGGGATTCTTGGTCAGTTAATCATACCAAAGACCACGGTTCAAATTTCGATGCTCGCAAATTTATTTCTTCTTTTTTCAAAGAAAAAAAAAAGAGGCTCACGAGTTCAACCCTAGTACAGCCTTTGAAAAGGAATACAAATTAGTCTAGGTTTGTTCTAGATTCTGGAATTGGAATTGAATCGGGGCCTTTAAGTAGGCAAACAAATCAGTCCTAGGCTGATTCTAGGTTCCCGAAATCAGAACCGAATTAGTTCTTAATAGAATCAACTTGGAATTGAATTAGCCAGGTCGATTCTAGGCGATTCCTAGATTGAACTAAATCATTCACCTTGATACAACACCGAGTCTTTTGCCGCAAGGCATGTATTATTTTATACACTTCCCATCGTCCAATAACCACACATTTCCATTGATCACCTCGATGCCACATCATTTGTTCCATAAAGCCAATCACGTATCAAATTACCTAGTATGTCTCACAATACTCTCCAGATATGGTGTGTGATTTTTGTTCATTCTTATCCCCTTGTGACATTAGAAACGTGCCATAAACCCCACCTATTATTGGGGCCCAGTTTACTCTCCACGCCCTCACAATCATTATAGGTCCACTAGTGTCTACTGGGTTCGTTAGTGAAACACACTTACTGGGATAGATCCTGCTCCAAAAGGATTTTACACAATACTAGTACATATGTCATAATACCTTGCATATATTATGTTACATGAATAAAAATACAATGCTTTTATTTAAAATGACATTTAATTGTGCGCAATTAGATAGTATCATTATTACGTTAATGTTTTACACATAACTAGGGCGGGAGAACAACTTACGTTTTGAGGAACCCTGGAAGGTTCATTCTACTAAACTGTTCTCCATGTCTCCAAGCTATCTGGGAAAACATATCCAAGTTCAAGTAGAAATAATAGTGTGACTATAGATGGTGACCTCGAGGAAAAAAAGGTTCCGGGTATATGTGGTTTGAATAAGATCTTTGTCTGTTTGCTAAGATGTTCGGAAGATGAAAAAGATTAATCAGAGATGAGTTGAAATGCATGGCGTGAGCTAAATTCTTGTTTTAGATGTTTAGGCTTCTGCTGTTCAGACATTAAAATGATGCAAATGAAATAGAGAGGGTGGAAGTTATGCCACAGACGAATAATGAGAGAAAGTAATATGGATTTTGTGAACAAATTAAGTTTCAAGTATATGTTTGAAAGATGTCATCAATGTTGCAATCTCAGGTGATTTAAGAAGGGGTGAATAATATGTAGCGATAATTATGAAGACGAGGTGTCTAGGTAAGGTGGCCATCCAATGGAAATGAATGTACAAAAAAATGTTACCTTGAGAAGATATTTTACATTTAGGTAGCAAGATCGAAGATATCGGTATCCATTCTAAAGCTGGTCTGATCAGGACATAATTTTTGGACCTCCGAAATATTTCAAACAGGCTGATAAACATTGAAAAGATCTTATATCTTATTGAGAATAGGAGAAGACTTGAAAATTATTATCACGTACCTTCCACAACAAGCATTCGTTGTTTTCAACTATTCTCCTAACAACAGATCATCTCAGCATATTAAAAATTGCATAGAAAAAAATTTCAGAGCAAGCCTGTTGAAGAATGAAAATTCTGATGTCATTTCTTATTCACCAGAATTCAAATAGAGTAGAGAGAAGATTTCAGAACAATCCTGATGAAAAGTAGAAAGAAATTTTTTTCCCTTGCTAGACTCCAATACCCAGCGACTACTCCATCCTATAACTCATCAGTATGTCGATTAAACCGATATAGCAAACATCAAATGAGTCCAACCTCTCTGTGAAATGATTAAGTCAGAGAATATAGAGGAGAATGAGATCCAGTTTCAGCATCATGCTTAAAAAAGACGCACAAGCATCAAGGCAAATCCCAGTTTGATTAATCCATTTTTCTGGAGACATAGCCGATATAGAAGAGCAAGCCATGAAATAAGACTTTGTCTTGGGATATTTGGTATGCGTACCGTCCAACTCCAGGCAATGAAGGCTATAGAGTAGCTAGAGAAGAAGCTACTGTCAGTTTACCACTTTTTCAACGCTCTCCGCATAGCAGTATCCATCGGAGTTTATAGCATCCATCGCTGGTGTAATGATATGGTTCCACAAACGGCTCAATCCCTCATTGGTTTAGCAATTGTAACCATCCACTGTTTTTTTACCACCAATACAATGACGGATGAAGCCGCTTGTTGAACTCTTACATTGGCGATGTAGGTTAATTAATCCATATCCTTTTTTAAAACATCCAAATATATATCCCCGTAAAGGGTCCTACAGTAGACGAAATAGCACACTAGAAGTTTATGCAATATCAGTGCTTTGCTATTATCTAAGTGAGCTTAGAATTCTTAGTAGATGATGAATAAAACAATATTTAATTTTCCGTACGTGTTAGGTAATTAAAGGTTGATTTGGCCTGTTTCATGCGAGTTATGTGAAGATATCCTTAAGTCACTTGTAGTCCAAAGCAAATAAAGAATATTGCAATTGTCTACATCAAGTAGAAGCTCATCTCACATGGAAAAGAGTAAAATTTGTCTCCTTTTTTAGTGTATTTTCATAACTCTCTTTCACCAAAATAACGATGCAACTTAACTGGAATTAAACCTTGTTGTGAACGAGATTTTTGGCTTCTCCAAACCGTGTCAAATTTTTAAGGTGCCTTTAGACAAAACTGAAAGCTCTCTTGATAGATTTTGAAATATCTGTTCACTCTTTTAAGGAAGCAAGTCTCTTTTGAAAAGGGAGATATTTCCTTTAGACGTATTCTTAACTTAATCCAAAAGAGTGTAAAAAATTGTTTACATGGTTATCCTTATACGTTGTCATGGGGAAGATGCTATTACATAACTACGAATGTAGAATGGATCTTTGTTTTTAAAAATTTTTTATTGCAATTATTTTTATTTTTTCTAAATTTGGCTTATACAAATGCCTTAGGTGGGTACTGTGTAAGAATCTGAATTCAAACATAGTTGATCTATTTCAAAAAACAAACCTCGATAACACACGGCATATACTCAAACCCAAACAGTTGATGTAAATCAACTTTACCTAACTATTTTGAAATAACAATTCTCAATAATTTCAAGCTATTATAGCATTACTCTTACAAACATGAGGTTTGATTTCTATATATGCAGACCAACTTAATCCATTATCACAAAAAAAGAAATAGCCAGAAATACATGAGAAGAATTATGTCCCTAGTTCCTTAAACCTGTAGACCAAAGTACTGAAAATGCTTAAGTAGCAAGATTTGGGACAGTGGCAGTATTAAGATCTAATCAATCAAATCAAGATTTGGAACATCCACGGATAAAAATGATTAGTAGCTTGTAACATATCAATTATCTTTTATAATGTCAAGGATAAACCGAGTTATGTTTTCAAGCTTTGGGTATGCTGTTGAATTTAAGAACCATTCACTCCCCCCTCAAAACTACTAATTCAAAAACACTACTGGAATGGCCCGACAGCAATACCAGGACACTTGAGAATAACATGGACAAGGAGATGCTGCATCATAGCTAGAATCGGACATGATACCAGCAAAAGAAAATGAACTTATACTGAGTATAACCCCATGGAAATAGGCAAGCTAGTGTTGGCCTCAAGCCAATGCTGACAAAAATGGAGAGAGATTATATGGAAGCAACATATGATGTCTTTCAATCTTAAAACCGAAGAAACAGTGCCTAGTTTGCGCATATGTTGCCATATGCTCATCGAAGGCTCATTGAATAGGATTTGAAACTTTTGGCCATGGGGCTTCATTTTGAGACTTCTGTTTCATGCAAGCTTTTGGTGCAATGAAAAGCATAATAAACCGTGATCATGGTATGAGGAACATAAAAAATCTTTTAGCATATGTTTGTGCCTCCAGCATTTTTTGACATATTGTTAATTAGTAGCAGTAATTAATGATATGCTTATTCAAAAGCGTCAATATAATACTTTGAACATTTTTTCTTCAACCTGTAGACCAAAGTACTGAAAATGCCTAAGTAGCAAGATTTGGGACAGTCACGGTATTAAGATCTAATCAATCACATCAAGATTTGGAACATTCACAGATAAAAATGATTAATAGCTTGTAACATATCAATTGTCTTTTATTATGTCAAAAAATAAACCAAGTTATGCTTTCGAGCTTTGGGTATGCTGTTGAATTTAAGAACCATGAAACTTGAGAATAAAATGGACAAGGAAATGCTGCATCATAGCTAAAATCGGACATGATACCAGTAAAAGAAAATGAACTTATACTAAGTATAACTCCATGGAAATAGGCAAGCTAGTGTCGGCCTCAAGCCAATGCTGACAGAAATGGAGAGAGAGTATATGGAAGCAGATGTCTTTCAATCTTAAAACCGAAGAAACAGCACTTAGTTTTGCACATGTTGTTGCCATATGCTCATCGAAGGTTAATTGAATAGGATTTTGAAACTTTTGGCCATGGGGCTTCATTTTGAGACTTCTGTTTCATACAAGCTTTGGTGCAATGAAAAGCATAATAAACCGTGATCATGGTATAAGGAACATAACAGGATATTTTAAGCATCTGTTTCTGCCCTCAGCATTTTTTGGCATATTGTTCATTAGTAGCAGTAATTAATGATATGCTTACTCAAAAGCATCAATATAATACTTTGAACACATTTTCTTCAACCAGCATGAGCAAGGTAATTGAGCGGTACGACAAATTAAAAGAAGAGACTGATCAGTCTGCAAGCCCAATGGCTGAACTTAAGGTATTGTCCACTTTGTCAATCTTTTAATTTGTTTGTGCAATATCATCTGATCTTTTCATGCGTAATTTTACTGTATGGTCTGTCTCCAGAATTTTTAGTTTGTAAATATGATTCATTAGAACAAATGGAGTCAATGGATAAAACTTTTCCTTGATCTATATGTAATTTACCTCAAAAATGAAGGCAATATATATTGAGACATAAAGCAAGAAAATGAAGGCAAATCTTGAAATATTGAATACAATATGAAGCAAGAGCCAACATCAAAATCAAGAAGAAATAAATTTGGGTGATCATTTGAATTGTAATAGGATCATTTTGGTATCGATGTCATTTTGTTTTGAACTCTCTATGATAAAGATCTTTGCATATGCCCAATGTTGCTACTTTAAATCGATACAGATCTTTATTCATTATGACGCTATATTTGTCCCTTTCTAAAGGTTTGTTACTCTGAGATGTGATGTTCTGCAAATGAGAATTTAGCATCTTTTGGGAAACACCTTAACTCAAAAAGACCTAGTAGCAATAGGATTGAGTCATCTTCATGAACACCGTTTAACTCCCTTTCTGAACTTTCTAGAATTTGACGTCTCCAGAAATAGAATGTGTCAGGAAGTTATGAAATTTCATATCAAGTAAAATTGGTGAGGAAAGCTATCTTTCTGAAAACTAACTGCAGATTCCTTGTTCCTTATCCGGTATTAAAGAGAGTTAGCTTCTACAGTCTTGGAATTGGCAGAAGTATTAGATACAGGCAGGGATGAAAGAAGTGGAAAGTGTATCTCCCATCACACAGCCACTTAGGCTTAAGCGTAAAGTCTTTTAGACAACGACAAGGCTGACAATGGAGATGGCAAGGAATGTTGGACGGTCAGATATCAAGACACGCACAAAATGATTGAAGTAGAGATGAGAATCTTCTGGTGGGTGTATGACTGATGAAGATACAGTCCACATGAGTGCGCCCCAGAATAAGTTGATATGACTTCCGTTGTTGAAGATACGACGAGAGAAACTCTCTAAGATGGTTTGCAAATTGCTTAAAATATAGAAACAGTAGAGGCTCTAATGATCTAGAACATGAAACGTTACTGACAGAGATGTAGGGTGAAGGGGAAAATGGGAGGCTAAGAAGGATGCGAGCCGATACTTTCTGAGGTGTTGAATATTAGGAGGATATGGCACAAGATAGAAAAAAAGCACAATGTCAAAAAGAATTCACCGTGACCAACCCGACTTATGGGAAAAGGGGTTGTTCTTGTTCTTGTTGTTATTGGTGATTAAATTGCCATGGTTCAATTCGGTATGGTACAAGAACTCCTAAAAAATTTACATGCCCGCCCTTTCTGTGTTTGTAACCATTCCACTTGTACCACTTCATATGTTCCTATTCAACTGCATTTTATTAGATCAAATGCAGTTATAGAGTGATTTGGGGTTATCAGCAGACACTTAGAAGCTACAAAATTAACGATGAACTGTTCCATCAATTAAAGTAGGTCCAATGCCCTAAACTATGCAAAGGAACTTTATTGCAAAGAAAATATAAATCAATATTCTCAAAATAGACTCACTCTGTGGAAATATTTCCACCCTCTAAATGGTTCTAACACTCCTAAACTTGTTGAGTTGACGAAAATTACCTCAAAAGAACTAATTAATCAAAATCACAAATGGAAAGGGTGAAAGTTGCTATTGTTGAAAATGCAAAAATCACACATTGTCATGAAAACACAAGACTATCAGTATTAATAAGAACAATGACACTTTATTCCACTTGTTATTTTCCATTTGTTTTTATACAGACTCCTTTCCTTTCTTCTACTTATCAATGTGCTCAAGCTGATTTTTATAAAGATTTTTTTTCTTTTGTAATAAGTTTGAAACTTGTTGATATATTTAACAGATGTTAATTTGTAAAAATTGAAGTACAGAATTGTATACTACAAGAAGTTATTCCTTGTTCAACTTTAGAAAAAATTATTAATAAATATACTTTATTAGTATTCTTTTAAATTGGAATCTTGATCATTAAATACCATGAAAATACTTGAATGTTATATAGTTCTTGTAAAAAAGCAATGAACATGTAAGCTTCTCTTATTTGAATATCAAAGAATATGGAACAGCAATTTAGGAAAGTTTGATTAAAATCATTAAATGAATTTATCTATATCGAAATCAAATTTTCCTTCTTCTATTGATCTTACCATTTATGAGGTCTCAACGAGGGCTATTTCGGACCATTTAAATTTTAAGATTTATTTGAGGGGTGAGAATAGCATAATCCCTCCTCATATTCATAATTAAGTTGTAAAGCTCCTCATTATTTTCGAAAGGGGCCCGCTAGCATGATAGTACGGTCATGCTAAAGTTGACGGTTGCATGTTGACCACAATTTTCACTTTGGGAAAGGTGGCAATCGGAGTGGAGAATTGTAGGAGGGAGGGTTTTGGTGTTTTTATTTTATTTAAGTAAAAACGTCACAATTTATTTTTCTATCTTTTTCCAACCAGATCTTCTATAATTCTATTTAATGGCATTAAAAATGTTTTCCCTTATAATGCTTCCAATCAAATCCCCCAAAAAATATACATGGATTACGTATAGGACAAAAATAATCTCACTTTTAAATGATCTGAAAATTAATGAATTACTTAAGGGATAAAGTAACCTACCATTAAGTTTTCCATCCCTACAATTGATAAATTCATTGAAAATCAACTATTTGGAAGGCTAACTTGTGGTTTGGGAGAGAAACAACTTGATTCACTAGCCTAGGTCTTTCAATTTGGGCTGCAAATTTTTTTTTTTTCTATTTTCTCGTTAAAATGGGCAAATTTCTTGATTGAAGAAACTACAAGTGTGAAAGATGTTTTGCATCCATGCTGTTGCTAATGTTAATTCTACATTTATTTTCTCTTGAAATAAAAATGTTTAAATTTTTTTTTTGCACTTAATATAAAAAAATCTGACACCGATAATGTTAATAATTTTCTTTTTATTCCCTTATTTTTATTTTGGCTTTTTTTTTTAATATAAGAAATTCCACTCGGTGACCTACCCAGTGGGATTCATGATTTTCCCAGGGTCATCAGTTTCTTTGGGAAAATATGCGGTGCACACTGTGCCGCTACTCTCCTACGAGTATCGGTGTCGTCATCCTCTCATTTCCCTTGTCGAAACGGAAAGAAATCTTTCGTGCATAACTTACTATGTGGGGTGACTTTTTAGTGGAGTGCTCCTTTGAGCCTAATGAAATTTTGTCTATCATTCAAATAATAAAAAAACCTTGATTTTTCCCCATAGAGTAAACGGGTAAGAATTCGTTAAACACCAAACTTTGAAAAAAAATTCAAATTACCCCCCACCCATTTAGTTACAAGCACTGATTTCGTTAATGTTTTTTTTTTTTATTGGCATGTGCCATGCATGACTCTCGAGGTTGCGAAGTGCATTTTCCTGAAACTGGCTGATAATATCCTTTCTTCCAAGTTTATATAAACGATAGGACAAAAGACAATCATAATAAACAAATATGAAAAATCAAGCTTAAAAACTAGGTTTGCCCGACATTTCAACTAAGTAGAAAGCTTCGGACAAAAAAAAACCGAAAAAAAAAAAGAGTAGAAAGCAGGGGAAATTCGTAGAAAGACCCAAAAAGAAACTAAGTTTGCCCCAGTTCTCGCTTTGACATTAATTATCGAGCCACCATTAGATTAGAGTATGGATCAATTTCAACTGGGGAGTAAGGAAGGAAGAGAGAAGAATTACAATTAACGATTCAAGCAAGTGGTATCCTGTAAGCGAATGTGTTCTGTAGTTGCCTGGAGAGACTTTTGATTTATCAAACGACCATGCGTTTCCATATATACACATATATACACTATCCCCTTTTTAGCACACGACATTATCAAACATTTCGACTGCCCAAATCCCAGCGTATCACTAACTTATGCAAGTTTTGTTCCGCAGTATTGGCAGAGGGAAGCAGCAATATTAAGGCAACAACTGCAGCATCTCCAAGAAAGCCACCGGTGCATCTTCTCTTCTCAAGCATTTTCTTCACATTTCTTATAGCACTGCTTCCATGGTGCCTGGATATCTTTTCTGCTAACGAAAAACATCATCAGAAACATAAGGTGAACATTAGTATCTGGACAAAGAATCTTATACATCGAAGGAATAAATAATGATGCCTCTGGCATGACATTACATAGAACACGATTTTTCAAAGCTAAATTATAGTTTATTAGAAACCCCTTCGCAACGGTTTTGATATGTAGCATGTCTTTCCCTCACTGCATTAGATATTACTCTTAAGCATCCAAGCTGTCATGCTTCTCTTGCAAATGCATCCTCATTGGATTTGCTAAAGGAAAGGACATATTAACTTTTCTACCCCTTATGCATCTCCACGTCCAAAAACAAGAAAGAACACTTGAAAACAACTCACCGCTTCTGCATTCCGCATTCCGATCTTACAAATCTCTGGGCATTTAAAAGGCACGACTTTTAGCACTAATAAATGCACGCAAGCCAAGGGGGTAATAGGAAACTCATTCATGCATTTAAAAGAGGTCCAATTTTTTTTTTTTTTTTCCTAAAGGTACCATGGCCTAAACTCCTTAGACAATCCCAAGGTAGGTCTTAAGATCCTGGAATTCCAGCGCTAGGTGGAAGGATCCAGTTCAGTTAAAGCCTCACAACTTCATTTAAAATGTGGAAAATTTCTAAAAGCATGCAACTCCCCCCCCCCCCCAAAAAAAAAAAAAAAAAAAAAAAGGAAAAGAAAAAAAACGAATTTGATTGTGGCAGAGCTCAACATCATATGTTTCACAAGAAGGGAAATGGAAGGACAGGCAGCACATAGGATAATGGAACAGTTGCAGACGAGGCAGCTGTCATCCGCATCATGGGAAGAAAATGAGCCATGAGCCTGTTGCTTTATAAACTATGTTTCCATAAAGAAAAGCAATTAGTGTAAGGACAGACTGAACTTAAGGGTTGTAAAATCAAAAGCTTCGTTTTGCAGACCCTGAGAAACCTCTGAGTTACAGATTTGTATCAATGAGTCTTTGATTTCATTTCATATTCCACTCCACAAAAATCTAAGACATTGGTCAGATGATAGACTTGCTAGCTAAACTATACTTACGCACGATGCTGACAGGCAATTGATGGGAGAAGAACTCTCAGGCTTGAGCATCAAAGATTTGCGGAATTTGGAGAACCAATTGGAAATGAGTCTCCGCGGTGTCCGCACAAAAAA
The DNA here is from genome assembly GCA_016097545.1 of Eucalyptus victrix. Lineage (NCBI taxonomy): Eukaryota > Viridiplantae > Streptophyta > Magnoliopsida > Myrtales > Myrtaceae > Eucalyptus > Eucalyptus victrix. Next base: position 28,924,681 of record CM027840.1, on the reverse strand, counting down.
GGTTCACTTCTTACATGCTTATTCATAGGATTGATCCAACTTGCTTCCAAATATCTTGCATGACAAACAGGCTTCATTACTTTTGCAGGACCAAGTTTTAATGGAAGAAGTACGGGAGCTGAACAGAAAGGTAGAGTATTTAACTCAGTCAGACTTGCTCACTTTGCTATCTGTTCCTCATTCAGGCTGCTAAATTTCAACCACAAATCCCTGCAGGGAAACCTCCTTCACCAGGAAAACTTGGAACTGCATAAGAAAGAAAATCTATTTAAACAAGAGAACATGGAATTGTACAAGAAGGTATTAATCTTAACACTACAAAGTTCTGCCAAAGTTATTTACCTCAGATTCCATACTCTGTCTGAACAAAAATGTTCCATATCCCAGGTCTATGGCACAAGAGATGCAAATAATGTAAATGGAGCACACGCTAGTCTTCTACCAAATAGACCAAGCAATGATGAAGATGCTCAAGTACCTATCCATCTCCAACTAAGCCAGCCACATCATCAGAACTGTGAGACGTCATCTAGAACTACAAACTTAGGGTATATAGCTTCTCTCGACATATATTTCAATTTTTGAAGGTCACATGCTTACAAACTTTTTGACCAAATTCTACTGTACCAATATTGAAACAGATTGCAGCTGCATTAGCAAACTGGGTGCAACAACTGCAGAAGTACATTATTGAGTCTCTATCAAGGGACCATGCAAACAAAGTAATGTTTCTTTGACTGAGATATTGTATAAGAGCCAAAACTATTCAGCCAGACATGTTCATAGGGGTTGATTAGATTAGCTTTGAGCAACCATCTGTTAATGATATAAGCTGATGAGATCATATTAACTGTCACAAATAAAGACGGGTTCAAAAGCCAAAATATCATTATGCAATGCTTAGTGAAACCAGGGAGGAAATATAGGCACATGTATCTGATCTATCATTCTCCTAGGAAATTAAGAATTACATGGAACAAAAAACCTAAGAAGATTCAAACACTTGGAAAATGTCAACACACTGAGATTTCGTTCAGCTTTACATTTGTACAATCATATGATGCAGCAACTCCCAGAGATTATTTTATGGCTTCTGCTGTTTTCAACAAACATCAAAAAAGCCCAAACTAAGTTGCAGCAGCAAACCGCCTTATGAGATAAAACAGAAAAAAAATTGCTGAAGGTATTGAACACAACGAGCATTGAAACGTTCTATCCTAACGATGTAAGATTTGATCATTTTTGCCAGGTGAAGAACATGAACATGCGTGTTAACTGCGAACGGCAGACTCAAGTGTCTAATGAACTAGAAGAATCGATGAGAAAATTACAGATGCTGCTTTTCTCAACACAAAGAGAACCATGGAATGAATGAATTACAAAGTTTCTCTTAAAAAGAAATCATCTAAGTCAGATCAGCAGCATTCTTCCTGCCATTTTGTGATGTAAGGCACTAGAAAATTTCAAATTTTTCTGTCTAAAATTTTTTATTTCTTCTATACGACAGGACCAACGTCATGAAATACGTGAAGTACCTTTAATGACATCTTCAGATCCCTCTTTCCATTAAAACTTAGCCACACAAGAACTATTGATTACAGCTTTTTAGGCCACCAAAGAGACAAATTGTTCTCAGGGAATGCAAAAGGCAACACACTCAGATTTATGAAGCTAGGGGCAACAATAATGTTCACAGAATAATTTAATGATCAGAAGCTCATGAATACAAAGAATATACTCACATACTTCTGCTAAATCTCTGTTCCAACAGCAGACAGTCTTCCCCTTTCCTTACAAGAACATAAGTTACCTTGTACATTAGGATGTTAACATATGTTTTTCTTTATGCAGGGACAACCAGGAAGAGCTCTGAAAGTACGATGCAACTGGAGATCAAGCACACGCCTCAATAAAGAAGCTAATGACCCAACTGCAATTCAGATAGATAACTTTCAAGTTGATGGAATCTACCAGGCATAGTGTTTCTGGGTTGAATATTAAACTTCGATCTCAGAAACAAAATGGAATCAACAATCTACACCGGTATTGAGCATATTCATGCTCGTGAAATTATTTGATTGAGAATAAGCTGAAATTTTTCACAGAATTCATAGACACTTTCTCATGTGCATATTTTGGCTTCTTTAGCCCATAAAGCCCCAAGCCCCATTATGGTTACATATGAAAGTGTGTGACATACAAAGTGGACCACAACTCAAATGTCGGATATAAATTGATTGCACTTGCTAAACCATTTTATCAGTTCCCCTAAGAACAATAACAAGTTTTGCCAGAAACAGCAAAAGTAGAGAATATAAAGCGGCAGAGAAGTCTGGTATTGTGCAGATAGGAACCAAGAGCCACACCTACCATTAAGATTTGCCACCTAGTAACATCATGTTTAGCATACAATAGAATCTGCTAAATAATGTTGAAGCTGATACGCTGCACCTTTTACCATAACCAAAAAGAATGAGCTGAAGCTTCATTTTACAATTTGAATCACAAGCAATTGGTAATTTGATGTCCTTCATGGCATTGTGTATCACTTGACTGTATGATTAATTTTTATATCTTTCATGAACATATGATGTAGTAAAGGATCAAGTGATTTATTGAAAACATAACCGGGAAGTGAATACAATTCAACTAGGTTTGTCCATCATGCAATGTGTTCTGAACTTGGTAACATAGTCCTTCAACATCAGTATATGGCATTTCAAGCATGCCAGCAAAGCAGTTGACAAGAGCCTTGTCAAAGTCACAAAATATGGGAGACTTTGCTGAAATAGTTTGTCCAAGTACTAGATTCATGAGCAGTGATGTGAAGCTATTTAATATTTTCGCAATAAGCTACAGCAAAGAATAAGAATCTTCAATTAATCAATCCCTCCACAAGAAAGCATTCTCAACACATTCTCAGCTAATACCCAACGTGGCAGCATCCGATGGTAACATTTTCTGGTGGGGTGCCAAAAATAATATCCTACCTTGATACTACTAGCCCAAAAGGATCAAGGTAGAAAACAAACCCATCCATCTTATAGCCCAAATAGATTTATTTGGCTTAAGCCATGCCCAAGATAAAAGACCTCGTGAGGAATTCTAGATGCTAGAACCCATCACAGTCTGATAATTAAATAGTCCTCCCATGTTTAAATTAGTCTTCATGGACCATTTGAGTGCCATGGCACAATGGGCATAAAGCATCCCCAAAACATTTTTAATCACAAGGTTCAACTTTTACAAATAAATAAATATACTAAAGCATCTGAATCTAAAGAAATCAAATCCATAGAATATGATGGCAAAGATACCCTGAGATATAGAAATTCAATACAGAGTGGGATCCAACAGAGAGAATACAGTGGACCACCTGGAGGTTTTTCATGTTCATCCCGCATCATGCCCTCGCAAGGATCATTTAACTTCTCTAGTGGATGAATGGTGTGGAATCAAGATGGCTAATGTTGGGACCTTTACTAGGTAAAACTGCTAATAAGATAATAAAAAACTTGAATACTGTTAAGAAGAGCTGGTTCTCTCATTTAAAACCTCGTCCATTCTGCATAACGCATACAGGCTGCACATTAAGATTTTTTCAGGGGACAAAAGACCTAAGTTGCAAAGAGCAAGAGCTCTGTTCCAATAAAACCTACATGTGGATGCAATATATATAAAACCATCAGTCTCCAGATTAATCCATGTGAAAAGAATATGTGTGTGTGTGTGTGTGTGTAACTCTACAACATCACAATGCAGGCATTACCTACTGCTACTTGTTCCATTCAATTGCATTTTGTCACTACATTCAAAATAGTTAAATGTGTGGAGACACCAAAAATAAAACTCATCATGATAAAGATACACAGATGATAGAAATTACAATTAGAAACAAATATGCCGCAGAAGAAGTTAGTATTGCACCACATAAGTGTAAGATCAGAAGTTCTGAATTTATATAAGGGCACTTAGCCACATCAAAATGGCAAATTTCGTATTCTCTAGCCATAAGATTTGACTCGAGAGAGACTCTAAATGGGGATTGAGACAAAAAGTATACATCATGAGGACCCTTTATCTTGGCATCTTTTGCATTATATTTCTTTACGTGGACTACATGGTGGGTACTTTCATGGAGGAATCTTCATATGGGGATCAAGGATTGAAATGATGTACACATGATAGAAGTACGGTACAAAATGCCTTTTCCCATGATTGGTGAAAACAACTTAGTTGTACTACTGATCTTCCCACTGAAGTAAATGGTAATCTAATGGGCCTTCTAGAGGCCATTTCTAGTTATATTGCTAGAGATCATCTCTTAGGTTTTTGAAAAAACAACGCACGAAAAGAGCCATCTAGGAATAAAAAATCCCCTAAAGTGGTTGTGAAAGCCAAATGAAGACTGAAAAGTAGTATTAAGTGTTGAACCATTCAAAGCCATCTGCTACCTCCATTTTAATAACCTGGAAGGGTAACAAAACTATTGCCAAATCCACCAAATTCACAGTCCGATCTCTCTACAGTGCCAGTCCTTTAACCCTTTTTCTACTGAGACATAGCCATGAATGACTTTGACCTCCACCGTGTATTTGAAATCTTTTTTCATTTGCATGCTCTTCTTCACTCCACAAAAGGATTACCAGCCATATGAAGAAGGGAAATAAGTAGCAAACACAAGCAAATTAAACTACAGAGTCCAAACATTACATCATAAAAATATAAAAAAGATTACGAATCGATAGATTTAAAACATAATTCCCAGGTAAAAAGTTCATTCACGTGCTTCTCATCATGCACCGTTTACGATTTTCCCCTTTTGAACCAGGGGTTTCCACAAATTACTACACAACTGACTATGGACTTTTCTTCCTCTGCTGAAACCTTCAGCTTTCACATCTCTATAGCTTGATCCTAAATTTTTTATAAATAAGATCCTCTTCATAACTTCTTGAGTTCGAATATTATATGCGTTCATTGTTTATAAGCTATCTGCATAAGACAGATTAATTTACGGTCAATAATTTTTTTCCCTATTCAAGAGGATTTGTCTTTTCTGATTAAGAATTAATGTCCTCCGTTGTTACAAACCATTGGTCATATCTATACAGGAGGATCTTAGAACTCAAAAGAAATGACATTGATGGTACAAAGATGAGATAAATGCAGTGAAGAATCCCCGCATGTTACTGGCATTCGAGGAATTTGGGAAGAAATTTGTAGTGTACAGATTGAATTATTGACCAAAGCATTTTTCATGAATTCTACTTGCAGTTGTTAATGGAACAATTGTTAGAATCCAAATAAAATAGCCAACCAAAAATCAAAATGCATAAGCTGCAAGAACTTCCAGTCAGTTGGCCCCCATCTTTGGCTAGAACCGAAAGAAATAATGTATTGAGATTAACATTCAAGTGCGAATTAAGTGATCCCACCAAATTCTAACTCACACTTTTGGTATTTCCTTTAGCAAAGGCTGCAAATTCAAGATCATTCTCTAACTTCCTACAGACAACACAGAATGGCGACACAAATGCCCTAGAGGATGATGTAGGTGGTGCCAAGGAACAACAAAGTGTAACAGATATATACTCCAAGGCTTATGATTCCTTGAGTTGACCAAATACTGCAAACAGATAATGAAGTCTTGGAAAGCACTTTAGACAATACTATTTACCATGAAAGGGATTTACAGAAATCTTTTGGTGCTGGCTCATTCTTTATCTATCATACATTACTAACCTAATTTAGCCTTGTGCACTCCCAAAAGAACAAAAACAAATAAAATAAAAAAAAAAGGAAACAAACACACACAATTTGAGTGATTCTTATTCGAGCACTCCAGCTAATATTCTACTGCATATGTAGTTTCAAGACAAAGCCTATATAAAGAAGCAACATACAGCTGCCACTAGTAGTAAATGACCCCAAACCGACCGCTTCAAAGCGTATGGCGATCTAAACTATAGAACAGATATTCCCTCTCAGTATTCAAGTTCTTGTTGAACCGTAGCTAGGATGATCCAGGAAGCTACGCAGCGCACTAAAAGACCGGGAACGCTCGAGCACGACGTATCTCGCGTCGAGCGACATCATCAAGGCGCGAAAAACCCTAACCGAGCTAGACTTAAAAAGCCATCATCGAACAAGGATTTCCTGCTCGACCAAAATTCCTCGCGGACACATCGAACGGAATTCCGAACCGAAATCACGAGCCACACCTCACGCCGACCAAAAAAAAAAAATCAAACCGCGAACGGCATCGAGCCGCGTCCGGAGCACACCTCCGCCGATCCAAACACGCATCGCGTAAAGCCGTCGTACCTGCGCGAGCCCGAAGCCGCTCCGCCGCGCGGCCCGATTCCACCGGCGAGCCGCGGCGGCGCTCGCGAGAGAGGACGGAGCTCCGTCTCCGCGCGGCCGCTTCCTCGAGGGAGACGCGGAGGGCACCTGGCCTGGCCGAACGAAAGCGAGCGAGAAAAGAGAGAGAGAAGAAGAAGGAAAAGAAGAAGGACCAACGAGAGGCGGGAGAGAAGAGGAGGAAAGTGAATATTAAATATGCTGTCGACATAAACGAATCTGTTGATCTCGACGGGTCCTGGGGTTAAGCGTGGGATTAGGGTTTGAAGCAGCTTCGTACGATCTGTGCTAATCATGATTAGGGAACAGATCACCTGGAAATGCTGCTGCTCCCGCCGTAGCTGGCACCGATTATAATACAAAGCAAATGTTGAGAGTTTGATTTCAAGAAATTGACAGATTAAACAATGTGCATAGATTCTGATTCTCAGAACTTCCAACCAAGGGTACCACACTACAGCCGGTTGAAAAAGCCTGAGTCTACCTTTCACATCCAAGAGGCCCCTAAATTCTCACCTAAATTTTTAAACTTTTCTTCCTAGATGAGTAGGAATACAAAAGTGACATTACTAGGTTTCCTATCCACGTCTCACCTATTTCTTTTCCTTAAACCTTTTATGGGTCCAAAGCAAGCCTTCAATGTGGATTATTCAATTACATGGGATGTATATTGTGATGCATTGAAGTGTCACACATGACTAGAGATCTTTCCTTAATTTAGTTGTTGTTCCCTTAAAACATGCGGAACAATAGTGAAATAGTCATATTATTTGGTAACAAAAATTTAACAAGTTTAAATGATCCATCTTCCAAGTATTAATATGACTATTCGAAATAACATAGAAACCAACACATTAATCCTTGGGAGAAGGTTGGATCAACTAGCATCATTGCACCCATAATTAGCCAAAAGACTGTCTATTCATTATTCAAATCATTGTCCGACTCAAGGATTTATGACCTCGAGTATCATCATGATCAAGTGTACCATCGAATCGTTCAATGGTCCTAGGATCTCACATTAATGTCAAAGTACATCATCATGATGAGGAATTAACTCTGGCAGCCTTACTTCAACCTAAATAGTGGAAGTACATTTAATACACTACTATGAACTCCGATACATGTGCGTTCTAATAATCACTTTCATAATAACTAGGTACTCCAAATCATAGCACGGAATGAGGATCCATTTTACATATTTGTAAAATAAAGGATGAAGCCAAAACCTAGTAAATAAAATCTTTAAATCTAAGATAAGAAATCATGTTACTCCTCGATTCAGTACCAACAAGACAACATAATATCAGGACGAGTATGAGAAATTGGTATATGCTAAATAAATGAAACAAATGCACTATCATTAAGTATTCATATGCTTGGCATATACTAAATGAATGCATAAATGCACTATCACAAAGTATTCATACACAAGTAGATGATATATTATTTTGTAATGTGCCTACCATATATTCCCTAGTGTCACTAGCCAATACCCATATCAACTAACGAGACATCATCACTAACAACCATAGGCAACGAAATCATATACACCTCTTTGCCACCTATTTATCACATATATGATTCTTTAAAACCTTAGAACCTCTTTGCCCTCTTCCTTTCTACTTGATATGATTATTTAAAACTAGAAATATCATGATCAATCTTGATAGTATGCTTTACACTTGCCACCAATATGGAACCTATACATCATGATTATGTTGCCCTTAAATTTTTTATGATATGAATCAAAAAAAAAAAAAAATTGGTGGCTAACAAGCAGTCCCTATTCTAAGGCCAAGAAAATGCTATGTGTGTGAGATATCATAACTGACACAAATTTTGTTTTTGTTATCCCTAGCTATTATAGGCAAATTTTCTGGTATCAGAGCCATACCATTTTTCATTGCATTTCTAGTTTGAAGTTGAATATTTAGTGTAGAAAGGGAAAGAACTTCCTTAGCATGACCGAACCCTCCAAAGTCTCCACACTTTCCACTATAAATGCTCATGTTTCTCGTAGTCCTTCTCTTGAACTCTACACTTCTAATGTCTCCAAGATTGACTATCTTTATGAGGTTTCTACCTCAATGAAGATAGCAAAATCTCCAAGACTCATCTTCCACTTATAAATCCATATTTTGCTTTTGCTAAACCATCATCTCTCCTTGTTATTTGTTCTATCTAGCAGCTTGTTAAACATATTCCTAAAAAAGTTAAAAGAGTACATCTAGTCCTCAAAATTCCACTAGCATCCTATTCTAATTACTCAACATGACCACTTTGTCATCCTTCAAATCCCTTATGATTTTCCAAGATAGTGGATACAGCGGGGCTATACACACCTTTATTTTAGTGTATTAGACTTGCTTTATCCTTTCATAGAAGGAAAAGGTTACCCGTGGTTGCTTGAATGGCACTCTTAGACAACCATTTTTTGGACTATCGGCATGCTTGCATTGGTACCATTCAAACCACCCTCAATGCAAGAATGGCATTTGTTTCACCATTTCCTAACTTTAATATGGTTGTCTCAAACCGATGACTTATTTCAGCACTTAAGGTCTAGCATTTACTGGAGCTCCTCAAACTCCATATTCTATTATTGCTACCTTACATTACCAAATGGTTTATTGGGTCTAGAATCATGCTACTGACCTCAACTTCCTTGGTTCTGAAGATGCTTTATTCATCTCAGTGGATAATGCGAATAATGCTCAAATCTCTTGTATCGATGTTCCTAGACAAATCTTTCGCGATCAATTAGTTAAGTTACTCCTTGACATGTGGGTAAGTAATTATGAAAAAATCCACCAGAACTCCAAACCAATTCAATCAACAGAGTCCTAATTCACTAAGAAGAAGAGGGCACGATTGTCATCAAATTTAGCAAGGAAAATGAAGAATTCACATCTTCTATTTTTCCTATTATTTTATGATGCAACCTCGTGCAACTTATGTTCCAACCAATGATAGCCATCCAGATCCAAAATTTATGATTGAGTCTTTTGATTGAGAGAAACACCCCCTATCAATTATTACAAAAATCACCATATAGGACACTATTTCCAAGGTCTTGATTGTTAGTGCTCTCCTTGCACAAATCCCCTAGATGATGAAGAAAATGATATATTGTCTAGAAAAAAGAAATGATCAAAAGATAAACTTTATTAAAGGTACCTTGACAAAGACCCCATTGTTGAATCTCTTGGTGAAGATGAAGGAAAATATCAATTTATGGCCTCATACGAACCACCTCAATCACATTCTCCTCCAAAAATCCCTGAATCATGTGAACCTCCTCCACCTCCTTAGTCACTACCCAAAAGGAAACCTTCACCCCAAAAGCTAATTGTCTCACCATTTTATAAACTCATTCACAATTCACAATTGGGTTAAAAAGAATTCATTTCCTCTTAAAGTACCCAAAACACTTTAGTTCTCATGTTCCCCAAAACAAGAACTACCACCTATCCTTCCATTTATCCTGTATGTTCTACTCCTCAAACTTTACACTTGTGGAAAGATCTAATTCCAGTGCCCCATTCTTTGCATTAGAAGAAAGTTATGGTACTAACAATCAAAAAATGCTTTAGCCCAAAATAATGTTATCAAGACAATTGATACCAAGCTTCCAACTATCCAAGCCCTTTTTGATCATGTCGACTAGAAGGTTGATCAAAACGGCTTTGGTCACAAATAAATTACGTAGAGACATTCCAAAAGAAACTTCATCAAATGAAATTTGGTAGATGTGTTTCTCATCTTTATTTTGAAGACCAAACGGCTAAAATAGAGAAATTGAGAAAACAAATCAAGCTCCTACAATATGGAAAATTTACCCCTTTTCTAGATACATTTTCTCAACCTTGGCAAACAATTCAAATGGATGTGGGTCCTTCTAGAGCTACATCAATTGCTTCAATCATTGACGAATCTCCAAAACAGGATCATCTTTTGTTGACCATGCTTCTAATGGAATAACTTGATTTCACTAACACAATATCTCCTATAATTCCCGATATTGTCGAGGATAAAGTGAGATTCTACAAGGAATGGAAAATTTGCCTATGATACAAGCCAAGTAAAACAAAAGCAGAATTTGTGACAAATATGTCATCCCACACGCACAACCCTTCCTTGGCCTTAGAATAGGAATCGTCTCTTAGCCAACAAATTCCTTTTTATTATTTTATTCATATCGTGGAAAATTTTAGAATAGCAGAATTCTGATACACAGGTTCCACATTTATGGTAAGTGCAGTATTACCAAGATTGATCAATACATTTATAGTTTTAAAAAATCATATCAAATAGAAAGGAAGATGGGAGAAAGGTTCTAGGAATTCATAACAAACCATACAATATTATTTCTAGAGAGGATGCGTTTGCTCCTTAATGCATACATATGCTACCTTTTATAAACATAAAATAACAAGCTAGAATTTTCCAAACTTCTTTTGACCAACAAAAGCCAATTATTTGCACTAGTTAAGCTTTCTACTAATAGACTAACTTCTTCATTGTCATGATTTTTTCACTTCTGTTACAATGCCATACTACCATGGATAGTACGCTACAATACCAAACAATATATGAACAGTGCTAAATAGTATTTGAACGGTATGTTATAGTACTTTGAGTCAAATTTCTCATCTCATTCACATTAGGGATGAGCATGGTTTCCGGATAGAACCGAGAACCGGAGAATCGAACTGGAGGATCCGGTTCGGTTCCGGTTTCCTTTCCTAGGAATCGGAACCAAAACCGATCAAAATTCAAAAAAAAAAAAACCTAATCGCTTCCCCCCACGTGATTTCCCCTATATTTCTTCCCCCCTTTCCATCCTTTTTCTCTCTCTTTCTTTTCTCCCATTTTTCCTCCTCACATGTCACTTCCTGCCCCCCAACCTTTTTATTTTCTTCTCTCTCTTCTCTTTCCCCCTCTCTTAGTCGAAACCCCATCCCTTCTCCTCTTCTTCTTCTTCTTCTTCACCACCCCTCACCGTTTCACCCACCACCACCCCTCGCCGCTTCACCCACCACCACACCACGACCACCACGCCCTACTCACCACCATCTCTTGGCCACTGAACCACCACCACCCACCGCTCGTCCGACGGGCTGTCTCACCGTTGAGCCCGACAAGTTTTCGCGCCGCCCCTCGCCGCCGTGAACAAGGGCATGGCTCTCAAGCCCCTCTCCTCTGGTGGCGGCGAAGGACGAAGCGCTCGGGGTTAAGGCCTCAAGGGGGCTTGGGTTCAGGCGCCATGCCTTCGACGATTCGGAGGAGAGAGGGGGCGACAAGGGGAGCGACGGTGGCGATGGCAGCTCGAAGAAGAATGAGCAGTTCATTCGTTGGTTTCGCGAGGCATGGCTATATTTCAGAGCTCACAAGGGCGGCACTTTCGTCGTCGTCTCCGGCAAAATCATCGCTAGTGGGCACTTGGATCCGGTTCTCAAGGCACGTGTCGATTTTTCCTCGCTTCTTCTGTTTTGTTCCTGATTTATGGTTTGGCTGCATGTTAATGCTGTGAGGAAGAACAAAAGCACGAACCCGTTCTATTGTGGAATGCTCCAAGTGATTAAATTCGCGTTCTTTAGGCTTCAATAGATTAATTTTTCTTGGAATCACAATAAAACTGCGATTGCACGATTTTACTTGCTGAATTTGGATGCATCTTGCATAATATCTCTATGGGGTTTGCGTGCTTAATTGTTGGCTTTTGGTAATTACAACTAAATACAATTCTTTGTGCAGGATATTGTGCTCCTTCATGGCTTGGGGATCAGGTTTGTTCTTGTTCCGAGGACACACGTGCAGATTGATAAACTCCTGAAGGAGAGAGGTTAGTGAAATGTGCGCACGAGTCCTTCAAAATTCATCCTTTTTATGTGCTCGGTATGCTGCATTGTGATTTCCTTTCTGTTGACTATATTAGCAGTATGGTACATGCTATTGTGTCTAGCAATATCAATTGTATCAGACATAGTTGATATACAATCATAATGGCATGACGTGTCCACAACTATGGCTTGCACACTGAAAACTTCCCTATCAACCAAAACTTATACTGTCAGTATTTGGGATGGTATTTGTAATCTTTTTCCCCTTGATTGTGCATCACATGCTTGTGAAGTGATTAGTGCCTGCCTGAGATTATGATGCTCTCTTTAAGGTGGTTCCTTCAGCCACCCTATATTGAAATGCATGTGCAGAAATATCAACTTTAAAGATATCCCCCATATGTATTGTTTGTTCCGAAAATCAGCCAAAGTTTTACACTTTGAGTATAGTGGAAACATATGCACGTGGATGTAAATTCGTTAGTTGATAGTACAAATGCTTTATCTTGAAATTGAGTCCTTTTTTTGTAAAGGAGTTTGAACACCCTTCATGCATTGTAGCTAACTTACTTTTATTTATCCAAACAAAGGGCAAAGAAAGTATATGTTCTGCTAATGTTTGCATGAGGTGCAACTAAGCATTTGTTTTTATGTCTGTTGCACAAATTGGATCTCAATTTCAGAAGTGACTAGGTCTTGTTTGTGTGGCTTGCTTTTGTTTCTATAAAGTCAATTTTCAACAATAGACCTTTAATTGCTGATACTAAGCATGTCTTCATAAGACATGAGCCTAACTATGTTGGAAGATATAGAATAACAAACACTAAAGCTCTTGAAGCAGCTATGGAAGCAGTTGGAGATACTCATTTAATGATAGAGGCTAAACTATCTCCTGGACCCCTAATTTCTAGTATGCGTCGTCATGGGCATAGTAGCCATTTGCATGAAGTTGGTGAAGTGTCACAAGTGGTAACTTTCTTGCAGCCAAGGTAACAGTTTACATGCTTACTCTCTTGGTCGATATCTCGAATTAGTTGAACAAACAGTTCACATTTCTCCTGTCATCATTTTACTTTGGCAACTATAGTAATGTTGATTATTTTATTTGTAGCGAAGAGGAGTTATTGAAGGTGTTGATTTTGGGGCAACGGGTGAAGTAAAGAAAGTGGATGTTTCTTGTATTCGTGAGAGGCTTGATGGTGGATGTATAATTGTATTAAGCAACTTTGGCCATTCCACCTCTAGAGAAGTTCTGAATTGCAAGTATGGATTATTGATTTTGATGCCTAAAAAAAAAAAAAAAAAAAATGTTGGAATCTGGAACCGACCCCGGAACCTGTGATAGGGTAAATTCCAAGCTCTTGGTTTTGACGGGTAAGTTTCAGGTTCCAAAAATTGAAGAACCTGTACCTGAGGGTACATTCTAGGTTTCAGACGAAACCGAACCGGTACCGGAAATCGCTCACCCCTAATTCACATGATTCATCTGCTTCTTTTGTTTTATCTTGAATAGGATTCTAGGAGAATCTTCTTTTCCTTCACTCATTATGCCTATAGATAGGCTCTTTAGTGCTATCGTCCAAGTCATCCGAGTCTTCTCCATACTTTTTCCTTCAATATTCCTTGAGCATTCTTTCAATTTCTAGAGTTTCAAGATATTATCACTAAAAGCTAGTATAAACTAGACGAAATGTTAGGAGAATTGGGAGTGCTTTTTTCTTAATACTATTGTTTGAGTACTTCGAGGAGCTTTTCTACCTCTTCAATAGCTAGAGCAACTTCTGCATCTAATTCAACCAACCTTTGTTTTTTGGATTACTGATGAGAACTTGTCGAAGTATCAATAGAACTTGTTAGAATACCATATTAAGGTAGACACCCAAGCTGAAGGGATAGACTTTCTTTGTCAAGACCTACATTGAGCGCAAATTGTAATTCACTATAGTCAAAAAGATCTTGTGATAGTAGTTCTCCTCATGGATCTTGTGATTTAGAAACATTTGATACATCCATTCCGTAATATCCTTTTAGGTAAGCATCGATTGTTGGATTGGTTGCACGATAGTCATCTTTGTAATCCCAAGAAATGGGATCATCTTTTTCTAGCCATGCTTATGGCGGAATAACTAGATTTCATTGGCATAATATCCTCCATAATTCCCAATACTGTCGAGGATAAGTTGAGATTCTATAAAAATCTCATTTTTGAATAGGTTGGGATTTATATGTAGGATACTCCAATATCTACCAAAGTTTTACACATCTCCACTAGGTCGGAGAAATACCCATGGTTTAAAAAATAGGACAACGATGTAAAGTTCTGGGTCAAGCCAGCATGCTTAGAGTTGGGCTTGGAAAATAGTTTTTCATGTGCTAATGATTTGAGCCAACTAAGCATTTCCCCCAAAATATTTATACTTGGCTTCTCCTTGAATAATAATAGTTATAATAAAAGGCATCTTGGCTGTTGAAAACTCAATGGCAATGATATAAAGATTAAATAAATATCAATAAAATCATTTGAGTTTTTATGGAAATTCCTCTTCTGAGAAGAAAGTGAGGATGAAAAAATAGATATTTTGGGTGTAATCCATCTGACCTAAGGAGAAGATCACCATATTCACTAAAAATCTGAAAATGATATTGCCATATAAGTCTTCTAAGATTTTAAATAAGAACATTGTCTTGGATAAGTCCAAGGAATAGGAAGCCTATTTAAGCTTGATTTCTCGGGTCTTAAAATCGCCTCTTGAATTTCTTACCACACATTTATGGACATGATAGCTATAAATTCTTATGATCTGAACATAAAATCAACAAATACATTCTTTTTTCCCGCAATATGTTTGGTTTCAAATTAATACTTTGAATACCATTTTGCCCACCTAAGAAGTTGTGGATAAGGAATTTGTTTGTATTTGAACTTCAACATTCAAGAGGATGAGGACATGTCCATCTCCATATGGAAATGATGTCCTATGAGATGAAATTTAAACTTTTTGATGCAATATTTTACCGCGAAGATTTCTTTGAACGTAAAGTGATAATGCTTATCCATTTGCGTGAATTCTCCACTCTTATGTCTACAAACTTGTTGCTTTCCATCTATTTCTTCAAATAAAAAAGGCATCCTAGTATTTATCATTGGCATTTGTCTACCATATCCTTTTTTCCATAAAAGGGATTTACAAAGGAGGAAGATGATGTAGCATTTCTTTAAGCTTGCATATAGACTTACGGCGCACATGATATCGTTTCTACTCCAAGAACAATTTATTTTCAGAAATAGTTCTTTTCTATTTCTACTCAAGGAACAATTTATACGCAAAATAACGTATTTGGTAATTTATATTCTTAGAATAGAAAAAGAATAAAAATATATTTAGTATGATTCATAAATTTTTGTATCTATTTTTTTTTCTTCTTGTTCACGGAATGCCAAACGACTATCGTCGATTGGCACCGCACGACTATTAACCACCGACTGTCGCCGTCGCTTGCCACCGACAGTCGATGGTTGTGCAGTGATGGGAGCGGTGGGAGGCGGGAGGCGGGCGACGGCGACAATCACCCATTGGGCGGTGGCGGGTGGTGGGCTATGGGTGGCAGTCGTGTAGTGACAAGAGGCGGCCAATAGTGTCGGCCGGCGATGGCCGGCGGTTGGTGAGGCAAGAAAGAAGCACAAAAGAAAAATAGAAAAAAAATAGATTATTTCTAGAAATTGTTTCCAAAAACAAGAAGCAACTTTTTTTTTTAATTTTTTTTATGTTCCAAATATATTCCTCGGCTATTTTTTTTATTCCGAGGAATAGAAAAATAAGTTGACTTTACCAAATAGATTCCCTTTGTTTTTTTTTGTTCTAGGAAATAAAAAATAGAAATTAAGAGAAACGAAAATGTTACCATGCAGACCTTTGGTCTGTTGTGATCCCCATGAAGGAGTGCGGGACACCGGAGTCATAACTCAAGACACCTAGGACACTTAACTTAATCTTGCCATAACTTTAAAATGGTACACTTAAGTGCTATCATCGGAGTAAAATGGGACACTTAAGTGCCACTCCGGCGAAAATCCGGCCAAATGGCTGACGTGGCGACTTTCCCAGGAGCTCGGTCCAAAACGGCGTTGTTTTGCATGCCGACGTGGCGGAGAAAATGCAAAAACGACGCCGTTTCGCGTCTACGTGTAAATAATAATATATAAATTAATTAAATTAGATTTAAAATATTCAAAAATTTTAAAAAAATAAGAAAAATTTAAAAAATTTAAGAAAAATTTAAAAAATTAAGAAAATTTAAAAAATTTAAAAAATTAGAAAATTTAAAAAAATTTTAAAAATAAGAAAATTTAAAAAATTTTAAAAATTAAGAAAATTTTAAAAAATTAAGAAAAATATAAAAAAATTTTAAAAAATTAAGAAAATTTTAAATTTTTTTTTAAATTAAGAAAATTTTAAATTTTTTAAAAATTAAGAAAAATTATAAAAAATAAAATTATAAAAAAGTTATAAAAAAGGGGGGTGGGAGGCCGAACGGGCGGCTCCCTTGCCGGGCCGGCGGCGGCTCCTCACCACCGCCACCTCCACCGCCGCCTCCCCCCCTTTTTTTTTTTAATTTTTTAATTTTTTTAAAATTTTTTAAAATTTTTTAAATTTTTTAAAATTTTTAAAATTTTTTAAAATTAAAATTTTTAGAATTTTCTTATTTTTAAAATTTTTTAAAATTTTTTAAAATTAAATTTTTTAAAATTAAAATTTTTAAAATTTTCTGATTTTTTATTTTTTTTTAAATTTTTTTAAATTAAATTTTTTTAAATTTGTTTTATTTTTAAAATTTTTTAAAATTAATTTTTTTTAATTTTTTTTAATTTTTAAAATTTTTTAAAATTAAAATTTTTAAAATTTTCTTATTTTTTTAAAATTTTTTAAAATTAAAATTTTTAAACTTTTTTTTTAATTTTTTAAATTTTTTTAAATTAAAATTTTTAAAATTTTCTTATTTTTTTAAAAATTTTTTAAAATTAAAATTTTTAAAATTTTCTTATTTTTTTTAAATTTTTTTAATTTTTTAAAATTAAAATGTTTGTAATTTTCTTTTTTTAAAAAAATTTTAAATATTTTTAAAATTAAAAATTTTAAAATTTTCTTATTTTTTTAATTTTTAAAATTTTTTAAAATTAAAATTTTTAAAATTTTCTTTTTTTTAAATTTTTAAATTTTTTTAAAATTAAAATTTTTTAAAATTTATTTTTTTTAATTTTTAAAATTTTATTATTTTTTAAATTTTTTGAAATTGAAATTTTTAAAATTAAAACTTTTAATTTTTTTAATTTTTTTAATTTTTATGCTGATTTGGAGCTCAATGAGCCACGTAGGCAAATAATAATAATAAAATATGCGCATAGGATTTACCATGCAGACCTTTTGTTTTGTGATCCCCATGAAGTAAGCTAACTCTTACGCCCCATGAAGTAAGCTAACTCTGTGATTTTTGGGATACAATTCCAGAGATAATTTATAATCCCAAGGAATTGTTGAACTTGCTTGGGAAGAGATTTTCATTAGGAAATTTTTGCAACTCCTCAACAATATGAGGACCATGATAGCAAGTTATATCTTTAAGATAAATCCCAACAAATTCGATTTCTTTTTGGGTAATAATCATCTTCGTTTGAAATAGCATGATGCCATGCTTTCACATCAAGTTTGCAAATTCGATCAATAATTTACAATGAGAATCCTCAGCTGAATTATAGAGGAGGATATCATAAAAAATGTAAATTTGAGCATTAATCAAGATGGGTTGGAAAATTTTGCACATAATCTTCGGAATAGCGTATTAAATAATATTTATAGACTAATCAAGCCACATATCATATTATATATAAATCACAAAGACTTTATGTTCTCTTAACCTTCTAGAGACTTGTCCCAAACAGTAAAATATTTGACTAACTCTAGAATTTTATGTACATATACAATAGAGTTCGCTCCATTGCAAATAAACTATGACAAAGGTTTTCATCATGTGGCATAAATGACAAACAAATCATTATAATATAACAATTATGTACATCGTAATAGGATACAAGCAATGTTTGCACATAATATCAACTAGCCGGGTTGAAAATGAAAATCCATTTTTCTATTTATCATGATTTTCAAACCTATTCATGAAGCAATCATCATTCAATAGTACCTTTGTAAATTCATAAATTATTGGGATAAATTATCATATAAATCCATTTTTCCAACATTAAGTAATTCTTACAATTTTTCAATTCTAAGAAATGTGAATATTTAATTTATACTCTTGTTGACACAAAAACTGACCATTTTGGATGGTCAATTGATCACTTAGTTAGAAAACCAATAATTATTTCTCAAATTGCGACTTTGGCCAACCTTCCTTTAGCTTCCCGATAAATTGAAAAGAGTTCAAAGACGGAAAAAAAAAAAAAAAACAGCAATTCTAACAAAATCTCTTCCTTTTAATAAACCTTGAACATGCAATTCTAGGTTCACTATTTTCTCGGTTCTTAGTAAAAAGAAATCAACAATTAGTCAATTTTATACTTAAGTCTCAAAATTGACAACTTGGTCAAGTCTGACACTTAGTCTCCATATTAATGTCTTGGTCACTTTTTATACTGATCACATTTTTCCCATCCAAAATGCTACCAAACCTCATGGAAGTAAGATGTGTTTGATCTACCAAGTCCTTAGATTTCTCTTACTTTAAATACAGAATTAGACAACTCAAAACTTTGACTAACTTCAAAGCAAAATAAATAAGAACAAAAGTTAACAATCTCTCAATTTTTAAAGCAGCAAAACTAATTTGATAAAAAGGTAGCGAAGCCCATTAATCACCCCGTATGCACTTGTAAAATGGAGTTAGGCTCTATAGCGATAGAAGATAGAAGCATTAGGTCTCTTTTTTTACTCGAAAGATTGGAGAGTGAAAATTGAAGGGGAAAGTGACGTGTGATTTCTTTTCTTTCTTTTGACACTTGAAAATTGTGTGGTAGATTTATAAGATCAAGAAGGGAAGTGTGCTTGGAAGACTACATAAGAGTTATAAAGGGACAAGAACAATTAATCAAGGTTAAAAACAACGATGACATTAGGGTTAAAGTACTAGGTGGAAAATGGACAAATGGGTGTTCAATTTAAAAGGTATTTGATAAGTTACTAATGTATCTTGTAATTCAGTAAATAAACAAGGCAATTAGTGTCCAGTTTAAACACCAATAATTCTGGAAAATTATATTGAACTCGCTAAAATTATCTACAAAAGCCATCCATCATAAAGAAAATCTCGACTTAATAAACATTATTGAATTTTTATCTAATACGTATTTCAAAGGATATCGGTCCCTGTCAACAATTATTACGGTTGAAAGTTAATCACTGTTACTCTACACAATGTATATATCAATATCTATCAATCTAATCTTAATGCTTCGCAATCTGCGAACACGAAAATCATCCTTCTAACTTTCTGCACATCACAAAATTAGTATTACACCTGAGATTTCATATGCGCCATCCAGAATTCTAAGTTAATTGATAATTAATTTTATATCCTAAAAATTATTAATGAACATAAAAAATTTCACATGTCACATATTTAAGGATTGCGTATACATGTCCATCAATCAAACATATCCTCGATTGATCATCATTGATATTACAATATCTTGTTACTTTAAAAAGAATCTTTTAAATGTTAGAAATATTTTTATGTACTTTTTCATCATGAAATACACAAAAATTATATCCGCATATTCATATCTTTGTATACGAGGAAATTGCAAGTGCACTCAAGCGCACACATGAAGCACACATCTAATCTCGTGTCATTTTTTTTTTCAATCGCTATTTGTTGTAACCTCTCTTTTTTATTCGAATGAGGAAAAGATGTAAGTTTAGGTGTACCGCATAGGCGAGCCAACAACTTTTGATTAGGTGCATGCTTTCCCAAACCCATACTTCGCACAACTTTGATTTCATTTTTACGTTCTTAACAACCAAAGCACTTTTTAAGATTGCCACCAACCATTTGAGGTTAGCTAGAAACCAATTGAGATGTGGGAGCATCATCTCAATTCCTACATAACCAAAGAGTCTATAAGCAGGGGGGCTTAATTACACTAACGTTACACTTAGTGCCATGTCAGCATCTCTAACTTATAGGGTTGTGTACTATAAGTGGTCACACATTCTTGATTACCAATTATGGTCATGCAAATGTTTATAAGCTGCTAGGTGATCATGCAAATGTTTTTGTAGAGTTATTTTTATCAAAGTCTAAACTAGATCTAGCCTAACCTAGAAAAGAAATTAACACACAATTTATTGAAAAGCGGTGTGGTAAGAAACACTCAAGTAATTGAAACCAACTAGGTAATGGTACGGAAGGTAATAATCCGATACGAGTTGGGTAAAGAATATACATAGCCTTGTCATAAACCTCGAGACATAATCCCTCAGAAGCTTGGATCCCTAACTATGGTGAGCTTGAATCTAAACACATTATGATAGCAGACGGATCTAAGCCATCCTAATTATCTATTTAGAAAATGATCTTAAGTCTAATTTGATTTTATTGAACGAAAACTAAACTAAACGTTTGAAAATAACCTAATTTCAATAACTAATTGGCCTAATTAAACTAACTAGCTTATTCGACCGAAAAATCAAAAAACTACCTAGCCTAAACTAGCTACGTTAAGCCAAGTGTCGCCTTGGGCCACCATGGACCGCCGCTGTTGACCTTCAGTCTTCGAGGAGTTTGTAATTACCAACCTCATCGGTTTTAAACATTCGTCTTGTCTGACGATCACATCATGCATACAATCAAAGCAGTCAATTAGCAAGTTCATCAATCAACTGCAAATAAAGTCCGTCTCGAGAATTTGATCCTAACCATGCCATACGATCGGCCCAGCAACTCCCTAATCAACTAGAGCCTAGTTAATTATGGTTAATGATCATTAACCCCCATTTGCATTTACAAGATAATAGGCTAACATTAAGTTCTAACTACCTTCTTCCTCTACTCGCCAAAAGGCATGCATTGAAGTCCTAACGTTAATTTAGGCATTCACATGCAAAGTCAACTTAGACATCCAATTTAGACATACGAAACATTAAACAATCAAATAAGCAAGGGCACTAATCAGACTAAAAAGACAAAAAGCAGCTTTTTACTAACCAAAATTATTATTATTATTATTTTGTTTATTTTCGACATTTTCTATTTTTTTAATAATTTTTTTATATCAAAGATGGACCTGGGCCGGGCCCCTAAACACAGACCAGGCCCAAACTCAGGTCTATCCGAGCCGGGCTGTGACGTGGATTGGGCTCTCATATAAAGCCTGGACTAGACCTAAGCCCAAACTCACGTTTCGTCTAGCCCAATCCCTAGGTCCACCTCTAATTCGACCAGACCAAGTCCAAACTTACTAAGGCCTACACCAGCCCACAGTCGGCCACGAACCCAGGCCCATGGCCGGCCTCCTCCTCCGCCGAGCAGGTCCAGGTTCGTCCCGACGGCCCTGCCCGAGCGGCGGTCTCTCCTCAGCCCAGCAGGCTACGACTCTGGCGAAGTTGGTTGGTCGCCGTCTTCTGTCGCTGCCAAACCCCCCAAGATTCAGGCGTCACTCCCCCCCTCTCGGCGACCGATTCTGGGCGCAGTACGTTACCCGAGAGCCGGTCACCGACCAGCAATTCAGACCGACAACAGGCACTACTAAACATATCCAGGGCATTAAACACGAAGCTTTTATTAAGAGTAACCATAGCAATGAAATGCGACGAGAACATGCTTAAAGAACAACACGTGCCCGAAACCCAGAATCAGAGGGATTTAAACATTTCATCAAACATGTCAGGGCCATCACTCGAGTGGGAACATGGACTCACCAAGGACTCGAGTTCACATCCGGCTTAAACATAACCAACCATCAACAAATCAGATGAACGAGGGAAAACCCACTCGATCTCAGCAAGCGTAAGAACAGGGCATGGCGAGTCTCGGCCTAATCCAGTAAAAAAAAAAAAAAAAAAAAAACAGGGCAAATCAGGGCATCCGGCCTTACCTTGTTCGAAAGAGGTAGCTGGTTGAGGCCACCTGCAGTATCGGCACGTGAAGAGGTCCCTGGAACGTCTCGGTCGAGACCCGGCAGCGGTAGCGGGGTTGTCACTGGGAACCCGTCACTTGGTGACCTTCCGACGCGGAACAGAGCCGCCGGTGACAGAGCGTGCCAAGAAAGCGAGGTAGTGGCCGTAGCAATTGATGGCCGGAGAGATGGAAGAACTGAAGCGATCTCTCAGGCCTCTCTCTGGAGAAGAAAAACTGATTCCTCTCCCTCCCTCCTCTCTCTCTCTCTCTCTCTCTCTCTCTCTCGGTCTCTCTTTCTGGAACGACAGCACCTCCTCTCTCCACTTCGTGAAGTTTTGGTTTTCTCTCTCGTACGCACTGAAGATCCAAACAGGTATCACGACGAACCTTCAGCTATATTGGAATTGTGATGACGAGAGATGGTGAATAAATATTAAAAAAAAAAAAAACTCTAGAAACTTCTCTTCCTCTTCTTTTCCTTTTCCCCCTTTTTCACTTCCTTTTTTCTAAAATTAATATCATAAAAAAATCTCAAAAAATTAATAAATTTATAACAAATTTATTATAATTATAATAAATTTACCTTTAATTAATTTTTTATTATTTTAATTAATTTTCATTAAATTTTATTATCAAATTATTGAATTAAATAAGATATGAGAGTTGACGAGTGTTAATTTTCATTAATTTTATATCAAAATGAATTTGAAATTTACGAAATTTATTTGTTTATCATAGATAAAATCTAATTTAATAAATAATTGATAAATAATAAATTTATTATAATTATAACAATTTAGAGTTTTTTTATAATTAAAAAATTATTTTGTGAAGTTTCATTTTAGAGTTTTAATTATTAAAAGAATTAATTTAAAATAAATTTATATGTATTAATTTGAATTTTTGGTGGTAATAATTTTTTTTATTTTTCATTCCAATCATTCCACGCCTCGTGTTGTCCACGTCGAGACAAAATCTGTCACCCTCCGCTCTACAGAAATCATTGGAGAGAAAATATCTCGCCAGCTCGGTACCTTCCAGAATCTCTCGTGCGTGGGCCTGTCCCACGTGCGAGCGTTCACTCGCTCGGCCGAAAGGAGAACAAAATGGAGAAGAGGAGCTGGGCTTCTCATGGTTTGTGGGCTGGTCAATGGCCTTTTTTCCTTTAACATTGGCTAGTGGGCTGGTTAAGGGCCCACATACGTACTGAAGCCCTGATGACCAGAGCAGAGGATTCATGGGCCTTGTTTGCTGAAGGGCCTCGTTTTATGAATTGGGCTACATGCAAAGTCAACCAAGCCTCCAGTATATATATATATATATATGTATGCCTTATTTATTTATTTATTTAACCTTTTTTTAAATATTTAATAAAAAATGATGGCTTAAGGGATTGACAAAATCAGATGTCTAACACTATTAGCATCCCTCCCGACATCGATTCTCAACATTATTTGTCTCATGCTATTCTAACATCAACAACAATGTCAATAACCATGTTTGTTTATCATCACATAGCCTCCACATGTTATCGTATTGTTGTAGATTATGCCATGTCTATTGTCACGTTGGCTTGTAATCATGTGGTCTACTTGCATTAAATTCAAATAGTTGTCTACCATGTCATGTATGATTTATTTACATATTTATTCCCCATATATATAAAAAAAAAAATGGCTTACGGGATTGACAAAATCAAGTGTCAACAATATTAGCATCCCTTTCGATGTCGATTCTCAACATTGTTTGTCTCGTTTAATGATAACATCAATAATCATGTCAATAACCATGTTAACTTATTATCGTGTAGCCTCCACATGTTCACTTATTTTTATATATTTAGCCATATCTGTAATTGCAATGTCTTGTTATTGTGTAGCCTACCCATGTTGAACTCAAACAGTTATCTACCATGTTAGCAGGCATGTTAGCAACCATGTTGACAATTTATTCCGTAGTCTTACCAAACCAGTTATCTACCACCGGTCAATCAAACTCCTTATGCCTTTGCTAAGGCACATCCACTTAGGTGTTTTATTCTCTTTGGACACTTTCTACAAACTTTAATTGAATTCTTATGAGTACTTGAACATTTGAGAGGATGATAGAGATATATTTCTAGAAGGTTCTTCACATATCCCTTAATTCTCAATATATTTCAGGGTTGTACATACATTTCCCTTAATTATGCATATTCATAATTGGCATTACAATATTTTGTTATTTTAAATGGTCATATTGTAAAGTCGTATATAAGTACATCACGAGCTCTTCATACATAAATTATACATTTCTCTCTTCCACATATTCTTTTTACAATCATTTACATCATCAAATGTGAGAGTGAATGCTTTGGTCTTTTCGAAAGCTCATCTTAAGGAGGAGGAAGACAACTATGGCACAACAGTATTTAAAGTAAAAGATGCTCTAATGGAATTGTTTCTTATGGGTAAGCTAAAGCTGAATTTCCATCAATAATAACGTGGGTTGGCCAATCCCACTCCAAGCCACGACAACTGGGCAATCATTTCTGAGCACTAGACAGCTAACAGCAAAACACAATAGAATAACAATGCAAGAATATAAACCCAATCACCTAATGCCCCATAACAAAGGGTTAATACCACACAAAATTTCAAATTATTCTCACTATAATGCTCAAACCCCCAATTTTTTTTCCAAATAATAGCTTGAAATGTCTTCATTTTTTAAATAAGAGTATAAAATGAATTTCATTTTAAATAAGAACCTGAAGTGCCATCATTTTCTCAAATAAGGATCTAAAGTGAACCTTATTTCAAATAAAAACTCAATGTGGCTATATTAGTTTGAAAGAATGGCTTAAACTCACTATTTAGTGAATGGTGATTTTGTTTTTTTTTTTTTTAAATTTTCCTTCTTTTTTTAGTTTTTTCTTCCAAAAAAAACTTTAAAAATGAAAGAAAAAAGAAGATGAACACACATGAGGGAGAGGCTCCTTCCCGCCTGTGGCTGCCACCCCATCGCTGGTGGGGCGGTGACAATGGTCACTGGGTCGTTGGCACCTAAGTGAGGGCCAACAACTCTCGCCGACTAGAGGTGAGGTCTTGTTGGCCCTCGCAAGAGATGAGAGAAGGCGACGACCCTCTCCAAAATCTAGGCGAGGGTCACTCTCCTCACCCCAGTTTGGGCAAGGGCTGCCAAGCAAGCATAAGGGTCTTTCGCCCTCACCTCGGTGATCCTCACTAACTAGAGGCGAGGGGCTACTGGCCCTCACCGGAGATAGGAGGGACCCGCTCTCCCGTGCATCTTCTTCTTTTTAATCTAATTTAATTTAAACCTAAATTATTTTTGGATGAAAATATCCCTAATCAATCTGAATTTTTTGGTGGCCGGTGAAGCTAGGCCCTCATTTGAAATAATCATAATTACTCAAACCATTCTTTGAGATTGATATGATCATTTTAGCCCATTATTTAAAATAATATCAACTTTAGGTTTTTATTTGAGAAAATGAAAGTACTTCGGGCCTTTTATTTGGTTCCATGTTTTATTTTTATTTTTGTGTCATTACAAATCCTAATGACAAAAATACCACACTTTTTTTTTTATGTCATAATTTCTTTTTTCAAATTTATACTAGTGTAACAAATATATCCGAATGCATAAGCAAAAGTCGGGCTTGGTGGATCTTGGGTCACAAAAAAAAAAAAAAATACAAATATATTTTGAATAAAACTGAAATAGAAAGTATATATATATTACATATGTATAAGTTTAGTATAAGTTTTTTTTAGTGACACAAAAAAAGTTAGGAGTATTTGAGTCATAGTTGGTACAATTTAGGATTTTGAGTGATATAAAATAAGTTAAAATTATTTGTGTCACAGTTGACATAATTTAGGACTTTTGTGCCCACATAATAAGAGAACAGTGCAGCCACCAAATTCAGCCAAACTCAAATCATCTAAAGATGCACATACCATTTAGGACATAGAGCCAAGAACTGAGGAGTGTTGCATCTTGTAATTCAATTTTCTACGGCATTCAAAGGAGAAAATATTAGGTACACAAGATGTACCAACTCAACAGATTACTAATTCACTCATCACACAACATGTATCTTTCATGGGCCCAGTGTCATATCTTTCTTCTTTGTCTCTCTGCTCTCGCAGACTTGCCCATCCATTTCTCTTCTTCTTCTTCATTTCTCCCGCTCTTCTCTCTCTTTTTTTCTCTTTTTTCTCTTTCTTTCTTTCTATTTGGCAACTAGTCACAGACCAAGGTTGCCCTCACCGAATCCAACAAGGGGACTAGCTGGATTCGGCGAGGTGTTGACTCTCGCGGCCCAGGCAAGTGAATGACATTGTCTCATCCCATGCAAGTGAGGGAGAGGGCCGGATGGAGGAGAAGGTGGGGTGGGGTTATGGAGGAGAGAAGTCGTCCATGGCCTGCAAAAAGAACAAAGAAAGCAGTGGGAGAAGAAAGAGAGGGTAAGAAGGAGAGAGAAAAGTTTGACAAGTGAGCTCTTTATGGATACATGTCGCTCAATGGATGGTTTTTCAATTGTTGTGCCGGCATAACATGTGCATCCAATATTTTCTCTCTTCAAAGTGGCCATTGAGAACCAAGGACACTAATTCAGCTACAGGATGTATGGAAAGAGTAATCTGATCAATCATGCAACTGCTCGTTATTAGCTTTCCAAACAGAATAGATGCATCCATTCAAAGCAAGCTTGAGAAGAGTAGCACCTGAAACTTGCACCTCGAGTGGCCTGATTTGACCATGCAAGTTCGTTTTCCCCCGCTGCCAGGAAGATCTGTCGATGCCACCAAGCAGCAATAATTTCCTCCAAGAAAAGTAGATGATCTCGATATTCATTTTGCTGCATAAATGACAAACCAAAGGGAGAATTTGGAGAGGATTTCCATACAGTAATCTTTTCTAAATTAGGCAGCTTACTTGAGATTTTTTGTTTTCTTGGGTCTAAACTTGAGAATTGGCCATCCTGGCTATTAGGGCAAATTTAGGGAAATTTGGATAAAACCATGTAAGTCCATGCCAATTAACTTTTGACATATCATTACTCACAAGCTTCCACATATTAGAAGATGTCAACGTCACATTAATCGTGGTATGGAAACATATTAATCGCGTGGTATGGAAACATAAGCATAACATGAATACAGCTACTCCAATCATGGTTGGATATGTTTAATAATTGTGTCAAACCGTTTGGCCACGAACACGACATGCCTTATAAAAGGAGGTTACATGACACGACTTGATTAACATGATTATCAAATGTATCATCGTGTCAAGTGTTTGTATACTACAACACATAAAGATATGTTAATCGGGTACGCGATTAATGAAAATTAATAAATGATAAATTCATTACAAATGTATCAATTTAAAGTTTTTAACCCTGATTATATTGAGGGGGTACAACCGTACAAGAGGTTGTTTATCAAAGAAAATCAGATGTGGTTCTCGCCTACTGGGTTGGGCTCTGATTCACTTGGGCCGTGCACGAGCCTTACTCCGCCGTTCCTAGTCCAATCCCACGCGAGTCCTCAACCTCGCCGCGAACCGCCAAATCCCCATCAGTCCCTTCGCAAAAGGAGACGCAGGTTGTTGGATAAGCGTTCAGCAGTCCGCCAGCTCTTCGCATACGCCGCTCGAGGTCGCGCTCTTTTCAAGTGGGTGAGCTCTTCTTCATCTCTAATCCTAACTTTTGCGCCGAATTCTGAGTTCTCAGTCGCCTCCTTGTTCACGGAGACACGCTTTGGTAGTCGTTCGCCACTCGCAGTTTGGTCCCTGACCTCCGAAGTGTGGAGGGTTTAGTGAAATATGCGCTTCTGCTGTTGAGAGTTTATAGGGTAAGCTTCAAGCTATGGACTTGGCAGTGCCTGCCAAGCATACCCATGATGGGTTTTGCTCTTTTCACCAGTTTCCTAGGGAAAGTAGAAGGGATAGTGGTTCCAAATGGAGTGTTAGGGCGAGTTCTGATTCGAACTTCGGCAGAGTGAAGGCATTTGGCGACGGCAGGGCGCGTTTGATTGTGTTGTCTGTTGATGGTGTTGGGAGCAGAGGTTTTGGGGTTTCCGAGGGATGTAGAAGACAGAGGCTGGATTGTGTTTTCGCCGTTTCGAGGGTCGAAATGTTGGATTCTAATGGGAGATCCTCGATTCTGGCGAAAACCCCTCGTGGGTATATAAATGGGAGGAGTTCCTCGCTTGTCACTTCGTCTTCTTCCCTCGAGGAATTCGAGAGCAACAATCATCTCCGCCGGCTGGTCCGGAACGGTGAACTGGAAGAAGGGTTCAAGTTTCTCGAGAACATGGTTTATCGTGGGGATATTCCTGATGTCATTGCTTGCACCAGCCTGATTCGGGGGTTTTGTAAGCTTGGTAAGACTAGGAAGGCGACTCGTGTGATGGAAATTCTAGAGGAATCGGGGGCTGTTCCAGATGTTATCACGTACAATGTATTGATCAGTGGATATTGCAAGGCAGGGGAGATTGAAAATGCTTTGCAGGTTTTGGAGCGGATGAGCGTTGATCCGGATGTTGTCACGTATAATACTATATTGAGGACCTTGTGTGACAGTGGGAAACTGAAACAAGCAATGCAAGTTCTAGACTTGCAACTGCAGAAGGGGTGTTATCCTGATGTAATTACATACACCATATTGATTGAAGCTACTTGTAAAGAATGTGGGGTTGGGCAAGCAATGAAGCTCTTAGATGAAATGAGGATCAAAGGATGCAAACCTGACGTTGTTACATATAATGTACTTATCAATGGGATATGCAAGGAGGGACGGTTGGATGAGGCAATCAAATTTTTGAATAACATGCCTTCCTACAATTGCCAACCTAATGTCATAACTCATAATATCATCTTGCGCAGCATGTGCAGCACTGGGAGGTGGATGGATGCGGAGAGGCTTTTGGCCGATATGCTTCGAAAAGGTTGTTCTCCTAGTGTTGTTACTTTCAATATTCTGATAAATTTCTTGTGCCGAAAGGGTTTGTTGGGTCGAGCAATTGACGTTTTGGAGAAGATGCCTAATCATGGTTGCACTCCAAATTCATTGAGTTATAATCCTTTGCTTCATGGGTTCTGTAAGGAGAAGAAGATGAAAAGGGCAATTGAATACTTGGATATAATGGTGTCCCGAGGCTGTTACCCTGATATTGTTACTTATAACACTCTGCTCACAGCATTATGTAAGGATGGGAAAGTTGATATTGCAGTTGAGATACTTAATCAGCTGAGCACTAAAGGTTGCTCGCCTGTTCTGATCACCTACAATACAGTCATTGATGGGTTGTCAAAGGTGGGTAAAACTGACCGTGCTATTGAGCTTTTGGATGAGATGCGCGAAAAGGGTCTTAGACCTGATATTATCACCTATTCCTCACTCATAGGAGGTCTTAGCAGAGAAGGGAAAGTTGATGAAGCAATCAGGTTCTTTCATGAATTGGAAACACTTGGTGTGAAACCTAATGCTATTACATACAACTCTATCATGCTGGGACTTTGTAAGACTAGGCAAACTGACCGAGCAATCGACCTCTTGGATTATATGGTCTCCAGAAAGTGTAAACCAACTGAAGCTACCTACACCATTCTCATTGAGGGCATAGCTCATGAAGGGTTTGCCAAGGAGGCACTTCAGTTACTCAATGAGCTTTGTACCAGAGGAGTCGTAAAAAGGAGTTCTGCTGAACGGGTAGCTGTCAAGATGTAGCCAGCCTAAAACGCACAAGTATATGGTCATTAGAGAGTTCTGGTTCTCTGTTTCCTGATTTCTGGAATTTTTGGGGCACACTGTCTCTCGGGAGTCTGAATGTGTAGCCTTTTTTTCACTTATCACATGAGGGAGGTTGAAACCATGTATTGCCTTCTAAAGCAGGATCCAGTATAACATTACAGGGCAATATCAGTACACTGAGTGCACCTTTGTTCTTTGAGCTATCCATGGTAAAAGTAGCTCATGTTGTTCCTTTCGTAGCAAGTTACAGATGATCACCTTATGAAATTGCTCCCATCTGTCTTGTAATGTTTGCCTTTGCTGTTGGTATTATAGTCCGGTAATACAACAGATAGTCTTATTGTCCAGTTCTGCTGATCAGTGATCGAGAAAGTTCTATTGCCTTTACACAGGTCAAACAATTTCATCTAGTTACCTAATGTAATGTCAAATTTTGGTTATTTCACTCTCCACTAAATTGGAAGAAACTGACTTCAGCGTGGTGGGTTGTCTGGCCTATGTGTTCTACGTGATATTTGTGCATTTTTGGAGGCACGGATGCTTGTTTAGTTTGCTTAACTTGACACTCAGATATGTTTTGATTGTTCTGTCTCCACGAGGCCTTCGTCTTCCATCATTTACCAACTGATTGGGTCATCTCCTGGCCAGAGAATAATCATGCACACTGTTGTGCCCATATGTTTAGCCTTCCGTAAATTTAACCAACGAGGTATCTTTTTTTTTTAACAGTAGAAGCACCTGGGTTCGTTCGTCTATTTGTGATGTTTTTCCCTTGTTCTCGAATGGGCTTCTTTGGCCGAAAGCTCTAGCATGTATCTATTCATCACCGATTCACACAACAGTATCGCTAGGCCTGCGGGGTTCTATAAATATCCCATATCGAGCTTCAAATTGAAGACTCTCTCGCCTTTTGATGGCACGAGGTGGACCCTTTTATTCAGCCTAAGCCGAACGTTCCCCGTCTTTAACGTCGTCGTTTTCTGCTGCCTGCTGGTCGACTGCACACGGCGTGCGCTCATGTCAATTCGAGTCGACATGGCCGTGGTCTTCTCTCTGTTGCAACCCACAAGTTACTGGGGTCATTCAACAGCGTTGCGGTGCGCTCTCGCGCCATGCTGATGCAACTTTTTCAAGATTAGCGTCTCGACCAATCAGAACAAGAGCCCTCCCCAAGAATCCAGTGCTCGGCTGGGTGCGATAAAGTGGGAAAGGGACTGATCCCTGCCAAAGTGGATGAGCTCGATAAGGGCCATTCTGAGTCACACGGCTAAAGGATTATCCTTCAATCTGGAACTTCCCTTTGCATATATATAATTGAGAAAAAAAAAAGGGCAGGAGCGGAAGGCAAAGATGTGGTGGCCATTCCCAACCCAAGTGACCGAATGGTCCCGGATCTCATTCACTATTCTTCATCCTTGCTTCCGAATGCTAATCATTGTCCGGGTTGCTATCCAAGGAGGAAAACTGTGTGCTGCAAATGATGTCGATCGCCCCTTTAGCTCTTGAGTAGTTTAGTGACTTCTTAAGGCTAATGATGCTTTGTTAGGTGCTACTGTCCGGTAATTAAAGTTGGTCATCTGGCTGCTTGGTGTTGCATTCTTGGGATGGAAGTTTTGTCCAAAACCTCATCGATTGATTTTATTGGGTTCTACTTTCTCTCTCTAGGAAAAATACGCAAAGGCAGTTGTCGAACTTTAGAGCGCTTGCTAAATAGTCGGACTTCTCGATGATAAAGAAAGCCTAATAATCTTTTTTGTTTCGGCTCCCTAACACTCTCTATGCGTAGCGCCCTAAGAGTGTATGCTTTGGAGCCGGTCTTGTATTTTTGTCCAAAGCTATAATACCTTTTACCTTTACCAAAAAAAAAAAAAGAAAGCCTAATAATTGAATGCGAAAATTTTCTTATTTTTTTGCGCTATTTTTCTCTGCTTTCGAAACAGCTCATGTTGGGCTTCAAAAAAGAAGAAGCAAAAGGAAAAAAAAAAAAAAAAAAAAAAAAAAAAAAAGAATCCATTGTCATCAGCCTCTACAGAGATCTTTTCCATCTTTCTGAGTATGTAGCTTTTATTTGTCCACGAGGTGATAGAAGTCAAAACCGGTCTTAATCCAATGAGCCAAAGTTGTTCATACATTAATGAACCGAGAAAATATGCCCAACAAATCTTTGAAGTTGCGGGTGATTAATAGGTTGTGGACCGGAAGCTAAGCTGTTATACATTGTCTTTGATGGAGAGCAAAGTCGAAGTGGAACAGAAACATGTTCAGTGAAATGTTTAGAGTATATTCTAATCGAATAATTATACTAAAAAATAACAAAAGTGGGATCCCTCCTTCAGCTTGACTTATTTATGAGAAGAAACCCTGAAATTTTACAAATCGAAACCTATAGTTACTTTTTTAGAAAAAGCATAGTAAAATTGATCATTTAAATGCCAATTTCTACAAATCATCGTATGTGGATTTTTTAAATATTTTTAAATATTTTTTTTTCTTTTCCTTTTTTCCTTTTTTTCGCTTGCCGGCCCTAAAAAAGGGAAAAAGGAAAAAAAAACAAAAATAAAATTAAAAAAAATAATAAAGTGTTATTGACACTTAAATGATTTTTTTTTTTTTTTTAATTTGGAGCACTCAAATAAACGAAATAACAATTATGGCATTCAAGTGAGTGTCGTATGAAAATTATGACACTCTTATTGTTCTTATCTCGACATAAATTATTATTAATAATGAAAATATGTTTCATTGACTGATTATTTCAAACGATTTAAGTAACCATTTCATTTTCCACAAAAACTAATGGAGCCAAAATGGAAAATATGAACCACTAAAGAAAAAGCCCATCCAACTCACTGGTAGGCAGTTGTGATGGTTCAGGGCTTGCTCTTCATTGTCGAGGTCGCAAGTTCAGATCTCTAGGTGCTAGCGTCTTAAATAAGGGCCATGATGGTGGGGTCTTGTGCTAATCTCTCTCGAGGTATAAGGGCTCGGTCCTTCGGTGCTGTCTGGGCACGGAAGCCTGTAGTGGAGTTCTCAGTTACCTAAAAAAAAAAAAAAGCCCATCCATTGACTTCAATTTAGACTCGTATGGCTTAGGTAAGTCACCATGCCAACCGTGCGCTCGAGATACTCTTACAGACAAAAGTGACACCATAGTCTAGCCTTCGACAATGCAACACGAGATCACGATTCTAATACGATGCTAGCTCAGTGATAAGGATCCGAATATAGACCGGGATAGATACTTGTTTTTCCACCATTTTCCATTATTAGGGCCACTTTTTTTTCTTTTTTTTGGGTCGTTCCCCTATTTACAAATTTTCTCTCTCTACCTAAAAAATAAAAATAAAAGAGTGGAGTGGGGCCTCTCTTTGGCCACCACACACTTAAAAATCATTCCCATCTGAGAAGAAGAGGGAGAAACATCATTCTCTTTTCATCACGTCCCTAGCGAGCGGGCGAGAGAGAGAGAGAGAGAGCTCTTATTTCAGGCTACAAGACCGAAAGTTCGATGGAAACGAAAACCATTTCCAACAAGAGCCTCTTGTTCTCGTGCTGGGGTCGTCTCAAGCTGAAGCTCCCGTGGCCGAGGAGAGGCCGTGCCGACCGGAGGCGGCACAAGAGCTTGACATCCAACCTCGACTGCAAGTCCATCGCCACCACCCTCTCCGTCCCCCAGCCCAAGCCCGTCGGCGGCTTCCGGTACGACCCCCTCAGCTACTCCCAGAACTTCGACGACGGGTGCTGGCACGCCGACGGCGACGCCCCCTCCCGCGGCTTCTCCACCCGCTACGCCGCCCCTCCCCCTCCTCCTCCTCCTCCTCCTCCTTCACTGCACGCAGGCCGGCCCCGTGAGCTGAGATGAGACGGGGCGCCCGTCCGTTGCGCATCGCCGATGGAATCATTCTCGTGGATGCTCTTGAGCCGTCGCTTTCTGTCGTTGGAGGGTTGTGAAGGAGGAGAGAGGCGGGTGTAATGTGTCAGCCAATGTGTTGTCGGAAAAAAGGTGCATTTTATACAATACAGCAACAGTTATTCAGCATCGGAATGTGGTAACCGATTCTCCACTCTTTAATTGAATTCAAATCTAATTTTCCAACCATAGGACATTTATTTCTTGGAAAAAATTGTCTTTTTTGTGTTTTTTTTTTTTTTTTGGGCAAAACAAGCATGTCCTAAATATTTAGTGATTACATATCGGTATAGGCAGATAAATGGCACTACTTGAATAACTTTGTTTTATTAGACATGCATATTTCAGTTTTCTCCATTTCATACTTCATTGTCTAACCGCAAAGAAAACTTATGAATCGAGTAGGATTGCCTAATAAAGATTTCTTGCCTGATTACTCAAATAGCATAATTTTGCTTAATCGAAGCGAAAAAACAGGAGAGAACATCACCAATTGAATTTCTAAGAAAAAAATAAATATTATAATTCAATGGGGGGTGCTAATTTGTTTTGGTTGGTGTTTTATCTTTGTCTTGAACATGGCACCCGTTTCACCATTATCTTTGTCAGATTAGTTTGCATGGAATTAGGCAAACTTCACTTGAGCTTTTTGCCTCTGAAATTGTCTGAGCCAGTTCTTACCTCGAGAGCTATGAAAGAGTTGTTTTTGGAGGCTCAACGTCGGCATACCTGAGCTTTTTTTTTTCCCAATGGGTATCAATGCAGATACAAGATTTGACGTTTTGGCTGTTGCTCGATCGAGAGTGTACGATTTTGTTTTGATCACTGGAAGCCCCATGTCAAGGGGAAAAATAAAAAGAACGAATAAGATCTCAACTAAGACACTTTAAACCTTATGAGTAAACGAGATGTTGGCCTAAAACAAACACTTGGAAAAATCCTTACCAACCCAATAACTCGATTTGTTCAAATTAATGTTGAAGATGCAAAACTCGCCTAGATTTGAGTGCCTCGAGCATTTTTACTTTGTGTTTATTGCCTCTTAGATAATTTTGAAGGTGCTCTCAAAATATAATGCATCAAATCATTCAATTAATCATATGAATGGTTTAGGGAATTTGGGGTAAGCATAGAAGACCATCCAAACTAGGAATCGCTAAGATCGAGATCGGTTGGTTCTAAGTAGTTCTAGGGGTGCTAGTTTAATTCCTGGTTTCATAAAATTAGAACTAGTTATTTTCGGACTGGATTCTAGGGACCTAGATTGATTATATATATTATATATATTATATATATATATTAAATTTCTTAAAGAATAGCACTGTTAAACTAAACCCTAATCTCCCTCATGCGGCTCAAGCTCCACACTCCTCGTTCTTCAGTCTTGCTTCTCTTTCCCTTTCGCCTCTTATGCCTTGCTTTTTCAGTCTTTCCCTCTCTTGCCTAAGTCAGTGAATCGCGTCCCTCTCACTCGACTCTCAAATGGCGCTTTCGCTTGAGCTCGAGTCGACGCCTTTCTCTTGCAGTCCTCCTCTTTTGCTCTGTTTTTTTTGCATCTCATCAAGGTAATGCTCTGTTTTTTTCAAATTTGGGTTGGGAGTTTCACATGCATCTCCAAATTAGGTTCCCCATTTTATCGTTTTTTGCTTTGGAAACTCTCTTCCACGGCAGGAGAGTTCGTTTCATCCAAACTACCTAACACTCGGCGATTGTGAATCGTGCATGCAGCAATTAACGGCGTAGTCAACATCAATGGTACTGTCCGTTCCCTTTGTCTAGCGTCTTGTACCCTAGTTGTATACTGCGTGACGCACGAGGCATAGCAACTGAGCCCTAGATCACTTGCTCGGTTCTTACAAGGATAATGAGAGTAGCGTAAATCATGAAACTAATTCACACTACAAAAGTTCAAGCCGAGAGAGAAAAGAAATTCCACCAGTTCCATTGAATCGACTGAATTAGTTAGGAATTGAATCAGACTAATTAGTTCAGTTCTCGATTCTTAAGTGAAACTGGAATCAAACGAGAATTAATCACCTCAATAAAAAATAAATATAATATTTATCAAAATTTAAATGACTATCTTAAAAAAATTAAAAGTTTAGAATCAATATTATATATTAGATTAAAATTCAATAATTATTTATGTAATTTTCCCTTTAAAAAAAAGGTACACTTTGCATCGTGTGGCTAAAGAGAATTGCAAGAATCAACCCTTTTCCATGTGGCCCGTGGGCCAAGCCCTCGATACTAAAGACGGTGGCCTTATAAAATTGGCTTTTATCTGTCAATCATTCCATAGAACCTCTTTGACCTTTTTATGAGATTTGGGGGTGTTACATCCTCTACTCCACAAGCATTGACATCCTCCTTAGTATATACTTTCCTACTTGGCGTGCCAATTCGCCACTCTATAAACGTGCTAGGAGTCAGCACATTTTCTACCCTCTCTCGTTCTTGCTGTTACTACTCTCCCCCTCACTTTCTTCATCACTTCACGTCCTCATCAAATTGGCTTGGCCTTAGCCCATAATCAAACCCTATGTCTATTAAAGGGGGTCGTGTGATAATACGATATGTGACAAACCCGACCTGTTCTACAGGAGTAAAGCCCCAAAAGAATATGAGGCCAATGCTTCCTTGAAACTCTCCTTCAATATTGAAAAGATTCCTAATATTATGTTTACCCGTACTTCATTACTTGAAAAAACTCAAATCATAAGCGCTCTCCATCCCCTAGAGCCAGCCACTAGCACTATTTTGATTGTCCCTCTATAAGTTGTTGGATCCCCTCATTCAACTATTCCCACACTGACCAACCGTCGAGATGAGTTGAATGGCATCGGATCAAGGTGGTTGATGCTGTAGACAACTTTGAGATGAGGCTGTGATGGCCATGGCGGCCTTGTTGACTTAGCCTCGGGCGGCGTGGATGACCTCCAAGCGGTATAAGGCAAAGGGTATGGAATGTATTCCTTCAAAGAGCTAAACGATTCAATTGATGCTAGGAGCAAGTGATGAAAATCGGAAAAGAAAAATTGCATAAATTGAGGAACATGGTGTAATCCAAATTTCCTTTTTGGCCTTTTAATGATACTAATGCACTAATCATGTGTGATAAGAGCCGGGTTTGGTTTATTTGTTTGGGACTATATGAAAATAAAAAAGTACCTTCTTTTACCATTTTGATTTTAAAATATCATATACAATTTTAAAAAATCATGGAAAAATTTAAAAATGGCTTTACACTTTGATATTTACATATTATAAAAGTTTCAAATGTTTTGAGTTAGAAATGACGACAGAAAAATTGTCCAATTGGTCTGAAATTATTATATAAATATCAATTTAGTCCTTAATTTTTAATTTTGTTAATTTAGTTTCAAATTTGTGCGCTAAATTCCAACCTAATTCTCCCAATTAATTTTCACAAAAAATTGTTAACAAGGCCAATGCTACAATTTTAAAAATAGTGATTGAGAGGTTATCGAAATTTCACCAAAAAATCAAAATATTTAGAGTTTTTTTTTTTGTTCGATCCAATTATTTCTACTCTAAAACTTTTATCTATTTTTTTTACCAAATCCAAACTTAAAATTAAATCGCCCCATCCCAACTCTTGATAATGTGGTTCGAACCCCAGTGAAGTTTAAAATATTTTGATTTGAATCAACGAAAATAGTAAACACAAAACGCCAAAATTAGACAAATCTGCGCTTGCTGCGTCGGAAAGGGAGCTCGTCTGTCTCTCTCTCCCCCTTGTCTGTCCGGGGGGCCCCACCTCGTGTCAGAATCCCACACCAACTTCAAGTGGATTCTCCATTCTCTCAATTTTAAAAAAAAAGTTAATTTATTAATTTATTTTTATTCAGACAGAAACAAATCAACCTCGCCCACCAACCCCGCCTCCGCCACCCTCCCCTACTTCCCTTCCCGCGGCCCAACCAGATTCTCTCTCTGCAACTGCAACTGCAACTGCATATCCAGAGAAGAGCGAGAGAGAAGAGAGAGAGAGAGGATGGCGGCAATGGCATCGCTTCTCCGGCGTCTCTCGTCGCCGGCGACCGGCTTCCCCTCCCTCCGGCCCCTCGCCCCGCTGCGGCGGCGGCGGCGGCGGCGGCGGGTCCTTCCGTTGCGCGGTTCGTTCCCCCCCCCTCCGGCGCCCGACCAGCTTTTTCTTTTTTTTTTTTGTCGCGTACCGTTTGGATTCGGTTTCTTTCGTTTGATTTTTGTATCGCTCGTTGGCAATCGGGAACTCTGGATCTCTTCGTTGACGCATTTCCCGATCTCGAATTCGTGCTTCGCAGTCTTCGTTGCCGAGTGAAGCGGTTCAGGACAAGGAGTCGGCTCGCGCCACCGTAAGCTCCTCTCTCCGTCGCGGTCGGTTTTTCGGTTCGGCTTTTCTGTTTCCGATGAGTGCTTTTTGCCAGATCCGCGACGAGGGTCGAGGTGGCGGGAAAATAGTTCTGTCGATTCGGTTGAGGTTGATATTTTTGTTATGAATGCGGGATTTGAAAACGAGATGTCCTTTCTTTCTTTTTTTTATTGTTATTTTTCCAGTGGATTAAGCAGCTGAATGAACCGCTGGAGACCATTGATCCTGAGATCGCCGACATTATCGAGCTCGAGAAAGCGAGGCAATGGAAGGTGCGTTGCCTCTTCGAATGGGGTTGCTCTTTTTATCTTTGTTGAGTTGATTGTGGATCAACTCCTGTTGCAATCTCGGATAGATGTGGCGATTTCTCTCCTTGGATAATGTGATGTGATAGTTGATACAATTATGAGTTCTTTAGAATTTGATTTGCAGGGCTTTGAGCTTATTCCTCGGAGAATTTCACTTCGGTGTCGGTAATGCAAGCAGTCGGTTCAGTGATGACTAACAAATACAGTGAAGGGTATCCAGGTGCTCGATATTACGGAGGAAATGAGTATGTTTAGCCCCCTTGCTTCTGCATTATTGTGGATGTTGTTTGTTACGATTACTGTTTTTTAGATATTCATGTAGGGCATCATCAATCAGCTAGAGTCAATATTTTCGCTCTTTCCATGCTAGGTATATAGACATGGCAGAAACCCTATGTCAGAAGCGTGCATTGGAGGCCTTTGGATTGGATCCTGCAAAATGGGGAGGTAGTGCATTATAACTTCGCATAATCGTTGTTGCTTGTTGTGGCCCTGAGAACAGTTAGTTTGGACTCTAGACATTTTCCTTCTCTCCAGTGAAGGGGTATCTCCATAGTCTATAATATATGATCAAATAATACGTAGCTATTAATAATGTAAAATCCAACACTGCAGAGAAAATGTTGTTTAGAAATCAACGTGCAGTTTTTGGGTAGCACATGGAAGAACACTCTGTTTTTTATGCTCTTCTTTCTTTCTTTTTTCCTACTTTTACTTGATTCAAAGTTGGGTGTATTTTATCTATAGTCTATAAGACTGTGCAGGAGTGTATTTAAGCATAAGACCTTTAGTAAGTTAAGCCTACTTTGTCTTACTCTGCAGTTAATGTTCAATCACTATCGGGATCACCGGCCAATTTTCAAGTTTATACTGCATTGCTGAAACCTCATGAGAGAATCATGGCACTTGACCTTCCTCATGGTGGCCATCTTTCACATGGTTACCAGGTAATTAAGTATCTTCAATGTTTTCATTCTTCGGTAATATAATGCTCCTGTCGTACAAAGGACTTTCATGCTGTCTCATGGTTCATTAGAAGTTATATGCTGGTTATTTTCTGTGTCTACTTGTAAGCTTCAACTTTTTTCTCTTCAGAAGTAAATTTCCAGGGACGTTTAAATGGAGGCTTAAGCTGGGAGAAATTCTCAATACTGTACCCGTGTTATTATGAAGCTTTGCTTGATGAATATATCTGGCATAATCTGTCTTTTTACTTGAATTTAGGTAGACCACTATTTAACATAAAAAAAAAAAACCAGAAATGCTGTACAGTTGCTCTTGAATCATAGTCCTAACAGGGCCTCTGCTGGAAGAGTGATTAATTAAGAGAAATATAGACCCCCAAAGACAGTAGTAAGTTGTTCTCAAACAATAATGGATGGCCCTGGCATGTGGAGATGTGGCATATTGTTAAGCTGTCTGAATTGTGTTTTATCTCTTTGGAACACAGTTAGTGTACCAGAGATAATTTCTCTTTTGTTATTTCTATTGGAGAAGGAAAATTCTTGTACTATTTATGGTGTTCAGTGTAGCTTCTGAAGAATTTTGGTGATGAAAACAATTTAACCGAAAAAATAAAAAACTGAATGGCTAACAACTTCAACAAATTATTGCTTTTGCACACAGTAACAGTTTGGCCTTTACAGTGCCTGGTTCTGATAGTCACATTCTTATTTTGCAGACAGACACGAAGAAAATATCTGCAGTTTCCATATTTTTTGAGACAATGCCATACAGACTGAATGAAACCACCGGCTATATCGATTATGACCAGGTACTTTTGAGTTGTTTCTCATCTGTTGCTCTAAATTAAGGGCAGGTGAAGAAAATCTTCATTTCAGCATGCCTTAGTTGTGCTTAGTTGTGTTATATGGACTTCTACCATTAATACTTTGTAATTTCTATTCTCTGGAAGTATATATCAATTTCAATGGGTGCTTAGGTTAAAACTATGTTATGTTCGCCATGCACGAGTTTTTATGCATGAATGAATCGGTGATGCATTCAGTAGATTAGGTACACTTTACATATAAGGAATCCAATGATATCCTGTACTAAAATGTGAGTCATGGTTTAGTTGCTGTGGCTCTCTGTCCTGTTTTCTTATGTCACAATCTTTTCTTTTTGATATATACTACATGTAAATATTTTTGCTAGAAAATATACCACATGTAAATAAATACAAACATAACCAAATAATGGAACACAAAGGTCACAATGACACATTACCCTTTTTGTTTTGGCCGAGCATATATTAAACCGTTCAACTGCAAGAATTTAACTACCTTCTGACTTCTTTATGTATGTTAGGCAGACTAGTTGATGTAGCAAGCGACATCTGTTTTCTTTAATATTGCAGGAAGGCCAAACGGTGAATTAGCCACATCAGTGTTTCGCATTATACTTTAGAAAAGTTTCTTTTCTGTTTCCCTTATAGCAATTGATCGAATTAGATTCAAGGCAATATCTGAGTATATTTGGTTTTGAACTATGTCAATATTATG
The DNA here is from genome assembly GCA_016097545.1 of Eucalyptus victrix. Taxonomy (NCBI): domain Eukaryota; kingdom Viridiplantae; phylum Streptophyta; class Magnoliopsida; order Myrtales; family Myrtaceae; genus Eucalyptus; species Eucalyptus victrix. The sequence goes on along the minus strand of CM027840.1, from coordinate 28,883,479 downwards.
GAATACGGTTGACATAGACTAGAAATAAAGTTACCAAAATAATCTGAAGACTTTTATGCTTAAAAGTGCAATTGTGCTTTCCATTGAAAATAGTCAAATGGTCTGATTTTCTTTCAAAAAATTTCAGAGTCAGCAATAACCTTGTGGAATTAGTAATTGGCTGAATTTAACTTTACTTGAACATTACAGTTGGAGAAAAGCGCGATCCTCTATCGGCCAAAGTTGATAGTAGCTGGTGCTAGTGCCTATGCACGACTCTATGATTATGAACGCATTAGAAAGGTAAATTACCTTGACAACTTGTATTAAGCAGCTTCATAATCCTTGTAGCAATTCTCTAACACCTTTTATATTTGCTAAGCTGTTCCCTACTGGATTCCACAGGTTTGTGACAAACAAAAAGCTATACTGCTGGCAGATATGGCTCACATTAGCGGGTTGGTTGCTGCTCGAGTCATCCCATCTCCCTTTGAATATGCTGACGTTGTGACAACTACCACTCACAAGTCACTTCGTGGGCCTCGTGGAGCAATGATTTTCTTCAGAAAGGGGGTGAAAGAGATTAACAAGAAAGGGCAAGAGGTGGGCTGCAAATCTTCCTTATTTTGCACGTTAAACATCCAAAATTTTGTAGCATAAATGGGTAAAAGTTAGGTTCATGAATACTCATGGATTGATCATTTATAGAATTTTGTTCTTTAGGTTCTCTATGACTATGAAGACAAGATCAATCAGGCTGTTTTTCCTGGACTTCAAGGAGGTCCTCACAATCATACCATTACTGCCTTAGCTGTTGCACTCAAGCAGGTTTCATGAGCAGAAAGGATTTTTTGGATTGATTTTTATTTTTTTGTCTGTTTTGTATATTTCATACTGCAGCAAACCATTTTGAATCATGGGTTTCCATCTGATTGTAGGCCATGACTCCTGAGTACAAGGCCTATCAAGAGCAAGTTCTCAGCAATTGCTCAAGATTTGCTCAGGTGATTAAGGGCCATAACCCATTTTTCACAAGATTCCTGATGGTTGTTTACCTTCTGTTTCTATCAATATCCCAGCATAACTTCATGTGTCATTTACTTTGGCATTAAATGTTCAGAGTCTGTTGGAGAAGGGCTATGAACTTGTATCAGGTGGAACTGAGAACCATTTGGTCTTGGTAAATTTGAGGAACCAGGTAAATAAATTTGTCAACTTGTTTTTCCTTTTTGTTTTTGGTTTCATGTGCTGCTTCATCTGCGAATCACATACTTCAACACCGGTGATATTATTTCCAATGACTGATATACAGTAGGTTTAACATCTTCAATGAAACCTTTTTTGTGCTGATTATGAAAGATAGTTTCTCCCTTAGGCAACTCTCTCAGTAATGTTTCCTTTGGCCATGGAGCAAATCTTTTAAAGCTCGGTAGTGTGATTGCATTTTACTTGTTCACTTTGTTTCTCACATCTTAAAGTAGGACTTAAGACAATTGAGGAAAGTGTAATATATTGATGAGATAGACTGTTTGTGCCCTTTTCCTATTATTTGTGTTTGTTTATTGGATGTTAAGGTGCTTTGAAGGTATCTTATCATGGCAGTTCAGGTGATGTTTATCACAGCCTCTAGTTTTGCAGGAGATCCTGATTATTTAGATGATATTGATGCTTTAAGTGTTTGATTGATGGTACAATTTGAGGAAACAAAATATATTTATTTTAAAGTGGATCTCAATGACAAACCGGTACTATTACATTCCTTTCACAGGGTATTGATGGATCTAGAGTCGAGAAAGTTTTGGAGTCGGTTCATATAGCTGCAAACAAAAACACCGTCCCTGGGGATGTGTCTGCCATGGTTCCTGGTGGTATCCGCATGGGTGAGAGCCTTGTCCCTTTGATTATTATAAAGCTATTTCTTCTAAGTACTTTATTTTTTATCTCACCTTGTCTGGTGCTTCAGGGACTCCTGCACTCACATCCAGGGGCTTTGGAGAGGAGGATTTTGCAAGAGTAGCTGATTTCTTTGATGCTGCTGTCAAATTGGCCTTGAAGGTCAAGGCTAATTCTAAAGGTTCAAGGACTCTCACCTTTTGTCCGCTGACATGAATGAATTTTCAGAGGCACCATGATCCATTGTTTGTGAGCTTATCTCAACTTTTCTGATTTTCTCCAATGCAGGAACTAAGTTGAAGGATTTCGTGGCAACCATGCAATCAGATGCCAATATTCAATCTGAAATTACAAAACTCCGTGAAGATGTGGAAGAATATGCCAAGCAATTTCCAACAATCGGCTTTGAGAAGGAAACAATGAGATACAAAAACTAAAGGAGTCATCCTAATGTTGCAACTTCAACAGTGGGTAATTTTCACTAATTACTCAAACCACATTTTTTAAGTCATTGCGTTTTTTAGAAATTGAAGTCAGAAAAGTTGGTAGAACAATATTCTGCAATCCACCATTTTGTCTGGCAATAAAAGAGAAATCCAGAAGTAGGATTATACATAGGATGTTGCAAGTTCTCTTCTTGATCACTGGCATTGTTAGATTTCCATATGATTAACGAGTTGTTGTAAGTGGAAGAATTGTTTGTCCAATATGCTCATAACATTGATAAACCGAAGCATATTCTGCTTTACAATTTGCTTTTACTGGTTGCAAATTTGGATGGACATAATTTTATGCGTTGCGAGTTACCAGTATGCACTATCCTTGCTCCTAAATATTCCTTGCGGTGTTTTTGATACCTTAAGCTCTCCACAGATTTGCTGCCTGCACGCATAGGCCATCTCATGTCTATTCTTGTGAAAAAGGCTGGATCTTCGGACATGGCTGGTGGATTGGAGGACTCAATCCTTTTGCTTTCTACTGCAGCAGTTTTCAGGAGATTTATATACTCAGGCATGAGTGTTACTGACGTCAGTGCTCAGCGATTGGTCTGTAGTGTCTGATTTGTGTCCCTCAATATTTGGTATGTTATGAAAATTGAAGTACATTTATCAACCCAATAAATAAGAAAAATAAAGGGAATTTCCCTTCCAGCCATGGGGCATATCAGAGTGCAGCTGGTCTCTTAACTCAGAAGAGGGTAGACAAAGTTAAAGACACAGAATGAAAATTTTAAATTTTTAGCAGCAACGCGAGCCTGTAACCCAGATCAAAGGTTGGTTTCTTCTATCCATTGTAATGCACATAAGAAACATGTCTTCTTGCAATAACGAAATGGTTTGAGATTAGCCGTTGTTTACCCATTGATCAGAATGAAGACATTGTTAAATGCTCGAACACACTGCCAAAAAAGAACTCTTCATGAGTGGATGCACGATTAGTAGCTGGGCATGATGCACCAAATGCACGGGTTCATGGCTTGTTGGTTTGCGTCATGAGAAGTAAGCATGCACCTGCATCGTGCCGAGTTATGGTATACTGCTGTTAGGGAAAGACCATAAGCCACCGTGACAAAAAAGAGCTGCATGAAGTGTTTATGATATTCAAAGCTGGCAGACTTATACAGGCTAATTCTCTAAGCATCTTATCGGCATTCCCCTTGTAAAGGCTTGTTGTCCACAAGAAGCTCGTAGCTTTGTATTGGAAAGAGAAAACAAGAGCATGTGATGATGGGAAAAACGAAAGGGAAGAATGCGCTAAAATGGCCGTCGAGTTAAGTAAAACCTTGAAATGTTTGCGGACCAAAAGCATAACTTAATAGTACCGTAACATCATCTATCATCGGCAATCTTCCCCTTTTCGAAACTTCGCTTTTAGCAGCAGAAGTCCAATTATTATTTACAGTTTTCCTATGGAGGGAGCGTCAATCCTTTTATCTTCCCTCCTCGTCCTGCAAGTTAAAAAGATGAACGGTCCAGATTTCTCAGGTTGTCAAATCAGTGTGTCACGGAACTGGTGCCTAAACGGCAAGTGCAAGACAGTGATGCTTTCAAGCAGGAAACAATAATTAATCCATCAGCCATGTTGCCTATTGATTTTCTAACGAAATACACAAGCCTGGATTTGTTCTCCGCAGTTGCAGAGTCATACAACCGTTTTACTCATTCAACCTCAGAGGATGAACTGTTTTCATACATAAGAAACAAAATGACGACAATAGTGGTCGGAACTCGGAAGCCTTCCTGCAAGATATTGTAGGTTGTATACAATCCTAGGACTGCAGTGATACCACTATTGCTAGCGCAAGTGCAGTTGAGGGCAGAAAATGGGGCAGTATTTCATAGTTACTCTTTAAGTTCCTTCCGAAGGTGAGAACACTATGGAAATTCTGTCTGCCCCCACAAAATCGCAGCTAGTGATCCAATCCTAGGAAAAAAGGAGAATACGACATCAAGATCAATACCGATGCGCTAGTTACTAACACGACAGATTGTCTGTCCAATGAGCTGTTGGAGGAGATCACATATAACTTATGACATGATCGGTGAAACCCAACAAGAAGTGAAGTTTCTTGCGTGCATGCCGAAAACTCTTCACAGAACTACAACTGAATGCCAATGAAGCGCCCAAAGTGTGACTAGCACCATAACTCAGAAGAGATTTCTTGTTTTCTCAACCATATCCAAAGATCAAGTTCATTCTCCATCTCGCTCCCTGTTCATCCTAGGGAATCCATAAATATCAACCTCCTAGACAACAGCTGAAACAGGAGAGAAACAAATCGAGTTAGATATTGCACTTTCACCATTAAGAAGGTTAAGACTCCTCGCCATCTTTGCCTTCTCAGTTGTTGCATTTCCTCGGAGAATCACAAAAAGAAAGAGCCATGGTAAGGAATTTGTGGTGCATGCATAGCACAATATTGCATATTGCAAGATTAGTTTCACAATTTTACATTCGTAGGACTAGCGAAATGAAGATCTGAATTAGAGATACAGAGCCTACATATGGCCTACTGTGAGTAGGATAGAACCGTGAATTTGTTATCATCTAATAAAAAGAAAATCGATACAGGTAACGTAGCTTCGTCTTGCAAAGTTTCGAAAAATGGCTTAACGGGTCTTACATTAGTTTTTCAGAGTTAATTCGCATTACAGGCCCTGCAGACATTAATAACTAATGAACCCGCATGACCTCTTGTAATTTCTACTCTCGTGGTTTTAATTCATCTATGCAGTGTTTTTCCTTTTGGGTCACTTTTAGTTTAATTTCATGAAGAATTCCGGAAAAGAAAATCAACCGCTTTAGCACATTAGGATGTGCCTTCGTAACAGCAAGAGAACTTTCTTTCCCATTCTGAAACTCTATGGTTGCTGCCGGCCTCTATGCAGGTAATGGAGCAGAAGAAACAAAACCTGGGGTGGGCTGAAGCACAGCAGATAGTCACAAGCACAGACCTCGTGGCGGGTGCTAAGCAACAACTAAAGTTTCTAGCAGCAGTAGATAGGAATCAGCATCTCTACGGCGGCCCAGTGTTGGACCATGCCATTTGTCGGTGAGCAGTGAATGAGTCTCAGACCATTGAGTGAGCCAGATACAGAGATTTCAACAGTATCTGTTGCGCCTTGCATGTCACAAGAACAAACTTGTTATGGAGCTTTAGTGCATTCTTTTCAGTTTTAATCAAAGTTAATGAAATTTCACTCTCCCATCTTGAGATAATTAACTTTGGCAGAGACTCAAAGATGGTATATTTCTCTTTTTGCACTCCTAACAATATCTTCTGGTTCTCAGATTTTTCAATTTTGTGCTAAATTCAGATACAAGCGTTGCTGGCTTCCCCTGCTCGCCAAGCACATAGATTCTCCGATTTCTGAAGGACCCCTGGTGGTGCCTTTTGACTGCGAATGGATATGGCACTGTCATAGGCTTAACCCGGTAGATTATAATGAGGCACATGTGTCTTGCTCTCTAGAACTCCTCTTCTGCTTGCTCTTTACCCATTGAAGAGAAACTTTCCCAGCTATTCACGTTTTTTGGTCCCCAGGTGCGGTATAAGATCGACTGTCAGGAATTGTATGGGAGCATTTTGGACAACTGGAATGTTTTATCTTCTGTCCAAGGAACCTGCACTAAACAAACTGAAGCAATCTGGAACAGAATGTATCCAAGTGAACCTTATGAACTCAACATTAATGGCAGCCTGTCAAAGAGTGGAGCCGGAAATACAATGGGAGCTCCAAGAGACAGTGATTATGACTTAGTTGCAGCTGTCAAGAGGCAGAGTTCTTTCTTTTACCAGGTACAGGGATGAATTTATCAAGGCATGACAGTAATTTATCACCTAAAGGCTATGATTCTTTCAGAAGCATCATTGTACATGATCTCTTGACTCCTTAAGTCCTATTTTCACTGATCATTCTACATCTCCCCAGATTTGAATTCATATATATCGCCCTTCCCAGTTAAAGTTGTTCACATCTAATGGACTCTAGCACTGGGGATACTGGAGGTACAACAAGTAACTCAGGAAACTAAAAATCGCATCTAACTAATTGAACTGAACCCTGAATTTTGGGGATGATATTGTTTTGTAGACACTTGAGGTTTACGAAGCGACCATATTATGGATCGTCAGAGGAAAGAAGAAACAAAAAAATGGACTATTTAAAGATGTCTTTTACTCAAGTTACTCATACCTGTTAAGTTTGGCTCTTGGCCAGTTTTGTATGGATCTTGCCACATAACTATAAGCTCAGGTCACTTCCTGGTGAAATCCATTGAAGCGCACCTTTGGCACAGGGATTTTGTCTAACTTCTCTTTGGCAGTGGACAATTACTCACAGGATTGCTTCTCTTGTCAGGTGTCCCGTCCCTATATGAACGACGATGCACTTCTTAAAGAAGCCGTGGCCAGATACAAGGCTTTTCTCTATCTGATCAAGAGAAACAGAGAAAAGGCAAACGGATGCTTTTGTGTCCCGACTTATGACATTGATCTCATCTGGCACGCTCACCAGTTAAACCCCGCTTCTTACTGTAGAGATACAGTGGCAATCATCGGGAAGGTGTTAGGACATGATGATACTGATTCTAATCGAACTAAGGGTGGGAAGCTCAATGCGGGGTTTTTGCGAACCACGGAGTTGTGGGAAGAGACATTTGGAATGAGCTATTGGAAGGCAGGAGCAATGCATAGAGGCAGCGCTCCATCTCCACCGACAGTAACTCCTATTCAGCTGAATACAGTGGCCAAGACGGCAGTTTCATCCAGCGGGATTCAGAATACCATTCCACTTCCCCAAAAAAAGCTAGTAGAGGTAATTAAACTTCCGAAGCAATCCATATCTTTCCTATATTCCTTTACCGTATGGCACAAACCTCATGACGAGGACTATGAAACCGTGCTCAGCCCAAATACACATGTACTATTATTGGACCGTAGAAGCTGCACTTAATGTCTGGCTTTGTCCAAATACAGAAAAGCTGCCCCCACTCAACTCTTTAGTCGCGTGTTGGAAGAACTAAATGAACTTCAAATGCACCTGGGATGCCAACTGTTTCTGTTCTTTTATTTCAACATAAAGTCAAGTCTATTTATAGCATATACTTTGTTAATATATAGAGGAGCTGCTCAAGTATTATGCAACTCTTTCCTTGTATACTCGTTGGAATTTGGAACACTGAAGAATTGCATTCCAATTAGCTTCATGCTAGAAATAGCTCATAGACAATCCTATAAGTTATGAAAATCTGGGCGCACCACCAGGTAGAGGATGTGTGATTTTCACTTCCTTGTAATGCATAAATTGGATAAAATCTCATTCCTAATATTGTAATTGTTGTAAAGGTCATGGTGGAGATTGCAGCAATCAAAGACTTACCAGTTAGGCATCAAGGCAATCTCTTTGTAACCTTAAGAAAAGCTGAGCCAGATGTGCACTTCAACACTAAAACAAGACTAAGCATACAGTCTGAATCAGGGTACAAACAGGTTGCTAGCTTTCACTGTGAACTTGAAGGAGACCTTGTTTTCGAACTCATGCGTTATACAACTTACACTAAATCAGAAACACCGCTGGGGAGAACTTCTGTCTCTTTGACCAAACTGTTGGAGCCTGGATCTCCCCTCTGGATGGACGATTGGTTTGAGCTCCTAGCGGACTCAGAGAATTTGCATTCCAGTCCCATCAGCATCCGTATTGCCATGTCTTTCACTCCTCCGGTTCCAACGGAATACATGTTACAAATGATTCCTGCCAATCCATCAATGAAAAGTGCTCGCTTCCTGCCACTTCTCAGGAGGACTAATCTTGACAGAAGCCGGACAGTTATCCTACAAGAGGAAGGCAAGGAAATCATCAACATGCAGATGAGGTATATGCATTACTGAATAACCATGTCATTCAATAATTAATTTGCATTTTCTTTCTAGTATAACGAAGTCAAAGAATACAATTTACTGGAATGGAACTCACTGCTAGAATTTGCCAAGCCGCTAGAAATGACAACACGGTTTGATGCATGAATCTAAGTTACATTGAGCAACATATTTAAACTGACTACGGTTTAGGATCCAGACCATCCTGATTATTGGCTACCAAGGCTTGCATTCTCCGCCCTTGGAAATACAAATGGCCGCTGTCCATATAACCTCACATGTGCACGATTATGCAACTATCAATCAGTTTTCAGTATTGACTGTGATAGGGATTCCAAAGTAGTTGTGGCAGACAAAAATCGGCTTCCAAGAGAGCTGATTAGAACAGCAGGAGATGGGAAAGCATATCTACTTGCAGAATTACAAGGAGCAGGATGGTCTCTGATGAACTCAAAATGGTTCTTTTGCCTAGAAAGAGATTCCTCACGAGACAGCCATGTTTTTAAGCTCACGGGTGATAGACAAGTAGGCATCTTTTATCCTTCCAGTCCTATTCATAGTCCATATTCTGTACGTGTAGAACTGCTCGCAAAGAAATGTCTCAGCCAGAGATTAAATGATGATGCAACAAGTGCTTTTGCAATCTACCAAGTCCTTCCACAAGTTCCACTATGTATCATTTAACAATGAATTACAACAGTTCACTCTGGAAGAGTGCAGGCTATCAATTAGCAACTCATCGAGCGTTCTGTACTCTTCAGGTCATTATATATCCTGGGAAAAAGCTAGAATATGAGGTTAGGAACTGTTGTGAGAGGGAAGATGAACAAGGATTCATGACAGCAGTGGAATTTTCAGCAGCATATCCCTATGGGAAGTCGGTGGCATTGCTCAATTTGAAATGTGGCATATTGAAGGTAAAAAACGACCATCTTTTACTCGTTAAGACCATTTCCAGAAAAAAAAAAAAGAAAACGAAGAATTGCTAGGACACATCTTCTCCGATTGACAGGTGAAAGAAGATTGGATGGTACTGCCCGCAGTAATATCAGCATTCATACTGTCAAATATGCTGCAACACAATATGAAGAACAAAGAGAATGGGGAATGGATGGATGATGCTCTGGATACAAGTGTCTGCAACAAGGAAGAAAACAGAAAAGAGGCGGAAGGCAAACATTTGAGCGACGATTATGCAGATAGTTATCAATATTTGGCAACCCCCATCATGTTTTCAAATTGTGTCGATGCAGTTGCTGTGCAGGAACAAATAGAAACACAAGTGAGTTTTAGTGGCAGCAATGAAGGTGGCCCTGGTGCAGATAACTGCAATGGTTCCTCAGCAGAAATGGTGGCTGGTGGTGGATGCGGCGGGTGCAGCGGCGGTTGTAGCGGCAGTTGCGGCGGGGGGAGCTGCAGGGGAGGTGGCTGTGGTGGAGGCGGCAGTTGCAGCAGCCGTTGCAATGGAGGTCGCTAGAAGGGATATATGATTGATGTTGAAGTCTAAACTAATAGTATGTCATGTCAATTTCTGGTCCTGGCAGTGCATATTACTCAGACTGAATTATATAGTTCGTTTCAAGTATCGAGACATTTTCAAAAATGATAATAATGTTACTGATGTTGCAGCACTGCTCGGCAATTTCCTTTCTTAACATGTGCTGGGAATTAGCAGAACTAAGCAATTCGAAAATCTTCTGGCTGAAGAAGACAAGCAGTTCAACATGTGATTAACTTGACTAATGTTACACTATACGGAACCCTGCATTCACAATTCAATTCATGTAAAGCTTTACGGGTAGAGAGTCTCGATGGGTGACTCAGGAATTAGGAATTTCTTCAAGCCACAAGGATTGCAGATTGAATGTGTGAAGAAGAAAAAGGAAAAAGAGTTGCAAGCTAATGCACTCCAATTTCACTGCTGGGCCAGAACATGATAACAGAGAAGAGGACGCTCACCAAATAATTAAATAAGAGAAGATCGAGCTCACGTTGGACAGAGACGATTAAATCAATATTCAAAGGTGATCATATATATTCAATTCACCAATATAGACAGCAGTTTCTATCATATCGAAGAAGACTGAGGACCCCTTCCCACAACCTTGCCCTCCTGATTCACTGGCCCAGCACCGCCGCCCTGCCTCCCGTCACCTGCTGCTTGATACGGTGGCGCCATTGATCCTGGCATGGCTGTGTAGTAAACCTGACGGCCTGACCCATCATACATCACCTGAGGCACCTGAGGGAAACCCGGCTCGGCTACCGGGACCTTTGGCTGTGCCTGCATCACTTGTATTCCCTCTGTGCTATAAGCCATGAGCTTTGGCTGCTGCTGCTGATGCTGCTGCTGCTGCTGCTGAATTGGTGCCTGTGGCACTGCATTGTACACCGGCTGCTCCCGGAAGATATCTGGCATCGCCCTCTGCATTCCGTAGAAAGGCCCCTGGCCGGGTTGTCCAGTCCCCGGACGCATCCCCTGCGGTGCCCCCATGTAGTTGCCTGCTGGAGCCTGTATATAATAAACTGGCTGCTCATTTCCGGCTCCTGCAATTGAATAAGTTCCGCTTGTCATGTGGCGCTCCGATGGGAAATTCGCCGGAATCTGCATCGGAACCGGAAAAGCCACCGGCGCCGGAGCCGGCGATGCTACCTTCTCCGGCGGTCGGTGTCCGTAGTAGTCACCGGCGGGAGCTCTAGGGTTGACAATTGCGTCGTCCATTTTTCTATGCAACATATGAACTTGCTCGTGTCCGGCTATCTGCATCCTCCGCAGCTCCTGAATCTGGCGGTGAATCTCCGATTGCGAAATCACCGGCTCTCCGATGACGTGCCGGTCCTCCGATCCGCAGTCCGATCCGGTCGTAACGTCCCTATCGAGAGCCGCCGCCGCCGCCGCCGCCGCCGCCGCCGGCGGATCCTGCAGCTTCCTCGCCGGGAATCCTTTCTCCAAGCCGAACAGGAAGTCCGGATTCAGCGTCCCCACGGCCGCCGCCGCCGATTCCGGGGGCGGCGAACCTTCGAGGCTCCGCATCTGAACCGAATTGAGGGCGTCCACGAACCACTGGCTCCCGGCCTTACCCTCGCCTTCCGCGAAGCTGGCGGGAGCGGAGCCGGTCTCCGGGAAGAGGAAGAGCCTCAGCCGCGCGGGCTTGGCGGAGGCGCGGCACAGCCGGTCGTACTCCAGCATCATGTGCTCGAGGTCCTCGTCGTTGGTGACGGAGATGAGGGCGTCGAGGTCCTCGCCGGGGAGCTGGTACTTGAAGCAGAGCTCGGGGGCGGCGGCGCCGCAGAGGGAGGAGAGCTTGGACATGAAGGGGGCGAACTTGACGCCGCGGTCGACGGCGAGGATCTTGGTCTCGCCGCCGACGTAGGCGAGCTGGTTGTCGTGGGAGCGGGGCTGGATCTGGCCGCCGTAGCTGCACATGAAGCGGACGCGGTAGCTGTTGGGGACGGGGTCGTCCCAGGAGGCCGTCTCGAGGTCGACGTCGCGGGAGCGCGGCGAGGAGTTGCCGGAGTCCGGGTACGACGAGTGGGAGTACGCGTTGCTGTCCATGGCCGGAGCGCCGGCGATACCCTCCCTCCCTCTCTCCTCTCTCTCTCTCTCTCTCTCTCTAGGGTTTCGAGGTCAGGAGAGGGAGGAGGAGGAGGAGGAGGATGCCATGGGAGATGTGATGAAGCTTGGAGTGGTAGGGGGGGTTGTTGGGAGTGTACGACGAGACCGAACACGGAGTAGAGAGAGAGAGAGAGAGAGAGAGACGAAGTTGATTCCTGTCATCTCTATCTGACGTGGCGGATTTATATTGGTCCGTGGGCCCCATGGCCGGAGATAATGTTTTTGATTAATTTTTTTTTCTAAATTAGGAAGGAAAATTCTGAGAGATTTTTAGATTTAGGTGTGTGAGTAAATTAGGGGCCAGCTTGTTTCGGTTCACTCCCATCTGAGTAAAAAATATCAAACTGAACTTGAAATGATAGTTTAATAAATTAATAAATTAATTTTGGGAAAAAAATGACGAACCGAATTGAACTACGTAAGGGTTCGAAAGCCCAGTGGGTTTTTCGGTTTGATTAGATATGGAGCGGAACTAAAATGATTATTTCTCTTAAAGATAAATATCACAAAAATCTCAAATTATACATATATGATGGATCTTAAGCTGATTTTTTAACCATAAAAAAATTTATCTTAAATCGGTATACTTATAACAAATATACCGAAAATTAATTTTTAATTATAAAAAAATCAAATTAATATATTTATAACAAATTTAACCCATCATTAACACTAAAATTATCATTTCTTAATGCTTTTTCAACTCTCATGACGTTTGACTCTATCAAGACATGCATTGGCCAAGATAGTCGAGTTTTCATTTAATGATGAAATTGTGTGACATAATTGAAAATTTGATGTAAACACAATTGCCCACCACTTTACACGTTGGTCTCCATTTTGAAAAACATGATAACATGACTCGGGGATATCTAGTTTAGAATTTGTGGTTCGGTTCAGTTTGATAAAAAATCAAATTGAACCATATTTCAATTTAGTTCAAGAAAGCATCTTCTCAAACAAAACTAAATTGATAATTATAGTTCAGTTCAGTTTGGTTAGGCAATTCGGTCCAAACTATGCTCAACCCTCACGGTAGAAGGAGTCCATATGCCACACATCATCTATGTATCAATACCTACAGATCTAATAGTCTCCCCCCCAATTAACACAAGATGTGCTAAATTCAATCCAAAAAAAAAAAAAAAGGAGGGCCACTTGTGCAAATGTTTTCGAAACATCATCTGCCATATCCATTCTTACTTGTCAGAGCTTTAAGGCTGATAGGCATTGAAAGCGAAGTTTGATGCACCCATCGGTTACCCATTTGTACAGTGTCCTTATTTTGATTTGTCATTGTCCTTTGATCGAGAGGATATTCAAGTAGACCAAATAATCTAGGTCGCCGCATCGCTCCACGTAACAACACATGCCATATTCTTTTTCTTTTTCTTTTCATCATTGAAATAAAGCAGATGTAGTTCCTTATGGAAATAGAAGTCGATTTTTTTTTTTTATTCTCATCAGTTATGAACATGGTTGGAACTCTACAAATCCGAAATTGTCCCTATTATCTTTTTTTATTCTTTCCAAATCATTTGTCCTTAAACTCAATTGCAAAATCACGTTTATGGTGAAAAGGAAAAAGGGAATTACGTCGTCCTCCACCATGGTCCAATCGTCGAGAATAAGAGTGTTTAAAGAATCTAATCATTACGATTGCATTCAATTATTGCAGTGGCCACGTGGGCCCACCTGCTTCCCTTGGGCCGGGCCCACCTGGTTGATCGATAAGGGGAGGCGGAGGGAGCGAGGATGCGTGCAAGTCATGCCTTGAGAGCGACCCTTTCTTTTTTTGTTGCTCAATTACACGTTAACAATACCCCCAAAATAAGAACCCTTCTTTTTTTCCTTTATAATATTATATTCTTTCCTTTTTAATTTTTTATATATAGTTTTTGGACCGTGACATCTTTTTATGGTATTAATTGGAGGAGAGGATAATGTAAAATATGGGATTTGAATTGATGAACAAGCTCCAAAGGCCAATTATTGGGGTTAACATTATGCTGGAATATATTTTTTGCACACGTTCGAGAATATTCTCATCATTTCGTGCGGTCATTATCTAAAAAAAAAATAAGGTAACAGAACGTCTCGTACATGTGTTGTTTCCTTATTTTGACTAGTACTACGTCACAGCCTAAGTGAAATGTCAAAAAAAAAAAAAAAGTAAAGAGAGTAGTCAAAATATGATCCCAAAATTTGCAACATCCTCCTCGTGCTTTTTTTTTTGGGAGGGGAGGAGGGTGCTAAATTCATATGCATTGCTAACTTTTCTGGCTAATACTCGAGTTCACGTGAGATCCACGTGATCAACAACTATGATAAGCTTTGATATATATAATTGCATCTCGTCTTTTAAATATTTATATGATTAAGCGACGTCTTGAGTGAGCAGGAAATTTGCAAAATAGTGAAATTGAGAAAGAGGTATGACATCATGTTTTAACACAATATTCATCAAATTTGATTCGCTCTAGATAGTGGGATCTAAAAGGAGCTATAAGTTGAGATGGTTTAGCACACGAAATCATAAAGTTTATATACCTCACAAGAATTTATGTTTTTCTTAAGATTGGAAGTGCATCTATCAGTAAGAAATTTTTCAAACTAAACCTCAATTTCATTGAGAGACTTCGCTATCATGTTATTACATGTGCAATCGATCATTTGTAGTGATGGATTATAGCTTGAAGCCTAGAACTCGATATGTGTACCTAAAAGAATTGTTAAATTGTGTCACGGATAACATAAGAGAAAAGGGAAGGAATATGTCGATGATCAAGCAGAAAATTGCAACATTTTGATAGAAAATAGTGAATCAAAATCGGGACTACACTACAAGGAATGGGAGGTGATGAAAAGAAGAAAAGAGCATGGGGCAATGGGCTTCAAGGACTTGATTGCATTCAACAGGGCAATAGTGAGAACACAAGCTCTGATGATCTTCCAAAAGCCTTCCGGTTATGAAAGGTCTCTATTTTAGAAATAGCAATTTTAAGTGCACGAAAGGGCATCCAAAAAGTCTTGGATCTATTTTATGGCAGTTAATTCAATTCTAAAAGTTTTAATTATGTCAATTTAGTTATAAATCTTTTAATAATTTATCAATTTAGTCTTAAATCTCTTATTGATTTGCCAATTTAGTTCTTTCAATCAATTTTGATCATAATCATTGACTTGATGGCCTAGTCAGCTCTAGTCATCCTACATAGTATAGCCGAAGGATGACCAACGTTGATGTGGACAATTTTTATAATTTTTTAACTTAATGAAATTCTTTTTTTTCCTTCTTTTATTTTCTTTTTCCCTCTGCTAGCCATCACCAAAAAGAAATGATTTTAGTAGCACTTGTATCAATCTTTTGCTCATTGCCATCAGCATATGTTCATTAGTAGGACTTGTATATAATATCTTTAATCCATTTTTGGTGCCATTGAGTTACATCTTGTTATATTTTGCAAAAGTTTTTCAAAATCTTCATAAAACCTACTCACCCCTTTCAAATTGTATTATTAGCCTAGACAATTTCAAGTAATGAAAGCAATTTATTTATGACAAAGAAAAGTACAAGATTTCTTAGTTCTGATACTATATTAAATGAGCAAACATCACGTTGTTTAACAACAAGCTATTACATAAGACATGTTTCACAACTTAAAAAGACTACTAGTACAATGGGCTTGAAGCTATTTGACATTAATTGTTTCTAATGTCTTAAGCTTTTATTAACTAGCACTCATATACCCATGCTATTCAATTCTAAACTTTTCAAAACATTTTAATGATTTTTCAACATATTCCATTCGGCCAAAATTTATTGGAAATTGCTAATGGAAGCCCTAGTCAGCATCGACCATTCTATGCAATATGACCAGCGATCTTGTGAGAATTTTTTTAATGTGAGCTACATTAATTAAAATTAAAATTGATTACTTTATGAGATTAGTTTAATAAGGTAAGATATAACAATTCTTATTTAGTCACTTGCAAGGAGATGGCTTGTGGGTGAAAACTCTATAAATAGTACTCAAGTTTTTTCCTCATATATAAATAATCTCATATAAAAAGCGGTTATTTATGTAATACAAGGGACAATCTCATTCATCTAGTGATATAGATGGCATTAGAGGAGATGTTGAGCTCTAATTGTCAATATTCCATATAAAAAACAATGGATTCCAAATAATGTGCACAAATCTCTCTTTCTCCATTACCATATTCTAGATTCTAATTATGGAGATCTTGGGATGTCATTTTCGCTACTTCTATCATAATTGTTTGGAAGCAACAAAAGTGGACTCAATAGTCTCATATGCAACTGTCACGCCTCAAACCCTGAGCACACGAAAATCCCTCAACGGTCAATTAAATTGTGACGTGCAGAATGCATCTTCGACCCATTCTTTTTATCTTTCAATTAAACGCAAGCGAAAACATTTAATAAAAACACCCAATCAACCAATCTAAGAACATGGATAGTAAACACATCAACTATTTCTAAAATATTGCTTTTATTATTTACCGTTAACCCTATAAAGTTTAATAAGTACAAGTCTTTCTACAGTCATTTCCTACCGACCAACTCAAAAACCTTCAGGGTCAAGATTGGCCTAACTTCTCTAATGCCAGAACTAACCAAAGGTGATGCCAGGCGTTGAATATGCTTGATGGGCAAATTTTTGGTTTGTGTTCAATGATTTTCTGCTCTTTCCACACCACGTATTGGACTTGGTTTTCTCATGAAAAATGTCATTTAGGGTCTTATCTACAACATATTAAAATTTTATTATTTTCGAGCCCATTTGATAAGGTATTGATGCTAATCTCAAAAACTGCTCAAAACTGTTTTCACCTCAACATAAGAGAGCCACACGCCCAACTTGGAAGAGGAGGGGGCTGCACGCCTAACTTAAGGAGCAAGGCTAATCTAGAGTCTTCTTAATTTAGGATGAGGATGCATTAAATACTTTTGGACTCTAGTCCTTCAATGCCAAGATTGAGGTGTCCCTAATGGCATAGAACTAATTATCCCCTAGGATGAGACTGGAAGACTGAGCTGCCTTACATTTTGTGACATCCAGATTTTCGGGTTTCAATTTGACTGGATAATTAGGATCATGTCTCAGTCAATTTATTGATGGGTCCGAAATTTCAATAACGAAATTATCGGAGGAAAAATTGAAGACCAAAAAGAAAATTGAAAGGAAAAGGAAAAGAGAAAAGGAAAATTTAAATAAAGAATTATGCATTTCCTTTTTCTTTTTCTCTCTCTCCCTCTCTTTTCTTTTCTTTCTTTTCTCTCTTATCTCTTCTTCTCTCTCCTCTCTCTTCTCCCCCACTCTCTCTCGTAACCGACTTCTTCTTCTTCCTTCTTCTTTATGCGAACCAGCCCGAAACCAGCAAACCGAAGAAGAAGAAGCAGCTCGCCGCGGCTGCCGTCGCCGCCGCACCGCCGCCCGCGCTCGCGTCCGCGCCGCGCCCGAGCGCCCGCCGCTCGCCGTCGTCCCGCGCGATCCAGCCGCGAATCAACCTTGTTTCACCCCTGTCCACACCGACCAGCCACCGTCCGGCCACCTTCGGCCACCGCCTAGCCCTGCCGGACCTCCCTTAGTCCCCCTCGCCCTCCGCCGGCTTTCCCTCGCCATTTTGGCCGCCGGATCTGCTCCAACCAGCCAAGGGCAGAAACCCACGAAATGGGTTTCCAGCTGGTTCGGGCCCGTTTTGGGCCGTTTCCCGGCCCCGAACCCGAGGCCCGCTTTGGGAAGAATTGTTCCTCGCGTCGCCGCCGTCGGATTGATCCGATTTGCGCGCGATTTGGTGAGTAATCTCACTAATCCCAGATTAGTTGGCTAATTATGCTTTAGGTTGGTTTAGTTTTAATTAATTATGTTTAGGTTGTTAGATTAGAAGTAATTAGCAATTATTAGTCAATTGTGATGCGATTTAGATAAATTGATTGTGTAATTAACAAGTAGACGTGGTCTACTATTTATTGGGAGTATCTCGGGAATTTTCGGACCCCTAATTGAGCTTCAATTTGATGATTCGGGCCTAAGTGAGATTTTTGGCATTTAAATATTAATTTTCGGAATTAAATTAAATAATTATTTATTTTCCGAAAATTCAAGGGAGATGGTCTGGAACCGGAATATTATGCTGATGATCGTGGCGAAGTCCGTTTATTTAATCGGGCTTTATTTTGAGCTAAATTGAATTTTTAATATTAATTATTTAATTTTCGAAATTAATTAATTATTTATTTATTTCTTGAAAATTCAACTGGGATGGCCCCTGACCGGAAAATTATGCTGATGACTGTGGTGAAGTCCGTTTATTTAATTGGACCTTATTTTGAGCTAAACGGAATTTTTAATATTTAATAATTAATTTTCGAAATTAATTAATTATTTATTTATTTTTCGGAAATTAAGATTTTGATGTTCGACGACTGAAATCTCGGATTGATTGTCGTGGCGCAGTCCGTTTGTTTATTTGAGCTCTACGTTGTATGAAATTAAATAAATTGTGATATTTTAGGGATTTACCCTAAATTGATTGAAATTGAGTGAAATTGAATTATTGATTGGTAGATGGCCGTGTATGGCTAGTTAGCAATTGTAATGCCTTGTTGAGCTGTAAGTGGAGAGAGTGATGAGAACTAACTGAGAATTCTACTGGCTGAGACTGATCAAGTACGAAGTATAGACAGGCGTGGTTCGGTGATAAAGTACATCACTGTGCGAAAACGGCGCCCTAAAGAACGCACGTAGACTGTCTATGACTTATGGCAGGCGTGGTTCGGTGATTAGGGAGATCACTGTGCGAAAACGGCGCCTTAAAGAACGCACGTAGACTGTCAATGATTTGTAACCTATGACGGGCGTGGTTCGGTGATGGGGAATATCACTGTGCGAAAACGGCGCCTTAAAGAACGCACGTAGACCGTCTATTACTTATGTCACCTTGGTGAAAAACGCCCGAGAGCATTAATGAGGCTATGTGACTAAGTGTACTGCTGGAGATTTTCGTGATCGGTAATTGGTACGTCACCTTGGCGAAAAAGACGCCCGAGAGCATTCATCCGGCTCTGTGACTGAGTACCCGAATGGAGATTTCAAAGTATGGTGTTGATGTGACCGAGAGGTGGTCCGAATGACATGTAATCGACTAGATCGATTGATCATTGTTTTGATATGATGTTGTGAATTGATTGATTGAATGGGAATGACCTTGAGTGGTCTTGCTGAAATGTGAAATCAACTAAGTCGATTTGATCGATGCTTCGATCAGTGATATGATTGCTTGGGTGTCTATTATGAATTGTACTGACTTGCAGGTGAGATATGAGGCCAAGGTACGTCTTCTGACCTATGCGTGTTTAGGCAGCATTTAGTATAATAGTTTACTAATTGGGCTTAGTGGGGTAGAACTCGCTGAGACGTAGTCTCATCTCGGTTGGGGAAAAACATTTCGGGACCCCGCTAAGGAGAGCGAGGAGGAAGAGTCGGAGAAGGATTTTGGGAAAAGGAAGATAATCCCGAGATGGGCCTTGAGTACGGCCCGGATGGACCGAGATTGTATCTTCTTTGATATCTCCATTTTGATGTGAATAGAGTTTAGAATAAAAAGTTTGTGAAGTGTTCTAGTTTGTGGTTTGTATAAAAGTTTGGTTATAAATTTCAATATGAAAAATATGGCCCCGCTTTTCTATCCCATCGTTTTATTGTCGGGGATTTTAACTGCTTCCGCATGTGCTTAATAAATGAAAGGGTCGGCGATATATTGTCCTGGGATATCGCATTATAAAATCGACCAAGTGAGATGGATGTGTGCGTGCCTGAGGATCGGGGCGTGACATCCTGTTTAAGTGGTATCAGAGCGAAGTTGAATATTGGAGTGATAAGGAGCGTTGACCATGAGATAGTTAGTAGGAAAGGCCTTTAAATTCATGTTGGTGCATGTCTGTGTTAGCTGGATGCTAGAATTGATTGTCGTGTGAGGATCGCTCATCTTCTAATCCAGTGTGGATGTGGAAGACGAGTTTCAGTGTAAAGACTAAACCATGAGCGAGCAGGAGCTGAGAACTCCTTGTAAGAGGACAATGTCCTCTGTGACTCGGGATAAAGCACTGACAAATGTCGGTACCCGAGGTGGTTGTGGCAGAGCGTCGGCTCTGGCCAGCTCGAGTGTAAGAGTACCACTGCAGGTTGGTACTAGTATAGTAGCATTGAATGATCCTAAGTTCGATAGGATCGTTTTGATGCTAGTGTTCCTTGGAAATTGGATAAGCCAGGAGGCTCAGGATTGAACCGCCGTTGTCGCTTCACCTGTTGAGATCCAGAGTGGGGATATGATCTGGGATCAAGCCACAGATTCAGTTCAGGCAAAAATGGAAATCGGTCAGGGAAAAGATCGAAGTCGAGAGCGGTTCTAGCAGACCGATGGAACAACTAGAAAGAGTGTGTGCTGTCACTTGGCAGGAGATAGAAGACTCACCTGATAAGTGCCGAAAGTATGGAAGGAATGCATGGATTAATCCTGTGTTCGAGAATGACTAGAACATGCTTTGATGGTAATGAGCACGGCCGTCAAGTGAAGGACTATCAGTTGGGGTTTAAGAAGAACACCAACACTGTTACTACCGTTGGAACACCAGCAAGATGGCAAGAGGAACATGAACGGAACCGACTATGCCTTATTCAATGAAAGAATATTTTGTGGTGATTTTATCAGAATAATGCCAGAGAATGTTGGGATTGCAAGTGTGGGATTTCAGTTGTTTGTTAAGGCTGTAGGAAAAGAACCTTTGACTAGAATTATACTTGATTGGCTGTTGGTGTATGGCTTATTCGTCAAGTGTAGAAAGAATTGGTTCTTGAACATTTTATGGTGATGAATTATTATGGTAGAGTAACCCAGCTTATTCCAAGAGCATGTAGAAGTACCGAGTTTTACTGAGAGTTGAGAAGGGTCCTTAACTTCTTTGATCTCGTCACTTGAGGTAACCTAGTTGTTAGACAGAAGTTATCGAGATTAGTGGGCAATGATCTTAGATAAGACAGATTGAAGAATTAAAAAATTGAGAACTCCTCAGTAGTCCAAGAATTCTTGGAAGTGTTGCTAGAAAAGTGGTCAGACCGTTGCCAGAGAAAGAGATAGAATTACGATCGAGTTAACATCTGGAATAGAACCATTCTCTAAAAGTTCTTACCGGTTGTTGTTGTTTGAATTGATAGAACCAATGGTGCAGATGTGAGGATTGATGAATGAGGAATTCATGCATATCAGTGCATCACTTTAGGGATCATCAGTTTTATGAAAAGAGAAAGAAAGATGGTTGGTTGCAATTATGCATCAACTATAGTCGACCTAATCAGGTGACAATCAAGGATAAGTGTTCATTGTCAAAGATCGACGAATTGGACGACTTGTTATAAAGAGTGTGGATGTCTTCAAGGATCGACTTGAGGATAGGCTATTGTCAGTTGAGAACCAGGAAGGAGGTTATACTGAAG
This sequence comes from Eucalyptus victrix, assembly GCA_016097545.1. Taxonomy (NCBI): domain Eukaryota; kingdom Viridiplantae; phylum Streptophyta; class Magnoliopsida; order Myrtales; family Myrtaceae; genus Eucalyptus; species Eucalyptus victrix. The sequence goes on along the minus strand of CM027840.1, from coordinate 28,862,091 downwards.
ACGGCATTTCGCACTTGATTTTGTCCTTGTGAGAATAATGTAAAGCCATTTGATTTGACGAACGCTTCAGCCGCTGTCATAAATTTGACAAACCGAGTGTTCAAAGAATACCTAGGTCAATGGTGATCGTGTGATGTAGCGACATTCTAGGATGTTCATTAAGTGATGAGGACCACGAGAGCCCCTAAGAATGGTCATGTGGTTACAGGTAAGAGAATCTTCATGGGCTAAGCCAAGATCTAATTAGTTGTTAGCAGATTGAGATTGACATCAGTGTCAGAGATCAGAAGCCGTGGGGATTGGACAGTTACTATAGAAGGTATGTGAAAGAATTTTCAGCATCAGTATCATCATGGGCTTGACCTCTTGAGAAAGAAGAGAAATTCATTGGCATAGACAAGTACGAGGATAGTTTTCAGAGCTTCCGTAAGATCAGGCTACCACACTTGTGCTAAACTTTTCATTTGGCTCTAGAAAGCATGAAACCTTTAGTGATGTGTCTTGCCAACGACTGGGTATGTATTGATACAACATGAGAAGATTGTTGTATAACCGTCCCGCCAGTTGAGACCCAACAAGTTAAACATGAAACAGTGTCGTGAATCAGAATTTCGGCAGAACTATAATGATGTTATCCGGTATTATCTTGGGAGAATGAAAGAAGTAATTTATGTGTTGAGCCGAGAGTCTTCGATTATACATAGGCTGGCTAAAGTATAAACTTTACTTCAAAAGTGTTCGAAATTTGGTTTTCAAAATTGAGGCAGGCTACCTTTTAAATTTTATAGCCGCCCTCAAAATTGAACCAAATGTTCAAGTTAGAATCGGCGCCTAGTTGACGGACTGAGATGTTCAGAAGATCTTATAAGAGGATACTGGCAAGAAAGAATCTAACTTTGAAACTTCTGAGGGTGGAACGTTCGGGTTCCATGAGTGATTGAATACACTTGACAGTGTAGCACTCAGGGAAAAGATCTTGTCGGAAGTTTACTATAGTATCGCAGCTTTGACCAGCTGGTGCAAGTAAATCAGAATCGGCATTAGCTAGACTAGTAAGCTGATATGAAGATAAATACAGCTGAGTAGGTTGAAAGCGTCAAAAGTGTCATTAAGTGGAATGCGAATCGGGAGAATTTTACCATCACTTGAGAGTCCCAAGTGGAAATGGAAATATATGGCTTACTAAGGATTCAGGGGATTACTAATATGAATGAAGAATCGTGGTTGATCGATAGATGGAGTTGGTCCACTTTGGTACAGTACAAATATATCTTGTTTTGAGTGTGTGATCCAGATTTCGGCTCTGATTTCGATTAGATAAATTGGGCATTTCATCGATGCAATTATAGTGTTTTTCTCTGAGTTGGCCACTCATGAGATAACTAGACTAGCTGGGTGAGTTACTAAGGACTTTAAGGCAGATAGACTAAGAATTCGACCAGGAATCGATTTCTCGACCGTGCTTATCTTTAGAGATCATTACGGCACAGTTAAAAATCGAAGTAAGATCAGAGATAGGTTGGTTCGACTAAAATGAGTGACCAATCGTGGGTGACCCCACTAAATTGGAAAACTCTCGTCGATTGACACTAATTTGACTTTACTGTCGTTTTGGTACCCTGTGTCCGTACTTGAACCTTTGAGATTTTCACGACAATCGAGAGTCGCTAATGTGTCGAGTGGGTTCATTGTGGCTCAAAGAAAATCGACCACGGTTCATTTGTCCTAAAAAACTCTGAACACTACCCAGTAGCCTAGGTCACACTAAAAGCGTGTCAGAGTGAAATTAACCGCCAATCTAAGTTCGATTTCAGAAATTGAAGATCCTATCTTATCACAGAGTGGGTATACCGAAGTGTGTGTGCATTAGATAATTCGCTGGTATGGAGTGTCGAGGATGAATTATATTTCGAATCTAAATCAGAGATTATAAATTTGGCAAAGTTTGAGAGGATTCTTTATTAAGCAGTGTATAGTAGAGGGTACAGAATTTCAGTGGTAAAAAGAAAGTGAAGAAGATTTCGGGCCAAAGACAGTACAGTAGTCAGTGATTACAGTTGCCAAGATCAGGGCCCGAGTTATATCAGATATTGACCAGAGATTCCTGGGCCAGCAGATCGGTCGATAGTTTCTTTTTAATCGGTGCAAAGCGAGTGTACAGGATTTCAATCGGTTGAGATGAAATCAGAAATCAGAAAATCGCAAGTCCAGAGTCAGCTCAGTGATCAGTATTTGTAGTTGTTAGATCAGTGTCAGAGTAAAGGCTGCTCAGAATTGTCAAAAATTTTGAATCGTTGAGGTTCGAAGGTTTATTAGGGAGTCGAGAAAAAGAGATCAGATGTGGATGATAGAATGTCTTATGTGAGAAGCTCAGTTCAGTTGTTGGTTCAGAAAGAGCAGATATTATGTACAAAGATGATCTCCTTGGTCAAAGTGGTTAGACAACGCCACGAGACCGAATGATCAGCGTGGAAAAGTGAGACTCGATGAGACGGTAATACCCCCACCTTTCGTTTATGGACTGATAAATGTTTAAATTTCGAGGACGAAATTTTTATAAGAGGGGAAGAGTTGTGACATCCAGATTTTCGGGTTTCAATTTGACTGGATAATTAGGATCATGTCTCATCGCTCGTCAATTTATTGATGGGTCCGAAATTTCAATAAAGAAATTATCGGAGGAAAAATTGAAGACCAAAAAGAAAATTGAAAGGAAAAGGAAAAGAGAAAAGGAAAATTTAAATAAAGAATTATGCATTTCCTTTTTCTTTTTCTCTCTCCCTCTCTTTTCTTTTCTTTCTTTTCTCTCTTATCTCTTCTTCTCTCTCCTCTCTCTTCTCCCCCACTCTCTCTCGTAACCGACTTCTTCTTCTTCCTTCTTCTTTATGCGAACCAGCCCGAAACCAAGACAAACCGAAGAAGAAGAAGCATTAGCCATTCCCATGGCCGTCGCCGTCGCCGCACCGCCGCCCGCGCTCAAGGCGTCCGCGCCGCGCCCGAGCGCCGCCGCTCGCCATCGTCCCCCGCGATCCAGCCGCGAATCAGCCTTGTTTCACCCCGTCCACACCGACCAGCCACCGTCCGCCACCTTCGGCCACCGCCTAGCCCCGCGGACCTCCCTTAGTCCCCCTCGCCCTCCGCCGGCTTTCCTCGCCATTTTGGCCGCCGGATCTGCTTCAGCCAGCCAAGGGCAAAGACCCACGAAATGGGTTTCCAGTGGTTCGGGCCCGTTTTGGGCCGTTTCCCGCCCCGAACCCGAGGCCCGCTTTGGGAAAAATTGTTCCTCGCGTCGCCGCCGTCGGATTGATCCGATTTGCGCGCGATTTGGTGAGTAATCTCATTAATCCCGGATTAGTTGGCTAATTATGCTTTAGGTTGGTTTAGTTTTAATTAATTATGTTTAGGTTGTTAGATTAGAAGTAATTAGCAATTATTAGTCAATTGTGATGCGATTTAGATAAATTGATTGTGCAATTAACAAGTAGACGTGGTCTACTATTTATTGGGAGTATCTCGGGAATTTTCGGACCCCTAATTGAGCTTCAATTTGATGATTCGGGCCTAAGTGAGATTTTTGGCATTTAAATATTAATTTTCTGAATTAAATTAAATAATTATTTATTTTCCGAAAATTCAAGGGAGATGGTCTGGAACCGGAATATTATGCTGATGATCGTGGCGAAGTCCGTTTATTTAATCGGGCTTTATTTTGAGCTAAATTGAATTTTTAATATTAATTATTTAATTTTCGAAATTAATTAATTAATTATTTATTTCTTGAAAATTCAACTGGGATGGCCCCTGACCGGAAAATTATGCTGATGACTGTGGTGAAGTCCGTTTATTTAATTGGACCTTATTTTGAGCTAAACGGAATTTTTAATATTTAATAATTAATTTTCGAAATTAATTAATTATTTATTTATTTTTCGGAAATTAAGATTTTGATGTTCGACGACTGAAATCTCGGATTGATTGTCGTGGCGCAGTCCGTTTGTTTATTTGAGCTCTACGTTGTATGAAATTAAATAAATTGTGATATTTTAGGGATTTACCCTAAATTGATTGAAATTGAGTGAAATTGAATTATTGATTGGTAGATGGCCGTGTATGGCTAGTTAGCAATTGTAATGCCTTGTTGAGCTGTAAGTGGAGAGAGTGATGAGAACTAACTGAGAATTCTACCGGGCCGAGACGATCAAGTACGAAGATAGACAGGCGTGGTTCGGTGATAAAGTACATCATCCTTGTGCGAAAACGGCGCCCTAAAGAACGCACGTAGACTGTCTATGACTTATGGCAGGCGTGGTTCGGTGATTAGGAGATCATCGTGCGAAAACGGCGCCTTAAAGAACGCACGTAGACTGTCAATGATTTGTAACCTATGACGGGCGTGGTTCGGTGATGGGGAATATCACTGTGCGAAAACGGCACCTTAAAGAACGCACGTAGACCGTCTATTACTTATGTCACCTTGGCGAAAACGACGCCCGAGAGCATTAATGAGGCTCTGTGACTAAGTGTACTGCTGGAGATTTTCGTGATCGGTAATTGGTACGTCACCTTGGCGAAAAAGACGCCCGAGAGCATTCATCCGGCTCTGTGACTGAGTACCCGAATGGAGATTTCAAAGTATGGTGTTGATGTGACCGAGAGGTGGTCCGAATGACATGTAATCGACTAGATCGATTGATCATTGTTTTGATATGATGTTGTGAATTGATTGATTGAATGGGAATGACCTTGAGTGGTCTTGCTGAAATGTGAAATCGACTAAGTCGATTTGATCGATGCTTCGATCAGTGATATGATTGCTTGGGTATCTATTATGAATTGTACTGACTTGCAGGTGAGATATGAGGCCAAGGTACGTCTTCTGACCTATGCGTGTTTAGGCAGCATTTAGTATAATAGTTTACTAATTGGGCTTAGTGGGGTAGAACTCGCTGAGACGTAGTCTCATCCCAGTTTGGGGAAAAACATTTCAGGACCCCGCTAAGGAGCTGAGGAGGAAGAGTCGGAGAAGGATTTTTGGGAAAAGGAAGATAATCCTGAGATGGGCCTTGAGTACGGCCCAGATGGACCGAGATTGTATCTTCTTTGATATCTCCATTTTGATGTGAATAGAGTTTAGAATAAAAAGTTTGTGAAGTGTTCTAGTTTGTGGTTTGTATAAAAGTTTGGTTATAAATTTCAATATGAAAAATATGGCCCTGCTTTTCTATCCCATCGTTTTATTGTCTGGGGATTTTAACTGCTTCCGCATGTGCTTAATAAATGAAAGGGTCGGCGATATATTGTCCTGGGATATCGCATTATAAAATCGACCAAGTGAGATGGATGTGTGCGTGCCTGAGGATCGGGGCGTGACACATTTAGTGCCCTCCTCAAATGATTCTTGACTTAGGAAATTAAGTTCGGATGCTCGATGGACTCATTAGCGGAGGATAGTCATCACCCTTGGATTAGGGGACATTGCCCAATGAATTTTAGATGCCCAGTGGATTCCAAAAGAGTCGATGGATTTCGACTATTAATAAATGAATCCTATATGCATGAGTTTCTGACATTATGGAATGGATCATGGATCCTTGGTGCATGCTTGCATTTAACTATTTGAGGGTCTCTCATGATTTTATTAAAGGCATGATTTTCATCTTGCTATTAATCTGTCATCAACAAGCGTTTGGAATAAGTTATGTGCTTGTGGAAAGACAAGGCATCATCCTAGTTGGATTTTAGTAAGTTTTACTTACTGAGTTATACTCACCTGTTATCTCTTTTCAGACTTGTAGGATGGCCGCACTGCCCGTGAGGTTCGGCATCCCCACGGAGATGATTGTGTCAGAGACGTTGCTTTACTTTGCTAATATAGATAAATACTATTGAATGGTCACTACGACCATTTAGGTGGATGAAAGGCTGAATGAACTTGTTCCCCACAGGTACTGAGCTTGGTATGAGTGTTTCAATGAGGATTTTATTAGTCCACTCCGTGGTTTCAATGGTTCGCCAGGGCCTGATGGAGATGCTCCACTCGACGATGCTAGAAAACTACTAGTTAGCTGGTCCTTATAGGGGGAACCGTTTTTGGTTAGAATCTCATTAGAGGAGATAGGGTTACCCTAAAGTTGATGTACTTTTGGAAGAGACCGCGTGCTTTTGTAGTGCAAAGTTTAGCTCAAGTAGAAGGGCTTGTAATATTAAAAGGAAAGACAAGTAATCATATGTAGTATGTCATGTATATGTAAATATATAGTTGCATGTGTGTTTTCCTATTACTTTTGATGTTGTGATACTATGATGATTGGGTGTTGATTTATTGCTTCCGTGTATGCATAAGTCAAAGACTTACAAAAAGAAAGAAGTACAGGTCGGCGACACACTTGAAATGTTGCAAAAAATATAACCCGTACCGCTCGTGACCCTGAAGATGATGTCGGGGTCATTACAAGATCACTAGAAGGTTGTAAAGAAAGTTCTTAAATACTTACAAGAAACAAAGAGTCATATGCTCACTTATAACATATTCGATTATATTGAGATGATTGGATATTCGAATTCAAATTTAGCCAAATGTGTTGATATGAGTAAATCAATGTTTGGTTATTTGTTTCTTTTGGCTAGAGAGGCATATCATGAAAAAGTATGAAGCAATCAGTTATTGTTCCATCCACTATAGAAGTTGAGTTTGTAACATGTTTTGAAGCCACTATTCATGAATTATGGCTGCGAAACTTTATTTTAGGACTTATAATTGTTGATAGTATTAGGTGGCTGTTGAAAATTATTGTGATAATTTTATAGCAATTTTCTTTTTTAGGAACAACAAGTATTCTAAATGTGCTAAGTATGGAAATCAAATACTTGTCTATTAAAGAAAAAGTTCAAAAACACAAAGTGTTAATTGAGCACATTAGCACCGACTTTATGATAACAAATCCCTTAATAAAATGATTGATGCCCAAAACATTTAATGAGCTTATTGAAAGAATGGGCATTATTGGGCATTATTAATGATTGTATTATGATTGCACTAAGTTTGTGTATTTGACACTCTTAACTTAATTATGTATTTATGATATTTCATGTTTTCTATCTAATATACATTATGGAAATAGATGAATGTTAAATAGGACAGTCTCTAACAGAGACATTATGGTTGGACCATTACTGTAATTTTCATTTATGGATCATGTTAAGTAGAGAGCTATGTTGTAATACATTGAAAGGACTATATCAATTAATGACATACAATTGTTATAACTCGCATTAATTTTTTTTACTTAATTATGATTATTATGCGATAGCTAATTTAAGAAAAATTTTAGCATTATGTTATTAAGCACATTTTGATCTTCATTAAATCATGAAAGGGATGTTATATGGGCCAAGTGGGTGATTGTAAGAATTCTTGTGTGACTCACATGATAGTTTAATAAAATATATAAATGCTAAGATGTATTTGATTATGAAAAGTTACGACTTTAATGAAATGGTACAATCCTTATTGAGAAGTTACTAGTTCTTCCAAAGATGTGCAACTCTCATAGAAGTTAAAAGACATTTTGATGGAAGGTACCAATTAATAGAATGTATAAATAAAAGTCTGGTCCTCCCTCCACTCGTAACATGAGAAAAAGAACATTATATTCTACCCTTCATTGGACAAAATACATTAAGGAAAAAGTGGGTTAAGGGAAAGAAATCAAATTTCATCAATGAAACCTAGTCTACATACAATGCATGGACATACAATGCATGGCAATGACGCACAAAATGACAAACTAAAATGTTATGTAACATAAAATCTATTATGCAAACTATATGTCACACGTCATTGATAATTTAACATAATCTAATAAAAGTAAAATATTAAATGCAACTATCATAATATGTCATGTACTCAAATGATCCAAACGTGCAATGACTAGATGACATGTAAGAGATGACCTAATTTTAGGTGACTCACGAATGATATTTTTTATGTTTTCTTTTTTTCTTTTCTTTTTATAAAATTCGAATTTAAAATTGCCTAATGATTAAATGTGCAATTTAAATTAATGAAAAGAAAATCTAACATCCTAAATTAGTGTTTTTGGTATTTTTTATTTCAAAAATTCGGAATAAATAAATTTCCTCAATCCAAACATACAAACTATCCTAAAATGGACAATATTTTAGCATGAATCTAATTCTAACTCAAAATATATAATTTTTTTGTATTCTTTTAAGAAAACAAAATCAATTCATGCAAAAGCATAAAAAATAACATGCAGCAAGCATATTGGGTAATATATCATTGATATCCATCTAATTTTTGAAATAAATTGATAAATCATATTTTACCCATGAGATTGGATTAGCTAATTTTTAACGAAATTGCAAATCATATCTCAGGAGTGAGATCGGACTGACGATTTTCCATGCTATTACGAGTCATATTCTGACCATAAAATCGAACTATCAATCATATACACATTGTAAAATTAGAGAATAATTCATAATTTAAAAGGCTTTTTAGAAAACTTTGGATTATATATATCATCCAAAGATTTAAATTTAATGACAATATCAATAAATTAAGGAAATAACCAAATTAAATTCGGATAATATCTTTACCTGTTTCGCAAGATCGTTTCTGAATTTGGACTGGCCATGGCTTACGGTTGATGGCAGGCATTGATGGTTCTCTCGCCAAGGCAGCGAAGGACGCCAAGGAAACTTTGACCAATGAAAAACTTTGCTAACTCCCAAATTCCTTGTACGAGTTCCGCAGGTCTTATGACAAAACTCTTTGATTTCCATACTTTGACCAAGAGGGTGTGCTGTCGAATTCGACTTGCAAAACGGGAAAGTTTCAGCTTTCGCCGGATCGGATTAGTTCGTTTTTTTCGCGCCGAACCGAACCGAACCGAACCGGATCCGGTCGGTCCGTACTAATAAACTCCCCTCGCCGCTGCCCGTTTTTTTTCTTCTTCGTTACTGTAAACTCTTCTTCTGCCGCCTGTCGTCGCGAACGCGCCGCTCACCGGTCCTCAGTTCCGGCGCCGGCGAGATCCGACGGGAGGAGGACGCCGGCCATCCTCCGACGCGTTCGAAGAGGAGGCGATTGATCGAAGGCGAAGCCGTCTCTGCTCGCGAGCTGGAGAGAAAAAAAGGAAGAATGGTGAAAGCCGTGGTCGGAGAAGAGGCCCAGCTGAAATCAACCGAGGATCGCCTGTCCAGCTCGTCGATTCCCGCCCAGGTACTGCCCCGATTGATTTTCGCGACGTGCGGTTCACTTCGTTTCGATTGGATTTGTTTGGGAAAATGCCGGGCGCGTCGAATTGCAGGTCGGTCTTGTGATCGGCAAGCTTAGCTCGAGCCTGGACAGAGGCTTCGTTTTCAGCTTGATCCCGACGCCGCCGAACGACGAGGGGCGGCCCGCTTGTTCCCTCGTCGAGCCGGTCAAAGATGACAGGAGGAAGGGTGCGAAGCAATCCAAGTCGCAGGGATCTTCGGATTCTTCGTCGGTGGTGATAGACAAAGATTGGGTCGCCGAGCATGCGCGTCAGGTAGTTTTTTCTCCCATTTTGATGGTATTGTTGTGAATTGGTTGTTAGTGCTCCTTTTCTTTGGGAGTAATTGGGAAATTGTTTGACTTATTATTGCATGCATTTGTTGATGATGCTGTGGAGTGGATTGATTCGATGAAGAATGTTTTTGAATACAAGGATTCAGGCCTTTGATGTGTATTCTGCTGTAATTTAGGTCCTGTCATAATTGATCAAGTCTGTCGGAATGGTTTCCGGGACAAATTCTCTGTTGCAATATATTATTAGGCGAATTATGTTGTTTTATGGGCCAGTGGTAATTGACAGTTACTTTTCAATGGTATGTCAAAAAGACATGGACTAAGTCTTGTAAGTTTCAGGTGTCCAAAATGCTTGTGGGTGGCATTAGGGTGATTGGCATTTATGTATGGGCCAGTGAGAGTGCGTTCAAGAATTCAACCATAGAACTGTGCCAGGTACTCGGTCATTTGCTTCTAGTTCTTCATTTAAAACTTGATTTTTAGTTGATTTGCATCTATGATCATGTTCTCGATAATCTTGTTTGTGAAAAGTGCAATTTAAGTTAGTCATACTCTCTTCTTTTTTTTAAAGTTAGTCATATTTTAGCAACTGCAGGATAGGAACTGAAATGTGTGAATTTTACTCCACTTGTGGAAAATCACCATTTTATGTTGGCAAGTTTTCATAATTGATTTTACCCTAGGAGCTAGGCTGAGTTGTAAACTGATATCTTCCTGCTTTTGTAATGAAGAGATTATCTTTTCTAGAGCAAAGTTCATGTTCTTGGGTTCACTTGGTGGAAAATGGCATTTGCAGACAATAAAAGGAGTTGTAGGGGCAGCACCACCCCTCTTAGGGACTGATACTGAGGAGAGACTGCTTATACATATTTCTTATAGTCCAAGGAGGTATAACTCGTTCCTATTCTTTCCAAGTCCACTTGACATGTTTGACCTTTGCAGTACTTGCTTTAACAGTTAAATTTGTAGGTGGACATGCCGAAATTGTGTACTGGCATCAAATATCACATCTAGCAGCCTTAAGCCTTGTGATTTCAAAATGGGAAAAGTCTTAAGTTCTCTTCAGAAATTTAGGTGTACTTACAACTTCAATCTGAGGTAATGTTACACTTCATGTTTATCTTCTGTTTCTGAACAATGGATGATTTAGTTGATTTTTTTTTTTTTGTTACCATTTTTCGCCATGGAGTTTCAGTTTTTCAGTTATTCTGGAAGCCTTTGCAAGAGAACTTATTGGGCTGATCAAAAGAAGAGCACTCTTTTTCAGAAAGACTCAAAATAGTTGACTAGCCATTATTGTCAGAATTTATTTTTTTTATTTGTTCTGTCCATTGTGGCCTTCAGCATTGTTTCATGCAATGGTTAATGGGTAGGAATAATTCCACCACCTCTGTGGTAATGCTGAATCGCTTATGCCTATGAAAAAAATGTTAATTTAGATTGCCTGTGAGCCGTGAGAAGACATTTGATGCCCGGAAGCTTGGTGATGTACTTCGTAGTGGAATTTCAGTCATTGCTAAAGAGCTAAGAAGTGCAAGGGCCATAGTTGATGGAAACCTGGTAAGTCTATCATCTACTCTGTCAAAATCATTACCCCATAACATCCTTTTTACATGCATAAATTCTTTGATTATCAGTTTTAGGATGGGAATGCCAGAATAGTAACCTTACTGTGCCTGCAAAAGCTATAGAAATTGCAGAGTTTTGCAAACTACAATTACTCTGTCAAGCAATAAACCCATACTCCATTGTCCCAATCCTGTGAAAATGACCTTTGCCTTGAGAGCATTTTGTCTTGAGAAGGAAGAATTGGGAAAGGGTATTAAAAACCCATTCATATAGAAGGTGAAGAGTATAGATATTTCTTAGTAAGAGTGATGGAATATACACCAAGGAAAATCAGATGCAATTAATTAGTCATTTACTGAGCCAAACTTTTGGGGCAAAACTATGAAATGAGTCAGCTGTAGTCAGCAGAATTATGATTGATCTTAGGACCACATCATATATGTACTTGGTTGTAATTTGGGCACATCCGTAGTGAGTTCCCTGAGAATGACTCCCTCTCGTGAACCTTTGAAACTTGAAATCTTTAAGACCTCTTTTCGACTAAAAATGATTCCAACTTTTAATACTAAACTTTTCATGTTTGGATAGAAACTTCATCTATGAATTGGATTTTGCAACATGAAAATTCTGGCAATAGGATGTCATTCCTTAAGTAATTCAATTTTAACGGTAAATCAAACAAGGCCCAAGGGAGGATTTTTCTCACTTTGTTCTTTTTTATTTGGTGGGATAGGCCGGTTGGGGTGTTGGATGGGATTTATGTTGAGTTCTCAATATGGACTGGTTTAACTCGTGTTTGCACGAAGTCACTGATGATTTGACTCATGTTTTGCAGTGGTACATGGGTCTCATTCTGTGATCTTTTCTGGGACGATGGTTAAGTAGGTGTACTGATGCATTTTTTTTATGAGGAATTTGTTTTGCAATCTGAAATGCTTGTTAAGGCATAGCACAATGCTGCATGATACCCCAATGTTTGACCAGCTTCAAGAATGCTCAATTATGAAAATACTGCCTCAAGGTTTTGTTAATCTTAATTCCAGATGCCTGTCTTGTGTCATATATCAACTAATGTGAAATTTTTTTTAAATCTTGGTGAAGCTTGATGCTTTTTCATTTTACTGCTACTTTTATTGTAATTAATTATTTTGGCCTCGAGCATACAATGTAGCAGTTTTCTTTGACAGATTGGCATATTGAGCTTCATTTGTTAATCTCTCTGTCTCTCTGTCTCTCTGTCTCTCTCTGTCTCTCTCTCTCTCTCTCTCTCTCTCCCCTCAATGTCAGGTCACTAATGATGAACCATGCACGTCAGAGGGTTTTCATGATGTTGAATTACTTCTGCCTTTTATGAATGATACATGTTTAGAAGGTGAGTGGGACTTGAATCTGGATTTAATTGTCCCAAAAGCTGCCCCAGATGTCAATCTAATTTTCTTCTTTTCCACTGTTTTAATGCTTGTAAAGCAAGCAGCTTAGAAAATGTTGTTGGCATACTTCTCTTCAGTGGCTCAGTGTGTTCCTTTGCTTTCCTGAGTTCAAAAGAGTCAATTTTGCAAGCTATTGCTGATATCAAGGTAATATCCATTGTCTCACTGCATTCTGATCCATTAATTGTTCTTTTTCTGTAGCATGATGCTAATAATGCATTTCTGGTTTGCCCTCAAACGATTTTATTGCATGTGTGTGAGCACGTATGCATATAGGTGTAAGTGTGTGCGCGTGCATGCATAGGTTCATTGGGTTTGGCATTCACTTTAACAATTGGCATTCAAACCCCATTTTTCCAAAGGACAACAATACACCATTTATTTGTATTTAGTAGTGCAATCCATTTGTTTTCTGATGAATTACAAAATTTCATTAGTAACTGCTAAACTGTTTTTTTTTTTTGGTGAAATGTAAGAAAACTGCTAAACTGTCTTTGTGCTTTGAAAGATAGTTTTTTTTTTTTTTTTCCTCTAGAATAATATTTTTTAAATTGACATTAACTGTGAAGCTCAACCTACTGAAACATAGCTTAGTATATTCCTTGAACAAGCCTCCTCTGCAACTCTTGAGTACGAACCTCTAGATTTAATTCCCTTTGTCAGGCATTTAAGGAGCCTTCTCCTTTATGAAAAATATTCAAGAAAAACATCTCATCCTTTTTTATGTCATTGTTTTTCTCCTTGGCAATCATGGATTTTTCATGTACTTCTAGGCAGATATTATCACAAGTCTGCAAAGTAGACTAGACATAATCCTTGATGAGGCAGATGCAGATCTAAGTCAGTCGGACAACAGTTGCAGGGAATCTAGCCCAGATATACAAACAGAAAATCTTATTTCACAAGTTGACCTCCAGTCATTGAGGTGTGTCTAGCAACCACCTTATATTCTTTCTATAGCTTTGCTAGTGTAACTTTGGGTGTTATTATAGTTGTTTAGCACTTATTATTTTCCAGTGTCTTGTTTTGGGCTGTTCATTTGTTTTCTCTACCATTTTTCAACTGTCATATCATCTGTGAAATCGTTTCTTTCATAACAAGATCAGTGAATTTCCTCAATAATTATTTGGCAAAAGAAGCAAGGGCTGGGAGCTGGTCTTGAAGATGTACAAGGGGAGGAAATTTGAACAAACTTGGATCATTGAAATTACAAAACCAAGATTGAATGAACTCTGGTTTGTTATGGAAGTTGAAAAGGAAAACTGGGTCAATAGAGGATCCAGTATAACAACTGGTTGAAATAATCTCATATCCACATGGGAATTGTTTGTTGACCAGAGTTTTATTGTTTGGTCTGACAAATTTTAATTGACAATAGTTTATGCTGTTCTATTTACATGCATGTATTTCTGAGGTCTTACAGCAAAACCCGTATTATCTCAAGGGTAAGATTTATAGCTGCGTCATGATATTGAGAAACTGGAGGAACTAATGATGGCATTGGCAGTCTTCTGTGTCACTAGCATGACTTTAGTTGTTTCATGTGAATTGACTTGTGGATTGCAAGATTTCCAAATATCTTTCTTTCCACAATCATCCTAGTCAATGTTCAATAATGGAGAGAGAAACATGGATCCATGTCCATGAAGAGTTCCCTTTGATTAGTTTATGAGTAATTCAAGTACATTTAGGTCCATGCCCTGCCAAAAATTTAGTATTACATGACACTGGCTTATGTGTAGCAGGATTCATGTCTGTTTCAATTGGTATCCTTGACCACTATACTTGCTCCTGTTTGTGTTTGGAATGATGATATGGTTTTAAGAATGCTGCTCTGTTATTCCTTGCTGTCTACTTCAGAAGCTTTCCTGGGGAAAGTTTTTAGTCTGGCAGCAGAAGGCAATTAATTAACATGAAATCTGTAACCTTTCTTTAAGCTTATGTTGTCACATTCTTCCTTTCCTTTTCAATTTGATTTAATTGCTTTTTTCAACTTCATTCTCACATTTTTTTGTGCTTAATTCCTTAACCTTGCTTATATCAACCATGAAACTAGTACTTTGAAATTGCATCTTTATTTTGGTCTCTTTTGTCCTGGTGGTCACATATTGTTGGCTCCCACTTGATATTAATGATCAAAGCAGGAAACCAAGTGGTCTTTCATTTCCCCGAAGAGTATTTGCTCCTTGGTTGGCTGGAACATTCATCTGTGACTATTTACAACCATCAGAGACGCTTGAGGTTTGTGCATGTGACTTGATACACAAGTGGTTCAACTGTGTTCTTAAGCAGTCGAACCACCAAAAGTTTGTCTCCAGATTCAGAGTAGCATGGTTAAAATGGTTTTTTTTGTCTGTTCTTGCAATGTTGTAGGTTCTTAAGGATCACTGTGCTGAGTTGATGTCTATGGAAGTTCTCACAGATTCTTCTGACGTACTAGAACCGGAAGGAGAAGCCCCTGCAGTCATCGCCAAGGGTTTTTGGGATGTAGCAGCACCATTGCATTCGGATTCTAAATCTCTCTCAGAAAAGCCTGGTGCTGACACAAAGAGCGAGGGAAGTAGCCAGAAGTCTAGCAAGCAATCCAGTTCTAGCGCTGTGGCAGCTATTCTTGTGCTTCTCCTCTCTGTTCTACTGGGGTTTTTGTTCCTTTCAACAAGATCTTGAAATTCTTTTAGCAAGAGTATCTTCAAATACATGTTCACTGGAAGTTTCGCAGGTTTTCTAGTTTCTCTCACATTGAGATTATCTTTGCTTTATCTGTAGTTTTTTAGGATCTGTGACTGAGTCATTGCAAACGAGAGTGATGTGCTACTGGGTATTATACGCTTATCCAAAATAATGGCTGGGTGAGGAGCAGTCAATCATGGTTCAAGTTCTACACGAACTTGATTTATAGTGGGTCAAAAACATAATGCTTCATCACTTCACTTGGCTGCTAGACACCCTCTCTCTACAGGTTGATCAGTTAAAGCTTCTTGGAAAAGCACTATTGTTACATTCCTTTGTTGTCCTTATATAACGAAATACAGTTTCTTTTCTGGTTGACTCTCTGGAATTCGGAACCTTCTACTTTGGCAGAAACAGGTGAAGCATGCAAGAACATGAAGCTGCTGTGCAATGTCCATGTACTACATGAATTTCATGCCAACCCAATAAGTTGTCTTGTTAGAAATTCCTGAGGAAAGGACGGGAAAAAGAGAAAATGACCAAGAAAACTGGAGAATTTATGAGTTGAAGAGTATCGCCATCCTGAAGGGTATGTCCCCTTACTCGACGCTCGGACCATGTTCTATGGCCAAGTGTTTGATTGCATTTAGCGTCCTATCTTCTATGCTTGATTACGCTGTATGGCAAAGGCGTTTTTCTATGTATATTGCGGTTTGTAGTAGCGTTTCTGGAATCAATTCATCAGCAACCTTTTTCCTCCATTTCGAGATAATTGATTCATGTAAGTTAAACAACTATTGTATGGAGAATCTATCGCAGTCCCTGTGTAAAATACTATGGTCGTCGATCCAACCATTTTGTGTGGGTTTGGTTGTCCCGTCCAGGAAGTTCCGATGCAAATGATTTTGTTTCACTAATGACCACCATAAGACCTGGCCATCCTCAGATACGATACTAGTCCAATACGCTCGCATGTGCATCAGATGAAAGTATATCATATGAAGATTATGTATCGTGTAGCACGCATATGCGACAACACCGAACCCATCAAGTGTGCATTTTCAAGATGCGCGCAATAACCAGAATGGCTTATGTACCAGGAAAAAGGATCACGCGTTGGAACGAAGAAAAATGCAAGAGAAATTACGATGTCATGGATTGTAAATTGATTGCGTTTCTTCCGAGAATCCCATATTAATGTCATAGACCACAATGACACTTAACACGGTACCAATTAACTTATATATATGACCATCTATTCGCCTTCTCTACTTTCAAAAGAAGCACACGTAATCGACAACTAAAAGATTTTAGTTAATATCTAAAAATGACTAACTTCACTACGCAAATACTTGAATATTCATTTGATTCTACAAGAATGGCTTACCTTTTTTCCACCTCCATAATAAGATGTTCTGCCCTTTTTTAAGTTACTTGACTTTGCTAACTTCTATGGTAATTTACCCATGAGGAAAGCCCAAAAAGAGGATTTTAAGCCAATTGGCCGACGTCCCCGCAATTTTTGGTCAATCCCCGAACTACATGAGTCAGAGATATCATGTTTAGTGCAAATAATTACTCACATAATCCCCAGCTATTCAGGAAAAATTTCTAATAACCCCTCGGACAGCTAATCCCGACATCCTAATGAAGGAAATTAGCCTTACAATTGAGACCAGAATCAACATGAACATGCAAATCCCTTTTGTCCATAACTTCAATTTCCCCAAAGAATTGAGAAGCCAATGGAAATAATCAATGCGTGGAAATAATCACACGCATTGATCTTGTGGCGTGACTAATCTCGTTATGGTCCCATCATTAATTTGACTAGGATTACTGCCTAAAAATTCGGAAGAAAATCCTCCGTTTTTGGAAGAAAGAGTCGAGTGACGAAAACAACAACGCCTTGTAGACTTGAATGGGCCTCTTTAGACACTAAAATAGACCGATTAGCATCGCTAATGAGAATTTTTCATATTAGAACTATGGGATCAAGTAGCCAATTATTTGCGATCTTCAGTACAGCTGCACCTATTATCGCGTTTTAGTCAATAAAACCAGCACAACTAGTACCAAGATCACATTAAAAAACATAAAAACTCAATATAATATGAATGCATACGATACCCAACCACTGATTTCTTACACGAATTCATCGACCTCTTTTGAGTATATTAAGGTTTAAAGTGCCTTTCAGAACATCAATTGCAGCTCAAGATCTTTTGGAAGGACAAACCCTAGATGATTCGCTATAAATGAAGTTTGACTGCCCAACAAGTGCTCAAAACTCTGTAGGTCAACACATACCCATGAAAGATGATCCTCCCAAGAAGATTGTGTTGTACTGTTGAATTGTAACGAATCAAGGTGGCGTTTGGCTTTGGGAGAATGAGACCGTTCTTTTCAATCGTGATCAGAGCCAAAGGAAATGATTTACCTAAAAGAGCTCTACATAATTTTCAAAATAGGCAGAGACTCTTGAGGACAACCTAGTGCGTAAATTAAGGGGAGAGCACACTCTGTTTTGTCCCGACTAGGAAGAAGGACGGAAGAGAGATTCAAGAAGCTTCTCTGTTGCTGTATAAGCAAAGATGAGATCATAATGCAATTTGACGAGGTTTGATTGGAATGAAGAGTTTCTCTTTTTTCAGCTTTTGTACTATGCCTGATTGATTGATATATGTTGAGTGCAAGTCTGGTTCTTGGAAAATATAAGCACGAAAGTAACATCAACGCTTTAAGATCCGGCTTTAATTCATTAATTTCAATTACCGACGTTGATATATTTGGTTTGAGGAACAAGTGCACCTAGTATCAATGGTGTTCAATTATCGCCGTGCTTCGTGCAAGAACTTAGGGACTGATTGTTTCAACTTAAATAAAAGTAAAAAGCATTTTGTTATTTTTCCTTTAAAGTTTCTTATGTTTTTCAAAGTTTCAAGAGTTTGGCAAGGTGTTTGAAGGTGGAAGAGTGCCCGGCACGGAGGACCAGATTGTTAGGAGGCGGCCAGGCAAAAGGGCAGGCGCCCAGACCTCGACGCACCTATTCACAAACTCGATATTTTTTGGCCTATTTTGATGAGCAATTTGGAGAGGGAGGGAGAGAGAGAGAGAGTACACATCAAAGACTCTTGAGGGTAACTGTAAGAATTTCCTTTTGAAACTTTTGTGAGGAATACACTCGAGAGATTGAGTGAAATACCGTGCGAGATTGATTGGGAATTCGGGAACTTGAATGTATGAGGGCTTTTGATCTAAGCTTATTTCTCCGTTGTCCATAGTAGATTCCTCTTATTCACTCTCCACTTAAAATAGTTTTCAACACCCGAATCGAATTATATAAATTTCGATGCGTTGTTTTCTCCATTTGTTGCTTAGTTTTTCCAAATCCCCCATTCAAATAGGATCAATTCAACCCGAGCTTTTGATCGCCAACCCCACTCGAGTCTATCGACCAAGACAATCCTTGACCTTCTTTTAAATCCAATTGAAGGGAAATGTGTATTTTCACATTGAGTTGCAGATTTTAATGAAGTTAATTTTCAAAACACGTCACCCATCCAATAATGAATATGCCAGTATCTCTTCTTTCACACTAATCTGGACTTGGTAAAAGCCTCGAAGTCGATATTAGGTTTCAATCTTGGTTCTTTTTTGAATTCTTAACTTAACGACGGTGTACTCTTATAAATGCCTTTTCGCCTAACTGGGCATGTACAATCATGGGCAGACTTGTCAACCAACAACTGAATTATAACACACAAACAAAAGTGGGACATGCCATTACACTCGAGTATCCAATATGAACCCCCGATTCTTGACATATCAAACCTCAATTTTTTTCAAAGAGGGGCCTAACCCTGACTTCCCCCGAATACTTTTTTCAACTTTTAGGTGTCAGGAGTTGTAGCTTTCGCACGAACAAAGTGGAAATTAAATTTTACTCCTGATGCAATCGGATCCTCGATCGACACCTTCCGATGTCCTTTGCTCTGTTTTTCTGCCTCGTGTTTTAGACCCGATTCGATTCCGTGCGTTGCGTCCTTCGACACTTGGCTTTCGCCTGCGGCAAGGAGACCCGCGCAAGCGTACAAATCTCGACTTTGGACTCCGGTTACGAACCCCACGCGACAAACGAGCGAATCAATCGGGGTTGATCTGACCAAAATAAAAATAAAAATCGGGGTTGACAATATTGTAATTGGGGATCCTGATCGACGATGGATTGTGTCATTAAGCAAGCTGACAAACCGCGATTAGAAAGATGGTGGGTCGCTTCTGAAGTACCTTGCCATTATTGCTGAAGATTAGATGTTGGGCGATGTTGAGTGCTAATTGGCCAACTAAACACTACCCGAACAAGTACAAGTGGGAAAATTGTTTAAAAAGTCTTAAATTATTTTATTTTATTTTTATTGTTAAGGGTTGGTAGGGGCCGCCAACCATAGGTTAAGGCTTGGCGATCCCCACAAGCCATTGGGCAAGGGTCATCGCGGCCCTCACTCACAATTAGGAGAAGGCTTGCTGCCCTTGCCTTTAGCTAGCAAGTGCTTGTGGCCATCACTAAAATTTGGGCAAAGGCTCACTGGTCGTGTGCAAGGGCAAGGAGCCCTTGCCAACCACTGCTAGAGGCTTGTGACCAGCAGGATCATTGGACCTCAACCAACGGCCATTATTAATAGAAAAAAAAAGTACAGAAATAAAAAGAAAAAGAATAAAATACAACTATAAATATAAATATATAAAATATTATTAAAAATTGTTCGCGTCGGTGTTAACTGTCATATATGACACTACTAGTATTCATGTCGTGATTTCCCTTGAAAATTAGTTAGATTGATTAATTCGAAAATGTTTGTTTAAAACTAAATTGATAAAAATGCAATATATTTAAGATTTTTTGGACAATTTTCCCATTATAAGGCCGTGTTTGGTAACGTTTCGTTTAAAAATTGTTCCAATGAATAGAAATAGAAAAATTATTTTTGTTTCGAAGAACAATTTTTGAATAGAAAAACGCGTAGAATAGCGCACAAAATTTATGCTCTTAGAATAGAAAAAGAACGAAACAAGTTTGGTAAACTTGTATATTTTTTTGTTTATTTTTTTTTCCTTTTTCTCTTTTTGTTTTTTATTTTTTATTTTATTTTTTCTCCATTTTGGCTGGTTGTCGACTCGGCCATGGCAAGGCAAGGCCAAGCCTCATTTGGGCTAGCGACGTCTGTCGAGGTCGCCACCAAAGAAAAAAAAGAAGAAAGAAAAATAAGGAAAAAATAGGAGAGGGAAAAATTGTTCCTCATAAGTGTTTCCGGAAATAAGAAACAAGTTTTTATTATTTCTTGTTTTATTCCAAATTTGTTCTCCGGAACAAAAGTGTAAACAAACGCATTTCTATTCTTTTTTTGTTCCTCGGAACAAAAGAACAAAAATTGTGTTTTGAGAACAAAAACAATACCCAAACAAATAGGCCCTAAGTTGTCAAGACGAATTGTACAAACCCCATTATTTATTGGACTTGCATTGTGTATTCTAGTTATATATCTCTGGGTAAAAATGCATATTTCCAGTTCGATTACTAATTTATGACATTTTTAACGATGCACAAACCCAATCCGTGCATAATTGATTCTTATAATAGATTAGTGCATGTTCGTTAACGTGTGTCAATGAATATTTACATCTAATTTTTGCTTCAACAAAGGCTTGTTCAAGATTAAATCTGCGGAAGGAATTATGTGTGCATTTTTATATAATTCCATACTCTCCAAAGGTGAGAGTTACAGGTAGTAATTGAGGCCTATTAAGAAACTTAGAGAGTCCGACGGAATTATATATAATATAATTAAACATATCATATCCCTACATACAATCAAGTATATATAACTAAACATATCCTATCCCCAAATACAAATCAGTCACAATTCATCCAATCCCACTGTGAATCTCATAATCACAATTCACAATCAATCAAGGCAAGGTATCAAAATATCTCTAGAATGTTACCAAACCCTCGGTGACGTGGAAAGCGATTAGCTGGAATTTAGTTAGAAGATCTAAAAAAGTCTTAGGGGACGTGCCTTTGTGAAGATGTGTCCACTGATAGATGGAATGAAAACAAGATAAGTTGCTAATGTGGGAGTGTATGATGTTGCATAAAGTGACTGTCAATGTCAATTGGTTTAGTGTACTAATGAATAGTGTACTAATGAAAAACATCATTTCCTGGCATTTGAATAACCCTTTGATTGTTGTAAGAGATGGTTGTCGCTTCACTGTGAGGAACCACTCCTGTCTTGTGGTTATAATTGTAACCAGAGCAATTTGAAAGCTCTATTAACAAGAGTCGAGCTACGGAGATTTGCTTCTTACTATATTGAGATATAAGACAATTATTAAGGGTGCGAATAATAACTATTTTGATCAAAAATTAATTTTTAAAAGAAAAATAAATTTGTCTATTTTTATTCTTAGATTAGTTTCCAGACAAAAATACACGTTTGATAATGATATAAAATTTCTTTCTCCCAAGCAATGGCAAATGGCGATTAGCGGATGGCAATGGGTGGCAGACGACGAGCAACGATGAATGGTGAGCAGCGGTTGATGAACAACAACTAGTGGATGGCGGTTGAAGGTGGTGGATGAGCGACCAACTAGTAGCGAGAACAAATGATGAGAAAATTTTTTGTTTCTTATTTTTATTCGGAAAATAGAGAAGTAAAAATTTACTGCTAATTTTTTGTTCCAAACATATTGCTAAAGTAAAAATTTTATTTCAGAAATTAAAAAAATGAAATAATTTTATTAAGTAAATTTCTATTCTAAAAATAAGTCAGAAATAAAAATAATTTTGGAATAGAAATAAAATAACTATCATACGTGCCTTAAGAAACTCGCCATTGGTGACAACTAGAAGGATTAGCTATCCAATCTACAGAAGCAGATTAAGCGACGAAGGGAGGAGCATGAAATTAGGTACCCTTTTTTCATGGCAAACAATGAGCATTGTTTAGTGCCGTGCAGTGATGAAAAGGTTGACAACCTGGATAGCAAATGTTGCGTCAACATGAGTAAAAGATAATGCGCGCGCTCGCGCGCGTGTATATATAATAATATATAATATTAAGGCTATCGACCGGTCGGTGGCAAAGAGCAGGATTCTCAAGAAGAGACCCGTCCATAACATCCATTTACTAGGATATTCTCTTTGGTTCTTAAATGCACCCGCCTAAAATAGTTAACCTTTTTGTAGTAATGTCACGTCACTTAAAAAACAATCTCATACGTTGTCTTAATCAAAAGTATTGCGCTTTTCTCGAGGACATTAGACTTAACCAACCCTATCGATGAGAGGGGTAGATTCTCGACGAGTTCACATGCGCTAATCCCTCCAAGCCATCGAACCGTATGGACCCCAAACCAGGCATTAACAAACAAGAATTCGCTCTGAAAATGGACGTCGGAATGCATCATCATGCATCGATTTTGTCTTGGAGATGAACCGTATCTCGGGTGTGGACAGATCTGTTCGCATCAACTTTCTTCCAACGAACGGCTCGTGACGTGGGAGTTTTCTGCAACGTCACTTCCCACTAAATTTCTCGCCACCACCGCATCTGACTCATAAAAAAGAAGCTAATCTCTGTTCACACGCCAGCAGCCACATACATGTCGTGGAAAAAGGGTTACTACACCTTCGCAAAGGCATTTGAATATACATTTTGCGCATTTCGAATGAGGATTTCTAGCATAGTAAAGAGCATCGTGTCACGGGCCATATCCCCTCTTTATTTGCCTCTCTGATGATCGATTTCGTTGCTTGTCTACACATGAGCGGTGGAATTGTTATTGTGTCTATGTATCAAATTTTAATTTTTCATCTAACCATTTAACCTTTTAGATTGGAACTTCTCAAATGACGTATGGAGAATCTTAACCAAGGTCATTTTAGGAGTGATAATTTCGTAATAATGGAAATTTTTGCAAGAATCTTGGGAGAAGGGAAGAAAAGAAAAAGAGCTCAGTCAAGAGTGAGTTCCCCTTTTCACTACACTATTAACAGATTTTGGTGATGAAAAATACCTAACGCGGGTGTTGACCAATCCTGAGAACTACATTGGGAGTTATAAGCTACAAGAATCCCACATTAGGGTAGAGCTCCTGCGCAGTAGGAGCCTTATGTTAACCTACTAACGACAATAGGAGTAAAAACATCTAATCCGAGTGTTGACTAATTTCAAGATTGCGTTGCATTACACGCTACATTAAGGGAAAAAGACTAATATGGAATGAGAGTCCCACATTCAATGGTCATATGTGAAAGCTACAATTGATATTTGAAATGTGCACATTAATTAATGAAGATCATTATATAGTATGTCATATATATTTGAGACAATCAACTTATTTCTATATATATATGTATATAACATAGTCAATCATAGTCACTTCAAGCACTAAGGTAAACACAAATAGTTAGGTCATTAATGTTAGGTCTACTCTCCCTTAATCCAACTATCTTTCTGCATCAAGATATCTCACAATTTGAGTCTCCATCAAGGCACAACGTCATCCTAAAGCCTGTCATTAGGCCTGCATTGCTACACCCCAACATCCATAGCCTAGAATGCGTTGGTCACCATATTTCTTCATTAAGATATTCACCAAACACCGATACATATAGTAAACTATTGGCTTCGATACTGTCAAAAGCGTCAATGGTCTTTGTCCAAGTTCTATAGATATCGACTCACAACTTCCATTGCAGTACTTATCATAACATACATTAAATTTCCTACTGCTAATGCATATGGGATTCACCATCTCATCTTTCAGAACTTGAGTACTCAAACAAGTTTGAAGTGACTTGATAAAAGAGTTGCAACTTGTTTTGTCTTATTTATGTTGAATATCTTTAACACTTTGTTCTCATGGTTTTCCTACGAAAGCCATAAATTTTTTATTTTTTCTATCCGTAATGATTTTTATGCCTAAGACATCTAGAATTCGAATGTGATTCCTAACAATTAGGGGAATTTGAGCTCGGAAACCGGAGGTTTTCTATTCAAATCTCACAAACTACGTAACCGCTTTGGATTGGGACTATCTCTACAGTTCAGAAGGCCAAATACAACCAGTTCGTCAGATTTTTGGGGGTCTTCTATGGGTCTGGATATAGCAGAGCTTTTGAACTCATCCCCCCGAACCATAATAACTAAAAGATATACCGATAGACAGGTGAAAATCAGAACCCACAGAGATCATCATCAATTGAGTTGAAGAGAATCAAGAGTTTCACTCAAAACATCCCCATCGATTCTTTCTACTTCCAAGTATTAATAACAAGAGATGTTGAGGTTTTCCGACATGGGTCGGGACACGAAAAGCTATGCGTACCAGCCCTTGGAGGGCTAGTGAGCAGTGACGCAAGGGTACAAACAAAAACCAGAAGAAAGCGGACAAATTCTTGGGGTGGAGAGAGAAAGAGAAAAGAGCGGTGGAAGCCTCCCTCGATTAGATTCCTGTGGGCTGCTGTCCAAGCCGAACACCATGCTTTCTATGGAGAGAGAGAGAGAGAGAGAGGGTTTTCGGTGAAACCGCTGATGTCGGGTGTTGGTGGCGAATCAAGGTGGCCGCGGTTTTCGTGACAACGACAATACATTCCTGTGCGTTGGTGTGTGGCTGCGTCACGGCCCTCATCCTCCCCCCGCCCTTGCGTTCTCTCTCTCTCTCTGTCTCTCTCTCTCTTTATAATTCGGTCCGGCTCGGATCGATCGATCCCTACATTGTGACTGGACCCGGGTCTATGGCCGTGGCAGCCCCACTAAATCCATAGGCACTGTGAATGGGCCAATCGATGCAAAGTGCCGTGAATCATGAACATACCATTACTTCCGTACGAAGAAATGCAGTGGAAGTGATTTTTGTCGAGTTTTAATGAACGAGCATGTTTAGGATATGTTACCATTAGTTCAGGCATCATAGGATATCATCCGTGGACAAACCTCCCCCATCCTCTTCGACCGAGGTATCAGTCACGAACAACGATCTGCTAATAATTCGAGGCAGCTTGCTTAGCTCTCGTTTGGAGGGCAAATTTGAAATTAAAAAGAAAAAGAAAAAGAGTGGAAGTGAATGTCAAACTCTAATGAAGAAACAAAAAAGATTTTAAAAAAAAAGGTATTATGATGGTTTTGGTAGCAGAATTGGATTATTAGGCTTTTTCAAATGGTGATGAGAGCATCTAAAGTTGGGAGAAAGAGAAGTTGCATTTGCCAACACTTTCACCATTGACTATTCCATCAGTCTCCAACATTTGATTTCCATCAATTGTGCAGCACTTATCAACTCTTGATAAAGTTAATACAATCTCTATGGTATGGGTTGCAGTGTCAGAAAACTAATCTAATCTCGCATAATTCCTTTTGCATATTTAAATAAATCGGTTAATTTTTGTTAGTCTAAGCATTAGCGGGCATTTATTTTTTGACAAATATTATTCCTAGAAGACGATTATCAGAATTTATTAAAATCCATATCCACAATCTGTCTCATCATTATGTTATGACTTGATTTTATTGAGAAGTTTGCATGATCATGGTATGGAGGTTGCTCTCACAATCTAAAGTTGGTCAATTAACATTTTTTTAATAAGCATCATGAGACAAGATGAGATTGAGGCTTCGCATAAAATTAAGAATGTCATCGAAACAGAAAATGTGCATGAATGTAGTAACTATTAAGACATGAAAGTCACAAGAACTGACAAAATCCTTAGGATAGTCGGCATGGGAAAAGAACAAAGCAGATGCAAAAGGGCAAAAAACCAAAACCCTAAACCAAGAACCAAAACCGACACCCAAGTTAGAACATTGTAATTGCCTGCAAAATACTGCTTAAATCAGCCATTTAGATTCTGCGTGCTTGCTTCGCTTTCCTGACCTCTCTTGCAAGTCGCTGACATCTTTTGGCTGCATTATTGTTATTTATTTATCTATTTATTTGGAATTTTTTGCTAAATGGCTATTTGTTTTCTTGCACTCAGAGGACACACAATGCAAGTACTTGTCTGTTTCCGTGAAGGCTTGTTTGAGAGATTTTCTTTTTAATATCTAAAAGGCAACGTAAATAATTTGGATTTTAAAATATCAATACGAAGTCGTATGCGTCAAGAATTATAATTTGTTGAGTTATTCCTTTTTATTCTTTTGCGTCAAGTAAAAATCCAAACGCCAAAGCTGGCAGGTTTAAGAAAATAGAAAGTAAAATGTAACTTTGAACCGATGTTGATTTGCCTTCTGGGTTTCCAAAAACTTCTCGTAATAACCCAATCCCACCACTACCACCACCACTATTATTATTATTATTATTATTATTATTACTATTATTATTATTATTATTATTATTATTATTACTACAATGTGCTTCATGTTTACAATTCTTGAGGAGATTCCATGTATGTGACACTGAGGTGAATAATTAGATGCCCACTTGTCAAAGTGATATATAAAAATATTCTTATCGATTTACTTATTCCTTTTTTCATTCCGACACTTGCAAGTCAAACGAGATATTCACAACATTGTCGTCTTGGGTCCGGGCTTGGTGAACTTCCCTCGAGGAAATTCGTGTTGTTTCGGTTGCCCTTTCTCGAAATCTGTCATACTATTTTAAACTATTCTATTTCACAAGTCGTTTTTTATTTTATAAAAATCAATTTCAGTTTATACTTTTTAAGGGTTTTTTCATGCATGTTCGAGGCAATGAACGGCGTCATCATTATATTCTAAAAGGCTACTCAGAAGTTATTATTAGCAGATGAATATGATGATCGAACAAAAATAATGCCATCATAATCCTACACGCTTAATCATTTTGCAGAAGCTAAGTGCAGCTGGCTGCTGTGGAAAATGTGGGGCGTCGGCTGATTGCAAACGTGATCGATGACATAAATTTTAAATTTTTTTGCGCTAATTGAACGATTGCAGTTTTTCGCTTGAAAAATTCTGTTTATGCTACTTGAAATAATGGTATCATGTTCATATAATTTGCTGACGATCTCAAGTAGTTCATCAAGTGTTTATATGGAATTAATCTGAAAACTTCTCTTATTTAGAAAGAATATTTGGTTGTTTTGTGGGAAAACCATGTTTCTCCAAAAGCTGCCAATCTCAACTGTAGTTCCTCTGGTGTGTTTATGGGCTTCGAGAACCAAGTTAACTGGCAAATGTGAGCATGTATAAAGTTTTTCACTTTAACCCTCTAGGGCTGGGCGCTGTTTTGCGAGACATCGGGAAAATTTTCAGCTCATGAATTGGAAGTCGCATGTTCAAATGCAACGAATCGTGCATGAACTACTCCGGATTAGGGTTACTTATATGAGCCGAGGACTTATATTTAATCGATTCATGAAATTTACAGGATGTTCCATACTTCTCCAAAAAGTTGGAGCTGAGAGACAGGAAAAGATAAGGAGCGGGTGTGATGTAGACGAGGTAATTCGTGGAGTCAACCCCACAAGTCTGGAATTCTCACACCAATGCTAATAATTATTAACCCGGAACAAAATTTGCTTTTTCATGGTAGCATGTGGCTCTCAGATTCGTTCCACTTAGGGGGCTTTGCCTCGGGTTAAACCCTAAAGTTTCACCATTTTTCATGATTAAACTGAGTTTTTGTACACTCTGGCTAATGACATTTCCATGGCTTGGTATATTTGGAAAAAAAAAAAAAACAAAACCACTAGAAAAGACCCTCAGATGCTTTCCTACAGCGAATCGTATTCCGTTCTACAATAGCAACAAGCATATAGAAACACGCTACTTCGCTAGACTCTATAATAACTACACTTAGTACGGTATTTATAATAATCACCACACGACAAAGAAGTTAATCAAGTTACTGTGCCTAGCTATGGTATCATCAGATCAACGATCCTCAATGGCAGAAGTCAGATAAAAGCACCTGGAGCTTCCATTTGTTCTTAGATAGTCAATATAGATAGATAGATAGATATACATGTTAATTCCATTTTAGTAATCAAGATGAACATAAAGAAATTGATGATTTTTGTCTAACTTGTATATTTCAGCTTGTCTACCCACTTAAACTTTTAGATGGATTGATAGCGACTCTGCAAAACCATACATGAGACAAGTTAGGAGAGACCTTATACCCAAATCTCAGCATATCTCTCAACAATAGTCGGGAGCTGGCTAATTTGATAGTAGTAGGGATCATGAATACGTGATTTTTTTTTTTTTTTTTTGGCATGTGTTCATATATCGTAATGTGAAAAGTATCAGTGCAGCAATCGTGCTCGAAGGGAACTCATTAACAGGACCTCGTGTCGAACTCCCACACCTAGAATGTTCCATTTGGGTGAAGATCCTCTCCTTTGCACAATGCTTCTCGTGGTGTTGCAATAAATCTCTACCGTTAAGAATTATTGAGGCACTATGGTGGGGTACCACGTAGAGTAAAGAATCCACACCCTAAGCACTTAATTGCATGTGATACGCGTATGCTCATTATCATATCTGGTCATTCATTAAAAGAATATGAGAAATTTGAGGGATTTTACACCATGTCTCCTAATCATACACGGTTTAGACATATAGATAACCAAATGCAGTGCAAGTGCCATGTAGCCTCTAGCTTTGGTTCGGTGCAACCTTCAAATTGAGTTAGAATGGATGAAAGGCGGGATCTTTGTTTGTGAAGTAAGTGAGAACGATGTCCAGATTCAAACCTACACATCTAGTGACACAACAATCATTAGTCAAGAGTGGGACTCACATGACCGACGATTATGGTTAATCCGGTCCACTAAATTAGGGTCCAGGCAAATAATTCTCATGGAGTACAAGCAGTAAGTACACATAACACACACACACACAGGGGGGGGGGGTCTTGATACACAATGTAAACTTTACTCTCTTTTTTAACAAGTCTTAATAATTGAAAACAAATCGAATGTTTGGAGTTCACTTAGTCGTTAGGGCCTATCAAATGGCCGGGGGGGGGGTCTTGATACACAATGTAAACTTTACTCTTTTTTTAACAAGTCTTAATAATTGAAAACAAATCGAATGTTTGGAGTTCACTTAGTCGTTAGGGCCTATCAAATGGCTGGGTCATATCCACGAAATCCTACGATACATAGGAAAATAAACTTTATCTCACTATGCCATGCAAAAATGTGCCCTTCATGCATGCAGCCAAAGTTGGTCGACCGCATGAGCCAAACCAGGAGATTATAAAAATACCACTTGATCATATTTATACCAGTGTAGAGCCAATCCAGCCTTACGAGAATAAATAAATAAATAAAGTATAGGCGAAGTATTATAATTGTTGATTGAAGGCCTATACATGTACGGAATATATATTATTGTCTATTTGCTATATGAAGGAGGCAATGGAGAATATGCCCCTCTTATCTAAATCCTATAAACTAGAAGACAACTTGAGATTAGATAAACCCATGATGAAATAATTGAATGGCAGAATTTTCTTTTCAATCGATTTTGTGAACTTCGACTATAGGTTAAATAAAATAAAAGAGAATGTAGGAGGCTGACTATTCCAATTGAACTGAGTAATCGTTGCATAGTTCAACCTAATGTGGAAAAGGGAATTGAAATGAAAAGCATTTTTCATAGGTCACAAATTGAATGTTTTCAAAAAGAAAATATACAAGTTATAAAAGTTATGCACAGTACCTGGAACACCAATGTTACATGCGGTCACGATTAAAATTTATGCACAAATTTTACATCAAATAAAATGTTGTGCCTCGTCATCATGGCCCACAAAAATTACAACGATGGTAATTTTTAACTAAAAGTGCACCTAAAAATTAATATATTAGCTAAAGAACAATTCGCCATGATGATTTTCGAGCATCCTGCCTTTGAAAATCTGGATGGCAAAATGCAAGGGTCGGTCACCAAAAGATAAAGTGCTCATGATGATAACTTTCTAACTATGTGTTTGGCAATTTCTAAAAAAAAGAAAAGAAAAGAGGGTTGATTATGTGACATTTGATGCTACTAATCTGTGTTATTGTGTTGGTAATTTTGGATCATACCAAGTGAAATAAAGTTAAACTTCTTTTACGGATGGGGATCATATTTGGATCATAACATGCTCCTTCTTTTAGAAACATTTATCATGAAGCTCCTCTCTACCACGGCGAAAAAATCACGAGGCGGACGGTGAGTCGTAGGGCTCGAACGGATCTAGATGGCTATCGGCAAAAGATGCAACAACAAAAGACTCGATAGCACATGTCGATGGACGAGAAGGGTAGAGTGGAAAGGACGCGAAAGGCAAGTTAAAAAAAAAAAAAAAAAAAGAAGGAGAAGAAAAAGCAAAGAGAACAAAGTCTATGCCGTTCAAAGTGCACTTTTGTTAATGTACTAAACCTCCATGGAGTGGCATTAGAGGGACATGTGAGAATTCCTTCACTATAGTGCGTGGCCGCATCTAATCAAACCGAGAGCCACCACCAGCATTAGGGCAACGTCGTTCCATTAATGGGACCCAAGCTGAGCATTATTTCTCTGAAAGAGACGGAGAGAGGGACGCTCTTTCATCCCTATTTCCGCAGAGAGAGAGAGAGAGAGAGAGAGCTTCTGGCCTGGCTCATACAAAGAACCTGACAGGGCCTGCGATGGTATTTCCATATCCCTACCCCCATCTCTCCTCCGCTTCAGAGGCACACATGTGGGTCAAAGCTTTACAGAGAGGAACGCTGAATTATTGTATTATTCACCTTGGTTTGATTGCATATTTCGGTGAAAAGGACATCAAATCACACAAACTCGCACACACGAGGAGAGAGAGAGAGAGAGAGAGCGAAAAGCAGATTCCATTTCAATCTTAACACTGAGGAGGCTAATAAATGGAAGGTAACACAAACCATGATGCATTTCTAATAATTAGGTGAAAGCGCCTATATATACATCCACTTAGTGCCGACCTCTTCATATCAAGGCATTTCTTTCCATTACCTCTCTCTTGACAGACAAAAGCAAAGCAGCACACACACTCTTCCAGGGTCTCCCACAGAGAGAGAGAGAGAGAGAGAGAGAGAGAGAGAGATGGAGCATTATGAGCAACATGGTTTCTTGGAGGAGCTCCTGGGGCCTCAAAGGAGCCAAGACCACCTATTTCAGACCATCCCCACAGAGATGAACGAGCTCTCCTCCAATGCCTGGGCTTTTGACCATCGCTGCTTTGGCGAAAGCTCATCTCTTTTCTCTCCTTCTCAACCCTTCCCTGTCTCTCCTTCTCAACCCTACCCTGTCTCCCTTGACCAAGATGACCTCAACAGTTTGTGTTTCTCATTTGGCAATGAGTACCCTTTCTTGCAACAACCCCACATGATGAGCGACTCATCCTACAGCCCGGTCACGGGTGCACAGTTCACTGACTCGTCCTATAGCCCGCACGAGATCGATGCCGGGGTTCAAGAAGTTCAGTGCCCCCTTAATCCTTTGATGCAGGAAGACGAGCCGGGTCCTGTTCCGCCTCTGACAGTCACGGACGATTTCATGAACCTACATTTACAACAAGTGAGTTGCAAGCTTGAGCCTCTACTTCAGGAATCTCCTGAAGCAGCACCTCCTCCTGTAGTGTTCAACATGGGCGGTTCTTGTCTGGAAGGGAAGAGCAGGGCCAGGAAGCTGGAGGGCCAACCTTCCAAAAATCTGATGGCCGAAAGGAGGAGGAGAAAGCGGTTGAACGATCGCCTCTCGATGCTCCGATCCATTGTTCCCAAGATAAGCAAGGTGTGTGATTCAGATTTTGGTAATGGATTTTTAATTAGTTACGCAGCGAATGAGTGGAAAAAAAAAATAATTTCGCAAGCTGATAAAAGAGGTATACATATATTTATTTGGAAAAAACGCTGGATGATGTACCGAAGCCGGTCCACAAAATCGATTTGCAGAGCAATAAGGCGGAGTTTTGTTGAAGCTGAACATGACCCAATTGTTGGAATGCCACCAACTTGCAGTTTATGCATCAATTCTGTTAAAAGTTCAACAACTGTTCGTGTTGAGCTTTTGCACCTGTACATGAGCGGCAATGGACTGATTGAGTTTTGATGTTGTGATTTGTTGTCTTTTGTTTGCTCTGCAGATGGACAGGACATCGATTCTTGGAGACACCATCGACTACGTGAAAGAACTTCTTGATAAGATCAGCAGTTTGCAACAAGAGAGCAAACTGGATTTGAAGCAGCTGAATGTGTTGGCGCCTCTCAAGGAGACGAAGCCAAATGAAATGTCGGTCAGAAACTCCCCACAGGCATGCCCCGTTTCTTGTGCTTCTTCAGTAACATCAGTATTATGAAAATTTCTTGACTTTCAGTTCGAAGTTAGCCCTAATAAAAGTTTCAAGAAACCATGGGGAAAAAAAATAAATATATGTTTTTTCTTTTTTGTCATTGCAGTTCCAAGTGGAGAAAAGAAATGAGGACACAAAGATTGAGATTTGCTGTGCGGGGAAGCCAGGATTGTTGCTATCAACCATATCCACCATGGAAGCATTAGGGCTTGAGATTGAGCACTGCGTTATCAGCTGTTTCAATGACTTTGCAATCCAAGCTTCCTGTTCAGAGGTACAGATAAACAATTCAAGATCCTCCAATTTTTACATTTTTTTTTTTTTTGGGAATTAGCATCGAGCAAGTGAATCGGTTTTTTAGTGGGTCCAATAAATCTTTTCTTTCTTCTTATATCTGTGGTTTTCCCTTTTGTGGGAACAGGGATTGGAGCAGAGAAATCTGGTCACCTCTGAAGATATGAAGCAAGCTTTGTTCAGGAATGCAGGATACGGAGGGAGGTGCTTGTGATGGTGAAGGATGCTTCTGCTTTTAGTACTTGAAAATGAGTTTTGGGAACGCGAGGCTGTAGTGAGACTGAGGCTAGAACAATTTTTTTTTTTTATGGTTTTTTTTTTTATTGACTAACAGAGCAGCATAATGTCTGTTACATGTGAAGATGGTGATCCAGGAGATTAATAACTTCTCATTTCCTGTTACTGAGTATGGTCATGGAGATGGAAATTTTCAATATTGAAGTGCTCTAAATGACAAAATTGTTGTTTGCATTTATCTGGGGCACAGTTCTCTTAATAGATGTTCTCATCTCAATAGTTAATATTAACCCATAAATTTAATGAAAGAAAAGTACAGTTTTCCCCCTATATTCCATTCCTCCTCCTTTAGCAAGGCGAAATGGCCAGAATTTCGAAATCGGCTGACATTTTCCCCAAAAAATACGCACTTAATCAATTGAAAAGTGAGTGAATTTTGATGTAAGGAGAGGGGAGGAGATTCGTCGAGGTTATTAGTGACAAAACCCATGTGGAATTTTCGATTTT
This sequence comes from Eucalyptus victrix, assembly GCA_016097545.1. Taxonomy (NCBI): domain Eukaryota; kingdom Viridiplantae; phylum Streptophyta; class Magnoliopsida; order Myrtales; family Myrtaceae; genus Eucalyptus; species Eucalyptus victrix. The sequence goes on along the minus strand of CM027840.1, from coordinate 28,828,449 downwards.
CTGTGCCATAAAACAGAAGGGATAGAAAAAGATGAAAGCATGAAAGACCCAGTCCAGAATAGGTACACAATACATCGAAAGCAATAGATGACTAACAAGAGTGCAAGTCCAAAAGTCCTAAAAGGAATTTCAACCTCCTTATAATGACATATTTGGAAGCATCAACCCCATATTCGTACATGCCAAGATGCATTTAACTTTACAAACAAATAGAGACTTGAATGATTCAATTGGCAGGCCCCCTTCATTTTTTATATATTGATTACTCTGTCTTATCTCCCATTGCTTTTTGTATTTTTCTTCTCCTTTTTCCAATTGGTTCGATTTCTTCTCCTCGTGGGTTGGTCTGATTGGTGACTATACTAATGGCCAACCAGCTCTTAGAAGTCTTAGAGTTTGTGAGAATCTATTCGATTGATAAGATCCAAGATGTGGCCTCACTTTCAAAAGAAGATATTTAAATATCCCTGTTACTTAAAAGCAACCAACATGAGGAAGAAGCTGGGAATTTTCCCCCTCAGCAGTTGAGGAAGCTGCTGAGATAACTTTTATTTGAAGAACCATTGCTTTTTGCATCCTGAGCTTATCTAACACAAACTTTCACACTTTGTAGAGGATTTGAGGAAAAGGCACGACTACCCTATTATAATTTTTTTAAAAATGGAAGACCGTTCCGTGTTGATAAAACATCAAGCACTAGTAATTGTCAAGATTCATTGTTACTAGAATTTTGGTTGTGACTTGCTTTAATAGGTAACACGTTGGTAAGTTACCAACAATTGACAATTATTGAACGCTTCAAAATATCAATTATTTCTATGATTTATCAATATTTTACTTGTGTGCTTTACTAATATATTAAAAAATCACTAACTTTTATAGAAAATTGCCCACTTTTATTTGAGCACACACTACCAACTTTTATGTGATTGTTTCGAAATTACCTATTATTCTAATAATTTATCAGTGCTTTTTCTTTTTTGTTAAAGTTACCAATCTGTTAAAGTTAAAGTTGTTACCAACTTCTCAAAGGTTAATTCCCAACTAACTTTTATCCGAGGGAGTTATTGATATCGATTTGATTGTTTCAAAATTATCAACGGTTATAATAATTTACCATTATGTACTTGCAGAGCTTAAATCGCCAACTTTTTATAGGAAATTACCAAATCTTATTTAAGTTCTTTTTAGCAATGTTTAATTGATAGTTTGAAGTTACCGACAGTGTTCTGGTAGTTTAACACAACTAATTATTAAAGTTACCAGGATGTTAAGTTTACTAGCTCTCATAGGTAAACCATCGGCATTTATTTGAGTCACTACTGAGGATTATTTCATTGTTTTGAAATTGCCAACTGTTTCACTAATTTACCACCGTTATTTGCTCAGCTTATCAAGTTTCTTAGGTTACTAACTCATCTAGGAAATTTCAAATCTTATTTGAGTCTATTTACCAACTTAACTTAGACTCTTCCTTTACCAACATTAATTTGTTGAAATTACCAAAGTGTTAAAGTTATTAACCCTTATAGGAAATTATCTACTATTTACAAAACTTCCAACTTCTCCAATAATTTACCTACATCTATTTGCACAGGTTAATCTACCAACTTTAAATGAATCTACTGGTCTGATATTTTAATTAGTCACCAACATCTATCGATTATTTCAAAACCACCAACAAGTCTAATAAACAAGCAACTTACCAACTGGAAAAAGGTTAATAAATTAGAGTTTATTTGTTTGGAAGGAAATGGATGATTTGGAAAATATTTTTCCTAAAAACAATCATTTTAATCACTTACAAAAATGAATGAACCAAAAATATTTTCATCATCCATGAAAATGACTAGACATAAATTAAGCCGATAATGAAAATATTTGTCATCGACCAATTATCTCAAGTCATATAAGTGGTCATTTTTAAGAAAATATTTTTCAAATCATTAGCTTTTCGCGAAATAAATGAAGCCTTATATCCAAATTTATCAACTTTTATTGGATATTTTCAAGTATAATAATAATTAACCTACATTAATTTGGAGAGTGTCTCAAAACGTTAAACTTACTACTCTTATGCGAGATTGCCAACTTTTTTCAAAATTATTGATGTATCCCAATAATTTACCAACATCTATTCCTAGACTTTAAGTTACCAACTCTTACAAGGAAATACCAACTCTATTTGAGTCACTTACCAACTTTTATTTAATTTTTTCAAAATTACCAACTGTTTTAGTAAGTTACTCACATTTGTTTGAGGAGCTTATGAACGCGTGTTGCAGTCAAATAAATATTGATATGAAGACTAAAATAAGAGTTTGGCAATTTTTTTTTATAAGAGCTAGTAACTTTAACATGCCGATAACATTCGCAAGAAAACGTTGACAAATTATCAGAATAGATGACTTCATAATAATTAAATAAACATCGGTAATTCAAATCAAATAATAGTTGGGATTTTAATCTGCGTTGAGTTAGTAAATCACTTAAATTATATTGGTGGTTTGCTTTAAGACTTAGTAACATTAGTATGACAGTGACCTCAGTAAATTTATATTTGTACGTTCTTGGAACAATTTTTGTAATTTTGGAAAATAAAAATAGAAGTTGATCAAATGACTCAAATAAGAGTTGGTAATGTTCTTTGAAATTAATGTCTTTAATACATTGGTCAGCTACACAAGTAAATGATGGTAACTTATAGGAATAGCTGCCAATTTATAACAATCAAATAACGGGAAAAGTACCAAAATAGTCCTAAATATTTTGCATTGGTACCAATTCGGTCCCAAACTTTTTACTTGGACAAATTTAGTCCTAAACCTTTTCACATAGGTACCAATTCAATCCATATGGCTAATTTAAGCCGGAAATTGCTGACGTGACCGCCGCCGATCATATGTGCCACCACGTGGACAAATTTTATAATTTTTTATAATGTTTTCAGATTTTTAAATATTTTTCTTTTTTTTCTTTTTCTTTTTTTTTTTCTTTTCTCCTTACCCTTGGCTAGCAAGGTCGCCGGCCGGCCGACCATCGCCGGCCACGGCTAGTCGGGGCGAGGGACCCCGCGCCCTCACCGACCATTGGTGAGGGCCACCGCGCCCTCGCCAGCCACAGGCATGGGCATCGGCCCCCGCCCAGATCCAGGTGAGGGCCGAAACCCTTGCCCGTTGGCCTCTCGCCCAGATCCAGGCGAGGGTGCAGCAACCCTTGCTCGTGGTAGGCAAGGACCGCCGCACCCTCACTCCCCACAAGCGAGGGCTACCACGCCCTCGCCTGGATCTAGGCAGGGGCTGACGCCCTTGCCTGTGGCCGGCAAGGGCGCGGGGCCCCTCGCCCCAACCAGCCCGTGGTCGAAGATGGTCGACCGGCCGGCGACCTCACCAGCCAAGGGTAAGGAGAAAAGGGGAAAAAAAGAAAAATAATAATTTAAAAAATCTGAAAAAATATAATAAAAAAAGTATAAAATTTGTCCACGTGGCGCCACATATGATCGCCGACGGCCACGTAAGTAATTTCCAACTTAAATTGGGGATAGATTGAATTGGTACCAATATGAAAAGGTTTAGGACTAAATTGATCCAATTAAAAAGTTTATGACTGAATTGGTATCAATGCAAAAGGTTGAGGAATGCTAAATGATTAGCCAACCAAAACTTAGTTACCGACCGGGTTTGAAATTCACCAACGCTGTTAAAGAATTACCAGAACAGGACCGCGTCCATTATTTTCACGCACGGAACCCTAGGAATCCACGAGGAAACGATGTCTAAAAGTTCAGTGACTGCAGATCTAACTTGGCGGTCCCCGAATCTCCCGCTAATTGTCTCTCGATGGTCAATGGAATCTCTGAACGATGTCCTTTGCCGTGCTCGTGGTTCTTCAAGATTAAAATAAGTAATGGAAAAAAATGCCGGGCATGGTGAAAATATGGATCGATGGGGAGAGGATTCAAAAGCTTTGCAGATCAGGTAGACCTTGTTCGGAAGGGCATGGTGAAGAGGATAGAAGATCCAAGCTATTTCCAATTGACATATTGCTTAGCCATTATGGGCTATTTGTCTATTGAATAGCCATGAACCAAGCCCAATTTTAGACTGAGGCCCGGTTCTTATATGCAAATTCATCTTGATGAACCAAAAGAGGGGAAAGAATAAAAGATAAGAGAGAGGTCCTTTGGATCAGCATTTCTATTCTATTTCTTTTATTTTCACCATTTCTCTCCAAATTAAATATCCAAAATTGCTTGAACCATCAAAACAAATCCCCGGAGGGTGCACTAGCGATCCACTAAACTTTGGAAAAAGGACATCTCAAGTTATATAACTTTATCAATAACTTGAGTACCATAACTTATGTATAGCATTTACTTGGGTGTCTTGAATTCCTTTTATGATCACTCTAGTGTCGTATAACATTTTTATCGATAACTTGAATATCATAACATTTAAACAAATTTACAAAAAGTACTATGTTGCTCTGAATTTTCAGCATTGCATTTTTTAAATAGTTGTGTCAATTAAAAGTTATGGCACTCAAGTAGTTGAAAAAAAAAATTATGCCACTTAAATGAGTGCCGTACAAAAGTTATAGCACTTATTATGTCCTTATCCCTCTTAACTTTACATTTGTCCATATGATCATAGAAAAGTTTATTGAGGAAGGTAAATGCAAGTCCATGAAATATATAGCACTCCTCATGAACCAAATAAGACATGGACTTTGATGTATTGAGGAATCGAACCCGTGTTGTGTACATTATTAGATCAAGGCTAGGGGATAGACAATAAATTTTCCATTGAAATCTCGTGTATTGATTTTTTTTGACCGATACTCCTTTTAGGTCCGCCAATGTGGTAACACAACCAATTTGTTCCCCATTGGCTAGTTAATAACTTAATAGAGATGGTGAAACGCGATGGGCTGAGCAGTAATTTCATATTCCTACCTTGGAGTTCTTAATACCGTTCATCTCACCTGCATCTTTCGTGCCAAAAAAAAAAAAAAAAAAAAAAACGCGATGGGATGGGCTAGATAGAAATTTCATATTCCTATCCTAGAGGCCTAATTTGAACATAATTGAACCCTAATTGTTGTTTGGCCCATCTATGAATAGAATTCAAGCCCCTTAATTGGGGAAAGCTTCTCCAGAAAGAATTGGACCCACCTGCGGGGGGGCAACATCCCGTAATATCTGCTCGCGAGGGTCCATTAGACAAGATTCTCTCTCAATGGAAAGATAATTTTGGCCACGTTCCTTCAATCTTCCCATCATCGTCCATCGTAATCACTACAAAAGAAAGTCGATTGATAACACGTAAGTGTAACTTCATTTGAAAATTATAGATGCTTGAATAAGCAAATTAATGGATAGACATAAAGCTTCACTTAGCCACAAATGATTTGCAAAGTATCATCATTATTTTTTTTTTTTTTAATTTCTAATACACATCATGAAATCCCATTGTGTGGCAAGACTTATTTTCAATAGAACTAAGATGACGAGTCCTGTGCTTAAATCTGTTTAATGTTGAAATCTATAATTCCCCAATAAGAAGCATAAAACTAAATATGCACTTGAAAATCTCTAATAACCACTGTCATTCATTTCAAATATTTGCATTTTCAAGAGAAAAAATGTGTCTAGACATAGAAAAATATAAATATCACTACCAACTCACTATTGCCATTTCATCCTTTGGGTGCACCATTTTCCACAACCATTTTAAGAGCAAAACATCAACTATAAAAGGGGGAAGCATAATTAATTAGTATGGCAAAGTGTTATTATTCTTATTCATGTATGAATAGTATTGTTGCACCTAGTGAGAATTAGTTAAGTTCTCAAAGAGTTTGGACATCTTGTTGATATAAAAAGATTTGACAAACAATGTTAATGTAAAGGAAATAGTACATGCGACAAGTAAGGCAAGTAAATATATAAAAGAAAGGCAATTCACAATGACCGTGGAAAAAGGTTGGAAATTACTTTGATTGTTTCTTAATAAAATTAATGATTTTTGGGGTCATATTAAAAGTTCGGTGAAGTTTCGTGTCTAAATTGGAAATCATGAGATGAGAATAGAAAAAAAAAATCGACTGATATGAGGACCATTCATGTCTTCTAAACCACAAAATGAAAGAAAGGGAAAATTGGAATACAAGCTTAGGCATAAAAATGAAAAGTCATAATGTATTGATTTTGATGCAATTTTTCACATGTTCAATTAGGGAAAATGATATAAATGGTCCCTAAAATTTGGACCGATGTGTAATATAGTCTATGAGCTTTTAATTTATTTTATGTGGCCTTTGAACTTTAGTCTAATATCCAAATGTGATTTCTAAACCTTAATTTTTTAATCCATAAACTTTTGATACATGTTTAATCTAATTCCAGATTACATAAAGATGTTTAATGTAGTTCCTTAAGTTAAATTCATGGAATAATAACAATGGACATCTTCATATAATTCAAGGAGTAATCTAAACATATACAAAAAGTCTAAGGATTATATTGACAAAATAAAAGTTCATGAGCAATGTTGTACATTTGGTTAAAATTTAAGGACTACATTAAACAAATTAAAAGTTTATTGACCACATTACACATCAAATTAAAGTTCAAGAATTATTTGTATCGTTATTCTACTAAATTAATAGGGAAAATATGTATAAAAAAAAGTCCTAAACAATTGAAATTATGGTAATTCAATTATATTTTTTTTAGCAGATGAATCATAAATCTTTTACATTTATACCAATTCAATCCAACAAATATTGATATGGAGGTTGGTTGTTCTATGTGACATTATCAATGCTAATGTAGACATTTTTTAAATAATATTTTAAATATTTTTAAAAAAATTTTTAATCTTTTCTTTTCTTTTTCCTTTTTTTCTTTAAATTTTCTCTCTCTTTTTTTCCCCTTCCTTTCCTTCTTCCTCCATCAAGTGAGGTTGTTGCCTCATGGCTTTTGGCGAGGCTTAAGCCTCTATTGGGGCTAGGCAGGGCTCGTCTAAGGTTGACGAGGTCGACCTCATCAGCCTTGACTTTAACTGGTCACTAGTTTAGTTAGAGGAGGGAGGGAGGCTCACTTAAGGCCGACGAGGTCAACCTCATTAGCCTTGCCTCTAATTGGTCATTGGTCGAGAGAGAGAGATCGAGAGAGAGAGAGAGAGAGAGAGAGAGAGAGAGAGAGAGAGAGAGAGAGAGAGAGAGAGAGAGAGAGAGAGAGAGAGAGAGAGAGAGAGAGAGAGAGAGAGAGAGAGAGAGAGAACCAAAAAAAAAAAATTAAAAATTGTCAACCTTGACTTTAACTGGTCACTAGTTTAGTTAGAGGAGGGAGGGAGGCTCACTTAAGGCCGACGAGGTCAACCTCACCGGCCTTGCCTCTAATTGGTCATTGGTCGAGAGAGAGAGAGAGAGAACTAAAAAAAAAATTAAAAATTGTCAGCCTTGACTTTAATTGGTCACTAGTTTAGTTAGAGGAGGGAGGGAGGCTCACTTAAGGCCGACGAGGTCAACCTCACCGGCCTTGCCTCTAATTGGTCATTGGTCGAGATCGAGAGAGAGAGAGAACTAAAAAAAAAAAATTAAAAATTGTGTACGTTAATGTTAATAGCCACGTAGAACAATTGGTGTTTAGTAGCGCCAACCAATCAAAATTAATTTGGTAAACTAAATTAACATAACTACAAAATATTTAGAATTTATTAGGTAAAAATATTTAAGATTAAATTGATATAATTATAATAACTTTATGAATTCTTTCGATTAATCGGAGGAGAAGAAAGGCAATGATGATGGCATACTAAACATGTTGCTCGTCGGTGGAGTATAATGTGTATGGATGGATGATGGATGACGATGATGATGTTGCCAGAGTCGTCATCATCACCATCATCATCATCATTTTGCATGGCAATCATGCCCCATGCCTATGCCGATTTACTTATGGTGCATCTTCTACGGATCCAAGCGTGCGGACTATTGTGGCAGTAGTTACTAATAAAAATAAGCCGGAAAAAAAGAAAAAGAAAAAGAAAAGGAAAATATCGGGAAGGAATCATTTCGATTTGCTGGCGACTGGCCTTCACGAACCACCTGACGCGCGTGTTCCACTTTACCCCCGCCCCCCCACTCCCATCTCTCCCCCGCCACTAAAGTCCAAGCACTATAATTGCTCTTCTTATGCCTGGGTCCCACTCAAACCAATAATAATAATAATAATAATAATAATAATAATAATAATAATAATAATAGTAACAATATAATAATAAGAAAAAGAAATACGGGGCGGCTCCTAGGTGATGAAAAACAAAGAACTCATATGGTTGCGTAATCTATAGATTCTATACGACCGAATTCACTCGATCTTAAGGACGTGTTTATGTCCTTGGAAATGAATAATTTGAAAAATATTCATGTTAGTAATGATCATTTGTATCGTTATAAAAATGTTTAAATATAAGTTATTGTTGAAAGTGAAAATATATTATTTTTATCGACTAATTTATTTTCAATGAAGTAATTCTTAACTTTTGAGGAATCCATCGTCACGGTCGTGAATGAACAGTTTCTTCTTTTTTTTATCATCCTTTTTCTCGAATTTGTAAGATCAAGCCTGAAAAGATTAAGAAATAAAATCATCCAATTTGATTTGTTCTCAATAATCATTTTAGAGTGATTCTTTAGTCAACAGACGCTTTTATTACACTCGTAGTTTCGAAGCATGAGCAATGAGATTGCTGTCGTTACGTACGTCGAAAGTACGGGACTTGCTCTCACAAGATGCCTCGAGACTAATATTTCGTCAAAGGGTTCGAACCGAGGACCGTACCACGCTCGATAAATTAAGATTAGTTTACAAAATTGACTTGCGGAATGATGCGTAGCCAACATCACTAAGCAAGTCGATTTCGACAGGCCAATTTTAGTAAAATCCGCATGGAAATCGAGCGTCGAACCAAGAGATTTCTACTTCGGCATTACTTTACGAGCGCGTGGCGGGGAAATTGCGAAGGGGAAGGTGGCGGGGGGGGAGGTTAGCCGTCGCCGTCGTGGCCCGGCAAAGCCAAAGGAAAAAGCCGCTTTCCTGTCTCCCCCAACGCATGATTTGAGCCCCTGTTTTTCCTTGTCCCCTTCACCTTATCGCCCTCATTGATGCCTCCTTCCTCCTTTCCCTTTTCCTCTTTTCTCTCCCCAATATTTTAGGAGAAAAATAAATGAACATCGTAAGGGATATATATATATATATATAATTTTCTTTTTGTGCTTACATAAGACACACCACGTAAAAGTGACGCACATCACCTTAGAGATCGGACTATAGTAGCGATCGATCGATATTAACTGATGCGATTGGGTTTGATAAGGTATTCAATTATATACATTGATTGGTGTAGCCCCATTCAATCAGTGCGGCAAGGCCTTGAGATCCTCGATAAGGCACGGAATCAAATTAATGGCGAGTAAGATATTTTAACAGGCAAATCCGAGATTAGTTAGGTGTATATCATGTAGGAATTGTGATTAATTGTTTGTATTAGCCATTCACCTAGAGCGAGAATGAGTTCACGGGCAAGGCTTTTCTTTGATAGAAAATTAGGCTAAGGCAAAAGTCTCGAGCTATAGTTTCTAAAGCCTTACGTGACTTGTAATAAAAAAAATATGGCTCGGGATTGAAATAATTCAGGTCTGTTTGAGCCAGAGGCCTCAAAATCACATAACTACGTGACTGAAATTTGACGATTGGATGCGACCACATGACTAGGGTCCATTGGGTGAGATTGAGAATGCTAAACTCTATATATACCTCGATCCGATTAGGCATGACTTTTACATTCAATGAGGAGCTAGACCTCAAAAGCCAATGATATTACTTAACTTTTAAAGACCAATATGAACAGTGAACTTGGCAATTCTCGAACAGGGTACATTCGAAGATTAAACGTGATTGCGACGCACGAACAAACTTTCTTTTCACCTCCCACTAAAAGGAAATGTGCACCTTTGCGAGAGCCTCATGGTGTTTTCGTGTTTTACGGAAAGTTTAGATAAGAAATTGAAGTGTGACCATTTCTGAAAAAAAAATAATGTTCAAAGTGGATAATATCTCAAATGAGGTCCCAAAATAGTTAATTTAGTCTCCCAAAGCTTACATGCGGCTAATGTGAATATATATTTAAAATAATATCCACTATAGACCATATTTTGAGAAAATGACCAACTTCATATCCTTATTTGAAATTTCTCACATTTTTATGTGGAAAAATCATGTCAAAATATGCTTCTAATTTGGCTCCTTTTTTAAAGCGTGCATATACTTCAATGGTCTCCTTCTTTTTTTTTTTTTTGGATGTAAAAAAACTATTAAAACTGATTAGCCAAATACAAACATTAAACTTGTAAATCCGCTATCCCTATTTCATCATCTAATAAGACATAAAGTAACTCTTTAGAAGGCAATGAAAGAAATTTGATGTGCAAATGCTTAGTCGGCAGATCAATTCCATTTTCTAAAGTTATATTATAAATTGAGCTCAAAGTGGGAGCTTAATAGTCCTCTGGTATCTTTAAACAAAGCAGGAGGATTTGCGTTATTGATTTAGTTGGCCTACGCCCGGCATGTGATTGCAGTTTTGGTGGGGATCTATTTCAATTCGTACAAGTTAGTGTGAGTGAGTGGGAAGAGTATTTCGTCTTCCCACCCCCTTCCCCCTTTTTTCTTGTGAAATAAGAAATAATTTTAATTTTGAAGTAACATGGGCATATGAAAATAAGAGAATCTTCCTGTTTAAGATGGGAGAGGAATGAGTGGAGTGGTTGAATTTGATACATATGGCCAGACAAGGCCGGTGCCCCTTTTCTTTTTTCCCTCGCTTCCTCATTATCTTCAGGGTATTCTCTTCTTTTTTATGGCTTTTTGTAAGGGAAGAGGATAATCTAATCTAGTCTAATCTAGTCTAATAATTTCTCCCCAACATCATATACGACAATTGGGTTATCTTCAAAAAATAGAAAGAGAGAGAATTTGGAGGTACAACTTGGATCCTTGATGTTTGGTTACAAATTAACCTCACCAAGTTGCAGAAAGCGCAACTTTCCGAGTTGGGGCTGTCACACCTGCCAAGCAACTCTAGTGAATTGATGGGTTTATATTCCTTATTTTAACGTGTCGGTACCCACATACCTAATCCCTCTAATTCCCCTCTATATATTTGTCTTCCCCAGGAAAAAAAGGGAATATTCTATAGATGCTTAATGTCCAGGATGTCCCGAGGTCCAAATTGAACCCCGAATGTAACAGTTTAAAGAATTATAGAGGTCCATGTCTTATGAAGAGGTCTCCAGCCACTATATTTATCGAGGCATGGGAATTGCATCTATCTTTTGAGTTTAATGCCTGGGGGATGCCTCAAATAGAGGCTGATGGTAATCACCTGACTTATACCCACCATAAGTATAAGCCACATCATTTTGCAACAAGGACACAAGGGGTCACCCTTCCATGGAGGGTTCTTCCCTTTGTTTTCTTGTAGGCCTTCGAAGGACTTGCGTAGGTCCTACCTAATCAATCTAATTTAATAATTTCTCCCCAACATCATATACAGCAATTGCGCTATCTTCAAGAAGTAGAAAGAGGTGGAGAGTTTGTGATGTCTCAATTTCGATTCCCAAGCAATTTCTCAGGATAAAATTGTAAGATGGTTAAGGAGTATTTTTCCCATTTCTCAGATTGGACATAATTTAGATACGAAAGTTGGCTCGAGATACCGACATTGGTTGTATTTTTTTTTTGTTGGGAGGGTAAGATGGTCATTGTAGGGGATTCTATATCCAATTATCCATAATGGAGTTAGGAATATCTGCCCAAAGAGGGGATGACATTTTTTTTTTTGTTGACTCTTATCAACTTATCCTTACTCTGTTGGGGAAGATAGCAGATAATTGAGTCGGACCCCTCGTGTTTATCCGCCTTGAATCATAAAGGAAAAGAATTTTGGCACTTTCGGGAATTAAAGAGGGGCGTCTCTTGCGCGTTAGCTCCGACATGCATAGGAAACCACGTCGGTTATTTTTTCTTACTTATAGAAAATACCCCCACATGATTTCTCCGTCCGATTGAAATTACATCATCAGTCATGCCTAAAAGCTAGTAATCCTCTTATAACAAAAAAAAAAAAAAACCATGAAGAAAAATCATAAAATTTTCATAATTTATAGAGAGTTTATCAAGAACACTAATTTTAACCCAATATGGAATGCATGAATTTGGGAAATTTGAGTAAGACTTTTAATGATTTCACAAAACATGGACATGAAAGAACACCATCAGAACGAATTAGAACGAAAACGATAGTACAAAAAAAGGACAGACAATGCTAGTTTTGGGGAGGGGAAAGAAAAAACCAAACGAAATGTGAAGGGCATTTTGGTCATTTGACCGGGGGAGAGGAAGAGGGAGGAGACAAGGGAGGGTGTGTTTTTTTTTGGGGCACATTTTCCTCAAAGCGTGTGCATATTTTATGATGGTGGGGGAGAGCTTCACGTCGGACAGCCAAAACCTCCTGCTGCTTTGTGCCAAATGGAGGGTCCTTAGCTTTCTCTCTCCTATTTCTCTCTCTCCCCTCTCTCTCTGTCTCTAAGCTCGGAGCACACTCCTCCTCCTCCTCCTCCTCCTCCTCTGCTGCACTAACCCAACGCACCTCTCAATCAACCCTTTCTCCTCCTTCCCAAGATTCTTCCCCCAGAACCTCGTCAGGTAATGTCTCTCTCTCATTCCCATCCATCCCAGCTTGCCAAAGTTTCCAGCTTTCTTGAGCAGGACCTCGTTTTCCCCCTCAAGATTCTTTCTTTCCCGTTTTTGTTCATGTGGGTATTCTTTTAGGAGCTGTTTTGAGCTAAATTCCGGTTTTGCTTGGGCTCCGTTGCTTGATTGGAGGGTGAACAGTGGAGAATGGGAAGATTTGAAGTCTTTGTTCTTTTAGACTCTGTGCTGGATGCTGTTTCTGAGGAATACAGTTCCAATAGCTCTGTGTAGAGGTTACGTGCTGGTGTATGTTTAGCTAGTGTCTGAAACTTTTAAAAACCCAAGATCCATTGATTTAGCCTTAAGGGATTTTCTCTCTGATGGAGATTCTCTCTTGAACTGCCTTAACGAAATATGGTCGTCTTCCTTCTTCTTCTTCTTTTTTGAATTTCTTCTTCACTTACATATTTTATTGATAATCTGCAGTGGCTGAGTTGCTAACTACCCCAGACTCAGTTTCTATCTGCCCCTACTTTTGAATTTTAGTTTGACTGTGGAGAGGTTTTAGTAAGTTGATGTTTTTCTGGGTTTGAATTTTATGCCTCTGTGTTTTGACATCCACTTTCTTTGTTCTTCGCATATCCTGGGTGAATCGAGGAGTGTTTTCTGCGAGGATTGTCTAGTATGATCCTGTTGAAGATAATCTGTGTCATCGCTTAATATGTCAGCAAGCATGAGTGATCCACTTAATTTTGGTCTGTGACCGTTGAGTGTAATTGGCTTCAGCAAGCTTTAGTCGATGGCATGAATGCTGGAGCAGTTTGCTATTCTCGTGATGTATCAATTAATTTGGGGACTTATTGTCTTGACTTTGCTTTTTAGTTTGCAAGACAAGAGTCGGCAGCTATTTCTGAATGTTTCTGATTTTTGGTTCATTTAATTTTGTGGGTATTATAGACTAGTCCATATTTTTCTGATAACCTGACATAACGATGTTTTGGTTTCCTAGGTTTCTTTGGCGCTCCAGCTAGTGAGGCGATAAACAGAAATCAAAAACTTTGATGTCCCCACCTCTTCTTAGTGTTGGGGAGGAGGAGTGTGAGAGCAATGTCACTTTGCTGGCTTCTCCATCCTCCTTGGGAAGTGTATGCCAGAACGCTGAGTTGAAAGAGCGTAACTACATGGGCATGGGCGATCATCCTTCAGCAGACGGTTCCGTCATCCCCAATGCCTTTGATGGTTGCAAGATCAGCCTTAACCTGAGGGCTACTGAATTGAGGCTCGGACTTCCTGGATCCCAGTCTCCAGAAAGAGATGCAGACTTTTGCGCCATAAGCTCAGCGAAGCTTGATGAAAAGCCGTTCTTTCCTTTACACCCTTCAAATGATGGTCACTACTCTTCGCAGAAAATTGTTGTCTCGGGCAATAAGAGAGGCTTTGCTGATGCTATGTGCGGTGATTCAGAGGTGAAGTAACTGCTTTAGTGGATCTGAAATTTTAGGGTTGTGGTCAGTTTGGAAGAACCTTTTATTTCTGTTATTCTTTTTGAAATTTTCCACAAAACTTTTGCACTTTAGCAGCCCTGTGCATTGTCAAATTGTTTTTGACTTGTTTTGTTTTCTTCCATTAAATGTTGTTGTGATTGAGAAAATCAAGTGACTGTGATGGCTTTTCTTCATGAAATTCACATTCCTTTTCATTTCAATTTGGAAAAATGAGAAACAGCTATTGTAATTCTGCGACCTTCTGAAATTTGTTTCTAGTTTTCAAGAATTTAACAAAAGGTGGGCCTCCAAGCTTGTTTCCTGTCGGTTTTGGTTTCCTGGAAAATCAAAACCAAAGCTGGAAAAGCTCTTGCTGAATGAATGCATCTTGATTGTTTTTCTCCTGTTCCTCATGATGAGAAGCTGTATATGCAGGCAAAGTTCATGGCAAATCCAGAGGCGAATGTCGTGCTGTCGCCCAGGCCATCTCCCAATTTAGGACTGAAAAATGGTTCTGGCCTTGAAAGCTTTGGATCTAGACCTGCCAAAGTCAAAGAGATACCAACCGCACAGGTTGCACCAGAAAAGCCCTATTCTACCAAGGAAACCCAACCTAACAATGGTTCCAGAAGTAATAATGCCAGCTCACCTGCTCCTAAGTAAGCATAAAGCTATCAGAATTATGGTTGTGATTGACTTAATTATGGTCACTAATTGCGTTTTCATGGCAGGGCACAAGTTGTAGGGTGGCCACCTATAAGATCATTCAGGAAGAATTCCCTAGCTACCACTTCGAAGAATGCTGAAGAAGTTGATGGAAAACTAGGATCTGGTGCTTTGTTCATCAAAGTCAGCATGGATGGTGCTCCATATCTGAGGAAAGTTGACTTGAAACATTACAGTGCATACCAGGAGCTGTCTTCTGCCCTTGAAAAGATGTTCAGTTGTTTCACCATAGGTGAGATATGTACACATATTGATCTGATGGCAAAGATTGAAGTTGAAGAGAGAAATAGCAACGAATTATTCATGTGTCTCGCCACATATGGTTATAGTTTTTGCAGTTAGTGCTATCTTTTTCCATGGTGTCAGGTGCTCTGGGCCGGGAAATGCTAAGTGAGAGCAAGCTGAAAGATCTTTTAGATGGAGCAGAGTATGTTCTGACTTACGAGGATAAAGATGGTGACTGGATGCTTGTGGGTGATGTTCCTTGGGAGTAAGTTTTCATCTTCCTAAACCTTGCTTCTCTGCTACCAAATCTAGATTTGTGTCTATCATCTGGTCTTTGTATGCTCAAAGGCCTTGTATACTTTTTCCTTGTCCTGTGCAAATCACAGACAATGCATAGTTAAATATGACACTGAGTACAGAAAGCATTGGTACAAAGGGACAGGGACTACAATAGCTGCATGATTTACATTATCCCTTTTTTGAGTTATAAGTACATCATTTCAAGTTCTTTCTTTTTTGCTTGTATAGGTTTATTTTTGTATTGCAATAAAAAATTCCTCAATTTGTTTCGGCATGAACTGACTTGCCATGTTTACGACTGCATAAGTGACATCAACTTTTTTTTTTTTTTTTTTTTTTGGTTGAAAATGGGCTAACTTAATTTACAGGCTTTTTTATTTATTTATCAGAAACGAGTAATGAAGACTGCCTCACTCCTAAGTCCAAAGCATGGACACAATAAATTAGTTATAAGGGTTATTGCTACTTTGATGCATCAAAAAATCTACTCAGTGCTATATTATGTGGTGGCAGCTATTTTTTTTAGATAGATGAGAAGTGGATATTTCTGTTTCTTCTCAAGGTGCTTTGCTATTAGCGTTTAGGAGTTGGTCCAATGTCTATGTCACTCAAATCACTCAATCTTATTCCTATATCAAGTCCTTTGACTGCAAGAATGTAACGTCAACCTTTGCAAATCATTTACTTCCTTCCTTTGGGTTGGTTTTTGCGATTGCCTGTCTGGTAAAAAATGCTTGACTATAGTTTCTTGGTATATACCACTAAGTTCCATTTAGCCTCATATTTTTTTTGTTTTATGATTGGATATGCTAAATCTTTGCCATGTTTATACAGTTAGCTTCTCCTATCTGGCTCACCCTTGAGGTTTGTGGCAGGATGTTTTTGGACACATGCAAGAGACTTCGGATCATGAAAAGTTGCGATGCCATTGGACTAGGTAGGCCTATTTGTTTTCAATTATCTTGAAACAATGTAGTGTATAAGTCATAGAATTTCACAGATCTGATCATGTTGACATTCTTGAAGATGAAGAGTAAATGCTGCATATGTCATATGGAAGGGCTGAATAGAACCACATCCCCCTTTTCTTCCACCTATATGCAGATGAAATGAGAACCATATACCAATTGAAAAAGGGTGTTCCACTGCACAAGGCTCTCTGCACATGAGGGTTTGGGGGAGGGTTTGACGTACACAGCCTTACCCTGATTTCCAGAGAGGCTTTTTTCGTGATTTGACCCTTAAATTCAACCCACAATGGATTAACCTTTTACTGCTACACCAAGGCTTGCCCTCTGAAAATCTTATACTGATACCTGGACTTTTAGATTGAAATTCCATAGAGAAGGTTTTGATAATTTTGAAAGATTTACCACCAAAACCATGCAATAAGCCAGTGCCTTACAGTTTAAGAAAGTATCAGTGCCCATCCCTTTTTTTCTTACTTAGTATGCTGCTTACTATCTAGAATGTCAAGTATCATCTCTTATCTACGATTTCACTTGCTGGGAGCACTATCCTGGGCTATCCTCTCTCTTACTTTCTGTTCAGACTGAAATAGAAGAATACTGGGTGGGTCCTTTGTTAGCTTGATCTTGGAAGCATCTAAAGCCTGGTTTTCTTCCAATCCAAGGACCCCAACTCTCTTCTTTCCTCTGATCATACCATGTGCAGATGACTGATCCTTTCTTTAAACTCCATCAATCATTTGTATTCTTTTTTCCTTTATATTCTTCCCTGCTTTATTATGGAAAACTGTTTGGAGCCTAAATATCAATTTTCGTGATAACTTATTTTTCATAATTTCTTCTACTTATGGTTTGAAATAGGTGGGAAGATCTTCCCTGAAAATAGTTGTAAAAAAATTTTGAACATTTGGAACTTGCTGGTTTTCTAAAAAACCATTTTCTGCTCTTTGAGAATTCGAAAATATTGGAGGTTGTCAATTTTTTTTTCCTAATCAATTCTGTTTTTAATGAAATTGAATACTTAGGGACGTTTTTGGTTTGTAAGATGTTTTCAAGATTTTAATCCCTTTCCTATTTGAGAATGTGAACCATGGAAGGAAAAATGTGTCTGTTGACACTGACGAAACAATTTCAAAAATACTGAGGAAGGATGTTCAATTTTGATTCTTGGAAAATAGAGGTACTATTTCCAATCCAAAATGAGAACAGTTCTCATTTTCAAAGCATGGTTCTTAGACAATCAAGGAGCAACTTCAACTGCAGAATGTTCTTGTTTAACTGACTTTCACACAAATAAAAACAACACATTTCTCAGAGAAGTCTCTATTGAAACAAGTTCAGCTCTACTTCAATTAATAAAAAATGTGGTTTCCTTTTCTTGTATGTGTGCTTTTCATTTTTATGCTTCTACTCTGGGTTCTTGTCGATGTTATCTAAGAAACTTGAAGTCTTGAAGTTTTTGACTTTTCATACTTAAGCTTTGATCGAAATGTGAAGCTTCTTTTGAGACTTTATTAAGATTCCATGAAGCTTCCCATACAATGGTAAGGGAAAAATACACATTTTGTTGATGTATGCTGTGGATATTCTCATAGCGTTTGCCTGTGAGTTTAAAACGTCCAACTTGTGAAATCAGAAACCAGCTTATTGCAACAAACACAAGAGAAACAATCTTTTATGTTTTTAATCTTCTATTGTCAAAAATCATATCAGGTTCATGCAAGTACCTGGTTCCAGCATTAGATTTGTTCTTGATGATAGGTTGGTTCTAATAATTTATTTTAGATTTGATTTTTTTGTTTTGTTTTGATTATATTAGATTTGATTAATGGGTGGATGTGTCACTATCTTGGCATATTTTGTACAAGTTTTTCAGAAGAAGTAGAAGATGTCGGTTTTTTTTTTTTTCAAAAATCATGTAGACAGTGGGGGGGCTAAATTTGGGAACCATTAGAAACCAAATGCAGAGTAAAGTTGTGAGATCTCTCCAGAGGCAAATGTACTTCGTGGTCTGAATTTCAAGTAAAGATAGAGAAAATGACTCCATAAGTCATGGTTGAGGGCATGTGGTTCCTCTTGAAAACAATGACGCAGATTTTCTGATTTTATTATTCTCCAACTTTGCATTAGAAATGGTGCCAAACAAATGTTTTTTATTTTATTTTTATAGATGAATTTTACTTAATTTATTTATTTTACAATTTTTATTTATTTATAGTATACTGGTCTGAGGTCTAGAAGAATTATCAGGGATGCAAATGAAAGTGGAAGACCAATATAGTTTACAAATTATTGTTTTGACTGTCAGTAACGAGAAAGCTTACCTTGATTTAGGCCACCCTCATAGATTTCTCTATGGCGTAATATCTTGCTAAATCTTTGAATTTATCCGACTTCCCACTTGTTTATGATGTCTGGTTATGCAAAGCTTTCACTTTTTCTCGCCACATTGAAGCTGCCGGCATCTGGGTATGCTTAAATACAATACCTGGTGCTTGTGTATGATGATGTTTTCTGCTTACCAGCCTAACATCATCATGCTTGCACATGGTGGTATCCTGCATGAGTTTTTTCAACTGGAGTGAAGATAAATTTGTTTGTTTTCCATCTCTTCATCTCCAAAATATGTTGAATGAACACTAAATAAATCTAGGATATCTTATGTAAATCTGATCTCTTCCATGTTGTACAATGAAACACGCACTCAGAATAAGGGGAAGGTCGGCATCCACCAAATTTTCTGCATGGCACAAAACCATATAGAATTTTGCACTTCCAGATTTAAATCAGATCGGCAGAATTTGGTGATGATTTATCATCCACCTGTGTATTTTATTTTTGTCCCTAGATTTCATGAAGAAAATATATATTTTTCTCACTAAGAATCTCTCTCTCTCTCTCTACAGCACCCAGGGCAGTGGAGAAGTCCAAGAACAAGAACTAGCTAACATCACTCGCGATGAAAGATATCAGGTAGCCCGTGGGGTGGAAGTCACTTCAAGACGAAAAGTCACTTGAACCAGAAAAAGGGTGGAAATTGACAAGACAGACAGACATCAGATCAGCTAAGGCCCGTGTATGGCTAATCTACTCTGTTGCTATGTAATTCCTTTCACTTGTGAGGGACTCAAATGTCCCTTGAACCACGTTTCTACTATAGTTTATGCAAAAAACAAAAAAAAAAGGAAACCGTCAAGACTTGTGTTTAAGACTTTTAGAGTACCTGAATTTCGAAAATTATGTAAACCTGCCTGTTCTTAATGTCTAAAAGTGTGTTCTACTATGTGCTTGTGCAGTAGCAAAAAATTTCCATGCTTTGTATTCTTGATAACCTAGTCCTGGACGAGTTTTGATACTTCTGACTTGATTGTTCAAGATGAGCAAGCAACACTAGGGATACTACGGCTGAATGATGTTTCTTAATGGATTTTGTTGGTGTAATTGTTGTTATTAGTATTATTCTACTGTTGCATTCATGGACAAGAAAGGGGCCTATCCTTTTGAAAGAAAGATGCATTGGCTTGCCGCTCTCTAGATTGCTTCATTTGCTCCACTGGGCCAGGTCCAAAGATAGAATTTGTCTCTTTTTTACTACAGATGCCTCTTCTCTTGGATTGGTCCTAACTCTACCTAAACTTGTCCTTGTTCAGCTCGATCTCTTCTACGTGTTACTACCCCGGTCTGGTATGCTCTACACATCTAATCTGTCAGTAGTTATCCGTGTGGTCGAAATATCTTTGTTCTTGAAATCAACTGCAGTAGAATGAGTATGGTGCGGCAAAGTCTCCTCCGAGGATTGCCTAAAAACAAGGTTTTGCTTGGAGTGAGGAAGCAAATGATGCATCACTGGATGTTCCATTCATAACATTCGTCGTTCATTGTAGTACCGCCCCATTTATTGCATCTAGTACGTTCAAAATCCACGATTACAGCTCTAAAATCTATGGAATTACATGTAGATAATTCCAAATTCGTCTTGCATCACTAGGAATCATTTTTAGTTGATCAACATCACTAAGTATGTGGCAATGTCTCGTCTGATACGTTCAAAATCAACCGTAGTGGTTAGCAACATTATCGAAAAATACATGAACATTTGTCGTTTTAGTAGAGTCCATCCTTTATTGCCATAGCTTATCTTTTCTATGGGTGGACTGTCGCTGTCTCTAGAGGGGAAATGAAGATGATCCAAATTATTTTCTGATGGGATGACCCTTCTCACTCATTTGAATAAATTGATAATGACATGTCCATTCTACATCGTGCAGTCGATTATTTGTCTTTAGTTTCGATGATTGGAACGTGTAGGCCCTCATAAAATAAATAATTCTTGATTTATTCTTTCTAGATCTTTTGTTAGATCGACAATGACATATCTACTTTCGTCGACTGCCGTTGAAAGTAAGAACCGACGATTTCACCTCATGAAATTACATCATGTACTCGGAGCACATGCTTCCCCTCATTCCTGGCTAGGCTTCAACGATATTTCCTTCCCTCCGTTCATCGTCGCTTAGTGCATCCAGTGCATGAAATACCTATTCCCGCTCAGTGGTGAAGAAACTCATATACTGTCATGTGAACCGAAAGAAGGGTCATCCGCTCTAGAAACATGCAATGATTTCTCGACCCCAGCGCGATGGCGTGAATCTTTTCTATTCTAGTTGGCACATGCTCAAATTGAACTGAAAACCGAAGCTCCATTATTGCCAGCCATGTTTGATTGCTGCGTGCCTCTTGAGCCATGTCGTGGTGTAATGTACGCCGTACACCAACGAAGGTTCCACTCGTTCAGCATGGAGCCATACGGTGGCAATGGTTGGACCGTCCTATCATGTACAGGGACATGTTCTTCATCCCGAGACTCACATGAAGACGTGCGGTCGTGTCTTTGATTGGAGGCATCGAGCTGCTTCTGAAAAGCCACAGGCGTGAACCAGGGTTGCATCACACAGCAGCACCTGATTTCACTGGTGGAGGACAGAGAGTGCTCGTGTGCTCTTGCGAGCCAATGCATGCCTGCCTTTTCATGTGTCCAGTCGCGTGACAGACATGATGTGATCGATAAACACTTCTCTAACACGCGTTCCAAACAATTCTGCTTATGAATTTCGAAAAAGCATCGTGTTTTTGATTGACTTGACTCCTCCCCGTGCGGAAATATCACTTGGTATGACCGTTACCACTACCGAGTCTTGCATGGTTCCAAAGCGATCTTTCTTGCTCTTCTGTAGAACTCCGCTGAAGGCTAGAAGGAAGATCGGCTGAGCTTACCTCGATAAAACCTGCAACTGGATTAACAAATGAGTAGATCAAAATAGATTGCTTGTCTGAGTTTCGAACCCTAAGCGTATCTTCGGCATTGCGGCCCTAATACTGCACCATGATACCCAAAATACCCGCTCTTGTGCACATACTCTTAAGCAAGGGAAGAATTAGGATCATCACATTCTCCCCTTGTAGACTGCTTGTGGTCACTTCCTTGTGTCGCTAGCACCATCAGTGCCAATGGCCAGCTCCCACCAAACAAGGATAAGACATTTTCAATCCATCGCTGGCTTCTATTAGCCACTTTTTGCCAATCTCTAGTCACTTGTACTTTCCTAATAAAAGTGGCACCTAAAGCTAATTGCTATCCACTGAGAACACACCATACCAAATGCCTCTTTGTTATGGTACCGGCATCCCCCGTCGACCCCCACTTCACCCCCCCCCCTCTAGTCACCGATTGCTCGCTTCTCTCCCTTGATTAGAAGTTTTAATTTTTTCTACTTTTATTTCACATAAAATATTGAGGAAGGCCGACCATGACGTGAAGTTGACATGAAATGTCACATAAGCAATTTTCTTTCTAGATTTTTAATGGTAAAACTAACATGAATAAACAAGTTATTCGAGAATGAAGTTTATGCAAGGAACGTTTAATTATTTGTATCCCCGCCGCGTCACTTGAGCTAGTTGAATTTCAACGAGTCAACTTTGTCATTTCTAATAAAATTTAGCAGTGTTGACTTTAAAAAAAAAAAAAGAAGAAGCTGAGGTTAAAGTGACATATGTTGCAACTATTGAAGGTTAACGAACTTTTTTCGAGGTTGACCTCACCCAACCTCAAGTGGCTCCGCCACTGGGTGCCTGCTCTCTGGCGACGACCATGGCGCCATCTGAGTAGAGGAGGGAGAGTTAATGGTGGCAGGGATGATGAGAGAGAGAGATCAATTGGACTTTTTGGAAACTAAGCACGATAAACTCACGAAGGTTTTATTTAAACCATATATATTCATATGATACTTTCATTTTTCGATACCCGTAAAAAAGTTTAAAGAAATTCGCTTCCTAATTCTGTAGTAAAAGGAATTGATCGATCTCATCATGCAGTCATGCTGATCACATCTACATATGATCAATTTAACTTTTCATGCAATGTAAAGTGGTTAGGGATTCCCACGAGTAATTATGAGCTCAATGCATGTGCCAACGCTAATGCCAACAATTAATCCACCCACCACCCATAAATTAGAGTTTGAACATTTCTGAGCCCACAAGTCAATCTCCAATCAATTATCTGAGTCTCAACCAATTCTTGTCAGTTCCATGAACATTCCGGCATCAGCCCCTGATTTCTCGATACGGTGAGCGATGGGCCATTTGCATGTGACTTCAGGTTTTCAGCGGTCCCATTCCATTGGTGAGCGATCTCCAACTTGTTCGAGGTTCGCTCTGGGCAGATTTTTCTCCTGATTCGTGGGCGATTCGTTTAGGCAGAAAGGAAAGGAGTGTCTCTTGCACTCGTCTACGCCCTCAACCGCTGGTTTTGCCTCCGGCCACACGCCACTGCTGCTTTGTCTCCGGTAGCCCCACCGTCGATGCGACCCCACTTTGCTCGACTCTCTCGTGGATGTCCCGACTCACCGCCGATCGACCGACAGAGGACCAAGAATTTGATTATAATGAGGGGCGGGGGCGGGGGCGGAGACGCAATTATTATTTGAAATATCATATAGTATAGGTCTTTTAAAGAATTCTGTCCAATAATATTATGAATAGTTCTACTCAGGAGGCGAGGGCCACCACCGGCCCCTCCGAGGTCCGTCATTGCCAAAAATATGTTTGGTGGTGGAGCGACGATAGAGACGGTGGCGTGCAAGAGGTGGCGGCAGAATGGTTTGGTGGTGGTTAGGAGTAGATGTGTGGTGGGGAGCTGGCTCTAATTACATATACATAGAAACATGTTTTCGTAATTCATCCGTAAGCACCTTGAATTTGAGGTCGCCAACTGATGGCACCTTACGTACCAGGATCTTCCCAAATTCTAGGTTGGCGTAGTCCGCAGGATGCAAAAGAAATGATCATAAACTGAAATCTTAGACTTGAATTGCAACCGATTTAGTTTGGAAAATCTAAGTCGATCGAATACTGAAAGAGTGAGATGGTGATGGAAAGTCAACTACCTAAATGTACGCGTGAAGGAACTGGGTTACTTACTAATTAGGCAAAATTTGAGACATCAACTACATTGAAATGATGTATAAATCAATCGCTTAATTAAATAAAAAGCCATATGGGAGCATTGCATGTCAAACCATGTGGAGCTGTTCCATCACAAACGTCATGGTGCAATGTCAGGACAGTCGTTCCAATTTGAAGCACCGCGTTAATTAAAGTCGCAATGAATCAGTGTAGACCATCAATCCAAACAGTGCATGTGCTTCAAATTCCACCTCGTTCATATTCTAGTATCTCTTATGGCCACCAATGAACAATATTCTTGGTATACACAGACCTTTTGTCCATGTTCTTCTTATTTTGAGGACCTCAAGAAAAGGATTTTATATATCCAGATCGATTGTAAAAAGGCTTGTTCGATGCTAAAACTCATCATATAATGTTTGTATCATGCGATATGCTCATATAAGTATTACCAACTCATTTGGCATTTTGTTTGTTGCGTATTATATGATATGATAGCTAATTGTACGTCATCCTATAATTGAGATGATTCGTTCATAACACGACACATAGCACGATGTAAGTGGCGCATTATTTATATGTGATCCATGGGGGCGGATTATTGCCAGTCATTTAATTTGGTCCGTCAAAGGGTTGCTGGGAACCGATGATATGATTTCAGTTGATGCTACTCGTCTGTTTGTATTTTTTTTGTTGGTCGGTACTCGTTTGTTGTATTTGAAGAGGCAACATTCCTACAGAGAGAATAACAAGAAACATCCCCCTTTGAACTATATGATGACGGCATGGAGGTTCCACAGGCATATGCAGCTGTTTCTTTTCTCGTACAGATTCATATGCTGAAAGGATGTGAGAGAGAAATTCGTATTTTATTTAGCACTAAGATATTAATCTGCACATAAGGATAATAACTTCTCCATAAGAGGTTGAGAATTGAGACAATGATTGGACTCGATTGGGGACAAATTAGGCCGTCGTTAAGTAATTAATAATTCATTTGTATTTGGTTTAATTTTTGGATGGGGCAGGTATTCGAATTCTTTTGGCTTATCTAAGCTCCCCACTAACATATCTTTCCTCTTTTTTACCCCCCATTAAAATCTTCTAACAATAAAAGTTCGTATTTATTTTGATTTTAGGCATTCTCTTTGATGAAGATGAGTCAAAATGATCAACTTTTTTTTTTTTAAAGTTTCTAAATGTTTTCTAAATGCTGGAAATAACATTTACACTTTTTTATCCTAAATATATGTGGTTTTTCGACACCCAAAGAACCTTACAATCTATGAATGGAGAACTTACATAATTTATATATGGAGAGGGAATTGACAATACTTCAACACTACACATGGAAATTTCTTTAGGATCAGTGTATGAAGTTGGTTCCGAAACTAAATTGGCAAAACCAGAACTGGCAGTTAGACATAATTAGGACATATTTAGCACCGATAAGAGAATATCATGTTGATTTCTTAAATAAAATTTGTAAACTATTGTCTCAATAAACCAAATATATATTAAAAAAAATGAGCGACTAGATATTATTTTCTTTTTCTTTTCTCTGTTCTATTGTTATAGATAATCTTCTACCAAATCAAGTCGATCAATCCAGGGATTTCGTTGAAGAAAAGTCATCCACACAATCTTTGACGAAAATTTCAATGAGTAACTTTTCTGTAAAATCGTCCTAAAAGAAACCACATCATGTTATAATCGAATCTCAGGTCCCACTTCCTATAGTGTAAAATCAACCTAAGTAGGCTGACATCTTCAGACTGTCAAAAATCTTTAATTTAACTTAACACCATTAGCTTGAGTCATCAACAAGTGTTACATTCAACAAATTATTCTCGAAACCCTAAAGTCTCTTCTCACCTACACCTACCATTCTAGCCAGTTAATGCCCCTCAACCTAATTAAGTCTGCAAAACTGGTCAGAGTTTGCTAGC
Source organism: Eucalyptus victrix (assembly GCA_016097545.1). Classification (NCBI taxonomy): domain Eukaryota; kingdom Viridiplantae; phylum Streptophyta; class Magnoliopsida; order Myrtales; family Myrtaceae; genus Eucalyptus; species Eucalyptus victrix. Next base: position 28,802,570 of record CM027840.1, on the reverse strand, counting down.
CCCCGAGATCGTGCGAGACTAGAAAACTTGCTCCCTCGTCAAGAAACCCTTGGAAAAAGGGACTAAAAATAGACGCAGACGAAGAAGCAAGATCACGCAAGGCTGCTCTACTTTCCATATGGAAGCTTTCCGGTGGAAGATGAATATAATATAAAAGTGTAAAGTTGAAAGCAGCTTTTTGAACGAAGCTTTCGCCTAACTTAATGGGGAAAACGGTGGGAAAGTTAGGGATTAAAGAAATGATTAGGTTGAGATAAGATCATGATGCTGTTCTGATTGCGAGTTGACATTTGATGGTACCGCAGTTCAGCAAAATTTGATGTTTTCGATGAACTTGAATACGTAAGCAGATGGAGAGAGAGAGGAGAGAGATTAGATGGATGAACGGCGTTGTGTTGGGACGCCCGCTTTTTTTTACCTTGAAACGAGGAAAAGAGTCGCTGAATGTGTTGGAATTACTTGGGCTGTGTATTCCCATTTTATATATATTATATATGTATGTGTGTGAATATATAATATAGTTTAAATCACATCTATCTATTATATATATAACTAAATCAAGAATCGTGAAATTATTCACTCATGTACTCACATGCCACGTCGCAAGTTGAAATGGCATAGTTTTACCACATGGTCCGTATAGACTCATTTACAATTAATTTATTGATTTATTGTCGGAAAAGTTTTGTCACTTGTTAATTTTCAATTTGACAAACATATGAAGAAAAATTATTTTCATGTTTTCTTTAATGAAAGAACCAATGAAAGAAATAAAGATAGAATGCTTTGAATAAATTTTTAGGGTGTGTATGTTCTTTCGAAGCAAACTTCATAATGATTTCAGATTTGAAAAAGGAGCCAACAGTGAGTGATAGAAGTCTATTTAAACATATAACTTATTCATTAATTCGAAATGAAGTTAAGAACACAAATACATCTTACAAAATGAGTAATCCTCGTACTCTTAACCCTAGCATTTTTTTTTTGTTACTAGAATTCATGCATTATTTGTCCATTTCTCCCTCTCTTCCCTCCACCCATTGCTGCCCAATCTAAGCTCACAACAACATCCGTTTGCCTCGATCCAAAGATGTTCCCCAGGCTCCCATAGATGTTGGGATGCACCACTAAAGTGCCTATACCTCGACTCAGAGAGATCATGAGAGAGAGATCACAGAGAAAGAGCTTAAGTTCAATCTGATCACAATACATAGCAACACTCACTTTCACACAAAAACTTAAACAAACAAGTAGTGATTAAGGAATTAAAATGTATCAACTCTTGACGTCCACCTCAATACAAAACCTTAAACCCATATTGCCGCCTTGGAGACATCGACATTAGGGCTGCCAACCACCGCCGGCGAGGGGAAACTATAAATTCGTCCATCCATCGTTGCACACTCAACATAAAAGTTGTGGGCGTGCGTACACGTTTAATACGCATTCTGAGTTTATTGCTGTCGAAGAGAACTCTCCAACTTCGCGTGGCTCTGCCTGGCTGCGATGCTCTGCGCCGGACGGGGAGGGCATCCTCCTTCTTAGCTAGCCGCTGCAGCAGCCGTACGTGATCCCTCCCCCGCGACAATTCAATTTGCGTCAGAGTTGGTATTTAATAATGCAGTTCGATCCGACTGCAAGTCACGTAATGGTCATAGCTGCGATCCGTTGTTATTGCCTTAGCCTCCACATTCATTGGCTCGACGCCGGCGCAATACAGCTGCGATACAGCTACTAGCTACTCGGGTCATCTTGGCAAAGGGTTTTCCGGCTTCGTGGCCTTTTTTCCATGGCCATTTTTAGGGTTTCTCAGCTAGATTATTTGCTATAGTTGATGAGCGATATTTTCCGTGTGCCATGGTGGGGTTCGTTTTTACTTAGATTTCACGCGACACCGTTCGACACCGACTGTGCTTAAGCATATCAGGAAGTGAAATAATTGCAACTTACGTGTTTCGGCTTAGCTGAGATTAAACGTTCTATATAGCATGAGCAAAGCCTCCAACAATGCCCTTGAAAAAGCTGGAAAAAGAGAGAACGAATTTGATTTGGGACCTCATGCTGGATTGTGCAGCGCACCTAGAAGAGGGACCTCTTCTATCTATGCCGGTCCCCAAGCCCCTAAGCTAAAAACCAATCATGTAAATTCATGTTTCATAAAATAAAAAATTAGAGAGAGAATCAACTAGTTCTATGAATCCTAGGTTCTCCCTATTAAATAGTTTAATGTTCATATTAACCTAATGACCCCCCCTCCTTAAAAAAAAAAAAAACATAGAGGACACTACTTATGTACAAAGATCATTAGCAGACAATTAGTTATTTACCTTGCCCTTCTATCAACATAATCAAGAAACCTTAGCTAATGTTATGAATGTAGTTTTGATTCACGAATCTCATGCCTTCTATTGATATCCTTGTTAACTATGGCTAAGTTTTTTCACGCTTCGCTTCATGATTAGCTACCTAATGATTAGTTTGTTACATTATGTTATGTCACCATCAGCGAATAAAAAAAAAAAGACATTTTGGGAGAACCCTTAGAAAAAACCTCTCACAAGGATGTCATTGTACAATGACCACTACCACTGCGATCCTAGGGTCCTCATTGCGTTGCTGTTATCATAAATTAAAACGCTAGATCGATCGGTTCTAAAACTAAATGAGTACGAGAAGTACCGTGGTCCTTACCCTACTGAACTAAGCCCCATCCTCTTTTATTTTCATTTTTTTTCCATCCACTTATTATTATGATTATTATTATTATTATTATTTCGTCGAATCCTTTCTCTTATTGAGTTCCTAAGAAGATGAAGAAGGGCTGATACAATTATACGAGTGTACGTACTCATCCCCCAAATGACAAGTTGGGCCCCACCTAATCAGCGGCTCATAATTAATTGGCGTGGGGAATTAAATAAATGGTCAGTCCATGATTGTCCAATTTCATTGCGATCCCCACCCACTTTGCCCACTCCACAATGTCCTTTTTCTTTTTTTTTGGTTGTTGGGGGGGGGGGGGAGAGAGAGATTTTCCCAATTATCGAAATAGGAAATTTTTTTGAAAAACAAGCTCGAGATGGGAAATAAAATATGTGAATTATCGATTAAAATAGATAAGGGGAGTGGTCCAATTCCCAGAACAAGGAATTACGCATAAGAGAGAAGTGCATTTTATTCTTGCTTCGTTAATACTGTTTTTATTTGCTTTGCTGTATTAAACAAGCTTTGTTAGTAAAAGTTACAAGTGTAAAATGAAAAAAAAAAATTGTGAGATTTGAATAAGCAAGCAACAGGGGCTTTATTATGTCGTGTTTTCTAGTCCCCTATATTGAATCTTCTTAGCTAAATGAGTATAGCATCTATTTACTTGTCGTATTAAAGGAAGTCAATAACCATCTTGTTGAAAAGAAGCCGTTACCTCAATAGAGAGGATATGAAATATAATTGAGCTTTTAAGCTCTTATGATTTCGACCAAAAAAAGAAAAACTCTTATGATATGTGATTTGCGAAACTCGAACTATTTAATAGCAATCTCAACTTGATTTGCTAGTAAAAGTATTTTATTGATTGTATATACATAAATACATGTTGATAACCCGCAAGATGTGTTCAAGACTCGAATATTGATGATATGAGAAATGATTAATCTAGGGCCATCTAAGTGAGTGACGTCATAATACGCACCCATTAATCAAAAATACAGTTAGAGGAAATTTCCTTTGGTTAAGGACGAAGGAAAATGCCACCCTTTAATTTTCTTTTATCTATACAAAAAAATTAAGGATACATAAAATAAAATAAAATCACAAAACCCCATGATTTCACATCGTATTAAGCATGCTCCAATCACGACCTTGATTATTATTTGGTTCATACTTATCAAGATGAAACTCGATGAAACTCAGGTACAACTAAATTATTTCGCCAACTTAATTATCAAGGCTAAATGATTAATTATGACAAATAAGCAGATTCTTTCTCTATGTATATAAACAAGAGTTCTGAAACAGAGCACTGCCTGATAATCAAGTTTTAACTTAAAATTCTGCTCAGGCATCGCTTGACTTCTCAAATATTTTTTTTCTTTCTCGAGCAAGCTTTGACTTTCTCCATGCTTTTCCATTTTGGCCCGAAACAAAGCCTTCATGCGATAACGTGCCGCTGAATGATTACCCTTTTTCTTCTGATTAACAGACAATGCGGGGATCGCCAACTCTCCCATTGTTTACGTACTCCAACGAATATAAATATCCCCCACCAATGAAAAGAACAGAGGCCTGCTCCTTCCAAAACAGAGAGAGAGAGAGAGAGAGTAGAACTAGAAGTGGTAGCAGATCTCCAGCCTTTCCATTGCAGATCTCTTCCTGGGTCATCCGCAGAGAGCAATATAGAAATTGGAGAAAAGCAGTGGGGGAAGAAGAAGAAGAGATGCCTTTTGTCTGAGCTTGTTTTCATCATCTCCACAAAAGTCTCTTGTCCCCCATCCCCTTCGTTTCTCCAAAATCCCATCCCATCCCATCCCATCCCATGCTCTGTCTCCACTGCAGAATACGGTTCAATCCTGTCCCTTTTTGTGTTCAGTGTCAGCGTCAGCGTCAGCTCTTCAATTATCGCTCCATCCAAAAACCAATCCATATAAACGATCCTCCTCATAACCTCTGGAATATACGAACAACAGAGGTGCTTCTTGAACCGCATTCTTGACCGAGGGAGCTGTAAAAGATCCAGTTCAGAGTGCATAGGAAAGTGGAGATTTTCCCATATCCGGTGGCTGAAAAATGGGGACTGGTTGGAGAAGAGCTCTCTGCTCCACGCTCCCTAAAGACCCGGATTCCACGACGTCGCCCTCCGACGAGGAACCTAATAGCCCGACCGCGCTAGCGAGGTGCACGAAGCTGAGATTTTTCTCGAACCCGTCCACGCCTCGCTCGGGCAAGGCTCAGGCTCCGCAAGCTCTTTCGACCCCGACATTGCGCTGCAGGACCATAACGGAAGCTGCTCACGTGGCTGACGATACGGCGGAGGAAAGTCCCAAGCTCCAATGCAAGACCAAAACCGCCGTTCTTAAGTCAACGAAGAGCTCGAGGACGTTGCTGGGTTCCTATTCCACACCATCCTCTCCGCGCTCTCCTCTCAAGCTCTCTCTTTTCAAAAACAGCTTCAAGTTCAGAGTAAGTAAAAGCGAAAAGAACTCTTGACATTTGTACATGTTTCGACTGATGAATCTGATTCAAAATGGTGGCCTGTTCGGTGGTTGCAGAGCGTTTGCGGCATTTGCTCGAACAGCTTGAAGGCGGGTCAAGGCACGGCCATCTACACGGCCGAGTGCGGCCACGGATTCCACTTCGCATGCGCAGCCTCGCTCGTGCAGCAGGGCGCACACGGCGGCTCTCTCGCTTGCCCGGTCTGCGGCGCGGCTTGGAAAGACGTCCCGCTGCTCGCCATCCGCGAAAGCAACAGCAGAGCGGACGACGTTGTCCCCGTAGAAGACAAGAAGGTGGTGATGATCCAGTCGTCGTCGCCGAGGACGCCGAACTCCGCCGATCCCAGAAGCCGATACGACGACGACGAGCCACTGTCGTCTCCGAGGTTCATTCCCATACCGGAATCGGAAGAAGCGGAAGAAGCCGTAGAATTTCAGGGTTTCTTCGCGAAACCAAAGGCGACCCAGGTGGAGGTCACGCTCTCGCCGGAGTCCGGCGTCGTGTCGGCCACCAAGTCGCACGAGACGCGCGTGGTGGCCCTGCGGGTGAAGGCCCCGCCGGCCCCGAAGCCGCGGGGATCGGCGCGCAGCCGCGCGCCGGTGGACTTGGTCGCCGTGCTTGACGTGAGCGGGAGCATGACCGGGGACAAGCTGCAGATGCTGAAGCGGGCGGTGCGGCTGGTCGTCTCGTCGCTCGGCGCGGCCGACCGGCTCTCCATCGTGGCCTTCTCGGCCGCCCCCAGGAGGCTGCTGCCCCTGAGGCGGATGACGGCTCGGGGCCGGAGCGCGGCTCGGGAGATCGTCGACCGGCTCGCCTGCGGCCAGGGGACCAGCGTCGGCGACGCGCTGCGGAAGGCCACCAAGGTGCTCGAGGACAGGCGGGAGAGGAACCCCGTCGCCAGCATCATCCTCCTATCGGACGGTCAGGACGAGCGGGCGCGTGGCGTGGTGGCGGCGACGCGAATCGACGGCAGCCGAGGAGCCACGAGTCGTGCACGCGCTTCGCGCACGTGGAGATCCCCGTGCACGCGACCGGGCTCGGCGGCGGCGGCTGCGGCCGGGAGCCGGTGGACGACGCCTTCACCGAGTGCGTCGGCGGGTTGCTGAGCGTCGTGGTGCGGGACCTGAGGATCCAGCTCGGCTTCGCGGCCGGCTCGGCTCCGGCCGAGATCGCCGCCGTTTACTCGTCCGGTGGACGGCCGCGATTCGTCGGCTCCGGGTCGGTTCGGCTGGGCGACTTGTACGCCGAGGAAGAGAGGGAGCTCCTCGTCGAGCTGAGGGTCCCCGCGTCGGCCGCCGGGTCCCGTCACGTCCTGACCGTACGATGCTCCTACAAGGACCCGGCGACGAAGGAAGACGTGGACGGCGGAGATCGGGCGCTCCCGGTGCCCGAGACGGGAGCCCTCGGATCGGAAGACGCGAAGATCGGACGGCTGAGGAGCCTCTTCGTGGTGACTCGGGCCTTAGCCGAGTCGAGGAGGCTGGTCGAGCGCGAAGAGTACGGCACGGCGCATCAGCTGCTGGCGTCGGCTCGGGCCCTGGTCGTGCGGACCGGCGCGGCGTCGGCCGACGAGCACGCGAGGGCGCTGGATGCCGAGCTGGCGGAGGTGTGCTGGAGAAGGCAGGACCGGGCGGAGCGGCGGAGGGCGGCCCAGCGGCGGAGCGGGAACGACCGGAGGGAGGCGGCGGCGACGGCGGGGTTGGTGGACGAGAACGGGGAGCCGCTGACACCGACGTCGGCTTGGAGGGCGGCTGAGGAGCTGGCTAAGCTGGCCGACCTGAAGAAGTCGCTGAGGAGAGTCAGCGACTTGCATGGCTTTGAGAATGCCAGGTTTTAGGTAGAAAAGATGATTTTCCTTTTCTTTTTTTTTTTTTTTTTAGCTTTTTTTCTTTAGATATTGAGAAAAGGGCGTTAGAAAATAGGTGAAGAAAAGGCAAAATAGAACCAAAAAAAAGGGAGGGGGAAAAGCTGGAGATTTGATATTTTGGGCATTTTGTATTGTATCTATTTTGACCGGTCAACGAAGTGGTGTTGATTGAGTGGGCTTGGTTTGGGCTTTTAGTCTCTGGGCTTTTTCTCCTGAGGGAGAGAGAGGAACCGTGGGGTCTTGTGGCTTTTAGGAAGTCATCATTGTGGCATAGAAAGAGATTTGAGATGAGAGTGCTCTGAGAAGTGAGTTTTGGAGAAACAGTTCATTCCTTTTTCTCCCCCTCATTCAAATTGCGGTGATTGGTGCCCGGTTTGGCCCGATCCTACTAACTAATCAGGAACCGGACAAGAAGGATTGCTTCCCGATTTCTAGAACAGGGTATTGGATTGCTTAGTTTTGGGACTGAGACCAAACCGGATGATCCAGTTTAGTCCGGTCTAATGGAAGCGGATTTGGTCTGGGACATGTGAAAAGGGTAAGAAAAGAATTTTGCATGAGAAATAAAAAAAATAAAAAATTATCAGTTTGGTCCAGACAGTCCGGTTTCTCTTGAAATCAGGGATCAAAATCATGAAATCGGACTAACACCTACGGCAATCACCCAGAATCAGCTGATCTGGCCCGGTTGGGCATGTCTCGATTTGGTCCGTCCGTGTTGCTCATCCCTAATTCAAATGACTTCAAGCAAGGAAAGCAGTTGTCGTTTGAAGATCATGAAATCAACTGATGTTTCGCGGAGAAATCACCATGCCCCCTCCGGTAGGTCTCGTGTTAACATGTTTTGGACCACGACAAGTGGGATAAAGGGTGCGGAAATCGATATGCCCGTCGCGAGTCCAAAATGCTGAGGTAGAGGGACAACTCACAATGGTTTGATGCATTTGACCAAGGCAAATACACAAGTACAACATTCAGAAACCCTGAGGTAAGAGCGACAATGGTTTGATACAATTGACTAAAGTTAAGCTTACAAGTATGTTTATCTCATCCGGCAAAGCCAAACTGGCACCATAAATCATGCGAAAGAATTTGAGGTCAGCACATCATGTGTGTTCTGAACCAATACAACGAAAGAATGATTTGAGAACAGCTATCTGTCCATCTTAATCGACATCCCAACAATGGCGAAGAAAATCCATTGCCGAGATGCATAAAGAATCTCTCCTCCAATTTTAACTCCTGAGGTCGTGAAAAGGGTATTCGAAAGGATCTTGGAAAATGAGCTTACTTCTGGCTCCGTTCGATTTTGGCTTTGATCTTCTGTTCCATCTGTGTTATATCGGTATCGAGGCTGAAGATCCTGTTGAGAGCATGCATGTTGTCGAGGGTCTCGCTCAACGTACGGCCATCATCCCCATCACATCTCAAGTGCTGCATCGGTCCATGAAGGAGCTTGTTAACTATGCTACGGCTAAGGTCATCCACGGCTCTCTTTGTTTTCTTGGGTACATCGTCACCCAACTTGGACAAGCACTTCTCGAGCTCCGCGATTCTGATTCTCTCGGCATAAGCTCTCAATTTCTTGATGGTAGGTACGGTCTCTAACGAATCCCTCCAAGCTTCAAATTGCTTCGTTTCTTCGGCAACTATAGTCTGAGCTTCCATGGCTTTGTGGAGCCGATCCTCCTTGTTGGCAGCAACGACCTCTTTTAGATCATCGACATTGTATACTTTTGATCCTCTAACATCCGCAGCACACGGGCTCACATCTCTAGGTACAGAAATATCGATGAAAAGCCTCAAACCTCCAACTTCTTGACCCACAGGGGGAAGATTTTGAACATGCTCTTTCAAAAATAAAGGAGCCTCTGAAGCTGTGCTTGTAAAAATCACATCCGCTTCAGCAGCACAAGATAGCATCTGAGTTAGGGGTTTATAGGTTATTTCCACACCTCTTAGCTCCTCGGCAACAGCTGCAACTCTCTCCTCACTTCTATTTACGACAATCATCTTTGTGCACCCTTTTGCCACCAAGTGCTTAATCACCAGTTTCCCCATCTTGCCCGCACCTACAACTAACATTCTAGCCGTAGCATGCGATGATTCAGGAATCTTCATCAATGCAAGTTCAACAGCAGCAGAACTAACGGAAATTGCACCAGACGCAATGTGTGTTTCGGTTCTGACCCGTTTCCCCACAGAGATGGCATGCTTAAAAGGTCCGCTGATGCTCCTCCCAAATCCAACAACTCCTTGTCCAACTTTCACGACTTGTTTAACCTGAGCTAGAATCTGACCTTCTCCAAGGACAAGGGAATCAAGACCCGCTGAGACTTCAAAAAGATGTCGTGCAGCATCGTTGTTATACAGCAAAAACCGGTGTTGACAAAGCTCTGAAACAGGGATTCCACTTGTCTGCCAGATGAGAAAAAAGCAATCAGAACTTCAAAACACAATTTTGAGTTATACACTATTAAATCATGGCAAGTTTTAAACTGTAAACAAGAAGGTGATCCTTATAAAGCCTACTGTGCGAAAGAACATATAATGGTTATCAAAGCATTTTTGTTTAGCAAAAGAAAAAAATACTTCTTGCTTTTCCACCACAGAAAAATTATAGGTAGATCTCCATGTCAACATTAATCTGCAATGAAATTTCAGCTATTTCAGATTTAAGAAAAACGGGTTGAAGTGCATCTGCTGCAGGATTTAGATTAAGTGATAAGTGAAAAGTAAAAGTCAATCTAGCCACATCAAAGAGAATCATAACCATTTAAGGAGAATTTAATAGTCGGTAAAAGAACATCCACAAAACATCTAGATCAACTTACCAAACAAAAGATGAAAGAGTGAAATATTCTATTAGCATTTTGATGATAGTCTATGTAGCATTGTCCTTGGGCTCTTATATAACTATGACAGGAGCTTATGCCTTATCATTCTCCTCTAAGAGAACTATAATATTTAGTCCCTAATGGGCACGAATGCAAGAACAGACACAAGGGAATGTGCAAGCACCTTAGACATCCATTCGGTCACTTCTTTGACTCCACGATGCTGAGACAGAGCCACCACATATATCTCTGTTCTGTTGCAGGTGCTGAGAACAGCAGCTTCTTCTATATGATTCAAGCGACACAGCTCCTCAATGGCTCGGGGCCATTCTGCTTCCGGAATGGCAAGCTTCTCGCGCATATCAACAGGTGTCGTGTGAACGCTAAGCCCGATAACCACGATACTGCTTCTTTCCTTTGTATATCCTGATAGTAACAAAATCAAATCAGATCAAGCTCAGGGACACTCATGGGACAGAACCTCAAGCATCGTAGATGGTGAAGTTAGGATCTGTAATCGCCAGCATCTAATTAGTGATTAATGATGCAAACTTGCAAGAATAGAAAGGCAAAGCAACCAATATGATCTGCACTGCACTTAGATCAATCTCGTCCGAGCAGCAAATGAAATTTTACATGCATCATCACAACAATGGTACGACGACCTCCAAACACTTCGGATCAAGCTAAGGCATGTAGCCAGCTACCGTAGACTACATCAAAAATTTTCAACGACCAGAAGGACGGACTTTCAATTGCGACCGAAGAGGAGGTCAAAATTCACACCATTCTAAGGAAAGAGATAAATGGTCCGAATTATTTACTACGAGGAAACGATTCAATTATCTTCCTTTCATGAGTTGCCCTTAGTTTTCACAGCTAATATATCTTAAAGAGCCTCGACGCAGGGCGAATGATTCCAAAATCCGACCTTTCCACGCGCGCGAATCGACAACTATGCCCCATCAAGAAACCAAAAGCAATCACTCACGAAGCAAAAGAACCCAGAAATCGGAACGCAAGGGGGCGCGACTTACTGTCGAGAGCAGACGCCTTGAGCTGCTCAAGAGCCGAGACGCCCGACAGCTCCATCATCAGCTGCGGGTCCTGCTTCGCGGTCCTGACCTCGCACCTCACTCCTCCTCCTCCTCCTCCTCCTCCATTTCGCCGTCCCCGCCCCACCCTCTTCAGCGGCGCGAAGCTCCTCGACGGCGAGCACGCGGCGGACGACGACGACGAGCCACTGTCATCTCCGAGGTTCATTCCCATACCGGAATCGGAAGAAGCGGAAGAATTTCAGGGTTTCTTCGCGAAACCAAAGGCTACCCAGGTGGAGGTCACGCTCTCGCCGGAGTCCGCCGTCGTGTCGGCCACCAAGTGGCACGAGACGCGCGTGGTGGCCCTGCGGGTGAAGGCCCCGCCGGCCTCGAAGCCGCGGGGATCGGTACGCAGCCGCGCGCCGGTGGACTTGGTCGCCGTGCTCGACGTGAGCGAGAGCATGACCGGGGACAAGCTGCAGATGCTGAAGCGGGCGGTGCGGCTGGTCGTCTCGTCACTCGGCGCGGCCGACCGGCTCTCCATCGTGGCCTTCTCGGCCGCCCCCAGGAGGCTGCTGCCCCTGAGGCGGATGACGACTCGGGGCCGGACCGCGGCTCGGGAGATCGTCGACCGGCTCGCCTGCGGCCAGGGGACCAGCGTCGGCGACGCGCTGCGGAAGGCCACCAAGGTGCTCGAGGACAGGCGGGAGAGGAACCCCGTCGCCAGCATCATCCTCCTATCGGACGGTCAGGACGAGCGGGCGCGTGGCGGCGGCGATGCAAATCGACGGCAGCCGAGGAGACACGAGTCGTCTACGCGCTTCGCGCACGGGGATTCCCGTGCATACCACCGGGCTCGGCGGCGGCTGCGGCCGCCAGGAGCCGGCGGACGATGCCTTCGCCGAGTGCGTTGGCGGGTTGCTGAGCGTCGTGGTGCGGGACTTGAGGATCCAGCTCGGCTCCGGCCGAGATCGCGGCCGTTTACTCATCTGATGGACGGCTGCGATTCGTCGGCTTGGGGTCGGTTCGGCTAGGCAACTTGTACGTCGAGGAAGAGAGGGAGCTCCTCGTCGAGCTGAGGGTCCCAACGTCGGCCGTCGGGTCCCGTCACGTCCTGATCGTACGATGCTCCTACAAGGACCCGGTGACGAAGGAAGACGTGGACGGCGGAGATCAAGCGCTCGCGGTGCCCAAGACGGAAGCCCTCGGATCGAAAGACGCCAAGATCGGACGGCTGAGGAGCCTCTTCGTGGTGATTCGGGCCTTAGCCGAGTCGAGGAGGTTGGTCGAGCGCGAAGAGTATGGCAGCCGCATCACCGCCGGGCGTCGGCTCGGCCCGAGCCACGTGCGGACCGACGTGGCGTCGGTCGATGAGCATGCGAGGGCGCTCGGATGCCGAGCCGGCGGAGTGTGTGCCGGAGGAGGCAGGACCGGCGCAGCGACGAAGGGCGGCCCAGCGCGAGTGGGAACGACCGGAGGGAGGCGGCGACGGCAGGGTTGGTGGACGAGAACGGGGAGCCGCTAATGCCGACGTCGGCTTGGAGGGTGGCGAGGCCGCTAATCTGGCCGACCTGAAGAAGTCGTTGAGGAGAGCCAGCGACTTGCATGGCTTTGAGAATGCCAGGTTTTAGGTAGAAAATATGATTTTCCTTTCCTTTTTTGGCTTCATTTCTTTTTTTTTTTTTTTTTGGTAAAGGTAATAAATATATAAATAAAGTTAAGGCAATATACAAAAGATCGGCACCAAAAACCTACACTCATTCCTCAAAAGGAGACAAGGTGTAGGGGAGCCAATGTAAGAGGCCACATAGGCAAACAAGGAAGCCACAAGGGCACAGCAACAAAACAAACAAGCGGAAAAGAGATAACAACAAGGCTGACCAACCCTCAGCCCCTAAGGAAGCGGCTAAGAATGGAGAGCCAAGAAAGGTAGGAGCAACTCGTGCAAAGCAGCAACTAAGGAGCACTAGTCAGATGAGAGAACACCGCAGGGTCGAACCCCCAACCACGCTGAAGCCTCTTATTCCTCGGGGTAGGAAGAATATCTTTGAATGTTATAGCTTTATCCCTCACAACCTTAATAAGGTGATTTTTTAGAGCTGAGACCACTAAGGATTCGCCCTGAAATATAATCGCATTCCTCTTTTTCCAAATAAGGTGACACATAGTTCCAAATGAGAACCGCGCAATGCAATGAAAGAAGTCCTTACTAGATAAGAACTTTAAGGCCCAACTGAGGATATCTTTCCAACATCTATTCCGCCACGGGAGGTTACACTTGGCGGCCCAAAAGTAGGCCAGAGAAGCTGAGGTGCGACACCTGAAGAATAAATGTTCGACAGAATCTGGAACTTCATTGCAGAAGGCACAAACATTATAGTCGATCCTACCATGAGAAAGAAGCAGCATCTGGGTCGGCAGGCGATTTTTGGTTATAAGCCATAAATTAAACTAGAACCGTGGGGCTACAGCATTATCCCAAACAAAAGACGTCCAATCAACACGATCCTTCTTGACTCTAATGGAATTCCATGTTGAAGTTACAGAGAATGATCCAAAAGCGTCACAGCACCAGGTAAACCTCTCACGAGCCGAAGAGAGGACCGGAAGAGAGATCCCCCATCTTTCCAAAAAGGATTTAAATAAACAACCCATAGAGGTAAACAGATCCGCAACAACAGCATTGTCAGGAAGACACAAGCCTTCACGGAATGAGCAAGGGATAAAGGCATCAAGCGGGCCACAAGAAAGCCAGTGATCATGCCAAAGAGATATTGATAGGCCATTTCCAATCTTCCACACAAAGGATAAGCGAAAGTAATTCCTCAGTTGAAGGATTTTTTTCCATGCCCAAGAACAACAATGAGGCTGGGAAGAAATCCAAAAGTTTCTTCTCTTTAAGAAGTTAGAGTGTACCCACCGACACCACAACGATTCTTTATCAGTGAAAAGAATCCAAATAAATTTAAGCATGGAGGCTTTGTTGTAATCCTTAAGCTTTCGAATGCCTAGACCGCCCTCAACCTTTGGGAGACAGACATAATCCCAGGAAACTTTGGCCCCACCCCGGCCAAGGGTCATGCCCTTCCATAAAAATTGTCTCAAAATGTGCTCAATATTATCTATAACCAAGGACGGAAGGTTGAAGATACTAGTCCAATATGTTTGAATTGAAAAGAGTACTGACCTTATTAGTTGCAGCCTCCCAACAAATGACAAAAAGCGTTGCGCCCAAGATTGAACCCTGGCAGTAATACGATCAGTCAATGCAACACAGTATGCTTTGCCTAATCTAGTAGTAATAATCGGAACACCCAAATAGCAAACCGGCAATTTCCCTTCTTGAAAACCGAAGGCCTGTAGCATCATATTACGAAGAGATGAATCCCCTCCTGAGATGAAGATCTCACTTTTGTTTTTATTTGGGTAGAGGCCGCTCCAAGAGGAGAAAATGTCCAAACCCTTTTTTAACAACGTCACCGACGCCCAATCAGCTTGACAGAAAAGGAATACATCATCGGCGAAAAAGAGGTGAGTCACCGCATGATTTGCATCTCCGTAAATATTTGAAGTCATTGCTAGCGACACGGGAGAGCAAGATTCCGAGAAAATTTCCATAACTAAGGTAAATAGGTAAGGTGACATAGGATCACCTTGCCTAAGTCCTCTTCCAGCAGGGAAAAACCCATGCAAATCACCATTGATAGAGATGGAATATTTTGGCATATGTACGCAAACCATAATTAGCGAAATAATCCACTCAGGAAAACCGAAGGCACGGAGAGCAAGCTTCAAGAAATCCCAATCAACCGTGTCATAGGCCTTATGGAAATCAACTTTAACAGCACATTTGGGCAGATAAGGCTCTAAGTGAAATCCAGCAAACAACTCTTGAGCAATGAGGATATTATCTCTAATCCTCCTACCTTTTACAAAAGCATTTTGTGAATGGCTTATCAAATCATTTAAGATAGTAGCAATGCAATTAGCAAGGATTTTCGTAATGACTTTATAAATGGTATTGCAGCATGCGATAGGCCTAAAATTAGTGACTGCACTTGCATTAGGGACTTTAGGAACTAGGGCGAGGATAATGGTATTTACCTCCTTTAGGAGCAGTCCCGAAGAGAAGAAATCCTGGATTGCTTCCACCACTAATGGCCCCACTAAGTCCTAATTAGTCTTGTAGAACTCTACCGAGAATCCATCAGGACCTGGGGCCTTGCTAAGGCAAGGGAGAATAGAGTATTTTTAATCTCAGAGGGAGAAACCGGCTCACACAGGGACCGCACCTGAGCATCAGAAAGTGGGTGACGAACAAACGTCTTCAACTCCTGAAGCGAAGGTTTAGATAAAGCCTCATGATAAGAGAGCAGATTCGAGAAAAAACGGACAAAAACTTGTGGCACAAGAACAGGATCAGTGATAATAGCCCCCGACTGATCCTTAACGGAAAGATCCTATTAGTAAGCTGCCTCCTCTTCACTGAATGGTGGAAAAACTTAGTATTCCTGTCACCTTCTTTTAGCCATCTCACTCTCGACTTTTGTCTCGAAGAAGGATTCTTCTTGATTCCTCGATCAATAAAGACACGACGCCGAGATTTTTCCAACTCGGCAAGAGAAAGGTTGTAAGGGTCCGATTGAAGGCTAACCTGAGTGCTTCGAAGGGCCTCTCTTGCTTAGGCCGCTCTCACAGAGATATCCGATAAGGCATCTTGGTTAAATAACTTAAGTCGAGCTTTCACAATTTTCAGCTTGGAAAGAAGAATATACATTGGAACGCCTATGATGGAAGAGTCCCAAGCCTGACGAACAATTGAGTTAAAGTCCGGGTGGTCAGCCCAAAATTCAAAATACTTAAACGGCTTCCTTCTTTGGACCGGCTGAAGAACTCTGACGATCATAGAAGTATGGTCCGAGATACCAGGGTTCAAAAACAAAGCCTCAGAGAACGAAAAATGAAGGTTCCATTTGTTGTTAACCAGAACACGATCGATCTTCCTCATCTTCCTGGCGTCTCCTGCCGAGGTAGACCAAGTATAACGGAGGCCAACATATCTGAGATCCATCAATTCTGTTTGTGCTAAGCATTTGGCAAACTCATCAAAATAAGGGATCCAGTTGTTGGAATCTCCAACTCGATCGGATGGGTCTTTAATGGCGTTGAAATCACCAGCAACAAGCCAAGCCGAATCCTGCATCAAGTCATTAAAGTGGAGAAGGTCCTCCCACAAAGGTCTATGACGCAGAAAGGTATGTTCTCCATAAATAGCAGAGATACAGCAACTCAGACCAGACATATTATGCTTTAGACTACCATGCACAGCCTGGTCATTGATAGAGATAGGCACAAAAGAAACAAGATCCGGGTTCCAACAACCCAGATTCTACCACGAGAAGAATACTCATAGTTTGCAATCCAATTCCAACCACTAATTAAGGAAGTCGAGATAGAATCAAAATGTTCCTCAGGAACTTTAGTCTCAAAAAGGCCAATCAGGCAGAGCTTATTAACAGCAGCAAATCTCCTGATCTCTGCCTGCCTAAGAGGGTTGACCATGCCTCTAATATTCCAAAAGCCAAAAAACATATCAAAAAAGGATAGAGAGTATAATTACCTCTTTTTAGGCCTGCGGCCTGTGGCAGGCGCTTTTGAAGCCACCAAGGGTGGTGGATCAGGAAGAAGCAAGAGGAGCTGTTCTTGCATACTTCTAACACCATCCGGAGCCAGGCCTTTTGGCAAAGGGGAACCCACAGACAAAACATCTTCATCATTTACTTCCATTTGAGTACTAGAGTTGCATATTTCATTCGAGCTTCCACCCTAAAGTGAAGAGGAGAGAGCTCCCTTCTCAGCATGTTTTTTCTTTTTCCTACCTTTCCCCTTCACCTGCTTCCATTCTGGATCAGCAGCAGGAGCTGAGGACATAGCCACAAATTCACCACCATCCTCAGATGTAGAAACCTTAGCAGTAGAGATCTTCGAAGGCTTAGGAGGAACAAGTGCAGTTGCCTCCAATTGCAGCTGAGAATCAATCTTAGGATCGATCATGTCCATGCCTGGGGTAGTAAGTGGAACTTGTAAGTCCACCATAGCTTATTTTTGACAATTCTGAGAGAGAGTAGGACCATCTGGACAAGTAGGGGAGTTAGGATGCACAGACTTGTCTTGAGCAGGATGGGTTCCAACACTAGCATTGAAGACCTGATTAGCTTCTGCAGAAGGAACAACAGAGTTTGTAGGAGCAGCTGTTTTACAGCTGTGACCAAAGATACCGCACACAGGGCAAGCAAGCGGTTTCCATTCATACTCAACTTCCACTTCCACTGATTTACCATGAAGGAGCAGCTCAATAGATTCACAAGTTGGTTGCTGGGCTGTTATTTCAACACAAACCCTGGCGAACGTTAGCATTGTCATCTGCTTTGTCCGTTGATCCACATAGAGTGATTTACCCACTGCACTAGCCACCTTTCCAATGGATTGAGCTGACCAAAATGAAAAAGGTAAGTTCCGAAGTCTCACCCAAACCGGAACTGAACGATGGATGTCTTTACTAAGTTCCAAACCTGGTTTTCATTCTTTCGCAGTAACCGAGAAATCCTTGCAACTGTTATATGGCCTCCTTCAAGGATTTTCCTTCGGAACTCCCTATCTGGAATGCGCAAAACAAACAGTCCCTGCCCATTAGACATGACTTCAAGCAGATTCGGACCCCAGGCTTTTTTAAGAGCCTCTTCAATAACTTTAAACGGCAATCGCCTTCCAATGAAATACCCCACAAGACACTCAAAGAGCTTGGGATCAGCAGCTTCAAGATCAGATTATGTCATCTGTATAACTGGTTTATTGTTCACAAAGGTCGAAGGAGTATATTCAAGATCATATCCTTTATGCACTCCACTAGCAACAGCAGCCCAAGACCGAGTTACCGGGTTTTCCGACTCACCCCTGCGTTGAGGGCGCTTGGATGTCGATCTACCTCTACTCTTTCCACGCGCCTTAATAGGAGCAAGAGGAGGTCGCAAGTCATTGTTCTCAATCGCAGCAGATGGGGGCGAAGGATTCGGCCCCTGTTTGCTCAAAGAAGGAGCAGTCAACGAGGGTTGCCCATGAACAGGATGAACAGGAGGGGAAGGGCTTCGATTACTCGGCCCCTCATCATCAAAACTGGCCCGGAAGGGTCCGGACTCCATCAATTCAGTAGACTCGAAACAGCAGAATCGCGAACCAAATAAACCCTAACCCATCGCAACCAAATTAAACCCACAGGAGAGCACGTACCAAGCAGCACTTAGAGGGTTCGAAGAGCAGTCAATGGCGCCCAAGATCCCCAAAGAACAGCTCCCTCCCGGTGGTAGACGAACGGAGCTCCGGGGCACCCTGACGCTGGTCCTCCGTCTCTCCCTCCTCTTGGTCTTCAAGGCTCAGACTGTGGAGTGGCGTGGGCGGTTCGGTTGTGAATGTGAGGGGAGGAGTCAATCTCTCAAGGCTCGAGCGACGTCGGTCCCGGTCTTCCAAGAGCGGGCGAGGACGATTGGCCCAGCAAGAAAACTTTAAACACCGCAAACTCCCAAAGTCGCGCAGTAGTAGAACCCAAGAGGCTAAAATGGCTAGATCCGGACTTGTAGGCCACCTGCTGCAAAACGGTTCGGAGGGGATGGAAAAGGGTGCAAGGCGACCTCACCCTCCAAATTTGAGCTCAATACAACCACAGGAACTCCCTCAGCAACCGAAACACCAGAACACAGGCCTGAACTTGCGAGCACACCTAAAGAAGGGGAGATCTCGAGTTGCAGGTTGACCCACTGGAATTCCTTCGGTGGGTATCAAGAGGAAGGTCAGAGGGACCTGTCCTCCAAATTTGACGCCCAACCAATGGCTAGAACTCCGGGAATGATCGAAGGAGTATTCTGGTGAACAGTGTCATATTTCGCTCAGAAGAGAGGAAGAGATGCGCGCCACCCTCATTTTTCTTTCAAAAAAATCAAAACTGTTCGGCTTCATTTCTTTTGATATTTAGAAAGGTGCGTTAGAAAATAGATGAAGAAAAGGTAAAATAGAACCCAAAAAAAAGGGAGGGGGAAAAGCTGGAGATTCGATATTTTGGGCGTTTTGTATTGTATCTATTTTGACTAGTCAACGAAGTGGTTTTGATTGAGTGGGCTTGGTTTGAGCTTTTAAGGAATGCATAACAACTCCTTATTTCTTATAATTTTTTTATTTCAAATTTATTTCGAAATAAAAATCCGTTTGATAAAATTATTCCATTTTTCTATTTTTGAAATAAATTATTATTCTATAAATAGGTTTTGAATATGAAATCGAAGTTAAAAATTTTCTATTTCTTTATTTCGGAATAGAAATAAAAAATAAAATTTATTCTCATCATTCATTTTCTTTATGAGCGTCCTTCATCCGTTCTTCGCCGACCATCGTCCGTCAGCCGCCGTCGTCCGTCTACCATTCATCACCAGAAAGGAAGAAATTTTGTGTCGTTATCAAATGAATTTATATTTTAAGTGTAAAAATTTTATATCGCTATCAAATTGGCATTTTTTTGCTTAAAACCTCATCTAAAAATAGAAATATAAAAATTTATTTATCTTCCAAAATCAATTTCTGGTCAAAATGGTTATCATTCATGTTCATAACTGAGGCAAATTCCTAACTATACATGACCCACTTCACATTGTTAGAAGATACCCTGACCATGGGTTTATGTGAAAATTGATTTTTAAAGTTGGAAAACTAAGGGAACAAATTTAAAGACAACTTTGATCTAATCGACAAATGGAAACTGCTTGCGACATCTGCTATTTTACCACACGACCTGCTGTGCTTTTTCATTCTATTCTCCGGGTAGTAAACTTAGAAAGGAACAAAATGAGTAATGCAAGTGAGATGTTCCAATGAAGTGAAAATTTAGTTCAATAAGTTGAACGAAGGTTAGAGCCTACGCAAGAATGTACTAGACAAGAAAACATATTGCACAATGGCGGATACCCTAACAGTGCCACGTCATTCGTGCTCTGAACATTCACGCGTCGACACCTGTCCTCGGGGCCCGCCACCTCTGCTCTCCATCTTCGGCGCTTCTGTCTCTCTCCTCTCTCTTCTCAATCTCTTCGAAATAACTCTCAGCTGGTGGCTCGGCTCGGCTGGGCTGGCGACTACAGCTTAAAATTACTCTCTCCTCACTTAAATTTGTTGGGTTTTGTCTCTCTCTCCTCGTGGAAGAGCAGACAGAGAACGAGCTGCACTCCCTCTGTTTCCTTCTCAGCGCATCCCACCGCCTCTGCCTCGCCGGTCATCTACCCTTGGCATGTCACCTCCTCCAAGTGCCCCGCCAGTCGCAGCTGGTTCCCGACCGCCTTCGCCTCCGACCGTTTACAATGCGGAGATCAAGCATAAGGTTCGTGCTCGCATTGGTCTCTCGGCAACTTCTGGGCCTCCATCCGATTGCCTCCCTCCGACGAACTCGTCATCAACTCCGACTCCGAGCCACCGCCACCGCCGGAATCCGCGCGCTGTTCTGGAGGTCGAAGAAGTCTCTGGAGCCTCGCGAGACCGTCGATCTTTCCCTCGACTAGTATGCTCTGACGGCACCGGGCGCCGAGGTATGTTCTTAGTCACGTTCGCGATGGTTCTGTTTCCGGGATGTACGAAATGAATAGGTTCGTATTTTGTCACGCAGGATGTCGCGGCGGCAGAGTCAAGGCCGAAGCGGATATCGCCGTCGGTTGTTAATTCCATCTCCGAGGTTTCGGCAGATGATTGGGATGCGTGTGCTCTTGATGCTACTAGCCTTGAGAAGTATAATCCGTTTCTCTCGCACGGATTCCTTTTGAGTTTGGAGGAGTCTAATTCTGCTGTGAATGTGAGATTTCGCGTTCTAGGGGTTGAGATTGTTGTTCATCAACGTAATTTTTGCGTTCTTATGAGAGGAGGATTGGATGATCGGTATTTGCTTCATTGATATTGGAGTCCTTGGCATAACTATTCCTTGGTTCCTTCGTGCATAAGCTTTCACTGATAAGTTGGTTGCACACTACTGCTCGTGGGGTGTCCCTGATGCTTTTACGTCCGACAGCTTGTCAGGCCGATAGGTTTCTGTCTCTAGAGAGATCTCTCCTTCTGATGCTCTGACAGACGGGGAAAAAAGAAGTTCCTTTTATTTCTACATGCCGCGAAGTTTCTTTTTGAATGAAGAGGGACTATTGAGTTTTGTAGAATTTGATGTCTACCTAGTGAAGTAGTTTTTTTAATGGATTGGCACCCTCTCCGTACCTTTAGGTTTTGGCTTCTCTTCATATTGTTCCTGATCGGAGTTCTTTCGGTGTTACTATGCCGCTAATTTGAATAGCTTCTCTTGGATACTCCGTTGATCTCGTTTAATTGCTTTTCAGAAACGGGATGGATGCCGCGGCACATTATTGCTAAGGATGAGTCTCGGGACTGTTGTAGGTGTTGTTCCACTTTATCTGAAAATGTTTATCCTCTTCTTTGTTCTCAGGATTAGATTTATTTTCTCTAAAACTTCAAATAGATAGTTTCTTTTATGCTCCTCATAAATAGCTATATATTGAGCAATTTTTACAATCTTCAAGGAGCTTTATGGAGATGGTTTCACTTATTTTTCATGTTGATGTGCAGTCACTCGTATGGTGAATTTGTCTTTGACCACTCTTGGGCGGACGCTTACTACAGTTATGGTTCAAGATACTATCCAAAGTACCAGTGTTGTGTGCCTTTTACCCCTGTAACTGGTCCTTGGATTCTACTTCGTGATTCCTTATATAAGGATCAAGTTTTTGACATTGTAGTAGACGCCTTAAAGTATCTGGTTGCTAAGGTACGTGATAACAGATGTGTGACTGTCCATAGTGAATATGATGTTACATCCATGCAATGGCCAGACTTTTATCATACTTTTCTTTCATCATTGGGCTTTTTTTTGCACTCCATCAATTATTTGGACCTTTTACCCTAGCTGGAGTTGCAGTAGAGTTAAAATGTTTTCAGGGCTGATCTCATGGTCTCATGGAAAACGAGAAATAACTTGGTTATTCGCCAAACAAGTGGGGAAGTTGCGGCTAGCTGTGGCTTACTTAAAGATGAAAATTCCTGAACTGTGAATCTGATGTTTCAATTTGCAGTAGTTCTGAATTTGCTTTATATCCTTGACAACAGTCCCGTGTTTCGTCGATCCACATCACATTTTCTTCTCGAGAATGAATGGCAAAACCTCAAGGAAAAGGGATTTCTACAGAGGATAGGAATGCAGTACCATTGGACCAATCAAAACTATACATGGTGAGTGGCAAAATGAGTGCTGAAATTACTGAGTTAGGCCCGATGTTCGCGCTGGATACATTGACAATAACTTTTGTTTTTTCCCTATTCACTTTCCCCTTCGGCAAAGAAAAACAACCCAGGAGACTCATCTCCATTTGAAGTGTATTAGTAGATTCGGAAAAGGTTTCAAGGGTGATTTTACAATTTAGCAAAACCTTAAGAGTACTTTTCGCCCCGTTTAATGCAATGAGTCGTAGACTTTCATGATTGAGCTCCTTGCGGGCTCCAGCCAAAGCCATCTGAAGTAAAAATCATATAACATGATGACAAACCTCTAGCAATTTGCTTATTTCTTAATGGTCAAGATAAGTATTTGATTATATACTCTTTCGTAATAGGAGTAGGGAAACAAAGACACATCAAGTAAAGCATTAAGCAAACAAGTGTTGAAACTTTAGACTCAATGTTAATGAAAATAGGCATCTGTGATATTTCTAGGTTCTCATCAAAGTATTATTTGACCAAGTTTGAAATTTCATAAGACTCACTCAATTACATCGTAGCTATCATACACCTTTGACCCCTTTTCTTGATTGTCAATGAGGGTTGAAAGTATTTGGGAGTTGAATGGAGTTGTCTCTTTTTGATCTAGATAGCATGTCAAGGGGTATACGCTTCACAATGTTATCTAGGTCAAATGCAGCTTTTGTTTAAAAATATACTTGGATGTGATGCTGCTGTCAATTTTCTCCATTTGATATTGTGCATGCATCAGTTTCCTTTGCAATAGTCCTGCCAGTTAGCATATGATTGCAGCATTACTTCTCTGAATGAGTGGTGTCTTAAATTTACTTGGATTGCCAACTTTTGATCTTTTTACATTTCTCGTGTTTATCTTGCATGCAAAAGGTACATGCTTCAAGTTTCACCGTGTGCACGTGCCACGCTTTGATGACTTTTTGATGGACATGAAGCAGAACAAAAGGAAAAATATGTGTCGAGCGCAAGAAGGTTAGTTTTTCCAAATGTTATTTTATTTGGGAATTTCCTTCATTTGATATCAATGTGAATCGAGACTAGTTGGTTAACTATACAGAGAAGTATAAATAAGTATA
Source organism: Eucalyptus victrix (assembly GCA_016097545.1). Lineage (NCBI taxonomy): Eukaryota > Viridiplantae > Streptophyta > Magnoliopsida > Myrtales > Myrtaceae > Eucalyptus > Eucalyptus victrix. The sequence goes on along the minus strand of CM027840.1, from coordinate 28,779,205 downwards.
TCATGTCGCAACTTCCCAGTAATACTATTAATTTGAATTTAGATGCTAGTAGCAACTTTCTGTCCACTGGTTTGAGCTTTTAGATGAGTAGTCCTTAGATGTGATCATCCACATGTGACTCCTGTTCTCTTACAACTTACTCCTAAATTAATACCTTCACTTTGTGAAACATGAAGGACTTGACCTTCTTGGTTTTGATTGTGTGTGCAGGCTAAGCACTAGGATTCTTTCTATACGTTCTACAGGAACACCACCGATAACATGTATGGGTCCAGTGACTGGTTTTATCTTTCCTTTGCAGAAAATATAATATTGTTGATTGTTTTGCCTGCCTCTTGTGTATATTCAAAGGCATCTTTATTTGATATGAGAGGTTTAAGTAGATCATGTCTTGCTGCTTATGTTTATTTAGGTGGGGCAGCCCTTATTTGACAAGAGAGTTTTTTCATAACATGGGATCAAAAATGGGAGACCAAGTGTTACTAGTTGTAGTTGAAGAAGGGGATGAACTTGTTGTGGGAGCCCTTAATCTTATAGGCGGAGATACTATATATGGGCGCCTTTGGGGCTGTCACCCGAAAGCTTATTATCCCAGCTTACATTTTGAAGCTTGTTATTACCAGGTTTGTCTCTCTTTAACATGCAAAACTCCTGTGAATTCGATATATACTCGATATGGAAGTTCTTTCTTGGGTGCTTATTGCCTATTTAAAAAAGTGAGATTCGTTTAACCTTATGTTGACAAGGGTGAACTAATGGACTTAATTGTATGGTATGGATTTGCTAACCCATGTGTTGTACCTTGAGACTTCATTAAGTAAAAGCATGAACAAGATATCAAATGTAAGTGCAAGCTAAATAGAGGAAGAGATTGTCAATTTAAAGTGGCAACCGATTCACTAAGATTATGTAAATTCTTCCCAAGTAAGAATACTAGAATGTGACTAGTTCTTCAATTTCAAATCATGAAGTAAATATCATTCATTTGGTTTTGGAATCTGCTTGCGTATAATTTTGTTCTTTGAAGAATTGGGGACCTATTTTGTTGTAATAAAAGGGTAGCGTCAGTGATTTTTATCCATGGGTCTATGTGACAGTGCAGCCTAAGATAAATGTCATTGTTCGTGCCTACTACCATGATTATCTTCCACTCTAAATGGGGACTTTATGCAAGAGTGCTGCTGTAAAGGCATGGGCATATCTAGAAATGTCATTCCACAAGTTGACAAAGCTTTTCTCTACATTATAATAGTCCCTCATATGCTAATGAAAAATTTTCCATAAAGGAATTTACAGTGGAGTTGCAAAAACAAAGGAAAGAGGAAGTGGTAGATCAACTAATTTTAGCGAAAAGCAGATTTGCTATGGGAGGATAATAGTTCTTGTGATATGGAAGCATGCGCTTGTCATGTTTTGAACAATATAACTATTTACTTTTATCTACATAATGTGCAATAGAAGCTGCTATAGAGCTTAATTTGAAAACGGTGGAGGCGGGGGCTCGTGGTGAGCACAAAATTCAGCGAGGTTATATGCCCGTACCCACTTATAGCTGCCACTACCTTATGGATGAAGAATTCAGCAAGGCCATAGAAGAATTTGTAGTGCGCGAGGCAACTCAGGTATGTTACTAAAATGTCATCAGGCGAGAACAACTCATTTATTAATAGCACTATCATCATGTTGTGGTGAACATTCGATCCTTCTCATATGCTGCGAACCCGAGAACATTTTTTGCTTCCTATGTTTATTGTGCGGTTGGCCTAGTGATGCAGTCACAAAGGAGGTAGCAGTAGACATTGTATTCAACTGAACTATCTGTGTCGTAGATGATCACTGTTGATGCCAAACGCTTGCCTTCTTATTTTCGCTATCTATTCAACCGCACTTCATTCCCTAATGCATTTTAGCAAAGTAGATATAAGGAAGGTCCCAACGGTGAAGTTGGACAATGTTTTCGGACTTAGGTTTGCTTTTCTAAAAGGAGTTTCTTCTTCCAGTATAGCGGATAACTCCATTGCGCCACTATATTTGATATCACCTCTAACTCTTAGTTAAAGGAAAAGGAACATTAAACCACATATGATCTGAAATCTGCTGTCAGCGTAATCAAAACATTTGCCTTATCTGCAAGTCAAACTTGCGATGAATTTGATCCGCGATTCCGGACCCTTTAAAGAAGGCATACAGTAGACACATGCAGGTAGGAAGTCCATGCCTGTATGGTTGTGGTATGTACATCTTGATGAAGGAAAGATCTATCCATTTCTAATGTACAAATCCGTTAGTCGACCATTTCATTCTAGTAAAAGAGTCGCTATAGAAACAATGCTTGTGGGTTTTGCGATCTGGCCGCCTTGGTGTGATGTCGATATGGAGACCCTCCCTTCTTGATCTCGAAGCTCCTGATGATCTTAAAGAGGCATAATATCATCAGTGCATGACATCATCAGTGAAAACATATATCATCAAATCGTCAGCCAGGCCTCCAGAGTTCTCCAATTGCGGAAGACGGACGATCGGCCATTTCTTCACTCGGATTATTCTCTACTTGACTTGTTAGAAAATAAGGTTTGCCCTTGAGTGCCTTAAAACCATTGGAAAAATTGATGCCAACAAAGGATCGCAATCGCCAGCGTAAAGTTCTCAATTTAGATAAAAATAAATGGATTGTATACTTAAGTTGCATTTATTTTACTAAAGATAAACGATTATAAAATACTTTCTTAGCAGTAATCTTTTTTACCCCTTTTATTAATTAGTAGATAATTTTTATAATTATTCATTATAATTTATATTTAAATAATATCATTAATAATAAAAATATTTTCATTTATTTATTTTTATAAATGATACAAAAAATATATATTTACAAATGAGTTGTAGTATTACATTGAACCATAGCCCTCGAAAAGATTGGTGCAGTACGACAGAACGAATAGATCACTACATAGTTTCTCTAAAGAAAAAAAAAAAAAAAAAGAGGAATCATTTAATTATACATAATTTTGCTATTGTGATATTACGAAATTTTGCATCCATAATATTACAACCTTCTCAAAATTTTAAATAAGATATGGAAAATGATGCAAATTGGGCTTACAATTTCGAGGTAACAAGAAGTCCAGATTAAAAAGGCTCAAACTCCGTGGAACACCTTTGATTCAATCAGTGAAGACGATAAAAGTTAAAGAAGGCATGAGCATCACTTTAATCGTAACTCAAAAGCTTATATTTGAGAATAATAGGTCTGTACTCCGAAGCGGATAATGCACTTCACCAGCAAAAACATGGTATACAATCCTCCATCCAAAAGATGTCACTGCAAGCAAAAATTGTAACCTATCCCCACCCCGCCCCCCAGCCCGACTGAAAAGAGAAAAAAATTAACAAAAACCAATCCTTCCAATGAAAGGAACTAATGAAGTTCCGGATGAGACAGTCGGATGGGCAGGCTCCAATATTAATCGCGCAATTTTTATTCATGACCACCTAATACTCATTCTCACCTCTATGAAGCATATACAGCGACATGTGATTTAATTTAAATACTCAAACCACCAGGAGCAAAGACACCCATCCAACAAGAATGCCTTGAGAGTCATTATCCATCATGATCTTCAAACATCTAGTATCTGTAAGTCAAACCTGACTGTGGGGGTGCACGCGGTAATCGATTCGGTGTACGCCGGCCACCGGGATTTGATGCTGAGCTGACATCACCATTTTGAGCAGTGTCACTATTCCACCGACTGCGCTCATCCCAAACCGAGATGAATCAGTGTGTCCATTGGAGGCCACATCGAAAGCGCTCCTCCAGTCATCACCAGATGAGGGTCCATTACTTCTTGGGCTTTCTGCGCCATATAGATATGGTTAACATCAGCAGCTGAGGTAGATTTTTCTTCCTTCTTTTTTCAAAGCACTGCAGTCAAGTCTCTGATAGTAAATTGCCACACTCAAATATATCAATCAAGAATCAATCAACAGGCCTTCTATGAAAACATCTCAAATAGGAAGACGAAGAGGTTCACGTCACAAAGTACTCAAGGATCATGGGAAGGATTCTACCAACCAATGGTTTCCAAAATCACAAATTCGCTTTTCCAAGATAAATTCATGAAATTTCAGATTCAAGAAACCTATTTAAAGTTTTAAACTGCACGTTAGTCCGCAGCTAGTGTTTTCTCAGTTTCCAATTTGAATTTTGATGCAAATTGCAAAAGCTTACCTTTTCTAAAATCACAACACCATTTTCTAAAATCACAACACCATTCTTCCACATACAGAGAAATTATCAGATTCGAGAAATTTTGGCCATTTAAATCACAATAAAGACCAGCATCCTTTTCCATTCCCAATTTGAAGTTTCATGCCGATTGGAGAGGCTTTTACCAGTCAGTGATTTCTATCATCACAATTCCGCATTTCCAGATACATAAGATTTGAGAAATTTCAGCATTTAAACCACTTTGAGACCGCCAGTTGGAGATTAAATTCTGAAGCACTGGGCACACCATTTTATCACTATAAACCAGGGAAGAAATAAAAAAAGAACTTCTCCCAAAGGGTAAGCTCCATTAAACTTTACAGCATAAGCAACAGCCAAAGGCATACTAGCAGAGAGAAATCAATTTGGAAACAGAAAGTCCTTTAAGAAATTAGTTTTCTTAACCCTTCAGACACAACTTATAAGAATTATACTGTCATGGCACACAAGTCCTACTCCATAAGCTGTTCAGATTTTAAAGATGCACTGCACATTTAACTAAAACCGCACTAGCTATTACCTGCAGGACTGCTGCTATCAGACCAGCTAGAGGCAGCAGATGCTCGATTATCGTGAATGCTGAGTTGTCTTGTGAGTTTTGACAGGAGGGAGGCCTGTTTCTGGCATTTTTCCCTCTTACGTTTTACATTCTGATCCTCTAGAAGCAGTTCTTCAATTCTTGCTGTGCTTTGGGCACTACAATCCAATGTAAACAAGAAAGAATGACTAATCATTCAAGAATAAACCTTCATTAATGATATAGAATAGTGTAAAAAGGGTACATATGAAGCATATTAGTGCTGTAGAATTGGAAACTGTAGCTACAAAACAGAACACAATAAATATGTGGTCAATGCAATATTCTAATATATGTTTTCATTATAGGGAACTATTTCCAACAACATATGGTCAGATGCAATAGATGCTACGTACAGTGGTCTTAACAAACCACCACTCCGAAAAGGAATGCTTTGAATACCTTGCATTTGCACCATGTAGTAAGGAACACGAGCATACTATGAAATATTCAAAAGAAAAAAAAAATTGATTCACCAAATACAGAAACAATCAATGTGATCTTCAAGCTAACCTGATCGAACTGTATAATTGATTGAGCATGTCCTCTTTGGCTTTCTCTACTTGGCAAGGTACCACGGCCTGCTCAGGGACATAAGAAGCTAGTGAAAATAAAAAGCAATGCCACCATCTCAGCAAACATAAGAATAACAGCACCAAGTAAAGAAAACTGACTTTTGGAACGTTAGCACCAAGGCTGTTGAGAACGGCTTCGACATAACCACAAACTTCTTGGGACATCCACCGAAGTTCTTCCTCAGGATCTGCAGGTCTTCTTGCCATGGTATCCTGAAATACAGGGACCACCAAAAACATATTGCCAGTTTAGTTAGTAATAGTCTTAACAAAGAAAGGTAGAACATTTCAAGGTCTTTTGAGCCTTTGGGATATGTTATCTTCAAAGAAATCCTACAGGAACACTGGACAGTTGGAAGAGTGGAAAATGAAACGAATGGATCTTGCTTGCAGTCGCTAAGGGATAAAACAAACCCATTGATTTTCTATCTCCTTTTAGGGGTTGATAGTTGTTTCTTTTTCCCCCTTGCGGAAGAAGGGAAAGGGAGGGAATTTGTTACCAAGCAATACCATTAGATGACTCACCAGAGAACCATCGGAGAGGCTCTGCCAGAGGGGGAGCCCAGATTCTCCCTTCTTTTGACCTCCAGCAGAAGGCAGGACAACATTCCTTAAGTTGTTCTACCACTCAACCTTCTCTGCCATAGTCTCAGCCTTCAATGCCACCGCACTGTGAGCTACAACATGGAAGCAGGACATCCAATTGGCAGTTTGAAGGGATAGTCAAAATCCTAAAGATAAAAGACATAATGTATGAAAGAATAAGTACCTTTCAGTACTGTCTTGTAAGGAACCTGGCTAGTTATCTTGAAGACAAGACCAGGTCCTTTTCCAGAGTCTGGACCATTTGATATTTTATCCTTGGAACTTTTTGGTGGGGGTTCATCATCATCAGAGATTTCTTCGAGGTTACATTCCTGATGAATTCATCCAACGGTTGCACAACCAATGTGCAGAAACAAACAAAAAGCTAAGTACAACTTCCAGTAGCTTGACTGGGGTCAACTGCATTACAAATGTGAACTTTTATACTCTCACGATGAGAATCCGATGGACAGCAATAAATGACAAGAAGTAAACAGAAGAATAATGGATGGCCACTCAGCAAATGAAAGGGACAACGGATGGTTTTGCAGAGGATTTGACAATTCGAAGGGATGACTGGTAAGCATAAGCACAGGCCAACAGATACATGCTTTCTTCAATAACTAGTCTAATGGATACATGCTGCTATACCTATGGAAAAAAAGAAAAAGGCAGATACATGCTGTCATTCTTTTCAACCTATTCTCCAGATGACAGAGCTTAACAATATTGTGCAGCAATTCAAGTCAGAAAGAAAAAAAATAAAAAGGAAATGAACCTGTTTTAGATGCACCCAAATTGAAATGATGTGGAGGTAAAATAGTGTTAGTTGATTGGCCGAAGTGCATTTGTCTTACAATAAAAAATAAAAAAAAGTACACTTGTCTCATTTACACTTTGAATAGCTGCATCCAAGTAATCTGCTTCAGGTGCACTGGTGTGAAGAATTTCAATTGGATACCGCCTTACTGGATATCTAAATTTCAGGGTGGAGTGAAAAAAATCACTGAACTTCTCTGCATCTAGTTTGGCACTTGAAATGAGCAACTTCATATCAGGCCTAATGCGAGCAATATCCTATAAGGTGACAACCATAGAAGTCAGAAACTGATAAAAAGGTAACTTGACATCAGGCCTCAAGCCAGGTTGAATTCTTAGAAAGCTAATTTAGCAGCAAGCTAGAGATTAGGACTCCTGCCTAACTCAAGTAATGCCACAAAAAATTACAATTCACAATTGTGAACTCATTTCTAATGTGTTTGCTTTATCTAAAAAAGGAATTGGAATGTGTTATTGCACATCACATGTAAATATAGACTTCTCTCAACTTTGCATCTGAAAAGTTGACATCGAAAGATGGATATTTTTGAATTGGCCTTTTCAGCTTGCTATTCCTTTTCACTTTGAGCATTCAATGGTCTTATGAAAACCAATGACCTTTAAACCCATTCAAAAGAGTCTACACCATGAAAAATGTCACAACCTAAAAAGAAATAAGGAGCAGCCATCATCCAAGCAAGGAGACAATATGGAAATAATCAATAATAAGGAGTCATATATACCGCATCACTTTGTTCAAGAAGACTGCTCTGAAAAATAGTCAAGTCGGCTGAACCGGTTCGCACTCGAAAAAGTCTAAAATTCAAGAACACTTCTAGCAAAGCTAGCTACAGTTCAACTATTCATGGACGTAATCAAGACACCACATGTGATGAATTTGTACTCCAGCAGGATAAGGAAGGACCTCGAGAGAATCCATGGCCTCAAAAGGCATCATGACACGAGAGCCCACCGAAATATGAGACTGAATGAAAACTGCCGTCCCTAGAGCCAGCAAATAAGGTAAGATCCTGAAGTTCATCACTATTTCCAAGCATGGTCATTGGTTGCTCAATAAGCTCCAACCTAAAACAACCGATGTTAAGCAAACCCGGCATAAGGAAATATAAGAATATGCCTTCCAATAAAGCGGAATCGGATTTATTGGAAAATTCTTAACTGAAACAGATTGAAAAGTGCTGTTGTATGTATATTTTCTTAAGCAAGTGTTTTTCAGCAGAAGAAAAAGCTTTAATACAGTGTTGTGCACATGAACGTATCCATGCCCATGACTAAACTCATTTGTGATCATCGACACAATATTTCCAATATCAAACGAGTAGAGACAGAGCTGAAAGAGGTCAAAACAAAGAGTGCCTTAAGATCATTAGCTGGTCATCATATCTACCGACAGATGCCAAAAGTTTGCAAAACTATATGCAAAAGTTGAAGAGCGTTTCTGCAGGTTAGTGAACCTCAGGATTAAATCAAAGGGAATTGTGCAAAAGAGAATGCCTAATAGACGTCTAAAAAATTATCCCGAAAGGCAATAATTTTCTAATGAGCAGTACTTCTGATAACAACAGAACCACAGACAAAAAATCTCCTAAGCATTTAAAGCACATGAAGAACATTGACACATGGGAGATTATTCTAATTGTGTGATGGGCACTTCTAAATACAAACATGATCACCCATTTCATGTATGCAAGACAGATAATACATACAACAGCCTACACATATACGCAACAACAATCTAATTGCAATGGGTCTGCATTGCCAAATCAAGTTAAATGCAGTAAGCTCGGACGGTGTTTTATTTTCCGAACTACACCTCGCTACTCTGCTTTGTTGTGTCAGCATATGTAGTCATATGAAGAAGCCTGTAAAGAAGTTTAATCTATTCAACCGATATGGTATCTCGAAACACAATTAAAGGGAGATCATAATGCACGAAGCATAGCATAAATTACCCAAAATATGCTCTGCCGGTTCATCTTCGGCCCCTATTTTCAGATTTACATGTACTACTTGCAATTGCCGAACAATTAAAAAACCGAACTTCTTTACAAAGCAAACACCCAGCAGGGAAAGTAAATTTAGATCAACAAACAAAAAAAAATGGAACAATAACTTCGTCCCTTTTTCCAATTCGATACTTTTCCCTTTCCTGTACCTACTAACCAAATTTTACCTCTAGTTGATGTGTGAAAGCGCCCGATGCTTACGAGCGTCCATAGGCCTTCAAGCATCACGACTTCCGGCTCGGGAACACCTTCTATCTCCGGGACATACGCCTTCAATATCAAAGTTCTAAGGGTGAAGACACCGAGAACTTCCAGAGCATGACAATTTGGTTGAGAGAGAGAGAGACAGAGAGACCTCCGGCTCAGGAAACGGGCAAGATGTTCTACCTCAGCGCAAACTATCTCTGCAGAAGTGATAAACACAAACTTCATTGTCGAAACCAAATAGGCCACGAAACTCATTAACTTTCGAACATGGCAAGTTCATACAGAGACAGCAACATAATCCTAAGTTCTAGAACAGAGAGAGAACTTGGCCAGAGCTTCGGCCACACGGTAAGCATCCGGTGTGAGCCCCACCAACCATAAACCAGGAAAGACAATCTGCAAGTGAAAACCAAATGAAACAAAGAGAAAATTCATTGTACGGAAGAGGAATGAATATCCCGCATAGAAAAACATACATCAAGCCGCTTCTGCTCGTTCTTGGGCCTCTTCCTTGGCCTCCGGGCAGGCCTCGACCCCGTCATGATGAAAATGTCCTCCTCGATCTCCTCCTTCGACAGCGATATCCAGAATTTCCTCTTCTTCTCCTTCCTCTCGCCCTCCCCCACGAAGCCTCGTAACCGCACGGATTTTGGCAGTGGCTGCAACTGCTGCTGCTGCGCAGCGTAATTCTCCTTGAAGCGAAACGCCTCGCCGTTCCTCAACGACAGCAGCGGAGGGTTCACTGCCCTCCCCGGCCTCAGATTCCACGGCCGCCATGCCGCTTCGGCCTCCTCCGCCTTCCCGTCCTCACTCACGCCGCCACGCCGCCTCCTCCGCCAGCCACACGGCTCGGGCGCTCCCCTCACATCATTTAGGTGGCTTCGCAATGCTCAAAAAGCCTTTAGTCACACAAAGGAAGTTGGTGTCACAAAACTTTAGACTTGTTAGCGTAAATCTCCCTTGCTTCCAGCAGATCAGGGCAATATCGTTCTGAAAGAATTTCCACCTGCTCAGGAAATGACTTGCTCCAGTAACTGCTGATGTGTTTAACCATTTGGTTCCACCGCTTTTGACATAAATCCCCAGATCTATTCTCAATGAGTTTGTCCCAGTCGACATCTTCAATTGAGCAAGCATCCAGATCAACAAGAGCATTGAGCAACCGATAGTCATCGGTATCTGCCCAAGTGCCTTCGGCTACCACAGGAGATGTTAATTGCCTGTACCACTTCACACAACAATGTGCACAATTGCGAGAGCCCAAACTGTCACTTATAGCCCCCCAGGCAATATTGTCAAGAAGCATGCCATGCTTTTACTTTCTTTTTTAGAACTTTTCCTTCAATACCATCTTTTGCAGCCTTGTCCTTCTTGCCCTTCTTCCTATCTTTTATTGGCTTCTTCTCTTCACTACGAGCTTCAGCTTCAGATTGCATTCCACTTGCTACCTGTTCCTCAATCCATTACTGTTTCTGTCTCTTGCTCCTCTCCTTCTCACGAATATCCCTTTTCGCTATCTCCGCATCAGAAGATCTACTTGCTTCCTCCTTCTTTTCGTTATCCCCGACAGGATCACTATCCCTCCTTCCCTTTTTCTTCTTTTTCTTCTTTATACCGCCTTCATCTGTATCTTTTATTTCCTTGATGTTCTTGCCCAAAGACTTGTTCTGCTCCTGAACACCTGCCTCATCTACTTGTTCCTCAATCCCTTTCTGTTTCTTTCTCTTGCTCCTCTCCTTCTCACGAATATCCTTTTTCGCTATCTCTGCATCAGAAGATCTATTTGCTTCCTCCTTCTTTTGGTTATCCCCGACAGGATCACTATCCCTCCTCCCCTTTTTCTTCTTTTTCTTCTTTATACCGCCTTCATCTGTATCTTTTATTTCCTCAAAGTTCTTGCCCAAAGACTTGTTCTGCTCCTGAACACCTGCCTCAGCCTTTTTGACTGGCTCATCTTCTTCCTTCGAGAATTTCTTACCCCGCACAACGTTTCCATCCTTGCTATTATCTTCCTCGCTCAGACCAGCCGGGATATGAAAAATCTCAACAGCTTCAGCAAAACTCTCTTTATGTTCTTTTTTAGAACATTTCCTTCAATACCATCTTTTGCAGCCTTGTCCTTCTTGCCCTTCTTCCTATCTTTTATTGGCTTCTTCTCTTCACTCCCCATATTGTCATTCGTAAAACGAGCATCAGCTTCAGATTCCATGTACTCCTTATCAAGATTTCCACTTGCTACATGACCCTGTCCCTCAATCCGTTTCTGTTTCTTTCTCTTGCTCCTCTCCTTCTCACGAATATCCTTTTTCGCTGTCTCCGCATCAGAAGATCTACTTGCTTCCTCCTTTTGGTTATCCCCAACAGGATCACTATCCCTCCTCCCCTTTTTCTTCTTTTTCTTCTTTATACCACCTTCATCTCTATCTTTTATTTCCTCGATGTTCTTGCCCAAAGACTTGTTATCTTCCTCGCTCAGACCAGCTGGGTTAAGAACAATCGCAACAGGTTCAGCAAAACTTACTCTCTTTACCTTCTTTTTTAGAACATTTCCTTCACTACCATCTTTTGCAGCCTTGTCCTTCTTGCCCTTCTCCCTATCTTTTATTGGCTTCTTCTCTTCACTCCCCATATTGTCATTCGTAAAACAAGCATCAGCTTCAGATTCCATGTACTCCTTATCAAGATTTCCACTTGCTACATGACCCTGTCCCTCAATCCCTTTCTGTTTCTTTCTCTTGCTCCTCTCCTTCTTACGAACATCCTTTTTTGCTGTCTCCGCATCAGAAGATCTACTTGCTTCCTCCTCCTTTTGGTTATCCCCGACAGGATCACTATCCCTCCTCCCCTTTTTCTTCTTTTTCTTCTTTTTCTTCTTTATACCGCCTTCATCTCTATCTTTTATTTCCTCGATGTTCTTGCCCAAAGACTTGTTCTGCTCCTGAACACCTGCCTCATGTCTGTCGTCCGCAAAATGCTTAGTTGCTGAGAAAGCCGCATCTACGTCATCCATCTTCTTAAAATCTTTGTGCTTCTTATTCTTTTTCTTCTTCGTTTGGATCTGCAGTCTTTCTTCCATGTTTTCAAAGTCACCATCATGCATGTGCCCATCTCCACCTTCGACAATCTGGGGGACCTCTGAGACACTCTTACCTCCAGCACTTTCAGTGCCCTCGCTAAGTGTATTTCTCTTCTTCACCGCCTTCTCGAGTTCCTTCTTGTCCCGGCCTACTTCTTGCTTCCTCTTCTTTTTCTTCTTCTTGCTGCGAGCCCCCTCGTTCTTGTCACCAACGGAACCCTTCCCATTTTCCGCTACAAATTCACTCCCATCCCCAAGAACCTCCCTTTTCGTCTTACCCTTCTTCTCATCTCGATCGACCTTATCAACCCCATTCTCGACTCCATCGCCCGCGTCGACCTCACGGCCATCCACACCCATCGCGACACCGACCCGATCCTCCTCTCTTCTCCCTCTCTTCTCCTTCTTCCCTCCCATCCTTGCGCCGGGCATCCCGAATTTCGATCCAACCCCTCGCCAGCTCTGTAACCCTCTCCCTCTATCAACTCAGGGCGAAACAAATCTGGAAGAAATGAAAAAAAGAAAGCGCAACGCAACAGTAAGATCTTTTTTTCTAGTTACATGGTCACATAAGTATCAAGAATCTGAAAATAGTCGATTACGCAATGAGGTACCGGCACCGGCATGGCAAGCCGAATCAGTTCGGTTGACAAGAACGGATGCCCAGCGACATACACGAGCATAAATTTCAAGATCAGCGCAGCCCCGCAATTCCACACACGCGTAGAGAGAGACCCATCTTGAGATGATGGAGAGGGCGAGGCGAGCTGGGCTGGCGACGGGAAGTGATCGGCGGTGGCGGTGGCGGCGGCTCGCCGATCCGTAGAGGCGGAGAGGCGGAGACAGAAGATTCAGGCGGGTTCGTACGGCGCTCTAAGAAGCGGAGGAATCGAGACTAAAGGAATCGAGACCCAACCGACCGAAGTTGTGGCCTAGGTGACCGACAAGAGTTGAAGTGTAATGGGCTCCAGAATTTTCAGGAGGATTCTAGAGTACTCCAGGGACGGTATGGGAAATGTATATTTGTTTTAAAGATATTTATTGTATTTAATGGGTAGATAGTAGTCTTATATTTAATAAGGTAGATTGTAGTTGAGAAGAGTAGTTATACACTGTTTTGACGGCGGGGCAATCGACGGCAGTAATTAAAAGGCCTCATATTAATTAGGGGCGCTCCATCACTTATTTATAAAATTAAGCAATAGAAGTACATTTTCTCCTGGAATTTTCTCCCTCTAAACACCTTCTTTACACTATTCTTCATCTCAAGCGTCAATCCGTGACACCAGCAACTTTGAGGTCTTTTTACCGGAGGTTTGCAGCGACTGCTTTACCCTACATCTTGAAAATTAGTAGACGTGTAAATTGTGGAGTGCAACGTAATGAATATATGTCCTTCTCGCGCTACTTTGAGAGTGATTTTTCATTTTTGTGCCCTGAATTTTTTTAAAGACTTCATTGTTTAGATAAAAAAAAAAACAAATTCCAAAATATTCTTAGTCGAAAAGTGTCAAAAGGCATCCTCCTCTATTCACACTTCCACATCTTGGAGAAAAATCAGAATTGCATGTCTTATTGCACATCATATGGACGTCCGATCGGAAGTCGCACCAGAAGATTTTGAAGTGTATTAGTGGAGACCATCGGAAAATAAATCGGGAAGAGTTTCGTGGAGAGGCAAATTAACAAAGTTTATCCACTGTTGATTATACTAGTTCGAATAATTTTCTAGATTTTGGTACGTGAAAAGGAGAGCTCCGCGATATAAGCCGTTTTGATATTTCCGTCTGATTTATAGTTGGTTAAAAGGATGTGAGCATTCTAATTGTCCAGGTTGACTGGACACTTAGAATGCCTTAGCAGTTATAGGGAACTAATGACTGGCCCGAGTGCCGGAACCTAAGGTCTGGGGTTATTGTTACATGGGGCAGTACCGCAACTTCTCGATATAGCCCTAATGCGGATTTATCTTGCATTTTCTTTAAGATAAAGTTTGAAAATTAAATTTGGCCAAAACACGATCTGATAGAAAGATCACGTTATTTTTTGTATGTCAAGTGACCCGATTTCATGTGAACGTGCATTTTATAAATATACTCTATGCTTCGTGCTACATGAAAAGAGACATTGAACGAGACATGATTGAATGTTTTATAAGATGAAATCGAAATTGCTTAGTGTAATTTTTTTAAATTATGTGTAGAGTCTCACTTTAAATTGAATTTATAAATGACATTTTCATACAATTTTTGGCAATGTCAACACAGCTACATCTTAACAGCCTCATTCGGATCTAGAATTTTAAATAGTCATTAAGCAGCCTATAACTATAATTTCTAAAAGGTATGATGACATAATTTGAGACGAGAGATTTCATTTAAACTCGTGATGAAGTTGGAATATGTAGTTTATGACCATATGAACAGCAGAAGACATACCCAGCATGAATTTCTGCCCGAAATTGAAGTCAAGGGTGTGAGGACTCATCTTGAAGCATGCTCAAGGGGCGCGCCTGCGGTCGGAACCTACTTTTTCAGAGCCCATATCTCCTTCTTATGGTGTCCGATTCGTGTGATTTTTGCGCTACCAGAATATTTGTGTCGAGAGCTTTCCAAAGAGTCAAAAAATATTGATAGAAGATGCTAAGAAATCACAAGCTCGTCTCTCCTGAGGGAGAGAGAGGAACCGTGAGGTCTTGTCGCTTTTAGGAAGTCATCATTGGTCTGATCCAACCAACGAACTAGGAACCGGATCATAAGGATCGCTTCTCGATTTTTAGAATAGGGGATTAGATTGCTTAGTTTTGGGACTAGACCGAACCGGATGATCCAGTTTAGTCCCTAGACGGTCTAATGGAATCGGTTAATTTAAGAATAATACCCCGGAGAGTGGGACACGTGAAAAGGGTAAGAAAAAAATTTTGCGTGAGAAATAAAAAAATAAAAAATTATCAAACTGGTCCAGACAGTCTGGTTTCTCTTGGAACCAGGGATTGCAACCAGGGAATCGGACCAACGCCTACGAAAATCACCCAGAATCAGCTGATCTGGCCTGATTTGGGTGTGTCTTGATTTGGTCGGTCCGTCTTGCTCATCCTAATTCAAATGACTTCAAGCAAGGAAAGCAGATGTCGTCTGAAGATCATGAAATCAACTGATGTTTCGCAGAGAAATCCCCATGCCCCCTCCGGTAGGTCTCGTGTTTACTTGTTTTGGACCACGACCAGAGGGATAAAGGGTGCGGAAATCGATATGCCCGTCGCGAGTCCAAAATGCTGAGGTAGAGGGACAACTCACAATGGTTTGATGCATTTGACCAAGGCGAACACATGAGTAAAACATTCAGAAAACCTGAGGTAAGAGGGACAATGGTTTGATACAATTGACTAAAGTTAAGCTTACAAGTATGTTTATCTCATCCGACAAAGCCAAACTGGCTCCATAAATCATGCGAAAGAATTTGAGGTCAGCACATTATGTGTTCTGAACCAATACAACGAAAGAATGATTTGAGAACAGCTATCTGTCCATCTTAATCGACATCCCAACAATGGCGAGGAAAAATCCATTGCCGAGATGCATAAAGAATCTCTCCTCCAATTTTAACTCCTGAGGTCGTGAAAAGGGTATTCGAAAGGATCATTGAAAATGAGCTTACTTCTGGCTCTGTTCGATTTTGGCTTTGATCTTCTGTTCCATCTGTGTTATATCGGTATCGAGGCTGAAGATCCTGTTGAGAGCATGCATGTTGTCGAGGGTCTCGCTCAACGTACGGCCATCATCCCCATCGCATCTCAAGTGCTGCATCGGTCCATGAAGGAGCTTGTTTACTATGCTACGGCTAAGGTCATCCACGGCTCTCTTTGTTTTCTTGGGTACATCGTCACCCAACTTGGACAAGCACTTCTCGAGCTCCACAATTCTGATTCTCTCGGCATAAGCTCTCAATTTCTTGATGGTAGGTACGGTCTCTAACGAATCCCTCCAAGCTTCAAATTGCTTCGTTTCTTCGGCAACTATAGTCTGAGCTTCCATGGCTTTGTGGAGCCGATCCTCCTTGTTGGCAGCAACAACCTCTTTTAGATCATCGACATTGTATACTTTTGATCCTCTAACATCCGCAGCACACGGGCTCACATTTCTAGGTACAGAAATATCGATGAAAAGCCTCAAACCTCCAACTTCTTGACCCACAGGGGGAAGATTTTGAACATGCTCTTTCAAAAATAAAGGAGCCTCTGAAGCTGTGCTTGTAAAAATCACATCCGCTTCAGCAGCACAAGATAGCATCTCAGTTAGGGGTTTATAGGTTATTTCCACACCTCTTAGCTCCTCAGCAATAGCTGCAACTCTCTCCTCACTTCTATTTACGACGATCATCTTTGTGCACCCTTTTGCCACCAAGTGCTTAATCACCAGTTTCCCCATCTTGCCCGCACCTACAACTAACATTCTAGCCGTAGCATGCGATGATTCAGGAATCTTCATCAGTGCAAGTTCAACAGCAGCAGAACTAACGGAAATTGCACCAGACGCAATGTGTGTTTCGGTTCTGACCCGTTTCCCCACAGAGATGGCATGCTTAAAAAGTCCACTGATGCTCCTCCCAAATCCAACAACTCCTTGTCCAACTTTCACGACTTGTTTAACCTGAGCTAGAATCTGACCTTCTCCAAGGACAAGGGAATCAAGACCCGCTGAGACTTCAAAAAGATGTCGTGCAGCATCGTTGTTATACAGCAAAAACCGGTGTTGACAAAGCTCTGAAACAGGGATTCCACTTGTCTGCCAGATGAGAAAAAAGCAATCAGAACTTCAAAACACAATTTTGAGTTATACACTATTAAATCATGGCAAGTTTTAAACTGTAAACAAGAAGGTGATCCTTATAAAGCCTACTGTGCAAAAGAACATATAATGGTTATCAAAGCATTTTTATTTAGCAAAAGAAAAAAAATATTTCTTGCTTTTCCACCACAGAAAAATTATAGGTAGATCTCCATGTCAACATTAATCTGCAATGAAATTTCAGCTATTTCAGATTTAAGAAAAACGGGTTGAAGTGCATCTGCTGCAGGATTTAGATTAAGTGATAAGTGAAAAGTAAAAGTCAATCTAGCCACATCAAAGAGAATCATAACCATTTAAGGAGAATTTAATAGTCGGTAAAAGAACATCCACAAAACATCTAGATCAACTTACCAAACAAAAGATGAAAGAGTGAAATATTCTATTAGCATTTTGATGATAGTCTATGTAGCATTGTCCTTGGGCTCTTATATAACTATGACAGGAGCTTATGCCTTATCATTCTCCTATAAGAGAACTATAATATTTAGTCCCTAATGGGCACGAATGCAGGAACAGACACAAGGGAATGTGCAAGCACCTTAGACATCCATTCGGTCACTTCTTTGACTCCACGATGCTGAGACAGAGCCACCATATATATCTCTGTTCTGTTGCAGGTGCTGAGAACAGCAGCTTCTTCTATATGATTCAAGCGACACAGCTCCTCAATGGCTCGGGGCCATTCTGCTTCCGGAATGGCAAGCTTCTCGCGCATATCAACAGGTGTCGTGTGAACGCTAAGCCCGATAACCACGATACTGCTTCTTTCCTTTGTATATCCTGATAGTAACAAAATCAAATCAGATCAAGCTCAGGGACACTCATGGGACAGAACCTCAAGCATCGTAGATGGTGAAGTTAGGATCTGTAATCGCCAACATCTAATTAGTGATTAATGATGCAAACTTGCAAGAATAGAAAGGCAAAGCAACCAATATGATCTGCACTGCACTTAGATCAATCTCGTCCGAGCAGCAAATGAAATTTTACATGAATCATCACAACAATGATACGACGACCTCCAAACACTTCGGATCAAGCTAAGGCATGTAGCCAGCTACCGTAGACTACATCAAAAATTTTCAACGACCAGAAGGACGGACTTTCAATTGCGACCGAAGAGGAGGTCAAAATTCACACCATTCTAAGGAAAGAGATAAATGGTCCGAATCATTTACTACGAGGAAACGATTCAATTATCTTCCTTTCATGAGTTGCCCTTAGTTTCCACAGCCAATATATCTTAAAGAGCCTCGACGCAGGGCGAATGATTCCAAAATCCGACCTTTCCACGCGCGCGAATCGACAACTATGCCCCATCAAGAAACCAAAAGCAATCACTCACGAAGCAAAAGAACCCAGAAATCGGAACGCAAGGGGCGCGACTTACTGTCGAGAGCAGACGCCTTGAGCTGCTCAAGAGCCGAGACGCCCGACAGCTCCATCATCAGCTGCGGGTCCTGCTTCGCGGTCCTGACCTCGCACCTCACTCCTCCTCCTCCTCCTCCTCCTCCTCCATTTCGCCGTCCCCGCCCCACCCTCTTCAGCGGCGCGAAGCTCCTCGACGGCGAGCACGCGGCGGGCGCCGGCGAGAATTCCCGCAGCCTCAAGTTCTCCAATTTAGGACCGGTGAACCCGGCGGTCGCGGCCATGGACGGCGGGAAACTCGGAGCGAGCGAGGCCTAACCCTTCCTGGGTTTCGGAGATTAGGTGGCGGCGAGGCCGAATCCGAGAGAAAGGTCCGATTTTTCTGGTGGGTGTTCGGTGAGGGGAGGTGGGAGCTTGAGGTCAGAGAAATGGGCAGGCATGGAGGTGGTTGGAGGTGGAGGTGGAGAAGTAGTTTTGTTTTGCTTTTGGGCTCGTGCAGCGTGGTGGGGTCGGTGACCGTGTCCGGCACGACAGGGTTGACCACGCGGCTGGAGAGACCCGGTCAAATTTAGGGGGAAGATGCAGAGGGACAGAGTAAACGTATGACTTTTTCCAAAGGATTTGGTCGGGCAGGTGCCCGTCTCGAGCTACTTTCTTTCCTTTCCTTAACCTTCTTGAGCAATAATATAAAAAATATACACATTTCTACCTAATTTCCAATGTGAAACATGATTCGCGTGTTCGCCATGCATCGACAATTGAATATTTCGTCGATTGAGCATGCTTAGTAACTGCCCCGGAGGCATGCGTGAACGTGACCTTTTTTTCCCTAGATGTTCGATGTCGTGCTTAGATTTTTTTAATCTCGACGACACTATGGAAAAGAATTATTGAATGAGAAATGCTGGCATGGGGATTTAGATCAGTACGACGTTATTGCTGACCTTGCTTATCGATGGTGTGGAAGGAAAATAGAAAAGATTCAATTGAAGTCTTATTATCGAGGTGCCCTTGGAAAAATTGTAAATCATACTTGATCAACTTTTGAAGTGTTAATTATGCATAACATGAGAAGAACGATGTACGAGAAATTGGAAGTTTGCTTTAAATCACTTGTCAGTAAATGCCTACAATTCCAAGGGATGACTTTTTTTCTTAATCGAAAGAAAATTGTATTTATTATTCAAAAGGATACATAAATTTATAATTTTCATGACAAAGCAAATTGAAATAGAGCATGAATGTAGAAAAACAAAGCCAAATTTAGAACATAAGAAGGATTGATGGAGCATTTGTAAAGTTAAGCACAAACTCGTTCCACATGAATAGATTTGTCAAATAAAATCGGCGGCCAATTATTAGATCTTGTGTCTTTGTTAGTGATAAACATATACCGAAAATTTATTCTTCAATAACTACAACATTACCAATTGGTAATGTGTGCCTAGGTTCGACTTCCTCTACACCATTGTCATATGGAAACAACTATAATAGGTTAAACAAACACATATTTAACATATGGAGGAGAAAATCTTTGTAATTTAACAAGAGGCTAAAACTCCCGCTATCATCATTGAGACTAGAGGTGAAGAACCTGTACATAAACAGAGAAGAGAGGCATCGAATCCCCCAAGGCCTATTTATTAATCTTCCATATTTAGATCAAGAGAGGATAACACCAAAATTTAGAATTAGATCGACAGAGTTTAAACTCTCAAATCGATAACTAGACTAGGAGAAGAGAACTCCCAAATCTAATTTGGGAGAGAAGAAAAAATAAGATAGAATAATAAAACATGGACAAAATCAACAAGAGAGAGAGGGGAGGATGAGACTAGCTCAAACCCTCCTCCATGGTTGAAAGTTGATGAAGACTATGGGAAAAGAGAGAGGAGAGAAAAAAAAGACATTTTAGTTTCCTAATTATGCACAAGGGATGACTTGAGTAGGCAACGTGTGGTGAAGGTGTTGTTTAGGTGCAATGACAAGGGCTTATGATAGCAACAGTTGAGGATCGCATGACGATATGGAAAGAGAGAGAACATATCAAATGCATTTCTCAAAAGATTGAATTTTCTTCTTCAGCCAATCAATTGAAGAAAATAGTTGTGTTACGTCAAATGAAATTGCCTAGAATTAGAATTCAAATAATGATTTCTTACCAATGCATCATAGGAGGTTTCAAGTATTTGGGTGTTCCTCATCAAATGGTTGTTTGTGAGTAGCAGGCAAATGCCTTTGGCCCATCAGTCGTGAGATGTTTCTAATCCTAGCTTCAGATAGAGGATAAATTTTATTGGTAAACTTTAATGAATTCCTCCATCAAGTCATTGAAGTAATAACTCTATTGAGCAATACTAGTCATTATTAAGACCAATCTACAACACTCAGTGACGTATCGAATTGTAAGTACGCCTTTAAACAAGCAGGTCATATTCGATAGATAAAATATATTTTGACACGTTACTTTGTAAAATGATTTTGTAAACCCGTCTCGGTAAATTCAGTGTCCTTGTTTTCTAATGTGCTAGACCATCCCTTTTCTATTCAGTAACTTGAGTAGAACTGAGTTAGTCATAGCACATCTAGTTACACAAGTAGCCATTACATTACGTGTCTTTTTTAGATTGATTGTCTATTGAGTGTTTTTTTTTTTTTTGCAATGATAGCTATTACATGACTTCCTCGGGTAATAGCTGTTACAGCCTCAAAATACCATGTCTCTTTTCTATCAATTGCTTTACCAATATTAGATTATGAATTACAATTAAATTTTGTATTAGTAATAAATGATTTTATTACGCTGATGTTATGGTGGAAACATCAATTATAGCTATAGATATAACAACTATGTTATCCTTGTCATACACATATTATTATATTAAAATTTGTTCATAATATAATGATTGTCTTAATTACTACGTATAGAAATAATGTTCAAATTGTTGTATAATTATTCTTTCAGTCATACTACTAGTTATGTAGTAAATAATATTTTCTTAGGATAGTAACACATCATGTAAATAATTCATATTATCATCATAAAATAACCATTAAATATCAGATAAATTTTTATATATTAATATCAGAATAACAGATTTAGATTATTACAACAATGATTACCTACCAAAGTAATTATTAGTATAATATAATATTTTCTTTGTATGATCACATGATAGGGCTTATCTTTCAATTATAGCACTCATAAATACAACTCTACCTTCCCTTTCTGAAAATATTGGATTGCAATTCCCTGATCGGAAAGCATCCTAGCTAGTAGTGCTTGTTTGAGAATCATATACTATAGTAGTTGCCTCTTTTTAAAATATAGTATGTTTGAGAATCATATACTGAATTACATTTTTAAATTAGCTAAATAATAATTAGCTTAATTATGATTTTTTTCACATGCACAATAATAATGTCTGTCGAAAGATATATTTTTTCTTGCCGGAGAGGCAAGTTTTTAGGGTTTCCCATTAATCGTTAATTAGCCACCTAGATGTGTTACCTAGCAAAAAGTGCTAGCAAAAAGACAAGGAGTTCGTTAGTTTGGGAGAAAATTTTTAACGTATAAATCAAAATTCATATGTCATTTGACAAATGTGATATTGTAACTTACCAATTTTTTATTATTGGAATAAGCACATTGAAAGTTCGAAAATTTATCACAAAAGTGCTTAAATCCTAAACTTTTCTTAAGTTCTTAAACTTTTAAACAGGACAATTAAGTTCTAAAATTTATTATGAAAGTACGATTAAATTCTAAAACTTTCAAGATATGTAATTAAGTTATAAAATTTTTCATGAAGTGCAATTGAATTCTAAAACTTTTTAAAAATACAGTTAACAAAAGAATTTAAGTAGATCAATTTGATAATTTTTATAACTCAATTGCATTTTATGACAAATTTTAGGATTTAATTATATTTTTTAAATTTTAGAATTTAATTACACTTTAATGATAAATTTTAAATTTTAAAATACATTTATTTTTTTAATCATTTATTATGGACAGTTTTGGCAGATTCTTGAAGTAATTGTTCTAACAAGTGCGGATTTTGTTCCTCTCTTTGGTCTGACTTAATAAATTCGAGAATCCTAACGCTCTATTAGTAGCACCACACGTGTCATCTAAGGCAGATTTCTAGGGCTAGATCTGACCGTCAACCCTCCCTCTTGACCCTACACAGTCCCATCCATAAATAAGACACTCCAAAACCCACGAAAATTCCATTCCGAGTAAATTTCAGCTTCGCCCGTTTGGAAATCAATCCCCTCATCCTGCGTAGCTGGTGATCAGGCGTACGAAGCTCGTTATGGGTCGGAAGTCAAGCTGCGTGCTCCTCCTCCTTCTCGTTGTTTTCTTACCTATTGGTACCAAACCCTTTTCCTTTTCTCCTTGTAGTTTTACTTTTTTTTCTAGTTGGTTCTTGTCCTACGTGACATCCAGATACAAAGGGCTCGTTTGGTTCAATTTTGAGAAAATGCTTTAAATATCTTTGACTGAATGGACATTTTGTGAAGGCTAATGTATTTGAAAATTTATTTTTTATGTATATTTTGCAAAGAAACTTTAAGATAGAAAAGAAATGGGAGGAGGAGATGCAACTAGGTAGAGAGGGGAAAATCGTGGGGGAGTGGCTAGTGGTCGTGGCACTGGTGGTGGTGGTGGTGGCAATGGCAATGGCGAGGAGGCGGCTCGCCTAAGATCACGCGGCCTTAGGCAACGCCGCCTAAGGTCAAGCAACCCAAGCGATGCCCAAGGTCGCCTGACCTCAATCGAGGCTTCTCGGCGGCTAGATCTGGCCCCCCGGTGGCCAGATCTAGCCGCTCACGGCTGAGCGCCACCCACCGCGAAGCTCGATCAAGTGCCACCCCAAGCGGTGGTCACCAGCGACACACGATCCCCAAGCAGCGGTGGCGGCTGCCGGAGAAGCCCAACTCTTAGGCAGAAAGAAGAAGATGAACGATGGGCGGGGAAGAAGAAGACAAATAGTGACTTGGTAAACAGTGAAATTGCATCTTCAAAATGCCAATGCTCAAAGTAACCCCTCCCCAATGCTGATATTGGATAAATGAGCTTTCAAAAATATATGTCAAATGCAAAATATTTTCCTAAAGGGTTTTGGGAGCCCAAAGCCTATTGAGAAAGCTGAACCAAACGGAACCAATAGCCCATTTCCACAAATGAACCGACATGAGATGATAGGAACACACGAATCCAAGAGAGAGTGTGCATGTGCAAAACAAACCTAAAAAATCTGGAATTTAACTCTCAATCGAGAAATTTCCTTATAAAGCCCGAATGGAGAATGTCAACCATGCTTTAAATTAGTAAATCACGGCTGACTATCTTTTTTGGGTTTACTTTATGTGTTTTGCACACTCACTCTAGCGAATGCCAACATTCTTTTTTCCCTGTATGAATCTAATCTGTGACCATATTGCGAATGTTGACACTCTTTTTTCACTGTAAGATTGCAGTGAAGATATGACTTGAGGTTTTGGTTTGTATTTTGCAGGCAAAGTGGTGGTGAATGCGAACGGCTTCAACAACGAGTGCAGAGAGGTGTTGCGGAATTACGGCTGTGTGGCTGACTCGTGCGACTCGGACTGTAGACATAAATACGAGGTCGGGGGAAACTGGGCATTTGGCACGTGCAATGGGGCCGCTTGCGTATGTTCTTATGGGTGTTAGATCGACAGTTCTGTCCACCAAAGGAGTAATAACTCCTTTTGACTGCTGATGAATAATTCAAAGAAGGCTTTGAGAATCTTTCTTTCCACATCGTGTGTGGACGCAACTTGTGCCTGCGCGATCCGGCGGGTCTTTGCGATGAAGTTCTTTAAAGGAGTCAGAGAGTGCGGGTGATGTCGCATTGTCTTCGATGAACTTTCAGGTTTGGTTTAGCGTCCGAAGTGAACCTCACCCATCCCTACTCCTTTCACTAGTCTAATGCGCTTACAGCTAAAATATGGAATCATCTTATAAAAGGAGAATTACATCAAGAAAAGAGCAACGAAAGCGACATATAGTATAGATGTCCATTATGTTGGATATATTGTTGATATAGTTCAAAATAATATGAGCAATAAATAAAAACGCCTCAATAAGCATATAAAAACTCTAGATTCCTTATGCTAGAGGTAACACTGTTAAACGTTCCAAACTCGACGTCTTTTGCATAATACATCACGCAACCGCTTCTTTTCTCTTAGATCTATAACCTCCAACACATTTTATATACAAAATTTGGAAAATTGCACTAGACCCTCCCTTTCTGGGAACAACCTTCTCATAATCAAGAATTCTATTGGTGAAATTAGGTTGAACAAATATATCAGATATCTTTTCATCGTTTTTGTTGCTTCTTATCTATAATTAAGGGTTAAAGGGAAAGGTTTTTTTTTTTTTTCTAGGCTCTTTGGGAAGTGTAGCGAGAGAATAGGATAGATGATAGTGGGATTGGGTTCACTTAGTCCATTTTGAGCTTTTTTCTCCCTTTATATAGTTTATTTCTCTCTTTTTTTTACTCAATTTCTTGTAGACTTTTTTTTTTTAAATTTAAGATGCATGATTCAAAACATATAATAAAATATTTGTTTGTTCATAAGCCATGTTAGGCATTTAGAAAGCTCGATGTATATAGTTCTTCAGTGTGAAAAATTCTTATTTAATTTCACATACATCCTCATTTTTCAGTCCATACATCTCCATCCTTTTTACTTTTGTTTTTTTTCTTATTGGGAGCGCATAACAAAAGCCCGATACCTTCAGTTGGGAAGATCATTAAAAGAGAACCAAAGTTCAAGCCCAACATATCTAGTTGGACCCACATTTACTAAAAAACTTAAAAATCAACTTATTATGAGCCGATTAGAATATATAATTACTTTACACCACATCAATCATATACAACTCAATAGTCTCCCCCTTATGTAATATTCTCTTGCATCAACTTATCGCAACTTGAATCTCTATCGACACCGTCCAAATCAAACTATCAAGCCCACGTTGCTACACCGCCGCAACACCCACTTGTTCACGTTGGTCACTAGATTTCTTTCTTGAGATATTCATCAAACACCGATACATATTAAGAGTGGGCTACCAATCAACCATCAACTTTGATACCATCTATTGGAAGCACGCAACAGAAACTCGATACCTTCACTTGAGGAAATTACTAAGAGAAAACTCAAGTCCAATCCTATCAACATATCCAGTTAGATCCACATTCACCCAAAAGCTTAAGCAGCATATATAACTACTTTACACATCAATTTATACAATTCAACAATCTCTCCCTTTTGTGGTACCTTTTGCATCAACTTATTTTAACTTGAATCTCTATCAACTTCCTCCAAACCGAACCATCGGGGGACCACGTTGCTACATCGCCAAAATACCCACTTGCTTTGAAACCGCACTGGTCACCATATTTTTTTCTCGAGATATTCATCAAACACTAATACTCAATAGGTGTGGGCCACTAATTAACCATTGACTTTGATATTATTTAATGGAAATGTGCAATAGAAACCCGATACCTTCATTTGGAGAGATCATCAAGAGAAAACCTAATGAGTTATGAACCAATTCGGATATATGAATGTTTTACTCCACATCAATTCTCTACAACTTCACAAGCTTTTTTTCTTTTTTAGAAAGAAGTATTTCATCTATTTTATTTAAGTATCATATTACATCACTATTCAATCATAGTATATATATAAACGGAGGAGAAACTAAGAGTTTAGTCATTGCCGCAACAGCATTGGAAAAGTGGCTCAAGATTTTCCCTCCTGCAAATCCCGCAAGATGGCAATAGGCATCGCAATCGGGCACATTTTCATATTTCTATCAGCACGTGCATTTTGCATACTCGAAAGAGAAGAGACAGGCCATTAAAATGGCATGGATAATGGCAATCAGTATAATTTCCTTCTTTTCCCTCTATTTTTCCCATTTTCGTTATTGTATATAACTATTTGGACCATTCATTAGTCAATATTCATGTAGTTTTAATTTGGTTTTTCTTTTTTCCTTGTCTTTTTAATTTTTCCATTTCTTTTTTCCAAAATGTTACTCTTTTTTTTTCTTGGATAGTCATGCATGTGGAGATTTTCTACATGTTTCCTAAACTTGACCTAGACATGATCCGAGATCTAAGGCCATGTTTGGTTGTCCAAATTTCTAATTGGGATATGACTAAATATGATAGAGTATGAAATTTATGGGATTTTGTTATATTCTATCTATTGTTTGATGATTGTAATAATAAAATCAAATATATTTATGTTATATTATATACATTGTTTGTTATAAGCGCCTATATAAATCACAAATTTTACAAAGGGAGATGATAAAAATCTCTCTTGATACTCTTGTCTACTGTTTTTTTTTTTTTTTTTGTATTTTCCTCTCTTTTTTAATTAATTAATTTTCATTTCTTTTTTCCCCTTCCATCATTATCTAATAAAATTTTATTAAATAGAAAATTGTACTGATATACATAAAAATACTAAAACACCTAAAATATAAAATAAATATATATTTATATATTGAATTTATATTATAAGATAGAATTAAATTATGAGTATATAAATAAAAATAAGATTGAATTAAAAAAATAATTTTTTATTTTTACTTTGAATTTCTTATATTAGAATCCAAATATTAGTGATATTGAAATATAATTATAATTTGTTAATTTAAGAAATTTGTTATTGAGAAAAAAAATTCCTATTATATATATTAGAAATCCTATTAGCCTTTTTTCCTCCTCCACTATAAGATAATTTTAGTAAGTTTATATTTTCTTTGTATTCAACTTTATCCTATCTTGAGTATAAACCAAATACAGAATATGATAAATTTTATCCTATCCCAGATTTTATTCTAACTACCAAATGCAACCTAATATCATAACGATTGTGCCCCAATGAAAAATTGTGTATCCTTCATGAAGCCCAAAAAAAAAAAAAGGTAGCAAAATTAAGATAAAATATATGTTATGCAAATAATCAAACCCTGTTCATACTTATTGTTTGAACTTTTACTCTCACCAATCTTTCCTCTTTCCCTATGCTAATCCAACTTTCTATCTTTTCTTTTTTCTTTAATTGATTATTAATAAATACCCTAAGCGTATCCATGTTTACATATAAAATTATCTTGATTAAGTTCATGGCTGTTACAAATTTATCTTAATAAATACCTATATGGTGGATCCACAATTATCATGTTCGTGATTATTTATAAATACCATGTATAGCGTATCTGTTGTGCTAAAAATATGGTTACTGCCCAATGTCGAAATTGAATGTTTTAAATTTATCTTAGTTATATTCAAACTTATGGCTATGCGCCAATCAAGTTGTGATGTGGATTTTAATTATGTCACTGGAAGTCCATCTTTATGAAATATTAAAAAAGGTAACGATATTTAGGCTTGCTAGTAGCTATTTGTCTTTAAATTCAACATCTATATATATGAAAAAGAAAAGGAAAAACAGATTAAGAGGGTTTCACAATTCACCTCACCTTTTCTTTTGGCTTATTTTTTTTCAATGACGACAGCAATTTAATTACTTTTACGAAAAAAAAAATTGCTAGTTGCGTTTTCCACGGTTCATATCTGCTTTTATTTTCATCATCATTTCAAAATATTCACATCTTTTCCTTAATAACAGAGTTTCTTGAAAAAGATGTATCAAGTTATTTTGATTTTACGACTTATGTAGTTTTTGGGATTCTCTAAGTATATTGTCTTAAGTTTATTGTATAAAATTAGGGATAGGAGCAATATGAGTCTTAAAACTTATTATTAAAGTACGATTGAGTTTTAAAACTTTCAATAATATAATCAAGTCCTAAAACGTGTCATTAAAGTGCAATTAAGTTATATAACTTTCAAAAAGAGCAATCAAATTCTACAATTTGTCAATTTAGTACAATAAATCCTAAAACTTGTTAGTATTCTTCATTTGTCAAGTCGAATGGAATTAATTGAAGGACATGATTGTACTAACTTAACAAGTTTTATGATTTGATTGTATTTTTTGAAAGTTTTATGACTCTATTACATTTTCTTGATAAGTTTTAGAACTTTTGTATACTTATCCCATATACTTGTTTGTATGCTTTGCTTCGCTTAGCATCCAACCAAAAATTATTGACCACAAAGAAAAGCTTATTTAAATATTGAAATATTGTAAATATTTCAAAGTGACTTTAGATATTTGCAATTTTTTTTTTTTTTTTACAATTATTCATCTTTTAAAACTCTGAAATTTTTCTATACAAATTAAAAAACTCAACAAAAGCTTGTGCAAATGGTTTGGGCTCTCTTCCCCTCACGAAGGGGAGGAGTTCAAATCTCAAAGGCGTCGTTAGGGATTCACTATGGTGATTTCGGGGGTTATAAAAAAAAAATTAAAAAACTCAACATCATGATTTGCTTAGCTCGCACTTTTGAGATTAAATGACTAATTAATCTAGAAGTTTTTTTTTTTTTTTTGGTCAGTAATCTCGAAGTTGACTAGTTAAAAAGTTGCTGTGCTGCAAATGTATCACCATAATGCTAACCCTTCTTTCATCCGAGTCTAAACTCTATGTTTTAATGCACATATACAAATAACTTCCATTTCAACCTAAGCGATTTAGTGACTCTCTCTTAATATCTAGGACAATGTTTCCAATCAATTTTATCATGTCTACATTGTTATTTCTCCACTTTTCTTCCTTTATCTATTTTCTTGAACAAACATTTCTTAAACATAATAAGGGCGCGTTTGGTAACGATTCTGTTCCCGGGAGCTGATTCTGATAAGAACTGATTCTTTTTGATTCTCGTTCCGGAACCGATTTCGAGTAAAAACACGTGTTTGGTAACTGTTCAAAATTTTTGATTCTGGAATAGAATTGCGTTTGGTACCGTATTAATTGATTCTGTTCCAAATTAATTTCTTTTGATTTTTAAATAAATTTTAAATAATTTCTTTTGATTTTTAAATAAATTTTAAATAATTTCTTTACTTTTTTGCTTTTTTATTTTCTTTTTTTCCTTTTTTCTTTTTCTTTTTTCTTTTTTTCCCCTTTTTCCTATTCTTCTTCTTCTTCATTTGGCCGGCCGCCGGACCGGCGACCGGCCAGACGAGGGCCGGCGACGCTCACCGGAGCGCCGCGCCCTCGCGCGAGGTCGGCCTTCGTCGGCCGAGCTCGCGGGTAGCCGGGCGAGGCTCGCCCGGCCCCGCCGAGGCTCGGCCTCGCCGGCGGGCCGGGCCGGCCTCGCCCCGGCCTCGGCGAGGCCGGGCCACCGGCGGGCCGGGCGAGCCTCGCCGATGGCCTGCGAGCCTCACCGCAGCCGGGCGAGGCTCGCCCGGCCACGGCGAGGCTCGACTCGCCCGATCCGGGCGAGGCCGAGCCTCGCCCGCCGCCGGCGAGGCTCGCCGCCACCGGTGAGGCTTGCCCAGCCCGTCGGTGCCAGTCGGCCCGCCGGCGGCCGGGCGAGGCCGGCCGCCACCGGCGAGGCCGGGCCTCGCCCCGGATCCGGGCGAGGCCGAGCCTCGCCGGTGGCCGGGCTTGCCTCCGCGAGCTCGCCGGACCTCGCCCGGCTCGCGAGCCTCCGGCGATCTCGCGGACCGGCGGCGGGCGGGACGGCGACCGGGCGGCGGCGGGCGGGCGGCGGGTGCGGCGGCGGACGGCGGCGGCGATGGCGAATGGCAACCGAGATGTTGAAAAAGAAGAACAAGGTTTTACAATTTTTGATTCTTTTTTCTCGATTCTCTGACGAGAATCAAATTTTTTTTGATTCTCAAATCTTGGCCAAAACTGTTTCGGAACAAATTTGTTCCCGGAACAAAAATTTTACCAAACGCAATTCTCGTCCCAAACCGATTTCGGGAACAAAAAATCGAATTTGGATCTTTTGGCCAGCTTGCCAAACAGGGCCTAAATTGGCATTCTCATAGAGTGCCCCAACCATATACTAAACATTATTTAAGATTTCGATTCATGAGGTACTATGATTCAAATGGAGATTCGACATATAGCTTTTTTGTTCTTAACTGCTTTAAGAGCGCATATGCCGTTGGAGATCCTTCTTGGGAGGCAATTACAAGATTCAGACGGCAGATACGAATTTAGAATATCGATAATTCCGATTTGCTACATGCACCTTTACTTTCGAAGGGGAAAAACTACACTAAAATTGGTGAAAAATAATACCACCCACACAGATGCTCACCATATAAAGATAGCCCACATCGAAATATTTCTTTTTTCCTTTCCAAACTTATATGACAAGCTATAGGTCAGACGGACAAAAGGATTAGAAATAATAGGAAATAATATCACAAGTTATCCGTGAACAACTTGGATGACCTAAACTATACTACATATATATCGACACATGTGCAACCAATTTCCAATTTGAATATACGCTATACAGGCGGCATTCTTATACCTTTTAGGTGTATATTACATCATCTAAACACGCATAGAAATTTCTATAATGATATTGTATTAAGTGCGTTACTTTCGGAAACTTTCTAGTTTTTCACGATGATATCTCTTCCATGCCATACTTTCACAAATTGCTTAGGGCTAAAAACATACAACTTCATATAAAATCAACAACGCTTAACACCATTGACACTTATTAGGCCTCGAGAAGTGCTTCAATGGCGCCGGATAAGAAAATAGTGAGTTACAGTAAGCTTTGGAAGCCGAAGAAGGAGGAGAGGAAGGAGAAGAAGGAAGGACGGAAAACTCAAGCTGCCCCGAGCGGTCAAAGCTCAAGAGGTCAGCCAAAGTCACCCTTTTTTTATACTTTTTTTCATGTATAATTCGGTAAAAAGAATCTGATCGATCGGCCCATGACGCAGGAGATAATCTTTTCAAGTTCTCACACACCTCGATTGATTATCAAAACCCAAGAGGGTTTGCGACTTTAGCTCCGAAACAAAGAGAAGAACCTCACCCGACCGTGAGCCGACCTTCGGATCGAAGGCTGTCTCAGTTCGACGATGTTCAGCCGCCCAAGCACGATTATTATAACTCGGTGCTTCCTCAGGAGTTCGAAAATTTCGCTCATCATCTTAGTGAGGAAAATCCTCACCACTGCATTGTAATGTGAGTTGGATTCTTTATGATCGTGGTAATTACTCGTTAGTTTCTGGCAAGAAAGTCGTATAACAATCCGGCGACAAGTTTCATATTGATTTGCGCTTCGTATCACATGGACGAGATTGCTATGACCAGTTAGCCTTTTTGTGTGTTTACATGGAGATTCGAAGTGATCCTCAGCAAAACTTTATGATTCAAGTACATGATTTTGATGATCATGTCATGATGCTCCAGCATTAATGCTTTAGTATGATTTCCTTAGTTCTTTTAAACTGTTATGTTGTGTGGGAAGGCGTCAAATTGAGCTATTCTGATGCAGATGTAGAAAAATCAACTAGGCCATGCATGGGATTTGGTGTCTTTTGTATTCAAGGCTGTATACTCATTCTGGGAATTTTTTTTTTGATGTCCTACGTAGAAAGTACGTCGGAACAAAAAAAAAAATTCTGGCAATAATGAGTGAGGAGCGCTTGAAACTTATGCTTTAGTTCATATTTGCTAATCTGCTTGCACTTAAACTTTGATATATGGAGGCAATGACCGTTTTGGAGTTGTTATACCGATAGAGCCTAATTTTAATTTGAGATATCAGTTCTCTAGAAAATTATTGTATAATTGTGTCATCGGGAGTTGATTCACACGACAAAGTATCTTTCATCGAACATTGATTCTTGGTTTTTATTAAATCAGTTTCCGTGGAAAATTGTAAGGAAGTAGAACGAGTAACCAAGAACCTGAACAAATTAGTGTAGGAATTGGAAAGATAAATTGACAAACTGAAAGGTATAATTTGTGTTGATCATTGTCTCTCATCCACAATGGCTTCACACGGCTCATATAGCTTATTGCAAAATATAACCGCTTCTAAGCGGTTGATATCCAAATTAAAGGCCACAACTTTTAGGCTCCATGATCACTATTCATAATTGCACGTAAACATTATCTATAAGTAGTTACAACTCTCTAATTATCATTAGACTTAACTGCATTTTCATATTTGAGACTATGATCGCTCTCCAAAATTGTGTGTCGGCCTTCCCTACAAGCCCTTGGATTTAACCGTTGACCAACATTTTTATTTTCTTCAATTTATGCCTTCAAAGTTTATTTAATTCATATGATAAGTCTTAGTCATCGACCAGTTCTAATTGTATGTTGATAATTATACTATGGTCGCCAATTATCTTGGTCATCGACAAGCATTTTACTAACCACGACTTGTCGATGGTATAATCCCTTTCTGTATCGATGGCATGTTGTTTTAGACAACTTGGTCATTTTTTGGTATTAACATATGGCTTTTAAAAGGATTAAAGAATTATTACCTTTCTAAAGGTGCTTGTCACCTTTCCAACTCGTAATTCGTAATTTGACAGTTACTTTTTCTTGCCCTGTGAAATCTAGACACATCATCGACATCGAATTATTTCCCAAACCATTGCCATTGGGAGCCTGCCTTCCTTTTACCAGTCTACTTTACCTGCCTTCCGTCCTCAACCGGACGCCAAATTTTTCCAAATCTTTCTTCTCCTCTCTTGCTTCGATTCCAAAACTCATTTTTGTTCATTTAGAACTTTCATGGCTTCCAAACTCCCTTTTTTTCATCTTCAATATACTTGTCTCGTTTTGAAAAGCTCAAGAAGAAAGATCACTGGACCATAATGGGTCTATGCTATATATGAAGAATTATGTCTATCAATATCAATGCTGACATCTTGCGGCATCTATATGGGCCAAACATTTTGCGGCTGTTAGATAGATATCTTAACTTGATTTCATATTAACCACTAACCCAATAATTTCTGTTGCGTAAAGTATTGACTTCAGATGTTACTATTTCAGAATCAAATATCTTAACGATAGTCATTAGATAGCTATCAATTTGTATGTACACTACGGAGAAATATTTGGCTAATTTTAATTGAAGTATGTAGAGAATGTTGTAAATATTTTAAAATTAAAGGAGGATTACATGATGTATAATATATTTTTCTGGTCATATACTCAGCTATGACCAAAACACTTTTCAAAATTGTTAACTTACGAAGTATAATTATAACTTAAGAGCGAGAGAAAAATTTGCAATAACCTAATTTGAGAGGGGGTAAGATACAAGAAATTGATTGGAAGTGCATTAACATTAGATGAAGAAGTAGAGCCGACATAAATTTAACTTAAGAATTAAATAAAAACTTGCAATAACCTATTTTGGGCAGGGCGAGATATAAAATTTCTATTGGGAATATCATAAGAGTAAAATATAGGCACAAATAAAACATGCCGAGTACCAAATGCATATAATAAAGGTTTAATATCATGAACAACCCAAAACCGTTATATTTATAATAAGTTTAATCCATATTAATTTTTTAACTACAAAAAACTCCAAACTGGTACACCAATGATAAATTTATCATTTATTAATTTTCATTAAATTTTACCACCAAATTGCTAAATTAAATAATATCTAGCAATTGACAAGTATACTAATTTGTGTTTTTTCATAATATTAATCTAATTTAATAGAAACTAACGAGTGTAAATTGGTTACCAAAAAAAAAAACTAACAAGTGTAAATTTGTCATAAATATATTAATTTGGAGTTTTTGGTGGTCAAAAAATTAGTTTTGGGTAAATTTGTCATAAGTATACTAATTTAGGATTTTTAGTGATATTAACCTATAATAAAATGCATTACCCCCGCTAGCTCTTGGGCTTATAATTGATATAAATCTAGATGTTTAATTTTAGGTAAAAAAGTCAACCTCAGGTAGGTTTATCCAACAAGGAAAATTTTATCCACCAGCCTTAAGCCTAATATATCGGGGAAGGGTGAAAGCCTATTGTACGGTAGACAATTCAGTCATAAATCTTTCAATTGTACCAATTTAGTCTTAAGCATATTGTACAACGATTAATTTAGTTATAAACATTTTTATAATTTGTCAATTTCGTCCTAAACCTTTTAATGAATTTACAATGTAATCCCTCTAGCTAATTTTGATTAAGAAAAGGCAAACGTGGCTGTTTAATTAGTGTAAGTTGTCATACGTGGCATAGCTAATGTTAATGTTGACTATTTTCTACATTTTTTTTATTTTTCCAAAAT
The DNA here is from genome assembly GCA_016097545.1 of Eucalyptus victrix. Lineage (NCBI taxonomy): Eukaryota > Viridiplantae > Streptophyta > Magnoliopsida > Myrtales > Myrtaceae > Eucalyptus > Eucalyptus victrix. Next base: position 28,744,607 of record CM027840.1, on the reverse strand, counting down.
TTTTATTAAATTTTAATGATTTTTATAATTTATGTATTATATCTTCGTAAACAAAGAAGAAAGTAAAATAATAATAAATTATAAATACAAATTTGTAAAATAATAATAAATTATAAATAAATTTTAATGGAAAAAATTAAAAATATCATCCACATTAGTGACTTTTAATCAAAATTAATCGGAAAGACTATATTGGTAATTTGTTAAATGTCATGACTAAATTAGCATAATTAAAATGTATTGGACTAAATTGGCCATTGCATAATGGTTTATGATTAAATTAATACAATTAAAATGTTTATGACTGAATTTACCGCCATACAATAGGTTTAAGGCTTTTTGGACAATTTTGCTCAAATCCATGAAGTGCCTTACTTATTTGATGGACTTAATAAGACGTGAGTTAGAGCGCTAATTGATGATGAGGGACCATCTATAATTTTTTCTTAATGGGGATGGATACGATATGTCATTGCAAAAAAATGAAGTATTTTGCTCGAGAAATAAAAGCAGTATTCTTCAACCTAGAAAATTATAATGGAAATTATTGGTTTGTTTTTCTATCGATTACATTTTATTGTTATTTATTAATTTGAATCATTTTACGAGGGCAATTGGCCCTCATTATGATTTTTCTATAAATTTCTTCTTTTTTGAAATTTAAAAAGGCAAAAGTAAATTTTAAAGTCAAAATAGTGCAGCAATGTGCATGATCCCAGCACAAGTTTGTCCCCTAGCAGTGAGCAGCTTCGTGATTAATCCAAGTGCATAGCTTTTAAGTATGTATTTATCATTGATTGATAACTATGATAATCATCAATTGATAAATGATAATCATCAATGATAAATGATTGATATATATATATATATATATATATATATATATATATATATATATATATATATATATGTATGTATGTATGTATGTATGTATATGTTTTCAACCGCTGTAGCATTCTAATACATATTAAATGAATGGGTGATGAGTAATCATGAGATGATTATATTAAAAGATCGGATGTTCTTTTGAAGACTTCTAATGATTTTAACTTTCTTCCAAACTTACATTTCTATGGATTCTTTTTTGTCAAATGAACTCAAATCAATAGAAAAATAGGAAAAAATAAGTATTCAAGGGATAATAAGGGTGCCGGAGAATTCCTTAATTCCTTTAAGAGCTTATTAATGAGTTTTTTTTTTCCAAACAAACTTTTCTTTATATATATTTACGTATATTGTTTTTTTTCCACCTAACCCTAAAACTACTCCAATATTTATTTTAATGGATAGATGGATGAATAGCAAAGATGGGACGATGTTTTTAGGCTGACTTCTAATGATTTTAATTTCCTTCCAGGTTCACATTTCTATAGAATCTTGCTTCCCAAATGAACTCAAATCAATAGAAAGTACCAGAAAATTAATCAGTAATGACATAACAAGGGTGCTCGCGAACTTCTTAATTTAAGGTTTACTTTCCTCATTTATATTGTACTTTTATTAGTTCTCACTTGTAATTTAACATTACTTTTGATCTAACCTTATTGGTAGTATTTAGAAAAGTGCTTTACGAGCACAAATGTAATTGAAGTGTTTATAATTAGTGATTAACATAAGTGATTTAGAAATGATGACGTGGTTATTGCGTTCAACCTTTAGGAATGGATAAAAATTACTAAACTAAACATTCATGAAATAACACTCCACTTTGCATGATGCTTTAAGTAAAGAATAATAATGTGGAAAACATATTTGAAGAATTTATGAATATTTCAATATGTCATAATAAAGTTCATTAGCCTATTTGTGGGCTTTATAAGAGACTATCAAAAGTAACACACACACACACACACACACATATATATATATATATATATATATCAATTAATATATGCACAATTAAATGAGATATTGCGTGATCTTGGGAGATACAAAAAAACTAATAGAAATATTTTAATCTTTTTTTCTAATATAGGAAAATATCATAGAGAATTATCCCAATTATCTCTAGCATCCTCCCTCAAGGTGAATTAAATATGTCCACTTGAGTTTGAATACAAGTCTTACTAGTGTCCAACAACTCAATCGCGGTGGATGAGGCGGTTCTGATAGTTAGTCATCGCAAAACTTCCAAATCTAGTTGGTCTAAGAGCAAACATTGAGAATTGGAGGGGAAATAACAAGCAATCAATGTGGTTGGCTTGTGACATAGTAACTAAGTGACATGGGCATCATTGTATCAAGTGGCCTGTCTAGCTGGCTTGGGAAGGTAGTTATTAAACAATGCAACCTATGCAGCTAACATCAAAAGAAAAGCCACCCTCGTGAAAGGCTCGATTGGGTGATGTGACTGTTGCAACGTGAAAGGCTCGACTAGTTGATGTGATCGTTGTGATTGGCATTGAAACATTACCATCATGAAATGAACTCGACTAAGCGCTTCCTCGTATGAGGGGGCCTTGTAGACCACGTGACAAAAGTATGTTGGTTGCTAGATGAGGGGAAAGATATCAAAAAAGTCTTAAACTTACTGCATTGGTACCAATTCGGTCATAAACTTTTCAATTAAATCAATTCAGTCCTAAACCTTTTAATATTTGTACCAATTTAGTCCATTTGGCCAATTTTGGCTAGCCGGTGCTAACGTAGACGTCAATCGGTGATCGAACGCTAACGTGGCAATTTTTTTTATTATTTTATTTTATTTATTTGAATTTATTTATTAATTTTGTTATTAATTTTTATTAATTTTTTTCTTTTCTTCTTCTTTTTGGCGGTGACTAGTGAGAGCCGCGAAGCCCTCACTCCGCCATTGGTGAGGGTCGCGGCCCTCACCCGGCCTCTCCTAGGGTCACTGGAGAGGCGGCTTCGAATGGATTTGGGCAAGCCCAGCCTCGCCCGTGGCTGGCAAGGCCATGGCGGCCATTACTAGGGCGGAGACGAGGGTCGTGGCCCTCACCTTCGCCCTAGAGTTGGCTGCCATGGCCTCGCTAGTCGCGGGCGAGGCTGGCCTCTTCGGCAGCCCTGGGAGAGGCTGGGCAAGGGCTACAACCCTTGCCGGTAGTTGGCGAGGGCTTTGCGGGCCTCGCCCAGTGGCCGGCGAGCCTCATCGGAGGCTCGTCGGCCACCGCTAGGAAGAAGACGAAAAAAAGAAAGAATAAAAATTAATAAATAATAAATAATTGAAAAAAATAATAAAAATTGCCATGTTAGCATTCGGTCACCGCCCGACGTCCACGTTACGGCGGCCGGCCAAAATTGGCCGGATGTACTAAACTGGTACAAATATTAAAAGGTTTAGGATTGAATTGGTCCAATTAAAAAGTTTAGGACTTAATTGGTACCAATAAAATAGGTTTAGGATTTTTTGGGTACTTTTCCCGCTATATGAGACAAAAATTGTTGAAAGCATTTGACTAGAGGATATTAGGACTTATTGAAAAGAAATAACAAGAAATGGGAGATCGACTAGCTCTGATACCAAGTTAAGAATAATCATCTGGAAGACAGACGTGAGTAATTTCTATGTATTTCAATATATTATAATGAAGAACATCAACCTATGTATAGGCTTTATGAGAAACTATAAAAAATAACATATATCAATCAACATATGCTTAATGAAATGAGATATTGCACAGAAAACCAACAAAAATGTTATAATTCTCTCTAATATAGGAAAATATCTTAGAGAATTATCTTAATTACGTCCAACACCTTATAATATATGATAATTGTGTTACCACTAAGAAAACCAGTAGTGTCATTCCCTAATGTAATGACGAATATATATATCATTCACAGTGGCCTCAGCATGGGAAGTCATTAGGAGGAAGAAGGATTGTGTTCCTTGGGCTTCGCTTATTTGGAACGGTTCAATTGCTCCTAGATTTTAATTCAACCTTTGGCTAATTATTAGAAATCGTTTACTCACCCAGGTTTTCCTTCTGTCTTATGGTAGAATTGATAGTGGGTTATGTGCTTTTTGTAATGCCAGAATGAACTCCATTGATCATCTGTTCTTTGACTGTCGCTTAACTAGTCTCGCTTTTTTTTTTGGGCTGCGAGATGTAATCTTCCGTGTATAAACAGGTCTTGGTTGGAGAATCTCCTTTGGGCCTTGAAGTTCCTTCCTGGTAAGGATTTTCTCCATTGCATTGCCCGTTTCTCTTTTGGAGCCATGTGCCACCTCATTTGGAAGAAGCGAAATAGCATTATTTTTGGGGGGAGACCTTGGAGTTGTCAGCTTTGAAAAACCATCTCATCAAAGTGGTCAATGACAAGGCTCTCACCTTTAGCAATGTGATTGACAACCCAAGGAACAAGAGGCTCTAGAGATGTTGGGGCTTCGACTCTTCCATTTTCGGTAGCGTTTCTAATCCTCCTACTCAGCGTCATCTGTAGCCGTGAGCCTTTGCGGCCAATTGGCTGTCTTGAAGATTGTTGGCCTTTGTTTCTTCCTTTGTGTTGGCTCTTGCTGGCTATCTTTAGCCTAGCTTTTAGTTTGTTGTTTTGTCCCTCGTTCTGTCGGGTGTCTTTTCTTTTACATTGGCTCCCTTCCACACAATCTGACCTGTTGTCACTTTGAGTGAAAGTTTTTGGCGTCGATCTTTTGTGTAGTTGGTTAAAGCTATTTATATATTTTTACATTTACCAAAAAAAGAAGAAGTTAATATCATTCCCTAGAATTTGAACAAATCTTCAATACCAGAAAAGCCCTTTGCTATAGTTGGATGTCTTTGTTGCTTGACCTGGTCTCAAATAATATATAGAAATACATCTGAAATAAGTCAATATCTACAACAAGAAAGTCAATTAAATACTATCCCAGTTGATGGCTACGGGAAACAAAGATACTGAGTATTAATCTCACATATCTACAATTTTTGGAAAGGACTCATTGAAGAGATTTCCATCTTTTGTATCTGAATTATGTATAATTATCGCCTACTTCAATCATTAACCAAATATTCAACCTCTATTTTGCGCATCTTATTTTCCTTCTCTCTTTTTCTAGAACAATGAGCCACCACCATGAAAACTCGCCCAACTTCCCTCATTCTTCTATTTGTCCTATTGATCACCATTGGTAAGTTTCTTCAACATAGTTTTCTAAGCTTTAATTTTATGTTTTATATCTCTTCTTTTTCTTTATAGTTTATGATAATAGCAATTATAATATATGTAGGAAATAAGCTGGAAATCATTCCAAGCGTGGGCGCTCGATGTCAAGAGGCATTGTACGGCATTGGCTATCGTGATCAGCACTACGACACCGCGTGTGTAGAAATACGGGCCAAAAGCATATGGGTTTTGCTTCTTCTACAAAAGCCCTGGGGACACTTGTGTATATGTCATCCTTGTTGATGCTTTTTCTTTGGCAAAAGATTGCTTCAAGTGCTAAAAATTGGCACAAGAGACACTTAAGTGCCAAAAGTTACGAAAATCACACTTAGGGCCTGTTTGGTAAGCATCCCAACAGTGATTGATTTTGATTTTTTGTTCTCGCGAGTAGTTTGGGAACAAAATCGCGCTTGATAAAATTTTTGTTCCCAGGAACAAATTTCTTTTTTTTTGTTCCCGGAAGTAGATTTGGAATAGAACCAAGAATAAAAAAAAATGATTATTGTTCCGAGAACAAATCTAAGAATCAAAAACAACTCTTCTTCTTCATCGATCGCCATCTCGCGGTTGCCGTCCACCACTGGCAACCGGTCTGGCAAGCTCGCCGGAGGCAAGCCTAGCCACTAGTGAGGCTCACCCAGCCTCATCGGTGGCTAGGCGGGCCTCGCCTAGCCCCAGTGAGGCTCGCCTGGCCACCAGTGAGGTTCGGCCTTGCTAGATCTGGTGAGGCTGAGCCTCGGCAGGGTTGGGCGAGCCTTAGTGGTGGCCAGGTGGGCCTCGCCCAACCCGGGTGAGATTCGCCTAGCCATGCCGTTGGCCAGGTAGGCCATGTCCAGCTGCCGGTGAGGCTTAGCCGACGAGGGCCGCCAGCCAGGAGGGCCGACGACGCCCGATGAGGTCGTCGGCCTAAAGAAGAAGAAGGGTAGGAGAAAAAAAGAAAAAAAAAAAAAATAAAAGTAAAAAGGAAAAAATAAAAGAAAAAAGGAAAAAAGTATAAAAATTATTTAGAAATTAAAAGAAATTGATTTGGAACATAATCAATGAACATCGTATATCAAACACAATTCTATTTCAAAGCATAATAAATTTTGGACAAGTTACCAACCGGCTTAAAATGCTTAGAACCTATTGTCGGAAACAAAATAAAAAATAATAATTTCTTATCGATTTACTCTTAGAAAAAGAATCGTTATCAAACACGCCCTTAAGTGTCAAAATCGAAGCAAAATGGATCACTTAGGGGCGCGTTTGGTAGCGATTATATTCCCGAGAACATATTCTAACCAAAAATAATTATTTTTTATTTTGCTCCCGGAATAATTTCTAAGCATTTTAAGGGTGCGCAGACAAAATTTTTAGAATGGAAATTGATTTCTAGCAAAAAATTGATTTCTCAATTTCTATTTTAGAAATTGAGAAATTAAAAAAAATTTAGTTTCTAATTTCTTATTCAAATATAGTTTTGGAATAGAAATCTGTTCTAGAAATAAAAAAATCAAATTGCGTTACCAAACGGATTTATGTTCCAAACCTGTTCCGAGGAACAAAGAAATAGAGAAATAGAGAAATAGAGAAATATAAATTTTATCGTGCGCGCCCTTGGAATCGTTCAAAATTTCGATTCGGGGAATAGGATTGTACTTGATATTGTGTTCATTGATTCTGTTCCAAATTCAATTTCTTTTAAATTTTAAATATATAATTTTCTTTTTTCTTTTTTTTTTTCCTTTCTCTCTCATGTTTTTCTTCTTCTGGTCGCCATTGGCCAGACGAGGACTAGCGACCTCACCGGAGCATCGTCAACCCTTGTCGGCCGAGCCTCGTCAGCAGCTAGGTAGGGCTCACCCAACCTCCTCGGTGGCCAAGCTGGGTGAGCCTTCTTGGGGTTGGGCGAGGCTCGCTTGGCCACCGGCAGGGCTGGGCAAGCCTTGCCCAGCCCTCTGGCGAGCTCACAAGTGGTCAGGTGGGCCTTCGACGAGCTCGCCAGTTTCTGGTCTTGCCTCTGGCGGGATTGCCGATGGCTAGGCTTGCTTTCGGCGAGCTCGTTGGACTGGTTGCTAGTGACGGCGGTAGACGGCGACGGACGGCAACTGCGGGATGGCGGTTGATGAAGAAGAAGAAAAGAGAAGGAGAAGAGAAAATGGAAGAAGAAGAATTGGTTTTGATTCTTAAGTTTGTTCTTGGAACAAGAATCAACTTTTTCTTCATTTTTGATTCTATTCCAAATTTACTTCGGCAACAAAAAATAGAAATTTGTTTTCGAGAACAAAAATTTTACCAAACGTGATTCTTTTTCCAAACCGATCCCGGGAACAAAAAATCAGAATTAGACACCGTTTTCATGGTTACCAAACAATGCCTTAGGCGGTGCACGATTAGCCGAATTTTTGTTCCTAAAAACAATTTTTCTATTTTTCTGTTTGATAGAATTATTTCATTTTTCTATATTAGAAATAGATTTTTGTTATAGAAATATGTTTGAAATAAAAATAAGAAGTAAAATTTTTTACTTTTCTATTTCTAAAACAAAAATGAGAAATAAAAATTATTCTTATCGTTTGTCCTTACTATGAATCGATTGTCCATTCGTTGTTGCCGACCATCGTCCACCGATGGCCGCCGCCGCCGTTCGTTGGTTGCCGGTTGCTAGTTGTCGGTCATCGCGGCCGCTAGTCGCTGGTTGCTGGTCGCTGGTCATCGGTTGTCGCGCCATTGCTGGGCCACCGATTGCCGATCGTCGGTCGTCGGTCGCCAGTTGCCGGTCGTTGGTCATCGACCGCCACCGCCGGTCACTAATCACTGGTCGTTGGTCGTTGGCCGCCGCCACTGGTCGTCGGCTGTTGCTACTGCCACCGCCGGTCGCCGATCGTCGCCCGCCGGTCACCAATTGTTAGTTGTCGCCCATTGATTGGTTGGTCACCAATCACTGGTTGTCGGTCGTTGGCCGCCATTGGTGGTCGCCGACTGTCTAGCTGCCGTTACTCTTGATTGCTGATCATCTCTTGTTGGTCCCCTATTGTCGCCCGTCGGTTGCCAATTATCACTCATCGCCGAAGTCATGGGGAACTGTGTCATATTATCAAATGGAGAAATTTTGTGTTAATAAAAAACTCATCTAGAAATAGAAATAGAAAAAAAAATTCTATTTTTCTTCCATAAATCGATTTCTAACTAGAATAGTTATCATTTATGCCCTTAAGTGTCAATCAGCCAAAATGCTGACGTGTGCAATTTTCGGCAAAATAATTGCAAAATGGCATCATTTTGCATGCTGACGTAGCTAGACAATGCAAAAACAATGTCGTTTTGGTGCTGATGTGTAAAAAATTAATATAAAAATTAATTAAATTTAATTTAAAACTAAATTTATTTAAAATATTTAAAAATAAAAATACAAAAAAAAAGGGAGAGGGGCTTGAGGGTTGAGCCCTCCCCACCGCCCGCCGTTGGGAAGGGTGCCGGTGACGGAGGGGGAGGGTCGGTGGGGTCGCCGACCCCCGCCTCCCTTATTTTATTAAAATTTAAATATATATTTAAATATTTTAAATATTTTTATTTTTGAATATTTTAAATAAATTTAATTTAATTAATTTTTATATTAATTTTTTTTACGTTAGCATAAAAAAGACCCCGTTTTGCACTTGCTTCGTTTGAAAATCGCCACGTCAATATTTTGGTCGGATTTTTGCCAAATTGACACTTAAATGATTCATTTTACTCATATTTTGGCATTTAAGTATTACTTTCGTAACTTTTGGAACTTAAGTATCAATTTGTGCCAATTTTTGGCATTCCTAGGGTCCGAGTGTCCTTTTTCTTTTTGTGCTATCTGAGATGAATAACAGATAGTTTATTTATTTATTTATTTTTTGGCTAGAGAAGCATCAACATTCTCATTAGGAATTTTTTCGCAATATCATTTTGTGAATTTAATTTGTTCACGTCGTACCCCGAATCGATAACTCTAGTCAGTGTATGGCCGATGCATTATTCACGAGACCCTTTGCGGAAGATTTCAAACAAAAGGTGGAAATTGGAAAAAGGGTGTGAAAAGGTATAGAATAAAAAAACTTTCTAGACTTAGATAGTACACGAGAAATTACAAAATTCAATTGAATCGCAAATCAAACGAATATGGCATGCTGGCTAGGGTGTATCTTTGAATGCAAATTAGCTTACCAAAAAAAAAAAAAATCAATGATTGGAAGACAAGAGATTTAAAATCGAGTTGGGGAAGTCAAATATTTATGGTATTGATTAGCAATATCTTGAAGCGAACATTATGCAAGTATCTATCTTTGTAATTTTGTGTCGGGTTGAAATCATACTGTCGTCATTGTTTTGTGCCGCGTCATAAATTGCCTCTTAGACGTACCTCACCAACTTCGCTTCAAATTCATAACAACATTATTGTAGGAGAATAATAAAAAAAGTCCTAAATTAATTTTGTTTGGGCCAACTCAATTCTAAATTTTTTAATTTGATCAATTTAGTAATAAACATTTTGATAATCCACTAATAGTCCATCCGATCAATTTTTCCGGAAAGTAGATACTAGACATCCTAGAAAATTATCTCATATTTTGCTTAGTAATAAAGTTGGGATTATAGATTTTATATGTTAATTTTTCTTTGTTTTGTATCTTCTATTTATCAAAAAAAGAGAAAGAGAGAAGAGAAAAGACAATGGAATGAGGAAATGAAAAGTGTTTTATCAATCATATACTTGAACATGTAAAAATCAATATTATTTAACTAAAATATCATTTTTTTCGAAACTACTTGCACATTATCTATAGTAGGTGCAACTTCATTTTCGTTCTACTTTTCATCTTTGGTGTATTTGATAATTTTATTATCTTCTATATTCTTTAATCTTTATCAAAAGCATTTCAATCTTCTTTTTATTTTTATTTTTTTCCTTTACTTCATAAAATATATATCCCATTTTCAATGCTGTTGTATTTAGCAAGGGGGGTCTGCCGTGTCGCCCAAAAACGGTGGCGTCACGTATAAACCCCAACCCCATTGCGTCTGCTCTCTCTGCTGCTGGAGCAACGGAGCCAAGCCGAGAAATGGCGACCGCCTCGGCAAAAAAAGCGGTTCTATTTACATTATAAAATAGTACAAATTAAACAAGTTTTGTTGGTTTCATGGCAATATGATTTATTGAAACAACAGGATAACAAAAACATTTTTACATAAACTTTTTATATATGAAATGTTATTATACTTCCTTTGATATGGAAAAAAATGAAAAAAATTATATTTCATTAGTAAGAGAAGGAAATAACCAAATGCGATTAATTTCACCTAGCGTGATTTGAACATGACAATGCTTAGTCAAATTAATAACCTCAACAATCATTAGCATATATAAAAAATGGAGAAAAATCCAATCCTTGAAAATTTGAAAGAAATCTAATCGATGTTAAGAGTATTTTTAGACCTTCCTCGGACTTTATAGAGAAAATAAGGTTTTTTTTTTTTTGGTAAAGAGAAAATAAGGTTTTATTCATTTTGCATAAAATGAATGATTATAAATACATCCATCTAAAAATGTTTATTTATATTGTTCGAAATAATTAATTAACGAAAAATGTCCAATACCAACAACATTATATAACTAAATATTTTCGTGAAAGATTCTTCATTTATTCATTTTCCGTGACTAATGCAGTTAATCATTTGTCAGAGAAATATTTTCTAAATTATTTATTCTTCTTCAAACGAATGAGACTTAATAATAGCAAGGTATAAATACACCATTTCCAACGGACGAATTCTATTTATTTGTGTCTTTTGAAAAAGCGGGGCCTAAGCCCAAATGACGAATTAAAGCACATAATAATTAATCTTTGGCGCCACCACCAGGTGAATTTTATCTCTTAATCAGAGGGAAAAAATTCCATCAAATGTTATTTATGGATATAAAAGAGCTAATAAATCTTAATAACAGCGCCGTCTCTCTCTCTCCCGTTCTGCTCCCCTCCCCGTCGATCCTGAGACGGCGTGTTCCCCCCACCCCTTTCATCGTCTTCCCCTTCATCGCCCTTATTTTCTGCTTCAAAGCTCCTCTTTTTTCTCTCTCTGCACTGCTCTCTCTCTCTTCCATGAGACTGCAGAGCCTCGCCGCCCCGAACCGGAAACCTCCATTGCGGCCCGCCGAACCCTAAACCGATCACCCCCTCAACTTTCGATTCCTCCGTCGCCCGCGCCGCGCGCATTTCGGGGGCTTCCGGCATGGCTTCGTCCCGGGACCAGGCGCTCTCCCTCCTCGCCGCCGCCAACAACCACGGCGACCTGGCCGTGAAGCTCTCCTCCCTCCGGCAGGCCAGGGACATCCTGCTCGCGATCGACCCCGCCCTCGCCTCCGAGCTCCTCCCTTACCTGGCCGAGCTGCAGTCGTCGCCCGAGGCCCTCGTTCGCAAATCCCTCGCCGAGTCAGTCCCCCTCCCCGAGCCCTAACTCGCTCCTTTTCTTCTTTTCTTTCTTTTTTTTTTTTCCTGTCTTCTGGTTTTTGTGTGGACGAACTTGCTCCTGCTCGCTTCGGAATCGGTGCGTCGCGGTGAAATGTCCGCTTGCGGATTGACGCTCTGGGAATTGTTCGTCCTTTTTCCAGTTAGGCTTTTTTTTTTATCTCATATGCCTGATTAGCGATTGCCTGCGTCGTGCCTAGGTGGTATGGGTACCGAGTCGGTGAATTTGAAGAATAATTGGGCGGTGTAAAGGACTTACCTTGCTAGTGTTTCTTGTCGTGGACGTCCTTCTTCCGGTCATATTTGCTACCAGAATGTTGTTGAGGACGTTGTGGCGTACTTTCTGTTGTCGGAATTTACTCTGTTGTGATTAACTCAGTCGGGTGATACTTCTAATTGACCGTTGAAACCTCACGAGTGATCTTCTGCCTGGTGGCTTTTTGTCGGTTAAGGCAGAAAAATAGAGAGGATGGAAATTTGGGTCTTCGTAACTGGCTATTTTCCTCATTGTCATGAACTCATTTGTTGTTTGCAATTGGTGAAAGCTATCATTTGACATCACGCCCTTTTATCTCATCGGTGATCTTTATTTATGGGTTATCCCTAAACTTGTGGATGCTGTTGTTTACACTTGTGTTGGATGCGTTGGATGCGTTGGATTGGTTGTCCAACTTTTTGTCATATGTTACCATGAAATGTTTCTTTCAATAGAGAAGATAAACTGATGTATCTTTTTTACATGCAAACTTATCAGAATAAAACCATTAGATACTTTAATGAAGCTCTTGAGGTTTAAACAGAGCTAACTCTCTGGCAAGGAAAGCAGTACCTCCCTTGATGAGAACATTGTAACGCTACTCTTGGATAAGAAAGCCATGTTTATATGACTAGAGAACGTATGCCTTGGCAAAGTCTCTTTTGGTTAGAGAATATTTTTTTTTCCCCTGCTCAGAGTACTTTTCTTCCGCTATTTGTGGGTTTTGCTACTTTCCTGATATTTAAATGCCTTGAGGTTAACAATCTTTTAATTGTACTATCTTGAGATAAAAAAAGATTCTCTTGATCAAAGAGTGTTTACTTTATCTGAGTTGCTTTTGCTTGGACCAAGATTTTTGTTCTTTTAAAATTGCAGTTTTTGTGGACATAGCTTTTTTTACCAAGTAACAGAGCTAATTTGCTGGTTAATAATTCTATTTTCTTTCTTCCCTAAAAGGTTTCTTCATAACTTGCAAAGTCAGTTTATTGATAACAGAGATACATTTCCCCTAATAAAGCTGGTTTTGCTATCATTATTTACCTCCTTGAAAAAAACTAATTTTTATTAAGTGGAGCCTTTCATCCCAAGGTCCATAAAAGAATCACAGCAGGGGGGATTCGATCTGTTTTATCTGTTTTATGCTTCATGATGATTAATCTTATATTTTCCAAGTTGATGTGGATAAAGACTTGGTTCAGAATTTTATTTGAAATGAACATATGGCCATGTGTTTGTTCAATGTACACAATCATGGTCTTGTGATGATACAGATGGCAATTTGTTTCTTAAAAAAAAAATTCATGATCACAAAACTAGGATGTAGAAATGATGGTGAAATAATCTTGAACTTCTATTTTCAAGCTCTTTAGTGTTGTAATTGGGTTGCGTTAGGGGCCACGGAGAATTACTTAAATATAAGGGAAAGCTTGAATATTTTTGCAATTACAAAGAACATATTACAGAGAGATCAAACTTACAGAAAACTTAATTTGAACATTGGTTGTAGCTGAGGGTTGCCACTGTTTTGGTTTCCCCTCTCTCTCTTTTGTTCTCAACACCCTTCCACTTTGGCTGACTTGTTGTCGCCTTGAGTGCAAGTTTTGTGGGTGCTGAGATTTTGCTGTATAGTCCTTGTTGGTTAAAAGTCAATACTAATCTTACCTTACCAAAAAAAAAAAAAAAAAAATTGGTTGTAGGTACAACTAAATAAAATTACTAGTGGTTTAAGAAATTCCCCTTGGGCACCTGATTTGTGCTGATCTTACTGGTCTTTCAATCAAGGTTTAATTTGAGAACTTTTAGAAAATCCTAGTTTTTATATAGTCAGTAAGTGATGTGAAACAAATTTGCTTCATAGGTAATAGCAAGGATGAAAACAACTAAAATTCAGAGGAGCATCTCTAAAAAGATATGAAGAAAAAAAATTCGGCTAATTAAACCATATTTATTAAACCAGTAAATGATATTCTCAATGTAGTCAATATGTCTGTTGAAGGGTAAATGGTGTAGAGATTTCGAGATTTTATTTTGTTCATAAACTTCTCACTTCAACTCTTCTCGATTTAAGGTAAAAAGGATGAGAGTAAGGACATGAATGAAATATGTGAAACTTGATGAGAAAAGGCTTGTCAATAGTGAAAGACTAGTCAAAATGTTGAAGCATGATGGGAAGAAAGATTACATATTTAGATCCAATAACCTTTGCCTACTCTGAACGATTGAATTAGCAAAAGGCATAACATCTTGTGGTAAAGAAGTGACATATTGAGATGATGAATAGCATGAAAAATAGATAGCATTTTGCTTTCCTATGTGAATGGTTTCTTTCAATTGCTTATGGATATGAATAACTTTTAAAACTTAGTCCATTTCTTAATCATGAAGAAGCCCACATTAGGCTAGTAAACCCCTGCCCAGGAAATAATTCATTTACTTGTGGACCCGTTGGTGGAACCAAGTGGCGGCCCAACAATTTTTTGTACTTGGTAGTATGGGGAACGAAATCGGTGTTCATTCCTTAAATGCTTCTAATTTTCTTGCAAATGTCTCTTACTTGTAAGAATACCTGTCATGTTAAAGACATAAAGTGGTGAATGATGTTAGGGGGTGGACATGTCGAAAGTGGATATTAAAATCTCCTGTCATGATTTGTCTACATAATGAGGAAATGTGTACTTGCCTTCTTCAAACTTATTTGAGAATATTTGTTTAGGTAAAAAAGGAAGATGGCAATTATTAGTGTTTTTGTGGTTTGGATATGAGATGGGCAATCGATTTTTTGTGGCCTTTATGTGTTGATATTGAAGATTGACCTCAGATATTTAATGCATTTTAGGATTATCAAATACAAATGGTGTTAATTTTTACTTATACGATATGATATGATGAAATGAGTTTTATTTGCTCTGTTTGGTTTAAAGGAATCTCTTGAGGGCATATTTCGTAAATTTTAAATTTGATCACGGCGTTTTTTTCTCCTCCCCTTTTTTTAATAGTTAATGCAGCATTCTTGTGCCCTTTTCCCCAACCAAATCTCTGCGGCTCCCTCAAAACCCTAGCTCTCCTTAGTCCTCTAACGTTGCTCATTCCCCATTCACATGGCTTTGAGAGACCAAATTCTGTCCCTTATTGCTGCTGTGAATAATCGTGGCAATTTAACGGTGAAACTTGCTTATCTCAAGCGAGCTAAGCATGCTTTACTCTGTGTTGACCCTTCTTTGGCTTCCAATCTCTTCCGACATTTGGCCAAGCTCCGGTGTTCGCCGGACAGCCTTATCCGAAAATCTCTTATCGAGTTAGTTTCATGAATCCTAACTCGTGTTGCTTTTATCTGTGTTGTGGTTGAACCCTTTGTTGTGTATTTGGGTATGTGATTTGATCCTTGGTGTTGCATATTTGCTTGTGGAGCTGTGTCACCATTTATGGAATTGATTATGGAGATATATGTATTAGATTTGGTTGGTAAGACTCTTCCTTTTTTATTGTCTATTGATGTCATGTCAAAACCGCCATCATTTCTACTGAGCTGCATCACACAGATTTGCTATTTGTCAGTTGATTTTTTTGTCTTTGATAAATGTCATCTGTGAGAAAATCTTTCATTGAGTTAGTTGTAATCTGGAGAAGAATTAATAAGTTTGGAGGATTTACATTTAAGACAATTTATGGAGCTTGTTATTCTGTCTAACTTCACTTTCTTCCCATTTTGATTGTTTCATGAGAAAGTAGAGAATATTTTAGTGAACTTTCTCAATCTGTCTAAGCCTCTATCCTACAACTTAGTAATGACCGGATATGTCTTGATCTACCGAGAGCTTAACAATGATACTCTTTTTTCTGGGTATTTGCTTTTCATGCCCAGAGGGAGAAGTGGAAATAAGGCCTCGATCACACCTCTTAGTTTTGCTTGGAGATAGGAGTCATTCAGTATGTATTACTAGAAGCCATTGTTGGATATACAATTGCCCTTATATCTCTTTGGCCACCACTAGTTATGGTTGATTACTCATATTTTCTGATGTTGCTGTGGTATAGTTCTTTTTTTGCAGCGCTTATCTAGCATTTCTAACTCTATTCAATTATGGTTACTAGGACTATTGAAGAACTTGGACTGAAAATGTTGGAGCATTCTTGTGTGTTAATGCCGGTATTACTGGCATTTTTAAGAGATGTTGACTCTATGGTTGCTAAGCAATCTATAATCAGCGGTACCAAAATTTTTTGCAGAGTTCTAGAGGAGATGACAGTGCAGGTCTTCTCTTCCTCTCTCTCTCTCTCTCTCTCTCTCTCTCTCTCTCTCTCTCTCTCTCTCTGACTCAGTCACTCACTCACACACACACAAAAGCGCGCATGCACATTAAATTAGGAGTTCTGATGGCAATTTGTTTTGGATTGCCAATGAACTCTGAGATGTTTGAGTGAGTGATGCCACTCTGGCACAGTTTTGTCTTAGTGTTTTTCAGATTGTTGAATGTACTTTTAAGTTATATCCCTACATTAATTTCACATGTATGTAATTTACCATAGAAAGCTGTTGTACAAATAGGTTGCACATCTGGGAGTAATGAAATCTCAGTGACACTATGGTGCGTGTAATTTCCTTTGTGAATGGCAGAATGGCGGATCCTTCCATTCTCTTATAACTTCGTAATTGAGTTCCTATTTCAAATTACTGTCTTAGTGGTAGTATTCTTTGTGTCATGCATGTTTCCTAGTGCTTCTGTAGGATTCTTTAAATTGTTTAATGAGAGTTGCTGTAAAGTAATGAAAAAAAAAGGTTTACAATTCAAAAAGCTGATTCATGGCCATTCTGTTGGAAACAGCTAAATATCCGTGGCAAAATTGAGAGATGGCTCGAAGATATGTGGCTGTCCATGCTCAAGTTCAGAGAGAACATTGTTACCACGGCAATGGAGGTGTGTTGACTTGCCTTTTCAAGGTTTTTTCATTATTTTATGATTTCACTACATAAACATTCATTTCTATGGCTGAATTTTAAGTTCTCATCAAGCAGTCCTGGTATGATGGAATACCATGATATGCTAGCATGCATATTTATCAAGACTACTGCTCTTTCTTGTATTTTAATGAGTTAATAAAATTTCTACAATATTTTATCTTTGTTTTGGAACTGATAATTCACTATGCATTTCCCTTTGAAATGCTCGAATAAGATTATACTGTCTGACCTTCTAAGAGAGGAGTAGGTTAGATGATCCCTCTAGTAATTGACTCTATTTGTGCATCAGAACATGTGTTTATGATATTTTGACAGTTGGTTCAAGTGAGGACTTTGTATAATCTCCAAATATAAATCAATACTTATTTAGATATTTATGTGTTTCTCTAGTTTACACCAAATTTTGTATATGCTGTGTGATTTTGTTACCATTGCCATTATAATCTTCTCTTTTTATGTTCAATATCGAAGTGTTACTATAGGGAACAAGGGAGGTGCTGATACTTTTATATTATCATTTAGAAGAGAATCAGCTACATAGTCTAGCACGGTCAAACATTTTATAGAAGGTTCTACCAAAAGTGTTCTGGCTGAAGCCATCTATGTATAAAGCATGACTAGTCTATTGAATGCTCTTGAAGGCTCATTTTTTTGTCTCTATTAAAAAAAAAAAGCTATGGAGAAATATGATAGTGAAATTTTTTCCCTTATCTAGATTAGATTTGACTTAATTACATGCCCGCAACTATTCATTTCACTGAACCTGATGATGTCCATAAAATACCTAGTGAAGGCACAGTCTTGCTTTTCCAAATTGACAGTGGTAGGACAACTGCTTAATTATGTCATGCCACGTAGTTTGAATTATGATTTTATCTACGATTCTTATTTGTTTGTTGTGCAATATGTGAAAAGACAATAATATTCTAATGCATATATTCAGCTAAGTAAATCATAGATTGCTCTTGTGTAGTGGCTTGTTCTGAACTTAGATATATTTTGTGCCTGGTAGAAAGTCCTCTTTTCTTATGATAGACCTACGTGTGATAGTGCGTATAGATAAAATTTTCTTTCTGAAGAATTGATATTTGTTGGGAGCTTGTTGGTATTCACTATTTATTCATTAATTTGAGCTTCTCTATCGTAATTGGTGTTTGCTTGGTGGATTTTATGTTATTGGGATTTATTACCATTTAAAACCCATTTCGGTCCATCTTAGCATATTTCCTACTATGTTGAAGAATACCACTGTCTGACTAGAAACTTTATGGACTTGATATTGTAGCCTGGCTGTATTAGTACAAGATTGTTGGCATTGAAATTTTTGGAGAGATATGTCTTACTTTTCACACCCGACAACAATGAATTGGGAAAACCTCTGCCTGAAGGTATTGGTCCTTACTATAAAAAGGTTACCGTTTCACAGTTTGCAGTTTGGTATGGATAGTTCAATTGTCCTTTTGCTTACCATATTCTGTTGGATTTGATTCTTTTTTAAGGAAATTGATGGGATAGTTATTTGTCTTTGCCTGGTCAAAACAGGTGGACAGGTGTTTAATGTGTCACGGCTCTCTGGGAGTCACTCTATTATTGATCCTGTTTTGCTGATGTCAGAAGCAGGGATGATTCTTGACTACTTACTGGATATGTTGTCCATGGCCAGTGGTCTACCGGGTTGTCTGGCAATTGCGGTTGTAAATTGGTGAGCTTGAATGTTTCTGTTAGTCTTCATGCTGAATGTCATATTCTTTGTCACATTTATTTTTGTTCTTTGCATTATATCTGTTGACATATTATCCTTATCTGAAATCCATAGGATTCAGTAATCACTGGTGGATGATGGGATCGGAATTTTAGTTTTCAAAATTAGCTTAAAGTTGATAGAGCTGGATGCAGTATATGCTTAAATGATTTTGGAATCTGACTCCTAACTCTTTTGAACTTTATAGACCATTAAAAATGCACTATTTTAACAAGCAGGGATCTGAGTAGTGTCTGGATGGGTCAGTTTCTGGACAATTCTCTTGATGAAATTGCCAATGAGCAAAGTAAATTAACAGGGTTTGCTTGTAATTAATGCTGATGCTTCTAGATGTTTATTTTGCATCCTTTGCTTCTATATAGCATGCTTAGCATTTTAACTTCTGAGAGAGGATTTTCCTGGAGTTATTATGCTTGTCATGGTGGTTTTGGGTGAATTTTCTTGGACTTGTGACGGTCCTTGCTTGAGAAAGGATTTTGCCCATTGCTGTTAGTTGGCAACCCTCAATCCCTTTTGATGACTGATTGTCAGCCTTTGATTATCAGAAAATTCTCACCCTTTGTAAAAACAGAAACAGAGAAATATGCATCCACACTTTTTTTATTGAGTGTAGTCATGGTATTGCCTTTACAAGCTTTTTTAGAGTGCAAAAGATAGTGTTTCATTTATCTTTTATTTAACTTGTTGATGACCTTTGCGAAGATACTTGTGTATTATCTTGGAAAGAATTGTTTTACTGCCAAATATACATATTTCAGACTTACGACAGCCTGGTGGTTTTGAGATGAAAGACCAGTTGAAACTAGTTATAATTAAAATAAATAGTAAAAAAATGACATCATAGGAAACCTCCAGAAACAGCACCCTGTATTTGAAGTTTATACTGATATTGCATGCCACTCCAGATAAATGTGCTTTCTGTTATGGTGTATGGAGGGAACATGGATAGTGCTTTTTTCTTGTTTTCTGTCATTATTGTATTATCAGGCATAAATTCTATCAAGTGTCTTGGTTGTTGAGGAATTTGAGTTCAAAAATTGTTTTTGGTAGATACTGGGACCTCTTGCTTGTTTGCTGTTTGAGTTATGACTTCATGCACAATCGTGACCCTCAATTCTTCCATGTAGATTTTGATGTTCATGTTGCCATTCTTGCCATATTTAATGATTCCAATGGCTTGTCCTTTCTGTCCATGTTTTTGGTCTTTGCACCCTATAGATGGTAGGTGCCTTGTGTCATGTCTGCTATTGTATGTCTGATGCCTGTACTTGGAACTATTTATTTAATATACATTTGTGTTGCAATACCAACTGAATGTAGTTTACACCTGTATGCCAAAATGCCCAACATATGTATTGACAGTTGTATGAATGCTATGCTATTAATTCTGAATTTGAGTTTTACAATTATAGGAAAGATGGCTGGTAATTTTAGTACTTGCTTTAGTTTCGTTCAAGCGGGAAGTGACTATAGTTCCTTACTGTGTCAATTTCCAATTAGTGGTTATTGAGTTTGTAGTATGTTAGAATTGTGAGTTTTTGTATATAAATGCTTTTTATGGCTATACCATAATCTTTAACGTGTTGCTGATGTTATTAAATAACTTTAGAATAAGTGAAGTCACATAATCATGCAGAGGTAGTGAATAGAATTGCGTTTTTGCCACCCATTTTACTATCTTGAAAACATTGGAGATGTCACTGAAGCTTGGAACAGGTAGTACAACTTTCACTGCTTGTGCATGATAATAGTGCACTATGCTGATCAGCTCTCTTTTGTGGAGTTAATGGCTTTGGATACTGCAGCAATGGTGGTTCAGATATTTGGAGTCACAGGGCTAGAAGTGTTAAGACTGCACTTATTTGGGGAGCGCCATTGGCCAATGTAGAACTGTTAAGCAATGGATAATGGCCATCCTTGAGCGCAGGGAAACTTTTGGTCAAATGATGCAGTTTATGCTTTGTAAACTGACGTATAGACCATTTACTTCACAGTTCTTTGAGTTTGTCTGCTGTACCTACAGCTGGATGTGTACAAATTATTCATGACAGCTGATGCACATTTTATATATTCAATGATCAGAATTAATTCTTATTGGGAACCTCACAGCTTGATATGCTTAGCTTGATCTTTTGCGCTTGCTGGTTTTTCAACCCCATCGATGGGTCTTTGCATCAAAGTGTCGGTAGACTTATTCACCTAATGCTTGCACTCCCATACTTTTTTCTTTCCTTTTCTTTTCATGGGTACTCCAAAGCCATATCAATTATCAAAGAGGTTTTTCACAGGAAAGCAGATCCAGAAGAGATGTCTGATTGGCTGAGTTGCATCTTCTTGTCGTTTTCTGATTGGCCATCTGCAAAATGAGTTAAATCACGTTTGATTTTGCTGACATTATTTACACACATATCTGTACTAATTATTAGTATGCATTTCCCAGGAGCCAAAATGCTAGACTTACTGTCTCATTAGCACGAATCTTGACTGATTATGGCAAAACTAAAGCAGGGTGTTCACCAACTAAAGACACTCTTTGGTTGTCTGCTGAGTATTTTGACTTGAGAAAGTGATAATAACTTATGTAGTCACAGGTATATATTACTGTAGGGATCCTTCAATAGATAACCCATGAACTGGTCCAGCTTATCAATTGGTGCTGATAGAACTAAATAGGTTGTTGGCAAGAATTATTCAGTGTATAGTGTTCGGCAATTGATTGGTTTAATATGTTTAAGTCATTGATCACAAGGGTAGGAAGTGGGACATATCTGGCATGTAATGCCTTTTCTTAAGCTAATAATTGTAGAGAAAGGGCAAGTTAATTTTATTTTCAAGAATGGATTTTGATGGATATGGAATTTGTATGTTGAATGTTTTTAACTGAGTTGTTAGGGTTCATGGAGTGGAATTAATATATCCAGAAGCCAATTGTATGTCTAATTTGAAGTTTTCTTTCCCAACATTCAGATTCTATGAGAGTGACATAAATCCTCTGATTTTGATATAGTGACCCGATGTTCTCACATTTTCTGGTGATGTACTACATTAGTGATCTATACTTGAAATCTCTAAATTCCAGAAAAGAACCTCTGGTATTTTTATGCAGCTGTAGTTGAAAACATTGGTTATGGTAATGATGATGACGTGTGGAGGACCTTCCAAATTTCTTTTTAATCTCCACACGTGTGTTATTTGCATTTTTTATGATTAGCAAAAGAAGAGGATGGGATGTGGTAGGGCACTATTCTTAGTCTTTGACCGTTGTTGTGACACTTTGTGTTTTCTTTCTTTTGGTATGTTAAACTTTGTAGGTGAGTCTGTTTTCTCTTGCTAGGTGTTCATTTGCTTTTTGTCAAACAAGGCGAATTTTCACATGTTCCATTACTCCCATTCATGATACATCCATAGCAAAAACCACTGTGCTAATTTCTTTGGTGTTATCATCCTTTTCAGGCTAGTATTATGGTGCTTATACCCTGCATTTGACGTACTATTTAGTTCCCTCTCCAAATGTCATTTGCAGTGGCATGGAGCTCTTTAAGATTTTTTTTTTTTTTTTTTTCAAATGGAGCTCTTCAAGATTAATTGTTCTAGGAATTGTCATGTTATGTTCTTCTCAAATGTTGCAGTTGTCATATTGCTTATTTTTCCCTTTACATTTTTTGGTTTCTGGACAAAGATGTGTCTGGTTTTTCTTTCATTTTTTGGAGAAAGATAGATATAATGAGAAGCCTACTTAAATTCTTTCTCATCTCCTCTAGTGGTGTGTACTTTCCCTGGACTTTGCTTTTCTTTATTTTGTATTTTTATTTCGATGGTAACGAAACTCAAGTTAGGTAGGTAAGTCGTGGGCCCTTGCAATGTCCCTCTCAACTTATTAGTCAAGTAAGACACAAGCCAAAGTCCAATGGTTGCTTCAAACTTAGGATTGCTTAAACTGGCTGGTTTGATGAAATGACTTGTATTATGTGCCTTTTACGCCCATGCCTCCGGTCCTTAACTATTAGACTAGCCCATGGGATTTCTTTATTGTTTCTAAAGTGGGGAATGAATAGATTCTAACTTTGTTTTGCTTAACTATTAGACCAAGCACCATGATGCTTTTAATATGTGTCCATAGTTGTTGTGTAATTGTGATATGATGTAAAATTTGGCAAAGCATGTCACAATGAAGAATTATTTATATGACCAAGAAGAGAAAGGAGCTATGATTGGAACTCGTAATAGGTTTTGCTCGCATGATGTTCTTCTTTTTGTTAAAAAAAAAATGAACAGACTACTCATTAATTATGTTTGACTCTTCTATTTTTGTGTATTACAATACCATAGAAGAAATAGAGATTTCCACAGAGGCAATATATTTAAGTCTTTCTTTCATGTAGATGAGGATTTAATGGAAGACCCATGTTAACTTGAATAAAGAAGGGAGTCATTGGTTCAAAGTTGTATACTTAAAATGTATACTAGCTTCTTTCATATGTATTTATCATGGGAATTTTTTACATGTAATTGGGTGTTATGTACATGGTTAACTCAATGATTGAAATGATAAACTTCCAGATCTACCTGCTAAATGAGTACTAGCCGCATGAAGCAGAGTTTTATAAGGGTTTAGTGAATGTGGCTTTCATATGTGTGAACTTTTCTTTAATTACTTTTGCTGTTTGAATATGGAATAATGATAGTTCCTTATGTCTGATGAGTTCTTGGTACTTCTATGGACCTCTTTCTTTCAGGAATCTTTAGGAAGACAAACGATTGGCTTATTAGTTGAATGGCATTTAGAAAGGTGCTTTGTACAAGAATAGGCATGTCTGATCTATTTATTTCTAGCCTCTAGGGACTGTTATTATAGTATTCCAAGAAGAGGGAGCTAAATCTTTCCCGATGCCATTTATACTCTGGAGAAAAAAAGCTCTTTAAGAATTTTGAGTGTCTTGACCTGCTTTTGAGGGACTGATAAGAAAAATGTCAATTGTGCTTTAGTTTAACTACAGGAAGCTCATTGAATTGCACCTTGTTTCTCCGGACATTCAAGTTGCATTGTTTCACATATGAATCGCATCAAGTTGTGGATCACACAATGTTAACAACGCTGTTGATGGAGGGAGGGAGGGTTAAACTATATAAGTTTGACATACATCTGGTCTTCTATCATAGTGACGTTTGTGTTCACACTAATGAGTATGGAAGTTGCTTGGTGGTCTTTCTTCATGATACACATGCTTCCTTGATGATATCTCCTCTAATATTCTCTGTAGGTGACCTCCAACTTTTCCTCTTTATCAGGACAAGTTATTGCCTAATTCCCTTGACTTGGAATTGTTTCTCTCGAGTTCTCTCATCAGTTGCTGCACTTTGCTCTGATGTTCATATTGGTTTTGTCGTGTGACTAACTGTTGGCTTTGGATTAGATAGGTTCTTGCTCTTCTCTGGGTTTTGGTACATACTGATGCATGTGGATATGGCTTGTTGTATTTGATTTGAATTTGCTTCACCTAATGTTAGCCATGGCTGGGAAGGGATATATTTTCGTACAACAGCTGAAAATTACCTTTATATTGCAGAGGTGCTGCCAGAAGATTGTGTTCTTGAAAATTATACTTGAGAGCAATTCTCTGTAAAGTCAATTGATTTTAAGATTTATGTTGTTAAAAAAATGTGTTTTATAATATTTAATTGTTCTAATACTCTGCATCACACGTAGCCTGAGATTTGCATACGATCGAAGTGTCAAAATGCATATTTTTTGTTTTTCTGTTTTTTTTTTTTTTTTTTTGGGGGGGGGGGTGTTGAGAAAAAAAGGGGCTTTTAGAGATTTGAATTCCAGACCTCACGCTTCAATACCCTTAAAATTTTATAGGATGACTGCCAACTGATCTTCAAGCTGAGCTGCTAGATAAAAGTGTGATATAATATTTAAGTGTTACAATAGACTTAAGAGGATCATGTCTAATGACTTGGGGGAAATCCACCATCAGCAAGATTCTATAGGTCTTGGGTCAACACTTATCATCCCTTTGTCATCTTACCCATATAATAATAGTGAACAAAATACCATGCCATGACCAATGAGGTCTGCATTTGTTTATTTTGCAACTTTTGGGTTTATTCTGGGTGACTAAAGGAGGTACCCTTGCTCTACCTTAGATAGATTGGTTTTTGATGGAAGAGAAGCTCAAGTGATAATTTCCAGATACCATGTTGAATCATAGGACTTGATCTTCATATTTTTCCTTCAGGAAAATTTCTGTAGTATTTGAATTAAATCTCCATTTAACCTTGGTGACACAGAGTTTTGCGTTCTATGCTGTTTAGATAATTCCATAATCTAGGATGCCCCTCCATCTTCTCCAGTGTATTTTAATGAAGCTTTAGAAAAACAGCTATCGTGAGCATGATAATTGCTCTGGGAGCACTATCATCCTCATTGAAACTGAATGAAGTTAAAGTCTTCTTGTTGGATCTAGATATTACCTTCTTCATTTTTAAGTGAACTTTTCACTTTATGTATGCTAAGCCACTGGCCATCACTGTCTGGCCTTTTATTTGATTGCAGTATTGGACTTGCATGTGCTACACTGCATCCCTTTGTCTGTGGTCAAGTGCATTGTGTTTGTGGTTGCCTTTTGTCTGACAATTTTGTTGTACATGGATACTGTTCATTGTAAAGTGTGCCTATACAACTATTTTCTATCCATGGTGTGCCTGTCGGTTTGAATTAGGTTGATCAATTGCTAGTATATTTAAACTTGCAAGTTGAAGGAGCTTAGGCGTCTTGGCATGATAAATGTGTTCTGAATTGTGACATTTCTGGGTGATGTGATATTGAGAATTTGAGAGCTCCAGATCCAAATTTATAGCTCATCTAGCTTTCCACTGGATGATGCTTAGGAATTAAGGAATAGAAATGTGAAACTGTTGTATGGTGCCCTTCTCTGTTGATTGGCCTCTTTTCCTCGAAGTCAAGTGTTGTAAGTTGTTTGGCACTAACATTCATGACCGTGAGTGAATTTTGATTGATTTATCTATATCTGATCTTGCAATGTCTTGTCTCATGTGGGAAAGTCTTTTGTTGCCTTTTCATTTGTCATCACTTGGCAATGGCATATGGTTTCTCTATGAAGTACTCTCTCTCTCTCTCTCTCTCTCTGCATTTCTAATTATCACTATTGTTGCTCAACTTTGACAGTCTGGCATCCATAGGAAGAAAGAGGCCACAACACTTCAGCACTGTCTTCACAGCACTGCTTGCTTTCGATTCAAACTGTGAAACAGGGAAGAGATATCATGCTGCCAGTGTTCGTTATTCATTGAGAACTGCCTTTTTAGGATTTCTTAGGTGTACTAGTCCTGCCATTCTTGAGGTATAGTTGTTTTTGCCTTAACTGTTCGTATATCTTCATAATGTTGTTTTATGCTTTTGTACCATTTCTGGGGATCATTATCAGTGAAAATTTGGCTTGAATTGTCAGAAATAATTTTTGCTGTTATATACTGTTGAGAATAATGATGTATGTCTGTCTCCAAAAGCCTTTGTCTAACTTGAGCTTGGCATCCCCTTTATTTGTTTTGCATGAGTGGCTGCATCTTATTTCTCTGATAGTTGTTCAGTGCTTGAATGCCTGCAAGTTCGAAAGATTGTAGCTGGTCTTTAAACCTTGCACCTATAATAAGTTGGTTGTTGATCTGCATGTTTGAACAAGTTAGTCCTACTGCCTCTTATGGGCGTACTGCTTCTAGAATCTTGTTCTCATCATCTCTGTAGTGCAAAAGAATGAGCTCGAAAAATATCTTCTGCTTTTTAAGGCGAAGTTAAGTCTGATAAGTTGCATTGACTTCCATTTTCAGTCTAGAGAGAGACTGCTTGGGACTCTACGAGCAATGAATGCAGGGGATGCGGCCGAGCAAGTAATTCGGCAAGTGGAGAAGTTAGCTAGAAATGCTGAGCGAGCATCACGTGATGCCCGTTTGGTCAAGGTTGAATCTTCTTGATTTTGTTTTTTAAAACTGATATCATGTTTTCTTTTTGAAGAGTGTTAACCTTTAAGTGTGTAATCTCCTTTCCTTGATGTAATTTGATGAGCAGGAAGATCATTCTTCAAGCCAAATGTCTGCTCATGGAAGTTTGATTAAGAAAAGGCCAATTTCTCAAGATGAAGAAATGTCAGCCCACAATCTGGAAGTGGCATCCAAGCGAGGTCGATATATTGCTGATACCAACTCAACTTTTTCAGGTCCACAAACAGCTGATTCTGGCCATGGTTCCACCTCTGCAAATGGTGTATCCCCCAATGTTTCAATTTTAAATGGTGATTTGTCACCTGTGGAACAAATGATTGCTATGATTGGTGCGTTGCTGGCGGAAGGGGAAAGAGGCGCCGAATCACTTGAAATCCTTATTTCCAAAATCCATCCTGATTTACTAGCTGATATTGTGATAACTAATATGAAACACTTGCCTAAGATTCCTCCACCTTTAACAAGGCTTGGAAAATCTGAAGTAACTGGACAATTAGGTTCTGCAAGTAGTCCAGCACAAGTTACAGCACCTTCTTTTCTTCCTGCAAGTTCTGTTCCATCTCCAATGTCTGCTATGCAGATACCATATTCCTCTGCTTCTATTACCAGCGAATCATTTCCTGAAGCATCCATTGTCAATAGTGTCTCTGCAGATTCTAAACGTGATCCAAGAAGGGTAAAAAAGCTTTTATTGGCTAATTTTCATGTGCTTCTTTTTCTGAACTTGTTGATGTTATGTGGTAATTTATATGGGATGAATGAATACATAAAAGATGTTAATTATGTTCCAGGATCCCCGCCGCCAGGATCCACGATTAGCAGTGCCTCCTGAAGCTGTAATACCCACTGTGGTTGACTTTGGAGATGTGCAATCTAAATTAGATGATTTTAATTCGAATAAGCCACAGTTATCTGCAATGGTGGGTGGTAAAACAGCTTCATCACCTTTACTATCTAAAAAGAAAAGTGATGATGAGATTTTGGGATCATCTTTGCATGGTACCAGTGAATTAATTCCAAAAGAGGTGGTTCAGGATGGTTTTCAGGAAACTAAACCTACTGCCGAAGTTGGTCTTTCTTCAGATGTAGCGTTTTCTTCTGAACAAATAACTGAGGATGATATAGTGAAAGCAGAGGACATACAGATGGATGAATCTGAGACACCATCAAATGTGGAATTAGATCACAGTCCTCCAGCTGTTGCCAACATGGCAGCCTTTGAGGAGACAGGAAAGGACCTACCTGTTGTTCCATCCTATATTGAGCTTAATGGAGAACAGGAAGCCAGTGTCAGAAAATTGTTGTTTGAGCAGATAATTGAGTCATGCAAGCATCCAAATGGGAAAGAATGTGGATGTATGGGGATGTCATTAATTGCTCGACTTGTTGCTCAGGTAGGCAGACTCTTTATTGCCCATAGAAAGCAGAGGCTTTCCTTTTTTCTTCTGATCAGCGAGTTTCTTTGGTGTGGGAAACCTTCTTTATAAATTATGGAGCCATTTGTCTTTAATGTTTATAATATGCTGGAAGGAAGTTCATTCAGAAGATGAAGGACATGGTGACCAATATGAATAAGATTTTTTGTCTTGCTTGTAACCTCTCACTTTGTTATGTGTCTAACGGGAAAAAAAAATTCAAAGATGATTGATATTTTTAGGAGTTTGAAGCTTTTCCACGCTTGAAACTCATGCAAAATTGTGGCTTCTCACATCAAGAAATACTTGTCATAGAAGAGCCAGATCTCACCAAGTGTGGTCTGTGATTAATGCAACATTACATGACTAAATGTTTCTGCTACAGCTTTCATAGGAAACATCCTTGTTAACTCGGTCCTTTCTTGGAGGGGGTTGATGGTAACTATACTTTTGCAAGCGACCTCCAAGATGGAAAGGATATCTTAGGATATTTCTTTATCGAATTTGTAATGCATGTTGTCTTGGTTTCTAGGCATATCATATGCCTCATGGTGACTATACTATTAGCTTCACTAGGCTTTCCCCAAATTCTGGAGAAAGTTCGTCTTCCATAGTGAGCCTGAAGACGGATATCTGTTGTGTATGCCTGCTAGTGGCATTTTTTGCTCTCTTACTTTTATTGCCGTTTTTATGTTGTCTTGGGCTGAACAATGGGATATCTGCCGGCAACAAGTATGCTGCTTGTTTTTGGTGTCCTGATGAAACGAAGATTCTGGTTGTCTCTACGCTTGCTGGGTTGATGATATTAGCTCCATATGAATTGAAACATCACAAACCTAAACCAAAAGCTCTTCCACACTGGTGATCCTGTATAATGTTCAATTGTTCTTGGGTTTTTGGAAATTACGATATAAGAGGGGGTATATGATGAAGTGCTGTTTGTGATCTTTGTTCAAGTTTCATATAGAATTTGCGTTGTGAAGCTTGGTTCTTATACTTCATTTATAGTAAATGCCATTTCTTGTCTGAATACTAGGGCAGCGCTAATCCATTTGTATCTTTTTCGATCCTATCAACAAATCGTGTGCTGCTAACATATAATTTTTATGCAGAGTGCCGCTGATGATGATTTAGTTGAGATGCTGAAGAACCACATCCTTGAGGATTACCAATTACAAAAGGTACTTCACATTTGGGACCTTAGTGGTACATTTGCTTCCATGTTTTCAAATTTTTAATGGCTACAGCCTCCCAAGCATGTTGTCTGATTTTACATGCTTAAATATGGTAAGTTTCTTATATTAGCTTTCTAAATGTTATGTTGAATTCTAAAGTGGAAGTTGGCAAATTTCATCCTTCTTCAGTTTTTAGTACATGCCCTCTCCCATTGGTATATTGTGTACTGAATGACTGTATTGCCAAATTTTCCAAAGGTAGTAAAATGAAATTCCCAAAATCCTGCTTGGTTGTTTTTGAGCTTGACTGGATTTTTTTTCTTTTTGTAAATAACATAGAGAGAAGGTTGATACTTGCTGCTTTCAAGAGAAACTTCAAGGTTTTTGGGAGTTTAGCCTCTTATTTTTTTTGGGGGTAATAAATAGATGGTTACAGGTCTTGAGCTTTTTGGTCACTGGAAAGCCCCTTTTCATGTTATACTTTGTAGATATCCTTTTCTCTCTTTTAACTTTTCCATGGGGTGGCTGCCCTCTTAGTACATCTATAGGATGTGTTTTTGGTTTGAAAAAGAAACTGTTTTTTTTTTCCAGTCCCTAAATGTGTAATCTTGTGCAGGATACTTGAGATGTCGTGTGGCCTAGTTTTCCTTGCAGTTTCACAAATCTAAGCTCAAGACTATAGGCCTTTGATCTTTCATAGTTGACATCCCATGCACATATGTCGAGGAACAGACTTTCCTGAGGAATAATTAAAGTTTGATTATTCTGTGTTATTTATTAGATGCTAGCTAGAATTTAAAGGAACTTTATCTAGGTGAGTCTGCTGTGTAATTTGTCAGATGCTAGCTAAAGTCAAGGAATTTGCACTTAGGTGATTGATATAATTTGGCACAACATCTGTCCATTCATACTTAATTGGTGGAATTTCATCAACTTTTATTATTGCTGATGACTTGGTATGATGTTATAATACATTTGACTTGGTTGTTTGATAATTGATACTCACTTAGCTCTCTTTCAGGGACATGAGCTTGCGTTGGAAGTCCTCTATTATCTATATTCGATATCTGGATCTGATTCGGCTGAAAGCTCCGCATGTGCTGTCACATATGAAAAATTTCTCTTGGAAATGGTAGGTACTCGTCCATCTCAGTGCATGTTGCTTCCTTTATTGTGAGGCTTTATTGTTTGTGCATTCTTGTGTAGGCTGAATCTTTGCTACTCAAGTTTCCAGCTTCTGACAAGTCATTGAGTAGACTTCTTGGTGAAGCTCCAGTTTTGCCCAGTTCTGTCTTGAAACTTTTAGATGATCTCTGCAATTCTGACATTTCTGATTACCATGGAAAAAGTCTGCGTGATGCTGATCGTGTCACCCAGGGCCTTGGTGCTGTATGGAGTTTGATTTTGGGCCGTTCTCATTACAGGCAATCCTGCTTGGATATAGCTTTGAAGGTAATCTTTTTCAATGAAAATCTCTTTATTAAGACATTTTTGTTACCCCATGGCTCTACTAACATTTCAATCTTATAATCTCAAAACTTAATGGTGAAAAGTATGAAACTAATGTGATGCCTTTTTGTGACTGTATTGAGTACAGTTCCTTGCCTTCCTAAATTTATGCATTGCTTCTTCAATTTATGCCCTCGTTTGTGTGTTTGTTATGTTATACTGTGGCTTGCCAATTTCTTACTCACCTGATTATGGAAAACTGAAAGTATGATTACCTACCAGGATTTCTACTGATGATGATTTGACCTGAAAAGAAATTTTCATCCGAAAGTAGTGGTTTATACCTACAAATTGATTCTTTCCTTCAATCTGCAATTGTGATTTCATGAAGTAAGATGACTGTCGAAGTGGACTTCTATTGCATGGTTTCTTCTAAAACATATTGCTACAAGGATCATTAGTTCAACTTTTGTGGGATTTTTGGCAGAAAAGGAGTTTGAAATGATTTGCTTATTGGTAGATTTGATTCTATGAAAAGGAAAAGTAAAATATTGCTCTTTCTTTCAAACCTATTCTTGCAACCTCCTAATCTACAGAAGAGGCAGACTTCAGAGTCCAGTTATAGATTACTGTTGATTACCCTCTACATCCATATATAATCTAGTCACATTGAACAAAGACCTTTGGAGGCTCTAATGAGGAGGTGTGATTAGTAGATGGAAACCTGGGTGAAGGGGAAAAGGGAAGGCCTAAAATGATGTGGAAGGAGACAGTAGGAAAGGATTGGATTTTATGGATCTTATAAAGGAATTAAAACAGAATCGAGCACAATGGCATTAAAAAATTCATGTATCACTCTTCTGCATTTTGGGAAAAGGCATAGTTTGTTTTTGTTATATCCAAAAAAGTGTAATAGCTCATCTTCTTTCTCACTTTTCTCTGGTAAGTAATTGCCCAGCATGGCAAATGTTGTCTATATCGTAGGACAACATCTTTCTATGTAGGCTACCTTCTTAAGTTGAAGACAATGGTAAGTTTGCAAAAGAATATGCGTAGAAACTGTTAACAATGATAATATGATTATATCTGATTGTGTATTTCTTAGAGAGAGGATGAGGTCTTTAAAAGTTGAATGTTTTCACAATATGACACTTATTTAGCAGTTATTGTTGCCACCTCTAGGCTATACCTGGCTAGTTTCTTGCTATTGGCATCTTGTAATGACACTTGTCTTCATGGCAGTGTGCTCTTCATTCACAAGAGGAAATCCGAGCTAAAGCTATTCGTCTGGTAAGGAAGCTCAAGATATATCTACATGTTTTGACCTTTCCCATGGATTTTTTTGAACATTTGGGTTCTATAATATATCAAAAAATCATTCTTTATGATGTCAGAACATGATTTGTTATGTCATATTATTTTCTGCTTTTTGCATTTGGACAGGTGGCTAACAAACTCTTTCAGCTGAGTTATGTTGCTGAGACTATTGAGCATTTTGCAAAAAGTATGTTATTCTCAGCTGTTAATCAGAATGCTTCAGATGTTGAGGCTTGCCAACCTGGCTTGAATGAACAGCTGGATGAAGGGAAGGTATGGAACATTGCTTTCTCTCTTTTATTGCCTTAAATCTTGTTTAGATATAAGAATGCCTAAAATTTTAATAAAGTTGCATTCAGAATAGTTTACTTTCTGATGTCCAATATAGGTATTGCTTGATACTTTTGCTGTCTTTTTGTTCCTACTAGGTTGAATCAGGGACTACTAATTTTAAGTCACAAATACATGCGTTTTTGGATTTTGACAGAGCGTTGTCTTCCTCGATTGAATATGGAGTCACAATAGGATTTTATAGCATGTATTCTCCTTCCACCTAACATCTGCTTTTGGATTGGAGATTCTGACATTGTATCATTCCACGTACTTGGTGTAATAGTTAAGTTAATTTCACAGTGGTTTCCTGTGCTTCATACAGTTTCAGTACATTTTGCTTGTGAGATGGGTGTTGAAGTGATATCCCACATTGCTTAAATACACGTTCAGTAGGGCTCATGTGCATGTAATCTTCTTCGTTTTTAAATTTTAAGCTTTTGGATTAGAAATTCTAACATATTTGT
Source organism: Eucalyptus victrix (assembly GCA_016097545.1). NCBI lineage: Eukaryota > Viridiplantae > Streptophyta > Magnoliopsida > Myrtales > Myrtaceae > Eucalyptus > Eucalyptus victrix. The sequence goes on along the minus strand of CM027840.1, from coordinate 28,711,851 downwards.
TAAAATATGTCATGCGAATTTAGGCAGAATTGCATGTCTGAGTATCATGGGCTTGAAAATCATTCCTAAACTGCCAAAACCTTCTACCACATAAAATCTCTTAGGTTTTTGACAACCCTAACTCATTCCTACATTCACAAATGACCTTAAATTCTCTTCATATCTTTTTAACAGATTGGAAGCCAGAATACTTCCAGCAGTGGTTCTCAAGTTCCATTTCCAGAGGTGTGACTTTTGAAAGTGAATCTATAGGTGGCGCACAACCTCTGGCCCAGGGCATCTCTTCTTTATCTTTGTCTGAAACTCAACGACTCATTTCTTTGTTTTTTGCTTTGTGTATGAAGGTCAGCAGTTGCCCCCTTAATATCCAATAGTGTCGTACAGTTTTATGGAGATGTTTCTTTTGTCCTTTTTTTCTATATATCAAAAATATGCTGATATTTTATTTCTTGCAGAAACCTAGCCTACTTCGCCTTGTGTTTGATGCTTATGGTCAAGCACCAAGACCTGTAAAGCAGGTGTTTTTCTAATATCTAAATTGGCTTTAACTGCTCTTTTGTTTGACATAGCCTTGACAGTTCTTTTGCTGAACTCATTTTGTACTTAAAAAGATGATATCTTACATTGTCCAATTTCTGTGTGTTATTTTTGTGTTTCTAACTTTGTGTGAATGGGAATGGCATTCTTATGTGTGTAAATAGTTATTTGCATGCTGATGTGCATCAGCGTGTTGGGTGGATTGGACTGGATTGGGTTGCATGTTGGTCATGACTTGCAATTTGCACATGGTCAGCGGAGTGCTCTCCAGCATGATGGATTATAAGTATTTATTATGTTTTGTGTTCATTTCAATATGCAATTTTAATTGGTGAAAAAGTATGGTTTGCCCATCACTGCTCTTTTAATTTCAGGTTTGCTTCAAACACAATATAGTATGAAGAGAAATGGTCAACTGACTAATATTTTGCTTTGTTGTGTGTTTCCTCAAATGTTGCAGGCTGTGCATCGCCATATCCCTGTTCTTATACGGGCTTTAGGGTCATCTTATTCTGAATTGCTGCAAATAATATCAGATCCGCCTCAAGGAAGTGAAAATCTTTTGATGCTGGTATAATCCTTTTGTTATATATCTGAGTTTTATTTTTATTATGGATGTTGTATGTTTGAATTCGTTACTTATGATTATATGTGTGTAAGGTGCTCCAAATATTGACCGAGGAAACAGTACCTTCTCCAGATCTGATAACCACTGTCAAACACTTATATGAAACTAAGCTGAAGGTTCTTATGACAATCTCCACATTTTGCTACATAATTCAAAAATTTGTGTACGTAAATTTCCACTAACTGTATTTCTTGTTCAGGATGTTTCAATCCTTATCCCAATGTTACCCTCATTTTCCAAAAGCGAGGTCTCTTTCTCTCTCTATCTCTCTTTATTTGTACTAGTTACTTGTTTATGATCTACAATAGTCTGATGATCATGATTGTGCTAATTCCAACTGTTTGTCAACTAAACTGCATCTATGATAAGAAAAAGAAATGATTTGTTGAACGTCTATGTTTCCAGTACAAAGTAAATATTGCCTGTAGCCAATTGTGCATGTCCACCATCTTAAATAGCAGGAGTTTGAATTTTTTCTTGCACAATGTATTAATTAGCTTGGGAACCCATGGTGATGATTGTGTTTTGCTGCGTGCCGCCAATGCTAGGAAACTCAGAGAATAATATTACTGTTAATTGATTTGAAAGTGATAAAGTTAGTGTATGTGTATGTACGAATTTGACTCTGTTATCGTCCCTGTTACCTTTGTCATTCAGTTACAAACTGTAAATGATTTGCATGTTACGAGTGTCTGATCATAATTATTTTGTTTAGAACTTTTGATCTTCTTAAGAAAGGAAATCACAAATAACTGAGTCTTTCCCACTAAGGTGGTCCAATTACATTGATCTTCTTTTGCCACTGTTCCTTACAATTTTCTTATTTGAGTCTGTTGACCCCTAAAAAAATAGGTCGCAACAGAGTCCAAGAAATCTTTGGACCGTCAATTGTCTGTTATAAAGCAGCTTTGTTGGCTTTATTTGTTGTCATCAAATAGAGATTTAACTGGTTATGTTTGTGATTAGGTTTTACCCATCTTCCCTCAAATGGTGAACCTTCCTCCAGATAAGTTCCAAAAGGCACTTGCCCACATATTACAGGTACCAAAAGAAGTTTATATATTGGCTTGTCATTGTAAATAGTATAGTGATCCATATGGGGTGGCAACTTTTTTGTACTTATTTCTCATTTGCATAGCCATACTTATTCTACTGTAGAGCGCATTGACTGATCCTTTCTGTGAGGGTTGATAGTTAGATTTGGTTTCAGATGAATGTTGTACATTAAATTTGGAATGGATGGTTGAGATAGTTGACAAGGTTGTGCTTCCAATCTCAAAACAGTCTTATGCTATAAGTTTGAGCAACTTGAAAAGTTGACATTCTTATCTCTGATGAACTTGCTTTTTCTACAACCAGATTAGGCAAATTGTTCCTACACCTTTTTTCTGGCAAAATAGTGTGGAGACCATTGTGTTTTGATTAGTTGCTTTGACATTATGTTAAAATCCAGTGAATCCACTAAATTAATAGAATTTGACTAGGTGATTTGGTGTGTACTTTTTCAATCCAGAAAGATTATTTTAAAGGAATCTTGTCCTTTATTATTGCAACTTATCATGTGCAGTGATGCTTTTGAAGTTTTTTTTTTTTTTTTTTTTTTTTTTTTTTAGTTTACCTGGATTCATGGATCCAATGGATTCATAAGTGGTGTGCACAACAATTTTGTCAAGTAAAGGATGGGTGATGATTATTTCTTTGCCAGTCTATTAAACTTTTCTTTGTCGGAAAGAGTAGTATTCTATATTTATTCTATGACATTAGAGAAGGTACTTTAATTAGGGTATTTTCTTTGATAAGGGAAAGCTTAGCAGGGCGTCATGAATGGGGTATCTAAGTCAGATATCCTTATGTGAGCAACACCTATAAACTGCCATCTAGAATGTCAACTATAGCTTTGAGTGAGTTCTCCTTTGGATAACTTGCAAAAACGATGTCAAATCTTGGCAAATAGGTCTTGCCTCTGTAAAGAGGCAGCAGAGACCGTTTACTTTTACCTACACTATGGCTGTTCAAGAATTTTTTTGGAATTCCCTAGGTCAGTTGTTAGGTGTTCAGTGGGTCAGTGCAAAGACTGCAAGAAGAGCTTAAAACCCCTGTGGGCATATGCATTGAGAAAGAAAAGAGAGAAGATTCACTTGATCCTTCTGGCATCCTTTTGGCCAATTTGGAGGGAAAGAAACAGGAGAATTTTCGATTATATAGAGAGCCATTTTGTAAAAAGTAGGGACTCTTTGCTTTTATGCACTGAGACACGATCTGGATGTAAATGCCAGAAGAAGACGTGCTCATGTTTCTTGTATCGATTGTGAAATCTTCATATGTGGGTGTTACTTTTATGATAGTTTCTAATTTTTCTAAATGTGACCATGTCTTGCAAAGTTAACTATCTTTCCTTGTATCAGCTGCTAGATTAACTTATAGATTTTTGCAGAAGTCTTCTTTTGACCTTAAGGAGAATTTGTCCATTTAAGGTCCACGAAGAATAAAAAGAACAAAATTATGAATTTTTAGTTCAACAAAAAGATCTGAAGATTCTTTAATGGCAGGGTTCTGCTCATACTGGTCCTGCCTTGACGCCAGCAGAAGTGTTGGTTGCCATACATGACATTGTTCCTGAGAAGGATGGTGTTCCGCTGAAAAAGGTGACTCATCTTGTTTTAGATTGCCAGTCCATTGAAGGAGACAGCCATATTCAGTTGGAAGCTCTTAGCAAAACTTAAGTCTTCATTGTTTGTGCCTGTAAACTTTTGTGTTGTTACTACAAAAAATAATGGGTCCAAACATCCACAGGGAAAAATGTTCAACTTGATTGATAAGTCATGGACTGTTTTGGTTGGAGCTGCATAGGCTGTGCCATGTACAGAAAGCCACTATGATTTAAGGGTCATATAACTGCATGTACTGCAATGTAAAATTAAAAAATCACTGGATTTAGGCTTCAATGATGGAAACAGGTTTTGCAAAGAAATTGAATCCAGTTCATTCAAGGCTCGACAGAACTTTAAAAGAACAGATGGTTGGCTTGTTTGATCGGCCTTACTTAGGTTCCTCTTGATTGTCCCTGGATTGGAGGATCACCTTGGCCTACCTGAGGTGCTATTGATTTGGAGTTACCTTTAGTTCAACATTCTACTAATAAATGATGGAGAGTATATCAGTTGGTAGGATAGAGGCAACTCCTTAGGCAGCCCTGATTCTTATATCTGGTGGTTGTATGATGCTTTCCTTTTCCCTTTGACTTATGGTTCTACCAAAGTTACTGCCAATATCCTGCTTCTCTGTGCAGCATGTACATTTTTTCCGATTCCTTGGCAAATGTTCTTTAAGATAACTGCCTCTGATGTCACAGCTGAGCCTGAGCGGTTCAATGCATAAAAGTGAACTGTTCCTCAATCTTAAATTATGCCTTTGATCATTGTAGTGTATATCTTGTATCTATTAGGGCTGTCTGACAACAAATAAAGTTCGATGTGGTTTTACATGAATGTTTTTGGTTATTCAGATAATAAAAAGCATGAGACTGTGTAAAGCTAATTTTTGTTGCAGGTACTAAGGTTTTTAAAATATGCCCAGGTGGTCGAAAATTGGATTTTGTAGTGAATCATTTTGCTAAAATTAAGAATGTCTGTACAACTACATATTTTGCTTGTAGACTGACTTATTTTATTTGCTGTTTTTCCTGGACACTCTGCTTTTCTTGTTGACTGTATGAGAAATGAAGTCATCATGCTCAGCGGAGACATAGAAGTCCCACATCCTCTGCGACTGAGATAGAAGAAGAGAGGGAAAAGGAGAGGGGGGGGGGGACTATCTGAACAGTTTTCTCTTTCTCAGTATTGCATTATCTTAACTGTGACCATGATTGAGCCAGTGTGCCTATGAATACAAGACTAGGAAGCATCTTAACAGTTTCATACATTAACCTCATTGACCGAACAATTTGGAGTAAAAATTTCTGGTTGATTGAACAAAATCTTGTTGGATTGACTGGTTTAATACCAGCATGGGGGATTTTAGGTGGATTGACCATTGGGAGCAGTTATCTCCTTGTGCGAGCAGTCAAAATATGCAAACTCCAATAACCATGTTAATTAGCTGTTTCTTTTTTAAGCTCGTTGTGGTAGTCCAATCACTAAGATGCTCAATTTCTATGAAGTGATAAACATAATTAACATTGTCATAGGCAACATCAAAAGGAAGAGAGAGTTTACGTCCAATAGGTACATCAACCAAATGGTGTTATTGAAACTCTGATGTGCAGTTGAAATCTGAATATTTGGAAGTTGTCTGGGATATAAGGGATGAGACAATCTAAATGTTTATTGTCTGTTGAGGTACTTATTCAGTTATAGCTAAATTCAATTTTCTGAGACTAGTCATTTTTGTGAATTGCTGCTCCTCATATGGTTAGTGGGTCAACCTGTTAAAGTCTTCTGCCAATGGGAAAGTAACTTATTGCAGTACCATACAGCACTATCAAGTTGCCCACTGAGGCAAGATACGATTCTTCTTTTGAAATTCTTAGGTTAATCATAAGAAGCAGATAGGTTCGCCAGTCAAGTATTAATCGAGTTTCTTCACCTGGGCTTACCACCAATCATTTAGTCAGGCTTTCTTCTCAACATTGAATGTTGACCTATTCATATGAGGGCATGAAGACCTCAGGCTAATTCTCAGTCATTTGCTAGGGAAAATTAGCATCACTTAGCAGAAAAAGAAACAGCCTTGCCATATTCTTCATGCTGTCAGCATGTTTTTGTGGGATCAGAAAGCCTCATATGTTGATTGTAGCTTTCTTTTAACTATGGCAAATCTATTTGAGTATTTAAAAATTGCCTGTTGCATCGAGTGCTGTTGTTTTCACTTTAAGGTCAATGCTTTAGGCAGCATTATGACATTGTCTTTCATCTATAAGGTTGGCCATTGATTTTACAGGTGATGGATGCTTGCTCAACTTGTTTTGAGCAGCGGACGGTTTTTACCCAGCAGGTGCTAGCGAAGGCCTTAAACCAGATGGTGAGTGGTTTTTTGCATGAGGCATGCCGGGACACATATCTTGTTCATTTTTTTATGGACAAAATCTTATTCATCTTCCAGGTTGATCGAACTCCATTGCCTCTTCTGTTCATGAGAACAGTCATTCAGGCCATTGATGCATTTCCTGCTCTGGTAACTCTTTTTTCTAGGCTTTAAGGTTGTTTCACTGTCAATGGTAATGATAGGACTTGTTTAACTGCCTCATTTTTATTTATATATTTTTGGTGGTTAACCATTGGGGCTTTACTCTATATTTAAATATTTGTTAAATTTGTCTGGCTGATATTTTCACTTGCTTAATTAGGTAGAAATACCCGAAAGCACATCTCTTATATGATTGGATGAGCTAAGTTGAATTAATAGCAATTGAATTTTAGGCAGCCAGTCTCCTTTGCTAATGACCTTCTTGGCTAATTGCAATGCATCAATTGGGTAGACAAGAAATATGGAATTAAGAGAAAAAATGAAAGATTTCAGTAACGTTGTTGATTCAAGTTTAAAGGGCTAAAGCTCCTCCCCTTTTCTGGATTGATGGGTTACAAATGGGAAAGAGTGCATGAAGCTGAAACAAAAAAAAGTTAAGAAAAGTGACATGTTGGGACTTGCAAGGGTGAATTCTCTTAAATTTGACCAAATAATATAATTATTGAATCCCATAATTGAAAAATGATTGTATAGGTGTAGGGAACTGATCCTAGTACTCCTTGCTTTAGGGATGCTTTATCTTACCTTCAGACCCTCAGCAAGCATATAGTCTAAGATGACAGGAAACTGGCAGTTGAACAAGTTTGACTTGTGCAGATTTTCTTGATATAGGTTATTGTTAAGTGGTTGCTTTCTAGATAGTTAAGCACATTGATTGCCTAATCGGCTCCAGTGTCTCCTCTCCTGTTCTTGATGCCTTTTGATTTAATTGTCTAAAAGCCGCAGAATAGTGGTGTTTGTATTTATCTTCAGAAGAAGAGGTCCCCTCCTGTTACTTGCATGGAACTTGACTGTTCTGCTTGTAAACACAGGTTGACTTTGTAATGGAGATACTCTCCAAACTGGTTAGTAAGCAGGTATGTTGGCTTCATCTGCCATTTAGCATTTCTTTTATTGGCTTATATAATTTTGATTTGTGGAAGCTAACATGATCTATGCTTTTATGTCAGATTTGGAAGATGCCTAAGCTTTGGGTGGGCTTCTTGAAATGTGTATCCCAGACACAGCCACATTCTTTCGGCGTATTGTTGCAGGTGCCTATGATAATTTTCTTTGAATACTTTTAATCTCTCCATGTAATTCATTAAGCAGCATTTTCCCCTCAATTGCTGTTTGCAGTTGCCCCCGCCGCAACTTGAGAGTTCTTTAAATAAATATGCAACCTTGAGAGGGCCTCTTGCTGCTTTTGCAAGTCAACCAAATATTAGAGCTTCGCTACCCAGGTACTTTTTGCTCTATAACTTTGTACAGTTTGTCATTGCTGTTCTCCTCCTCCTCCAGACATTTCTCTTTTCTGGTACTTCCAACTGAGAGTAAAACAAGAGACGTGTGCCACTAGCAGATTTGGCATTTCAATAAATCTTCTGTACTCGGATTGCCAGCCAATTGTAGTATGATCTTTTAATGATAAGGAGAGCCATTTGTGCCATGACTGATGTAGAAGCATTTTCCATGGTGGTTTTCAATGATTTGGTTCTACTTTAATTTGTGGAAAAAAGAACATTTGCATCGCCTGTTGATTTGTTATTGTAAATGAGTGGACAGCCAACTTGGTAAGGTAGCTGGGTTGAATTCCAAACGAAAATACATTGCATAAACTAAGTTTTAGATTGGCTAACCAACTTGGCAGAAGCAGAATCTGTTGGCACATCTTTTGGGAATAGGTTCGTTTGGTATTGGGAAAATTTAGGTGTTGTACAGAGTCCGTGGGAGATTTCATCTGGTTGTGGTCCTCACTTTCACTATTTGCTGCTTTTGTCCGTTCACTCATCTCCTTACATGGATTTATACCCCTCACAACCTGATATTTGCTATGGAACGGCTGGGGTACAAGGTCCGACAAGATGTATTTCTTGATTGTCCATTATTATAGTATTTTACTATTTACCTGGCATTGCACTTCAGCTCTAAATCTTGATCTTGATGCATGAATGGCTCGGATCAACAGTGTGATGAACATCACTCTTTCTTTTTTGACCTATGGTGAAAGAATGACTTAACATAGAGCACGAATGGACTGATTTTCCGCCACTAGGTGTGAGATGTAGAGCTTCAGAGAGGAATGTTGGGGTTACCTTCTGCATCGACTATTTAGGCTCTAGACTTTTAAGTAGTTCGATTTGATTTTGCTTTTCCATTTTGTCTTCTGTTAGGGGTTTTTCCCTCTGATTTTGGGGTCTTCAATGTCCTCTTTTCTGATTGAAGTTTAAATTGGATAACTTTGTCCCTGTTTTCTACTTGGTTTTTAAACTGTGACCGTTGGCAGGACGACTCTATCGGTTCTTGGCCTCACAAGTGAAACTCATGTCCAGCAACCGCATGTCGCATCTTCCCTGGCCTCGGGCGCAAGCTCTTCAGTCCATGGAACAACGATGACATGATATCACAAACACATGGCTTGATAGATTGACCAAACTGTGCTATACGGCAGCAGATGGGGATGAGGAGGATGGCAAATTTGGTTCTTCGAAATTTTTTGAGTGGAAGATGTAAATTGGCGGCTCGTTATGGTGGCTGTTGGCCTTGTTAAAATTGAAGGGGTCAACTTCAGCTCTGCTTCCATTATGTTCTCCGGGAGGGATCACCGTTTAAGTGAGATCCCTCCGCCGCTGCTGCTGTTGCTCCTCCGGAAATGTACATTAGTTGTATATTTCATCGTAGTTCCGGTGATCCAGTTCCCATCGGATAGGCTCTGAATTTTTTCTTCTTATCATTGTATTATAAGAAATAATTGATTCGAAAAGTTGCCCACAAAAAGCGAAAAAAAAAAAAATAGGAAATAGTGCACTAGATTAGCATTTTACCATTTACAGCAATATAAAACTTTTCATCATCTGATTTACGTATTCAGACCATAATTTAATTGGGCTCAGTCAAGCAGAATCCGTGTTGACACCATTAGGGGTGGCCATGGGCCTGTGTCGGTGCTGGTGCCGGGATGGCCGGACCAGACTGGGCCCGTGCATGGACGCTGGACTGGGTCAAGTCTGGTGGGGTAGTTCAGGTCCGAGGATTGTTTTTCATTGCAGATTTCCTACGTTGGAAGTCATGGCCGTATAGGCCGAACATGAAATCAATCTTTATGGCCCGACCCTTGAAACTGGGGTCGCGGTGCGTGATCGTTTTACGCCGTACAGCCGATTAGTTGACTGATCGGAGAAAAAGCTTATACCCTTTGTAAATTGGCTCCCTTCCTTTCGGTTTTCATTTCCCGTTAGAGCATGAGCATGATCATCATGCTCTAAGTATCGTCATAGAAAATAATAACAATATTATCCATTTCCGTTCATCCTAACTCAATTCATACTTCATCACACAATTGCCATGGGACTTGCTGAGTCATGCAATGATAATGTCCCCGTGAATGGATGCAACAATCCGAGAATCGTTGAAAGCCAGAACTCTTTTTTAGAGAATCCCCTATCCCGAAGAAAACTCACTAGTAATTGCAGCGACAATGAGGCGGGATGGACGTCCGATGTCTGGATTGTGGGGTTGAGATTGATACTAATGGTGTTAAACCGTTTGGACAAAATACAGCAGGACAAAAGACAGAGATGCGACGACAAAGGGAGCCTGTATTTCAATGTTTTACTACCGAGCAACCCTTTGGCTTCACTGAAGATTCCTTAACATCTCTACAGACTTAATTCAGGCTCGTTCCCCATAGAAAATGGGGATTTGGCATGTCTGTCGTTGATGGGTAACTTTTGAACCTCTTTCACTTTTAATTTGTGGAGCTACTGGGTAGTTTTCGGACATCGGGTCAATGAGGAAAAAAATTACATCACTAAGCTCTTGCGATTAAAAAATTAGCATCCCCATGACTCTCGAATTGTGACTGTCAAAATAGAAAGAGCTGACAATGAGTTTGCCATCTCCGATAGAATCTTCTACATTACTTTAGATAATGATGGCTTGAACAATTCTCCAACAAAGTCTCATCTAACTTCTGTTGTGCAATGTAAATTCTTCCATATGCGGTGTGTATGCCACTGTATTAACTTGTGTGTATGAAACAATCTCTGCAGTTGTACGATTTCATGGCCACCCTACATGAATGGATTCAACAAATTAGACCCACCCCCTTAGGCATCAAGAGCTAGAGGTCCTCTACATGACAAGCAAAGAAAGTTGAGAAGTTCCTTTTAGATGTAAGAATAAGGTGGAGTTTCACATACAAAGTGTTGAAGAAAACATACAAGTAAATGGGTGAGCAATCTCTATACTCCACCATTCATAGCAGAAGGGCTGATCTCCTACTGTTTACACAAGATTGGAGGATTGCTAAAGTCTTTACGAGCTTTTTGTAGCTTTTCAATGATGCAACAGATATTTTGTCGTCTAATGATTTTCTGTCAAACAACTAGCAACTTTCTGTTTTTATACATGATATCGGTTGAATTAGCAAACAAAAAAGGTGATATCTTTTCCAATGAAGTAGTATTGGCCATGGAGGAGAAATTCTCCAATGTATTACAAGAAAATTCTGTCTTTTTTCTTTTTTAATCCATTGTCTTGGATCCTCAGTTCAAATTAGAGGGGCTCAAAAGTCTCCTTGTTCAGTATTGGGAAAATTGTCCAAAAAGTCCTAATCTATTATAGTTTTGTCAATTCAATCCTAAACATTTTAATTTTACCAATTGAATCATAAACCTTTTTAGTTTTTGTTGATTTAGTCCATCCGGCCTAATTTTGGCTGGAAAATGCTGACGTGGATGCTAGCGGTGCCACATAGGACTACTAGTGCGACATGGATAATTTTTAATAATTTTTAATATTTTTTTTAAAATTGAATTTTTTTATTTTCTTTTTTTCCTCTTTTTATTTTTTTCCTTGGCCTTTCCGATGGCCGACCATCGGCCACAGGCGATGGCCGACCATTGGCCACAGGCGATGGCCGGCCACCAGCCACAGTTGGTTGGCTGGCCTCGCCCACCACAAGCGAGGCCCAACCGGGAGAGATCGCCTTAGCTCCGGCGAGGGCTGGCCTCACCAAATCTGGCAAGGGGAGCCCTCGCCGAGGCTTGCCCTCGCCTAGGCAAGCGTTAGCCTTGTCCTTGGTCAGGCAGGCGACGGCTGGCCACTGGCCACAGGTTGACGCCCGCTCGACTAGGGGCGAGGGCGAGCCTCGGGCGAGGCCAGCCCTCGCCCCTAGTCAGGCCTCGCTTGTGGTGGGCGAGGCCAACCAGCCTGTTGTGGCCGGTGGCCGGCCACCGGAAAGGCCAAGGAAAAAGCTAAAAAAAAAAAAAAAAAAAGGAAAAAAAAAAAATTTTAAAAATCAAAAATTTTTAAAAAATAATAAAATATTATTAAAAATTGTCAACGTCAGCGCCGATAGTCTTACATGGCACCGCCGGAGTCCACATCAGTATTTTCTAGCCAAAATTGACCGGATGGACTGAATCGGCAATAAGTGAAAATGTTTAGGACTTAATTGACAAAGTTAAAAGGTTTATGATTGAATTAGCAAAATTGCAATATGTTTAAAACTTTTTGGACAATTTTCCCATTCAGTATTGCGACCATTTGGGATTGGATGAGGAGGTCTAAGTGAAGTGGATAATGTGATGGTGGGATTTTGATCTAGTCTATTCAATATGATGAACTCTAGTCCATAGACGGAGATGGTGCACTTAGAAATCTGTATGATATTTTCTTTGTAAGAAGAAGAACATCTATGGCCTTCCGCTAGCTCTTTGTCTTTGGGCTCATTTGGTTTGGCTTTTGGGAAATGCATTTGCAAAAATGCAAATACCTTTGGGTGAAGGGGGTTTTTTAAATGCAAATAACGTTTGATAAAATTTGTATTGAGAAACAACTTTGATCAAAATACCATTTGGTAAAATTTGCATTTGTAAATGACTTAATTAAAAAAAAAACAAAAATTGCATTTATTTTTTTGAAGTCTGACCACCGGATTGCCGGATTTGGTAGCTGGATGGCCAAATTTGGCCCCCGAACAATTGTTGGGATCGGGCAACCCCAAGCGGTCGTCACTTGGGGTCGCCGACCCTGGTGACCGTCGCTTGAGGTTGCGCGATTCATGCCATCAGTCGCCTGGGTCGCGTGACCCAGGCTTCGCCTAAGGTCCGGCGATAGTCGCCGGGGTTGGGTGACCATTAATTGGCGGTTGCCAACACACGTGACCCCTTGGACGGCGGTTGTAGGCCTCCGATCGGTTTCTCCACTAGAGAAGATGAATAGTAATTGGAACTTACATTCTGAAAATGCAAGTTTACAAAGGACCTCTAAACCTGCTTTGGATTAGGGGCCCTTAGAGTTCTTTGGAGATGCAATTGCATCTTGCCAAAATGCCCAAAAAATCAAACCAAATGTGTTTGCATTTGGTCAATAGACTTTAGAGTCCCAAATCCCATTCCCAAAGCTGAACCAAACGGGCCTTCATCTACTAATAAATTGGAAATGTACCTGAAAACAAACGGCTTGAAAAACATTAAAAGAGTTGGTGAAGACAACTCGACATTCTAAAGTAACGACAAAGCATAGTTTCATGTTTTCCAATTCCTTCCACCGTAGCTTGCAATTTATTGATTTCATTGGTTTTTATGGTACCATCAAAGTCGACGTTAAATACTTGCCAACGGATTATGAAAGACTATAGGTGCAAGGTTGATTGCGAAAAAATGAATGAATGGCTAAATGTGTCCAACTTAAATATGAGGTCAATGACACCTTATCATCCGAATTATGATGAGGGATTGGCACGAAAATACTGAGTTTATCATAATTCTCTTGGGTCTAATCTATCTATAATTATTATTGTGGCACTTCTACATGTAATTTGTTTATCAAATTTGATGATATATTTATATTATATTTGTGTTTAATTTGGAGAGTTTTTTTTAATTTTCCTCAAATGATTTTTGAATTAATCTTAATATTGGGAAACAAAAATATAGACATAAGTACGGCCTATATGCTAAAACTTGGCGTGGAGGGATACTTAAATGTCAAAATCGCAACAAATTAGATCACTCAAATGCCAATCCGGTCAAAATACCGACGTGGCGATTTTCTAGCCAAATAAGTGTAAACAGCGTCATTTCGCACGATGATGTGGCTAGAGAATGCAAAAACAATGTTGCTTTAGTGTTAATGTAGTAAAAAAATTAATATAAAAATTAATAAAATTAAAATTAAAACTAAATTTATTTAAAATATTTAAAATACAAATACAAATATTAAAAAAAAAAAGGAGGCAAGGGATGGGGGGGGGAAGGAGGCGGCTAAAGGCTAAGTCCTTGCCGCCGCCACCTAGAAAGGCTAACAATGAAGGGGGGAGGGTCAGTCGGGGTCACTGGTCCTTGGCTGATCGGCAGCGAGGGCCCACGAGTCCTCGCCACCGGTCGCCCCTGGCTAGGGCCTAGCGACCCCGTTGATGCTCCCCCATTGTCATGAGCCCTTCCAGGCGACGACGGAGAGGCGACGAGGGCTTGCGGGCCCTTGCTGCTGGTCGGCTAGGGGTTGGCGACCCCAACCAACCGCCCCCCCCTCCATCACCAACCCTTCCTAGTGGCGGCGGCAAGGGCTTAGCCCTCGGCCGCCTCCCTTGCCCCTCCTCCCCCCTTTTTTTTATAAAAAAATTAATTTTTTAAATGTTTTAAATAAATTTAATTAATTTATATACTAATTATTTACCATGTCAAACATAAAACGACACAATTGTTGCATTTTCTTGCCACGTCGGCATGTAAAATGACACCGTTTTGCATTTATTTTACCAAAAAATCACAACGTCAGCATTTTGGCCGAATTGGCACTTAAATGATTCATTTTATTCCGATTTTGGCACCTAAGTGTCACTTTCCTAACTTTTTGCACTTAAGTATCTTTTTGTGCCAACTTTTCTTACTATCTAGCACTCCAAATATATAAATATATATAGGTTTCTAGCACTCCAAATATATATATATATTCCAAAATATCATTATATTTGCATGTCTTGCAAATTGTATTTATTATGACAATATAATATTCAATTTATAATCATCATTTTGAATTTTGAATTTAATTAAAAGAATGTGGGCTGGGGTCGATCCTGCCCGAACCCGACACAACCCGCTATTGGTATGGCCCAATGACCAATCCAAGTCGCTATGAAGATTTTTTAGATGGAGGTATTGACATGCGAATAGGACTCTTTATCGTCATCTAATTGAGTAGCTTTTTTGATCAAATTTTTGGTTTCTCATCTTACTTCTTCCTTTGTTTTCCACTTGCGCTAATTGTTTTCTCTTTTAACTGTAAATAGAGGGATGACCACCTGCTTATGTCATCTTTTATCAATGGGTAAATGATACTAAAAATGCCATAATTCTTATATGACATTCACTTTGATGTCAAAACTTTTTATCAAATCACTTAAGTGACATTTTTATTAAAACAAACGATCATTTAAATGTCAACTCTAATTTGGGATACTAGAAATATAACTTGTCAATATTTTATCGATTTTCCACAATCGACATAGTTTGTTAGCATGCTTAGTTAGTATTAATAGCCCTAAACAATGTTCTCTACATGTTTTTTCTCAAATATAAACTTTAATTCGGACAAATCAAGTCATTTCCCCAAAATTTGCAAATCCTAATTCAGAACCCTAAAATTAGGAGCTAAATTTTGCAATGGAGAATAGGAGTAGTACAAGTGGCTCAAGTTCGTTTGGACAAAGCTAAGGTGAATACTCCTATTTTTGCGGGCTCAGAAATCTAGGCTTAAACAAAGTTAAATCTCGGAGAAGATTTTATATTTGTGGAGTTTGACTTTTTAATTGGGGATAAGAATATTAGAAATGTCAAAAATTTTATACTTTACTCATTTTAGTGTCAAAAGTTTTCGCCAACTCACTTAAGTGTAAAGTTAAAAAAAAAAAAAAAAAAGATGATTATTAATGTGCCTTCAACGAAAAATTCCAACCAAAAAAATCACATGACTTTTATAATTAAAATTTTTATCTAAGATGGCAATTAAAAAAGAAAAATTAGTCCACATTGGACAAATAAAACTATGTTGCATAATCCAATGTGGCCGGTTGTGTAACAAGTAATTTGCTTCGACTCTCTCTCCGCCTCCCTCCTTCCCTCCCCACTACCCTCTTCATCTTCTTCTACTCCTTCGCCATCCTCTCCACCACCCACCATGCCAAGCACCGCCATCCTCTTCACTGAAAAAAATCGCCTTGTTTCACTTTAGCTACCATGAGATTGTCATCATTGTCGTTCTCAGCTGCGTCCATAGTTGTGATTTGTCAAGTTCTATTTTCCTTGTTCTTTAACCAAAAGCTCTGAAGAGCTGGAATCGCGGTCCCAGATCGTTGAATAGATTTCAATCCCAATTGCCATTAACGTTGCTCGTCGTTGTTTGTTGCTGTCGGTTGCCGTTCATCGGAAGCCATCTTTGCTGGCTTCATCTCTGATGAGCACCGAGAGTGCTTTGTTTCACTTTGTTCCATCACCTAAAATTTCGAAGGTTGTTGGACCTCGTTTGAAGTCCTCATGATGATTTTAATTTCGAGTGTTGACAAGTTTTGAAGTCAGTTCACGCTTCCTTAATCATAGATTGTGATTAGAATCTTCATTAAGGTACAATTCTATTCACTTAATCTTGACTTATTAAGGACAAAAATAGCTATGTCAAAAGCTAGTTTCCGATTGAACAACAATCTGATTCAGTTTGACTTTAGCTCGATGATTCTTGATATTTTTTCTTGTTTGGCTTTCATTTGGATGTCGGATTTTAAGGATGCGTTTGGTAACGTTTCTGTTCAAAAATTGTTCCAGGGAAACAGAAATAAATAAAAAAACTATTTTTGTTCCAGGGAACAATTTTTGACCAGAAAAACACGTTTGATAAATTTGTTCCGAAAATAAAAAATGAATAGAAATACATTTGGTAAATTTATATTATTTTTTAATTTCTTTTAATTTTTTAAATATTTTTATTTTATTTTCCTTTATTTTTTTCTTCTTTTGGCCGGTCCCCGGCCTCCGGCGATCGGCCGATGGAGGTCGGCAACCTCGCCGTGGTTGGGCGAGGCTTGGCCTCGCCTTGGTTGGGTGAGCTTGGCCTCACCTAGATTCGGCGATGCCGAGCGTCGCTAGGTCCGGCGAGGCTCGGCCTCGTTGGATCTGGGCGAGCTCGAGCTCACCCAGCTAAGGCGCGGGCGAGGCTGGGTGAGCTTGGCCTCGCCTAGATCTAGTGAGGTCGAGCCTCGCCAGGGGTCGGCGATGTTCGGCCTCGCCGGGGGTCGGCGACGCTTCGGCGAGGTCATTGACCCTCGACGGCGTCACTGGCCCTCGACGGCCATGGCCAAGGCCAGTGACCGGCCAAAGAAAAAAGAAGAAGAAAAGAGAAGAGAGAGAAAAAATGTTCTTCAAAAGTGTTTCTGAAGCAAAAAAATAATTTTTTTTTGTTTCTCATTTCCGTTCCAATTTTGTTCCAGGAACAAAAAAACAGATTTTGAACAAAAATGCGAACAAACGGATTTCTATTCTTTTTTTGTTCCTGGAAACAAAAAAACAAAATTTTTGTTCATAAACAAGAAAAAAGAACATTACCATGCAGGCCTACGTTGCTTTGAATGTAAATACTGTCAGGAAATTGGTCGCCACACGTTAAATGGAATACCTAAACTAAACTCGTGCAGATTTGTCTCCTCCTGCCATCAATGTCGAAACAAAAATGAAACCCTTAAAATGTACATCCTCAAGCAAGAACTACTTACGATGCGCCAAACCCTCGCCGAAGAAAATGACGGCCGGCGCATCTTCAACCCTCCTCCACCTACATTGAGGGCAAATTGAATAAGGTTTTAGTTTGGGGTTGCCATCAATTCGGAAAATTCTTTGTAAGTTGTTATTTAGGGTTTATATGTTGGAGCAAAACACGTAAACAACATTGTTTTGATACATATGCTGACTAAACTAGAGGTCATCATCCTTGTAATTGTGTTTCTCCGACAATTATGAAGATGAAGATTGATTATATTTCTTATAATAATAAATTAACAAAAAATATTTTTTTTGTCATTGAGTGATAATTAAAATATATATGATTAATTATTTTAAAAGATACAAATAATTATTTTTAAAGAAAACAAGGAAAAAAAAAACTATTTTTAAAATTATTTAATTTCTAACCTCTAAAATAGAAATTCAAAAAACAAATTGAGTTAAGCGATGTATAGTGTAATTTCCAAGAGACAAACTCCTAAATTGTACAGGATAGAAAGAAGCACACGTTTGAATAAGTTCTGTAAATACTGTTGAGTCTTTGACATTGTAAAACAAGATTATCCAATCACCATGGATAAGCATTGTATGTGAGATTCAGCTCCTGTTGTTGATGTTAACGACCAATGACGTAATCACTTAAAGTTCTATTTCACCTTTCGGATGGCTCTTTTCACCTTTCTCCTCAAGGTATTATTGAAAAAGGTAACTGAAATTCGGGGCAACATATAATAATTTTTCTAAAGTATTCCAGTCGCATGAAAATTTTGTATATGGGTGGCAAAATGTGAGTATATTCATTCGTGGGCTATCGTATCCCTTCATATTGAGTGGTTTGAGCGGCACAAGGAAATCCTATATTATCAATCTATAGCTTTCAATGCACTCATCAAACTTGAAATGGAAATCATCGGGGCATGGAGCACGTGCGACATGCGGCGGTCTACCTTTCGGCAGATGCCGTTGCATCGAAACTCATGGTTTCGTGAAATGGTATCTGCAGGCTCTTATCAAGGGAAGTGATCGAGAATTTGAACGCGCATCCGGTCGCCAGATCGAGCGAAAGAACTGCAGACGAAAGCATGGCGGTAGAGAAAGTGACAGAATTGGAGTGAGATCCGACGTCCGTAGAGCCCGAACAGAGAAAACCATGGGAAAGGCAAGAGCAGGAGGAGGGTCATGTGCCAGATGAAATATAAAGCTTTTGGATTGTTGGTTTTCCGCTTCCGCCTTTGCTACGCAAGCCTGATCCACTTGAAGGCGGGACTCGAACCCACCAGTCTGACAGCAGTTCTAGTTCAACGTTTGGAAAAATTGAAGTTTCATTCTATTAGAATTGTCCACGCCTTTGTCTGAAACCATTGTTTGATGAAATGCAGGATGCATTCTCTAGTCGCTGCGCCAATATAGGAGATCTGCGACATCAGCAAATCAATGCATCGACGAGCTTGTGAAGATAGGACTTGATGGAACGCAACAGGCCAGCGTTTATGTTCACGCCCCTGATGATCCTGGCCAGGATTTTGGAACTTAATACATCTCTCCGGTGAAAAGTATTAATGGTCAAACTTCAGTCATCTTAAAGGGAGAACATCATCAAGATTCTTCTGAAGCAACCAGCCAGGGGGGTACGGAAGACCAGGACCATCCAAATAGAGATGCCAGTTCATTATTAGTGAGCAGCCGGGAGGAATTGCTTCCATTTGACTTTCATCTTCTACCACTTGTTCTATAAATTTTGTAGCCTGCAAAAGAAATTGAGGAACAGTAAATTGCATAGATCATAATGTTGAGCACACTAGGCAAATTCTTTACTTCTGGACTCCAATTATTACCTGGAAACCTTCCTTCAAAGAGCCCACCAGCCGAATTGGATTAGATATGGGATGGTGCCATCTCTTTGGATCCCACAAGATTGTACTGTTGAAAGCAAATCCAGATTTATCAACTTGGAACCTATGGAGTCTCTTACTTCTTTTGTTTGTGTGCCAACCCATTATCTGACTTCCATTGCACACGGGACCTTCCAATATTACTTTGCTTTTGCTCTGTGCAAGCATCGCGACAGGCCAAGTGCCAAAACGACTGAAAGGCAAGCAGAGCTAAGTCAGGACATCCTATATAACAGATGCAAATTTCAATTATATAACAGATCAACAATTGACAGGAGATATATTCATTTACTATATGCCAATTGTCTAGTTCGCCTGGACAGAATAGACTTCAACAAGTCCTTTTTCCACTATGGATACACACATACACTACATGCTAGAAGAGTCAGAATGTAGATATTACAAATTCTCCCTTGGGGATTGCCTAAAAGTTTGGCACTCAAGACTCTAGATAGCCAAAGATGCCTTCTCCTCATTGCAGGAATTGTTTTTTTTTTTTTGCTCCATTCTCCACAGAGTAGGCTGCCACCCAAGCAATTGGAAAATTTTCCTACAAGTATTTTCAACCAATGGAGAATTAATTACGTAACTCCTACCATCTCTTAATTATTTATTTATTTTTTTTGGTAAAGAACCATCTCTTAATTATTAGTCTCTAGTAATATTTATATACTTTTTAAATGCTATTAAGTGTGTGCTTAAGCGAATTAAAATATAGTCAATATGCTATGCTATCAAGTGTGGTTTCATTTTTCACTTTGCTTTAAATTATGTTTTGATTAACTATAAAATCACAAGTCATTTTCTACGTTTTCATTAATTCAACAAGACAATATTCATTCACATAACTACACCAACTTTGTTCAAGTATCCCTTGCACAACTATGTTCAGTAACTACATCTAAACATCCAGCTTCATTTTTGATTTTTCATATAATATTGATAATAATATTCTCAAATATCATCGTAATAGTCTTAATTTTATAGCCATCCCGCTCAATACACAGGTTGCCATCTAAATGTCAGTAAAATCGATAAAAAGAAAAGAGAGCGGAAAGCTAATGGGTTAAGACTAAAACAGAGATTCAATAATGAGGAAAAATATATCAGCACCGAAGATAGTGTCATAATGCATCAGTAGAACTTAATAACTAAGGGCAAAGTATACAACTCCGATATAGAATATGCAAAAGTTGTCTCCATGAATTCAAGTGTATTAGTCATGAGCATGTGAGAGATAATGGATAAGGAGGCCACACACAAAACATGATCCGCAGAGTGTGGTATCCTAACAAACTCCTGATTGTCAATATTGTCAGGCAAATTGGATGAAAGATGTCCGCAGACTCTAAACTTGATTGCAACCTTACGCATCCATCAAACTAGATGGGCAAAGAAGCAAAGAACCTAAATAGCACATTCAGCAATAAACATTCACCAGTACAAATAAATAAAAAAATTACTGGAAGCTAATAAACAGGTAAAAAGTTACTAACAAGCACATCTACAATCCTATGGTGTTTTCTGTTAAGGGCTACTTAATCCCATGCCAGCAAGGCCAATTACGATTCAGAAAACATAAGATTCATCTTTGACTTTCTTCCAACGGTTCCTGTTCTGACACATACACCTTCAGTCCAACAATCCCAGATCTTGAAGCAAGATACTTACAATCAAATAAAGATTTGAGCCATGAAATTGACAATTAAAGAGCTTCTAAATGGCATCCCATCAAAACAAACAGAAACAACATAATAAAAAAGAAACAGTAAAGCTTATGATTACCTAATTTGTCTTAGGTTCTCGAACAACTCTATTGAGTAAATGTTATAGTCGTCCGCAAAGTAAACAATGCCATCGAGTTGATGGTGCTGGATGTGCTCCAATGCTTTGTTCCGCTGATGCACAGCCTGGTCTTTAACATCTGTCATGTTCTTAACACACACCAAATGCCTATACATGACCCCAGTTTTTCTCAATATGTCTGCAGTCTCCATTGAAGCTGCATCCATCTCCACCACAATCCACAACAATGGAGGTTGCACGAGCCTTAATACCTGACTAAGCCTGTTTAAAAAGTAGGCCTGCAGGGCCCGGTTATACGTTGGTGTAACCACAATCAGCTGCTTTTTAGGCACCAAACTTGAACCCTCTTCCAAATTCATCTCAACCTTTTCTTCTACCCTCAAATTAACAGCTCTAATGATGAAATCCTTACGCTCAATCGACTGATCCACTCCAGCATCCAACCGGACATTGGTCGGAGGCCGCTTAACCTCCAACGAATGATTAGCTCGCAAGTCGTTCACATGCCCATAAGGGGTCAAACCCAGTAAAAATCCTAGTATGAAAAACAACAAAAACCTATAAAATGATCTCCACAGCGGTGGAGACCTTCTCGAGTACTTTCCCGGGAAAATGGCGGCGAACATTCCACGGATTCTAATTCCCGATGCGGTGAAACCCAGCGAAGCAGATGATGCTTTGCCAAAAACATAGAAAGGCCTCTGATTTGGTGGTGATCCTAAGAAAAAGGAGTCCCCATTTGGGTAATTGCGATCATTATAAGGAGGCAAGGTTCTCCTGCTCGACACCATTGACATCGCACGTCAGAGACCGATCACCCAAGATGATCCGAGACACGTGTCCTTCACCACCAATTCCCTCAATTCAGCACAGAAAAAAACTAAACTAAAAGACCCCCGAACAACGCCCCAAACAAATGCCCACTGAAACCCAAGAAGAAGTTTTTTTTGGTAAAAAGCAAGAAGAAGTTCAATCCAACGAAATTACACAAATAAGTCAGAGTCGGGTCATGCAGGAGATGAAATTGCCAAGAAAAACCCACAAAAAGAAAAACCCAGATGAACAGAATGAGTCAAAAAGACAAACGGGAAAGTGGGGAGGCGGCGACGATCTAGCGTCAAAGAAAGGATTTTTATCATTTCCCTTTTGAGGATTCTGGAAGGAGAGAGAGAGAGTTGGGGTGGCAGGTGAAGTTGAAGCGTTCAAAGCTGGAAGCAAATCCTTCCAAGGCTCCACCTGGGTATATGCAGATACATTACACGTGAGCCCTCGGTCGCGAGAGAGACATGAAACTCCAAGGTTGAAACATTCTGGGCACAATCGAATTGGAAAAATGGAGTCTTGTCGGCCCGGTGAACCGCTCTCGCACGTTAAAACCTCCGCGTCGGAGGCTTGCGAGCTACGGTGGTGGCCAATCCCATGGCGATCGAAGGCGCACCTGTCAACTCGGGTTGCCTTTTACGCTCAGTAATGAATAATTTACCATTTATCTTTTTTGGGTCTGTACTAATTTTACCATTTAATTATTTTATTATTTGAGCCTTTCTTCAAGACAAAGGACCAAAAAAAAAAAGAAAGAAATGTCACCAACGTTTCACCTAATTTTCGATCGAAAGAATATAAGGTCGCTTTAATTTATCATAGAGCAACTCTGCCTATTTCGTATCATTTTCGTGATAACTTTCAACTCAAATTTGAATCTTGCATCAAAAAAGTCTTAAGTATTGATAAATCTTTGCACTATCCAATTTCAACGCTCATCTTTCAATGACTTTCAAACATATAATACTCCCTATATAATATTAGCCCATAACTATTTGCCATCTCTTTCCGCATGATATCTTGAAATAATCGTATTTAATGAATAACTTTATCATTTTCGATGCGATTGAAAGATGACATTATTCACGTTGAGATTAGGAGATTTGTAAGAATAAAGTATTCAATGACATTGTATTCATACGATATACTATTCTTTAGAAGGTAATGATATTTGAAGTTTTGATTACATTACTATAATTTGATGATTTTGGTACCTACTTTTACAATTATAGCCTTTGACTCAGTTTTGATTAAACCTTGTCGTGAAGCCACTTATGTGCTGTAAAGATCATCGAGAGAATCAGGTTTTTAACATAGGAGTTTTATTTATTTATTATCTATTATTATTATTTTTTGCAGTTATGGAAGACAAATCATGATCTGCCATGATAGATGTGCAATTTATTTACTGCATTAATTAAGTTGTATTCCTGGTCACATTTCCCCAGCAATTGCATCCATAAACTCTGCACTCTGCATCATAAATATTAATAAAAAGCATGTGATACATTATAACAATAACCTAATATATTATACAAAAAGCAACTTTTGCCCATTAAATGAATTGAATTTTGATGGAGGGAGATTTATTTTTATATGAAATATAAGAGCTATTCCAAAAAAAAAAAGGGAAAGTTTAATGGGAAATTTCTCAACAATAAGTAGTAAATTTGATCTATGAGAATGAGAAAATATCTATAAAATTAAGAGGTACTTTTTTGAAAAAATAATAATAATATGATTATAGAAATTACATATGTTTAGTAAACTCTATGAGAATGAGAAAGTAAATATGTCTATAATTGCATGCAAAATTGATTCTATTATGCATCATATGTGATGTGATATGTTTACAAAATAATGTCAAGAGAAAATTTGACTTGCATGCTTACGATATAATACACCATAAAGGGTACATCACTTTGACTCCATCCAATAAAATGCCAATAAAATACAATGTTGTAGTTATATTACTTGAAGGATAATAATTACTCAAAAGAAATCACCATACAATTGACTTGAATCAAATAGATTAGTTCAATTTTTGCAAAAATGAGGAGATTATTGGTAAATGCTTACAAATAAGGAAAATGAACCCATAATTTCAATTATCTTCTAAATGATTTATTTTCAATGTGTACTTCTTTAACTAGTTCATGATTATCGTCAGTTCTACAACTAAAAGATACTAGTTTCATATAACAAACATAAAATTTCAAAGTAAAAATTGTACATGAAATCCATGTGAAACATGGACAAATACACTATTATATGACTAATATTAACTAGGAATGCATTTAATGTGGATGTTTATTAATGAAGTCTTTTTTTTTCCTTCTTAGAGAATGTTAATGAAAGAATCTTTGAAACCTTAATTTAAATATAGATATCCAACTCTATATTTTAACATATATAAGAAACATGCTTCGGGGGAGAACTTCTTCGCCTATTGTCACATTTTTTTTTTTCAATTTATATGTGAATGATAAAAACCAATGCAACACATGAGTCTATTCCTTTTCAAATAGAAGTTTAAAGTTTTCCCAACAAAAGTAAAACTTTGAGAGATGAATCTTTGATATCTCAACCTACAGACAAATATTTAGTTCTACTATAATATTCTGCGTATAGTATAAATTAGCAACATAACATGTCAAGAATTATTTATATCCCCAAATATATAATTTCTTGGTTTCATATTTACATTAACAAATATATCACATTAGATGATGCAAATTAATAATGATCCAATCATTACATATTATTTTTCTATCGAATGTTGTACTTTAAATATTCCATCTATAATATGTAATCATTTCGTGTTTACAACACAATTGATGTAAGATCATTTTGATATTTGCAATAAGCCCCTTTTCTTTTCTCGAATTCCTATTCCTTTCCTTTTTTTCTTTTTTTCCCCAAATTCAAAAGGCTGAGGCATTTCTTTTTTATGAAGGAAAAAAGAAACAAAAGCTTTTTTATTCTTACCTCTTACCAAAAAAAAAAAAAAAAAAAAGGAAACACAAGCTTTTGACGGAGAATACAACTAAATTGTATAAAATGAAAAACGAGTCAAAAGATAAAAGAGCGTGGTGGGAGAGAGACCATGGCCTCCTGGACGAAACCCAGCAAAAACCTGCCCATAGATATTGATTGCCCACCAACACACTCCTCTTCCTTAAACTGGCATGTTGGATTGGATTGTCCAAGAACCGCCCCTAGATTTTCTTCATCCTTTCTTATCTGCTCCCTCCTTACAACCCTCAATTCATTGAACCTCCTTCCCTCTCTCTCTTCTCTATATATAATCCAACCCTCCTGGATCATCTCGAATCCACATACAGACTTGTTCGCGTCACGCCATCAATCACTATCCCTCTTCTTGATCCGACATCGCTCTGCGCCTCTCAGTCCGAGCCCGAGAGTCAAGAAAATGTCGCCAACATCAGCAATGCTCACGCTTCCCCTCCTCCACTCCCATCAGGCGCAGTCTCACCCCCGAAACCCAAACCAGGGAGCTCCCGCCCGCAGCCTCTTCACGGGCTTTCTGTCAGGGAAACTTAGCATCAGCGCACGACCTGAAGCCGAAGCCGCCGTCGAATCTGCGGGGGGTTCTGGTTCCGAGTCGCCTGCTTCGACGTCTTCCGCGGCAGCGAGGTTTCTCGAGGCGCTCGAGCTCAGTTGCTGGTGTTCTTGACCTCCACCATCCTTTTCTCCCGGTTTTGTCATTCTGCCGTGGCGTTTGTATTGTCCTCCGTTTCTGCTTTCGAGAGATGGGAATGTGTACATAGATCTCTCCTAAGCCTCCACGCAGATATGTCAACGTGCAAATTACTTGTAACCGAGTTTCGATCTTGCAAAGCATTTTATTCCCCTGTCAATCGATTATTGACTGCGAACGTCGTACTTTACAACGTTCTGCGAACCCAATCTACTGAACGATAAAAACAGCGGCGTGCCTTGTTGGAATACGAAGAGCGTCACCTGCCGTGAATCTTTCGGCTAACCTAGCCTCCTCGGTCCCTCGGGACCAACAAGGGGTAGATCATCGCCTTGGTAAGCTATTGCCTCACCAAGTTATATCAGAGTAATTATGTTAGAGTTGAGTCGTATATCAGAGTAATCTGTAATGGCTTGGCCCCTAGTGCCAAAAGTGAATCATGGAAGAAATGACTCACTGAGCCGGGATCACTAACTAATACTTCAAACGAGCATATGAAAAAAAATAAAAAATGAAGACATGTGATTGGATTGATCACATGACATACCGCCTTCTCTTAATTAGGGCAGGGCTGTTTTTGAGTCGGGCCATCCCCCGAAATGCGATTGCCATGAGAATTAGGTCGAGATGATATTCGGCGTTCGAATGCGGGCTCATAGTTCAAGCCCATGATGAGGGATTATAGCTTGCTTGCCAAAAGAATTCGGGCTTATTATAGCCCAAGCCCAAACTCTGGCCTGGTGCAAAATCTTTGGGCCTAATGAAAGTCGTGTCGTACTCCGACCTGACCAATAAAGCTCTGGCCGAGCGGCTTGTGGGGGGGGCTGGTCGGGTTCAGACACGACCTTTTTACAAGACGCCAAGCCGAACATGAAATTAATGGGAAGAGGAGTTTCGATGCGCTGCTTTGCATATTAATTTAATAACGTGTCATGCACAAGTGACTTATTCAACAAGTTCCACAATAGTTATGACAATGTGGAGCTCATAGAAATTGATACGAAATCTAGCACGAATCGTGTGTCTACCCTTATAAGTAGCGGCAACCCTTGATCTAACAATTATTTCTTAGCTTATCAGGTTGATAGTAGATGTACCAATGTTTTGTTCATAATGACAGCTTGAAATAGACCGGCTAATTTTAGCTGCACCTGGGAATCATCTCAGGCTGCATTTTGACACTGGTTTGATCATTGGCACCAACGATCGAATCACTAGGAAAGGCGAGGAGTTATGGTTTCTGCCATTTGAACTGCATATTTACGTCAATAACAAGCATTGTACAGTGATCAACCGAGAAAAAACATTGTCTTCAGTAATTGTGAACATCATTAGCTTTTCAACGTACAGAAAACTGGGCCTTAAAAGTTTGTTGAATAAACAGGCTCAAACCTAACTCTGCCCATTGCGATTTTCGACCCAAAAAAATTCTCCACCGCTCACGTGGATCCCTCGAGAGGTATAATTGGTCAAAACTAATGTTAATTGCAGCTTTTGTTTTTATAATTCATGTTAGTACCCCGACGTAGCAATTCATTCTCTTTGAGGCAATGCAAAGATCATGAACTCATGTGCTCCGTCGACTATCCGGCGTGTGTTGTCGTATCCATTGCAAATTAGAGGAGTGTATTAACCACAAAGAATCGCATCAATGTTAAAACATTAAAAGGTTCTTCAAAGGATATTGTTGGGAATAACGGATCCCCGAAAACTGGATTCGACACCGAATCGAACCCCTAAATCAAGCGGAAGACGAAGCCCGGGAAACCAACACGCATCACCGATCCTAAAGCACACCACGGATTTCGAGCGTACCTTTTAGCCACAGATTAAACACCGACGCCAATGGAGGGAGAGAATCCGGTCCTGTTCGATCCGGGGAGGCAAAAATCCTTCAAGCGCTTCACTGTTTGCTTTGAGGAACAACGTAAGGGAGGGAGAGCGTTGAGAGAGAAAAATACGTACATTCTTTTCCAACAGACATCTTCTCTCTCTCTCTCTCTCACTCCCTTTTATACCCTATTCTTTCCACGGGCTCTTTTTCCCATGGGCTGGACATTCTGGGCCCAGCTTGGGCGGATAGGGCCTTAAGCCCAAATCTAATAAAGCCTTCATCTCCCACTCGCACAAGGTGGGCCGAACAGGATTCTCTTTACCTCTCTTCAACATTCATACCGGTGAATAATCCGTGCGACCAGCATACTTTGAGAGCTCGTTGCTATACATACGGTAGGAATATATAGCAGCTCATAATGGGCGTCACACTCGAGTAGATTTAGTATGCGGTACCCTAGATCGATTGATCACATTTATATCTCCCTTGATCTCTTTTAAACATGATATATATATTGTATTCACAATTATAATTATCACAAAGACAGTTATAATTGGTCGACCAGTGAATACAAAACTATAACGTGATTCTTCAAAATCGATCTTCCTCTTTCCTTCAAACTCTCAATTTCAGTCCAGCTTGCTTTTCTAGAAATGCCCTATTAGATCGAATTATCTCATGACCATTGGCAACACACTAAGATAGCAAACACTAAATAGAAATCTTGAGAATAAGTAAGAGTCCTGAGGGGACTTCAAAAATTGAGGAACTCTTTTCCTCAAGAGTCTCACACGTCATAAAAGTTGAGATCAAACTTTTTGCCACTTTTATTGGTCGTCTCATGCATACGTAGTATGAAATACGTATTACGGTATTAACTCCTTTCCCATGGAGCGTATGTCTACATCTTTCAATACCGTACAGATGATAGTTCGGACATACCCAATGTCTAACTTGAGTTCACGTATCTACTCATTCACAAAATTCATCGAACTCACATCGGCATCTTAGACGGATAGAGTAAAATATGTTGGGTATTTTACTTTCGGACATCGCAAGAATTATGTCCTCATCTTAACACTCGAGTTAAGGCGACATACGTGTTTTAAGCTTGAGCTCTCGATTATCACCTAGATAATAAGCTTAAAAACAGTCTCATCTCTATTTATCACACGAAATGAGACGATTACCCGTGTGAGTGGGCTAATCTAATATCTGTCCGACATACTTCTCAACTTAAAATAATGCGAGCATTAAGATGCATAAAGATCATACAAAGATTCATAGACATTAATCAATGAAAAATAAAATTTCATAAATGTGAACAACTTAGGGAAATTACAATTCAGTACATCAGACTCTACGCAATCCTAGAGATTTTACATGACCACAAAATACATCTCTAGGTATTGGCTTTGTCATAGGATCTGCTACCATTCTATGCGTAGATATGTACTGTAAGTTCACATCCTTTCGTGCAACCATATCTTTTACAAAGTTATACTTGGTATCTATATGTTTGGTCTTGCCATGATACTTTGGATCTTTGGTGTATGCTATAGCTGCTTGGCTATCACAATTAACCAACAATGGATTTGCAGCTTTCTTAATAACACCTAAATGATCCAAAAATCTCTTAAGCCAAACTCCTTCTTGTACTGCTGCTGATAACGCCACGAACTCAGCTTCCATCGTGGATAAGGCTATGCACGTTTGCTTCTTCTTGCTCCATGATATGGCGCCATTGTTCGAAGAAAGCAAAACCCGAGGTAGATTTTCTTTCATCTAAATCTCCTCCCCAATCAGCATCGAATAGCCTTCAAGTCGCGAGATCCTTTCCTTGATAATTCAACTTAAAATCAGCAAAGTTCCTTCGATACCTCGGTATTCTCTTCACGGCTTTCCAGTGTGCTGGACCTGGATTAGATTGGTATCTACTCACCATTCCAACTGCAAAGCATATGTCGGGTCTTGTATACATCATAGCATACATCAAACTCCCAACAGCACTAGCATAAGGAACATGTTTCATTTGTTCCTTCTCTTGTGGAGTCTCTGGACACAGTCTATGGCTCAATCCTTCACCTTTTGCAATAGGAGTGTCTATGGGTTTACAGTCTTGCATACGAAATCGTTCAAGAACCTTATTTATATAGGTTTCTTGCGAAAGAGATAACGATCTCTTTGAACAATCTCTCGAAATCTTAACTCCAAGAATATATGCAGCCTCACCCATATCCTTCATCTCAAAGTTAGAAGACAACCATCTCTTGACAGTATTAACTAACTCCATATTGCTTCCGGCAATTAGTATATCATCAACATATAATGATATGATCACAAATTGATCCTTGGATCTTTTGATATATACACAATGATCCTCATCAATCATCGTAAAATCATATGCTACTATGGCATTATGAAAACGTATATACCATTGTCTTGATGACTGCTTAAGACCATATATCGACCTCAAAAGTCGACATACTTTTTCTTCTTGGCCTTTCACTATGAAACCATCAGGTTGTTCCATATATATCTCTTCCTCTAATTCTCCATTGAGGAAAGCAGTCTTTACATCCATTTGATGTAACTCAAGATCCAGACTAGCCACTATTGCCAGAATAATGCGAATCGAGGTAAACCTTACTACAGGAGAAAATGTATCTTCATAATCAATTCCTTCCTGTTGATTATACCCTTTCGCCACAAGGCGAGCCTTATGCCTTTCAATCGAGCCATCAGCCTTTCGCTTTATTTTGAGAACCCACTTGTTCCCAATAGCTCTGCGTCTTTTGGAAGATCAACCGGTTCCCGGACTTGGTTTGATTCCATTGACTCCATTTCCTCTTCCATTGCACGAATCCATTTTTCTTTACTAGGGCACTTCAGAGCCTCATTGATATTTCTTGGCTCATCCTCATCTTGTGGAGCAACCATAAAAGCTTCCCCTTCAATGTCAAAACGTCGACGGGGAATACTTTGGCGACTTATTCGCCTTACGGGAGATTGTACACTTTGCACATCATTCCCTATTACGCTCCCACTTGGACGAACTCCACCAATATCATTATCTTGATCCAAAGTCTCAAATAGGGAGTGATCTTTCCCTATTTCGCCCTTCTTAGGAAACTCATCCTCTAAGAATGTGACATCTCGTGATTCATATTCAGTTACACTCCCACTTTCCTGCTCACCAATGAACACATACCCTTTTGAGTGTTCGAGTATCTTATGAAAATACTCTTCTTTCCTCTCGGGACCTAATTTCCCAAATTTGTGAGAGGACTCATGTGTGTAGGCAGCACAACCCCATGGCTTAAGAAAACTTAAGTCCGGTTTTCTACCTGTCCATAACTCATATGGAGTGGAAGTAATCGATTTGGAAGGCACCCGGTTAAGTATATAGGCAGAGTTAACAATGCATCACTCCAAAAGGTGATAGGTAAGTTAGCATGCGCCATCATAGACCTAACCATTTCCAGTAGGGTTCTGTTTCTTCTCTCTACAACACCATTTTGTTGAGGAGTATACGGAATAAACAACTGTCTTTCTATTCCTTTTTCATCACATAATTTTCTGAATTCATCAGATAAATATTCTCGACCTCGATCGGATCTCAATGTTTTTATTTTCTTGTCTAATTGATTTTCTACCAGGTTCATAAACCTTTTGAAACAACTTATTGCTTCAGACTTATGAGAAATCAAATAGACATATCCGAATCGAGTATAATCATCAATAAAGGTGATGAAATAAACAGCCCCATGCCTTCCTCTCACATTCATTGGACCACAGACATCAGAATGGATTAAATGCAGAGGAAATTCAGCTCTTTTCCCTTTCCCAAATGGTTTCCGTGTTGTTTTCCCTTCTAGGCAATGCTTACATATGGGTAAATCGACTTTTTCAATATTACCCAACAAGCCCTCTTTAGCTAGTCTATTCATACGTTGTTGACCAATGTGACCAAGCCTAGCATGCCACACATTCACATCATTATCATAGGTATTAGAAGATGTGATAAGGGAATAACAAACATTTGCATTAATATACTCAATATCCAATACAATAAAACCATATAGAAAATAGCCACAACCATAGTAATTTGTCTCCAAAAACAAATTCACACCTCTACTACAGAAGTTCACATTAAAACCTAATCTAACCAACATTAATACGAGACACTAAATTCCGACGAATCTCCGGAGCATACAGCACATCATGAAGGAATAAAGTGCGTCCACCACGCATATTCAGTTGGCATGTGCCAATTCCTTTCACTTCAGCTCTGGAGTTATTTCCCACATAGATCCACTTAGTTCCAGTTGGTACTCGTCGGAATTCCACGAAGGATCCTCTATCATTCGCTACATGGTCCGTCGCTCCTGAATCCACAGTCCACAAAGGATTAGACTCAGTTAGAAACACAGAACTCGACACATAAGCAAAGTTCTGAAAAGTACAAGGGGTGCATACCTTCTTTGGCTCACGACAGTCGCGAGCATAGTGACCCTTCTTGTCACAGTTGTAGCATTTCACCCTTGCTAACTTCTTCATGTGAGGACGCTTTCCTCTATGATGTTGGTTAAACTTGGGTTTCTTCCCTGAAGGACCAGCTTCTTCCTTGCCTTTTCCCTTATCAAACCAGCTAGGGCGCTTGCGCTTGGAGCTCGAAGCTCCATTTGAGCTAGAACCAGCATAATAGAGTTCAGCATCCGGCTTAGCCGCCAACAGGCGGTCCTCTTCCAGCTCAAGATGACGCATCGCATCCTCAAAGGTTTTGATGTTTTCATTATGAGTCAGGTGCACCTTCATATGCTCCCAACTCTGAGGCAATGAACGAATCACTGCTTGCACTTGCTGCTCATCTGTGAGGACATGGCCAGCATCTTTCAGCTCGGTTATCATGTTTGACATCTTTCTAAGATGTTGCTTCATGGTCGACCATGAGGCTTCTTATAGGAGTCAAACCTGATAGTGAGCTGCCTCAGTCTAGTCACCGAAGTGTGACCAAATCTAACTTCCAATGCCTCCCACATTTCCTTGGCATTGTCAAAACGCCGAAACTCTCGCATGATGTCATTTTCCATGCTGCTCAGCAACGTGATGCGAGCTAGAGAGTTCATTCTTTTCCACACTGAGAAAAAGCTTCTTTGTCCTTTTTGTCTGTTCGGTGGTTCCATCTTCGGGTTCAACCATGGTCATGACAAGAGCCTCAAGTGCTTCTTGCTCTTCCCAAAGACATCTTGGATTTTCATTTGCCAAATTTCATAGTTGTCTCCATTGAGCTTTTCACCTTTGTTCAGCTCAAGCAACTATGCTCTTTGTGGTGAAGCCATTGATCCGAACAAATCGAGACAAAATATGCACGAATTATTAATGCCTATCATTTATGCATCCCTATTTGCATAGACCCATCATATTAATAAATAATTTCAAGTAAGGCTTGGAATCAAAAGGTCACTACGTTTCCAATCATCCTCCAAAAATCCTAACTTAAAACTATCATTAATATGATTGTCATATGCAAAATCAATTCTATGAAGCTACAAAAACTTCTATAACTACCCATAGATAATTACCTACAGCAACCAGCAATAACAAAAAGCAACAGATAATTGAATTCCAATAAAATAATAATGCTTTCAATCAATACAACTAACATATCAGTTGTTACATCAATAACAATCGGGTAGTAAACAATATATTATATGTCCACAAAGCACACTTAACATACATCACCAATACAACTAACACATAGTCAAGACACATTTTAACTGGGAAAGATCCTCTTTTGTTCAATTTCTTGATCTTTTCCCTTGTAACAATACAGTAATATTCATTTACAAAATCTATCACAATTTTCTTATAGGAAGCAGTTCCGTTGACATCCCATATGCGATTCAACACATCTTGCCATTCAGGTGGAAGAGTACTTATGAAAAATCGCACCATCTCTGACTGTGACATAGGACCACCATTCCATATGACCTGTTGAATTTTCCTATTGACTTCAAGGACATGATCAATTAAGTCACCCCTCTCCCATCGATGATCGATCATCAGCTCGGTATCAACTTAGATGGCCTTTCCTTTTTTTTTGTTCATTGGCACACGCGCGAATAGGTGTGCGCAACCTCAAGGGAGGCATTGTTCCTGCAACAAATGCAGAACAAATAAGGGATTACATATAATCCACATAGACTTAATTGAAAAAGAAACACATTCTTTTCCTTCTTTTTTTTTGGGTCAACGGTCAAAGTCAACGGTAAACGGACGGTCAACGGTCAACGGTCAAGTCAACGGTCAACGGTCGGTCAACGGTCAACGGTCGTCACCGGTCAACGGTCGTCGGTCGTCGGACCGGTCGGACCGCTCGGGCGGACCGCTCGCACGTGCCGCTCGCGTGCGGGATGACGTCATGCAGACGTCAGCGGCACGTGCCTGCCACGTGCCTTGGTCTCCGGCGGTCGGTCACCGGCCGGTGACCGTTCGGCAAACGACGTCGGTGATGACGTCATCGGTGACGTCATCCGAACGGTTACCGACCGTTGGATGACGTCAAGGTGACGTCATCACATGACGTCAGGGTGACGTCACGCGTTGGTCCGCGGACCGGCGCGTGCCGGTTCGCCCGTCGGTGGCGTGCACGCGCTGGCCAATGCCAGCGCTTCGGGCGCGTCGCGCCCACGCGCAGAGCCTTCCGGCCGCGCGTGTGGGCGCGTGCGGCGGCGTGCGGCGGCGTTCGACACATCGCCGGACTCGTCTCGACGTCGCGCTTCCTCCTATGCAATCACAATTTTATTTTGACTTACCAAAACTCGGAAAATTGGCCTAAAAGCGCTCGGGTGTCGGGATTTTGGCCCGGTTCCGTACGGCCGAAAGGATTTCGCAAAAAAATCAATCAAAAACACATCAAATTGATCGGGAAAACGTGAACTAGGCTCGATACCAATGTTGGGAATAACGGATCCCGAAAACCGGATTCGACACCGAATCGAACCCCTAAATCAAGCGGAAGACGAAGCCGGGAAACCAACACGCATCACCGATCCTAAAGCACACCACGGATTTCGAGCGTACCTTTTAGCCACAGATTAAACACCGACGCCAATGGAGGGAGAGAATCGGTCTGTTCGATCCGGGGAGGCAAAAATCCTTCAAGCGCTTCACTGTTTGCTTTGAGGAACAACGTAAGGGAGGGAGAGCGTTGAGAGAGAAAAATACGTACGTTCTTTTCCAACAGACATCTTCTCTCTCTCTCTCACTCCCTTTTATACCCTATTCTTTCCACGGGCTCTTTTTCCCATGGGCTGGACATTCTGGGCCCAGCTTGGGCGGATAGGGCCTTAAGCCCAAATCTAATAAAGCCTTCAGATATGAACGACGAGCCGCAAGAGATGAAATCTCTACTATTGTCCCCAAAACACCAAACTCTTTCTTATATAAAATCACTTTGTAGACGGGTTGGCACTAGCTTTCCATCCTAGTCTAATGCCAAACACATACTTAGCTCACACCTTAACTAGTTATATGGATGAAGGGCTGCAATGGTTCAATGAAAGTTTCTAGTTTGTGCGTTAAGTCATCAAGCTACCTTTCATCTATAATTAGACATGTCTTAATTCACATTTGATGGGTTAAATTATTATATGAATTACTTATATTCAGCAAATGGGTTATAAATAAGTTTAGCATTGTAAAACCCAAAATAATGAGTGTTGTTAAATGGATTTACAACTTATTTAGATCCAATCCACCCCTATAACTTTCGCTCGCCCATACTCAATCTGGCACTCACTCACTCAATGCTCTCACCTCAATTTAGGCATGATTTTCCTAAATTAGGTTAAATATAGAAGTATTTTAACAATATAAATCGAGTTGGGCATGATCCAAGCATAAGTTAGGTATGGATCGAGTCGAATATAGATCATTAGATTTATATTGCATAGAAATTGATGAAAAAAATTGATAAAATGAGTTAATTTGGGTCGGACTATTTTCGACCCTACCCATTTTTTTGATGGTTCTCTACAACCGACAATTCATAGTGTAAAGGTTTGGTCGAACAATAAATCAATTGAGATTTTATGTTTGAAAAAATATGAGGTTTCCACGGCTCGAATTCGATTACGTAGGACTTGATGCGTGGTGCATTTGGGCGAAGTTGCTGAACGAATTCAAGGGAATGACTCTTGAATCACGTTAGCCAAGAGGAAGTGGTCCATTGCGAACAAGTCATTGACATGAGTAACCCATAAGTGGACACAACACTATCGACGATGTGGACTTAGCTAATGGGCTGAAGCAAGCTTGCCGTGCACATCCCACCATTGCAACACCAAGTGATACACCTCATGGCTGAAGCCAATTTCGTCTCGTCATGTCCGACATTGCCAGTCCTATTCTTTGTCATCGCCTCTTGAATCTCCCTCGATGCCTTTAGACCGGTAAAAGAACTCTTGTCTTTATCTACTCAAAGGAACATGTCGAACGAAATGATTATTCATGTCTTTTCCGTGTATTACATTACGGTTTCCCTTCCCTTCCTGAATTTTCTCCTGTTTCTTTTGTTAGAGAAGCTCGAGGACCGTATGTTAACCTCATTCTAGTAAGTGTCTTCTTCACCTCAAGGGGTCTCTTCAAGATAATGACCAGCAAATTGACCAATCTCTTGCCATGCTTTCTTCTAGAAAATCAAAAGGTGCTGTATTCTTCAGTGCTTGCGTTCCCCCCGGAAGTGACTTTGATTTTCAAAATAGAGCCCTGCATGCAAAAACCTTGCCTTTTGTCTTCAATTGCGTTTCATAGTTGGTATTCATTCAGCATGCGCAATATCTCCATCAATCCATGTAAATCCTCAAGTGAGACTTTTTCAAAAACCACGAAAAGATGACGATGATGATGATGATGATCCATGTTGAATCTTCGTCAATTCCATTACAGCTAATGTCAGGCGTGAACAAATAAAAAGATTCGACCAAGAAATAAATTACAAAAAGTGCCAACTCTACGGAGAGAAATCAACGAGATGGATCGATTATAAT
Organism: Eucalyptus victrix; assembly: GCA_016097545.1. Taxonomy (NCBI): domain Eukaryota; kingdom Viridiplantae; phylum Streptophyta; class Magnoliopsida; order Myrtales; family Myrtaceae; genus Eucalyptus; species Eucalyptus victrix. The sequence goes on along the minus strand of CM027840.1, from coordinate 28,675,560 downwards.
AAGGTCCCTGACTAGGTGCAGACTTCAAGGCAAAGCTTAGCCGGCTTCCAGACAGTGTCTAGTAGCTATTGCGTTTTTCAATGCACTAGCCAGACAATTAAGGTTATTTTGGCAACGCTCGACTCCCAATGGGACCTCATACAGTAGATCAACTTGTGAGACCTCTAAAGAGACTTTTATAGCCATCATCCAAGAAAAATGAAAGCACCACTGCTCTTTTGCGATTAATTCGTGTGGGTTTGGGTCTATTTAGTATTAGGAAATACTTGAATATAATCACTTTGAACGATCATAATTTCTTCCTCCCTTTCAATTATAATAGAACCATCTTGTCTATCTATCAACGTGACTAGGCATATCGCCAAACCATTTAAATTTATTATTTCTAGATTTCACTTTTATGATTTATCTTTTACTCGAATCGTGTCATTTGTTCACATTTCGACGTAGGTCGCAATAATTTCTCGGAGAGCAAAATGATGTTGTGGAGTTCCATTTGACAAAAACAAATGGGAGTTACCGTCCAACCATTTGAAAGGAGAAGTCTCTTCTTGTCGCAGCATGCGAATTTTCTTTTTTCTTTTTCTTTTTCTTTTTTTGGGATGGGGTGGAGGGAGGGGGGTTAACATATGCGTTTTGTGGCTTTCAAGGCACAAACTTGGACCTTCTATCTGGCCAAAAAGGAGAGGATTGAATGAAACACTAAGGCTCTGTATGGTAATGTTCTTTTTTGTTGTTCATGAACAAAAATTTTGTTTATTTGTTCCCGAGAACAAAAAAAGAATAGAAACGCGTTTGTTTGCGTTTTTGTTCAAAATCTGTTTTTTTTATTCCCGGAACAAAAAAAGAACGGAAATGAGAAACAAAAAAAAGTTATTTTTTTGTTCCGAAACAATTTTAAAGAAACACTTCTCTCTCTTCTCTTTTCTTCTTCTTTTCTTCTTCTTTTTTCTTTGGCCGGTCGCCGGCCATGGACCGGCCATCGAAGGCCGGTGACACCGTCGAGGATCTGCGACCTCGCCAAAGCGTCGCCGGCCCCTCGCGAGGCCGAGCTCGAGCTCGCCCGGCCAAGGCGAGGCCGAGCCTCACCCAATCATGGCGAGGCCGCCGGCCGAAAGAAGAAAAAAAGAAAGGAAAAGAGGAAAAATAAAATAAAAATATTAAAAAAATTAAAAGAAACAAAAAAAGAATATAAGGCTGCGTTTGTTTGTGTTTTTTTTTTTGTTTTTAAACATTTTTTCTGTTTTTTTTTTGGGAACAAAAAAAGGAACAAACGCGTTTGGGTGCGTTTTGTTCCTTTTTGTTCTTTTGTTCCAGGAACAAAAAAAAAAACAAGAAACACAAATTTTGTGTTTTTTGTTTCGAAACACTTTTTGAGAAACACTTTTTTTTCTTTTTTCTCTTATTTTCTTGTTCTTTTTTCTTTTGGCCGGTCGCGGCCTCGGCCATGGCCGGCGACCGGCCGACGAGGGCCGGCGGCCTCGCCGGCCACGGCGAGGCTCGCCGGCCCGGCGAGGCCAACGCTCGCCGTCCCGGCGAGGCCGAGGCTCGCCGTGCCGGGCGAGGGTCGGCCTCGCCATGGCTAGGCGAGCTTGAGCTCGCCCAGATCCGACAAGGCCGACCTCGCGCCGGCCTGGGCGAGCTCGATCTCGCCCAGATCCGGCGAGGCCGCGCCTCGCCCGCCGCTAGGCGAGCTCGGCCTCGCCGGATCAAGGCGAGGCCGACCTCGCGCCGGCCTGGGCGAGCTCGATCTCGCCCAGATCCGGCGAGGCCGACCCTCGCCGGCGACCGGCCAAAAGAAGAAAAAAAATGAAAAAAAGGAAAAATAAGAAAAAAAATAGAAAAAATAAAAGAAATAAAAAAATTATCCAAATTTACCAAACATGTTTCTGTTTATTTTTATTCCCGGAACAAGTTTACCAAACGCGTTGTTTTGTTCAAAAATTGTTCCCCGGAACGTAAATACTTTTTTCTATTTGTTCCCCTGGAACAATTTTTAAACGTAAATGTTACCAAATGCGCCCTAAATTTACAAAACGCGTTTCTATTCATTTTTTATTCTTGGAACAAGTTTACCAAACACGTCTTTTTGGTCAAAAATTGTTCTCCGGAACAGAAACACTTTTTTCTATTTCTGTTCCCTAAAATAATTTTTGAACATAAATGTTACCAAACGCGTCCTAAGTCTATTACGACAGTATGTGAAAGACCGCACATAGAGAGGCTTCATCTCTTTCTTCCGTATGTTGCACCGATTATATTTTCTTGTTTCCAATTCCATTTGCCACGCCACGTAGTGGTCATCTATGAATTAAGCCCACACGTCTGACCAATTAGCGCTTTGACCCATGATGGGGGAATTTGAAAATATTCCATTATCTGGTCTCATGGTTTAACTTTTCTCCATGTTCCCACCAAGAAAAGCAATTATTCTGTATGCTCTTAGCATTATGCTTTGGAGTTTCTTTCCCTAAAGGATAAAAAAAAGGTAAAAAACAATAAGAGTCCATGGCTTCTTGGACTCTCTCCCTCCCTCCCTCCCTCTCTTTTCATGGAGCATGTAATCTTGTTTTTAGCGGACCTGAACAAGTCCTAAAACTATTCCCTCCTGAAATGACCATTCCGGGAGGACTCCTCCTCACAAGCCATTTAAAGGCAAGTGAGGGGTGAGTAGTATGGGATAACGGTTCCCAATGATGTTGTTTTTAGCACCGACAAAGACATAGTCAAAGGACAATGATGTTAGAACAAGGGTCAAACATTAGAATGGCGATAAAGCAAACCACCCCATAATAAATTGTCAAGCCCACTAAGAAGTGGGGGGAGAGGCGTTCTATATTTGTTTATTTCTCACGTCAAAGTGAAGAAAGACACATGCAATGACCCAATTGATTGATGTTCATGTTCTTTTAGTTCAGCTCGGAACCAATCTTTTTGAGCCTTATCACACACGTGTTCCCTCGAAAGACTTGACAAGTCGATGCTTTAGAATAATATATTTCAACTCGAAGATAAACAAGAACGTTTTCGCACTTATATTGGCATTCGCCGGTAGTGGGGGAAGAGGGTCGGCTATAGGTTCTTATCTAAATCTTAGTTAAGGAGGTTGACTTTGTCTCCAAAGCTATATAAAATATATTGATGTGTTCTGGGTGCGCCGATGATGTACATGTGCTTGAGAGAAAAAAGAGGGAAAGAGTAGCAATCGCATGATTCTATGCATGTGCCAAAAAGAGATGAAAATTGTCGGATCATATAGATTTCACGCGAAATTAAGTTGGATTTAACCATTTTCAATTGCATCAGTGCGTACGGATACGGAGTGCATGATCATTTTGGGGGTGAAAATTTAGAAAGGAACAAAAGAGGGTGGGCCAAAGGAAGAACAGTTACATGCGTGAGCTTTTGGGACATTCCCAAGCGAAGGGTCGCATCTTTAATTAGGACACAAATGCAAGGGAGGCTTCTAAAGGGACAAGAACATGCCCTTTAGTTGTCAAGGCTTGATCGCGAAAAATCTTCAACACAAACAACGAATCCCAAGAAAGAAAACCCTACATTGTTCCCTCCTAGTGGTACCCATTCCCCACTAGGTGACAAACCCCCACCAAAAGTCACCAAACATGCCCTTAATGCAAACTCTTTGGTTTTCTGCAAGTGCTTCTAAATGACACAAATGAAGTTCATCTCACAGTAACAAATGAAAAGAAGAGAGAACAAAATCAAAAATTTAGAAAATAAGATTCCACAAGCGACTCCATCTACCATTAATTTAATGATTGTAACTATCTGTATTTTTATTAATCATCAAACTGAAGATGGATGAAGCTGCTTGTAGAATTATATGTTCATATTGCCTTTGTATACTTGACTAATTAATAAATTTGTAAATGGTCCTACCAACAAAAAAGGGGCAAAGGTCCTCAAGCACGAAAGGGAAAGGGGGACCCTTAGAAAGAAAGGCATAAGGGAAACTGTTGTGGGGTGTGTCCTATGTGAGGGACTACATCGATCGAAACCACACGATTGGCATCTTTGAATTTGAATTGGGAGGGAGACGTGATCCATCTTTTTGGAAGTAGGCTTCTTTTTCATTTGAGTACAGCACGGAAAACCCAACAAGCTGGTCATGCACAGTCATAACAAGCCACATTCATCTGTCACATTCTTCTTAGATGTAGACACGATGCACCAATGTTACTTGTTAGACTCATTCCGTTAGCAAAATCGTGGTTAATCTCATTAAAAAGACAGCGATATCTATAAATAGATTTTGAAAAAAAAATAACGTGCTGATGAAAACATTTTTTTTTTTTGTCAATATATATATGTACTAATTTTCAGGATGATCAAGTGATTTGAAGACCTGCAGTAGTACTACTTTCAGGACTCGAATAATCTAAAACATCCTCTGCTTTCTATACGGCGTGCAATAAGATCCCCATGTCTTACATGACAAACAATTGTACCATGACTATCTACAATGAGTGGAGGGAGATCAACCACTAAGAGAGGTTCCGTGCATAGAAGGAACTTCGATTTATCCATTGTTCTCCATATATTAGAGCTACTTTAATTAATCGAACCTACGTGCAAATAGCAATTAGCTATATGCGCAAATACCTTGCAGTATCGACAAGACAATGAAGGGTAACATTGAGGCGCACACATCTTGAATTTGGTCTTGGACATGGAAAATAGCTGCAAAACATCTTTGACAGCACACAACAAAATGCACACGTAGGTACATGAATCCAACGAAACATCAAGACTTCTTCAACTTTGCCTCTGGTGGAGGCATCAAATGTGGGTCATGAGCTACTTAGTGAGGTAGCTAGGGAATCAGCGTCCGACTTCTCTCTCTCTCTCTCTCTCTCTCTCTCTCTCTCTCTCTCGATTTTTAAACGATGAAAATGCCTTTGAAAAGAGAAGACTTTCGGCAGATGGTGGAATAAACTGAGTTGGGTTTGACACCGAGGTCTTTGCCTAGCGTAGAAGGCCGACACTTGTTATGGTATAGAGTGTCAGATTTCATAGCCACATTGGCCAAAGCTTCAAATTTGCTCTACTGCTATGAGCAACTCACTATTATATATCTATTCTTTGCAGTGGATCTGAGCAGGTCCTTAAACTACTCCCTGGATCCCATGTCAGGTTAACCCCTGGGTAGAGGAGGGTGGAAAGCCTCCTTAATAAAATAAAAAGACCCACGGGGCTCTCCGCCACAACCGAAACCCCCAGAAATGGGGGCGTTAGGTAGGAACCCACCCAGATTCTCTGCAGAAAAGATAAGTCCCACTGGAACTCTCTCTCTCTCTCTCGCCAAAGCGTGCGTGTGGGCTTTGGTTCTTTGAAAAGACATTCCAGGAGCTTCATCGATTGCTTTTAAACAAATTCCTTAGTAAGCTTCTACTTTATAATTTATTTTCTTTTGCGTTCTTAATCAAAGAGATCACTCTGTCTTTCTTTATCCAAAGCACCCTAATTTAGTGTTTCTTTTCTGTTGACGTATGTGGTTCATCAACCAGCACTAATCTCCCGCCAATGGGGTGAGGCGGTTGGTTTCTGTCTGGCTTTGTCTTGTTACAGCTTATCAACACAATATAAAAAGATTAAAGCGATTGTGTTCTTGTGCTATTTGGTGAGCTAGACACCCTAGTTAAGGAAAGTGACTAAGAGATGCAAGACACTTGTCGGTCCATCAACGGCCGCTTTTAGTGTTATGCCATATGGAATGACACATGGCTCGTGGTTATTTGATTCCAAGTCACCATGATGCTGACGATGATGGGTATTTGGTTGAGAATAATTCCCAATTAAAACGATCGCCGTTTTGAGGAGATTCCCACCATTGAGAGATGAGAAATCAGAAAAAGGTTCTTGCAATTTGTTCCTAGGTTTTATCAGGGAGAATAGGGTAGTTCTAGGGCGCGTCTCGAGGGAGGTGACTTCTTAACCAAAGTAGTATTAGTTTGATCATATCAGGATATTTTGGTGGTGATCAAATATTTTCCCTAAAGGGCTTTGTGAAAGTCTGTTTTACTAGTGCTTAGCTTTGCTTATTGCCGAGGTTTGCCAGAAAATTAAGGTTCCATATGGTGAGCATGTACTGCTTCGATAGGGAAAATTCACTCTCTCCAAGCACCAATCGCGATAATCTTTTAAGAGCAAAGCACAACCATTTGTCACCAACCCTGTCTCTACAATATCTATCACCATAGACATCAACTGAAAGCATGGTTTGTATGATGCATACGAGAGTCTTCGAAAACCAATATAGTGTCAAATTTGGAAATGGGAATTTATCTAATCTCAAACGCTTAATAAAGTAATGATAGGATGTGTACTCGATATTCCTGCAATGCAAATGCCAATACATAAACCTTAGCACTTCTCCCTGTGAAGCCGCTTCAAATTTTATTTAAGCAACTTCTTTTATTCAAAATTGATTATTTTTTAAAGTATTATGCGGTAAGATTTTGTGTGTTTTTTTGTGTCAATAATGACCCAATTATATATGTTAATTTTCCAAAACCCATAAGATTTTGTGTGCTTTTATCTTTTGTGAATTCGCAGTACCCAAAAAAGTATCTTTAGAACATTGGCGCAATAAAACCCATCACAAAGACAATTCTTTGCCACAATTGCATGGTGATGGAATCAGGTAAGGTTTTCTAGATAAAGAATTGAAGTATGGAAACAATACGTTTAGAGAAGAGGAATGGCAAAGGGAAAACAAATAAAAATAATACAAAGAACAACAAGAAGAATAATAGGAAGGAGAGAATAAATGGCTTAAGGCTCTGGGAGGAAAGAAAATAATGGGGAACCTTAAGAATGATAGAGTAAGGGGCATGTTAAAGTTCAAAACATATTCTAACAATTCATCCGCATCGTGCACACGATGTTGATGGAATTGATCAGTCGATAATTCTTGCAAAGGAGACCCCACTTGGGCATCGTCGTTGAGAAGATATTTTTTTGCTTCAGTAGCAACTCATTTAGGTTCACATGACCTTACAATGCGTCATCCTAATTAAAGGCGGTACAGGATTCAGCTATCAATAAAAAAACTCGAACGCAAATAGCATAAGACTTAAAGACAAGTTTTTTTTTTTTTTTTTTTTTGAGCAAAGACTTAAAGACAAGGTTAACAGGTTAAATATATAATCAATGTAAAACTCATAAAACCAGCCACGTCCGACTCTATAACGCCTTATCTCACGTGTAAGCCTGAGTAAATCATGAGGAAAGTGCATGTTCGGTTGGAGAAGAAGACAGGAACAAATAATTGTGGGAAAGGAGCAATTGAATATGACTTTTAATGGTCCATTTGGTTCGACTTTTGAGAAATGCATTTGCAAAAATGCAAATACCTTTAGGCAAAATGGGGTTTTTCGAAATACAAATATCGTTTGGTAAAATTTGCATTAAGAAATAAATTTGGCCAAAATACCGTTTGGTAAAATTTGCATTTGTAAAAGACTTTTATTAAATTTAAAAAAAAATAAATAAATATTTGTTTTTTTTTGAAGTCCGGCCACTGGACCGCCAAAGCTAGCGGCCGGACTGCCGGATCTAGCGGCCGGATGGCCAGATGGCTGGATTTGGCCCCCATACGATTGCCGGGGTCAAGCGACCCCAAGCGATGGCCACCTGCGGTCGCGCGACTGGTGGCCTAAATCGCAGGACCTCAGGCGGCCTTTAATCAGCTTCTCCACCGAAGAAGATGAATAGTGATGAACAGTGATGAACAGTGATGAACTTGCATTTCGAAAATGCAAGTTGCCAATGGACCTCTACCCCTCCATTCCCCCAAAGGCCTTTGAAGCATTTTCAAGATGCAATTGCAATTTCTCGAAGTCCTCAAAAAATTGAACCAAACACCACTTGCATTTGGCCAAACCTCTTTAGAGCCCCAAAGCCTATTCCCAATGCTGAACCAAATAGGGCTTAATTTGAAGTTCCTACTTCATTTTTTTACCAATCTTTTTGCATTATTACGAACGAAGTGCGTTGAGATGTCCTCCCATGGGATATTGGGTATCGGAAGAGGTTGGCAGAAGTGGTTCTTTTGGTGAACGAGTGTTTGATTTATATCTCTGTAGCTTCTTGGGCATTGGAGGTAGCCAAGGGGTGGACACTGGACACACACTTAGAAAAAGCATTCTCGAGACGGGTCGGGGTTTGCCGTCCATCCGAATCGATTTTTGCGTGTGAAGCGTCCAGGGTCTCTCCTTTCCTATCTTCGAAACGATGACACTTTGTATATGGTAATTAATCTCAGCCAATGAAAGCGTCTTGCTCCAAGAAGAGCACACGAGAAACCCTCGAAGACCCCAGTCTCTACAATACGCGTATGGTAAATCGTATCAGTGAGTTATATCTGTTTATGGCGATACCCTTTCTCCATTAACTCGTCTTTGAAATAAGAGCTTTCGCGCTTTGCTCGAGGGGGTGATAAAAAGCGCTTCGTCCCGTCACATGCATAACGTTGTTAGAAATCTAGTTGCATGTGCTACAACGCATGGTAGTAATCACTAGATGTCTAGCCATTTTTCCTAAATAGAAATGCCTGGCCCATCTATCGCTCTCTAAATTTATGGGAACAATATAATAGATTAAACTTAGACATGCATGCTTGCCCGCGCCTCATTTTGTAAATCACAAAGGTAAAGGGGCATTTATGCTAATTTTCCTTTTTAGGTAGCCAAGTGCTGTTGCCTTATATGGAAGGGAACAACAAACAAAATTTTGAGGCAGATTCTCTCTCTCTTTCTCGCCTCAGAAACAACCGACAGCCTAAGCTTTTCTCTCTTTCCACTGTGTCAGAATTGTATTGTGACGAGAGAACCATTTAAGATAATATAATAGTTTTCGAAGGAGTGGACGACACAATAATTTTTAATTATATGTTATTTACTTTTCTTGTGACACAAAATAAGTTGTTATTCTCACTGTAAATTAAAAACAATCACATAAACATTTCTCTTAGTAGATATATAGCAAGATAAGGAAAAAAAATCAATAAAAATAGGCATAACCCAAAAATAAAAAAGAGAGAGAAATAAGGGGGGAGAGGAACTTCTACAATAGCACACGGTAAAATGATCAATGAGAATCTAATATATATATATATATATATGTTTCTTTTGGTCTATTTTTACAACAACCACTCAGGAAGTGAGGAGCGATATCTGCAAAAATGGAGGGAATAATGGTTAACGTGCGAATCTCTATCATTGCACTGTGTTTGGAGTGGATAGCAGAGGGTCGGTCTCATGTGATGAAGCTGACTTCACAAGATGCCCATCATCATCATCACCACCGTCGTTAACACAAAAGTATCTCTTCAAGATTAGCCTCCTTCTTATTGCTGCTTGCTTCCTTTTGGTTCGTGACGACGGAGACGGGAGCGGGATCGGCCGATGACCCTTTGGATGAGATTGGCAGCAAAGGAGGAGAAGAGGGAGGAGGTTGAGTGACCTCCTTGGCTCCCTCCACTTGAGCCGCCCAATCAGTTCTGCAGAGAACATAGAGCACGAGCAATGCACATGAAGCCTGAGCAGCCAACAAACCAATGCCTAACCCTGCGAAGCCCACTTTGGCCACAAACCCCATCATAATCGCCACCGGCATGCCGATGAGGTAGAATGAGCCCAAGTTGATTTTGGTGCCGATCGTGGCCCTAGCGCTCCCCCTCAAGACGCCGCATCCCGTGGTCCGCAGGAAATTCCCAAGCTCAGAGAGCCCTGTGAACGGCAGCTCCGCAGCAATCAGCTCCAGTATCTCGGCGTCCCCTGTGAAGAGCAGCCCCCACTGGTGCCGCATCAGGGTCGTGAACAGCATCGCCCCGAGGCCGAGCCCCACTGCACAGACCAGCGCGATGATGGCGGAAATCCGGGCCTGGGCGGGCCTCCCTGCGCTCAGCTCGTTCCCCACCCGGGTCGAGACCCCGAGACTAAGAGCCGAGGGGAACACAGAGACCAGCGAGGTGGTCAGGATGAGGATCCCCATAGAGCCCACGGTGGCACGTGGGCTCGCAAGGAGGCCACACAACACGATCATGAGCTCATACCAGCCCGACTCGAGGCACACCGAGACGCAAGTCGGCAAGACAAGGGCGAGCGGGGAGGACCACCCCCGGAAGCAGTCTGCACTGAGGCCGATCCAAGAGCCTTCATACACGCGGGAGAAGTAGACGTAGGCTGAGAGCAAGATGAAGAGGTTGAGATTAGTCCAGACCATGGCTATAGCAACACCAGCAATGCCCATCTTGAAGTGGACCACCAAGAGGAAATTGAGAGGGACGTGAAGGAGGACCGAAGCAGCCGAGCAATAAGTCAGTGGCAATGTGATGTTCTGAGTCCTCAAATAAATCCTCAGTGGGTGAAGCAGAGAGAGGAAAAACAGGTCAGGCATTGAGAAGAGGATGAATGTGTGGGCTGTGGATGATATCTCCTCATTTTGGCCACACCACAAGAGGATCTTCTTCATGTTGGCCCACATGAAGCTTATCGAGACGGAGGCTGAGAGGAGGAGGAGGACGGTGCGCTGCAGCGTGAGGCTGAGCAGCTTGCACTGCCGCGCGCCCTGCCCACAGATGGGCTCCATCCCCATGGCGAGGCCAGAGATCACGGAGTAGCCGGTGATGTTGGCGAACCCGATAGCAAGAGACCCGCCCGCAAGCTCGAGCTCACCAAGGCGCCCAAGGAAGAGCATCGAGATCATGGTCCTCAAGTACAAGAGCAGGCCGGTGACTGCCGTCGGCCCAGATATCTTCCCTATCGCCTTAATCTCCTCCAAAGCCTGAGAAATTTTAAAACATGTTAACCTCTGCATGGCCATCTTTGCTAGCAAATCTCTTGAGCATCATGTCCACGCATGCAAAAAAGTGGAAATAATAGTTTTGTTGATTACCTCGGAAGGCGTAGGCCATCTGTGGAGGTCATCTTGGAGGTCCATGGGGCTGCTCTTCTTATTGGGATTCTTGTTGAGAAGGGTCTTCTCAGGGAAGTCAACTGAAGATGGGTTCGGGTTGGACATGATAACTCGATGAAGGAATGAATTATCTTTTGGGGTGTGGTGATACTATAGCTTGTGGATAAAAGAACACGAAAGAAAAGGGGTTTTCAAATGTTTGTGTAAGAAGAGAGAGAAAGAGAGATATGGAAGGGAATGAAAAAAACCGAGATTGTGCAAAACTTTGGGTATCGTTGCGGCTTCGTTTGTTTGCTTTTAGAGGACGAGCTCTTTCTTCCTTTTTCTTCTCTTTTTTCGAGCCTTTTGATGAGAGTTCCGATGGCCTGGAAGGGTGGTGAAGAGGGGGTCGTCTATATATACAAGACCGGGGGAGAAAGCCGGGCCCGCTTTCGGTTCTCGTCCCATCAGACGTGTCGACGACCCGGGAAAAGATTGCACCTTTACGTCTTTAATTTTTGCTCGCTAGTTATATCTAATGTATGAGGGGCCTCCACTAGGAATTGAAAAAGAAAGAATAGCATAGGAGGACCGAGTGATGCTCAAGCATACACCGGTCATCGTCATCGAGTACGTTAAATTTTGTGTTAGGTCATTATGCGGTCACAGTTGTAATCATAATGAAAGGCGAAGAATGTAAAGTAATTTAACCTAAATGACTTTAGATAAATGCAAAGATTATTTGGTAAATTTTACTTCGGAAAGTAATTTTGAGAGAAATATCGTTTGATAAAACACACATTTGAAAAACATTTTAGGTAATTAATATTAGGTTTTTTAATTTTATTCGTTTAAAATTGAAAAAAAAATGTATGTAAGTTTTTAAATATAAATTTTGACAATAATACTAAAAAAATCATATACATATATAATTTTCTTTTAAAAAAAATACCAAACCCTTCATCGGAATTTTTTAATTTTTATTTGCTTAAAATTGAGAAAAATGCTATATGCAAATTTTTAAATATAAATTTTGACAATAATTCTAAAAATTCAAATGCATATATATAATTAGAAAAAAAAAAAGACCAAATCCTTCATCGAAATTTTTTAATTTTTATTTGTTTAAAATTGAAAAAATAACGTATAAAACATTTTTAATATAAATTTGAAAATAATGCTAAAAAATCAAATACATATATATAATTTTTTTAGAAAAAAGACCAAACCCTTCATAGGAATTTTTAAATTTTTATTTGTTTAAAATTGAAAATAATAATAATGTGTGCACCTTTTTAAATATAAATTTTGACAATAATGCTAAAAAAATAAAATACATATATATAATTTAAAAAAAAGACCAAATCCTTTGTTGGAATTTTTTAATTTCTATTTGTTTAAAATTGAAAAAATAATATATACAACTTTTTAAATATAAATTTGGAAATAATGCTAGAAATTCAAATACATATGTATAATTTTTTAAAAAAAATACCAAACCCTTTGTTGGAATTTTTTAATTTTTATCTTTTTAAAATTTAAAAAAATAATGTATGCAACTTTTTAAATATAAACTTTGACGATAATGCAAAAAAAATCAAACATATAAATAATTTTTTTAAAAAGACCAAAATATATTTAATTTTTATAGCATTTATATATATTTGATATTTTTAGCATTATTTTATGCATTTAAAAAAATAATAATGAGGAAAAAATCAGAAATTTGAAGAGTGAGTAAGGATAGCTTTGAAATAAAAAAAAATAAGTTTAAGTATTTGGTCAAATGTCGAAAACTCAAAACTAATCCTTATTAACATTGAGTTTTCAGTTTTTCTAATGCTAACTTTTATTGAAAAATTACTTCAAAATAATTATCAAACCATCCAATATTTTTCCAAAGGGCTTTGGAGGTTTCTCATAATTGCAACCCTTTACATCATTTGTCCATATCGATGTCCACCGAGTTTGGTGTTGGATATTCAGTTGGACCCCAGGCCATTTCATGGCCGTGTACGGTACCAGCAGATGGAATAATGCTCCCAATCTTACGTGCGGCCAGGAACCTCTCGCGGTATACGAGGGATTCTCGAAAGGGGCCAAAAAGAAGGCCGCCTCTGAACAGAAAGCCTCTCCCTCTCTCCCACCACATCTCCTGCCCCAATCATGCTAAAAAAGCAGCTCCACTTTTAATTTGCATTTTTTCTTAGACTGAGCAGCTTCAAGGACCAGTTTCTCCTATGTTTCCTTGAATAAGAAATAGCTTCTCTTAAATCTATATGGAGATTGAGAGCTGTGTGACATGAAGGTCATAAACAAGGGAAGAAAATAACAATGATCCAAATTTAATGGGACGAACACATCGGTCATTCCCTAACTAGAGGTGGGTACCTTGCTCAAAAAAAAAAAAAAAAACTAGGAGTGGGTACAATTCCCCAACTGTACTCCAAGTAAGGATGCCAACTTTTGCTCCGTGTGAGAAAATCCATCCGGACAGCATGTATGCCGGATCACGTGGACGAGATGCCGGTACCCTATATCAAAACAAAAAGATACGGTAAGACACATGATACGGACACCATATATTTAGGGCGCGCATAACAAAATTTCTGTTTTAGAAATTGATTTCTGGGTAGAAATTGATTTTTCAATTTCTATTCCCAAGACAAGTTTCTGAGCAAAGAAACCTATTTGATAACAATTCAAAATTTTTATTTTGGAGTAAATCCGTTTGATAACGAGAATAAAATTTCTATTTCTAGGAATAGAAATTGATTAGATAACAACATAGGAAATCCTCAAATACAAAATAATAGTCGAAATAATACTAATATATTACAAAAGTTGAAAAATACAATTTCATGGAATTATTACATCGCTTACGTTTCCTATTACGTAATATTTTCTTTTGAAAAATAAACAACGTGGCAAAAAAAAATCAATTGAAATTCAATTGTAGTGAATATGTCGTTATGTTTTTGCGAAATTGATTTCACATTAATCAAATAAGTCTAATGATAGCCATGGTTATAATAGTCTAATCTCCTAAAAAAATCCTAACTTCAAATCTAATTCCAATTTCTTTCCAAATTTTGTTAAAAAAATCCTCAAAGCATGTTCAAAAATCGTCACCAGTTTTTTTTTCAAAATTATCAACACTAGGATTATTTAAAAATTTATTATCAAAATCTGTATTTTCATTAACACTCTTACAAGAACAACATATCCCTTATTAGATCTCTTTTTACCCGCGTCTTGATAAGTGAGGACGCTATACAAAAGAAAAATCAGATAAAACCCTAATGATTTGACACCTTTTTACAGCCTCAATTGAAGCTTATGATTAAAAAAATAATTAGCCGAGATGGCATACTACGAAGAGTAGGTGAAGAAAGACTCGTTAGATATGAATATGGCAAGTTGACTATTACCATGCGTGAAATCTCTTGCGTGCAACAAATGAAGCCTTGTTCATTCAATTCCCACCATCGGCCCAATGGTTAAGATTTTCAATCAATATTGATTGAATATAATTATATTAAGAAATCATTAAAATATTTTGGACTAAATTAACTAAATTAAAAAGTTGAGAAAAAAAATTCTATTTCTATTTCAGAAACTGAGAAGCTAAAAATTTCAGCTTCTGATTTCTTCGATTTCTCTATTTCTAAAATAGAAAAATCAAATTGCGTTACCAAACGAATTTCTATTCCAAACTTGTTCCGAGGAATAGAGAAACAGAGAAATCGAGAAACAGAAATTTTATCACACGCGCCAAAGTAACGAAACCAAAGTATTTTATGTTTGGAAAAAATTCACCAAAATTTTTTTAAAATTTTACCAGTTATGATATATTTATCTCAATTTTTTTATATCAAAAATCTTAAATTTATACTCTTATGATATATTCGCCCCAAAATTTTTTTGTGATAATTTTTTTTGTAATACTAAAATTCCCATACTTATATTCATATGATACATTATAAAAATTTGGCATCCTAAAAAAAATTGAGATTTCTAGTGTCATAAAAGAAAAATTAGGAGCTTTTAGTATTATAAAAGAAAAGTTTGGATAAATGTATCACAGATTATAAATTTAAGATAAATATGTCATATAGAAAAATTTTTAGAATTTTTGATATTATAAAAAAATGAAGATAAATATATCACAATGAGTATTATTGAGGATTTTTTATGTCTTTTATTCGGTATGTTTTTCGCTTTAGGAGGGGATAAGGTTTTTCGCAGCTCGTGGTGTCACGCTTTGCAAAGACGTCTTTGCATGCAGAGTCGATGCACGTGCAAATCCCCCCACCAACCCCCCCCCCAAAAAAAAACCAACAAATAACGGTATGTTTTTCGCTTTAGGAGGGGATAAGGTTTTTCGCAGCTCGTGGTGTCACGCTTTGCAAAGACGTCTTTGCATGCAGAGTCGATGCACGTGCAAATCCCCCACCAACGGACCCCCCCCGCAAAAACCACCCCACCCCCGAGAAAATATTGGGTACGTCTTATGTAGACAGCCTGGCAAACAAGAAGGCGGTGGGAGCGCGACACGTGTCCTCGTGGGACCCATAAGGTCAGGCGCCATCTTCCTCTCCTCGATCACGACTCAGCGCTTCTTTCTCTCTCTCTCTCCTCTCCCAAATAACTCGGCTGTTGGCTCGGCTCGGCTCGACTCGGCTGGCAGAAGAAAGGACAGGTAATAAATGCGCAACATCCCGCTTAAATTTTCTCTTTCCTCGCTTGAATTTTTTTGGTTTCGTCTCTTTCGTGGAAGAGCAGACGGAACGAGCTGCACTTTACTTCCTCCGTTCCCTTCTCAGCGCATCCCACCCCCTCCGCCTCCGCCTCTCCAAAAAGCCTCGCCGATCATCTACCTCTGTCACGTCGCCTCCTCCAAAAGCCCCGCCGGTCGCAGCTGGTTTCTCAAACCTTCGCCTCCGACTGTTTCCAACGTGGAGATCGAGGTTTGTGCTCGCGTTGGTCTCTCGGCAACTCCCGGGCCTCCGTCCGATTGCCTCCCTCCGACGAACTCGTCATCAACTTCGACTCCAAGCCACCGCTGCCGCCGATGGCGTCCTCCGTCTTTGGTATCTGCTCGTCCTCCCCCTCCTCGGGCCGAAGACGTCGCCCGCCTCCGCCGCGAAGCTGTAGGCCTCCGGTAGGAGGGAGGCGGCCTCGGTCTCGTTCCCGAGCGGCGCCAAGCTCCCCGCCGTCGACCGGGTGTTGTCCCTGTCGCTGGCCCGATCGGTCGCGAGGGGGATCTCGGTGGACCTAGGCAAGGCCGACGGCGCGGCGAAGAAGGAGAGGCGCGGGCTAGAGGGCCGGGGGAGGATTCCCGCTCGCGTGGACGAGGTACGTGGACGGCTACACCAGCACCGGAGCTAGGGCTTTTCCTTGGACGTGAGCCGAATCGGGTCCACGGACGAGTTCGTGGAGGAGATAGAGCCTCGGTTCCAGGCCGCGTTCAAGGCGATGGAGGAGCTGGGGAAGGGCACGATCGCGAACCTGGCCCAGACGAGGTCGGGCACTACTGGTTGAGGAAGTCGGAACTCGCGCCGGCCGGGTTCCTGGAGGCGCAGATTGAGAGCATTTTGATTCTGAATAGCACATGAAAATACTAATATTGGAATTGGTGATTACATTCCTTTCGCCAAAAAATGTGCTTTATCATTTCTAGAGAGAGCATGATATGTACCAATGAGCAGCTTCTTCCTGATAAATTAGTGTATGTAATATTCCTGCGCAATCTTCTTTTTGGCTTCATATATTATGTAACTTCCTTTTTATTAAAAGTTGCTGCTGTGACCTGGATTCCATTATGTATATGTGGTGGTAGGTCGAGGATCCACTATCAGAGGCAACAAAGTAATTGAAGCGGCTTCAAAGGAGCTCACCTGATTCTTTGGAAACACACATTCTTCCGTTTGAAGTAAATATGAGAAAGTGGAAAACTTTGCTTGCTTTTCAGGTAATTTTGCCTGGGGGTTACTTTGCTTCTTCTTTTTCTTTTGTCCAGTGACTTTCTTACACTTGAAACTTCTTGAAACATATTGTTCGGAGTAACTTAATGACAAGCTGATAAATGTTCTGTTTCTTTTTCCTATATATGTGCTGCTTGCAATTTAATTTTCTACTTACCTCCATTTTAATATATGCATCTTTATATGCTGCTCTTTTCATAAACCCAGGCGGTGAAGCAGCTGCTCCGGTTGGACGCAGAAAGCCCTGACACACATAGGTGCCTGGTTAGTTCCTCTCTAGTTTGCACTCGAGATATTTTATCATTCTCATATGTCCTCTTAACTCCTTGGGTTGAGCTGTTGATATATTTGTCGCATCTTTTGGGTGTCTGTAAATTTTGATGCAAGTCATAGTATGTTGATCTGTGTTGCTGCTGCTTTTTCCTCAATTCTTTTCAGTGGTGGTCTATATTGTTTCCCCGGTTGCTAGAGACTTTGACGGCTTGGTGTTGTTCCTGATGGGTGCTTCTTATGCTGCAGTTAAAGTTTTTCCACGTAGTTAGTTCCATGGCTGCCCCAGCTACTGACTCTGAGAAACTTATTTGCACTGTATTAGAAGCTGAACGACCATAAATCAGGTTCTTTACAACCTGTCTTTTGGACTTGCTATATCTTTCTTGTTTGTTTTTTCAATATGGCAGTCTTTTAACACATACAATTGTTCATCTTGCAGTCATTTGCATGGGAAGTCTCTGTTAGAGGCAAATGAGTCATTCCTCAATAAGCATAAATGTATCCTCAACATCAGACAATTTTCTTATGTGTGTTATAACAGGTTCTAAGTGTGCTTGGTCTTTTTTTTGTGTGTGTGCAGATTCCTTGATGCACAAGGCAGCTGCTGCAGAAATGCTGTATCTTTTGGAACCCAGCAATAAGGGCAAGGCTGTGAAATTAATTGAGGATTCAAGCAACAACTTGGTGCAAAGGTACTGTTTGGTGCAACGAAGGTCTACCATCTTCATTTCATTTGTTTTGGACCGTTTGACGCTGCCATCCCCTTGATAATCTGTTGAGCATGTCCACGTTATGTTGCATAGAAATGGAGCACTCAGATCAGTTAAGGAATGGAAACTCAAGGATTGTATTGCGGTTCACAAGCTACTCTCCTCAGCAGTAGTTGATATGGATGCTGCATCAAGTAAGTTTTGATCTCATCAACTGTTTTTGGTAAAGTTATGCTTAAAATGTGGAGTATCTGTTGGAATAATTGGAGTAGCAGCAGTATAGGGTAGCAAGTGGGTGGCTGGGTGGGTGTGTGTTGGGGTGTGAGAGTCAGGGAGGGATCTCGTCGGTGAATTTCGTTACTGATGACCATTCTTCTATCCCTACTTCCTTATTGGCCTACTCATTTTACTGAATACAAAGATGGGATATTATGATTGGATAAAGCTAGATTTGACTTTTGAGATGGTGTCTCTTACACTTGTAAAATACATCTTCAACAGGATGGAAATTACGTTGTGTTGAATACTTCCCGCACTCCACATATTTTGAAGGAAGTCGCAGTTCTGCAGTTCTAAAGTCCTCGTACAACCAGATTTCTAGTAATCCTGAAAATGGAGTCAACCATCCTGCGGGTGGCATAAGCATGGATTCTCTTGCGTCAAATGGAAAACTGGAAGTTTTTAAGGACCTCTCTATCTAACAAGTGGAGTTGAAAGCTCATTTTGGGCAATGGGAATATGCATTAAGCTAAGGTTTCCCTTTTTGCATTGTTAGTTTTACAATCTATAGGACATCCTGAGGTGGAGCCATAGGAGAAATTTTGAAGAACGGATGCTTCATCAGGCTTAAGAACAAGTGGCCTCTGCAAACTTACTTCTGGAGACATGTTGTACTTCCCTTATTTATGTCCACCATTGTTTTTCCTTTGTATAAACATTGCGTTCTGTGAAAAATTTTGGAATGAGATGTTACAAATGATAGATTTTGCATCAATAAGACATGCTCTCCTGGGTTGGTTTTTGTTCTTCGTTTTCTAGTTTCAGGTCATGAAAGTTTTCTATTTTTTGGTATGCAAGTGAGTGATTCGGGCCTTGGCTCTATGTTATCCTTGCTAATATGAACCTCCTAATTTATCTTCTAATTTATCTTCTTTGATTTTTTCGTATCACTAATGAAATGGATGAAGACAAGTGGTCTCCTAATGGGTTGTTGTTGTAGAGGAGCCATATGTTTTGCTGGACTTTATCTTTTTTCTGTTACGGAAATTTCCCTAGATTGTAGGGAAAATGTTTAATTTTCTTTTTCTTTCTTCTAGTTTTCCCTGAAACAACCTTCAAAGAAATTATCTCTTGAGGCCTTTGGCAATTTCTCCTGCTTTTAAGTCGTCTGAAACTCCGAAAATAAATTTAGAAAATGCGAAAATAATGATATGCCATTTTTGCTGTTTTCGCACCAAAATAAGGAAGTTGAAATTATGTAGCCTCATCTCCCTTCTGAGACCACAACCAGAATAGTAATATGAATGGCACGAAATATGTAAGTTCAAGAAAAAGCCATTTTTCTTCTTTTCTGAGTCCCAAACCGACCACTTGCTCAATGCTCTCATATTTTGTGAGGGATGGTGTGGAATGATCTTTGATACTGTGTACAGTGTATCTTAAAAATTATGCATTTGTATCACTTTTAAAAATGAATATTACTTGTATTGCCTATAAAAAAATTAATGAATAAGAGATTTTTAACATTCATAAAAATATTTAGACATGCATAATTGCAAGGGATGGAGAGAACTTTTCATGAACTAATTATTTAAATTTGATCTAAGTGATTAATATTAAAAAAATATTTTCCAAATCTATGAAACAAACAGAATCTAAAACAAAACCAAAGACTAAATTGCTATTGCTCTATCCATGATCAGTTTTTGTCCATCACGTTCTTCCAAATTCTATTGCTCATCTGTCTTCAATCTTTTTATTTAAAAGAGGAAAGATAAAACTAAAGTTGTTCTCTGCAAATATCAGCAATTTTTTAGCATATTGCTACAACTTTGATTACGCACTATGCTAGCTATTTCTTGATCAGCCTTTGGTAACTGTCTGTAACAGCAATAGTACTGAGGTCCTCCATTTATCTTAAGCATGCCCACTCTAGGGCTCCAAAATAGGAGAACATGACACGATGAATAGTTACACTTTATCGCAATTTACATGATTAAATACACCATGTGCTGTATTTTCGAACAAGCTATATACATCATTACCATTATCCCGAGATAGGATCTGTGCGCAAAGATTCCTTTGCCATTGCAGCACCCCCAGATTGTTTCACGGGACCCGGCGTATGAGCCGACCATTCAACTTCGACCTCACATTTACATGTCCTGAGAAGGTGGGACCACTCCCAAGCAAGAGATTCACTTCTACATAGTGTAGTGTAGCAATGGTAAATCATCCGATGCGTCACAAGAGAACCTCTTTGCAGATATAACCTCTTGCTACCTGTGCCAAGTCAATACACGTATCTGCGAAGAGGCCCTGTTTCATCGTAAGTCCGATGAGCAAACATTGTAGTTGGCACATTCATGGGCAGCTCCCTTATGCAAATTCTTGAGCTACTTGAAACTCGTCCTCAGTTCTAGCTGTCTCTGTCAGATTGCGAAAGCCCACTGCTCTCGCTAATCTCACTTTTACAGAGGGGGCATGAGGCATTGATCTTTAACCATTTATCAATGCACTCAACGTGGAAGACATGGTGACAAGGTAGCTCTTTAAGTTCATCGTTATCTGCATATCTTGACAAGCAAATACAGCAAACCTGCACAAATACAATGGCAACATCACTTTGTCTGCTTGAAGATAAATATCATGCCTAGCTGCCGATAGTAAGCATTTGCGACTTGCTGCTATCATGATAGTTTCACCATCTTAAGGAACGTATAAGCAGATGTGAGGCGAGGCCTTTCTTTTTAGGACGTGAAATCAAATGCTAGCCCTACATTATAGGTCAAAATTCAGCAGGAGGGTGCTTGAACTCCTGAATTGGAATGGGAGGACATAAGTGGATTTTATGCTTACCGCATCTTCTCCTGACAAGAAACACTCCTTTTCTGTCCCTGGAGCCAAGACCCCGCCTTCACTTCCTCCTGTGTTAAATTCCTCACCGTCAGCATTTAAGTCTTGCTTCACCTTGAATTTGTAGATAGGAGGAGCATTGATGGTTTCTGAGGTGGCTCCTCTTGTCTGCGAAAAGTCTTCTCGGATGCCCAGAACAGACATTATGCAAGGTAGGCAGCAACAAATTTTTGCACATAGTATAAAAGGCATGGCATATCCAATACAGCTAAAAGTTAGAAATACCATACATAACCTGCAAAAGTGCCACAACACATATTTCATCAAGCACAGCAATTACATGTATAGACAGAACAGAACAGTTTCGGAGTATCAGAAGGTGAAGAGTGACCTCCAAAAATCCACACATAGCCGACAACAAACCATACAGCAAAAAAACAGTCTAAGGCCATCTTGAAATGGTCCACCAGCCCACTAATTCTGCAAAAACGAAATTAGCTGTTGATTCCATCTATCATAGATTGTATAGACTAGGTTATTCTGAATGATGCCAACAATCCCACAACGTGCAAATTGAAATTCAATTTGAATAGATGAGAAGCAATCATCATCCATGAGCAGCATAAGAAACGATTGAACTTTACCGTGAACTCAGAGTGTCTGCAATTTGGCCATTCCATGATGCCGATTATTCATAATGTTGATTGCCCTCATCTGTGGACTGTGTGACAGAGATAGCTGTATAAGAGCTAGGCTCTGATTGACTACTATGAGAAGTCCCTCGATGGGATCGACTGGACTGCTGATCACTACCACGGTTGCCAGAATGATAACGCCAGTAAAGAATAGGCAGCGTTGCCACACAACCAGATGCATAACCTACAACCCATGCAAATAGTGGAGCCTCTGGATTTTCATGTCTTGACAATGACAAAACCACTATGGATGCTATAATTTGACCCACGGTGACAACTAACTCCACTGAAATCCATAGTCCAGAATTCAATGGACTTGTTCGATGCTGGTGGTAATCATCACTCCTTCTTCTCGTGCTAGAGGAATTCACGGAGTTCAATCTGTTTGATGAATTTACAGTTGTTTGATCCGCAGGGGCTGGCATGATAGGCGAAAGTCCATCCTCATCCTCCGTCGAGTCTACCCGCGTTGCCGATCACCATGAGATGCTTGTCAATGAGGCGTCCCCATTTCTCTCTACATCAATTATGTGCTGATGACCACTACTACTCTCCACTTGTTCCATTAGCAAAGGATACCGATCTATATGACTATCTCTGTCGTTCGGGAGCTCCAACATCCATCTAAGTCGACCGAAAGACAAACCTATATGACAGGAGTGTCCAACATTGTAAGTTAAAAGTCACGAGCTTCCTGTCTTATTGAGAACTTGCTCCAATGAATAATAGCTCCAAAAACATATGAAAATTTTATCATCTTTCAATAGAACTCCCGACACTTGGCATTGAGCAAATGTCAACAAATAAACCGATCGTCAAGCTTCTCTTCTAAGAATCCTCTAGAATAGGAGCAATAGATATCATTATTATCATTACCACGAGCTCATTAAACTCAGGAAACAACAATTAAAGAAGAACAGGGGGAAATTGCAGACCGCAGACCGCGTCAAGCGTGCTCTCAATCTGCGCCTTCAGGAACCCAGCCGGCGCAAGTTCTGACTTCCTCAACCAGTAGTGCCCAACCATGCGGCCCTCGTCTGGGCCAGGTTCGCGATCGCGCCCTTCCCCAGCTCCTCCATCGCCTTGAACGTGGCCTGGAACCGAGGCTCTATCTCCTCCACGAACTCGTCCGTGGACCCGATTCGGCTCACGTCCAAGGAAAAGCCCTAGCTCCGGTGCTGGTGTAGCCAGTCCACGTATCTCATCCACAGCGAGCAGGAATCCTCCCCAGCCCTCTAGCCCGCGCCTCTCCTTCTTCGCCGCGCCGTCGGCCTTGCCTAGGTCCACCGAGATCCCCCTCGCGACTGATTGGGCCAGCGACAGGGACAACACCCGGTCGATGGCGGGGAGCCCGGCGCCGCTCAGGAACGAGACCGAGGCCGCCTCCCTCCTACCGGAGGCCGACGGCTTCGCGGCGGAGGCGGGCGACGTCTTCAGCCTGAGGGAGGGGGAGGACGAGCAGATACCAGAGACGGAGTATGCCATCGGTGGCGGCGGCGGCTCGGAGTCGGAGTTGATGACGAGTTCGTCGGAGGGAGGCAATCGGACGGAGGCCCAGGAGTTGCCGAGAGACCAACGCGAGCACAAACCTCGATCTCCACGTTGGAAACAGTCGGAGGTGAAGGTTTGAGAAACCAGCTGCGACCGGCGAGGCTTTTGGAGGAGGCGACGTGACAGAGGTAGATGATCGGCGAGGCTTTTTGGAGAGGCGGAGGCGGAGGGGGTGGGATGCGCTAAGAAGGGAACGGATCCGTCTGCTCTTCCACGAAAGAGACGAAATCAAAAAAATTCAAGCGAGGAGAGAGAAAATTTAAGCGGGATGTTGCGCATTTATTACCTGTCCTTTCTTCTGCCAGCCGAGTCGAGCCGAGCCGAGCCAACAGCCGAGTTATTTGGGAGAGGAGAGAGAGAGAGAGAGAAAGAAGCGCTGAGTCGTGATCAAGGAGAGGAAGATGGCGCCTGACCTTATGGGTCCCACGAGGACACGTGTCGTGCTCCCACCGCCTTCTTGTTTGCCAGTTTGTCTACATAAGACGTACCCAATATTTTCTCCCCCACCCCCCCGGAAACAACAAATAAAAATACTCAAGTGCCCCAAGTGGGACCCCATAGTCACGCCAAACTCACTGTCCTTTTTTTTTGGTCGATAACTCACTGTCACTTGTCAGGCACGCACGGAATGTGGAACCGAAACCAAATACCACCCCAACAAAAAAAAGAGGGGTAATCCTCTGTCTTTATCATGCTGGCTAATTAAAGACGGTGGTGGGTCGGATCACCCCAAATCACTTGTGCTAATTGTGGCAACATGAAAACATTCCCCTCTTATGCTCTTAGTCATATTTGTTGCGATAGGACAAGCGATTGAATAATAATATAGATAGAAGAAGAAAATAAATCGAATACTGAATTTATATAGTTCGATCGTAAAGACCTACGTTCACGAGAAAAATAACGACGAATTTCATTATAGATCAAATAATACAATAAGATTACACACTTGAGTCACTCAAACACTTTCTCGGTGTTTTCCGAACCCCAATTATCCCAAATAACGCATGTAGTGTTCAGTTCTAAAGTTCCTCAAGAAATAATATTTTAATCTCACGAAAGAATTACATACAAATCTTACCATAAGATTTGATTGACTTGAATACTAAATCTTATTGGATGTAATTCACAAACAAGAAGACAAAGAAAAATCCCTTCCAAGCACTCGACAACGAGCCGGCGCTTCAAGAACAATTCCTCATGATTAACCACTTGCCATCCATGGCCACAAGTCTATATATATAAGTGAGACCATTGTTCTTTTGCTGACATATCATAGGATTTTGTTTTCTATCTTGCCTAACCAAAATATATCTCTATATATTTTAAACAAAATCCAAGTTCAAGTGAAAGTTGAACTTCCTATTTCAGCAGCCAAATTCTCCAATGCAAATTCAAATTTTGAAAAGTTGATTTTCGGATCTTTTTTGCTCAATTTCGAACGTCCATAACATATTCAATTCAGAATATTTGAAATTTCGCATTGAGCTCAAATTCAAGACATATTTTAACAATATCATCTCCCTCTCCTCTCTCTCTCTCAATCAAGTCTAAACGAGATTTAAGTGCTTGGATTGCAGCGAGGTAAAAATATGCATACGAAATAAACTGTAAAATTTAAAATCTTTTTAATTTTTGGGGCTCGTTGCGCGGGCTCCGTTTGTCTGCTTTTAGAGGATGACTCAAAGAAAGTCATGCCATAATCCGACCTGGCCAACGACGTGTCGCATTAAAAAAATGACCCATTTACAGGACACCCTGCCGGACATGAAATTTATGGACAGGAGTTTTAATAAGTTGGTTTGCAAAGTTAATTTAGGGGTTAATAATACGAAAAAAATCCTAAATTGATATATTTATGATAAATTAATACATTTATAATAAATTCATCTCAAATTAATTTTTTTGCCACCAAAAATCTCAAACCAATATACTTATGATAAATTTTATCTCAAACTAATATTTTTTACCATCAAAAATTCTAAACCGATATATTTGTAATAAATTTATCCTAAACTACTAAAAAAATCTCAAATTATTATATTTTTGACAAATTTACATTACATTAGTTTCTGTTAAATTGAATTATTACCACAAATTAGCATACCTCAAGACCCAAAATTAGTCACATGTTATCCACATCCAAATTTGATGATAAAATTTAACAAAAATTAGCAAAGGGTAAATTCATTACATGCATGCCTATTTGAGGCTTTAATTTGGGATAAATTTGACACAAGACACAAGTATACAAACTTGGAATTTTTGGTAGTCAAAAAATTAGTTTGAGATAAATTTATCATAAGTACACTAGTTTAAAGTTTTTCATAATATTAACTCTTAATTTAATATTGACCCGTGCATCTTTTAGGCTTTTTCTGATTTCTTGGAAAATATTAAACACTTTTGGATTTTTTAGATTTTTGGAATATATAAAATATTTTTTGGATTTTTCTGATTTTTTTGGAAAATATCAAATATTTTTTGAACTTTTCTGATTTCTTGGAAAATATAAAACTATTTTTTTAATTTTTCTCATTTTTATTTTTTTATTAAAATAATAATATCTATAAACGACCCTGGTCGGATTTTGATTGGGAACGACCCGATTGCCAGCCCCCAACTTGGCTAGGTCTGAAATGCGGGCCCAGCCCAGAACCCTTTTAAGAAAACTTTATGCCCATTTTAAAACAAGCAAAGCCCAGCTCATGAATTTAAAAAAAAAAAAAACCGGCCCGTTATAAGTGTGTGAGCCCATCCCGAGATACAAACCCTAGACTCAGTCGGGTCACATGCCGCACCCAACCAACCCGGACGTGACCTCATGCGGCTGCGGCTGCGGCTGCGAGGACTGAGATGAACGACGTTGCCTGGCCACTCGTAAGCCGCAGCGTCGTCTCGCATGCTCGGGTCAAACTCGGCCACTACCTGACCAACCACCGCCACTGACCATCGTCGCCAATCACTACGACTGCGCCCGAGGCATCGAACGAAGGGATTCAAAAACCAACTCTTTGGGGCAATTCATCGAACGCTTGGAGTTCGCCAACAAAAAAGGAACAAAAACGAACTCACCACGGCTCAAAATCACAATGGGACTCAAGGCGAGCTATTCCAATATTAAGTATTGAGGACATTGTATTCATACAATGTATTAGAAGACATTATTCATGCCGAGATTAGTAGATTTGTAAGAATAAAGTATTCGATGATATTGTATTCACACAATATACTAGTCCTTAGAAGGTAATGATATTTGAACTTTTGATTACATTACTATAATTTGATGATTTTGGTACCTACTTTTCCAATTATAGCCTTTGACTCAGTTTTGATTAAACCTTGTCGTGAAGCCACTTATGTGCTGTGGAGATCATCGAGAGAATCAGGTTTATGACCTGGGAGTTTTATTTATTTATTATCTTTTTTTTTTTTTTTTTTTTTTGCAGTTATGGAAGACAAATCAGATCTGTCATGATAGATGTGCAATTTATTTACTACATTAATTAAGCTGTATTCTGGTCACATTTCCCCAGCCACTGCATCCATAAACTCTGCACTCTACATAAAAAATATTTTAAAAAAGCATGTGATATATTATAACAATAACCTAATATATTATACAAAAAGCCACTTTTTCCCATTAAATGAACTGAATTTTGATGGAGGGAGATTTATTTTTATATGAAATATAAGAGTATTCCAAAAAAAAAAGTGAAAGTTTAATGGAAAATTTCTCAACAATAAGTAGTAAATTTGATCTATGAGAATGAGAAAATATCTATAAAGTTAAGAGGTACTTATCAAAAAAATTAATATGATTATAGAAATTGCATCTATTTAGTAAACTCTATGAGAATGAGAAATTAACTTTGTCTATAATTGCACGCAAAATTGATTCTATTATGCATCATATGTGATGTGATATATTTAAAAAATAATATGGAGAGAAAAATTGACTTGCATTCTTACAATAGAATACTGCATAAAGAGCAAATCATTTCGACTCAATCCAATAAAACAAAAGTAAAATACAATGTTGTAGTTAATATTACTTAAAGGATAATTATTACTCAAAAGAAGTGACCATACAATTGACTCGAATCAAATAGATTAGTTCAATTTTTGCAAAAATCAGGAGATTATTGGTAAATGCTTACAAATAAGGAAAATGAACCCATAATTTCAATTATCTTCTAAATGATTTATTTTCAATGTGTACTTCTTTAACTAGTTCATTATTATTGTCAGTTCAACTAAAAGATACTAGTTTCTTAAACAAACAAAAAATTTCAAAGTAAAAATTGTACATGACATCCATGTGAAACATGGACAAATACACTATTATATGACTAATATTAACTAGGAATGCATTTAATGTGGATGTTTATTAAAGAAGTCTTGTTTTTCCTTCTTAGAGAAGGTTAATGAAAGAATCTTTGAAACCTTATTTTAAATATAGATATCCGACTCTATATTTTAACGTATATAAGCAATATGCTTCGGGGGAGAACTTCTTTGCCTATCGTCACATTTTTTTTAATTATTTGTGAAAGATAAACACCAATGCAACACATGAGTCTATTCCTTTTCAAATAGAAGTTTAAAGTTTTCCCAACAAAGGTAAAACTTTGAGAGGTGAATCTTTGATATCTCAACCTACAGACAAATGTTTAGTTCTACTATAATATTCTACATATAGTATAAATTAGCAACACAACATGTCAAGAATTATTTATATGCCCAAAAATATAATTTCTTGGCTTCATATTTACACTAACAAAAATATCACATTAGATAATGCAAATTAATAATGATTCAATCATTACATATTATTTTTCTATCGAATGTTGTACTTTAAATATTCCATCTATAATATGTAATCATTTCGTGTTTACAACACAATTGATGTAAGATCATTTTGATATTTGCGATAAGCCCCTTTTCTTTTCTCGAATTCCTAGTCCTTTCCTTTTTTCCTTTTTTTCCCCAAACTCAAAAGGCTGAGGCATTTCTTTTTTATGAAAGAAAAAGAAACACAAGCTTTTGACGGAGAATACAACTAAATTGTATAAAATGGAAAACGAGTCAAAAGATAAAAGAGCGTGGTGGGAGAGAGAGAGAGAGAGAGAGAGAGAGAGAGACCATGGCCTCCTGGACGAAACCCAGCAAAAACCTGCCCATAGATATTGATTGCCCACCAACACACTGCTCTTCCTTAAACTGGCATGTTGATTGGATTGTCCAAGAACCGCCCCTAGATTTTCTTCATCCTTTCTTATCTGCTCTCTCCTTACAACCCTCAATTCATTGAACCTCCTTCCCTCTCTCTCTTCTCTATATATAATCCAACCCTCCTGGATCATCTCGAATCCACATACAGACTTGTTCGCGTCACGCCATCAATCAGGATCCCTCTTCTTGATCCGACATCGCTCTGCGCCTCTCAGTCCGAGCCCGAGAGTCAAGAAAATGTCGCCAACATCAGCAATGCTCACGCTTCCCCTCCTCCACTCTCATCAGGCGCAGTCTCACCCCCGAAACCCAAACCAGGGAGCTCCCGCCCGCAGCCTCTTCACGGGCTTTCTGTCAGGGAAACTTAGCATCAGCGGACGACCTGAAGCCGAAGCCGCCGTCGAATCGGCGTGGGGTTCTGGTTCCGAGTCGCCTGCTTCGACATCTTCCGCGGCAGCGAGGTTTCGCGAGGCGCTCGAGCTCAGTTGCTGGTCTTCTTGACCTCCACCATCCTTTTCTCCCGGTTTTGTCATTCTGCGGTGGCGTTTGTATTGTCCTCCGTTTCTGCTTTCGAGAGATGGGAATGTGTACATAGATCTCTCCTAAGCCCCCACGCAGATATGTCCACGTGCGAATTACTTCTAACCGAGTTTCGATCTTGCAAATCATTTTATTCCCCTGTCAATCGATTATTGACTGCGAACGTCGTACTTTACAACGTTCTGCGAACCCAATCTACTGAACGATAAAAACAGCGGCGTGCCTTGTTGGAATACGAAGAGCGTCACCTGCCGTGAATTTCAAACGAGCATATGAAAAAAAAAAAAAAAAATGAGGACATGTGATTGGATTGATCACATGACATACCGCCTTCTCTTAATTAGGGCGGGGCTGTTTTTGAGTCGGGCCATCCCTCGAAATGCGATTGCCATGAGAATAGGTCGAGACGATATTCGGCGTTCGAATGCGGGCTCATAGTTCAAGCCCATGACGAAGGATTATAGCTTGCCAAAAGAATTCGGGCTTATTATAGCCCAAGCCCAAAATCTGGCCTGGTACAGAATCTTTGGGCCTAATGAAAGTCGTGTCGTATTCCGACCTGACCAATATAGCTCCGGCCGAGCGGCTTGTGGGGGCTGGTCGTGTTCAGACACGACCCGTTTACAAGACGCCAAGCCGAACATGAAATTAATGGGACGGGAGTTTCGATGCGTTGGTTTGCATATTAATTTAATACCGTGTCATGCACAAGTGACTTATTCAACAAGTTCCACGATAGTTATGACAATGTGGAGCTCATAGAAATAAATACGAAATCTAACACGAATCGTGTGCCTATCCTTATAAATAGCGGCAAACCTTGATCTCATAATTGTTCCTTAGCCTATCAGGTTGATAGCAGATGTACCGATGTTTTGTTCATAATGATAGCTTGAAATCAACCGGCTAATTTTAGCTGCACCTGGGAATCATCTCAGGCTGCATTTTGACACTGGTTTGATCATTGGCACCGACGATCGAATCACTAGGAAAGGCAAGGAGTTATGGTTTCTGCCATTTGAACTACATATTTACGTCAATAACGAGCATTGTATAGTGATCAACCGAGAAAAAACATTGTCTTCAGTAATTGTTCGTGAACAAGTAGTTACCGGATTTTCAGAACATCATTAGCATTTCAACGTACAGAAAATTGGGCCCTAAAAGTTTGTTGAATAAACAGGCTCAAACCTAACTCTGCCCATTGCGATTTTCGACCCAAAAAAAATTCTCCACCGCTCACGTGGATCCCTCGAGAGGTATAATTGGTCAAAACTAATGTTAATTGCAACTTTTGTTTTTATAATTCATGTTAGTACCCCGACGTAGAAATTCATTCTCTTTGAGGCAATGCAAAGATCATGAACTCATGTGCTCCGTCGACCATCCGGCGTGTGTTGTCGTATCCATTGCAAATCAGAGGAGTGTAGTAACCGCATAAAGAATTACATCAATGTTAAAACATTAAAAGGTTCTTCAAAGGATATGAACGACGAGCCGCAAGAGATGAAATCTCTATTATTGTCCCCAAAACACCAAACTCTTTCTTATATAAAATCACTTTGTAGACGGGTTGGCACTAGCTTTCTATCCTAGTCTAATGCCAAACACATACTTAGCTCACACCTTAACTAGTTATATGGATGAAGGGCTGCAATGGTTCAATGAAAGTTTCTAGTTTGTGCGTTAAGTTAAGTCATCAAGTCTTAATTACCGATGGGTTAAATTATTATATGAATTCATCTATAATTAGACATGTTATGAGTGTTGTTAAATGGTTTACAACTTATTTAGGTCAAACCCACCTCTATAACTTTTTGTTGCCCATACTCAATCCGGCACTCACTCACTCACTCAGTGCTCTCACCTCAATTTAGGCATGATTTTCCTAAATTAGGTTAAATACGGCATGATTCGAGCATAAGTCAGGTATGGATCGAGTCGAATACAAATCACTAGATTTATATTGCATAGAAATTGATAAAAAAAATGATTAAATGAGTTAATTTGGGTTGACTATTTTCGACCCTATCCATCCGTTTGATAGTTCTCTACAGCCAATAATTTACGGTGTAAAGGTTTGGTTGAACAATAAGTCAATTGAGATTTTATGTTTGAAAAAATATGAGGTTTCCACGGCTCGGATTCTATTACGTAGGACTTGCTGCGTGGTGCATTTGGGCGAAGTTGCCGAACGAATTCAAGGAGAATGACTCTTGAATCACGTTAGCCAAGAGGAAGTGGTCCATTGCGAACAAGTCATTGACATGAGTAACCCATAAGTGGACACAACACTATCGACGATGTGGACTTAGCTAATGGGCTGAAGCAAGCTTGGCGTGCACATCCCACCATTGCAACACCAAGTGATACACCTCATGGCTGAAGCCAATTTCGTCGCGTCATGTCCGACATTGCCAGTCCTATTCTTTGACATCGCCTTTTGAATCTCCCTCGATGCCTTTGGACCGGTAAAAGAACTCGTCTTTATCTACTCCAAGGAACATGTCGAACGAAATGATTATTCATGTCTTTTTCGTGTATCGCATTACGGTTTCCCTTCCCTCCGAGAATTTTCTCCTGTTTCTTTCGTTAGAGAAGCTTGAGGACCGGATGTTAACCTCATTCTAGTAAGTGTCTTCTTCCCCTCAAGGGGTCTCTTCAAGATAATGACCAGCAGATTGACCAATCTCTTGCCATGCTTTCTTCTAGAAAATCAAAAGGTGCTGTATTCTTCAGTGCTTGCGTTCCCCCCCGGAAGTGACTTTGATTTTCAAAATAGAGCCCTGCATGCAAAAACCTTGCCTTTTGCCTTCAATTGCGTTTCATAGTTGGTATTCATTCAGCATGCGCAATATCTCCATCAGTCCATGTAAATCCTCAAGTGAGACTTTTTCAAAAACCACGAAAAGATGATGATGATCCATGTCGAATCTTCGTCAATTCCATTACAGCTAAAGTGAGGCGTGAACAAATAAAAAGATTCGACCGAGAAATAAATTACAAAAAGTGCCAACTCTACGGAGAGAAATCAACGACATGGATCGATTATAATAAGGTCCCTGACTAGGTGCAGACTTCAAGGCAAAGCTCAGCCGGCTTCCAGACAGTGTCTAGTAGCTATTGTGTTTTTCAATGCACTAGCTAGACACTTAAGGTTATTTTGGCATCGCTCGACTCCCAATGGGACCTCATATAGTAGAGCAACTTGTGAGACCTCTAGAGAGACTTTTATAGCCATCATCCAAGAAAAATGAAAGCACCATGTGGGTTTGGGTCTATTTAGCATCAGGAAACACTTGAATATGATATTTTGAACGGTTGTAATTTCTTGCTCCCTTTCAATTATAATAGAACCATCTTGTCTATCTATCAACGTGACTAGACATATCGCCTAATCATTTAAATTTATTATTTCTAGATTTCACTTTTATGATTTATCTTTTACTCGAATTGTGTCATCTATTCACATTTCGGCATAGGTCGCAATAATTTCTCAAAGAGCAAAATGATGCTGTGGAGTTCCATTTGACAAAAACAAATGGGAGTTACCGTCCAACCATTTGAAAGGAGAAGTCTCTTCTTGTCGCAGCATGCAAATTTTCCTCTCTTTTTTTTTTTTTTTTTTTTTTGGGTTGGGGTGGGAGGGAGGGGGGGGGGGGGGGGGTGGTTAACAAATGCGTTTCGTGGCTTTCAAGGCACAAACTTGGACCTTCTGTCCGGCCAAAAAGGAGAGGTTTGAATGAAACACTAAGTCTATTACGACAGTATGTGAAAGACTGCACATAGAGAGGCTTCATCTCTTTCTTCCGTATGTTGCACCGATTATATTTCCTTGTTTCCAATTCCATTTGCCACGCCACGTAGTGGTCATCTATGAATTGGGCACACACGTCTGACCAATTAGCGCTTTGACCCATGATGGGGGAATTTGAAAATACTCCATTATCTGGTCTCATGGTTTGACTTTTCTCCATGTTCCCACCAAGAAAAGCAATTATTCTGTATCCTCTTAGCATTATGCTTTGGAGTTTCTTTCCCTAAAGGATAAAAATAAAGTAAAAAAACAATAAGAGTCCATGGCTTCTTGGACTCTCTCTCTCTCTCTCTCCCTCCCTCTCCGTTCATAGAGCATGTAATCTTGTTTTTAGCACCGACAAAGACATAGTCAAAGGACAATGATGTTAGAACAAGGGTCAAACATTAGCATGGCGATAAAGCAGACCACCCCATAATAAATTGTCAAGCCCACTAAGAAGTGGGAGGAGTGGCGTTCTATATTTGTTTATTTCTCACGTCAAAGTGAAGAAAGACACATGCGATGACCCAATTGATTGATGTTAATGTTCTTTTAGTTTCAGCTCGGAACCAATCTTTTCGAGCCTTATCACACACGTGTTCCCTCGAAAGACTCGACAAGTCGATGCTTTAGAATAATATATTTCAACTCGAAGATAAACAAGAACGTTCTCTCACTTATATTGGCATTCCCCGGTAGTGGGGGAAGAGGGTCGGCTATAGGTTCTTATCTAAATCTTAGTTAATGAGGTTGACTTTGTCTCCAAAGCTATATAAAATCTATTGATGTGTTCCGTGTGCGCCGATGATGCACATGTGCTTGAGAGAAAAAAGAGGGAAAGAGTAGGAATCGCATGATTCTATGCATGTGCCAAAAAGAGATGAAAATTGTCGGATCATGTAAATTTCACGCGAAATTAAGTTGAATTTAACCATTTTCAATCGCATCAATGCGTACGGATACGGAGTGCATGATCATTTCGGGGGTGAAAATTTAGAAAGGAACAAAAGAGGGTGGGCCAAAGGAAGAACAGTTACATGCGTGAGCTTTTGGGACATTCCCAAGCGAAGGGTCGCATCTTTAATTAGGACACAAATGCAAGGGAGGCTTCTAAAGGGACGAGAACATGCCCTTTAGTTGTCAAGGCTTGATCGCTAAAAATCTTCAACACAAACAACGAATCCCAAGAAAGAAAACCCTACATTGTTCCCTCCTAGTGGTACCCACTCCCCACTAGGTGACAAACCCCCACCAAAAGTCACCAAACGTGCCCTTAATGCAAACTCTTTGGTTTTCTGCAAAGTGCTTCTAAATGACACAAATGAAGTTCATCTCACAGTAACAAAAGAAAAGAAGAGAGAACAAAATCAAAAATTTAGAAAATAAGATTCCACAAGCGACACCATCTACCATTAATTTAATGATTGTAACTATCTGTATTGTAACTATCTGTATTTTTATTAATCATCAAACTGAAGATGATGATTGTAGAATTATATGTTCATATTGCCTTTGTATACTTGACTAATTAATAAATTTGTAAATGGTCCTACCAACAAAAAAAGGGGCAAAGGTCCTCAAGCACGAAAGGGAAAGGGGGACCCTTAGAAAGAAAGGCATAAGGGAAACTGTTGTGGGGTGTGTCCTATGTGAGGGACTACATCGATCGAAACCACACGATTGGCATCTTTGAATTTGAATTGGGAGGAGAAGTGATCCATCTTTTTGGAAGTAGGCTTCTTTTTCATTTGAGTACAGCACGGAAAACCCAACAAGCTGGTCATGCACAGTCATAACAAGCCACATTCATCTGTCACATTCTTCTTAGATGTAGACACGATGCACCAATGTTACTTGTTAGACTCATTTCGTTAGCAAAATCGTGGTTAATTTCATTAAAAAGACAGCGATATCTATAAATACATTTTGAAAAAAAAAAATAACGTGCTGATGAAAACATTTTTTTTTTGTCAATATATATATGTACTAATTTTCAGGATGAACAAGTGATTTGAAGACCTGCAGTAGTACTACTTTCAGGACACGAATAATCTAAAACATCCTCTGCTTTCTATACGGCGTGCAATAAGATCCCCATGTCTTACATGACAAACAATTGTACCATGACTATCTACAATGAGTGGAGGGAGATCAACCACTAAGAGAGGTTCCGTGCATAGAAGGAACTTCGATTTATCCATTGTTCTCCATATTCTAGAGCTACTTTAATTAATCGAACCTACGTGCAAATAGCAATTAGCTATAGACGCAAATACCTTGCAGTATCGAGAAGGCAATGAAGGGTAACATTGAGGCGCATACATCTTGAATTCGGTCTTGGACATAGTAAATAGCTGCAAAACATCTTTGACAGCACACAACAAAATACACACGTCGGTACATGAATCCAACGAAACTTCAAGACTTCTTCAACTTTGCCTCTGGTGGAGGCATCAAATGTGGGTCATGAGCTACTTAGTGAGGTAGCTAGGGAATCAGTGTCCGACTCTCTCTCTCTCTCTCTCTCTCTCTCTCTCTCTCTCTGTGACTTTTCAAACGATGAAAATGCCTTTGAAAAGAGAAGACTTTCGGCAGATGGTGGAATAAACTGAGTTGGGTTTGACACCGAGGTCTTTGCCTAGTATAGAAGGCCAGCACTTGTTATGGTATAGAGTGTCAGATTTCATGGCCACATTGGCCAAAGCTTCAAATTTGCACTACTACTATGAGCAACTCACTATTATATAGCTATGCAGAAAAGATAAGTCCCACTGGAACTCTCTCTCTCTCTTTCTCTCGCCAAAGCGTGCGTGGGGGCTTTGGTTCTTTGAAAAGACATTTTTAGGAAAAAGAGCACATATGCTATTGCCAGATTTGGCACCGCCTGTGGCCAGGAGCTTCATCGATTGCTTTTAAACACATTCTTTAGTAAGCTTCTAATTTATAATTTATTTTCTTTTGCGTTCTTAATCAAAGAGATCACCTTCTGTCTTTCTTTATCCAAAGCACCCTAATTTAGTGTTTCTTTTCTGTTGAAGTATGTGGTTCATCAACCAGCACTAATCTCCGCCAATGGGGTGGGGCGGTTGGTTTCTGTCTGGCTTTGTCTTATTACAGCTTATCAACACAATATAAAAAAGATTAAAGCGATTGTGTTCTTGTGCTATTTGGTGAGCTAGACCCCCTAGTTAAGGAAAGTGACTAAGAGATGCAAGACACTTGTCACTCCGTCAACGGCCGCTTTTAGTGTTATGCCATATAAAATGACACATGGCTCGTGGTTATTCGATTCCAAGTCACCATGATGCCGACGATGATGGGTATTGGTTGAGAATAATTCCCAATTAAAACGATCGCTGTTTTGAGGAGATTCCCACCATTGAGAGATGAGAAATCAGAAAAAGGTTCTTGCAATTTGTTCCTAGGTTTTATCAGGGAGAATAGGGTAGTTCTAGGTGCGTCTCGAGGAAGGTGACTTCTTAACCAAAGTAGTATTAGTTTGATCATATTGGGATATTTTGGTGGTGATCAAATATTTTCCCCAAAAGGTTTTGTGAAAGTCTGTTTTACCAGTGCTTAGCTTTGCTTATTGCCGAGGTTTGCTTGAAAATTAAGGTTCCGTATGATGAGCATGTACTGCTTTGATAGGGAAAATTCGCTCTCTCTAAGCACCAATCGCGATAATCTTTTGAGAACAAAGCACAACCATTTGTCACCAACCCTGTCTCTACAATATCTATCGCCATAGGCATCAACCGAAAGCATGGTTTGTATGATGCAGATGAGAGTCTTCAAAAACCAATATAGTGTCAAATTTGGAAATGGGAATTTATCTAATCTAAAACGCTTAATAAAGTAATGATAGGATGTGTACTCGATATTCCTGCATTGCAAATGCCAATACATAAACCTAAGCACTTCTCCCTGTGAAGCCGCTTTAAATTTTATTTAAGCAACTTCTTTTATTCAGAATTGATTATTTTTTTAAAGTATTCTGCGGTAAGATTTTGTGTGTGTTTTTGTGTCAATAATGACCCAATTATATATGTTAATTTTCCAAAACCCATAAGATTTTGTGTGTGTTTTTATCTTTTGTGAATTCGCAGTACCCAAAAAAATTAGTATCTTTAGAACATTGGCGCAGTACCACCAATCACAAAGACAATTCTTTGCCACAATTGCATGGTGATGGAATCAGGTAAGGTTTTCTAGATAAGGAATTGAAGTATGGAAACAATACGTTTCGAGAAGAGGAATGGCAAAGGGAAAATAAATAAAAATAATACAAAGAACAACGAGAAGAATAATAGGAGGGAGAGAATAAATGGCTTAAGGCTCTGGGAGGAAAGAAAATAACGGGGAACCTAAAGAATGATAGAGCAAGGGGCATGTTAAAAGTTCAAAACATATTCTAACAATTCATCCACATCGTGCACACGATGTTGATGGAATTGATCAATCGATAGTTCTTGCAAGGAGGCCCCACTTGGGCATCATCATCGAGAAGATATTTTTTTGCTTTCAGTAGCAACTCATTTAGGTCTACATGACCTCACAACGCGTCATCCTGATTAAAAGCGGTACAAGGATTTGGCTATCAATAAAATAACTCGGACGCGAATAGCATAAGACTTAAAAGACAAGTTTAACGGGTTAAATACATAATCATGTAAAACTCATAAAACCAGCCACGTCCGACACTATAACGCCTTATCTCACGTGTAAGCCTGAGTAAATCATAAGGAAAGTGCATGTTCGGTTGGAGAAGAAGACAAGAACAAATAATGGTGGAAAAGGAGCAACTGCATATGACTTCTAATTTGAAGTTCCTACTTCAGTTTTTTACCAATATTTTTGCATTATTACGAACGAAGTGCATTGAGATGTCCTCCCATGGGATATTGGGTATCGGAAGAGGTTGGCAGAAGTGGTTCTTTTGGTGGACGAGGGTTTGATTTTTGAGAAGAGAGGGTGGGGTTGGGTTGGCAGATGAAAACAAAAGGTTTTGGGGGGAACTGCCAAGGGCAGAAGCAGAGGGGCACTGTTATCCTGTTTTTGTCATAAGAGAAGTAGACAGACTCAATAATTGCTTAGATTTTGTTTCTTCATTTCTCAACAGGGGCCCCCCCCTTTCCTCCTCCAAGTTCCACTCCCTTCCCTGCATACTTCCCCTCCCCTATGCCTCCACCCACCCAATTATCTTCAACCTCACTCATTATTGGTGACTTGCGCACCCATGATAGGCGTGAGATATCTCTGTAGCTTCTTGGGCATTGGAGGTAGCCAAGGGGTGGACACTGGACACACACTTAGAAAAAGCATTCTCGAGACGGGTCGGGGTTTGCCGTCCATCCGAATCGATTATTGCGTGTGAAGCGTCCAGGGTCTCTCCTTTCCTATCTTCGAAACGATGACACTTTGTATATGGTAATTAATCTGAGCCAATGAAAGCGTCTTGCTCCAAGAAGAGCACACGAGAAACCCTCGAAGACCCCAGTCTCTCCTTACATATGAAACGTCTAGGCCCCTCCTTATTGAAAGCAACTTTCTTCAATAAGCATATGGTAAATCGTATCAGCGAGCTATATCTGTTCATGGCAATGCCCTTTCTCCATTAACTCGTCTTGAAATAAGAGCTTTCGCGCTTTGCTTGAGGGGATGATGGTGATAAAAAGCGCTTCGTCCCGTCACATGCATAACGTTGTTAGAAATCTAGTTGCATGTGCTACAACGCACGGTAGTAATCACTAGATGTCTAGCCATTTTTCCTAAATAGAAATGCCTGGCCCAT
Organism: Eucalyptus victrix; assembly: GCA_016097545.1. NCBI lineage: Eukaryota > Viridiplantae > Streptophyta > Magnoliopsida > Myrtales > Myrtaceae > Eucalyptus > Eucalyptus victrix. The sequence continues at coordinate 28,636,984 of CM027840.1, read as the reverse complement.
CTATCGCTCTCTAAATTTATGGGAACAATATAATAAATTAAACTTAGACATGCATGCTTGCCCGCGCCTCATTTTGTAAATCACAAAGGTAAAGGGGCATTTATGCTAATTTTCCTTTTTAGGTAGCGAAGTGTTGTTGCCTTATATGGAAGGGAACAACAAACAAAATTTTGAGGCAGATTCTCTCTCTCTCTCGCCTCAAAAACAACCGACAGCCTAAGCTTTTCTCTCTCTCCACTGTGTCAGTATTGTATTGTGATGAGAGAACCATTTAAGATAATGTAATAGTTTTTGAAGGAGTAGACGACACAATGATTTTTAATTATTTGTTATTTACTTTTTTGTGACACAAAATAAGCTGTTATTCTCACTGTAAATTAAAAGCAATCACATAAACATTTCTCTCACTAGGTATATAGCAAGATATGGAAAAAAATCAATAAAAATAGGCATAACCCAAAAATAGAAAAGAGAGAGAGAAATAAGGGGGGAGAGGAACTTCTACAATAGCACACGGTAAAATGATCAATGAGAATCTAAATTTTTTTTTTTTTTTTTGGGGGGGGGGCGGGGGTGGGGGTGTTCTTTTGGTCTATTTTTACAACAACCACTCAGGGAATGAGGAGCGATATCTGCAAAAATGGAGGGAATAATGGTTAACATGCGAATCTCTATCAGTGCACTGTGTTTGGAGTGGATAGCAGAGGGTCGGTCTCATGTGATGAAGCTGACTTCACAAGATGCCCATCATCATCATCACCATCACCACCGTCGTTAACACAAAGTATCTCTTCAAGATTAGCCTCCTTCTTATTGCTGCTTGCTTCCTTTTGGTTCGTGACGATGGAGATGGGAGCGGGATCGGCCGATGACCCTTTGGATGAGATTGGCAGCAAAGGAGGAGAAGAGGGAGGAGGTTGAGTGAGCTCCTTGGCTCTCTCCACTTGAACCGCCCAATCAGTTCGGCAGAGAACATAGAGCATGAGCAATGCACATGAAGCCTGAGCAGCCAACAAGCCGAGCCACAACCCTGCGAAGCCCACTTTGGCCACGAACCCCATCACGATCGCCACCGGCATGCCGATGAGGTAGAATGAGCCCAAGTTAATGTTGGCGCCGATGGTGGGCCTGGCGCTCCCCCTCAAGACGCCGCATCCCGTGGTCTGAGGGCAGTTCCCGAGCTCGCAGAGCCCTGCGATCGGCAGCGCTGCTGCCGTCAGCTCCAGTATCTCGGCGTCCGCTGTGAAGAGCCGCCCCCACTGGTGCCGCACCAGGGTGGTGAACAGCATGGCCCCCAGGCCAAGCCCCACTGCGCAGACCAGAGCGATGATGGCAGAAATCCGGGCCCGGGCGGGCCGCCTTGCGCCGAGCTCGTTCCCCACCCGGGTCGAGACCCCAAGACTGAGAGACGAGGGGAACACATAGACCAATGAGGTGGTCTGGATGAGGATGCCCATGGAGGCCACGGTGGCACGGGGGCTCGCGAGGAGGCCACACAACACGATCATGAGCTCGTACCACCACCACTCGAGGCACACTGAGACGCAGGTTGGCACGGCAAGGGCGAGCAGGGAGGACCATCCCCGGAGGCAGTCAGCACTCGGGGCGACCCAGGAGCCTTCGTACACACGCGAGAAGTAGATGTAGGCAGAGAGCAAGACAAAGAGGTTGAGATTAGTCCAGACCATGGCTATAGCAACACCAGCAATGCCCATCTTGAAGTGGATCACCAAGAGGAAATTGAGAGGGACGTGAAGGAGGACCGAAGCAGCCGAGCAATAAGTCAGTGGCAATGTGATGTTCTGAGTCCTCAAATAAATCCTCAGTGGGTGAAGCAGGGAGAGGAAAAACAGGTCAGGCATTGAGAAGAGGATGAATGTGTGGGCTGTGGATGATATCTCCTCATCTTGGCCACACCACAAGAGGATCTCCTTCATGTTGGCCCACATGAAGCTTATCGGGACGGAGGCTGAGAGGAGGAGGAGGACGGTGCGCTGCAGCGTGAGGCCGAGCATCTTGTACTGCCGCGCGCCGTAGGCCTGCCCACAGATGGGCTCCATCCCCATGGCGAGGCCAGAGATCACGGAGTAGCCGGTGATGTTGGCAAACCCGATGGCGAGAGAACCGCCCGCGAGCTCGAGCTCACCAAGGCGCCCGAGGAAGAGCATCGAGATCATGGCCCTCAAGTACAAGAGCAGACCGGTGACTGCCGTCGGCCCGGATATCTTCCCTATCGCCTTAATCTCCTCCAAAGCCTGAGAAATTTTAAAACAAACATATTAACCTCTGCATGGCCATCTTTGCTAGCAAATCTCTTGAGCATCATGTCCATGCATGCAAAAAAGTGGAAGTAATAGTTTTGTTGATTACCTCGGAAGGCGTAGGCCATCTGTGGAGGTCATCTTGGAGGTCCATGGGGCTGCTCTTCTTATTGGGGTTCTTGTTGAGAAGGGTCTTCTCAGGGAAGTCAACTGAAGATGGGTTCGGGTTGCACATGATAACTCGATGAAGGAATGAATTATCTTTGTGGGGTGTAGTGATACTATAGCTTGTGGATAAAAGAACACGATAGAAAAGGCGTTTTCAAATGTTTGTGTAAGAGAGAGAGAGAAAGAGAGATTAGAAGGGAATGAAAAAAACCGAGACTGTGCAAAACTTTGGGTATCGTTGCGGCTTCGTTTGTTTGCTTTTAGAGGACGAGCTCTTTCTTCCTTTTTCTTCTCTTTTTTCGAGCCTTTTGATGGGAGTTCCGATGGCCTGGAAGGGTGGTGAAGAGGGGGTCGTCTATATATACAAGACCGGGGGAGGGAACCGGACCCGCTTTCGGTTCTCGTCCCATCAGACGTGTCGACGACCCGGGAAAAGTGTGCACCTTTACGTCTTTAATTTTTGCTCGCTAGTTATATCTAATGTATGAGGGGCCTCCCCTAGGAATTGAAAAAGAAAGAATAGCATAGGAGGACCAAGTGATGCTCAAGCATACACCCGTCATCGAGTACGGTAAATTTTGCGTTAGGTCATTATGCGGTCAGAGTTGTAATCACAATGAAAGGCGAAGAATGTAAAGTTAGACGGCCCGGGACTACGTATTATGTAGTCGCCCTTTTAGTGTCAACCTTCCTGTCGCCGCTAAGTCCCTTCTTAATTGATTGAACATAAAAAATTGCTGGGCAGCCGGGTCGATAGTGAGTGACTGACGCTTTTTGTTAGGATCTAGTCGTGTGATCTTTATCCGACTATATAAGAAGGGCGAAAACCCCAGAAAGCTATTTGGTGGGGATAATTAGTATTTTCAAACCGACATTGGGACGGTGTCGGTTTGGGAGAGCATTCACAGTTCAAGGTCTGCAGTAGTGGCCAATCCTCCTTTTGGGATGGGTGGGATTACAGGGATTAAGCCCGAGTATTTTATGGTTTTCACTTTAAGAGGGGATAATATTTTTATGAAGCTTGTGGCTTTAGGTGTTGTGATATATCCCTTTCTTTTCGTTACGTACCGAGGATCCATAAAGAATTTTATCTTGAAGAAAAAGAGTAGTGGGGGGGGCCAAGTGGAGAGAGCAAATTCGCCTGCCTGAAATGACATTGGGGAATAATTGGGGGAGGGGGTTTTCGTTTCTGGGGACATGGCCGGGTTTGCTTCATGGCTTGGTGGCAGAGGGGATGTTTGCATGCACTAAAGGGAGGCATGTCATCCTCCATGCATGCATGGCTCTGTTTTGCCTTTGCCCAAAACGTCCGCCCATGTGATACAAACCCGCTGGCCATGTCTGCAACTGCTGTATGTTCTCTCATGTCGTCAAGGCATCTGAAGCCGGTTGTTAGCCACCGACTAATCTCCATCAAGTATGATAATCCTCCCCGTCTCGATCCCGCTGGCTTATTAGAGATGGTGGAGATGGTGGGTCGGATCACGCCACATCACTGGTGCCAAGTGTCGCAACACCAGAGCATTCCCCCTCTCTACTTGCTCTGTTTGAGAGGTAACATGCTGCTCTCTCTCTCTCTCTCTCTCTCTCTCTCTCTCTCTCAATCAAGTTTGAATGAGGTTAAAGTGCTTGGATTGCAGTGAGGTGAATATATGCATATAAAATAAACTTGTGGTGGGAGGTCATTTCTGGGGAGTAAGTGGGGGGGATATGGCTGATATCTCTGATCCATTTAGGAGATATCATATCAGCTCATCCTATCTCCACATAAATTCATTCCTGGTCAATGATCAAAAGAGTCTGCTTAAACAATGTCATCTGTTAAAGATTCTTTTGCTGAGATCTGTGATCCATTGGGAAGATATCAACTCATCCAATATCGATGTGAAATGATTCCTGGTCAGTGATCCAAAAGATATATCTAAACAATGTCATGGGTTAAAACTTCTAATCAATCCATTTGACAGTCCCCTTTGGTCAAATTAATTTTCTGATGCACTAACCTAGTCAACATGTTGGCCCAAGAACTTTCACTAATTAGACAAAAATAAAATGTGTTTATCAAATCCCTCGCAACGCTTTGCACTAACATGATATAATTTGTCCATATTGATGGGTACGTGGAGTTTGGTGTATGGGTCCTCCATGGGACCACAAGGGGAGTTTAATGGCTGTGTACAGTACCGGCAGATGGAAGAAAGGGGAGCAAAACAGAGGAGTTTACGTGCACCCACTCCAACCATTTAATCTGTATCCCTTCACTCACAACAGAGGAAAGACTGTCTCTCAGAAGGAGGGCCAAAAAATGGGTCTTCTGAGCAAAAAGAAACAGAAATCCCTTCCCCCTCTCCCACCACCATCTCCTGCCCCCAATAGGCTAAAAAAGCAGCTCCACTTTTTATTTGCCCTTTTATCTCAGACAGAGCAGCTTCTAGCACCAGTTTCGCCTCTGTTTCCTTGAATAAGAAATAGCTTCTCTGAAATCCACATCCTGTATGTCAGTGTCCATGTGTCTCCAGCTCACTGAGTGGCTCTACATGGAGATTGAGAGCTAAGTGACATGAAGGTTAAAAACAAGGGAAGAAGAACAAAATGGTCCAGATTTAGTAAGATAAGCACATCAGTCATTCTCTAATTATTCAATAATGCCTGCTCATTTTGGTTAAATATAGGGGCTAACATGAGTAGACAGAAAAGGCATGACACTGATTAATATGAGTGAAAAAGATCCATCTTGGGTTTTATCATCCCCAATTGGGGAAGTGGGGCTAGCAGAAGAGGGCAGACCCCCCAGACTGTTTTCATGGAAAGGGACAAGCTCTAGGATCACATGGAGGAGATGCCTCCGCACTTGCATCAAAAAGATACATTGCAGCCAAAAAAGAAAAATATCACATAGTGGCCATCAGACCGAATTTCTTCTGCCTCCTAGCAAACAAAGTACTTAGACACTGTAATGCAACTCTCAATGCGAAAAGGATATACAGAAGTGACAGGACCTGCCAAGGATTTGACATTAATTAAAAGGTTATGCCCTTCAAGATTAGAACCGAATTCACAGATTCTATACCCTCATTCCTCCGGTTCTCACCCCCCAACTTTTCTTGAAAAGGTTGATGCCTGAACTTGGAACTGACCCATCATACAAAAAAAATAAACGCCTGACATTTCTTTCACCTTAAATACACTGTACAGGTAATCTAAGATTTCTTAAAGTCACATATGCCCAACAGCCCCCTCGACCTATGTATTACAAACATTCAAGCACTTATTGCTTCGTTCTTTCAGGTCGACTTCAGTTTAAACCCAATAAGAATGAAGATACTTGAAATAAAAGAAAAATTTTAACAGCTTTCATAGGTTAAATAGAAATTCAGACTTGAGCAGCTATGATACAGTAACCAAAAAGCATGTCACAGTAATAATTCTCAGGAGCAGGAAAGCAAGACATGCTTCTGTAGATACATTTAAGTGCATTAACAAAAGAACTTATTCCAGGATTCAGATGCAAGCAAGAAGGAAAAGGAGAGCTTGCCAATGGCCTTCCACCATGATCAATCAAGCTTTTTGGAATTTTAGAGCACCAAATATTGTCTCTATCAAGGTCTCAAGCAGCACAACTTATATGCAAGCTGTTAACCACTAAGCATAATTGACCATATTCATACAACAAATTCGCTGGAAAAGAAATGCATGAGATTCCAATTCCATGATTAGGCAACCCATGCGTAATGACATTTACATTAAAAGGAAAATGATACTTTCTGGAGAATATATCCCAACCACCAGCAGCTTTTTTGGTTGGTGAAGAAGCAGCTGTGGGAGTATTTCCTGGATCTGTAACTCTCTACTTCACTTAATAATCCATGGTGATCAGGCAGAAGTTTGAGAGTCCCAGAAAGCAGCATCTATCTTTTAATGAGAAATTCTTTCTTTGTGGAAAGTATACCCCACCAAGCATATTATACAACCATACCTGAGTTGCCATCAAACACGTGAAGATCATTGCTTCCCGCATAGTTTGTCTTCCACAATTCCCAACATGCAAAATGTGTACTACTACAATTCTGATTGTAAAGATACCTCAATCCTGTGCTACTATTTATTGTTCTAACAACTATCATGAAACTCATGTATCTTTGCACATATAATGGTAATCCAAATTTTAATTCTTTTGTCAGAATACACTGTCAAAAAAAAAAAATAATAATAATAATAATAAGTATGCAGAAAGCAGGTACTAAATAATTTTGAGTTGGAAAAAAAAAAAAAAAAAAAGAGCAAATTTTTAGATAGAAAACCTTATTGAAAATGACTCAATCGAAAAAAATAAGTATGAGCAATAAAACATACTTCTACCGTGAAAAATTTCTACAAACAAATTGATACAACAAAATACCTCTTCTGAGGCTCTCACCTTTTGGGCACTAAACAATAGCAAAGAGACTTGAAAGTTAATAGAGGATCCATAGCTACACCGCATGGGCTGGTAAGTTTTCACCACCAATTTGCTAAGACCATGGTCCACTTCTCCAGACACTACCAACTGCTCTTAAAAATTGAAAATCAACAACTCGAACGGTTGAAAGCACAAGAAAGAAAGACGGCTTAACCACAACAGCTCTAATTAATTAACTTGGCAATGCAAGGTTCAAAGGACTATAAATTGTTAGGGGAATGAAATTAACACACAAAAATACTGAGGTACAATTAGGGTGCACATGATAAAATTTCTGGAACGGAAATTGATTTCTGGCCAGAAATTGATTTCTCAATTTCTATTTCAAAAATTGAAAAGTTAAAAATTTTAACTTCTGATTTCTTCTTCAAATCTATGGAATAGAAATCTATTCCAGAAATAAAAAAATCAAATTGCGTTACTAAACGGATTTTTGTTCCAAAGAAATAGAGGAATAGAAATTTTATCATGCGCGCCCTTAGAATGTTCTGTCTCCTTGCCTCTCATCATATGCTTGTTTAAAGACAAGAGGCTTTTTGACACATATATCCAGAGAAGTAACAGATTCAGATCAAATATCAGAAGAAAAACTTCCTCATTTAGCACTTGTTTAAAGTACTAGAAGCCAAAGTGCCAACAATGTGATGGTTTTTTCACAACAGCCAGGACTCTTAATTCTAAATATCCTTATATAACTACTCCATTGATGAATTTCATAGTGGAAACAGAATTGTAACTTCTAACATTTTACTGGTATGCTTGTTAAATTCGCAAGCATCCATATAACCAATTTCTGCATGATGATGCAAGGATGGCCTCATTTTCAGTAAAAATCTTATGGGATATCAAAGCCACAATGAAATTTTATACATCCAGAATGCAGTAACGAGACAAACAGTGATATCTGCATAAGTTGCTCACAGATAAAAGAGTCAACCTCTTTGTGAGAATAGCTATAACAGAAGCCCCCATGAACATGAGGTTTTCAAAGCACCAAACACAAAAGGCATGCCATCAGCATTGGATGTTGCCCACTTGTATATCTATTATCAATTAATGCATACTGATGCTCCAGAACAGAAGCCTTTGCATAATGTCAATATATGTACACTAATCGTAACTGGCAGATAATCCAATCAAACCTTTACCCTGCCCCTTTGCCCAAAAAAAGAAAATGATTCAGTGGATATAGCCTCACCACATTAATTCGAAACCCATAAACCAATGTTTACCAACCAGAGGATTCAAAAACAGGTGAAATATTCAATCAAAAAGTTGGCATTCCCTCCACCGTCTTTAGAGATGCACAGAAAGGACAGCAAGCTTGTCATGAAAGAGACAACAAGTAAGCTTGTGAAACCATAAAAGCATGCATGATAAACTTGGAGCTCAATCTCACATGCAGTACATATCATGTATACAGAGAGCATTCAACCCTAATAATAGAAAACAACAGTCCATATTAAATACTCAGATGACTTGATGGATGTGGTGCTGGTGAGATGTTCTTGCAAACTATGTTAGTTTCTTCAAAGTCAGTCTTCGGAGTTTAGTTTGTCAAAAGCAATAAATATAGAGGTCGAGAACTTAGACCATGCTTAAGATTATAAAGTGTAAATTGTATAATATGCATGTATGTGTGCATTGGGTAGACTTTTGTTTTTTTTTTTTGGTCGGTGTCTGGATCCTTGGGATCATCAAATAAATCCCTCCAAAAAATCATCAAGCTTGCCAGAAGACATTTTTCAGCTGCCATCTAGCAACTTGTTTTCCACTTATCAACATCTTTTACCTGAAACCAGCTCCACATATTTGGCATGAACCCAACTGTTTCAAATTGAAAATCTACAACCAAGGTCTCCCACAGGCACCACTGAACCTGATCGACATGTTTCATTGTCTGTCCAGCAATAATTTGCATTTCAAATCAAAAGTTAACCAGCTTCATGAGCCCATATTTATATAAAAACAAAGAATTATAGCTTCTATTGAATTTACTATGAATGCTAAGCAATTAACTGAAGACCCAAAATTGTTCCCTATGATAATCAAAGAGTTCAACAATGACCTGTCTTATTTTAACTAGAGATGACAAAGTAGTACTATTCTAACATAAAGAAAAACCACACAGGAGATTAACCCAGGAAAAGGATAAAAAGGAAGTTCCACAGGTTAATAAAACCACGTTTGAAAACCCTGCAAAACAAGTAATCAGTGCAAGATGACATCCAGACTACATACTAATAAAATCTCCTCATATAAAGCCAATAATACCAGCTATGGTACTACTTGTCGGGTGTTTTAGCTCCATTATCACCGATCCAGTGTGGTGGTAGTAAACAAGAAGATTATGAAAGACAAATCAGGACTACTTATACCAGATGTGGTACAGGTATAATGTTCACAGAAAATATATTAGTAGGCATTAAGGCAACAGGTTCAAGACTTCCATGATTTACAGCCCATATAGCTTTCATGAGCCCACATTTGGAGAACACATCTTAGGGACTGTTGGGAGGGGGCCGTTCCTACCTGATGATTCCAGGAAAATTAGCCATTTTTTTCTCCATGGCCGTACTCCTTCCTTTCCAAGAATCCTCTAACATTTCTCTGGGATTAATCCCACTTGATTGTCTTAAAAGTACATGCCTGTTACCTCTACTGATGTTCTTAATGATTCTCTCTCCCCAAGCTTCATTGATGTGGCTTATTAGCTAGTCCATTCATAGTTGGCCCATTCCTGGATGTCCATTGTTCTTATAGATAGAAATAAACGTGTTTTTCCTTCATTCATGCATCTTCTTCAGGTTGACAATCCAAGATATAGAGATCTCACCTTTAACCTTCCACACTTCAATGGGTAACCATGGGTCTACCACTTCACGATTCTTTATCTTTATCGAAGCTCTAGAAACTTCCCATTCACTTATTTGTCATTAGGAGTTCCTACTCTTGCAAATTATGGAGTTCCCCCGGTTTAGAATTTCTCGTGACATTCCATTAAAGAGCTTACAAAAATACTCCATTGTTTTTAACTGCTACTTCTACAACTAGGGCTTTTTCATCCTCATCCTTAACTCATCTCAGCCTAGTTAGATCTCTTGTCCTTCTTTTTCTTGCTCTAGCCTACTTGCGCATATACTTATCTTCTTCTTTGGTGTTCGAGAGATTATAAACATCATTGCTTGTTGATAGCTTCATTGCACTAGCAGATTTCTTATTCTGTTTCTTTGCCACTATGTGCTCGGCCCACGCACTGCGTCATTTCTAAGAGATGACCTAGTTTTTGCACAATATTGCAATAGGACTCGGTTTCATAGAGATTCTACTGTAGAAAAAGGAGTGCCCATTCTCAGCTACCTGACACACACCTCTCTACCTCTTTTATCAAGCGCACCCAACCATGTAAGAAAACTCCTACATTAATGGATTTTGGCTTAAAGCACTTAATCTTTTTATCTAGCAGGTACTGACTTTCCATTGCTAATATCTCCACCAATCTGATTAAACAGAAATGCTTTTCATTGGCTTCACTTGGCTTGCCACCATGATTCCTTCAACAGATAATAACGATCAGCATCAAGAAGAAAAGCAAACTAGCAATTCAAGTAGGAGTAGTGCAATTAAGAAATGGTCGAAAGAAGTAATGCCTAAAAGGCCCAAACGGTTCCCTAAATATATCCTTTTAGATGGTTTAACTCTTGATGTACTTTAACAAAAGGGATAGTCAAACCTAATAGTCATGTTGGGTTGCCCATATATAAGATATTCTATATCCTATATGACAATTGATGACCGTTGCTAAATAGGATTGAGCGGATATCAGGCGCATTAAACTAGATAAGAAATGCGCCCAAAATATGACTAAGTTCTGCAAGGCAGATGCAAAAACCACAACCATTTGTTGCCATATTAAGAAAGAAAGAAAGATGACTGAACATTGGCAAATCAACCCCAGAGGTAGATAAAAATAGTAGATAAATCCTAATCAATCAACGGCATGACCTGATGGCAAGTACAGACATGGACAAAATCGATCTGAGGAGACAAATAAGCAGTATTCACCTGTTCATTTCCCATCACATGGCCCTTCTCTCTTTTAGCCGCTCAATCTCCTAATTCAAAGTCAGAGCTGGTGCATGTCCTGATTAGCGACCACTGTCATCCAGAAAACAAGAATTAGAATGGTCATAACTAACCCGATGTTCCACCCACCAACAACTTCATGTAAGCTGTTATCCCATTCAATCATTAAAAGAAGCACAAGCACACGAACTATTTAACAATGTTAAGTTAACATAGACTATCTTGCTAGACTCTGCAATACTTGGCAGTCCTCGACGAGTTCAAATCCTCAGTCAAGAGTCTTAGCCCTCCACACCAGATCATTGGAAATTCAGAACCCATTCAAGCAGCCGCAAAATATCGCCCGATGAACCCCAAACCACGATGTTCGTAACCACATATTGGCTTAGACTATACCAAGTCTGAAGCATTCCTACCACAGAAAAAGTTCTACAATTTACACGCGAGACAAACTTGGGCAAGCTCGCTCCCTCACCATCCACGAGCTGAAAAAGAGTAAACCCATTTCTAGGACAGCCTCGCCTCCGAGATCACACCCCCCGGGGGAGTCAATTAAGAACCAAAAAGCCAAGCCAACCCCAATCAATCATTCGCAATCGTTGGAAAGAGAGAGAAGGAAAGAAAGAAAAAAAAAACTTTCTCGCAAAATTGCACAACCAGACATCCGCATTTCGATGCCGACCAAATGGGCATTAAGGGTTCGCGATGCAAGGACGATACCGGGTTTCGCTTCGATAATCAACCGAAACGAACGGCACGCAGAAGCGGAAGGAGCAATCGGCTGCAATTGGGCTCCGAAGCGAATCATGATCGGCCGCCAAGAATCCCAGGTGTTCGTGTTACCAAGCGTCGCGAAGGACGCAAAGACAAGAGCTCGAACGCTTCCGTGGCCCTTGGCCTCGTCTTGCTTCCATGGCAGAACTTTCAGGAGCAGTCCAGGGAAAGAGAGAGAGAGAGAGAGAGAGAGGGGACGGGTTCGCCGGCGGGCCGGCGGGACGGCGGTACCTACTGTTGACCGTTTGTTGACCACGAATAAAAGTAAATCGAAATTTTTTTTTTTTTTTTTCTTTTTTGAACCCATGAGAACGAGGACACCCACCTATGGAATACAGCCACATCAGAACATTTAAAATAAAGACATAAACAAAAATAAAAGATTGAGAAACCTCATTATTTAATTAAATGCCCAAATTTCGACCGAAAAATATTAAATGCTCAATTAATCTAGCAAATTATCTTTCATCATATTCAATTCCTTCTTGTTTTACATTTCTTTTCAGACGATAATTCTAACGTCTAAAAATTCATATTAAGTATTGTAGTTTTGCAATTTAATATGTGTCGATAACGATTGAAAATTAAGGTACGTGCTTGTGCAGATTCCAAATGATAAGGTTTTTGTTGAGTTTTTTTTTGTTACTTTTGCCTCATTTGACTTCATTAATCAATGGGGTTGAGCAAGGAAGACAAGGATGCTTATTTTGGCTTTTACAATGCTCCGGGTGGGAACATGAACGGTCAAACTGAAAAGTCAACTCCACTTGGACCTAGTGCAAATGGAAAAGGCCCATCTGAGATGTAGGAAAAAGGAGGAATTGGATTGTGGGAATTGGGCTTTCAAATCAATAGGGATTGACGAACCCTCCATAGTACAGAGGCAACGAAAAACCAATATATGTGGCGGCCCAAATCCTGGCTTACCACGTCCTAATTTGATAAACCAAAACATAGGTACCATATGTTGAACAATGTCTATCAATCCTACTTCCAATGAATATTTCGTATGTGGTTGATATTGCTAGATGGTGCGACATTTGCATTCGAATCAAATGTTCAATGACATAGTTTGATATTGCGTTGATGTGATCTTCAATTAAAAAGATAGAAGTGATTTTTTCTTGTAAGTTAAGATGTCCTCACTTGGCCAAGAAGATCAGATTGCATGCTGGAATTGCCAGCAAACCGAAACTGCACAAAAAAGGGGCCTCACTTGAGCATGCTCGATCTGTTCCACTATGACGGCAATGCGTAGTGAAAGCTTGAGCAATGGTCACGGGAAGCATGTTAGGTGCTTTAGTTTAACATTTTGAAGATCTATTGATGAAAATTTTTAGTGTTTGGCAATCATTCTTAAGGAGCTTTGAGTTAAAAGTTAGTATTGGAAAGGTTAAAAACTCAAGATAGTTAGAAACCTGCTTTGAACTTTCAGCAATTTTAAAATGCTGAAATAAGAGTTAAATGATTAATTTCTTCCAAAATTATCCTTATCAATGTTTCAATTTTTCAGTTTTGCCCCCCGTTGTATTGTTTATCTTATTCGCGCGAGGGTAGCCGGCTAGGGCCAACAAGGCCAAATTTAACCACAAGCAAACAAGGGGTCGATGAGGTTACACAATCCACACGACCATCACCTAAGGTCAAGCAACCCGAGCAACCCTCACCAAGGTTAAGGTCACATGACTTTAGCTAAGGGTTGCCCGAGGTCGTGCGACCTCAATCGAGAGTTGCTAGTCCTAGATCTGACTTGTTGATGACCTAAGCCCTTCATCAAAGTCAGCGAAGGATTTGAATTCCTTTGAGAGAGAGAGAAAGAGAGAGATTGCAACTAAAGTCTTTTGCAAAAATATTTTTTATAAAACACTACTTAATCCAAAATTGCTTTACAAGAGATCTTTTACTAAACATAATTGTTATGTAGTCCCAACATCGACGATTCACATTTTAGAATATTTAAATATTAAATCGCACATTTATCTAATAACTTAAGTTTTTAAACAATTAATAATAATTTCACAAAATTTTACATGGCATTAAAGTGTTAAACACTTAAAAGTAAAAATGTGACCCATCACATTTTTGCATCGTAAACAACAACTCGCCACGGCCACAACTTGCAAACAAAGACCTATCGCGGCTACATCAAGGGCCAGTCGTATATCATGCAAGGTGCGGTCCAAAAACTTCGTGTAAAGTGAGTCCAACTTGAACTTTACACCTTCTATAAAATGAAAGGAGTAAGCTTGAATGTGCGCACGTGACAAGAAGCGAATGAACTCGCATAAATCCCACGCGACGCTCAAGGATCACCCAGAACAAACTAAGGTTCCAATTACACACGTACCATTCCTTTCTCTTTCCCTTCTCTTCTTCACCCGACGATACCAGCATTCGAGAACTCTTTTTGGGTCCCGTGATTCCCACGGTTCAACGTGGTCCAATGACGATAGGAAAATTGAGGCACGTCTCCAGAGAGTCGAATTGCAAATGATAAGGTCGGCTTCTTCTTCTTCTTCTTCTTCTTCCTTTCGGTTACTTTTCCTCATTTGACTTCACGGGCGAATGAAAAGCTTGAGAGAGCAAGAGAAACGTGCTTTATTTTGCTCGAAATGCATTGGATTTGGTACATTGGCAGTCAAACTGAGTAGTCAACATCACTTGGACTGGCGCGCATACGGAGGCCTACCAGAGATGTTGAACATGGACTCCCGGTGGAAAATTGAGGGATTGCATTCATGGAACTTTGGTTGTCAAATCAATTAGTGATTGACGAGCCTGCAAAACAACAAATTTCCAGCGGCCAAATCCTGGATACTGCCTCTCATTTTTAATAAATTAACACATTTATATTTCAAATTTCAAACGGCATAGATCGATCTTATCCTAGATGAATATTTTATACTTAATCGATATGGCTAGACGGTATAATATTTGCACACAGATCTCGTGTTTGGTAATATAGTTCAATCTCGCATCATAATGATTTTCTCGAGAAAATTTTTTTTCGATAACTCCTATGTTGCAGTAACGAAAATTTATCTTTAGTCAGATTAAAACGATCTATTTCATCTATTGGTGTACAAACCATCCCACAACATTGTTTATAACAACACTTTTCTAAACCGACGCAATTTCACATCTATTTTTGGCGTGACGGTTTTATTGTCCGGCTATTGAAAAGCTATTCGTGCTGCTTGAGATCATTCCAAGCAAAGTCAAACACAAGGTTGCTGAAAACCATGAGGCGAATATTTCAAAAAGAATCATTCGGCTGATTTGGATTTTTCTCCAGTTGTCCTTTCACCTTGAATAGTAGAATAAGGGTGTGATGTTGTTAAAAAAATAAAAAAAATGGGTTGATTTAGCATTTTTCATCAACTAAATCAAAAGGAGTTAATGAGAGAATCCAATTATGCCAATTTAATAAATTTTTGAACTTGATTGCTTTACTTAAAAATTTTATGAATTAATTACACTTTTGTTACGAATTTCAAAACTTGTCATCAACTTATCTATTCACATTCTACTTAAATTTCATGGCATGCACACTTTGACTTTTGGTTAATCCAAAACATCTTAAATTTTCACATCATACAAATGTTGACATATAAATTCTTATGTAATTTTTTCGTAATTTTAAAAACCCAGATAATAATTTATATTTCGGAAAAAAAAAATATGTGCTTTCTTAATGTTTGCCTAATAAAAAAGCAAACGGGCTAATTTGATCTTCTAGATATCCGGCCTCCACACATGGATCATTCTTATAACATAAAAGAAAAGCCACACCATTTCACTCGAACATAAAAATAGAAAAACAAAACAAAAAAAAAATAGAAAAGCAAAAAGGTTAAAATGCAATACGTGGCCAAAAGCATGATTTGCCGGTGAAAAACCGCGTTCCGGAAAAGGCTTCTTCCCACGAGCCTTCCGTTCTCCTCGGTCTACTACTACTCCTGTCCTTCGGATGGAACGTTGCCTTCGTTTTCCACTGCTCTCTCTGGTCAGCTTCGGCTGCCGGCCATAAAGTGGAAAGGCAATTATGGAATCAAAAAGTGAAGAGAGAGGTAGACCGTCCAAATTCAATGCTGAAATTCAACTTCTTCCGTACCCGTCTTTTCAATTAGGAGTCGGCACTTTCTTGGTGTTTTCCTAGATTCTGTACACATTCGGTGCGCGACTTTAGGCTTCGATTAGGTTTAATGGGGACAAATATATGCTCCGTTAATTAAGGATATGGTCGCCAAATTTTTTCGCCTTCTAATTTTGGACGGTACGATTTGTGGCCTTAAAATTTTAAAGCTTTTTATCTGTTATTCTTGAGTGAGGACTGGGGAGAGATGATTTTTCTTAAAGCAATGCCGCGTTCATTTGTCTTAAGTAAAGACTGGTTTAAACACGGCTGCCATCTTTTTGAATAGAGGCTTTCAAATTTTCTAGATTGATGTACTATTCATTCCGGAGGGAATGTAAAGAGGCTACGCTGGCATTTTTCTTAATAGTTTTTCAGAGAAATTCAAAGTGCTTCATTGTAAAAAAGAAAATCGGATGATTAATATTGAAGTTTACGAAATTATTGTGACCATAAATGAAGTTTATCGTTTTCTTGTTAATGGGAGAAAAAACAGCTCCACGGCTAGAAAAAAAATATCGCTTGCTCCAAGCTCACATATCACGAATGAGATTGGACTGACGTCTTATCTAATCCAAGAGTGGATGTGTAGTGGAGGTCATTGTGCTCAGGTAATACAAGCATGATGAAGCCTAAGATTTGATATAAGTTGGATGCAAAAAGTCGAGCCATAAGGCAATTTAGAAAATAGCAACTCCTCGAGTCTCACTCTCGGTTATTATCAAGTTCACTATTAGAATGAAATTTTTGTTTACATGTTGATAACGGTCTTTATTGTGATGCGAAAATTCGTTATTTACAAATGTCATGAGATAAATAGTGTTTATATAAAAAGTTCAAATTAACTTTCAACATGCGGGTTTGTTTACATTTATTTGGTCCTAGAGAAGTTTTTACTTTTTTTTATAGCATTCCAGCACTCTTTTTCATTCCACGTAGAGCACAAAACAAATAGTAATTTTTTTCCAATGATTTCCTAATAAACCATTATCGTCTATCTATATTATAAAACAAGCGACCCAAGAAGACTAATCATGCTTTCCCACAAAAGTTTTGTATGAATTGTGTAATTTATATTCATGTGGATCGTTAAATTCAAAGGCTCCGCATTAAATTTTGGCCAGATTCATGTCATATCACCTCCTTTTTTGACCAAATCTCTAGTTTTGCTTTAATAATAAGATAACGGAATGCCCGGCGAATTCTCCAATTTCTTGCCTATGAGATTTTTGTTTTTATTAAGGGTAAATCCAATTATAACTATCCCTCATCTCATGCATCATCTAAAGAATCATGTTTATCAAAGAGTACTCAG
This sequence comes from Eucalyptus victrix, assembly GCA_016097545.1. Classification (NCBI taxonomy): domain Eukaryota; kingdom Viridiplantae; phylum Streptophyta; class Magnoliopsida; order Myrtales; family Myrtaceae; genus Eucalyptus; species Eucalyptus victrix. Next base: position 28,619,786 of record CM027840.1, on the reverse strand, counting down.
TCCCTATCGCTTTCAGATGAGCTTATTCAATGCTCATCAGTCAATGTAATAACACTGTCTCCACATCATGTTTGAATAACTTGTCCTCTTTGGCATTTGAACTCTTGTATTGAACCCATTGTAGATAAAAACCCATTTGAAGCCTCCAATCAATTTTAATAAAAATAAATAAATAAATTGCAAGGAATCCACCTAAATAATAATCAATTGGGCAAGTGGTCAAAACTAAATTAATAGAAAAAGGAAAAAAAAAATGGGGGCAAAGAGAAAGATTGGAAGAAAACCAATCATTGTCGTTTTGCTAAAAAACCAAGCAAAATCAAACAAAAGTAAGAAAACGTATGGATGAGGCTTCACACTAAGTTTAATCATGTTCCCTCTTTATTGCTTTAATAATAAGGGAAGCTTCCATGGAATTGCCCGAAAGATGGGGCATGGCCATTACATGACAAAAGGAAAACGTTGCTCCTCTCAGCCACTTCTGAAGTAGAAAGCCACAAATGTTGTCTATAAAAAATTAAAAAAAAATTAAAAAAAAAAGAAGTATAAAAGGTATGCAATTTTTTTTTTATCCATTGAACGTGCATATTTAGGCGACTTCTTGTCCTTTTTCTTGGGTATGATAAGGTATATCCTGTTCGAGTTAGGCAAACTAAAAAATAATAGCGTATTAAAAGTATATGATATAAATGGTTCTTAAACTTTAGCTTAATATGTAATGTGATTGATGAACTTTAATTTGTTCAATTTGGCCCCTGAACTTTAGTCTAATATATAATATCATTCATGAACTTTAAATTTATTTAATATGGTCACTAAATTTAATCTATGGATTATATAAAATGTTCACTTTTATGTAGTCTAGAGAATTTGAACATGTTGCAAAAGTCCAAAAACCATATTGAATAAATCAAAAGTTCACGAATGATATTGCATATTTGATTAAAGTTTAGGGATCAATAACACATTGAATTAAAATTCAAAAACCATTCATGTCACTATCCCAAGGAAAAAAAAAAAAAGAGCTGAGAAATTCACGTTGAATAGACTCATTTCAGTTTCCAGCAAATAAAAAAATCGAGAGAAACAATTTTTGATAAGCATAAACAAATTTGAGTTCGTTTGGCTTATTAAAATCGATTCAATCTCTTTCAGTATGATTTTTAAATTGATATTCAGGTTGGACGACACTGACTAGATTTCGAAAATGAAGTTGGTACACGCAACGTGATGCTTCATCGAGTCGCCATTGCGTATTAAAAGAGAAATTAAAGTTGGATGACTTATACTTACACCACCGCAATTAGCTCCTAATTATAACGAGGCACATATTTACCGTTAAAACAGAAAACAGGGACGCGCCAGGTCCCCCGTTCGAAGAAAAACAGAGCATTCGTTGATGATGGCAACACAAATCTTCCTAAGTTGACTTGTCTTCATCTTCAATCTCCCTTCAACTTCACTCTCTCTCTCTCTCTCTCTCTCTCTCTCTCTCTCTCTCCAGCGCCAATCATGCCGGCGTCGACCGCTCCCGGCAGGCGAAGCCTCACTCCTCTGTTCCTGCCCTGTTTCCTCTGCCTCTTCTGCCCTGTCGCCGTCGCCGACGAGCTCCAAATACTCCTGAACCTCACCGCCACGCTCCGGACTCCAAACTCAAACCTGTTCTCCTCGTGGACGCCAAACAACCTGCCGTGCCGATTCGCAGGCATCGCCTGCGACGTCAATGGGTCGGTGACGGCAATCGACCTCTCAAACCAGCAGCTGACAGGCGTGCTCCCCCTGGGATCGATCTGCGAGCTCAAGAACTTGGAGAGGCTAGCGCTAGGATTCAACTCCTTGCACGGAACGCCGACGGGCGATTTGAATGGTTGCGTCAAGCTACAGTACCTGGACCTTGGAAACAATGACTTCTCAGGATCGGTCCCGGACCTCTCGTCTCTTCACGAACTGCGTTATCTGTACTTGAACAGGAGCGGGTTTTCCGGGGCTTTCCCGTGGAGTTCCCTCAAGAACATGACGGATTTGATTGTCTTGAGCGTCGGAGACAATTCCTTTGATAGGACTCCTTTCCCTGAAGAATTAGGAAGCCTTTTGAAGTTGAATGAGCTTTACATGTCGAATTGCAGCATCGAAGGGCGAATCTCGCCCGTTATCGGGAATCTCATTGAGCTTGGAAGCTTAGAGCTTTCAGTCAACTATTTAAACGGTGAAATACCGAAAGAGATTGGAAATTTGGTGAATCTCTGGCGACTTGAGCTCTATGACAACAGTTTGACCGGAAATTTCCCCGTCGGATTCGGAAACCTCACAAAACTTGAGTACTTGGATGCATCGGCGAACTATCTCGAGGGCGATCTGTCTGAACTGAGATTCTTGACAAACATAGTCTCTTTGCAGCTACTTCAGAATCAGCTCTCTGGGGAAGTACCAATTGAGTTTGGCGAGTTCCAGAGGCTCGTCAATCTGTCCCTCTACACGAATATGCTCCATGGTTCTCTGCCCCAGAAGCTCGGCTCGTGGGCGCAGTTCGATTACATAGATGTCTCGGAGAATTTCTTGACGGGTACGATCCCGCCAGATATGTGCAAGCAGGGGACGATGAGGGAGCTTCTCATGCTTCAGAACAGCTTCTCCGGTGAAATCCCAGGGGCTTACGCGAATTGCTCGAGTTTGACGCGCTTTCGGGTCAGTAACAACAGTCTCTCAGGTGTTGTTCCTGCTGGTATATGGGGACTGCCAAGTGTGGACATGATTGACATCTCTTTGAACCAACTTGAAGGGCCAATCACCTCTGATATTAAGAATGCCAAGGCACTGACTCAGTTACTAGTCGGAAATAATCACTTGTCGGGTAAGTTGCCGGAGGAGGTTACGGAAGCTAAATTGCTGGTTAAAATCGACTTGAGTTACAATAAATTCTCTGGGGAAATCCCAGAGAGTATCAGCAATTTGAAAAGTTTGGGCAGCTTCTATGTGCAGTATAATATGCTGTCTGGTGCCATACCCGAGTCACTGAGCTCGTGTGTTTCACTTAGCAACCTTAACATGGCTCACAATTCACTGTCCGGTGAAATACCGTCGTCTCTTGGATCTTTGCCGACTCTGAACTCTCTGAATTTTTCCTATAATGAACTCTTGGGACCGATTCCGGCTAGTTTATCTTCCCTAAGGCTAAGCCTTCTTGATCTCTCCAACAACCGTTTGACCGGCCCTATCCCACAGTCTCTCTCGCTTGAAGCAGACAATGGAAGCTTTTCCGGAAATCCCGGCCTATGCACCACTGCTGCAAGGATCAAATCCTTCAAGCAATGTTCGTCTCATCCAGGCTCATCGAAGATCATCCGAACCGTGGTAATTTGCTTCCTTGTAGCTTCAGTGCTACTTCTGACCTCCCTGGCATGCTTTCTTTTCATCAAGAACAGAGAAAAGAATGGAGACAGCAAGTCAAGAGAAGAGTCGTGGGAAGTGAAGTCGTTCCACACGTTAACCTTCACAGAGGACGAGATTCTCGAATCCATAAAGCACGAGAACATCATTGGGAAAGGGGGTTCTGGCAACGTGTACAAGGCGAAACTCCCTAGCGGCCGAGAACTTGCTGTGAAGCACATCCCGACAGCGTACTCTAGTACCCATGGAAGGAGCCTCAGTACTAGCCCAATGCTAGGTAAGGGCTGCAGAAGATCCCGAGAATTCGAATCCGAGGTCCGTGCATTGAGCTCGATTAGGCACGTCAACGTGGTGAAGCTTTACTGCAGTATCACGAGTGAAGACTCGAGCCTGCTTGTTTACGAGTATCTCCCCAATGGCAGCCTGTGGGACAGGCTCCACTCATCCGGGAAGTTGGAGCTGGATTGGAAGACGCGGTACTGGATCGCGGTCGGGGCAGCCAAGGGATTAGAGTATCTGCATCACGGGTGCGAGAGGCCCATGATCCACCGGGACGTGAAGTCGAGTAACATCTTGCTGGATGAGTTCATGAAGCCCCAGATTGCAGATTTCGGGCTTGCCAAAATCCTTCAAGCCGGTCGCGGCGGCAAAGACTCCACACAGGTCATAGCAGGAACACCAGGTTATATTGCCCCTGGTAAGGAATCGATCATGGCCATGCCTCATGTATTTCCTTCTCTTCAATTTATTTCTGAGAGTTCTTTTGCAATTGAAACCAGATGGAAATTGATGAATAAGCCAGTTAGGTTTTGGCAGTGCTTAGTGCTTATGATTCATGTTTGGTCTATGTCACAGAGTATGGATACACGTCCAGGATCAGTGAGAAGAGCGATGTCTATAGTTTTGGGGTGGTCCTGATGGAGCTCGTGACAGGGAAGAGGCCAATAGAGCCAGAGTACGGGGAGAACATGGACATCGTGAGCTGGATCTCGAGCAACTTGAAGTGTAGAGAGAGCGTGATGCGCCTGGTGGACTCGAGGATCGCGCAAGATCACACGCGAGAGCAGGCCATCAAGGTGTTGAGGATTGCGGTTCTGTGCACGGAGAGGCTTCCTTCACTGAGACCCACCATGAGACGTGTGGTTCAGATGCTGGAGGACGCCGAACCATGCGGACCGGTCGACATTGTCATCGAGAAAGCCGGCAAGTCAGGTGTGGAGGGCGGGAAAAGCTGAGCAGGATGTGCAACTAAATAGGGGGAATGGGGTATTAGCCGATGCTGATGCCGATGCCTGATGTCGTCGACGGAGCAAGACATCGAAGGCCCGGGATGAAGGGCGAGCGCTCCGCATCACTAGCCCTCCGGGAGCACCCGATGCTCTGGAACCCAAACATTTTGGGATGGAATGTTAAAGACCGGACAAACGAAGAGAAACTCTGGTACAGGAGCATTTCTAGATTGTGCAGTATGGGAAATTTAATGTAAATGTGGATATAGTTAGTTGTATTGGAAGCCTAACGTAAATTCTACTTTAATGTAAGTGCTTTGGCGATTGCGTTTTTTGTCTGTGTAACTTTCATGGACGACAACACTCACCTGAAGAAAATGTGGCCGAAGATGTTGATACGGAGTAATGAAAACCTCCGTTCATACGGTCCATGTGATTTACGATCCAACCTATACTGGTATTTACGCTGGGCCGGTGGCCCAAGTTGGCCTTGGAGTGTAGCCATCGGTAGGGTTGACCGGTTCCTAGTCCAGTCTAGTAGAATTGATCACTATTTTTTTCCTATATTTCCATTTGGATATCTTATTATCCAAAGCATGATCAGAGACAAATTTAGAACTTGAGCCAAATTCTATACTTCCATCCAGATATCATATTGTCAAATTACAGGCTCCTATTTTCTCAAAAACAATAAACTAAACTCACTTTTAAAAAAAAAAGAGATAAGGATAAAAGTATATGTAGTCGGTTAAGTCAGATCCGGTTCCCCCTTGGAATTAGGAACTAGACTAACACTTGAGAGAACAGGACCAAATTGGCTAGTACAATCCGATCCCAACAGTGCAGTCCATTCTGTACACCCCTAGCCATGGGCGTCATTTCAATTCACATTGGGTCCGATGAACGACCGGACGTAGAAAATTTGCTGGTGTTTCCAAAGTTCAAGGCCTCACTTTTCTATTTTTTCTTTTATTATTGATAATCCAAGCGTACAAGCGCAAAGATCAATAACTTGAAAGCCCAAGAAAAACCTATGTAGCACCGACACGGATACGCGACACTCGACATGACAAGACACGACACGCCGACACGTCATTTCTTAAAAATAGAGAATTTCGACACGTTCCGACATGTTATATATTAAATATATTTTTATATATAAATACATACATAAATAATAATAAAAATAGCCTAGAATTAATTTACACGAAAAATATTAAATAATATCATTCATTATTTTAATTTGTTATAATAATACATAAAACTTAGAGGAAAAAGACATTATTTAAAGAAAAATGCTGAAATGATATTTTTAAATTTATTTTATTTATCATATATAGTATTTTTTATTACTTCTTTCATAGTAAAAGACTTTTAAAAAAATTAAAACAATTTAAAAAAAACTGAAAAAAAATTGACCCATGCGTGTATATTAATAGCAATTTTATTACTTCTTTTATTACTTCTTTTGTGTATATTTATATTTCGACCTCTTAAATATTAGAAATTTTTAAAATTGACCCCGTACGTGTCGGAATCGCCTGTCGGAATTTTGGATTGGCGTGTCGGAGCGTGTTGGAGAGAGTTGACCACGTGTCGGATTTTTCGACACTCGTTTAATGCGTGTCGGGACATGTTGGAGCATTTCGGACACGTGTTGGAGTGTCGAACATGACACGAAGGCTTCCGGAGAGTGTCCGTGCTACATAAAGAAAAACTCGAGAAGTTTCGTAAACCAGTTAAATCTATACCTTTGAAGCAGTTTGCACGTGGGCGTCTCGGTCTCGGTTCTTTCACTCGAATTAGTGGACAAGGTAATTGAAGCATTGAATATGAATAAGCTCATGCTCCATCGGCCCACCCTGGAAGGTCTAAAGCAAACACAAGATTTGCACAAATCGCAACACGAGAGATGATGTAAGTACTCAAGAGTATTCATATTTAGGGGTGTAAACGGTTCGGTTCGGTTCGGTTTTTTTGAAAAACCAAACCGAACCGAACCGTTAGAAAAATCTTCCGAACCAACGAAACCCGAACTGAACCCGAATACGAACCGAACCGAAATTTCGGTTCGGTTCGGTTCTGCCGGGTTCGGTTTTTCGGTTTTCGATTTTCGGTTTTTGGTTTTCGGTTTTTAGCCTTTGGTTTTCGGTTTTTGTTTTTTTTTTTTTCTGTTAAACTTAGATTTCTCCATTTTTACTTGTTGGATCGGTTCGGTTCGGTTAACCGATAAAACCGAACCGAACCGAACCGAACCGAAAATTTTCGGTTTTTAATGAAAACCGAACCGAATGAAAACCGAACCGAAAAAACCGAATTTTTCGGTTCGGTTCGGTTCGGTTTTCGGCTCGGTTCGATTTTCGGTTCGGGAATTGACACCCCTATTCATATTTGCTCAATCAATATATGAAATACGAATCGATATATTAAATTTATGAATCGTGAATTGACAATTGACAATCAACTCAAATCTGTGATAATGGACCCAAATAAACCCAGTCCATGTTCTCAAAGCCCAAGCCCATGTTTCAATGGACATAATTCAGCCCACTTGCAAATTTCCTCCTTTTAATATGCACATGAAGTAGTGAATCCAGCGGACAAAACAATAAACGAGATCGTCCTCGACCTGTTAATTCATTCACTAAGAGGATTTCGGAATTATGGTACAAATTCGAAATTATGTAAAATTTGAGCCGCCAAGTCTGATTTTGGAGTTACTGAGCCATGCGGGATTTCATGGAAATTGTCAAGTATGGCGTTGTGGAGTTGTGGAGTTTTATGGGAGTCTGATTAAAGCAACACTTTAGTCAAAACGAAATCTTAAAGCTTTGGGGACGGGCTACACGTTGCGGATGACTTTGAATAATCTCTTGGGGTGAGCAATTTGCTAATGCATAGGAGTTGTTTTGTTAGCAATTTTATTTAGTTTAGCTGATTTGTAGTTGAAGTAACGATTTACTCTATTTTGACATTATTTATTGCTTATTTAATAGGATTGCGAGTGCCATGATTCGAGTAATCCTTACTGTTTGTCATAAGTATTCCCAGGTAAGTGGTACTATCTCTTTTTTGAGTTATGACTTATGAAATAGCATTTTTATGCATAAATATCTAGACTGAACATTTGCTACTCTTTCGTTATTTGGTAATAGTTTGAAAAACGTGTTACAAAAGGTGGTGTGAAGGTTTATAGGGAGAATTACCAAAAAAAAAGTCATAAACCTATTGCAATTGTGCCAATTCAGTTCATCCGGCCAAAATTGGCCGGCTACGTATTGACGATGTGGACGCCGATTGAGGATGTTGGCCGCGAACGCCGATGTGGCAATTTATATATATATATATATATATATATATATATATATATATATATATATATATATATATATATATATATTTCGATTTTTTAAAAATATTTTTTTGAATATTTGAATTTTTTTTTAATTTTGAATTTTTTTCCCCACCTTCTTCTTCTTTTCGGCCGGCCCAAGCACCGACGAGAGGTGAGGGTCGGCAAGGTCAGCCTCGCCGGCCACTGGCGAAGGCGAGCCTCGCCCAATGATGGTGAGGTTGCCGTCACCACATCTAGTGGGACTCGGCCTCGCTAGCCACTGGCAAGGTCGACCCTTGCCTTGGCTGGGTGAGGCATTCCCTTCGTCTCCTCTGCTCCGTTCGCTTGCATATAAAGGCGCATGCATTGCTGCCGGATTCAATTGAATCGGACAGAAAACCCTAATCGCGTAATAGTAGAGAGAGACAGAGAGAGAGAGAGTGGTCGTGCTTGCGAGGGGGGGGGAGAGAGAGAGAGAGAGAGAGAGAGAGAGAGAGAGAGAGAGAGAGAGAGAGAGAGAGAGAGAGAGAGAGAATGTTTGCAACGGGTGGCGGCGGCAACAGTCAAGAGGAGGACAAGAAGCCCTCGCCTAGCCAAGGTGAGGGTCAACCTCGCCGATGGCTGGCGAGGCTCCTTGCCTAGGGACAGTGAGGTTGATCTCATCAGCCCTCACCTCTAGCCGGCTGGCGCAGGCCAAAGGAAGAAGAAGATGGGAAAAAAAAAGGAAAAAAAAATTATAAAAAATAGTTAAAAAAATTCCACATCAGCGTTCACCGACCAATTGTTCCCAACTGGTGTCCACGTCAGCACCAACTTGCCAATTTTGGCCGGATGGACTGAATTGACACAATTATAAAATGTTTAGAACTAAATTGGCCAAAAAAAAATTTATGACTGAATTGACATAATTGTAATAGGTTTAAGACTTTTTTAGTAATTCTCCCAAGGTTTATATATATGTATTGTGTTACGAACTGTTTTATGAAATGAGATTTATAATGATTTAAGAAATTTTTTATACAAGGCTTTTCAAAATGTCAAGGTTATATGAAATGGATTCTGAAATGATGTGAGTCATGTGAAGCGTATTGTTTTGTTTGATGAACTAGGTTGCAAAATATTATCTGTTTTGGTTTATAAAACCGATTTATGATACTAATTCTAGATTTGGCTTTGTGGAAAGAATTGATTTTTGAAAGGATATGTTTGGTTTGTGAAGCCAATTGTGATATGGACCGATCAAAGCCTAAGTGCTACATAGCAACGTGACTCATGTGGGGGCCACTTCTAGAGCTTTGTACCATTGATATATGTTGGTTAAAAGTTAAGCTCTCTATGGCGACTCCAGTCATGTGAAAGCCACCTCTAGGGCATTGTATTGTTGATGTACGTTAGTTAAATATTAAGTATTACACGATAACGTAATTTTATGAGAACCACCTATAAAGTCTTATACTATTAATATGTGTTGGTCAAGGGTTAAGTTCTAGGTGATAATACAAATCTCTTATTAGCCACTTATAGAGCCTTGTACCATTCAAGACCTAAGTATTACTTGATGACATCTCTTATGGAAGTCACCTCTACAATCTTATAAGAGATATGATTAAACCATCAAAAAAATACTTTCAGACTTCTAGAAAATGTTTCATGCCTTGAAATCTGGACAACATTTGGGATATCATCATCTCGAAAGCTCAAGTTTGGTCAATAGAATAAACCATTGACATGTGATTTGACATAAGTCTCATAGGAGATCTAAGCACTACATGATGGTGTCAATTTTGTGAAAGCTACTTCTAAGGCCTTGTGATGTGACGTGAGTTTGGTCAATGAAATTGACCATTGACATGTGATTTAAAATCGATCAGTGGACTAAATCATTAATTACATGTTTTCATATTATCGATGAAAAGGGTATTTCAAATATGAGCATTAAGTTTACTATATATTGGATTTAGGATATTCAAATCTAGTATTGCTTTACAATAATGCATGGCGGGTGCTCAATTCAATTATAAAAGATATGCACCACTCATTGAACTGTAATTGGTTATCTCCCCTCTCATTCCAATCTTTTTTAGGCACTTTGGTTAATGACTAGAAGGACGAGAGCAATATCTTAGGGGATGAGTTGATATAGTTTGATTTATGTCTAAGATGACATTTGTTGGGTTTAGCTGAGTTGGAAGTGTAAATATTCTTTTGCTAGATTATGGAAACCCCGATATGTTGTTTTGACTTTGAGGTTGTGTCCTTCAAGTGAAGAAAAAGATAGCCGTGAAGAAAAGGACGAATGTGTCATTATTCCCATTCCCATAAGATTAAGGGTATGATAGAATCAAACAGCGAAATTTAGTGAAATACCCAAAATATTTATTTTATCTTAGGCATATATTAAATTAGCCAGGAATATCAATGCTCCTTTAGGACAATAAGACAATGGTAATCATGTTTGCATAAGAAGACGTCTCGACCAATTATTTACTTAACACGAGGATCATATTTAGATGCAATGACAAATCCTTGCACGTTACTCGATTTTATATTTGGATTGTGTGCAATAGAATATAGTGAAAATAATGTATGACTATACCATTAAACACGAACAAAAAGTTGCATCTTTTGATAAGAACCAATAGCACCAAAATTACGACTCAATTGAGTCGATGGATATATTCTAGATCATAAGTTCAATAGGGCAACGGATAGGTTCTTTTGCAATCGAGTAAATTGTCTTCTAATGGGTTTGTACTTGAAGACAGATCAAATCAAGAATCACACGGTTCCGATGACTATAGAATTACGAAGCTCTAGCTCGAGCTCAACTCAACTAACTCTCGCAGCCGGTGCTCGAAACACGACCGGGCACGATAGCTTCGTGGTCGAGATCAGCTCCAAAATCAGGTGGTTCAATCGCGGCGATCGACAACAACGATGATGGAAACGATTTTGGGCACTTGAAATGGGACCTTTTGCTCCGCATAGCATATCTTTCACTCAATCTTTGGGGGAATCGCACTTAGGAGCAGAATTTGCAAAAGAAACGAGGCGAATCTCCTTTTCCCATGTCATCTGATTAGGGTTTTGGGACGCGGCAGACCGCAAGAATGAAGAAGATGGCGGATTAGCAAAAGGAGATGCGAGAAGCATTCGCGGCCCTTGATTTTGGCCTGGCGTCCTTGTCATTCCTTCCCTTCTTCACTATACAAGAGCAATAACCCAATGCATCAAGCAGCAGAAGATGCACTTTGCCCTCCATGATTGACTTAACTGTTAACCCCCTACCTTTTGATTACACTAAGCCATTTTTTTGCAAGAATATTATTTGTTTATCCCGACAAAGCGGCCTCTCGGGTGCGGCCACGTCACGCTCCTTGAGCAATTCCAAGATGCCATGTCCACCTCCCTCTCTCTCCTTTCCTCTCCTGCTTTTGGAGAGTGGGCATCTTTGCTTTGGGAATTCATCATTAAGCTCAGCATTCCTCCATCTAGAGGAAAATATCATTTATTAATGTTTAGATATGCTCTATGAGTGGATTTGAGAGCCAAAATCATGTGCAATCCGTGTTTTGTTTCCTATTAGATGCAATCGCATAAAGATTGTATGTGGATTTTCAGAGCATTGTTTATATGAATTCTGATTACAAATCGACTAGAAAACGCGATTCGCTTAAAGCATATTTCGATAGAATTTCAGGGCCTTAAACAATTGTTGACCTTTTATTATTAGATGTTTGGATATGTTCTATGAGTGAGTTGATTTGAGAGCCATATTCATGTGCAAATCTGTATTTTGTTTCCCACTAGAAGGATTGCATAAAGATGGTATACAGATTTTTCGAGCACTGTTTTTATAAATTTTGAATACTGAGCAATCAGAAGATGTGACGCACTAAAAATATACTTAAATAAAATCTCAAAGTCTATATAAGTGTCAATCTTTTATTAAGAAATTATCCGTGTTGATCAAAATCCAAGTACCACGAGAGTAAGTACTGGCACATCACGGAGACGGGAAACGATGATTAATCGCAATATTGGAATTTATCAACCGCCCTGTGGAAGATGACGCCGCAATGTTTAGGAAGTGCATCAAAGAAAATCCGAAAAATTGGGTGTGGGTATATATTTATGATTTGTGGATACACAGCAACCTCTAGCAATAGATGCATTTTAAAGAATTTCTTCATGGGAAAATAGAGCTGTTTAAGCCTCTAGCTTGATGACAGATGACGTCTATCGATTGATTGTTCCAACTTCCGACATCGTTGCACGAAAACAAATGGGCGTTGTTTCTCTTATAATATGCACCTGGAAAAACTGAAGTTGCCAGTCACAGCTAATCAAAATCCACGATTGTCATCAGGACATGTCAGATGATTGCTGTATCATGAATAGAGAACCCACTGAGCGAACAGAGAAAAGACATTCCTGTACTCTTCCATGTACCTTTTCCTTAAATTATTTCGCGTCGTTCTCCCCGGATTATTCCCACAAATGATCTGCGTAAAAGAAATGGGGATACCATTCCCCAAAGGGGCCACCTTTTTTTATCTATTCAAGGAATTTGATCTTGATTCTGTGGTGTCGCTCGCCCAAAAAGAACAGTGAAAGCAAAACCAACAAGCAACTTGGAGCGGCCCAGGACGAAGTCAACTATGGAAAGCGGTTCTTTTACCACCCCCACGATGCTCAAGAATCATATTTTTTTTTACTGTGGTGGGATTATGCATGTAATTCGGTTAAAGCACAAACGAGGCACCATGGACAAGCATGGGATGGCACAAAAGTAGCTTAGGCACCACCAAGTTGAAGATAAAAGTGTTGGACCCATAAATGAGATTGAGCAATAAGCATTCAGAAAAATTGTTGGGGGAAATCACCAAAAGGGAGCATAGATTCGAATTTATCAATATATTTAGTAAGACCCATCTTCATGAAGTTTAAGTTGATAATTTATGAGTCAATTAAGATATATTAACTCTCTACACCATACCGATTCTCTAATGTGATGCTTTTTCGCCTAATTCTAACAATTCCTTACTCACATATGAGCTCCAATGCTAGGTTTGCTCCCCTTAATCTAGATATCATCATCAACTATCTCACGTGTGAGCTCTAGTGTCCCCTTTAAGTTAGATATTCTTCCGCATCAACTTATCTCATAAGCATGTTCTAGTATTAGGTTTGCTCCCCTTAATTTAGATATACCTTATGCACCAACTTATCTTAAGTTGAATCTCTAATGCCCTTAAGTGCTGCCATTAGGCTCACATTGCTACACGATGACACTTATATGCTTAATTTAGACCATGAAGGCTGCCATCGAGTGCGTTGCTACTCCAAAACACCCACATTCTAATAGACCGCATTGATCGCATTGGTTAGGAGATTCCTCCCTTAAGATATATGACCAAACATTGATACATATGGAGAATAGGCCGCCAATCAATCATTAGTTCTAATACCAATTATTGGAAGCATGCAACAAAAACCCAATATCTCCATCTAGGAAAATCACCAAGAGAGAGCACAAGTTTCAACGTGTCAATATATCTAGTTGAATCCACATTCACTCGAGTCAATTAAAATATAGTAATTGCTCTGCACCCATGCTAATTCTTTGATGTGTAACTTCTCTAACACAACCTAGCTGTGCATTCTAACAAAAACAATGGCATGTGGGATGATGGATGAGAGGGCAGCACAGCTGAGTGATGATGCTTTGCTCTGGAAAAATGTAGAGATGGAGACATGGAACTTGATTGGGATCGGATGCGGTTTATTCATGCGTCTCATCAGTTTAAAGTTGGGGCAAAACATTGGATGATATTCTCTGCTTGATTTAGTGGGGGTATACTCATAAAGGCTCCTTTATGCAAAGTCATGCATCTCTCTCTCTCTCTCTCTCTCTCTCTCTCTCTCTCTCCCTGTTAGAGAGATCAACGTACGTGCGCGCGCGCGCAGGGTACTTGTATGCACAAGCCAACCTTTTTCCTGTCAACCGGGCTTGTTACTGCTGTGCACCCAGTGATCCCATCAGTCCTGCCATTTATATACTTCTCAACAAGCTCACCAACTTCTCTGCAACAACAAACTTCCTGAACTCTCTCTCAAAACACACCGAAACACGCTCAATGGCTCTTCACTCTGCCTTCTTCCTCTGCGTGTCGCTTGTATGCCTGTCGTGCCTATCTCAAGCGGCCAGCACAAACCAATCCCAATTCTTCGCCCTGATGAAGGATTCCTTATATGGAAATGCTGTGTCGAGTTGGAATCTCGACGGAGGGGCAGAGAATTCTTTCTGCAGCTTTGAAGGCGTCACCTGCAACCATCAAGGGGAGGTGGTAGAGTTGGACATAGACGGGAAGTCGCTCTCTGGTGAGTTTCCTGCCGATATCTGCTCTTACCTGCCGCAGTTGCGCATCCTTAGGCTCGGCCGCAATAAGCTTCGCGGCGACTTCTACAACAGCTTCATCAACTGCTCTCTTTTGGAAGAGCTCGACATGAGCTTCCTGTACCTCCACGGAACTCTACCTGATTTTTCTCCTATGCAATCTCTCCGGATACTGGACCTCTCGTCCAATCTCTTCACAGGCAAGTTCCCCATGTCAGTCTTTAACCTTACCAACCTCGAGTCCCTCAACTTCAACGAGAACGACCGCTTCGAACCCTGGAGACTTCCCGAGACCATCTCGCAGCTGAGCAAACTCAAGTCCTTGATCTTGATGACGTGCATGGCCGAGGGACGGATCCCGCCATCCATAGGAAACATGACCTCGTTGGTTGATCTTGAATTGGGTGGGAATTACCTGGTGGGGCCAATCCCCAAAGAGCTCGGCCTGCTAAAGAACTTGAAGCAACTAGAGCTGTACTACAACCAGCTCAATGGTAGCATACCAGAGGAGCTTGGGAATCTTACCGAGCTCAGAGACTTGGACATGTCGGTCAACCTGTTGACGGGGAAAATCCCGGAGTCCATGTGCAGGCTCCCTCATCTCGAAGTCTTGCAAGTTTACAACAACAGCCTCAGCGGAGAACTCCCGAGCGTGATCGGCAGTTCAACAGCCCTGACCATTTTGTCAATTTATGGCAACCAGTTCACAGGGGAAATCCCGTGGAATTTGGGGCAATCGTCGCCTTTGATCGTCCTAGACCTATCTGAAAACCAATTCTCCGGTCCCCTGCCAACAGAAGCCTGCAAAGGAGGTAAACTGCAGTATTTCCTATTCCTGGCTAATAATTTCTCTGGAAAGTTACCGCCCAGTTATGCAAATTGCTTGACTCTGTTGCGGTTCCGGGTTAATTCTAACGACCTAGAGGGCCCAATCCCGGAAGGACTTCTAAGTTTGCCTCACGCTTCGATCATAGATTTGTCTGATAATCATCTGAGTGGTCCTATAGCGGGTACAATCGGGAATGCGAGGAACTTGTCGGAGTTCTTCATACAGAAAAACGACATCACAGGCGTGATACCTCCTGAAATCTCTGGAGCCACCAACTTAGTCAAGATTGATCTGAGTGGCAATAGGCTCTGGGGTCCAATACCTTCAGAAATCGGCAACCTCAAGAAGCTCAATTTGTTGCTGCTGCAAAGTAATAGGCTGAATTCTTCCATACCCAAGTCCCTGTCTTCACTGAAGTCACTCAATGTTCTTGACCTCTCCGACAACCTCCTGACAGGGAAAATCCCCGAAAGTCTCTGCGAATTGTTGCCAAACTCCATTAACTTCTCCAACAATCATCTTTCCGGTCCAATTCCGCCTTCACTAGTGAAAGGAGGTTTGGTAGAAAGCTTGGCCGGCAACCCAGGACTCTGCATTTCTGCATCCGCCGATTCATCGGATAAGAGTTTCCCCATATGCCCACGGAACTCCTCGCGGAAGAAGCTGAATTCTATATGGGCGATAGCAATTTCATCGGTTATCATTACTTTGGGAACAATACTGTTCCTCAAGCGCTACTGCAGCAAGGAGAGATCGGTCATGGACCGTGATGAGACGCACTCTTTATCACTCTTCTCATATGACGTGAAGAGTTTCCATCGAATAAGCTATGATCACCAGGAGATCGTTGACGCCTTGGTCAATGAGAACATAGTGGGACGCGGCGGTTCTGGCACGGTCTACAGGATAGGGCTGAAAAGTGGGGAAGTTGTTGCCGTGAAGAGGTTGTGGAGCCGAAGTGCGAAAGAGTGCGTCCCCGAAGATCATTCAGTTCTGGACAGGGGGTTGAAGACCGAAGTGGAAACTCTGGGAAATGTAAGGCACAAGAACATAGTCAAGCTGTACAGTTACTTCTCGAGTCGCGATTGCAGTTTGCTGGTTTACGAGTACATGCCTAACGGAAACCTCTATGAGGCACTCCACAAGGGGCCCCTCAATCTGGATTGGCCCATCCGTCATCAGATTGCGCTAGGGATCGCACAGGGTTTGGAATACCTCCATCACGATCTGCCAACGCCCGTTATTCACAGAGACATCAAGTCGACCAACATCCTGCTCGATGCTCACTTTCAACCCAAGGTCGCTGATTTCGGCATAGCCAAAGTTTTGCAGGCAAGAGGCGGCAGGGATTCAACTTCTACTGTCATCGCGGGGACTTATGGGTACCTGGCCCCAGGTAATCTTTAAGTCTGACCTGACAAATAGTTCTTGCATCTTCCACCAAACGTGGTTAATTGTTATCCCAACTAGAAAAACGAATTTTCAAAGAACTTAAGTAGTGGTGCTAGGATGTTAAAAATTGTGCTATCGCCAAAAAGGACTAGGTCACTGATTAAGCAGCGCATTACAATTGGCCAAGAATGTTTTAAATTGGGTAGGAACCAATCATGATTTCTAATTGTGAACCTGCATGAGAAAATATGGTACTAATTTAGAATTAGTCTAATTTATTTCGAGTATGATTACTTCCTACTGTTGTGTTGCGAATTGCTTTCACTAACCATACTGGTTTCCGAAACAGAATATGCATATTCATCAAAAGCAACCACCAAGTGTGATGTGTACAGCTTCGGGGTCGTCTTGCTGGAACTAATAACGGGGAAGAGGCCAGTAGAGCATGAGTTTGGAGAGAACAAGAACATCACATGCTGGGTTTCGACCAAAGTGGACACCAAGGAAGGCACTGTAGAAGTTTTGGACAAGCGATTATCGAGTTCGTTTAGGGAAGACATAATTCGGGTTCTTCGGATTGCCATTTGCTGCACTTATGGAACCCCTGCTCTCCGTCCAACCATGAATGAGGTCGTTCACTTGCTGATAGAGGCCGACCCTTGCAAATTCGGTTCTTGCAAAACGTCAGACAAGATTAAAGAAACATTCGATCCTCCTAAAACAAAGTAACTCTTACGATCTGATGAGCAGTTCGGCAGGCTTCTCGGTGTAGGCATGTAGAAAGTATATTATATGTACACAAGTACAGTCTCTGAACACTAAGGAGAGACACTTTTCATAAACAACAGTTTAAGAGCTCTGTTTTCTCTTTTTGGTCCTATGTATTAAGAATGTTGGCTTGTAGATTATGCCAATCCTGAAAACTTTCTCAGTTTCCTTTCTTTTTAATTTCTGGTGCTATGACAGCTTTTTATGACAGATAGAATCTGTATATTTCACAGTCCCACCTTCATGTCCAAGCTTTTGACATTTTGTTTTATCTGCTCCTTTATATCTTCTGCCTTCTCATTTCTTGGAGGTGAGGGCGACGCAAAAAAGAAAGAGGAATTCAAAAGGAGTGAGCGCATCGGTAAGTAGTGGAGAGCCGTGATTCGCAAGAGGCTCCTTTAGCAATAAAGTGGGGTTCTTGATTCTGAATTGATAATTGGGAGATAAATCTATGTGGAGGAACCATTCTTGACCGAGCCTATCCACTGGTAAAAGATAGATAGGCCCTTTGATTGACTGAATGAGCATCTTTGTCTCCACTGGAGTCAGAGACAGCGAAGGAAGCAGAAACCTTTTCATCATTTTCACCTTTTCTGTGATCCCCGCTCTTTCTCTGTTGAACTTGATCGTTTTGCAAGGGAAAGAAGGAACAAAACCTGTTTTACTGTCGATAGTGGCTCTGCAAGTTGGAAGAACCTCGCCTCATTTGAAGGCATACAAAGCGAGGGATAAGAATCTTTATATTTGTCAGTGCCCTTTCACTTGATCTCGAGCCATTGCTGAGCAAGTGCAACCTAAAGAATTGACTCATATTCCAGGAAGCATAAACCAACAGGTTACAATTCAACTTCAAGTAACAGTCTATTACGCGACGACCTAATAGACCAAGACCTCATCTGAAGTCAATTTCTATACAAGATAATTAACAATATCAATTTTTAGGACACCCTTTTTGGATTTCTCTTGTGGTTAGTCTATAAAAAGACATAATTTCGAGAGGAAAGCATCACAACTACGAGCGCACGTGTTTGAGCGTAAGAGCACGGAATTTGTTGTTTTTTTGGCACTTTGCAAGGTATTAGTCCTGGCTTTTATGAGTGGCTTGCGGGTCCTCTAAGAAGCATAAGATTCATTGGCGAAATGTATAACTTTATGGCATGGTGGAGACACCATAAAGAAAAAGTTGGAAGCTTTGATCAAAGGGGTGATGCTCCTGAGCATTAAAAGGACAGGAATAGCCAGAAAAGCTTCCAGGTCATGTTTGTCCACCATTTCGTACGCAACGGATCAAGAATCTGCAATAAGAATACATCAGATTTAGAATAGCTGGTACGTCAATGCCTTTCAAATTGCATCGACCTCCTCACTCTGTTCTAGTAAACTATAGTTGGTTCCTCAACTGATGCCATCAGATGAAAAGAAGGGTCTTGTTAAATTTTGAAACGATCAAGAACAATAACAAGTGCTTTCCAAACAGATGTGGAAGTTTTGCATTCTTTTCATATGCGTTTCTCTTGGACGGAGGGATAAAGGCCATTACTGCATGCCCTTGGAGCGGGTGGACCCGATGATCTCAAGAACACTTTCTAACAGGTGCCTTTTTTTAAGCAAATAGACTAGCATTTGGACCGACATATGAGGTCGATAGGGGAAGTTCATGCAACTTATAGCCTCGTCTTTCATAAGAAGAGAGTCCCACTTAACAATTATACCATTGAAATGATGGGACAAGCCAATCATTTTTCATTAAAGCAAATTTTGTGCATCAAGAAAAATGCGATAATATGATGCTCAATATGTTTGGGAATTCGAAAATAATTTAGCTCTGATCAACAACACGTAGGGTATTTTATAGCGCTCTTTCGCATGAGCCCCCAGACCTCATGAAAAGACACTAGGGACTTTGCCACTGGCCCAGCTCATGATTGACCTAAACACAAAGATTTGCCAGGGGTGGGAGCTATCTCTGTCTCTCTTGGTGTTCATTCAAACAGGATCAAGGCACGTTGGATCATGAAAATGATGATAGATGACTCATGCTTGCCCATCACATCCCATTTAAGTTCCACTTCTCAGAGAGCTAAAAGGAAAAGGCTCATGAGTGAGGTGAATGAATTTGCTCACTAGAATGCCAAGAACATTCACAGCACCATTGCAAAAGGTGGCGGCAATGATTACACAAAGTCAAGTGCTGCAAAGCATAATTTATAAAGCCCCACGAATGCCGTTTCCCTGTGCATTTGAATATGGTGAGGCTAATGCGGGGGTCACAATGCCCCTCAGTGGGGCACTAGACCTGGTAATAATGCCAGGAGGACGGTGGAAATCCTCAGATGCACTCAAATTTACTGCTCTGAATTATAGCGTGAGCAACAGTAGTTTGGAGATCATATGCTGGACCAGACCCCCACTTGCCTATAAAAGGCTTATCTATGTAAAAAGCACATGTAGAGGCACCAAAACATTGTATTAAAATTTCACTAATTTTTACCACTTATGGAGGTGAAATTAATATAATAAGGGATATAGCGATATCGTGGACATGTTAGGAGGACTTTCATAGTTCACATTAGGAAAATTATCAAGAAAGTCATGAGCTTATTATATTTATATCAATTCAGTCATGAACTTTTTACTTTGGCTAACTTAGTCCTAAATTTTTGATAATTTACTAATATAATCCATGTGGCCAACTTTGACAGGAAATCTCTAAAGTGGATGTTGGCCATTTATTGTATGTGGCACAGTCGGCGATCGGCACTAATATGAATAATATTTGAAAAAAAAATTGAATTTTTTTTAAATATCTTTTTTTTCCCTTTCTTTTTTCTATTTGTCGATGGCCAGCAACTCAGCCACCTACCATATAGGGAAGAGTGAGGGCAAGGGCCACCCTCACCTAAGCAACACTTGGCAAACTACCCTGGCTCAAGCGAGGGTTGGCCTCGCCAAATCTAGCAAGGGGCCTTGCCGGCGCTTGCCCTTGCCTAGGCGAGGTCTAACATGGACAACCATCGGTCCATCACCTATGGGAAGTGGTCAACGATTGGCCATAGATGAAAACAAAAGGGAAAAACAAATAAAAATATTTTTTAAAAAAAAAATTATTAAAAATTGTTCATATCGAGATTAATTTGTGTTACATAAAATAGGTAATATCCATGTTAGTCATTTCTGGCCAAAATTGGATGAATAAACTATATTGGCAATTTATGATAAAAAAACTAAAAAAAAAAAAACTAAATTGGCAAATTGCCAAGAGGTTTTTGCCCGAATTAATATAAGTGCAATAGGTTTAAAACTTTCATGGTATTTTTCCGTTAACATCATGCAAACTACAAAAAAACCACGTGATGAAACAGGAAAAATTACATTTTATTTTTAATGCATTTATCAACTGAATTTTTCTCGATCGAAGAATGGCTTTTCTGAATTTTTATGCAATATTTGTATTCTCTTGCATTTCGAGCGGCATTTTCTACCAATAAAACTTACCACGTGGAGATGATGAGAAACCGTTTGTTTGTAGGCACACACCATGCTAACGAGCTGAGGATTAGTTAATAAAAAATCCACAAGTTGGAATAGCATTTCAAACTAATATCAAAGCACTCTTATACTTTGCCCCTAAATTTGTTTCTAATTCAGTAAATGGATTTGAGAAAAATGAAGCGATTTGCTTACAGTTGGATTTGATTTCAAATGTTTTCAAAGGGGTAATAGCGAAAAAATTCAAATTCAGCTGCATGATTTTTACGCTTACACGGGAAAAATAAGCAAAAAAGAAAATGTGGAGAAAAAATTGAAATTTGTATTGAAATGACCGGGAAGTTGAATTGTTTGACCTCAACATGACCTGAGCTGAATCGGGCTTGGGCTTAGATTTTTCACGGCTTTTCTAACTTGGGCCGAGACTTGAAGCATCTTCTTCTTCTTCTTCTTTTCCCCTTTTGGGCCGAACCACATATCGATGATTCTAGCGCTGGATCGCCGTATGAGCTCGAGCCCAAGCCTTGTTATCCAAGATAATGAACTTGTACACTTTTCAGCCCGCTGAAATTATGGTTTAAGTACAAGTTTTGTCCCCTAAGATTCGGCCTTCGTACAATCGACTTTTATTTCGTCGAATCGAGTCCTTTGATTTCTTGATTTGTGCAATTTGGTCATTTGAGTTTTACTTTGTGTAATCAAGTTATCTAACTTCCCTGATTTGTTGAATCAAATTCTTCAATCAATCGCTCTCACTAAACCAAGTAAGCAAAAAACAGGGCATTTACCGTGACAAAAGAAAACCTGGTCGACTCAACTTTGACCCATAAATTTTTGGATTGGGTCAGGTTAATTCAAATGAGAATACACTTCTTTGTTATTTTCTCTCGAATTATTATTTGAAAACTGGAGATAGTGTAAGTTACACACTATCATAATCATCTTGAAAAAAATGCATGATTTCTCTTGTTCTTTAGCCCCGATGGATTAGTCAGAGTAATTTGATCGTAATAGACATTATAAGAAGCATCTCCTAAATTAGTATGTGCTTTGAGAGCATTCTGTCAGTACTTACAGGGTCAACAACTTGAATAACTACTTATAAAGTGTCATATTAATCTAATAAATTAATTTAGTACACGAATCTTAATATCTTTAATGTTGTTCAAATAATTCACAAGTTGAGTTAAGCTACCCTCTCAAATCTATTAAACTTGAGCAAATCATTACAATGAGATCGACCATTCTCACTGAGATATTCCAATTTTCTTTGTATCGAATTTCAGCTTAGAAGGACTATAAAACTAATTAGCGATATCCAAAATAGCCAATAAAGTCCCCCTATCTAGTTTTAAAATCCATCTTATGGTAGGCAAAACTAAGATGGGCGAGATCAACCTTAGAACAACGTGGACGGTACTTAATTTTCCTTTCGAACACGACTTCACCATTGATATTACAACTTAATTAACAATTACAGATAAGAATTAGCGATGCAAAGCCTTGACCCATCACATCAATGCCTCAGGAATCTGACCAGTTTTCAAAATACACATTTAAGGGAAAAAAAAAAGGGGGAACCCGAACATGAATGCGTTGTATCCATCAGATGTTGACCCTACCATTTTTAAATGTTCATGATATGATATTGACCCTATAATCTTTCTAAAAATGATCCATTGTTCGGCCAACATAAATGAATAAACGAAAATAATTTAATCATTCACACCAATGTTTGGATATCAATCATTGTTAATGATGAAAACATTTTTATTGACTAATTATTTCAAAAAATATAAGCGATCATTTGTATAATTTTTTTTTTTTCAAATTATTTATTTTATGCAAAACAAATAAAGCTTAAGGCTCCATTTGTTTCATGAAAACTATGGTGCTTAGAAAGTCATTTTTCCATAAAAATGTAATTATTTTCCAGTGTTCTTATGAAACTTAAAAATCAAGTGAAAAATATTTTATGCTATTCGGTAAGAAGAATCTTTTTCCTTCATGTACTTATTTTCAATAATTTTATTATTATTTCATTTTTAGAATCAATCTTTCATTATTTTATTTTAAAATCAATTATTAAATTATTTTTTCTTTCTCTTTTCTTGTTTTCTTCTTCTTCTTTAGCGAGTCAATAGCCGTGACTAGCCCAGTGAGCCTCAAGCTCACTTGCCCACCTCCGGCAAGCCATTGGCTTGTCGATACGACGCCGGCGGCGAGCCTAAGCTTGCTAGAGGTGGGCGAGCCTTGAGATTGCCAGTGGGCTAGTCTTGAGCTTGCCTATGAGCTCAAGGCTTGCCTATAACTCGTGATCGCCTGAGAAAGAAGAAGAGTGAAAAAAAAAAAGAAAAAAAAAACAAATTTGAAAAAAAAAATTGTGGGGGCTTGTAAGGATGTGAAATAAGAGAGAGAGGAGTGGGGGGGGAAAATGTTTTCCCCTTTTTAAAAATGAAAAACATTTTCCCCCATTTTAGAAGACTTTTTTCCCTCATAAAAATTGTTTCCCAAAGCAATTTATTTTTCTATGAAATGAACGCCAAAAATCCAAAAAAAGTTTCCTTTGAAATTATTTTATGTAAAACAAATGGAGCCTAAATGAATTGGAGAGGATGAATCTAATAATAGCATAATTCAAGTTCACATGCGTCGGTCACTAGAAATTTTAATCATGATGTTTCTTAGAGGGGTGCATTTCAACATTAAAGAAATTTACTTGTACTTTTTTCCCTGGAAATAATAATAATAATAATAATAATAATAATAATAATAATAATAATAACAACAACAATAATAATAAAATAAATAAATAACGTCTTCCCTAATCTAAATATGCCACCTAAAATTATAAAATCTTAGAATCGGGCTCTTGTTGTTGAGAATGCTTTGGCGCCTTCTTCTTAGTGCAAAATTTACAGGGTTACTATAACAAAAATATCCAAAAACCGATACACTTTTAACAAATTTATTGCAAACTAATTTTTTCACTATGAAAAATCCTAAATTGATATATTTGTTACAAGTTTACTCCAAACTGATTTTTTTGACCATCAAAAACCCCAAACTGGTATATTTACCATCCATTAGTTTCCATTAAATTGAACTAATACCACAAAAAATCATAAATTGGCATACACGTGATAAAACTCCAAACAAGTAAATTCGTTAATTTGTCATATGTCATCCTAATTATCAATTTAACAAAATTAATGGATGATAAATTCATTACAAATGTATCAATTTTGGGTTTTTTGTTGTCAAATACTTATTTTTGGATAAATTTATCAAACATGTATCGATTTGGGATTTTTTGTAATATTAACCCAAATATATATGCTAATTTATTTCCTACAGAAATATGTGATTTATACAATGGGCGTCACTTTTTCATTGGAAGCTAAAATCGGATACTGTGATGCTAAAAGCGAAACTTCATTTCGTTATTCTTTTTTTTTCCTCTATCAATTAAAAAAATAGCACTCTATAGTCTATACAATGTTATGTTATTTGTGGTAATTAGTTTTAGTGTTGTTTTTATTTTTTTTTTTTTTTGCTTAATTTGCTAATCTCTTCGATCATAGGATTGTTTTATCTTTTTAATTCTATATGTGTTTATTATTATGATGTGTCAAGTAAACTAATTCTATAGTTATTTAAAAAATTATTGGAAGATAGTGGTTGACACATAAATTATCTTTTTATTCATTCATTGAAAATTATTATGAGAATATTTACACAAGAAAACAAAATGACTCATTTCATAAAAAAATTAATAGGGTAAATAAAGATTATCTGATTTTTGTATAAAGTTAGGTATAGATTTCAATGCATTTAAAATGACCCGCCTTTATAACTCAGACCCATAATGACTCGAATTAGACAACCAAGACCCAAACCAGCTTGAATGCCAAGTCTACCGACATTGTCAATGTGGTAGAAAATGTCACATGATGCTAATGTGGTAACGAAGACTAAATCGAACATGTATTAAAAGTTCAATATCGAATTGAATAATTTAAAAATTCACAAATTATATTATATATTACAATAAAGTTTAATGACCATATTAAAAAATTAAATTTTTACGGGCAAAGTTGCATACGAGTGAAAATTCAGAGGTTATTTATGTTGTTATCTCTTTTTCCATCAATGAAAATCTTCCCCACCTTATTTTATATTAGAGAAAAAGAAGAAAGCAAAGGAAAAGAAAAAAAAAAGAAAAAGAATAGAGGAGGAAGGGACCCAACTCGGGATTGGGCCCCCATTGATGGAAACTCGCCATCTACTCCATCTCGACTCGACAGCCCATCCATCCTCTGAAGATAAACATCATCGTCCGCACCGCATCGCACCCTACCTTCTGGGCTGAATGACCATATTGCCCCTCCACCAAATCTATCCGTTGCCTCGAATGCCGGATGGCAAAGCAGCAATTCCCACAAAGCCCGAGCCCATTTCCGTCCGGCAAAATCGAGAAAGGAACTCTTGATTTTTGAAAACTGGGCGGGCAACTAACCTTGGTTAGGCGCCTCAATCATTAACCCCACACCAAAGTTAACACCCCCGCGTTCGCTGGCACTTTCTAAATCGAACCGCGGTTAACACAACCGCGGTTAACCAACCAGATATTTTTCAATTTTTTTCCAGTGGCGCTCTATATATCTTTAAACCTCCCCCGCTGCATTTCCCATCAGCTCTGCAACTCCTCCTCCATCTTCTTCTTCTTCTTCTTCTTCGTCATCTTCTGGGAAGGCGTCTTGATAAACGCCTTTCTCCCCGTTCCTCCCTGCATCCCCATCCTCCGCTCGGAACATTCTCGAAGCTTCCGATCCTCGGCCCCGGTCCCCGTCTCCGGCCCGCGAGAGAAGATGAGGGAGTGCATCTCGATTCACATCGGTCAGGCCGGCATCCAGGTCGGCAACGCGTGCTGGGAGCTCTACTGTCTCGAGCACGGCATTCAGGTGAGCCCCCTCCTCCCTCCGATCTATCGCCGCCGCCGTCGCCGTCGCCGTCGTGTTCGTATGCGATGTTGTTTTTAGTAGCGAGTTTCGGTTCGTCTGCTTATGACGTTTGGTGGACTCGCGTTCTCCGGCGTTGAGGATTTTTGTTCCTTTTTTTTTTGGGATTTTAGGTCGATTCGTGTTGTTCTGTGTAGCCTAGAGGTAGAACCGGACTCGCATGTCATTAGCGACGTGGACGTTGACGCTATCGCATGCGAAGATCTTGTCCGTGATGGCCTTGGATCCGAGCTTTTGGTCTGCGTTCCGTGCGTTTCGTTGCTAGAAATGCTCTAGATCCAGGCGAGATGAGGCTTTGATCTGTATCCGTTTCGCATTCGATCGGTTCCGCGTCGATCTGGACAAGTTGGACAAGTTGCTGCACATTGTCACCCTGTTTTAATCCTTGTAGTCTTAGACCTTCAGGTTGAGCAAATACAATAAGATCTACTTGCGATTGGATTCGTACCTATTCTTCGTTGTTGTAATGTTGAACTCTGTTGATGCTATCTGAATGTTCGTTTCTCGTGGTTGCTTGTGTTGCTACGGTTATGGTCGTGTTAGATCTCATTGCAATGCATGACACGGTATATCCTGTTCAGCTCATTAATTTTAATCGTGCTTTTCCATTTTGCTTTTGTAGCCTGATGGCCAGATGCCGGGCGACAAAACTGTAGGTGGAGGTGATGATGCCTTCAATACCTTCTTCAGCGAGACTGGTGCTGGAAAGCATGTCCCGCGTGCCGTGTTTGTCGATCTCGAGCCCACCGTCATTGACGAAGTGAGGACCGGGACATATCGCCAGCTGTTCCACCCAGAACAGTTGATCAGCGGCAAGGAAGATGCTGCCAACAACTTTGCCCGCGGTCACTACACAAGTAATCATATGTCGATAACCCCCTGATCTTATGATTGATGGTCAATGTGTTGGTGCCTAACAATTTTGTTACAATTTTTTCAGTTGGGAAAGAGATTGTGGATCTCTGCTTGGACAGAATCCGCAAGCTTGCGGACAATTGCACTGGCCTGCAGGGATTCCTCGTGTTCAACTCTGTTGGAGGGGGTACCGGTTCTGGTCTGGGGTCACTTCTCTTGGAGCGACTCTCCGTTGACTACGGCAAGAAGTCGAAGCTCAGCTTCACCGTCTATCCCTCGCCTCAAGTTTCTACCTCCGTGGTGGAACCCTACAACAGTGTCCTTTCGACCCATTCCCTCCTTGAGCACACCGATGTTGCGGTGCTTCTTGATAATGAAGCCATCTATGACATCTGCAGGCGCTCCCTTGACATTGAGCGCCCCACTTACACCAACTTGAACCGCCTTGTTTCTCAGGTAAATTGACCGGCCAGCTCATCTGTCTATATAGTTTGAGAGCTGAATGCTCTTTCTTGATGTGATTTGAAGATTAGATGCTGAATGTGCTTCCCGATTACTTGTTTCGATGCAGGTTATCTCATCCCTCACTGCCTCACTGAGGTTTGATGGTGCCCTGAATGTGGATGTGACCGAGTTCCAGACCAACCTGGTGCCTTACCCTAGGATCCACTTTATGCTGTCCTCTTATGCTCCGGTTATCTCGGCTGAGAAAGCCTACCATGAGCAGCTGTCCGTGGCTGAAATCACTAACAGTGCCTTTGAACCATCTTCCATGATGGCTAAGTGCGATCCTCGCCATGGCAAGTACATGGCATGCTGCCTCATGTACCGTGGTGACGTTGTGCCCAAGGATGTCAATGCTGCTGTGGCCACTATCAAGACCAAGCGCACCATTCAATTTGTGGACTGGTGCCCTACTGGGTTCAAGTGCGGTATCAACTACCAGCCGCCTACTGTGGTTCCTGGTGGTGACCTTGCCAAGGTGCAGAGAGCTGTGTGCATGATTTCCAACTCGACCAGTGTGGCCGAGGTCTTCTCTCGGATTGACCATAAGTTCGATCTCATGTATGCCAAGCGTGCATTTGTGCACTGGTATGTTGGTGAGGGTATGGAGGAAGGAGAGTTCTCTGAGGCCCGTGAGGATCTGGCCGCTCTTGAGAAGGATTATGAAGAGGTGGGTGCTGAGTCTGCCGAGGGGGAGGATGGTGATGAGGGAGAAGAGTATTGATTTTGGTCTTCATGAATATTTTCCCTAAGCAAAATGCTGTGATGGTCTATGAAAACCTTCCTTTTTAGTTTTTTTGGCTTCCTGTACTGTAATGTGGCTGTTGGCTTTTCCTTGGCACGTATTTGCATTTGGCGCTTTCAGGATTATGTCTAATAATCATTTCCTGTATTTGCATTTGGTGCTATGATCCTCACTAATATGTTGTGTTTCTATAACAAAATTTGATTATGCTGACCCCGGAGTAGCATTGGGATATACCACTGTCCCAAGAAACCTCTTCTTCCACTAGTGTTCTGCATGAATCAGTACCGAGATTGCAAGAGCTGAATGTCACTGAAATTCAGGTGATTACTTGAGTGATATAATTTCCGAGGACAGGGGTTGCGTGCGAACATATCTAACATGAAATATGGATTGAGAAGAGATGCGGCAGCACGTGGAAGGAGATGATGCTGTGATTATGGAATGGGAAGATAGAGAAAAGTACATAGGGAGTTAAAAGACTGCAGGTCGAGAGGCTTCTTTATTAGGACCTGGAGTCGGTCTTCCTGAGGAATAAGATTGACCTCTTGATTTTACATTTATGGCAGAACTAGGGAGTTATCAAAACCCAAGTTTGGATACTTAGAACATCGATCCAATTCTCATTCATTCTAAACTTATTAAATCTCTTTTTTCACCTTTTCAAATCATACTAAGTTCCAATTGAAAATATAAAATAAAAAAGGATAAGTGCTGTAAAAGTTTTAAAACTTGTTATAAAAATGCGATTGAGTTTTAAAATTTACAAAATATTACAATCAAGTCTTAAAACTTATCAAAATGGTTTAATTGAATTTTAAAGTTAACGGCATTAGTCTTATTAACAAAAAATGCTAATGTGGCGTTGATGTAGTATTTTAAATGATTTTTTTTTATTTTCCAATTGGTTTTTTAAAATAATTTTTTATTCAATTTTTTAAAAAAATATATTTTAAAACTAAAATTCATTTAAAAAAAACTATTAAAAAATAAAAGAAATAAAAAAGGACAAGAGTTGCCGCCGCCCATCGTTGGAGGGGCCGGTGACGATTGTTGGACCGCCACTCGACCAGGGTGAGGCCTTGCCTAGGGTTAGCGATAGTCATCAACCCCCAAGTGAGGGTTAGTGAGGCCTTGCCCAAGGTGAGCGAGGGCTTGTCGGCCCCTCGTGAGGGCCGGTGTGCCTAGATTTGGGCACCCTTGCCTGGGGCCGCTTGCACTAGGCGAGGGTTGTCGACCGACGACCGTCATCGGCCCCTTCGGTGATGGGTGGCTGCCTCCTCCTACCCTTTTTTTTTTTAACATTTAAAAAAAAATTTTAGTTTTTAAATATAATTTTTAAAAAAATTGAATAAAAATTATTTTAAAAAGCCAGCTGAAAAAGTAAGAAATAATTTAAAATGCCACATCAACATTTTCCGTCAATAAAACTAAGGATGTTAGCTTTAAGACTCACTTGAACCATTTTGATAAATTTTAGAACTTAATTACACTTTTTCAAATTTTAAGACTTAATTGCATTTTTGTGACAAGTTTTAGGACTTCCGCGGCACTTACATTAAATAAAAAATCACTTTGTAAGCCGGAAAGATATCATAGTTCAATAAATTAAAAAAAGTCGGAAGGATATCGAAATCAAGACACCCGAAGGATGAAGATCAAATGATAGCTCCTAATTATTGCAAAAAAGCCAAAATGAGGTCTGATTACACAAATTGCCATATTTTGGACCCCCGGTATTTACAAATCAATATAGGGCAACCATGTCAAAGGAGTGGCTGATTAAGTTCGTCAGCCTACAAACCGGATCATACTCAACGCGGCCTATTCTCGAGCCACATCTACGAGAGAGCAGTTGAGGGCTTCCATCACAAAGCTCAAACCTGAGTCTGTACAACGAGCAAAAGATCAAGGGGGCAGTGCTTCTTGTCTCCCACTCTCGTGCAATTAGTCTGCTTATGCTGAAAATGTACATTGGCCTGACAGAATGACGTGCCAACCAGCTCTTTGGCTTTGGCATTGGAAAATCCCAGCCCCGAGAACCGATCAACACTGATCCATCATCTTGATAAAGTAGGGCCCAGAAAAGACTTCAATGAAGATAAGCTAAAGAGCCGATGTGACAAGTGTCTTCAATCGAGATATCCAGACTCTCAACGAAATAATTCTGGGAAAGACCACATTACAAATCTGGCAAAAGCATCGGTCTCCAGGAACTCGATATGAGCAGCCCTCCCGATCAGGGTGTTCAAGTTCCTTCCCTGAGAGGAGGTATCAAAGTTGACATCGCAGCGCATGAAGACTCTATGCTCTGATGAGGGAGCCCGTATTTGGTCCAAGCAATCATTCAACATCTCCAGAAAAATTTTGCCCTTCTTGGAGTAGTCAGAGGAGGATGCCTGGCACAATTCAATCCGTGCAGAATGATATGGAACATACCCATCCTGAGTCATAAAGCAAATGAACACTTATTGCATTGTTTACATAAAGACAGATGCATGTACAGAGGCATAAAGAAAAAGAAAAGAACTTCGTTCAATTCAAAGTTCCAAAGGGATGAAGGCACCACCTGTGGTGAAGATAAAAGGATAATATGCCGGAAACTCTCCAGTGTCTTCTGCTGAAAAAAGAGAAAAGAAAGAAGATTTGAGACCTTTGTCAATTATTATTTTTTTGGTGATGTGGTGATAAATACTCCCAACACTTCATGCAAACCACGGACATGGATTTTCTTCTTTTTCTTTGGTGGGGGGATGAGGAAAAGACACAGAAAATAACTTGCTGGCAATACCTTACACAGTTTGTACAAAAATGTATTCTGGAGATCTAAATCATCAGTGAAAGTGAGCTGATGAATACACTGGGTGCCCTTAAACTTCTTCAGAAGCCACAATCCTGAGTTGAACAGTGAGTTTGAACTGTAAAGATACCCCAAGTGGGGACCAGATATCGAAATATATGTGTAAAGATATCTCAAGTATGGCTCCATAATGCCCTCTGCATCAGCGAATAGACGAGTTTTAAAAACTGGATCATAAGTATGAAATACCACGAAAAGAAAAGGAATGAGGAAAGTACCAGTCAACGCAGTTCGTATTATAATATTTCCAATAGAATGGCCAACAAAGCTCAGCTTGATATTTCTCAAGCTTCCTGACCTTGAAATTTTGTCCATTTTCTTCTTAAGGAAAGAAATAACTTCCTGCGCCAACCTCTGTCCCATTTCTTTGAAGTCCCCAGATGTCTTATCTTCATTTACTTCAGACATGAGAAATTCAATTTTTGGATCTATCAGCAACCACTGATTTCGGACAAGCCGTAAATCAAGATGATTTCCCTATAATGAAGAGGCAGATATAACATTCGATCGTGTCAGCAAAATAGGACTTCTTTAAGGAAAGAAGAAAAGAAACAATAAACATGATAAGCCAAATGAATACTTGGCAATGCCAAAAGCAAGTACAAACGACCGCATCTTCAACATGGCTCATAAGCACTAATTTGGTGACCATGTGAGAACTGCTACAAAGTACATAAATATAAAGAAACACAAAGCCGATAACAAGAGCAAGGAACAGGCAAACATGCCTGAAATCCATGCACAAAAACGACCGCCTTCAAAACGCGACCATTCTGTTGCGTAGATGGTTTTTTGGCAGCATCGTAGCTGGGTGTACTTAAGCCCGGATAATCTTTCAGATTCATGTGATTAAAGTATGAATTTACACTAACTGTACGTCTTGGTGCATTGACCACACGCTCCACAATTACTATTGGAATATGTGAAGGATCTCCGAATATATGCATGTCTTGGATAGAACGACTGTTTATCTGTGAGGAACGATAGATGTTAGAAGAATGCAACCTAAGCACATTATAAAAGGCTCAAATACTAATGTAAGAGTCAGAGATCTAACCCTCATTTGGGCAATACTACGGCGGTGGAGATCAGCACGCATGGCTGCACTCTGGGCAGGCTGCATTGAAACCAGAAGACATCAGAACCTGAAGCAAAAGACATCCTGGCCCAAACTTGAATCTGAAGAAAAAATGAGTTCTAGTTCAATACATCATCAGCTAATTTCCACAAACTTGAAACTCTCCTGTGTACACCATGGTGAGTTGGCTCATCAGCTCCACTGTGGATATAGTGAAGGGGCATCTCAACCTTTGTATATACCATCCATATTGACCATTCAGCTCTTCGATCAGTAGCCCATGCATCACGAAGATATTCCATTATGCTAGTTTTATTAGCCCTGGAGATAACCATACCATCAGGAATAAGTTTCAGAAAAGCACAATTACCAAGCTTACAAGTTAAATTCTAATATGAGATATATAACTTGTCAATTTGACTATGCAAAATCTATGTCATTTCTGACCGATCTGACGCAATGCTTTGAGAAATATGATCCAAAGCTCCCTCTGCAATTTCTGGTCTCATCCTAACATTGAGGCGTTCACCTTTCTAATGCGAATGTGGATGATTGATTTTTGCAAATTACCACCTAACAATTCAATTTCAAGTGAGACCACATTAAGGAAATTGGTGCCAGCTTTTTCATGCCACCAAGAGTCAGGCAGGAACTAGGAAGTAAAAGATACAAACTCAGGCAGTGAAGTCCCCCAGTGCAATATCCCTGGCGCACACATAGGCATGCATACATGTTCCTTTGCGCACATGTGTGAATTTGCAGGGTTTACTGTGTTTTGTGTGTTATTAACCAAGCATGTAAGTGCAGAAAGGAGATCATTTGTTACAATAGCTTGAGAGATCAAATTGAAACCTTTAAGAAAGGTAAGAAGAAAACCTGTGGAACTGCAGAAAAGTATTCCACAAATATAGCACCTGGTTTCCCAACACATGAAAAGAATGAAACAAGTCCTCCCTGGATGCGGAATGGAGCAATCCATCATTCTGCGTATCTACATTTTGATTTGCTTTCTGTTCACGAGCCAGCAGGATGCATCACAAAGGAAAAATGAAATGACTAAGGGTAACGATTATCGATTCTTCATCCTCTAAGCGGAAATGAAAGAACCCAGATTCATTTTTCAATATGCTATTTTGCATTAAATGGAGTACAGACCTCAATACCATTTTGTAGCTTGTCTGGGCCCAAGACCTTATCAACTGCGATACCCAATTCAGCTCTCAGGTCAATGAGTGTCTTATCATCTACTTTAGCAGTAACATCCGTTAAATCTATAGGTCGGTCAATTGCTTTGCTGAGATTTTGCAGCTCTTCAACTAGTAGGTCCCGAGAAGCTAATAATGCTCTTAGAACTGACAATTGTCTCTCATCAAAGGAAGACACCAGACCTACAGCCTGATCAAAAACCAATTATCATAATTAAAGAATCACGATTTTATGAATTGGCAATAGATATTATTCAAATACAAAATTCACCAGCCGCTTCATAATGGTCCATCAATGACTGGTATTTGTTCCCAGAAACTTAAGGTACAATGTCCAAATTCTCCAGCAATGGTGTGAAAAGAGGCCATTGCCAGAACTTTTCTAACACGCCACAGCTTAACCAATTTTTCAATAGTTGTAGAAGATACTCTGGAGATTCAACACTTCTATATGCAAGGGATGATTTCCATGGCAACATATTTGAACAATACTTGCAGCAACTAATGGACTAGCAAATCTCATTCCTCTTTCAAGACTTTGAAAGGGGAGCACAATGCGTCTTCATATCTAAAATTTTCGCATCCTTCTCTTGTAAAGGTAAAGCCTCAAACTTCATTCCTCTATCTACACCCTTCCTCTTATATGTAACCAATACCCACACTAATTCTTTTCTCACTTGCAAGTAGACACGAGCATTCTTTAATTTGACCTCAATTCTATCGCATATATGAAAGTAAAGAATAAGACTTACACAAAAAAAATTCAAAGAAGAGAGCACAGATGCCAAAAGAAACAATCGAGTCTTTCCCCACTTAGCAAATATCTTACGCAACAATCTGTTCAGCATAAAAAATCCTCGATAAAATCCCACTACCCAAGATTGATTCTAAGAGTGTCCTCCTATGTCCTTTTATGTCAAGTCGAAGGAGAGAACATTGCAATTAAAAGGCCACCACAGCTCAATAAACAACTTTTACTCCTCATGGGGACATTATCTTTATGCAACCACTTTAATACATAGTAATGGATCAAATGGAAACATTTCAGTCTCATTCAATTTGTATGTGCTTCTTCATACATAAGATCATCAATACATTCACAAACAAACTGCTAAAGCAAGCATACAAGCACATTATCCATCGACCTGCCCTCAAATCCACAAAGATCTTCACTTCATTTGAGTAAACCAATGCAGTACTCATATGTACACGACAAATCACATGCTATATAAAAAGCGACAATGACAGAATTGACAATAAGAACCAGACACAAGAGAATGTAGAAGTCTCATAGAGAACACCTCAATATGAAAATGTACCTGACCAAGTCCATGGATATTTTCACCAGAATGCTCTTCAACATTACGAGAATCTCTAAAAAACATTCCAACAGATTAAGAAGGCCAAAGTGTCAGTTTGCCAATGTGACAAATGACCCAGATACACAAAATTTCTGAAACATGGAAAGAAGGACGATTACGAACCTGTTTACCTTGGGAGGTGCAACAACGGAACTGGATTTTAACAGACTGATATGCACAGTTGTATCGACAAGTACAGCATGGAAAGCATCGAAATGGACAGGGCAATATGAATGCAATCCTAGAAGAGCCTTAGGAGGTATTCGGAATTCATGAACAGCAGCAGCACAAGAATCCAGAGAAGCCTGCAACCCAGACCTTCACAAGTACACTACAATCACCTTCCTGGTTCTATAAATTGCTTGAATCAAGCTCAATTTACATTTGTACATTGCATATTGTAAGCACATGCAATAGGGAACAGGAGTAACAAGACAAGGAACTCTTATTTTTAATTGAACTAGAAACAAAACTAGGCTGAATGACTAACCCGCTCTCGGATATGGGAGCATACATAAGCTCAAACTTCAATACTACAGCTGATGTGGATAGACCCTGAAAAGATTTGCAAGGCAAGCTATAGATGTGTTACTAGGTTGTTTACTCAAACAAGCAGCAAAAAGAAAGACAAGATAAATGGGATTGACAAAATTGACTACAAACCCAGGTGCAATGACCATATTCCATAGAAAGTCACAGAGATACAGTTGCCTCTGTCCTTGACCTAAATTAGAACTGAAACCTCTACATAAGGCAAATGAAATAGCTCACAAACATCTACGTTAAAAAATGGCAATTATCAGCATTTATTGATCCATATTGCCAAAAAACCCCCTGTTACAGGTTTTCATCTGCCCATAAATACTTCTCTTAACAGTTGATGATTCCACATCCAACCGACTTTCATTTGTTACTAATCACACAGTTACTCCTTACTGCACATGTAATAGCCAACAGAACATAAACTTAAAGACTAAGAACAGGGAATTAACCTTTGTAGAGTTATTCTCTCTTATATTGCACACACCTTAGTTGTGATTTTGAACTTGAAGCATTAGAAATAACTACAAGAAATGGTTATTATTGGCACTTTATCTGATAACTCTATTTAAATTAGGGCGCCTCCCCTTTCTTCCCATCTATCTTCCTTCCAGGGTTAAGTAACTCAAAAGAATCACATTTTGTCTGTGTGTGTGCATCACTGCGTGAAAGAGAAGGCATGTTAAGGAGGGAGGGGAAGGGGGCATCACCTCAAATTTACCAAGAGGTAAATTAAATGACACCATGATTGATAAAAGAACATCCTGCCTCGCGTATTTGATCCGAAAGGGCTGTGTAGAGAAACTGTTATCTGTATCGTTGATCCTCCAAATACCATGTATGTCTTCAGAACCCAAGTCAGGAACTGCACAATGAAAGACAAAAGCCAGAAGGTTAATTGAGAGAGAAGTCAATTGAAATGAACATCAAACCATGTAAATATCAATAGAAGAGGGAGAAAAATAACTTTAGACAATAAAACATACAGTTGAGTCTTAAATGAAGATTCTGAATCGGGAGCTCAACCAAAACTTTCTAAAGTGTTCCAGTTTTTGGCTTCACATTACTCGGAAATTATAAATGGTTATTTGCGTATATGCAATTACAATTTCTGCCAAAGAGACAATGCTGTCAATGCATTGCAAGCAGTTTCCAGAATAAAAAAGTAGCAAGGAAAAAAAGCAGGAGACACTATAAAGTGCATAACTTACACAAAATGTTTCAGCAAAAGTAAAAATAAAAACTTACACAAATTGCATTTAGTAGTTTTTCCTTTTTCTCTTGAGAAAAATGTAACTCAAAAAAATGAAATACATGAATCAATAGCACAAATAGATAGAGCTGAATCACAAATAACTTTTTAGTTTCAAGAAAACTATGACAAAAGAACAGGCATGATAACAGACAAGGCTTTCTGTATTTCCACTAATGGAATATGGGAGTACATTCACTAGTTAACAATCTCTAGTCGTCATTATCTAAAGGGATAATGGCACTGCTAGCCCCCGTATTTCTTCAATTTGTCAATTTCTTCCCTATACTTTCTTGTTTTGCCACCATGGTCATTGAACTATATGTTTCTTTTTCACTTTAATCCTTCCGTGGAAATTATGGACAGAAATGCTGACATGGATGCCACATCA
This sequence comes from Eucalyptus victrix, assembly GCA_016097545.1. NCBI lineage: Eukaryota > Viridiplantae > Streptophyta > Magnoliopsida > Myrtales > Myrtaceae > Eucalyptus > Eucalyptus victrix. The sequence goes on along the minus strand of CM027840.1, from coordinate 28,583,146 downwards.
GCATGCTCTTCCACATCGTTGTTGACAGGGATTAAAGAAAAAAAATACAAATCATGGAAACTCTAAGAAAGAAAAAATGATTGAGACACCAAGTAAAGGGACAAATGGTTGGTGGCAAGGGTTGCTGGCAACTGGGCCAATGACAACTGTTGGGCAAGCACACAGCTTTACTGTGAAGAAATCAGAGAGATGAACTGCATCAGGGTCGCACAGCTCCACATGACTGCTTTCCAGGGGTCATGCAACCCTGGTGATGCATTCCCTCACCCCCACCACATGATGGCTGCAAGTGGCAAGGGCCTTTATTTAGGCTATTAGGGTGAATAAGTGGTTATAGTAATTATGTGATTTTTAATGAGCTCCTGGGAGTGGCAATACTGCTTGGGCCACTTTTTTGCATTTTTGTAGTTTGGCAAGAAAAACTTGAGCACAGGTCAGCTGATGATAAGGGAGAAGTTTCTTGTTAATTATCTCATTTTCCTTAAGAGTATAATACATTCCATCCACTGTCTCAAGATCAAAATGAACTTGAAACAGGACACTTGTCTCATTTTTGTTTGATATTGATGACAGATATTTGGCATGAAAGGAAGAGGACTATTTGACCACAGAGAGACTTTATCCTTCCTTTTCATTCAAGACTTTATCATCTACTTGTTTGACTGACCATTTGTTATTTTAGAAGAGCATTCTTGATGCAGGAGCATCATATTAGTTTAGTACTTTCCAGTATTTTCTTTTTATTGGCAGGCTGTTAAGGTGAATAAGTGGTTATAGTAATTATGTGATTTTTAATGAGCTCCAATGGTTGAGGTTATAATTTAATATGTTAGATTAAGGGTTGAGATAGTCCAACACTAGTAACCTTAGTATAAACAGGCCTTTATGTCATTTTTGTCATTAGTTTTTCTCAGTCAATAAAAATCACTGATTTTTATAAACCCTCAATTCAACTATTAATTGGTATTGTTGCTCCTTTTTAGGCTTTTCATACATCATTCCTGACATATGTGCTTTTCCTATTCCCTTTGCACACTCCATAGATGTTTGTAATTAACTATCTTTTTAGTTTATTAATTTCTACTTATCAATAGATGAAGATAATATTTGGAACAATGCTTTAATTTGTTTTGAGTCACAACCTGTCACATTATGGTAAATTGAGGGCAAAGTGATTGCAATTGATCACCTATATATGTGCTAACACATAAACTGGTTGATGCTAGAAAAGTGTTTGGCATAACCTTGTCTCTTTGGTGTTTGTCTGGTCCTGCATGGAGAAAATTTGCTATGGAGAAAAGCAGAAAATAATTGCTATAATCTTTGACACACCTTCATACTGAACCACTCTTGCTGGAGTTCCTGGTGAACCATGTTCCCCGTCCTCCCACTTCATAGTAATTTTAATTTGATACCACCTGCACAAAGCATGACCTTAAAGCTAAAGCACATTGTCCCAGATTAACTCAAGAAACCAGGAAATTTAACCGTCAGGGGAAGTGTTCCACAGACACATACCCTTGTTGGAAAAGGTCCAGATTGTGAAATCTGTGGATGTAAATGGCAATCTCCTGCGTCGTGTCCATAATAGCCACCGGCTTAACCTTAGCCGGCCGTGGTTTGGCATCAGGTAACCTCTTCGCTGAATAACTATGATTGTTCAGACCAATAAACCACCCAATACGCCGAAACATATGTAATTCAGAGTTCCGCAGTATTGCATTCCACCTCCTTTCAGTCAAAGCATCATATCTCCAGCTCCACAAGCCAAAAGATCAAACTATTTTTTAAATTCTTCCAATCACACCATATTTCCGAAAAGAGGATGTTGCTTCCTAGACTTGCACATCAATTAGTTCATCTGCAATCCCTCTCCCAGTTCACTCTCCTATTAAATTAATAAAGGGTAAAGGCACATTAATTAGCTTCCAGTTTTACACGATGGCGTGGAATTAAATCGCAGCGCGGGGCAATGTCAACAGAGGCGGCCGCCGCGCCTGTCATGCGCCGCGATTGGTGGCGTCATGCCTTCACGACGAAATGCAGAAACATTTCCAGCAAAAAGGCCCCACCTTTTCAGGCCCTTTTTTTTTTTTTTTTTTCCATGAACACTCATTCTCCGGATTCCCACTTCCAAGTCCCCCCTCGAAGCTCAAATTAGGCTCTTACAACAGAGAGAATACACACGAGGAAGCCCCCATATCGCAGATCCGAGTTCGATTCGTAAGAACGACTCACCTGAAATCCTCAGAGGTCGAGGTGAACTCCCCCGAATCCCTTCAATCTCCCGGAGCTACGGTTGCAGAATGCAGAAAGTGGGTCGCTCGATTTGCGGGCGTTTTGGGTCTGAAACCTAGTCGTCGTCGCTGTCGCCGCCGCCGCCGCCGTCGCTGGCAGTAGCGGGACCTGCTGGTGTTGCTCCGACGAGAACTATGCAACTCCGTCCGTCTTGGACTCGAGCAGGACAAGCGAGAGAGAGAGAGAGAGAGAGAGAGAGAGAGAATTGATAGATTAACTTAGAATTTAGGAATGGATTATGGATCGTGGGAGAGGCATGAATAGCTAAAGTTTTCCTATTGCTGTATTCGGCAATTTACACACGACTTTTGGTGGGGCAATTCCTACTATTTCGAAGTGTCTGGATAATAAAATGGCAAAGTTTTAATTATCCCACATTCGATGACTACTTATGAAATTTTTTGGCCGGCCCGACATTAAAGTGGATGTCGACAGATATTGACATGGATAATATTTTAATATATATTTTAATTTTTTTATTAATTTTTATCTTTCTTTTTTTTTTTTTCTTCTTCCTCCATCCTCCTTCCTAGCCGGCAGCGATCAATTAGAGTCGAGCGCTGGTGAGGGTGAAGCTACCCTTGCCATTGTTGAGTGAGGTCCTGTTAGATATGACAAGGCATGACCTTGTTATATTTGGAGAGGCAGAGCTTTGCTAGTCGAGTGGACAACCTAGGTGAAGTCACTTAGCCATGACCAAGCTTCCCAGAGGCCAGTGAGGTCCTTGTCGGCCCTACCTTTGGCCGTTTGTCACTAGTGACTAGCTAGAGGAAGGAGGAGGAAGCGAAGAAAAAAAGAAAAATTAATATAAAATTAAAAGAAATAAAATATTATTAAAATATTTTCTACATCAACGTCGATCAAACGGCTAGCCAAAATTGAGCGGATGGATTAAATTAGCGTAATTGCAAAATGTTTATGACTTGATTGGTAAAAAAATGTTTATAATCGAATTTGAAAAATTACAATAAGTTTATAATTTTTTTGGTAATTTTTTTACTAACCATATGATTTACCAATGGACATTAGAAGCCAAAACACCTAACACACTAATTCCAACATTGCATTTATATCATAATCTACATTGAAGAATAAGGAATTGAACCCATCTCGCGGTGGATGAGATGGTTTGTGCCTTGCCCCTCAACTGGCAAAGAAGGTTTGAAACTTCTTGCCCCCATTGCGTGCAACTCACTTACGACCAGTGGGAGGTGGGTCCCTGCGGATCGCCTCGAGCTTACACTACCGGCTATATAGTGGTTCTCGGGTTACAAAAAAAAAAAAAAAAAAGAGAATAAGGAATTGTAACACATGAGATTTTAAATGATATGTGCAATGGGCATATAAATAAAATCACGATACGATAAACTAATTAAAGTTGATCATTGGGCAAGCCTAGACCAAGCTTAGCCTTAGGGTTGGGCCTAAAGTTTCATCCATGCTTGCCCATCATGAAATAATCTTCCAATTAGGTTGAGCTAAGCTTAGGCTCAACTAAGCCAAACTTTCTTCTTGAGTGTCATTATCCAAGCCCATCCAAAAGTGCTTTGACCCTCATGGTTTGGGTCAGTCTTATATGAATTTTGATAACTTTATAAAAATAGAGTTATTTTACCTATTTTAAGCAACAAACAATACAATAAAAATAAAGTTGTTTTATCTATTTTAGGTAACACATAATATAATATCTATGAAAAAATATTTGGATTTTCTTTTAATTATTCGAATTTTTCTTGTTTATGCAGCATAATGAGATATGGAGAAGATAAGTAAAATAATAACAAAAATCGAGAATTCAAATAAAAAAAAGCGTTGGAAGAGGGATATTAAGTCAAAGATTCTCTAATTTATTCCCTAATTTTATGCGAAAAATAAGTAATTGCCTAAGGATAAGGTCTTGAATTTATCCTATAAATAGTAGAACATTGAGAACTGGGGGAAAACTAGGTTTCCATTTTTAGATGGTTTTTTTTTTTAAAATTATTTTGAGAGTTTTTCAAGCATTTAGAGATAAGATAAAAGCCGTGATAGAATTCTTGTTCTTTAATTTAATATGTTGAGTTTGATTTATGTCTTTGTTTCTTCTTCTACCGTGTTCTAATTTTCTTTTATTAGAGCTACGATGTAGCCTAACCATAATGATATGAATTTCATAATTTTTATCATGCAAATTATATATCATCGCACTTAATGCTTTTAAGTGACTGGCCACTATTTAAATGATCTAATGTACATATTTGAGATTGAAAAGTAATAATATGCAATTACTTTTTATAATATATAATTATGAATTAAACGTGGATAGAGATATACTATGTTATCTCGTATAACTTTGGGTGGTAAAGTGATTCAAAAGACTCACTGTAAGCCGATAATATTCATAGATTTTAATACACTTATGTTTATTTAAATTCACATAGAGATATAGTGGATTAATAAACTGGGTAAGTTTGCTATACCTAGAGATATGATAGTAAATAGATTAAGAAATTCGGCTATTATATGTTTGATATCATTTTTGTATGTGTAACAATCTGAAATTCATATTTAGTGGTTATGGTGAAATTAGATGCTTTAACATATTTATCAAATTAATTTATTGCATTTAGTTTCTAAATTTTGTTTTTTAGATTTTTAGTTTTAATTTATTCTTAATTCTATTTTGATCCGTTAGATAAATTCTATAAATAATCTATTTTTTAATATTTAATTAATTTATTATTCATCAATCTTTGTGGGACGGTATTCTTTTCTCGTCATTCTATTATTTGTTCGACATGTTCACTTGCGTTTATAATTTTACGAACAAATTTTTGGCACTATTGCCGGGGATTGTTTGTTTAATACTAATTAATATTGATATCGGATAATTCTAAGTTTAATCTAGCTTTTGTTTTTTCGTTTTGTTTTTAGGGTATATATTGGTTTATGACACAAAGCCAATAGGAGAAATTTTTGAGTTTGATCCAGAAATGAGTGTACATTTAAAAGATGACTAAGAGAACAGAGAAATCACATTAAGAAGATGGTAGACGATGGGAATGAAAATCCGCATAGACTCTTGAGAGATTATGCTTTGCAAATAGTTCAATGTGTACCATATCAAGCATCAAGAGATCTATAGTTCAAGCAAACAACTTTTTGATCAAGCCATCACTCATTCAGATGCTTTAACAAGTGGTGCAATTTAGTGGGCTACCAAGCGATGATCCAAACACTTCACATTGATGTTTTTTTTTAAATCTATGGCACCGTTAAATATAATGGAGTTATAGATGATGCTATTAAATTAAGATTGTTTTCTCTCTTAGAGACAAAGTTAATGGTTGGCTCTCTTCTCTTCTTGCAAATCAATTACTACATAGAATGATATGCCTCGAAAATTTCTTAGTAATTTCTCCGCACCTATAAAGTTTGCAAATATGTGTAACAATATTACTAATTTTATATAGATGGATAATGAATCATTGAAGCATGGGAAAGATTTAAGGAATTTCTTAGGAGATGCCCATATCATGGATTACTTGTATGGATGCAGGCTCAAACTTTTTACAATGGATCTAGAACAAAGTTTCATTTTATAATTGATGCAATTGCATGGAGAACTCTAAATAATAAAATGCTAGAAGAAGCCTACAATCTATTAGAGGAGATGATATCCAATAGTTATCAATGGCCTACTAAGAGGTTATCAATGCGTAAAGCAAGCGGAGTTCATGAAGTGGATGCTTTTGCTGCATTTGCTACATAATTTAAAGCACTTAACAAAAAGCTAGATAACATGAATGTGTTTTTTTTTTTTTGGTAAGTCGATAACATGAATGTTTAGGTCATGAAAATTCAGAATTTGTAATGTGATTTTTGTGGTGGAGGACATTTTAGCATAGAATGTCAGGTAGATAATGCTTTTTCACAACCTAGTGAAAATTCTAACTTTGTTGGAAATTTTAATAGATCATAGATAATTCCTACTCCAACACATACAATACGGAATTGTACAATCATCCAAATTATTCATGAAATAATCAAAATGTGATGAGACCACTAAAATTCAAACAACAAGAAGAGACAAAGTCAAATATGGAAGATATAGTTACCAAAATTGCTAACATTGCTCATGACCTCATCAAGAGCATAGATGCAAGATTTTAGAACTAGGAGGCTTCAATAAAAAATTTGGAGATGCAAGAGGGCTTGTTAGCAAACATGATGTTAGGAAGACAACATGGTTCTTTATCTAGTAACACAAAGAAAAACCCAATTGAAAATTTAAAGGCTAAAACCTTGAGAAATGGCAAACAAGTTGGAGAAGAAGATGCTAAACAAGAGATTTTCAAAGACAAGGAAGATGAAATCAATAAAAAACCAAAGGAGGTAGGCAAGAGAAATTTTCAAAGTCATATGCGTTACCGATTCCATTCCCTCAATGACTCTAGCAGCACAAATAGCTAAGCCATTTTCTAAATTTTTTGATTTATTTAAAAAATTGCATGTTAACATTCCTTTTTTAGATGCCTTAGCGTGAATGCATAGTTATGCAAAATTTTTGAAGGAGATTTTAGAAACAAAAGGAAACTAAATGACTATGAAACCATGAAGTTGTATGAGGAGTGTTTAGCCATCCTATATAAAAAATTACCTCCAAAGTTAAAAAGATCGAAGGAGTTTTACTATTCATTACACTATTAGAGATTCTTGCTTTGAAAATGCATTGTATGATTTAGGTGTAAGCATTAATTTGATGCCTTTTTTAGCTTTTAGGAAACTAGAATTAGGTGAGGTAAAAATAACCATAGTGTCGCTTTAAATGACTTATTAATAAATTAAATATCCTAGAGGTATTGTGGTAGATGTATTGGTAAATGTTAACAAATTTATCTTTCCTGTAGATTTCATAGTTTTTGACATGGAAGAAGATTTTGAGATACCATTTATCTTAGGTCGACATTTTCTAACAATGGGAAGAACCTTTATTAATGTGCAATAAGGGAAGTTAACTTTTAGAGTTCAAGCTGATCTTATTTCCTTTAATGTTTTTAAAGTAATAAAATATCCATCTGATGATAATTTTTGTTTTAGAGTTGAGACGGTTGATAAGTTGGTGAACAAGGTTTTTCAAGAAAATATTTTTAAAAAATCACTTGAAGCACGTCTAGTTTGACCAAGAGACAAAGAAATTGAGAATGATGAGATAAAAGGAGTATGCAAATTTCATGGAGACAATTCCATCACATTTAAGGTAAAAGGCAATTAAATTCGAGGAGTTAGGACAACATGCAACAAAGCCTAAATCATCAGTTGAAGAGTCTATAATTCTTGAACTCAAATCATTCCCTTTTCATTTAAAATATGATTATTTAGATGGAGTTTCTTCTTTGCTAGTAATGATATCTTCTTTTATGACAAATTTGATGAAGGAGAAACTACTTAGTGTATTGAGAGAGCATAAAGATGCAATTGGATGGAATAATAGTTGATATCAAGGGAATTAGTCATTTACTTTACATGAACAAAATTTTGATGGGAGGACAATATAGACCCACTATCCAATTTTAGTTGCGTTTGAACCCAAAGACACAAGAAGTAGTGAAAGTTAAGGTAATTAAGTTACTATCATCTATCCTATCTCTAATAGTTTCTAGGTAAGTCCTATGCAAGTTGTGTCAAAGAAATGAGGTATAGTTGTCTAAAAAAATGACAATAATGGGTTGATTCCAACTTGAACAATTACTGGATGATGTGTGTATATGGATTACAAAAATTGAATGATGCCACTAGAAAAGATCACTTTCCTTTACCATTTATTGATAAGATGTTGGAGAGACTTGTAGGACAT